>OX940731.1:6435000-8835000 GCA_954870855.1 Scutellaria minor | reverse complement strand
CCTTATTGACTTCAGTTTCACTTTCATTCTTCTACTAGAAATCGTCTCCTTGTTATTAATGATAATCATCACATCATCTGTTTTCGATCACTTTCTTTCCTCACACTCATTTTGCTACTTGTTTGTTTTACATCCTCATTTTCACATTCAACATTACTTGAGGAAGAGGAACCATGAAACGATACACGTGATGGAGATTCATCCATTCTATAAACCTCATCAAACACCTCTGGATCATCCTAACTATCCATATCAACACAAACATCATTGTTATGTGTCTGCTTTGCATTCTCTGGTTCAACTTTTAGAGACCTCCCTCAATCACAACGTCCATTGCTTCCTCTTCAACTATAGTATGCATCCCATTTACTTCTCTTTTCACCATTTTACTTGTGGAGTAAAGTGAGAAGCAGTTGGCGCTGTAGCGTCGTATTCTTTAGTCAAAGAAGTAAGTACATTTTCGACAAAGACAAAGAAGAGAGAGAGCTAGTGAGAAAGAGAGTTGATGAGACGGGGGAAAAAGTTATCATATCCAATAGGAGGAATTAGCTGCATGCGTAACTCCTTTCACAGAATTTCCAACGCGTTCTTGAGATGCTATTCGGGATGTCTTATCGCATGAGTAAACCTGAGTGTCATTGGCGAACACTATGAGGAAACGTTCGAGGTACAAATGAAAAAGGTGATTCTTAGATTCTCTGGTGGTATCTGAGAAAACAAATGGGATGGTTACATGTAACAACCGATTAGTTGGGGACTTTTCGTTTCTCGTTTACTTCATCATATCTTGTTGAGTAATGAGCAAAGTCAATGCCTAAACCTACAACATTTGTCCGATGGTGTAAACTTTCTTCTTCCTTTTCCAAGATTAACACCACGAGCCAAGGATCATCCAAGATGCGTTCTTAATTTCCCCTTTTCCGATTTCTGATAAGAAGGCGGAATCTCATCCTTCCCAATGGGATACTAACTTCTAGAGCTTCAGTGACTAATCGTTCTCATGCTTCAACGAATCTGGTGTTATAACCATACCATATGTGAAGAAAAATAAACACAAATCGCGAGGAGAGAAGTAAACGTAGATTCCATCGAATAGTAAAAGACAAATAGGTATCCTTTATATATATATATAAGTAAAAGATGGGTAGCTTATACATCCTAGCAAAAGGATTATATATACTACTATAAGGTAAGAGCCACCACATATCTATTTACATATATAAAACTAAGAGTTCATCGTCTGTAAACTATCTTTCGATAACCTCTAAACGAGTGAGGACGAATGTTCAAGTCTGGCCTGCTCCTGTCCTTGGCCTCGAATTAGGTGTTGTAGCTGGTGAGTTTCTAGACCTCGGATAGTTAGTTGAGATGTGTCCTGACACTCCACACCGGTAGCAACTCCGTGTCTCTTGTTGGCACGGTCCCATGTGTATTCTTCCACATTTAACACATGGGTTTCCAGGTCTGGGAGTGGGAAGAAGTGGAGTATGATTAGTTCTGGGAAACTTGTTTGGATCAAAGCTTTGACTCGGACCGATCCACTTCCTCTTTTCGGGTATCTCATTAATCTTCTCAGGCGGTAACACGTCCAAGCGCAGTCAAGAGGAGATCTCTTGGGCTCTCTCCATGACGTTGGCATAGGTCATGCTTCCTTGACCTGCCAAAATTGAACCGATCTCTGAGCGAAGACCCTTTTCAAAATGTCGGGCCTTCTTGATATCAGTGTCAACCAGATGAATTGCATATCTACTCAACTGGTTAAATCTCCGTTCATACTCCCCTACTGACGCGATTCCTTGATGGAGACGTAAGAACTTCGTTTCCTTTTGATCGCGATAGGATTGTGGTATGAAGTGTTGCGCGATCACTTTCTTGAAGGTTTCCCATGTCATATCCTTCTTTTGGTCCGGCAACAATGTCCTCTCATACGAATCCCACCAGTGATTGGCTTCTTCCATGAGTTGGAACACCGCGCACGAGATCTTTTGTTCTTTCATGTAGGTTAGATGTCCAAATAAACGATCCCGTGACCTTAGCCACTCCTCGACGTCAGCTGGTTCGCCCTTTCCATTAAATGTCGGCGGATTGAAACGCCGAAATTGTTCAAAGATTAAGTTTGTATCATTCCTCACTGGTGGTGGCGCAGCTTGCGTGACCTCAAATTATTGGGCCAATCCTCTAAGGACGGACACTAGATCCACCATTGTAGTATCCACGTTTTGTTCCGGTGGATTTACAATTGGCGGATTTGCAGTTGGTGGCTGGCCCTTCGCGGTCGACCTCGAGACATAATTCTAAAGATAATATATGAAAACTAAACCTTATAATTTACCCAATGTAACCCAACAACATAAAATAACAATAGATAAACAAAAACAGGTACCATGGTTCCGGTAAACGTTACTCCATATATCATATAATAATCTCAACAGATTCTTTATCATTCGTTTATCATGATAGCATAACATTGTCATGTAGCATATTGTATGCCTAACTTGCATATACCAACCAGAAAAACACAACATAAACAAAACATCATGAACTACATCACTGACCTCCACAAATGGTTCCCTATATACCTCAAGTATCTAAACCAACTTTACGTGCCACAACCACGATCTGGGAAAATCCACTCATTAGCACACCCTGTTATAAACAAGGGCCCATGGTAGATTCAACTTTTCAGTCACACAACATCAACTCCTACGAACGGCCATACTCGCATACTAGCTCACGTTGCTGCAGTCAGCGGCTTTGTGGTGGTGACTCAGAGCAGTGTGTCGATTGCAGTGACATCAAGAGGATTTTAAAAGATCCTTTTATCGTGGCACAATATCCTTAACATCCCATCAAACCTAAACCGTGAATCTATGTCCTTAACCCCCTCTCAAACCTAAACAGTTTATATCAGATAAACGAGAAAGCATAAAGTAGATAAACACTCTTTTTTATTAAGTTCTATGATTAAGGAGAGACACGTATAGAGAGAGGATGGTGCTTATCCATTTCTTTTCGAAAATATTTTCTCGTTTAAAACACGTTTTTCTTGTTTTCTCTTTATAAAACAAATTTGAGCAAGTTCAAAAATGATAGAACATTGCTTTGATACCATCTGCCACGCCCCATTTTTAATTCTTAAAAATTATCAGAGTTTTCTTTTTGGGCGTGAAGAAAGAAGAGGAAAAGACGTGCTTGAAATAAAATAAAATGAGGTAAGAGACAATTAGAAATATTATATTTAAACATTGGATACAACCAATTTCGAAGGGTTTGAAAACCTTAAGCAGCGGAAAAAGAATGAACTCAATCGGAGTTGAAACGAGCTCAAACGGAGCGTTTTAAGATTGAGGGGTATTTTGGTAATTTTGGTAAAAAGGTGACGAAGAGGGGAAGATTAGGGTTGCAATGGAAAAAGAATGAGCTCAATCGGAGTTGAAACTAGCTCAAAGAGTTGAAACTAGCTCAAACGAAGCATTTTAAGATTGAGGGGTATTTTGGTAATTTTGGTCAAAAGGTGAGGAAGAGGGAATGATTAGGGTTGCAACGGAAAAAGAATGAGCTCAATCGGAGTTGAAACGAGCTCAAACGGAGCGTTTTAAGATAGAGGGGTATTTTGGTAATTTTGGTCAAAGGGTTGACATTGACCGGGACCCTCAACTCCCGATCGACGACATCTCGTCGCCGATGACTCGATGATAATGTATGATAGAAAAAATGAGATTCGTATGGTAAACACGGCACTGCGCGCGCACCCGTCACACGGCGTCGCGTGCACGCGCTTCCCGTCTCCCGGCGCCGTGTGCCCAGCGCGCCCAGTGTCTCCGGACGCCATGTGCCCAAACCAGCCCCTCAACCGTTTTCTCCTCTTCCAAATTCCGGCCATGGCCGGCGACCTCCCATCGTCGGCGACACAACCTGACACGGCAGCGCAACGAGGCACCGCCCCAACACTCAACTTCGGCCGGCGACCTCCTATCGCCGGCAACCAACAGCCCAAAAACACACACACTATCACGGAAAAACACACACACACCAGCCTACACACAACTGATAGCCCGATATCCCAGAAAGGTCAGCCACCACTCCGACGAAGGAGGAGAGAGAGAGAGAGAACCGAGGAGAGAGAAAGGGTAGAAAAACAAGGGTTAGGGTTTTTTGGTAACGTTTTTGCCGTTTCCCAGTGAATGAGACATCAGAATTGAAATCCTAAACCTATCCTAGACTCGTCTCGACGAGACCTACGTTCTGTGCGAAAATCAGTCGAAACTGACAAAGTTTGAATTTTTCCAGCCACTGACGGAGCCGCTGGTGGTCAGAAAACAGTGAAGAGAGAGAGAGAGAGAGGAGGGAGGAGAGAGAGACTTACGAGTTTTCATCGATTTTGCCTCGTTCGGAAAAACGGTGATTTTTGAATCGAAAATGCCCTTATATATAGAATTCCGAAAAATACTATTCATCCAAAAAATCTTGGGTTACTATTCACCAAAAATATCTCGGATTACTATTCATCGAAAATATCTTTCGGTTTTTCGAATCTTGGTGTTTTGCCCTTCGTCATTTGAGTTACGGGTCTTTGATTGACCTCTAGTTCGTTTCTATCTTCTCGTTTTTCCATTACGCTTCTAATGGTATAATAATAATCTATGTTCCACGACTAATTTTTATTTCCATCTAAAACATGCATTAATCACGTATTTGAAACACATATAATTAAATTAAACAGTCAAGATTAACACACATAATAATTCAATTAAGGGTTTAATATTTAATTAATCAATTATGCTTCATTTTTGGTCAGTGGCGCTACAATAAACCCTCTTTATTTATTTTCTGTTCTTATCATATATGTGCTGCATTTTATTTTCTATCATTCTGCATTCAAGTTTGGGTAAAAGTATATTTTTAAGAAGACGTTTTTCAAATGAAACTATATCATTCATTTCTGCTGCATACAAGAACTCTGATACAGAAAGCTAATCAGCAATCTCGCCCAACTTACTGTACTATGCTCAGTATTGTATTCTCTGATAGGATAGAGTGCAGAAAGTTCATAAAGGTTTTAAAAAGAAAAATCGATAGAGGTTCATTCACTCTCCCTTTGAACCTCTGAACCACTTGGGACCAACAAGTATATAACACATAATTTAGCCCTTCTAAAATTATTTTAAAGTCTCCTAAGATCAATTTAAGTCTTAATTTTATAAATAGTTTTTCTAAAACTAAAGTAAATTTTTTTAGGATCTAATTTAATTAAGTTTTCTAATGTTCTAATCAACACCTTTTTCGTTACAAGGTTTATCAAAATTCCATATTTACCCTTCAAGACATTTTATTTCTTTTTTTATCCATAAAGTTGTCGAAAGCCGCTTAATCGTTCTTGTAACAAAAGAAAATGTAAAAGAAAACGAGGGAAAATGAACTCTCTAGGATTCGGATCATCACAGACAATGCTCGTTCAAACTACTACCTAAGGTGGAGGTAATTTCTTATATTTACGTGCTCATGAACTATGTGTCCTTAAATTATGAAATTATTACTACATGCTATTAATCTTTAATACAATTACCTACGTATATGCTATCGTGATTGATTTTAGATGAAGTTATCCTATTGGGAGACTTTAAATGTAATGATGACGTACGAAGATGGTTATTTACATTGCTAAGTGATCAAAACTATGTGATTATTTGTGATTGTTCTTTTTTTTTTGTATGACTGAAGTCTATGTGAACCACAATACGATTGTGTTAAAGTCCCATATTACAATCGGGTTAAAGCCTCATGTTATGATCGAGTTAAAGCCCAATGTTATGATCGGGTTAAAGCCCCAAGATTTATGTGATTAATGATAAGTCGGATTAAACCCCGCATCCATGTGAATCAAACCTCCTAAGTGTTTATTGATATGATTTAAATTCCATGTATCGATTTCTATACTTATATGTACGTTTTCAACTTGTACCATCATGGGTTCTCCACTGGGTGTATTTCAAATACTTACCCCTCTATGATTAAATATTTTTCAGCTCAAAGAATTTAGGACGTGGTACACGAGCAATGAATGCTAGTAGCCGATGTTCAAAGGTTGCAGAAGAATTTATTTAAAGTGTTTAATTTCATGGATTTTAGAAAAATGTATTTCAAAATCTCTTGATTTTTTTTATCTTTATTATTTTTAAAAGGGTGAATTTTGTATGTAAGTAATGTCTTAGCCAAAAATTACATTTATAAAAGAATGGAGCGTTGCACCAATAGCAACTGGCTTTCTTCAATATTCAAGTTAATAAAGTGAGTTCTAAAGAAAATTTAGTAGATTTGTTTACCCAGAGACATTAACTGCCTAAGACAATTTTCAAGGAGCATGTGAAGTAAGAGACACAATGACTAACTGAAGCCCTTTGATAGATGTATGCTGTGATTGTTTTCCCTTTGACCAAATTTTATTCTCATTGAGGTTTGTTACTTGGCAATGTTTTTAATGAGGCAACAAAGCATACACCATTTTGTCTTTGACTTAGCACTATGTGGAGTATTAAAGTGAAAACACAATCAGTGTGTCTTCGTCAAAGTAACTTATGAATTGTATTTTAGGTATTTTGTATGTTTGTGTATCTATGCAAACCCTTGGTATAATATCTTATATAAATGAGTTTTATGTGAAATAAAACAGTCGTTTCTTCTCGTTCTTATTATTCTACAACAACATGATGATTTTGATTAGAAACGGTTTTCGTAAATATTCTTTTGATCGATCCAAAACATCATCTATTATCTATATATAAATGATCACTTATTGTTTTCCCAAAATATTAAAATCCCGCACCTAAGATCAACCTTTCAATCTTCTAATTTAGATTTTTAATTAATAAAAAATTAGATAAAAAAAGTAATTCAAATATATTAAGAAATTCAATTTGGTAACATGTTTTAAATTAATCGTATATTAACTTTAATTATTTGATCTAATTTTCTTCCTCATATAATTTAATAACAATATCCAAATTTATATATATATATATACACACATATATAACATATATATATATACACACACACATCATCTATAAGGGCCATAATTATTTAGTGTCAACTTAACATATCATGTGATGAGTTTTGTATTAATTTCTAATCTAGAAATATATTTGTTTTTAATTTATCAATTTGGATCATTGTATCTTTCAATATGTTTCTATACTATTACCTATGCAAAGTTTGAATTTTTTAATACCATTTAGAAATTGTTCACTTAATTTGATTGTTTGGAATTTAAGCTTATACATTATATATATTTGATCCTTTGATTTTTTTTTATTATATATGACATATCAATAAATGTTATGAGAGATGATCAGATTTTAAAGTAGTTAACTTAATATATCAAATTATTGTTTTGAATTAATTTGAATTACTATCAAAATATATGTTGCAATTTGTGTATTTGTGCACATAATAATTAGTTATTAATTTAAAATAATTTTATGATTTTTTCATCATTCCCTGATAATTTTTTTTATTTTCCTTTTTTTTGTTTTAGTAATTTTCAGATGTTGGATGTTCAGTTTTATTAGATGTGTTTTAGGTTTTTGAATGATTTTGATTTAGTGTGGAATTCAGATTTTATTTCAATTTTTTGATTTATTTAGATGATTTTCATGTTTATTAAATAACTTTGAAGATATTATTTGAATAATTATCCATTTATCAAATAGTTGTAGATTGTATTTTTCGATTTTTATAATGTTTTAGCTTCTTCAACTAAAGAAATACCTTATTGTGTATAGTTTACATTCCAATATTTTAAGAATATAAATTTAATGTTAGTTGGTCACACATAATATATTTCATGTGTTTTTTAAACAAATTATATATTATATACAATATATAAGATAATATAGATATCAACAATACATAATAAGAATATAAAAATTCAATATAAATAATTTTCCCTACATCATACAGGACGTCTACTATATAAATAAAAATATATTTATTTTTTCTCTTATAAATACATAATTTCATTCTGACAAAATATTTTTTTACTGTTAATATTAATTATATTAGTAAAATAATAGTGTTGATATGCATATATATATATATATATATATATATATATGTAATGACTAAATCACCATATGAAATAAAAAATTTAGACTAAAATAATAGAGGTCAATTTTATTTTTGTAGATCAATTTTTTTTCATGATCAACATTTATAAATCAAAATTACAACACTTTTTTACTAATTCTTTACACCTTTTTTTAAACTAAAATACAAAATATAGTAAAATCGATCTATATTTTTGTTCAAAAATCTTTTGTAATTGAGAAATTCTAATTATAAGGCATCTGAAAGATATTATATGATTTTTTAATGATATGTTAAAATTAGATTTTTTTTTCGATTAATAAATTTTATATTTATTATGAATATCTTTTGGTGGTTTCAAAAAAAGATGAATATCTTTTGAGCATATATTTGCATAATTTTTTTCAGACTAGTTGTGGCAAAAACAATTACTTGGTAAAAGTATTAGACAATGTTTGATGAATATAAGAATTTTTAAGAAAAATATTACATGACATGGGTATGTATTAGATGAAATTGAAATAACTCTAAAGATCTATATTGTTTAATCTTGATTAACATTTTTATTTCAAGGAATTACAACACTTGAAATTTATATGTCATGCATTTGTACAAAATGACATTGAATTTTTTTTTCTTAAATTAACATTTTACATCAAAATTTTAATATTTAAATTTTATAATCGTAAATCATACGGGTAACTAATTAGATTGAAATTACTTTTAAAATATTTATTATTTTTGTGTTCAACATTTTCATATCAAAAACATTAAAATGGTAACATTTATATCTCTGTACATTGCACAGAAGCTACTCTAATATTTGTAATAATATTTTTATATATACAAAATTGTACCGACATCAATTTATTAAAATGATAACATTTATATCTCTGTACATTGCACAGAAGCTACTCTAATATTTGTAATAATATTTTTATATATACAAAATTGTACCGATCAATTTATTTTAATAGTAGAAGTGGGTGTATCCTTACAGGCGGGCCAGTCCTAATTTACGGATCATTATTAAATGTTATGAAAGGAGAATAGTGGCGTGAAGGATACGAATCGATCTATATATCTCAAGTCCCATCTGTTATCCAAATTAATAAGGTGTTGCAAATCATATGGTATGGATGATATTATTTTTTAGAAATAATATAATGTTTCAATAACCTGGTATACTTATGGAATCTTTAGACTTTTACTATGATTAATGACTTATTTCATTCAATAATACTCCATAAGTTATTTTATATCATTTTTTATTAAATTTATGGATCCGAATCCCTAAAACGTAGGAATTGATACAACTAATAACACGATTCATCAATAATTTATCAGGAAAAAAAAAAGTCATGGATGGATCATGTGGAATCGTAGTTCATAATTTTCAACTAAATATAAAATACAACTTATGTTTTCTAAATTATAAACCTTTACAATACAAATCTTTTTTTTTTTTTACACCATAAGTCTTGTAGCTCAATGGTATCGCACTTTTTTAAAAAGTGCAGATTGTTTGGTGATCAGGGTTCCAATACTTGATCATGCAAGATTTTTTTAATTTTTATTCCTTCCCTTCCATTCACTCTAGCTAATTAAAAAAAAAATTCTTGTTTTGTTTTAATTTAATCCCTCACAAACTAAGAGTTTCTTATGATGTCTACACTTTAAGTCCATAAATGTTTGGGTCATTCAGTGATGTACATTAATAATTATCGACATTTTATTAGACTTATTTTTCCAAAAATTCCAACAATCTCCAACATTTGGATAACTTATAAATATAACCTACAATTTACAATACCTTAAGAGCTAAAACCTTTGTGTTCTTTAAATAATCTCATCCATTAATTGTACTTAGTAATAGATCAATAAATACATAATAATTTAAATAATTTCAACTTGATTATGAGTTTGGTGCAATGATCTGATTCTTTCATGATATTTGATTCTACATGTGGAACAACTTAATTATATGTTTAAAAAGAATTTGGATCGAATATATGTGCATTTTGAATAAGATTTTAAGTTCAATTTGATTCTACATGTGGAACAACTTAATTATATATGTTTAAAAAGAATGGATCGTATATATCTGGATTTTGAATAAGTTCAAATCTTCATATATCCTAACTGTGATATATTTACCATAATTTTTTGAACGGCATCATCCCGAAATTAAATATGAGCATTTATCACATACCTTCATCTTATCTGTCCAATTGATTTTTCAACGCATAAAGTCAACCAAAGTTTGGATCTGAAATGGGTACCTTGAATTCAATGAAAAATAATTGCAAGAGATCCTTCCATAAATTAATGGAGAAACAAGTGGAAGCCCATCTTTGCCAATTAGCAAAAAAACAATATATATAACACAAAAACTCATGTGAGACGGTCTCACGGATAGTTTCCGTGAGACGGAGCCCATCACCACAAATAACATGTTAATTGTTGGGTTTGAGTGGTGGATAATTGGGTTGTAGGTTAATCCGTTTCACGCAATGCATTAAAATTCTGTAAGACGGTCTCACAAGAGATTTACTCTATATATAATTAGCGAGTGGGATATATAATATTTGATATAATTAAGAGGTTGAAGATGATGTATCCCAGCTGCCTCATCATCTATATAAAGAAGAGAAGAAAGAAGCATCTCTGCACCTTTCACCAATATACAACAAACCATTTATACATCTGTACTAGAATTAGTTAATTTGGAAATGGGATTACATGGTAAGTTGGTTGCTGCAATAGAGTACAAAGCTGGTGGAGATTTGTTCCATGAACTTTTCAGGTACAATCCGCATGGTGTCTCCGCAGCAAGCCCCGATAAATGTCAAGGATGTGATTTGCATGATGGTGACTTTGGATATGTTGGCTCTATCATCTGCTGGAGATACACACATGGTAAGTATAATATGCATCACTCTCCCTCTTAACTAAATATGTAAATATATATACTGTCTTTATTCTTACTTTGTGATGGACAGATGGAAAAGAGAAGACTGCAAAACAAGTAATTCAATCAATTAATGAAGAAAAAAAGTTGATTGAATTTAAGATGCTCGAAGGAGACTTGATGGAGCAATACAAAGCTTTCTTGATAACAATCCACGTAGAGACTAATGCTGGCATCGACTTGGTTACATGGACCTTAGAGTATGAGATGCTTAATGAAGATGTTGAACATCCCATTTCATTGCTCTCCTTCTTCATCGATATCACCAAAGACATCGAAAGTCACCACATCGGTCAATCTTGAATCAAAATCATCACATTTGGTGTGATTCCAACTAATTGTGTGTGTTTTCTATTCATGCGTTTTGTACCCAATTTGATCATGGTTTGTTTGTTTGCTTTTTCATGAATAATCGAGATAGATTGACTGATGTTGTGAATCTCTATCTCTTGTTTCAAGATTTGAAAGTAATTTGATTTCCTTCATTTAATTTGTTTCCACACTGATGCTCTTTCAAAGTTGAAGGTGGATTTCAGATGGTGGAGCTCGCCGCCCCGATCCATTGCATACCCCATGTTCCTAGATGCTTCGAGGCGGGAGTTTTTCATTTTCCTTAGTTGTTCCCAGCTGGTAATCTTTTTCCCTAATATAGTTTTTCCCACTGGTTTTCTATATTAGGGTTTTAACAAGGCCAGCTATTCTATTTTTTTGTTTGTCGGGCTGTGGCGTTTATTTGGATTTTGATTGTTTGTATCAACTCTCTTTTTTTCTTTTTTTAATAATATTAGAGTTGTTCAAAAAAACAAAGGATGGTGTATTGGCACCAAAAACTTGTTCGGCCTATTTTCTAGCTTATTCTGCAAGTTTACGGTGTAAACTATAGATAGGATGAACAATGTCGATTGCACAGAGATTAGTGAATTTGAACAATGTTTACTGCCTAATTAATTTACCTAATTTTATCTAAGTGATCGAATTAAAAGAAAATTGATTTTAATTAACCTAAATCAAAACCAAATAAATTAAATAAAAAATCAAACAAACAATTATCAAGAAATATCAAGATTCAAACAAGGATAATAAGCCTACGATTCCGTTCTACTTCAATTAAGTTTACTAATCTAGCAAAACTACACTCAATTCCAATTTATCTTATGTGAGTAATTACAACTTGTAGATTAACCTCTCTCTCGAGCAAGTTAACCTATACATAGATTGATTAACCGACTCAAAAAAGTTCATAAGATCTATTTTCACCTCAATTATTACCAATCTCTAGATCTATCAATTAATAGAGTCATGCATTCTCAAATCTATAATTAGACATCATCTTTCGATCTCAATTTAATTAATTAAGCATACATAAATTTGATTAGGATTCATATATACATGGAATATATAACGCCCCGAATTGAAATTCAACCACATAAAATATAACACATAAAATATAACGAGAATTTTTTATAGTTAAAATAAGAATTAAATTATAATAAAGATAATGGAAATTATTGATTAATGATAGGATAAATTATGGAAGGAAAATGAATTTAAAATTTAATATATATATATATAATATTATGATATATATATATGTGTGTGTGAGTGTGAGTGTTGTATAGGTGTGTGAATATAAAAATAATATTTAATTAATGTTATTATATATCCCTATCAAATATTATTATTTAAAGTTATAATAGTAATTTAAGTTTTCATGTTTAAATAATTTTATATTCAAATCCTAACTAATTCAAAATCTTATAGAATCCTATTATAATTGGAACTTTAATATAAAAGTGTTATATATAAGGTATTTGTATTATTATTTCTTTCCTTAATTTGAATTGATCTTCACGTGCAACGCACATAATCTAAAACTCGTATATATGTGTGTTAGTGTCGTGTGCTATACATATATATATATAAGAAATTTTATTAATATTAGGGAAAATATCAATTTTTGTTCTTTAAGTTAGATTCTATATATCCAATTTTGGTGCAATAATTTCATCTTTTCCAAATTTGATTCTTTAATTGTCGATTTTATTTAATTTCAATCCAATTTTGATTTGAAATATTTTCTGAATTGACATGATTGTCGGAATTACTTATGTGGCATAGAAATTTGTGAAAGGCAAATTGAGCTTAAATTGCCACATCGTAAAAAAATAAATAAAGAAATTGAAGAAGAAACTATCAAATTTACAAATTTACTTAAAATCCTTGAACTTAATCAAATTCGCGAGAGAGATCCCCATACCCAAAGCTTCTAACTACCGCCTGGTCCATAGCCACCCTCAACCATCGGCAGCAACCTAGCATCAACGACGACCGCACAACACAACTCCAAACTCACACACAACCCAACAACTACCAATGCGAGACAAAAGCAAAAACCCAAGAAGCTCCTCCCTCTACTCCCTACGTTAGATTCAATTAAATTTTCTTAGAGCAGCCCCAACAGCTCGCTAGAATGGAGCTGGGCGTCACTTTATTTCCCCCAACAAGGCGCCACCATCGGTGCTACTTTGGAGATATCAACAATACGGTGCTACAACACCAAACTATTTATTGCGCTATCTTTACATTTTTTTTTTTTTCTAATTTCTTTAAATTTTAATTAATATGTGTAATGATAATATTGTAAGTTTTTTGACTACTTTTTGGATAATAAAACTTTGTGATAACATTAATTTTTCGACATAGGACGTAATATAAAAAGTTTAAATTGACACGGATGATAATTATTTAAATAACGTAGATGATAATATTAAAGTTTAAATTAACACGTTTTGTCATTTCTAAACATGAAAAATAAAATTTAATAAAAATGATAAACAATTACAAAATATTACTAAATAAATTGAATTACATGAAAATACAACATAAAATAATTGAAAATTGATTAAAATATATGAAAATAAAACATAAAAATTACTGAAAAATAAGAATAAACCTAATTGAAAGTTTGATCTACCACGAGTCTAAATGAAAGTTTGGAAATGAGGGTAGAAAGTAAAATGTACAAGATCGATCGAATATAAACTTAGCGAGTGGGATATATAATATTTGATATAATTAAGAAGTTGAAGACGGGATATATAATATTTGATATAATTAAGAAGTTGAAGACGATGTATCCCAGCTGCCTCATCATCTATATAAAGAAGCTAGAGAAGAAAGAAGCATCTCTGCACCTTTCACCAATATACAACAAACCATAAATACATCTGTACTAGAATTAGTTAATTTGGAAATGGGATTACTTGGTAAGTTGGTTGCTGCAATAGAGTTCAAAGCTGGTGGAGATTTGTTCTATGAACTTTTCAGGTACAATCCGCATGGCGTCTCCACAGCAAGCCCTGATAAATGTCAAGGATGTGATTTGCTTACTTTGTGATGGACAGATGGAAAAGAGAAGACTGCAAAACATGTAATTCAATCAATTAATGAAGAAAAAAAGTTGATTGAATTTAAGATGCTCGAAGGAGACTTGATGGAGCAATACAAAGCTTTCTTGATAACAATCCACGTAGAGACTAATGTTGGCATCGACTTGGTCACATGGACCTTAGAGTATAAGATGTTGAACATCCCATTTCATTGCTCTCCTTCTTCATCGATGTCACCAAATACATCATAAGTCAGCACATCGGTCAATCTTGAATCAAAATCATCACATTTGGTGTGATTCCAACTAATTATGTGTGTTTTCTATTCATGCGTTTTGTACCCAATTTGATCATGGTTTGTTTGTTTGCTTAATTGTTTGTTTTTTCATGAATAATCGAGATAGATTATCTAATGTTATGAATGTCTATCTCCTGTTTCAAAATTTGGAAGTTGTTTGATTTCCTTCATCATCGAATTTGTTTCCACACGGATGCTCTATCAAAATTGAAGGTTGATTTCAGATGGTGGAGCTCGCCGCCCCGATCCATTGCATATGCCATGTTCCTAGATGCTTCGGGGCAGGAGTTTCTCCATTTTTGTTAGTTGTTTCATGCTGGTACTCTTTTTCCCTAATATAGGTTTTTTTCACTGGGTTTTCTATATTAGTTTTTTAACGACATTTTAGTCTTTTGGTTGCTGAGTTGTGGTTTTTTTTTTTGGCTTCCGGTCGGTTGTATCAACTCTTTATTCCTTATTTTTTAATAAATATTAGAGTTATTAAAAAAAAAATGGTGTATTAATGTTTTTTTGTGTTGTATTTGATGTATATGCTCATTACTTACATAAAACTCCTCTCGAACACATCATTAAATCTCTTTAACTAACTATTAATTACTATCCTTCCAAAAAAAAAATTATGAATAAATACACCATAAGCATCTATTGGATATTATTCATATTTTATAAAAATAACTTGCAGTACACTCGTGTGAGCACGAATTTGTCATATTATATATAATGAATTTTATTAAATAATAAAATAATATTTTAATAAATCTTGATGTTATAAACGGTTGTAATGGAAATTTTGACATAAAGCAGTGGATATATTTTGTGAAACTATTCTTAATACTCTAAATAAATCATATAAAGAAGTGAATCATCATCAAAAAAGAATTTTGATAGTTGTCTTAAATATTTATTTAACTATAAAAATTTTAAAATGTCAAAAAAAGAATGTATAAAGTATTTAATTATTAAAAACATCTTAATTCACATAATTATATTCTGCATATATATTTCATCTTATTGACTTTATTCTGTAATATTAAAAAAATTAATACTTGTAATTATTTAGTTTTATAATGAAATATTTATTGCATTACAATATACATATACATATTTTTATTGTAAATATTTATGTGTAAAACTTCTAATTTTATAAAACTTTAAATTTTTTTGTTTAAGTACATAAATTAAAAAGGAAGAAATTTTCTTCTATTACATATTTTATCACAAAATTTATATTAAAATAAAAAAAGCAATTTATAAAAAAGACTCATTAGTGGGTCAATATGAGAAATGAAATTTCTATAATAAATTATATTATTATGTAGATGTACGTATATAATTAAGAACTGATGTTTTTATTTGTATTTTTAGCAATGATTTTTCTTTCTTTTATAATAATGTATCCTTATCATGAAAGAAATGTTTTTTTTTTCTTTTATTATATATATTTTTATTATAATACTTGGTAGCTTATGAAGAAAACATGTACCTTATCTTTATATTTTTCTTTTTAACAAGACATTGTTAGGAGAGAAAATGGCAAATTAGTAAATTTTGTCAACTTTTCATTTTTTATATTAGTATAAATTATATTACATAATTTATCAAACCATAAATAGTAATATATTAACATAATATTTAATAATTTAAATTAAATGCATAATTTCAATTAGCCTAAATAATAATAATAATAATAATAATAATAATAATAATAATTGAATTGCTTATTTCAATTAAGTATATAATTAAGTTCTTAAGACACTTCCATTTGTTTATGAATTAATAAATACAGTTTCAAAAAACAAACTTTCTTAAGACACTTCTATTTGTTTATGATCACGTTAATTTTGACAATTTTAAAATAAAATACCTAGATTAATAAACTTATTCCGCAAATGAACAATATAAACTATAGATAGGATAATCAAGATCGATCTCAAAAAAACTAGCGAATTCAAATATTGTTAACTACCTAATTAATTTATACTAATTGTATCTAAGTGATCGAATTAAAAGAAAATTAATTTTAATATACCTAAATCGAAACCAAATAAATGAAATCAAAAATCAAACAAACAATTATCAATATATATCAAGATTCAAACAAGGATTTTAAGACTACGATTTCGTTCTACTTCAATTAAGTTTACTAATCTAGCAAGAATACACTCAATTCCAATTTATCTTATGTGAGCAATCACAAGTTGTAGATTAACTTCTATCTCGAACAAGTTTACCCATAGATTGATTATTAATATTTTCACAACTTTAATCTTCATATAATTTTATGTTTTCTTGAAGGCATAATTGGTAAAAATATTTAATATAAAAGTTATAGAACTCCTTATCTTTCGAACAAGACAAAAATCATTGAATTTGAACTTAATTTCAGATCACAAGATATCTTATTTCTTCCACAACTATGCATTTTCGATTTCATATCTCAACTCTAACTTGACTTTTCATGACCTCATTGATTAATTGAGTTTTCACTTTGTGTTAAAATCTATCAAATTCATTTCAAATCAAGCAAGCATGTGAAATCTTCACAAGATAATAAATTATATACGAAATATCACAAATGCAAGCTTTTTAATAAAAAAATAATATGAAATTAAGCCCCAAATGTCTGAAATAACTCAAAATATCAAACCCCCAAACTTAAACTATTGTTCATCACTGAACAATAAAAAAAAAAAAAGAAATTCATGCATGAGATGGAATAATGATCATTTTGCACTCATGCTTTGACATTTTTCAAAAAACAAGCATCATATAATTTTGGAAGACATTGGAGATTCATGACAACTCTTTTTGAATTAATACTTCAAATAATAAGTGAATATTTATAAGGTAAGTATATCACACCTCTCAATTGGTTAAGGAAAATACGCTTAAATGAAAGCAAAACATGCACCCTATCATAGGATTGCAAATCATCTAATTAACTTCTCCACCACATAATGTGTGCTCAAAACAAGAATCAAATAGGATTATTTTTTAGTCGTGATGTAGATTCGTTCGTTAAGGTAGAAATTGTTTTTGTTCACCCCTTCAATACAATTCACTCAAAAAAACATTCTACTTTTCAATAGAATTCATGATTCAACCTCTCCTTTTTCTTTTTTCTTTTTTTCACTTTTATCTCAAATGCCTCAAACTCTTCAACCACAAGATTTTTTTTCAATCAATGCTTTTCATAAAGCTCACTTCACAAATGTTTTTTTTTCCGGTTTTTTTCACGAAGCTCTAATCGTTTTCTTTTTACTTTTGAAATTCATATTACAAAATGCACTCTCATTTTTTTTTCTCATCTTTCTTTTTTTTTTCTTTTTCAATCTTAACTTTTTCTTATTTTTTACATAGTGACTTCCTATGTAAGAATTACATCCTGAATGGGATGAGCAACTCGCTATATAGCGTGTACGCGGGCTGTAAGATGACCAAAGAGCTATGGAATGCTCTTGAAAAGAAATACAAGACCGAGGATGCTGGTGGGAAGAAATTCATGGTGACTCGGTTCTTGGAGTATCAAATGGACCAAGTGCAAGACTTCCAATTGGTTGTGCACGAGGTTCAACCGAGGGCATGAAATTGCCCGAACCTTTCACTGTTGCTTGTGTGATCGAGAAGCTCCCACCTAGTTGGAGGGACTTCAAGAATTACTTGAAGCACAAACGAAAGGAGATGACCCTCGAGGACTTGATTGTTAAGCTCCGAATCGAGGAGGACAGTAGGAAGACTAATCCTAGGTTGCGTATGCGAATAGATGCTAAGGCCAACCTATTTGAGGGCAACAAAAGAAAGCGCCCTAACCCCAATCAAAACGAGAAGGGAAAGAAGCCGGCGACGAGATTCAATGGCAATTGTTACAATTATGGTAAGCTTAACCACATGGTTAAAGATTGTAGGTTGCCTAAAAAGAACAAAGGCAATCAAGCAAATTTGGCCGAGCATAAGAAAGACTTGGATGACAATGATCTTTGTGTTGTGGTGTTTGAAGCCAAACTGGTAGATAACCCAAGAGAATAGTTCGTGGACACGGGAGCCACTTGCCATGTTTGCTTGGATAGGGAGGTCTTCTCCTCCTACAAAGCCGTGAGTGGAAGAATGCTCCACATGGGCAACCAAGCTTCATCCGAGGTTGTTGGAGTGGGAAACGTGGTTCTAAAGCTCAATTCAGACAAAGAGCTCATGTTGAAGGATGTGCTGCAAATCCTAGACATTCGTAAGAACCTAGTTAGTGGTTCATTACTTGTAAACCATGGCTTTAAGCTTGTATTTGAGGTGGAAAAGTTAATTCTTACAAAACATGGTGTATTTTTGGGTAGAGGTTATTTGGCCAATAACTTATTTAAAACCAATGTAATGGTCAAGTGCCAAGTTGTTCCCAAAAATGATTAATGAAAATGCAACATCTTTTTCTTATATTGTTTAGTGTTGTTATATATTGTTTAGTGTCAATGATGCTCAACTGGTTCTAAAAATCAGAATCGGGCCGGTTCCAAACCACCGGTCAATGGTTCGGCGAACCATTGACCTGGTTTCGATTCGAACTGAAATCATGAACCGTGGTTCCATAGTTCGGTTTCGGTTTTGAGTATTTCGAACCAACGATTCCAACCACCGGTTGAACAGTCGGTTTGCCTATTTTTAATTTAAAAAAAAAGAATAATGCCACGTGTACGATTGAGATGATAGAGCCGTTGGGCAAACAGGCGGTTTGAACCGCCGGTTCGAAGTTTGAATTTCATCAATGATCGTGATTAAACGACCGTTAATGATGGATGGATGTGATCGTCGAACCGCCGGTTCAACTGAACTGGAATTGGCATGATTAATTTTTTTTAAATTTTCATTGAAATCTATAAATATCCTCATTGCATTTGTGATTTGCACACTAATTTCATCATTCGTGATTCAATCTCTCTGTCAATTCAACTCTCTCAAGCTCACACTTTTCATCTTTGATCAACTTTCAATTCATACTTTATATTTTTGTTGTTCTTCAATTCTATTTCATTTATATTCAAAAAAACAAAATGTCTAGAAGAGGTTCTTCTTCCGCAGGTTCATCTCATGGAAAAGGAAAGAGTCCGATGTTAATGCCGCCACCACAATCTTTGCATGATGATGATGATGATTATATTGAGTCTTTTTCTCAATATAATCAAGATGATTTGGAGGCCACATTAAGCCCTAATACCGCTGCCGTCTTTGCCAAAGAAGAAGAGGAGGTGCCTAGGAGATAAACACAAGAAAGTGACAAATACAACACACAACACTAATCCAAGAGCACCTTCTACACTTCGAAGTGATATTTTCTCCTTTCATTTTAAGAAGGAGAAAGTACCGAATAGCAATGTTGATTACATAGTCATGTGCAACCATTGTATAAAAATGTACAAATTCAAGCATGAAGGGGGCTATGAGACATTCAACAATCATGTGTTGAAAAAGCATCTGACAAGATGAGTATCGATTGATCTCAAACACAACTTTGGGGATATACCACTTCTTCTCAAGGTGGAGGTATGAATTTTCTTACTTTTAAATTTAGTCAATTGAACCATAGGAGAGGCGTAGTCGAATTAATTGCAGAAAAACATCTTCTATTTCTATTTCGTTGTGATGATAGTTTTTAAAAATATACTAGCACTTACTTACAACCTAGTAGTAGAAAAATTATCTAGAAACACCATTACACGGGATATAGAATAAATAGTAGTAGAGTATAAATTTAAATTAATTGAAGAATTTAAAATTTTAAAACAAAATTTTTCTATATGTAGTGAAATTTGGAAGGATCCTTATAAGATGCATGATTATATGGGTATTACTTGTCATTGGATAGATGATGCATGGAACATACAAAAACGTTTAATTGTATATATTGATTTTGATGAAAAACATTCAGATATACACATTGCACAAAAAAATAGACATGTTTTTAATGATTATGGTATACTACAAAAAATATTTTCCATTGGATTTGATAATGCTAGTGGTAATACGACTAGTTCACCTTCACTTTTTGAGTTTTGTAGACCTCCAATTGGAGGTAAATTTTTTCATATTCGTTGTATGTGTCATTTAAATTTATGTGTTCAAGATGGCTTAGAATCATTACACGATAATATTAAACCTATTAAAGAGGAAATTTATGAAATTGCTAGATCTACGGTATGTCATAAAAAATGATTTAAGTTTTGTAAGAAAAATGGAATGAAAGTTAAAAAATTTGTAGTCGATGTGCAATATCGTTGGAATTCTACATATTACATGCTTCAAGATTCTTATGATTATAGACACATACTTTATGAATTTTATCAAGAAAATCTACATGATAACATTGTTTTATTTGAAAATTTATGGGATGCATGTCTTAATATAATTCAACATTTAAATTTTTTTGAAGAGGCAACTAGAGAATTATCTGGTTGTTATTATCCTATTTGTCCATAAGCTTTAGATCATTGTGTAAAAATTGCTCTTATTTTGAAAAAGTATTCAACATGTCCTATTTTAGAAAATACAATTATAGTGATGAAAGCGAAATGGTTAAAATATTTTTATGAGATACCCGATTTATTTTTATGTGCTAAATTATTAGATCCTAGAATTAGTAAAGATGGCTTAGAAGAATTATTTAAAATGTATTATAATGCATTGTTCCCATATTTGATAATTGGGAGAATATGATGAAGTTGATTGTGTTCCTAATCCTATTGAAGTTGTTGGTAGAGCTAAACATAACTTATACGAATTGTTTAAAGAATATAAAGTATTGTTTGGTGATTTTAGTGATGATGTAGTAGGTAATCAAAATGTAGGAGGTAATAGTCATTTTTCTTCTTCATCTAGTTTTGTTGTGACTCAGGCTCTTAGTAAATTTTACAATTTTTATGATACTAGAACAAAAAAGCGAGCTAGAGATTCTAGCCTTTGTCAAGAATTAGATTCATATTTAGGTGCTACTTTTGAACAAATTTTATTTGAAAATCCTATGGATCTATTGAAGTTGTTGTAAAAAAGGACTACCAATTATCATATTCTAACAATTATTGCAAAAGAGATATTTACAAGTCCCGTCTCAACCGTTGTCGTAGAATATGCATTTAGCAAAAGAGGTCATATGTTGAATCTAAGAAAATCAAAATTGACGAAAAAGAATGTACAAAACATAACTCTTCTTGAAGATTGGGTGAGAGCAAATAACCATCAACAACATCTTGATTTGTCCTATTTAGACGACGATGGAGATGATACGTATGGGTATGATTCAAACACATCATCCTCTGCCGGAACCAACATTGACGAATGAAGGTAAGTTTAGGTAAGAGAACTACGTGAGCTTTGATTCCTTCATTTTGACAAGGATATGTAGGCAATTTCCTTCTAAGTTTGGAAGTTACACTTCCAATCTTAGAATGAAACTCAAGCTCTTTCAATTTTTTTTTCCAGTTTCAATTTATTTTATAGAAAGATGAAAAAGTTGTAATTTTTTAACTTCAAATCTTCAATATTATAGTATGATTCATCATGCATGATTGTAATATATTGAGTTATAATATTTTTTTAATTCATAATTCATAATTCATAATATTTGAATCTTGTAGACTCAAGTTGTATTATGTTTTATTGTAATTTTTTGAAAATCTTAAGTTGTAATGTTGTACTTGTACTTCTAATGATTGTATTTTATTTCATATATAAATTGTATTTTATTAATTTAAAAATTATTTTACTTAGTTTACACTTAAGAATTTATTAGAAATCTAAAATTATTAAACAAGAATTTAAAAATGTGAAAAAAAAAAATTAGCCCGGCCACCCATCCCATGTCCCTAGAGCCCGACCGGGTCACCTAACAGCATGAAATAGAAGGTTCGGCTCGGGCCGTGCAACAAAAATTGAAAAAAAAAATTGATTTAACCGACGGTTTTCAAACCGAAACTGGAATCGGCAGCTCACCGGTTTGGTTCCAGTTCCAGCTCAACCGGTTAGCCGAACCGCCGGTTCAATACCGAAACCGGTGGTTTAAACCGGTTGAGCACCTTTAAGTGTTGTGATTTATGGCATAATAGATTAGGACATAAATCTAAATGCTATAAAAAGGATAATAACCTTGGACTTGCTAAAAGTCGGTGAAATTAACACACAAAATAAATGTGCAGTGTGTGTTAAAGTCAAAAATGGCTAAACTACCTTTTCATAATGTTGAAAGGAGCACAAAACCTCCAAAATTAATTCACACCGATATGTGTGATCTGAAGTTTGTGCAAACTAGAAGTGGGAAAAAGTGTTTTATTACTTTCATAGATGATTGCACAAAGTATTGCTATGTCTACCTCTTGAAAAGTAAAGATGAAACCATAGAAGCTTTGAAGAATTACAAGAATGAGGTAGATAATCAATTAAATAGCAAGATCAAAGCTATAAGAAGTGATAGAGGTGGAGAGTACATGACACCGTTTGAGGAATTATGTTCACAAAGTGGCATAATTCATCAAACGACGGCTCCCTACTCATCGCAATCAAACGATGTGGCCGAACGTAAAAATCATACTCTAAAAGAGATGATGAATGTCATGCTTATTAGCTTGGGATTACCAAAGAACCTATAGGGGGAAAGCCGTTTTAATGACAAATTACATACTTAACAAGATTCATTTGATTGGAAAGAACGAAACCCCCTACGAAATATGGAAAGGATGTAAACCGTCGTATAAATACCTCAAAGTGTGAGGGTGTTTGGCTAAAGTGGAGGTACCACCTCCAAAGTAAATAAAAATCGGTCCTAAGACGATCGATTGTATATTTGTGGGTTATGCACTAAATAGTAGTGCTTATCGTTTCCTAATCCATAAGTCGGAGATACCCGACATGTTGGAGGAAACGGTGATAGAATGAAGGAATGCTAGATTCTTTGAAAATGTGTATCCTTTTAAAGAGAAGATAGAAACGAGCTCTAATAAAAAAACATTAGATCAAGCTACAAGTAGCTCTAGTCCTCTAGAAGAGGAACCTAGACATAGCAAAAGAGCAAAAGTTACTAAGAACTTAGGTCCCGATTTCATCACTTATCAAGGAAGCTCTATCGAGCCCTAATGCTCCACTTTGGAAACAAGCGATCAATAGTGAGATTGATTCCATCATGCAAATCAACACGTGGGAGTTAGTTGACCTTCCTCCCGTTATAAGCTCTTAGGATGCAAATGGATCCTAGAAAGGAAATATAAGGCTGATAGAAGCATAGACAAGTATAAAGCTTGTTTAGTAGCCAAAGGCTTTAGATAAAGAGAAGGAGATGACTTCTTCGACACGTATTCACCTGTGACGAGAATTACGTCGATACGTGTGCTTCTAGCGATTGCTCCTTTGGACAATCTTGAAATTCACTAAATGGATGTGAAAATGATATTCCTAAATGGTGAGCTAGAAGAAGAGATCTATATGGATCAACTCGAAGGGTTCGTAGCACCTAGACAAGAAAAGAAGATGTGTAAACTTGTTCGGTCCTTATATGGACTTAAGCAAGCGCCGAAGCAATGACATGTTAAATTTGACAACACTATGTTGTCAAGTGGCTTCAAGATCAACGAGTATGACAAATACGTCTACATTAAGGGCACACCCGAGATTTATTTCATCGTGTGTCATTATATAGATGACATGTTAATCATGGGTGGCAACCATGAAGTCATAGTTGAAACGAAACTTCGACATGAAAGATATGGGTATTGCGGATGTGATTCTTGGAATCAAAATTCTAAGGACGTCTGAAGGAATAACACTAACGTAATCTCACTATGTTGAGAAAGTGCTAAAGAAATTCAATGCATATGATGATCCAATCGCCAAAACACCTTTAGAGCTCAAAGTACACTTGAGTATAACTCGAGGTGAGCTTATAGCTCAAGTTGAATACGTAAAGGTTTTAGAAAGCCTAATATACGTAACAAATTGTACGAGGTCTGACCTTGCATGCTCGGTCAACAAGTTGAGTAGATTCATGAGTAATCTAAGTAACGAGCATTGAAAAGCTCTCGTGAGAGTCTTGAGATACTTAAAGTATACTCTTGACTATGGTTTGCATTATTCGAGATACCCCACCATGCTTGAAGGGTATAGTGATGCAAATTGAATTTCGGACATGAATGACTCATTTTCCACGAGTGGATACATTTTCACTATAGGTGGTGGAGTCGTGTCATGGAAATCTACAAACCAAACATGCATAGCACGTTCCAACATGGAATCTGAGTTTATAGCCTTGGATAAGGCGGGAGAAGAGACTGAGTGGCTTCGTAATTTTCTCAAGGATATTCCATGTTGGAATAAGTCGGTTCCAACCGTGATGGTACATTATGATTGTCAAGCTACCATAGGTAGGGCAATGAATAACATGTACAACGATAAGTCAAGACATATACATCATTGACATAATATAATGAGATAATTGATCTCGACCGGCTTGATATCGATCGACTACGTGACGTCTAAAGATAATTTGGCCGATCCTTAGATGAAATGATTAAATCGAGATCAAATGAACAAGTTGCTAGAGGGAATGAGATTAAAATCCATGACTTGAAAACTTTTTAAGTGGATACCCAACCATGTGGATTGGAGATCCCAAGAACATGGTTCAATGGGAAAACTAAACTAAGAAAATTAGTTGAGAACACTTGAAAAATGAAAAATCCTTCCCTAGAAAGCAAATCAAGTGTTAAGTCTACCAACGTGGTGAGGTTAAGTCTTATGACTTTTAATGATTACAAAACACCTCGAAGAGGTTGAGTATTGTAGGATACTTGTATGGATATCACCGATGACGTGAGCTATGGAAGGTTCAAGGCCAAAAGCCACATATCCTTATGCAACGAGGTCTCTTGAGGATTGAGCTTCAAGTCTGCATTCATGCATTAATTTCCACTCATGTGGGGGATTGTTGGAAAATTGGTTGTTGAAAGTGGTGGGTGACACCACTTTGACCAAATGTGATGTGGCTAAGAGATAATCCTTTTTAAGGATTGAATGCCAAAAGATTAATCTACGTTTGGAGTAGATAATTGAGGCATTTTGAATTACTCAAAACCAATTTTTGGTGAGTGAGAAATTAAGTATCAAAGTTGGTCACTTGAAATGAGAATGAAAGGTCTTCAATGTGAAATGAGTGCTTAACTATCCCATATCAGAAAATGGACCTTGAAAATACAAGTATAAGTTAAACCATGACAAGAAGTTTAGTAATTAGTATACTATTGGAATAGTATGCTTGTGCAATATATACGCGCGTGAGTGCGCATGTGCAGCTCGGTTCGGCATAGCTCGATCCCAACTGGACCCGACCCGACCTCAGCCATGGGCCTTGGACATTGGGTTGGACTTGGGTGGATGGGGCTTGGGTTTTACCCGATCTCGGTTTATCTGTTTGGATAAAAGTTGCGGCGCCGTTGATGATGCTAGGTTGTTGCGCGCCTGCGCTTGAATGCAGCGGGAACAGTATTTACTGATGCAGCGTGTAATACTTGTTGATGCAACGTGCAGTATTTGCTGAATGCAGCAGGTACTATTGCAGAATGTAGTGCGCCCGCGCTTGAATGCAACGGGAGCAGTATTTGTTGATGCAACATGCAATACTTGTTGATGCAACGTGCAGTATTTGCATTCATATTTGCTGATGCAACGTGCAGTACTTGTTGATGCAACATGTAGTATTTGCTGAATGCAACGGGTACTATTGCAGAATGTAGTGGGAGGTACTATTGCAGAATGAAGTAGGAGTAGACTGTTGTTGCTGAATGCAGTAATGTGAGCTGCTTGCTGCAGTGGGTGCAGTAACATGTCCAAAATGCAGTGACGGGTGCAATAATATGTTGCAGAATGCAGTAACATATCCAGAATACTGCAAAAGCCGGTTGCAGCAATGTGAGCATTTTTTGACCGTTTCTTATAAGTGAACGGGGCGTTAACTTGCATTAAAAGACTCGTTTTGGGGCAGTAAATTCTGATCAATTTCAGATGTAACCCCCCATGTTAGAGACCTATATATAGATGTTATCATGTATCATTTTTAAATACATATCGAAATCGAAATATCTTGCATTGTTTTTTATTCTTGTATTAAGCTCAGTTCTCAAGCACCAAAAGTTCGCCGGAGCTCTCGAGTTTGTGGTGCTACTACTCTAGAGATGAAGTCATTTTATCTTTGGGAGATGATACACACGGTCAAGTGAGCACTTCCCTAGGCGTATCTCGTCTTAAGAAAAGAGGGTCTCCTTGACTCGAGTTACTATTTTCTCATTGTTCGTTTCTGTTACTGTTCGACTGGCTTCGTGCCCATTGTAAAGTGCCTACTTGTCTTCCTACCAAATGTCGATATTTTGCTAATGCTCCCCTTCTGCCGACCCTCTTCGTTTATGCAATCGTATATTTTATTTTGTTATCTGTTGTTGGTTAGTCTTTTTTTTTATTTTTAGTATTTCTTTTGTATTTATTTTTATATTTTGTAAACTTAGAAGAAAGGTAGCTTTTGAAATGAAATATTCATATTTCCTCCATCTACTGATAATATCTCTAAGTATTTCTCTAATATTTTCTTTTCATCAGAGTTTTGTAGTTATCAAAACTTCACTTAGATTAGTTGAGTCTTTTGGTTGTATTATCTTTGTTTAGTCGAATTCATGTATAGACGTATCTTTAGTATAGCTGATTTTTTATTTAGTTAGGTTAGGATGATCAAAACTGCATGTCTCCTATGATGTCTTGAAAAGAATAGTCTATTGGGAGCACTTCTATAAGAGTAATTTTTCCGAGGAGAACTAAGAGAATTGCAGGCACAAAACTTTGGGAATCCCCAGAAGATGTAAACTGCTGAAGATCTAAAGAATCAAACTGTTATAGACTAGAAGACCTAGAGACATAAAGAGTGGAAGAATTGAAGAGCGAAAGAGAAGAAAACCTAAAGAGTGAAAGATTTGAAGAGATGAATACCTGAAGAATTCAAGATCAACTCATATTAACCTTTTTAAGCAGATTAGGACCGCTAAATATGGACTCAAGATCAATCATTAATTGCAGATGTGAGAGATGGGTCATCGGTGGCAAGATAAGGAACTGCCGGTGATGTGAAGAGACTGGCAGTGGTAGTGTAGTTGCGGTGGTAGATCCGCGGAGAAAGAGAAACTAGAGTAACGATTTTTCCTTTTTTTTTGGATTTTCTAATTTTTTTTTATTAAAACTAAAATTAAAATAAAATGTGAGTCAAAATAAGTGGAAAGGAACTGAAGACTCGTTAGTGTTAGGCGTGGTCACGCCTAACTCCACCTAGTCAAATAGAAAAAAATTATAAAAATAATAGAGACTCTTTCAAGTTAGGCGTGGCCTCGCCTATCTTTTTGTAATCTTCTATATTTTCAAATTTCTAGACTTTTTTTTTGTTTTTTTAATATCAACTAGTTAAAATCCCAAATAAACAAAACACAAAAATCAAATTTATTTGGGATGCCTCCCAATAACACAATTTTTTAACATTGTTATGCTCGACGTGATTCTTTATGTTCTCTTTGCATAGTTTTCCAATTCCATGTGCACTATCTAATATCTCATTTATGTTTAGTTAGGCAAATTATTCAAACTCATCATCACCATATTCTTCGAAACAATCTTGCATGATTAAATCAATGTTGTTAAAAATCTCTCCGTTAAATTTAACGGAGTGGGTACCCTCATCCGTATCAATCTTCTCATCACTTTCCATCTTTGTATTAGTGCAAAACTCATCACTTGAATTTTCTAATCTTGCTTTCTCATCATCGCCTTCAACTTCCGTTTGAACTTCTGATAAAGGGGAGGAAAACTAAGACTAAAACTCATTTTCACTGCTCGGCATCACTACACACTACAACAAAAAAGCTGAAAGATAACAATTGTGAAGTGTTGTCGTTGTAAGTTTAAAATTGTAGTCTATGCCACTATTATCGAAGAGGTGCGCCCAAAGACAACACTCAAAAAGTGTTGTCGTTTTCTCATAGACAACACTTTTAAAATGTTGTCCTTCATATACAAACTATTATCTTTTATATAAAATATTTCGCTCATAGACAATACTTTCGAACTGTTGTTGTTTTGTTTATTGACAACACTTTTAAAATGTTGTCCTTCTTAAATTACTATTGTCTTTGTTTATGAAATTTCCAATAATACACAACATTTTGTTTAAAAAGACAATAGTTTAGAAGTGTTGTCTTTATATTCATCCACAACATTTTATAATTGTTGTCTTTGATTGTGTAAGACAACATTTTTTTCCTTAAAACTGTTATTGATCAGTGCTATTAAAAAACTCCAGAATATATAAATTAAAAATATTTTATACTCAAAACATAAAATCTTCAAATATAAAGTATATGTACAAATATCTGCGAATATTACATTGTATAACAATTCTTGCAAAAACTAAGGCTATTACTATTTCTCCAAAACATAAAAGTTTATGCTTGAAAAAGGTTATGAACATGTACTATTTCTCCAAAACATCAAAACCAATGCTTGGAATAAAAAAATTATGAACATGTATTTACTAGATTAGTTGATGGCGTCTCTCCAAAAGATTCAAAGAACCAAAAACCTGCACATCAAAAGAAAAAAACAATGTGTAAATTGTAGCGCCCCGGATCAAAACGAGCATAATTTATTAATTAAATACTTTAATGTATGACTTAATAATTACGTGCGTATATTTTGACTGTCTAATTAATTACGTGCGTTTCAGATACGTGTATAATGTACGTTTCGGACGGATAATTTTCGTGGACATGGTATATAGAATATTTTCATACCATAAGATGCGTCTTGGAAAGACGAGAAGATAGAAATGAACTAGGGGTTAATCGGAGTCCCGTAGCTTGAACGACGACGGAAAGGGCAAAACCCGAAGATCCGGAAAACCGGAAGATATTTACGTGAATAGTAATGTTGAAAAATCAACCGATGAATAGTGATGGGATATTTTGGATGAATAGTGATCCGGATATTTTCGGTGAATAGTAACTTCTGGATTTCTATAAATAGAAGTAGTTTCGACTCGAAAATCACCGTTTTCCCGAACGAGCCGAACGCGCCGAAAACTCGTAAGTTCTCTCTCTCCTCTCTCTCTCTTCGTTTTCTGTTTTCTGGTCGGCGGCGCCACCGCCGGCCGGTCGCCGGAAAATTTCAACGTTGTCAGAATCGGATGATTTTCGCACACGACGTTCGTCTCGATGAGGCGAATCTAGGATAGGTCTCGGATTTCAAATCCGATTTCTCGTTTGCCGGAAAACGGTGAAAAACGGTCTCCAAACCCGTTTTCTCTCTCCTCCTTTCTACCTTGTTTCTTCTCCGTTTTGGGTAAACTCAAACTCTAGATTGAAGCTCTCGTCGAGCCCGTCACGAAACCGGGCTCGGATTTCTGAACGGATCTCTCCTTCTCCGGCAATCGCCGGTCAAAGATCCGGCCAACTTTTCTCTCTCCTCCCTCCCTCCCTCTTCTCTCTCCCCGACAGCTTCTCTTCTCTCTCCTCTCGCCGGAAAAGTTGCCGGACAGCGGCTGAGGGTGTGTGTGATGGTTGGAGGTGGTGGCCGGTGACCGGTGGTCGCCGGCCGGAGTAGGAATGGGCTGGAAGGGTTAGGGTTTGCTTGGTTGGAATGTGTGTGTTTATGTATATGTACGTGTGTGTATATGGAGACTGTATGGTTGTGTGTTGCGCGGCCTACTGGTGGTGGCCGGCGATGAGAGGTCGCCGGCCAGTGGTTCCGGCGGCTGGTGGTGGTGGCCGGCGGCAGGTGGCCGCCGGCCAAGTCTTGTTGATGTGTGTGTGTATCTTGCATACATGTGTGTGTATAAGCTTGTTGTTGGTGTGTTTGGAGGTGGCCGGAGAGGTCGCCGGCGACGGGGGGTCGCCGGCTGGGGTGCCCGGAGGTCAGGAAAGGGTCGACGGCGACTGGGGTCGCCGGCCGGAAGTTTTGGATTGGTGTTGAATTTTTGGAAAAACAGGGTAACGAAGGGTTTTGCGGCGTAATTTTCGGGAACTATTCATGCCGGAATCCGGCGATGGACGGCCAGATGTGGTAGCCGGCGGTGCAAGGTATCCGCCGAGGTAGGTGGTGGCGGCAGGGGGTGGCGCCGGGAAGTGGCCTGGTCGAGCAGGCCACCGTCGGAAACTGGGCAACGGGCTGTCTTTACAGGTGTTTTGGCTGAGTTAGGCGGCTCCGTTGTGGCCGCCGTTGATCGGAGTGTGTACCCTGAAGTGGGGGGAATCTTGGGGTGTGATCAGCGACCGGTGGTTCGCCGGCCGGCGGCGTCTGGAAGCCCGTTTAGGTAGCCTGTTCGCGCGGGCGCGCGGGCGCGATGACCGGAATCCCAAATCTTAAAACGCTTCGTTTGAGCTCGTTTCAACTCCGATTGAGCTCATTCTTTTTGCGTTGCGATCCTTATTTCATATCCTATCATCTCAGTCCTTTGTACTTGACTTTCAGCCTTGTCTCCAAAATTCCAATCTTTAGATCGTTCGATCCGTCGTGTCGTTAACAAACGTTTTTCCGTCGGAACCCTTTACAGCTTTATTTATACTGTATTTAAGATCTAAGAAATACCGTGTATGTGTAGGCTACTTGTTGGACTAAGCTTTGAGGTGTTGGGTTATCAGACTTACTGTTCTAGCTACTCACGTGGTAACCACTATACGAGGTGGGGGTACATTCTAAACCTTAAGCTTTAAGTTTCTGTTAATAAATGCATGAATGATTATAAACGAACGCGTGATATGTGTTACGTGGGGGTAACTTCTAAACTCAACATGTTTATTGTTTTCCATAATTGATGATTTTGCTATGATATTGTACGATATGAATTGTCTGCGTGACCGATATTTGTCTGCGTGACCGATAATAGTCTGTGTGACCGATATTTGTCTGTGTGACCGATAATCGTCTTTGTGACCGATAATCGTCTGTGTGACCGATATTTGTCTGTGTGACCGATAATCGTCTTTGTGACCAATATTTGTCTATGTGACCGATAATCGTCTGTGTGACCGATATTTGTTTGCGTGACCGATAATCTGTTGAACTCTACGTGTTGTGTTGATATACTGTATATCTTACGATGGTGCGATAGAGTTGGCTAGAGTGTCCAGTGGGCTGTGTGTCCTTGGGCTGCGGGTCCAGTAGTCAGTCGATAGAGTGTCCAGTGGGCTGAGTGTTCTTGGGCTGCGTGTCTAGTAGTGAGTCGGTGGAGTGTCCTTTGGGCTTAGTGTCCATTGGGCTGTGAGTCCTTTTGGCGAGTCATGGGTTGTGTGTCCGTTTATGAATCGAGTTATGTGATGCGTATATTATGTGACGTGTTTAATTGCTAAGCTATTGTATATGTTTAATAATTTAAAACTTGGAAAGTATCCTCACGAGTGTATTCAACGCACTCACCCCTTAATCTGTACTCACACTACAGGCAAAGAAGAGAATCTCGATGCGTAGAGAGAGGGGTGTCCTATCAGCTGTATCGATGATTCCGGTTTTGTCTTTAAACCTATGTTGATTCGTTTGTAAAATGATGTTCCACGTTTTGTAAAATGTTATCTGTATTCCTCATCTTTGTAAAAGATCCTGATGTTTTTTCCGCTGCGTAAGGTTTCAAACTTCCTTTTATCGGTTGAAACCGATGTTCTAAGAGTATCTTTTCTTGTCCCCTCATTTTCTTTCTTTTATATATCATGTACGCCTTTTTCCCCTTTCTTTCTTAACGCCCAAAAATGAAAAACTCTGATATTTTGACGAAAAGATTTCGGGGCGTTACATAAATAATATAATCCTATAACATGAGACTAACAATTTGATCTTAATGAACTTAACATAACAATAACAATGATATAATCTCCTAATCTAAGATTCAAATTACCATGAACTCAAATCTACTTGCTTATATCTCATGCTTATAGTGCATTTCTCAATCCAATCAATTCAATGTAAGCAAAAAAATAATAAAGTCTTATAATCTATCATCTTGTTGCTTAAGAACAGTCTTTGTTCACAATTCAATGAAGCAAAAAAGAAACTTTACTTCATTTCAATTTACATATTAATATAAACAACTTACCTAGTAGCTAAATGTAAAAGCTATAATGCAACCACAAAATTTCCTTTGTACAACCACAAAGCTTCAATGTAACCACAAACTTCCTAATTTTTTATCAAACAAACCACTAGATTCAGCATGCACAACAACACGAACTTCTCAATGTAAATTTCCAATTCATGTCCAAAATTCTAGCAAATAGTCGAATTTTATCATTACATTAACATGTACAAGAAAGGTATTAGCCAATCACTTACTAAATCATGTTAGTCATGTAGATGATCTTGAACACAATCTGCCCATTCCGATCGCACTTCATCGATTTTCTTTTGAAAGTACTCATCTTGTGTAAACTGTAAACAATCATGAAACAAAGTTAGTAAAACCCAATTATTGTTAACTTAAAAATTAAAAATACACAATCTCAAAAGACTTTTAGCTCAAAACATATATTTTATTATAATGGATCGTAAAGTAACAATGTCTTTTGGTGCAGCTCTAATGATATCTCCTATGTTGGGCACTTAGATATTGAGTAATATGAACCAGAACTTCTATGTTCTCTATTTTATATTATTACATGCAGCAAAAAATTCTCGCAAGGTATGGCAGGGTAACCGTCACATACAAGTCATATTAGTGTTAAGGAACATATATCCCTAAAAAACTGATGGACTGATGCAGTTCAATTAAAGAGTTACAAATAAATATTTCTTTTTCATGTTTCAGACCTTGTATTGCATAAATAATCCTATGCATGTCAGATCATGAATAACAAGTCAAATAAATGAGAATCTCAAAAAAAAAAAAAAATGAGAAATTTGAGAACATTCCTTTGATTTATTTAATAGGCCATGCATGAAACATAATCAGAATGCTACTCAAGTTTCTAAATAGTTGTTTGAAGACCATAACAGCTCGCATACATCTTGAGTATGATTTACTCACTTTGCTAGTAAAAAATGGAGACATTCAGCTCACATACATCTTGAGTATGATTTACTCACTTTGCTAGTAAAAAGTGGAGACATTCAACAACATGCATGCAAGATCTATATTCATATCAATACAATCTATGAGGTCATTGAAGGAAATAAGATGATTACCTCACTTCTGAATTTCTCAAGAGATTCTCCAGTTAAATCTTGATCGAGAAATTTCTTGACAGCAACTTCCTACATATTAGAATCAATAAGTAAATAACATTCATCTAATAACATTCCTCTTGACAGATTCTGAAACAACCTGTCACCCTTTAGTATTTTAACCATAACTCTTCACACAAGATTCCAAATTACAAAATACTTTTTTTGTTAGAAACTAGACTCATGCGGCTTTCTAGTGATATAAGCCATGTAATCAAATTATACTCAAGTAAAATCAGTTTTCAATGTAAAGTTGACCCTTTGAGACAGCCTCTTGACAGATTTCGAAACAGCCTGCCACTCTTTAGTATTTTAAACATAACTCTTCACACAAGATTCCAAATTACAAAATTCCTTTTTTGTTAGAAACTAGACTCATGTGGCTTTCCAATGATATAAGTTATGTAACCAAATGATGCTCGAGTGAAATCAATTTTCAATGTAAAGTTGACCCTATTGAGACAGCCTCATGATAGATTCCAAAACAGTCTACCACCCTTTGGTATTTTAACCATAACTCTTCATACAAGATTCCAAATTACAAAATTCTTTTTTTGTTAGAAACTAGACTCACGCAACTTTCCAGTGATATAAGCCGTGTAACCAAATTATACTAGAGTGAAATTAGTTTTTAATGTAAAGTTGACCCTTTGAGACAGCCTCTTAACAGATTCTGAAACAGTCTGCCACTCTTTAGTATTTTAACCGTAACACTTCACACAAGATTCCAAATTACAAAATTCTTTTTTTTGTTAGAAACTATACTCACGTGGCTTTCTAGTGATATAAGTCATGTAACCAAATTATGCTCGAGTAAAATCAATTTTCAGTAAAGTTGACCCTGTTGAGACAACCTGTTGACAAATTCCGAAATAGCTTGGCACCCTTTAGTATTTTAATCATAACTCTTCACACAAGATTCCAAATTACAAAATTCTTTTTTTGGTAGAAACTAGACTCACGTGGCTTTCAAGTGATATAAGCCATGTAATGAAATTATGCTCAAGTGAAATCAGTTTTCAATGTAAAGTTAACCCTATTGCATAGGTGTCAGGAAAATCTAAATAGACTAAATAGACTCCAATTTTCTTCCTTCAAACCTGCAAATGCTCTATTTAGTCAAAAGTTCTAATGGGCCCCTTTCTTTTACTTTTATCCCTCTTCTCCAAATTTCAAACTCTATTATATATATTAAGCAGTATTCTCCATACTATATTATGTATATACCTATTTTGATATAAATGAAATTTAGTAGATTTATATAACATTTAAAAGTAACCTAATACTCTCAAATTGCTATTACCTCATTGAAGACATGTTTTCTATATAAATTAATCAACTCTCTTTATAATGATATTTGGTGGTGATCAAAACCAACACTTCAAAGAAAATAAAAAATTTTATTCATCCCTTCATCCTTCACCACCCTTATCAAGAAAGATTTAAACACAAATTCTCAGCATAGATTTTTTTATTGCAATTATAGTTTTTGCAATCATATATTTCCAACAATTCCATACATTTTTCATAGAACTCCAAACATCTAAAATCTGAAATATATGTTTCTTTCACCATCCATACAGTAAAACACAATCTATCAATTTAACTAGAACAAATTTCATCAGGTTCTAAAAATTTTCATATCTTTACAACATATGGGTCTCAATTTAATGAAGTAAAAGGGTGGGTTAGACATTGGTTCAGCCAGGGTTTAACGATAATCATGAAATTCATATAATAATTGTAATCCACGGAATAAATTTCCCCAAAACAATAAACTTGAGAAATTGGGACAAATTAAGAAACATACCTGGGGAGAATGGAGGGAACTTGAGATTGAGAGTGAAAAGTAAGGAATTAGGAAGAAATTTCAAGATTGATTATCCTCCTTTGACATAAATTTGAAGAAATGGAAAATTTTCTCTTCGAATGGTAAAATCAATCTGAGATTACCAATCTTCTTCCACAGTAAATCACCAGTCTCCATAGACTTCTACGGTAAATCACCAATCTTCTTCTACTGTCTAACTTCTACTACGATAACATCTTCGCAAGTCTTCAGAAGGTAAAACTCTAGTCCTAATATTACTAGGTTTTTTTTCTCTTCACCATGTATTACTAAGTCTTTTCTTCTACTATTATAATTTTTTTTACTTTACACTCTAGTCCTGTAGCACCCCGGATCAAAAACAAAGCATAATTTATTAATTAAATATTTAAACCCATGATTTAATAATTATGTGCGTATATTTTAACTGTTTAATTTAATTATGTGCGTTTCAGATATGTGATCAATGCATGAATTAGATGAATATTTTTTTTGGACATGGAACATAAAATATTTTTATACCATTAGATGCGTAATGGAAAAACGAGAAGATAGAAACGAACTAGAGGTCAATCGGAGACCCATAGCTCAAACGGCGATAAAAAGGGTAAAACACGAAGTTTCGAAAAATCGAAAGATATTTACGATAAATAGTAACGAAGATTTTTACAGTGAATAGTGACCAAGATTTTTACCCCGTGAATAGTAACTTTAGATTTTTTTTGATGAATATTGTTTTCTGGGATTTTTATAAATATGGGCGTTTTTGATTCAAAAATCACCGTTTTTCCGAATGAGCCGAAAGCAACGAAAACTTGTAAGTCTCTCTCTCCTCTCTCTCTCTCTCTTCTATTTTCTGCCTTCGGCGTGCCGCCGCCGCTGATGGCTGGAAAATTTCATAGTTGTCGGTTTCGGCCGATTTTCGTACACAATGTAGGTCTCTACGAGACGAATTTAGGATAGGTCTCGGATTTCAATTCCGATTTCTTATTCGCCGGAAAACGGTGAAAAACCCTCTCCACACCCTAAACCCTAACTTTTGCCACCTTTCCTCTCTCTTCCTGTTTTCTTCCACCTTCTCGCTGGAGCTACTGCCGGTGGTCCGCCTGGAGGTGAGGGTGAGCTGCTGGAGGGGTGGCGGCGCCGGAGCAACAGGTTGTGTGTGTATATCGCATGTGTGTGTGTTTAGTGTGTGTTGTGTTTGTATGCTGTTGAGGGCGGCGCACCGTGTGGGAAGAGTGGGCCGACGCTGGTGATGCGCAGACGAGGCTCAGAGGTGGGTGTCCAGCGACTGAAAGTCACCGGCCAAGCTGTGTAGGTGTGCGTGTGTTAGTATACATATATGCCAGTGTTCCAGGTGGGCTGGGGAGAGTCGCCGGTGACTGGAAGTCGCCGGCCAGTGTTCCAGGTGGGCTGGAGAGAGTCGCCGGCGACTGGAAGTCGCCTGCCGGAGCAAGGGGAGGGAGGGAGAAAGAGATAGAGAGCGTGAGTGTGGGGTGTGTTTGGGGTTGTTTTTGGGCACTGTTCATGGCCGGAATCCGACGAGGGTAGCCAGAGGTGGTGGTCGGTGGTGCAGGGTTGCCGGCGGACAAGGTGGCGGTGGTGCTGGGCGGCGCCGCAGCAGCTGGTGACGCTGGGAAGTGAGCAGGGTGCAAGTGGCCGACGCCGGGTGGCCTGGATGCGAGCCTGGCCAAGGCTGCCGAGAAATGCCGGCTATGTCGGGTGCCGAGTGGGCACCTGCCGAGAAATGCCGGCCGTACCGGGTACCGTGCATGCGAGCTGCCATGACTGTTGAAGGATGTGTGCGCGAGCTGCCGAGCTGCCGAGGGACGCGCGTGCTTAGCACGCATGCTTGCCGGGACCTACCGAATCTGCCGAGTTTTCCACCCAACACCGGGTGTGCGGCGCGCGCGTCCCTTCGTGTGATAGGTGCGCACGCGACATCGTGTTTTCGATCTGAATCCCGTTTTTTCTGTTGTATGTCATCATCGAGTCGTCACCGATGAGATGTCATTGACCGGGGTTCGTGGGCTCGGTCAAAGTCAACCCTTTGACCAAAATTACCAAAATACCCCCAAACTTAAAATGCTCTGTTCTAGCTCGTTTCAACTTCGATTGAGCTCATTCTTTTTCCGTTGTGACCCAAATTTCATTCTCTTTTATCTCAGTCATATGAACTGAACATCCACTCTCGTTTATTCAACTCTAATCTTTAGAGCTCTCGATCCGTCGAGTTTTTAACGATCGTTTTTCCTATGGAATCTTTTATAGCTTTAATTATAATTATTAAGGATCTAAAAAACACCATAACCTATGTAGGCTACCAGTGGGATTGAGTGTTGAAATATTTTACCTTTAGTACTTGCTACTCACGTGGAAACCACCGAACAAGGTAGGGGTAATTTCTAACTCTTTATCTGTTACAGTTTTCCTTATTTTGAAGCATGATTGAGTAATACTAAATGCTGTGATTATATTCTATGTTTATATTTTCATGATATACTGTGAAAGGACTTCGGTTCACATTGCATGTTCGGAGGGTCTTATGGACCGTAAAAAAACTGTCTCTTATCTCTTCTACCACCTGAAAGGTCTGACAGTCCTGTAAATGCGCTAGCCGTATTGAGACTATTTTGAAGGGTAAGACGGGAAATTCCCGTACCTTATGGATGTGTTACGAGATATGTGTCTTGCATTTTATATGCTGTGACAACGTGACTGAATGTTACATTTCTGGTATTTTATATCTGTTGACTATTATAAGAGGTGGATTTCATCCCCACGAGTGTAATCCACGCACTCACTTCCTATTCTGTAATTCACGTTATAGGAGATGACGAGCATGATGAACCCTACATGGAGAGATGTGGTGCTATATCTGGACCTGTATATTTAAGTTGATGTCTCACAAACATTTTCAAACAATGTTTTAAGTAATTCATGTTTTGTAATAATTTTGTATATGTTTCGGATGTTGGATCCTGATGATATATTTCCGCTGCTATGATATGTTTATCAGTTGAGACCGATTGTTGATATGGGAATGATTCACATCGTCTCCTACCTCATTCTTCTGGCGTCTCCTATCTCCTTCTTCTTCTAATGAAAAAAAATATGTCTCTTACTATTTCCTTCATCACGCCTAAAAGCAAAACTCTGATATTTTTATGAAAGAAAATTTTTGTGATAGTTTGGCGTCAGAGCAACGTTCTAATGATTTTGAACTTGCTCAAACTTGCTTTATAAAGAGAAAATGGGAAAAGTGTGATTTTAAAACGTGAATTGGTTTTCGAATAGAAATTGATAGACACCATCCTCTCTCTATAGGAGTCTCTCCTTGATTATAAGACTTGTGGAATATGAGTGCTTGCCTGTTATGTGATTTTTCGCCTTAAACCGTTAGGTTTTGAAGGGAGCATTACAGATATAGACATATGATAAGAAACTCGTGTAAATTAAACTTGACAGATGAATAGGATTTATGTTGCCGGTAGAGGGAGGGTACCAATCATAGAGACTTGAGAGGAGAGACTTCGACGTCATTTTTACGAGAGTAGGGTGACGGGTGATATATCGGTGGGTGAGCACATCGCCAGACTTTTACACTGCTGGAGAGAGATAGGAGGTACGGGAGGTAGGATCAGTGGCGTTCAGGCATGTCTGCATATGATCCATACTTTACCCTGGGAGTGGGAGGTTAGGGCACACTTAGTCTATCGGGACGAGCTAGTATTCTCGTCAGTAGATCACGTGCCCATCGCTGACTTCGGAAACGTGGCGAGACAGATGCTAGAGCTATGGGGCCGACATGGTCTTCCGACTGCTCCTGAGCCGGGACCTTATGATCCATCTAGCAGTAGCTCCGAGCCGGAGGACGACGATCCTGAGGAGGATGACCCGGAGATGGACGACCCTAGGGACGGGGCACTAGGATTACCGGGGCCTCTGCTGCCTCCCGCAGCAGTAGTGTAGACGACTTGGAGGAACTTTTATAATATGTATATATTATGCTACAAACGATACTATATTCTATATGTACATGGTAGCTTTTATGTCATAAATAGTGTACATACACCTTTTGTTATGGTGTAGTGCTACCCTTATTATGTTCCTATGTATATATACACATATATTTTCTCGTTTATCTTATGGAGTATATGATTATACCTCTTCACGTGTATCACGTTTATTTCTATACCTATAGTACTATTGTGTAATCGCAATGACTTATATATATATATTGTAACAGAATTATGTCGAGAGGAAGACCACGAAAGGAGCAACCACAACCGGCTAATCAGCCGGAGTGAGAGGAGAATACAAACATAGGGGACTTGGTTACGGTGCTAAGAGGATTAGCACAACATTTTGAGGTAATCCGAGCCATCCCACAACCAGGAAGAACCTACCCAAACCTTATATACGAATAGGTCCGACGATTTAACCTATCGACGTTCGATGGGAAGGAGGAGCCAACTGACGCGGAAGAGTGGCTAAGGTCACTCGACCGATTATTTGGGCACCTAACGTGCTCCAAAGAATAGATGGTCAGTTGTGCGATCTTCCAGCTTAACGATGAGGCGAGTCACTGGTGGGACTCGTATGAGCGAACTCTGCTGCCCGCTTAAAGAAAGGGAATGTCGTAGGAGGAGTTTAAAGAAGTGGTTTTTCATCACTTCATCCCTCAATCCTATCGGGACAAGAAGGAAACAGAGTTCCTTCATCTCCGATAGAGAAGCTCAACTATGGGAGATTATGAGTGGCGATTCAATCATCTAAGCCGGTATGCCCCGCATTTGGTGGATACCAACATCAAGAAGGCCCGAAGATTTGAAAAGGGTCTTCGTTCAGAGATTAGCTTAATTCTGGCTGGGCAGGGGATGATGACATACGCAAGTGTCATCGAGAGAGCCCAAGAGATCGCCTCTCATTTGGGTTTGGATGTTGTACCTCTCAAGAAAGTCTTCCCAGCTCCTGCAAAGAGGAAGTGGACTGGCCCGAGCCAGAGTTTTGCCCAGAATAAATTTCCAAGGGCAAGCAACACTCCACTTCTTCCCATTCCCCGACCTGGAAACCCGTGCCCTAGATGCAGGAAGGTACACTCAGGACCGTGTCAACAAGAAACACGGAACTGCTTCACCTGTGGAGCACCGGGGCATATAGCGGCCAACTGCTAGAGGGCGAGGAATTCGCCAACTATAGCCCCGAACTCGAGGCCGGTGGCAGGCAGAGTGTGAGCTTTCGCTCTTACTCATCTAGAAGCCGCTGAGGGAGCTGAGACGATGACAGGTATGTTATCAGTATCTGATATACCTGCTCTAATCCTTTTTGATACTGGAGCGACACACTCATTCATATTTGTTAACTTCTGTAATTTGCTGAAGCATGAAGACGGTAGGATAGTCGCTCAAACTCTAGAAGTTAGTATTCCTTCAGGAAAGACGGTAAGGACAAAACATCTATACCGTCACCTTAAGATCTCTTTTGAAGATAAGATCCTTCTAGCTGATCTTCACGCTTTGGAGATGAAGGATTTTGACATGATCCTGGGAATGGACTGGCTAGAGTCCAATCACACGGTAATCAAGTGTCGTGCAAGGGAGATCGTCTTTCAAGCACCAGGAGAGTCGGAGTTTACATTCCATGGGACGCGAGTTAAAGTCGACTCAAGGATTATCTCGGTCATGAAAACAACCTAGATGCTTAGCAAAAGAGATTGCGAAGCTTGGTTGGTCAAGATGGTTAACCCCGAGAAAGAATCGATTACTATCGAGAAGGTGCCGATGATAAAAAAATTCATCGACATATTTCCAAAGGACTTACCTGGTCCTTCACCGGATCGATAGGTAACCTTTGAGATAGATCTTGTTTCAGGATCAGTACCGGTGTCAAAAGCTCCTTATCGGATGACACCGAAAGAATTACAGGAACTGAAGGTCCAATTACAGGAACTTTTGGATAAAGCTTTCATCAGACTGAGTGTGTCACCCTGGGGAACTCCAGTGCTGTTTGTGAAGAAGGATGACAACTTTCGGATATGTATCGATTACCGAGAGCTGAACAAAAGGACAATAAATAACAAGTATCCACTGCCTCGAATTGAAGATCTCTTTAATCAATTAAGAGGTACTAGTGTATTCTCGAAGATTGACTTAAGATCTGGATATCACCAGATGAAAGTCAAAGATGCTGATATATCTAAGACAATATTCAGAACGAGATATGGCCACTATGAGTTTGTAGTAATGCCATTCGGACTGAGTAATGCTCAAGCTGTCTTCATGGACTTGATGAATCGCGTCTTTCATCCTTATCTTGATCTCTTTGTCATCATGTTCATTGATGATATTCTCATCTATTCGTGCGATAGAGCGCACCATGAACAACATCTCAGAATCGCACTAGAGGTTCTAAGGAAGGAGAAGCTTTATGCCAAATTCAAGAAGTGCAAATTTTGGATGGACAAAGTAGGCTTCTTGGGCCATATTGTCTCTTTACAGGGGATCGAAGTAGATCCTGAAAAGGTAGAAGCTGTCAATAAGTGGGAAACTCCAACAAACGTGAAGGAATTTTGGAGTTTCATCGGCTTGGCTGGATATTACCGAAGATTCATAAAAGGATTTTTGAAGATTGCCATTTCTATAACACGCTTGACAAGAAAAGACGTGAAGTTTTAGTGGAGTGAGCAATGTGAGCGTAGTTTCCAGGAATCGAAGAGAAGACTGACAGAAACACCAGTCTTAATAGTTCCAGACATAACTAAAGAGTTCGTGATCTACAGTGACGCATCCAAACAGGGTTTGGGGTGTGTTCTGATGCAATAAGGAAAAGTAGTGGTGTACGCATCACGCCAATTGAAGATTCACGAACAGAACTACCCAACGCATGATCTGGAACTGGCAACTGTGGTACACACCCTCAAGATATTGAGACACTATCTCTATGGCGTGAAGTGTGAGATATACACCGACCATAAGAGCCTGAAATACTTCTTTGAACAAAAGGAGCTCAATATGAGACAAAGAAGATGGCTGGAGTTGGTGAAAGATTACGATATTACGATCCACTACCATCCTGGAAAAGCAAACGTGGTAGCTGACGCCCTTAGCAGAAAAGAAAATGGAGTGGTGACGTCTATGATCACCAATCAGCACCAACTGATCAGCATCGAATCTAGGATGGCAGCATTATTCGTAAAACCCACACTGTGTGACCGAATTGTGGAAGCCCAGAAGAAGGATAACTTCCTAATGAAGATAAAAGCTCCTAATGGAAGAGCCGAAGGTTTCTCTTTGGCTATAGATTGAGTACTGATCTTCAAAGGAAGAATGTGCATGCCTAAGAATGAAGAATTAAGAGAAGAAATCCTTAAAGAGGCGCATTGCACATCAATGTCTGCACATCCTGGAGGTACAAAGATGTATCGAGATTTAAGGGTGAATTTTTTGTGGAGAAACATGAAGAGAAGCATAAGGCTGTTTGTCAAGAAGTGTCTCGTCTGTCAACAAGTGAAAGCGGAGCATCAACGACCAGCTGGGATGCTAACTCCTTTGGAGATACCAGAATGGAAATGGGAACACATTGTTATGGATTTCGTGGTTGGTTTGCCGATAACCAAACGAGGAAACCACGCCATATAGGTAATCGTTGATAGACTAACGAAATCTACCCATTTCTTGCCAATTAAAATGATATTCGGATTGGACAAGTTGGCACGAATATATCTCGAGGAGATCGTTCGATAGTACGGCGTACCAGTTTCTATCATATCCGATAGAGATCCACGGTTCACCTCCAGATTCTGGCAAAGCTTACAAAAGGAGTTAGGGACCAAGCTGTCTTTCAACATAGCTTTTCACCCACAAACTGACGGATAATCAGAAAGGACTATACAAATCCTGGAGGATATGTTGCGGACATGTGTACTAGATTTTCCCGGAAGCTGGGAAGACCACCAGTGCTTGGTGGAGTTTACCTACAATAATAGCTATCAATCGACCATTGGTATAGCGCCCTATGAAGCTCTCTACGGAAGAAAGTACCGCTCACCTATCTACTAGGATGAAGTGGGTGAAAAGAAAATCTTGGGACCCGAATTGGTGGATCAAACGGTTGAGGTGATAAAGAAGATTCGGGAGAGAATACGAGTAGCCTAGGAAGAGGGAGCTGAAGTTTGAAGTAGGAGACAAAGTTTTCCTCAAAGTGTCGCCACAAAAGGAGTCCATCGTTTTGGAAAGAGAGGGAAGCTGAAGCCGAGGTATGTGGGACCATTCGAAATTCTAGATCGAGTTGGGAAGGTCGCGTACCATATAGCACTGCCGCTAGACTTCGCTGGAGTACACAATGTTTTTAACGTGTTAATGCTATGAAAGTATATATTCGATCCAAACCATATAATCAAACAAGAAGGCATAGAACTTGAGAAGGATCTGACATATGAAGAAGTCCCGATAGCCATCTTGGATAGAAAAAAACGACAACTAAGAAATCGAGAGATGGCTATAGTAAAGGTTTAGTGGAGTCGTAATGGAAAGGAAAAAGCGACTTGGGAACTAGAAGACAAAATCTTGAGGAAGTATCCCGACTTACCTATCGTAGGTACACTTTTAAATTCTTCCTATGTATACGTTTAATTTCGAGGATGAAATTCTTTTAAGGGGTAAGGGATGTAGCACTCCAGACCAAAAACAAAGCATAATTTATTAATTAAATATTTAAACCCATGATTTAATAATTATGTGCGTATATTTTAACTGTTTAATTTAATTACATGTGTTTCAAATACGTGTTTAATGCATGAATTAGATGGATATTTTTCATGGACATGGAACATAGAATATTTTTATACCATTAGATGCGTAATGGAAAAACGAGAAGATAGAAATGAACTAGAGGTCAATCGGAGACCCGTAGCTCAAACGGTGACAAAAAGGGCAAAACACGAAGTTTCGGAAAATCGAAAGATATTTACGATGAATAGTAACGAAGATTTTTACAGTGAATAGTGACCAAGATTTTTACCCCGTGAACAGTAACTTTAGATTTTTTTGATGAATAGTATTTTCTGGGATTTCTATAAATAGGGGCGTTTTTTATTAAAAAATCATCATTTTTCCGAATGAGTCGAAAGCGACGAAAACTTGTAAGTCTCTCTCTCTCTTCTATTTTTTGCCTCCGGCACGCCGCCGGTGGTCGGAAAATTTCAAAATTGTCGGTTTTAGCTGATTTTCACAAACAACGTAGATCTCGATGAGACGAATCTAGGATAGGTCTCGGATTTCAATTCCGATTTCTCGTTCACCGGAAAACGGCGAAAAACCCTCTCCAAACCCTAAACCCTAACTTTTACCACCTTTTCTATCTCTTCCTGTTTTCTTCCACCTTCTCGCTAGAGCTGCTGTCGGAGGTCCGCCTGGAGGTGAGGGTGAGCTGCTGTAGGGGTGGCGGAGCAACACGCTGTGTGTGTGTGTATCGCATGTGTGTGTGTTTAGTGTGTGTGTTGTGTTTGTATGCTGTTGAGGGCGGCGCAGGTGGCACCGACGTGTGGGAACAGTGGGCCGGCGCTGGTGATGCACTGACGAGGCTAAAAGGTGGGTGGCCGACAACTGGAAGTCGCCGGCCAAGCTATGTAGGTGTGCGTGTGTTAGTATACATATATGCATGTGTGTATATTATATGCTGTGTATGTGAGCTGTGTTGGGGTGGTTTCCGGCGACTGGAAGTCGCCGGCCAGTGTTCCAGGTGGGCTGGGGAGAGTCGCCGGCGACTGGAAGGGGAGGGAGGGAGAGAGAGATAGAGAGCGTGAGTGTGGGGTGTGTTTGGGGTTGTTTTTGGGCACTGTTTGTGGCCGGAATCCAGCGAGGGTGGCCGGAGGTGGTGGTCAGTGGTGCAGGGTTGCCGGCGGACAAGGTGGCGGCGGCGCTGAGCGGCGCCGCCGCAGTTGGTGGCACTGGGAAGTGAGCTGGGTGCAGGTGGCCGATGCCGGGTGGCCTGGGCGCGAGTCAGGCCGAGGCTGCCGAGAAATGCCGGCCATGTCGGGTGCCGGATGGGCACCTGTCGAGAAATGTCGGTCGTGTCGGGTGTCGCACGTGTGAACTGCCATAACCGCCGAGGGACGCGCGTGCGAGCTGCCGAGGAACGTGTGCGCTGGTTGCGCATGCCTGCCGAGACCTACCGAATCTACCGAGTTTTCTACCCGATGCCGGGTGTGCACGCGCGCGCGTCCCTTCATGTGACGGGTGCGCACGCGACGTCGTGTTTTAAATCTGAATCCCATTTTTTCCGTTGTACATCATCATCGAGTCGTCACCGATGAGATGTCGTTGACCGGGGTTCGTGGGTCCGGTCAAAGTCAACCCTTTGACCAAAATTTCCAAAATACCCCCAACCTTAAAATGCTTCGTTCGAGCTCGTTTCATCTCCGATTGAGCTCATTCTTTTTCCGTTGTGACCCAAATTTCATTCTCTTTCATATCAGCCATATGGACTGAACATCCACTCTCATTTCTTCAACTCTAATCTTTAGAGCTCTCGATCTATCACGTCTTTAACGATCGTTTTTCCTACGGAATCTTTTATAGCTTTAATTATAATTATTAAGGATCTAAGAAATACTGTAACCTATGTAGGCTACCAGTTGGATTGAGCGTTGAGATATTTGACCTTTGGTACTTGCTACTCACGCGGAAACCACCAAACAAGGTGGGGGTAATTTCTAACTCTTTATCTGTTACAGTTTTCCTTATTTTGAAGCATGATTGAGTAATACTAAATGCTGTGATTATATGCTATGTTTATGTGTTCATGATATATTGTGAAAGAACTTCGGTTCACATTGCATGTTCGGAGGGTCTTATGGACCGTAAAAAAACTGTCTCTTATCTCTTCTACCACCTGTAAGGTCTGGCGGTCTTGTAAATGCGCTAGCGGTATTGAGACCGTTTTGGAGGATAAGGCAGGAAATTCCCGCACCTCATGGATGAGTTATGAGATACGTGCCCTGCATTTTATATGCTGTGACAACGTGACTGTATGTTACATTTTCGGTATTTTATATCTGTTGACTGTTATAAGAGGTGGATTTCATCCCCACGAGTGTATTCCATGCACTCACCCCCTATTCTGTAATTCACGTTACAGGAGATGATGAGCATGATGAACCCTATATGGAGAGAGGTGGTGCTATATCTGGACCTGTATATTTAAGTTGATGTGTCACAAATATTTTCAAACAATGTTTTAAGTAATTCACGTTTTGTAATAATTTTGTATATGTTTCGGATGTTGGATCCTGATGATATATTTCCACTGCTATGATATGTTTATCGGTTGAGACCGATTGTTGATATGTGAATGATTCACATCGTCTCCTACCTCATTCTTCTGGCATCTCCTATCTCCTTCTTCTTCTGTTTTAAAAAAATGTCTCTTACTATTTCCTTCTTCACGCCCAAAAGAAAAACTCTGATATTTTTATGAAAGAAAACGGGGCTTGACAAGTCCTAACATGAAATAAAATTTAAAAAAATATTGATAATAATACGCATTATTGATTAATTATGAAGTTCAGGTTCTTTTTTTAAGGAACTGCCTAAGTATATTGAATCCCAATTTGTTACTTAATTTTTTATTTTTTTCCATTTGATTAATTTCTTATTATTTAATTGACTACAGTATTAATCTACCCAACAAAATTAATAAATCATCAATGAATATTGAATTAAATTATCCATCAATAATCAGTAATCAACTTATCAACATTCACAATGCTCAATATGAATCAACAATAATTTACCCTCAATATCGATGATTAAAAAATGATTAATAAATAAATAAAATTTCTCAACAATATAAGCTAATTAAGATTCAACATAAGTATCTGATAAACCGAAGCTAAAAAAATAATGGAATTGTAATCATAATAATAAAATAAAAATAGCAATAATAATAATAATTATTGTATACCTCAAATACGATAATAATATTATTATAAATATTAATTATTAATAATTGTTTGGAAGAGGTCACACATCAGTTTCATCATAAATTTACCACTTTCCACAACGGATGTCTTTATGGTTAAAAGATAACTCATTTCAGGCATTATCATTTTAGAAGAATGTACATAAAGACAACACTTGAAAGAAATGTTGTTATTATTTCGAAAATGCAGCTCAAAGACAACACTTCCCATAAAGTGTTGTACTTTGGTAAAACAAATTCACCCAAAGACAACACTACAATAAAAGTGTTGTTTAATTGTAGTCATTTCCTGATAAAAATACGCCCAAAGACAACACTTCGCGAAAGATGTTGTCAAAGTGTTATATTTGAATGAAAAATATACGTCTTTCGCAACACTTTATGTCATGCCCCGTTTTCATATTTTAAAATATCAGAGTTTGCTTACTGGCGTTCAGGAAAAAGAAAGAAGGATAGAAACATACTTTTAAAATAACATAAACGAGTAAATGAAATCCCTTAAAGATCGTCAAACAAATCAAGTCAGCAAAGGCCTGAATTACAAATTTATAAATAGTTAAGTTCAGTTTAAGCATACGATCCATTACAATTTTCCAAAAACGTCGGCACATCGCCGGAAGATAACATTTTAAATTAACAGCGGAGCAAAACAGGATCCATCATAAGTTACAAACCATAACAGTTATAAAGTATGGTCAACAATCCATTTGAAATTAAAATAGAAGAGACACTGGATACGACACCCTTCTCGCTGCATGTCTTAACTTTCATCATTGCCTGTAGTGTGAGTACAGATAGGGGTGAGTGCGTATGAATACACTCGTGGGAGTAATTTCCATATTTAAATTATTTAAGGAATTATATAAATTAAACTAATATCAGCACAATAAGTAATTCACAGCACATAAAATGCAATACACATAACATAATGACGCGTAGCTGTAGATAGGTGCGGGGGCAGCCCGTCTTACCCTATAAATGATTTTTATCCCGTTAAATCTTTCATTACGGACCACTAGTCCCTCCATAGTTTATTCTTGGACCACAGTCCCTTCGTAGTTTATTCTTGGACCACAATCCTATTGTAGCTTATTCTTGGACCACAGTCCCTTCGTAATATATTTATGACATGCATGTATATTCATATAATTCACAGCACGTAAGCATGACACATAAGGTTCAACGATTCATAGTGATCAATAGCATTTTAGTAATATCAAGATTACATACAAGCATCCGTTCAGCATCATTATAAATTAAAAACAGAAATGTAAGACCATTAAGGATCAGAAGTTACCCCCACCTAGTTAGGTGGAGTTTTTCCTCGTGACTTGAACTTTAATTCTATGTTCGTCTCTAAATGCGAAAGGTGGAGTTTTTCCTCGTGACTTGAACTTTAATTCTATGTTCGTCTCTAAATGCGAAAGCCTACACATGCAAACGTAATCTATTAGTTTCGTGTTACGATCATTACTTAATCTTTTTAAAGGACTCTCTCGGAAAAGAAAAGATGATAGAATAAAAAACTATTCAAAAGGCTTAAAACTTGATCACATAACAAAGAAGGTTTGATTACGGTTCCATAGGCGAAAGAATGAGCTTAAACAGACGAGAAACAATTTAAAACGGCGTGTTTTAGGGTACAGGGGTAGTTTTGTAAATTTTGGTAAAAAGGTTGACTTTGACCAGGGGCTTTTTTGTAAAAACAGAGAACTTTTGGGGTCCTTTTGGTATATCCAAAACCTTTGGGGTCAACATGCGATTTTTGAAATTTTTGGGGGTGAAAACAAGATATACAAAAGCTTAGGGACTAAATTGTAAATAAACTTAAATTGGGGCTTTGCAATTAAGCCCCTAGATTTTATCAAATTCACAAAACACATCACAACCACCAAAACTCCCCCAACTCGTCGCCTCTCTTTGCCCTGACACCACCGCCACTGCGTATCCTGGCTGGCGACTCCACGTCACCAGCGACCACCCCCACACTCCCTACACTCACTGGCGTACCTCACGACTTCCAGCGCCGCCCACTCACGCACACAAACACACACTGAAACACCTAAAAGCACATACACACAGCCATCAACTCCGGTACGGCGACGCCACCTCGCGCCGTCCCCGACCACCGCTCACAGCCACGGCGGTGCTCCACGCGCCGTCCCCCTACGCACACACACACACAGAGATCCAAGCACAAACACACACCACACACACGACACACACACATAAGCAGCACATAGTCACGACGGCACCCCGCCAGCCACGACAACTCCGACACGATGGCGCACCCGGCGCCGCTTCCAACCCATAACACACAACCAAGCATCGGTGGCGCAAGAGATCAACGAGAGAGAGAGAATTGGAGAGAGAGAGTCGCGAGAGGGAGAGAGAGAGAGAGATAGCTGCGGTTTTGCACGCCAATTACCGGAGGAGGAGACAATCGATCGACGATCTGAGCCCGGATTCGTGACGGGCTCGGTGAGGGCTTCACATGCATGTATAAATCGGACAAAAATGAGGAAGAAAAGGGAAAGAAAAAAGTAGAGAGAAAGAGGGAGGAGAGAGGGTTTTGTCTGCTTTCTTTGACTAATTTACGGCGGCTCCGGCGATGGAAGGAAAATCCGAGCCCGAAATCAAGATGGGCTCGGTGAGAGCTTTGTTCGGTGTAAAAATGGGTGAAAACGGGGAGGAGGTGGCCAGCTCCGGTGGCGGCTCCACCTCCGGTGCGATGGCGCCACGACGGTGCTCCGGCCGCCGACCACCGGAAAAAGAGAGAGGGGGGAGAGAGTTAAAATTCCATTTTTACCTTAGTTAATTTTGGTGCAAAGTGTGATCAAAACCTCAATTGGGCCTATCTTGGGTCTCGGGCCTTCGATCGGACTGCTTCTCGTTTCTATCTCTTCGTTTTTTTATCGCGATCGTTCTCATAACATTAATTCTACGTTTTTGATTTAATTAAACTTCCGATAATTCTAATCAAACATACGATAAATTAAATCATGTATTATCTTGATTAATCTGAAATGCAAGAAAAATTAAATCACATAATTAAGGTTAAATTATTCAATCGTCAAATTATGCATCGTTTTTCCTAGGCACTACATCCCTTCCCCCTTAAAAGAAATTTTGTCCTCGAAATTTACAAACGTACCTAGAAACAGTAAGCCTAGATACTTCGCCAGAATCTCGTTCTCTTGCTCCCATGTCACTTCTTCTCTTCCATGTCGTTTCTTCTCTTGATTCCTAAGTTGGCGAGTCTTCCTATCCAGGATAACCACAGGGATTTCCTCGTAAGTCAGATCTTTCTCAATCTCGATGCTCTTCCGATCGATGACGTGGCTCAGATCATGGATGTATCTCCACAGCATGGATACATGGAAGACGTTGTGTACACCTGCGAAGTCTGGTGGCAAGGCTAGACGGTATGCAACAGCCCCGACTCGATCTAAGATCTTGAATGGCCCCACGTACCTCGACTTCAACTTTCCTCCTTTGTCGAAAATGGTGATCTCCTTTAGTGGGCCACACCTTCAGAAAGACCTTATCTCCCACATCAAACTTTAGCTCTCTACATCTCTTATCTGCATACGACTTCTGTCAATCCCGAGCCACTCTAATTCTTTCCTGGATCTTCTCGATCACTTCCACAGTTTGTTCGACCTAGTCGGGTCCCAAAATCTTCTTCTCGCCCACCTCGTCCCAACATAGGGGTAAGCAATTTCTCCAATACAAGGCCTTGTACGACGCCATCCGTTGATAAGGTGAACCCTTCAGCTTTTCTTCTTTCCATCTGAGTCTTTATCTTCGTCAGGAACTTGTCATTTCCTTGTACCTCGATAATACGCTCTTGAAGAGTGGGCCTTACGAAACAAGCTATGACTTGGGCCTTGATGCTACTTGGGGGCGTCACCACTTCCAAACTCAGCTTCGACATCTCTTCTATTAGCTGGTCCTGCTCTGTGATCATGGTCGTTACAATCCCCTTTTTTCTTTATACTCAGAACGTCTGCTACCATTTCGCTTTCCTTAGGTGATAGAGGATCGTGCAGTCATAGTCCTTGTTAGGTCCCAAGAGGTGTCCGAGGTTCAGAGGGGGGGTGAATGAACCTTGGTCGATTTTGAAAATCTTTTCAAAATAAATTGTTCTGCAAGCTACTAGAACTTGCAGCACCAGTTCGTTACTGCTTACAGCACTGGAAAGCAGTGCTGCTTGCTATAACTTGAGTTTTAAGCACAGTGGAAAAATAAACTTCTTTTGTGACACAAGGCTGGCTGGTTTTCTCAAATATGCTCCTTTCAAGATGTTTTATGCATATGACAAATAAAGATATGAAAGATAAAGCGCAGATAGGAAAGCAATAAAACACTTATGGCTTATAGTGGTTCGAAGGTGGTGTAAGCCTTCTACGTCCACTCTACTGCTACCTCGAGCAGGAACTTTGTCAAGCAAGATTGGTTTACAGGACCCTTCCTAACAATCTATCAACTTACAAAGCAAACGCCAACTAGAGTCCAGAGATCACACAACATTGCAAACTCTAAAGGCCCGCCAACTAAAATCCAAAGATCACACAGCACTGTAAATTCTAAAGGCTAACCCACAAAGGGTTCCACACTCCCACACAGGGAAGCTGCCTAGCACCTAGACAACTATACAAACAGCAAGGATTTCTCCTATCAACTGTTCGACACCTAAAACAACCTACGCACACAGGCAACAAGGTTGAAAGTATATGTTTGTTCTTCAACTGGTGCGGTGAAGTGAGCTTCTGAATCCTCCAAAGGATCTTTTCTGCTTTGAGCGTGCTCCACTTCATTGAGGTTGAGTGACTAAAACTGAGTGTATAGCTTGAATGCTTGAGAACTTTTATGCAAAAGCTTTTTGGTTCAGTTGTTTTCAATTTTTCAATTATTGGCTCACTTTATCTAATGTTTTAAACAGTTGCTCAGTGATTTAGTAGTTGTTCAGTTCAGCTCATCCTCTATTTATATTTGTAAGGAAGACATCCGTTGAAGGAGATATCTTCCATTTTGAATTCTTAGATCTTCTGATCAAAGGCATGGCTCGCATTTAATGCGACTTGACATACTCTTTTGGAGCATTTAATGCGGTGGCTGCGGCTCATAGCTATCTGCAGGCGTGTCAATCCATGTGGCATCTTAGTATTGGCTCCGTGTCTGCAACTTTGATTTTCTCTCGAACGGCTCTTTTCCTCGTACTGCATTTATCCTTCCTCGGATTGCAGAATACTCATCATTTTTGTCATCAGCACTGTTGAGTGTTTGAGCTGTAAGCTTCGCGCTGTATCCTTGGTCTACTTTTAGTATTCCTGTAACTTTTTCTTGCAGTGATGCTGCATGTCGTTCCTTCATGCTTTACTATAACTGTCTTCTTGCAGCAGCGTCTTTCTGAAAATTTCTAATACAGCATGGTATGTATTTGTACCTCCATCTTTTTGCTTCCATAACAAGACTCAAACCTAGTCTATGTTTTAACTTAAACATCGTGAGAAATGGGGTACTCAAACTTCCTATTACATCCTTGGTTTGTCTCATCAAAATCTAAACACTGAAGACTCAACAATTTCCCCTTTTTTGATGATGACAAAACCAACTCCCAAAATCATTTATGAAGGAAGTTTTTCATTACATCATATCAAATTACATCAGGATTACATATGAGATAAACAAAAAGAAAATAACCCTGAATGTATCAGAGATGGACAAAATAAACATTACTGAAAAAGAGACCTTCTTGTAGACGATTCATCTGGTCTTCTTTTAGCAGTCCTCTCTTCTTGCTCTGGTCTTCCTTTTGAACCTTTCCACCAGTCTCGAATGAACCCCTGATAGGATTCTTCAAGTTACTCCTTGATCTTTGGGATCTGAATCCATCTCAGCCAGAAGTCCTCGCAGTAAGGCACTGTATAGTCTTTCTTTACTAGGTCTATATAGTAATTCTGAATATCAAGCTCTCCAGACCTAACAAGCTTTTCATATCTTATCAGTGCATTATGGCAGGTTTGAAATCTACTGAATTTGTCCTTTTTGCATAGAAATTTGAAGTATCTGAGATACACGGATCTCTTGTACATCGTGGTTGCTTCGAATGATGGATTTCTATCTGTAAGCAACTTGATTGCCTTGAAGATGTTTAGAGTCCAGGCCATGTTTACTCCTACGAGCTTCTGATCCATCAATACTGATACTTCAGCAGATATGTTATCTGTGTCGAGACATGGAATCTCTTGAGGAGGGTATTGGTGAAGATCCCTGTCTAAGATTCTCCTCTCACCAATTACTCCAAGCCTTTGCATCCAGGCATTTTCTTCTTGTTCTGCTCTGGCTCTCTCCACCCTCTGAGCAGCCATCTTCTCATTGTAAAGCCTTTCAGCCTCGATTTTGCTTACCCTCTTTCTTGAGCTTTGTTGTCGGCTTTCTCTCCCTCTCTTTGTATGATGATCAGAGGGAGGTGCTGCATCTTTTCTCGTAGCACTACTGTGTGCAGCGCCTGCTGCTGATCTGCTTGCAACAGCTGCACCGCCAGCTCCTCCTTCATCATCTTTTCTCCATCTCTTTGGAGAGGGAGCTTCAGCAACAGCAGATGATCCAGACCTCTTCCTTCTACTTAGAGGTTCGTCATCTTCTTCATCTTCTTCCTCATCTTCTTTCTCCCTGGTGCTCCGGTATCTATCATTAAAGCCTCAAATACCTTCCCTCTTTTTGGCATCATAAAAAACCGGGGGTGGAGCAGGGACATTAGAAACTACTTTAGAACGTAGTCCTCTCGGGGGTGCTGAGACGACCCTGGATCCTTCGGCATACTAAGGATATGCTTGCATTATCATATACGCCAATTCTCCAACTATCAATTCCAGGTTGGCCAATTGATCGTCGACATTCTTGGTTCTTTTGAATTGATTTGAGATATGATCCAAAAGTGTCGATAACACCAAGGAGTGAGTTTGAAGTCTGTCCGATGTTTTCTCTGCATGTTCCTTATAGAGTCAAACTTCAGCTCGGGTTTGTGCAGTATCTTTCTTCGGTTCTCCCTCCAGTCTAACCCTGTCCTTGTACATCCTGTTAGCATTATCATTCACATTTTTCTGGATCATTGCAGGAAGTGCTTCAATGTCTTTCTTGAAGCTGGACATGGTTTCAGCGTGGAACTTAGCTTGTGTTGTCATGTTCTGTCGTATGTTAGACTCATGATCCTGAAGAGCATGAATAAGGTGCATAACAGCAGCAACTATCTTATCAATCGATGCATTATGGTTTGAGCCAGTGTTTCGTTGTTGGGAGGCGGTAACTGGTGCAACATAGGGAATTAAAGATTTTGGTGTTTGTGTTGCATCCTGCCTTGGAGCCTCCGTTTCAGCTTGTGTATCCGCATCCTTATATAGGCTTGATGTGGGATTTTCATCAATGAATGCTTCCCCCTCATCCGATGAAATTAGGATTGACACGTCACCAATATATCCATATCTGGCTCCGTTGCGTTCAGCCATTCGCCGGAGAAATTCAGCCATCTGAGTTTCCGCAGTAACCACTGTTGCTGTAGTCTTGAGAGGTACTGGTAAACATGCAACAACAACAACATTAACCTCATCACGAAGTGACTCTAGTTGTGTAGGGGTTACTTCAGCTTCTGCTTGAACATCATCTGAGGGTACTGTCTCAACAGTCATTCTTTCAGAGGTCTTCTCACCCTCAGAGAGTGTTGTCTGAACAATAGCCTCTCCTGAGGTCTTCGGCAAGGACTCCGTCTCCTCGATTGGTCCTGCAACTTCGACAGTCTTCGCTGCAAGAATGGGTTCTTGCAGCTGATGTTGGTTTCTTGCAGCTTCCACTGTATGCATGACTGTAAGCTCGATTTCTGCAAGAGTCTCAGTATCTACCTGTTGTGTATCTTCTGCAGCTCCTGATAGGGTGGCTGCTTGTTGTACTGCTGTCTCGACTAGTACAGGGAGTATCGCCTTTGCAACTTCCTCCATGGTTACGTCATCGACAACTTCAGCAATATCAGAGAGAAAGTCTCTGATGATGGTGTCTTGTTCCCCCTAATTGTGTGCAATGGTATCAGGAATAGTGTGTACTAGGGAATCTTCGTAGTCCACAAGTTGAGGCTCGTCCTCCTCCATAGAATCAAGCATGACGATATTGGAGAGGCCTTCAACTATTTGCTCAAATGTAGGGGAGTTTGAATTGTGAAGACTTGAACTTCCTTCTCCCCACATCCTTTGAGAAGTGTGCTGCATCTTTATCTCTTTGATACTTGCTTGCAGCGCCTGTTGCATCATGGCCTCCTCAGTCTGTTCAACTCCCAGAGCGTCGATTTGTACTTGTGCGAATACGACATCATCACCCCTTCTTACAGCCTGTGCAGCCGGGACTAGGAGGATTTGAGCATCCTACGTTGCTGCGTTCATTGGCATCTCGGCAAAGTGGAATTCTGCAAGAGCTTTACCCTTTCCTCTGTCCAGTGCTCCTTGAGTAGCAGTGCCTCTCGAGCGATCTTGCACTCTTGCTGTATACTCAGGTTGCAGGAGTGCCAAAATATCTTCTGTATTGGCCCACTTCAGGACTGCTTTTTCCATAGAGAGGAAATCTTCCCATTGCATCAAGATTTCCCTCTTGGACAGTCTCATCTCCCTCCAGAGACTGTATTGCTGCTCCATATCTCTAGCAGCTGGAAAGGTTGGATCGAGCACAGACTGAACAACTTCTTCATCTGGCTGAATCCTTTGCTGATGTGACTTATTCGCACCAGCATCTACTGACAAACTTGCAGTAGAGAGTTGAGAATTAGCGGCTACAGCAGCCTTCTTCTTACTGCACGGGGCCCTCCTGGTTAGAGGTGCGTCATCATCTGAGGATGAGGACTCAAGTTCAGGTTCTGTCCTCCTTGATTTTTTCTTGATGACGGGAAGAGGATTTTCATTATCATCATTATCATCATCTTCACCCCTGCTGCCTGTGTCTTCATCTTGCAGTGCCAAGGTTGCATTCTTTTTGTCTTTGGTTTTCTTCTGTACAACCCCAGCAGTAGCTGTCTTTGGTTGTGTCTTTTCCTTCTTCTTTTCACCGAGATACTTCCCAATGGGAATGAGAGCGGGAGCTGCAAGCTAAACTCCTAGCTTGCAGAGCAGAGAGCAAATGGTGATTCCATAGCTTCTCTTTGGTGTGCCCTTCTCTGCTTCCTCCCATATTCTCTTCATGATGAATCTTGCCCAGTTCACCTTTACTCCGGCCATGATGGCAAACATGATTCGGAACCGGAGATCTGTGCATTTGTCATAACTTCATGTTCTTCCTTCAATGGAGTACGCACAGATATCATGGAGCAGTTCAAACTCCGGTTTGAAGAGTTTCTTTAGGGAACTTCTCTTGATCTCTGCCCCTGCAGTTTTTACTCGAAAGAGATCCCACATCTCTTGAGCGTTACCCTCCCCATAAGATGCTAGTTGACTGGAGGTTAACCCTCCTAACGAGATGCTGAAAGTGGTGGCTATGTCTCTGATGGATAGAGACTTTTCTTCTTCATCTATACCCATCTTGAACAAGATGCAGTTCCTTTTCTCAAAAAGATTGGCAAAGGCGTAGAACTTTTGGACTGATTCTACAGAGAAACCAGTGCAGATGGTGGTTAGTAACCCTAGGATTTGGGTCTGTTCAAAGGCGTCAAATATCCTTCGGAAGACTGCATTATCATACAATCCAGAAGCGTAGACATGCTCCTGATTGATCAAGCGTCCTTCCAGGACAATGGTTTGTTAAGCCGCCATTGATGAGGATTCGTGAGAGATTTGAGATATCTGAGACTGGAAAGCTTGTGAAGAGAGAGACTTCTCTTGTGATGAAGGCGAAGATGAATTTTGAAAAAAGGAGGTTAAGGGTTTGTGGAGAACATCAAGGGACGTGTAGTAAGATCAGCGGTTGAGATTAAAAGAATGAAAATGATCTTACGATCCTTAGAAAAGGATAGAGGGGTCAAATCGTAAATAATCATGACTTGTGCAGATGTGGATTCTGACCGCGCCTTTTCATCTTCTGACAGAACGGACTTGCATTTAATAATGACTTGATTTGCCGCCTAATTTATTATCCTTTTAAGGTTGCAGCATTCTGGGTACGAGGTTGCTAAATATTAAATACTCTTTGAAATAAATGTTGTAACCACGTGCTGCTTGTTCTCCCATCATCTTACTGTGTTGTATGGATAACAGATGCAGCGTTGTTTGAACCCAGCGCTGTATGCAGATGCATCTTACAGTACTATTCCTGTAACTTCTTGCAAGAATGCAGATATTCCCCCTGGGCTTCTGCATCTTCTTTTCCTCTTCATAAATTCAGAATTCCTAGCTCATTTCTAAGCATGGAAAACCTCGATTCACTCAATGGTTTAGTGAATATATCTGCAAGCTGGAAATCCGTATGAACTTTTTCAAGCACAACATCCTTCTTTTCGACGTGATCTCTAATAAAGTGATGACGTATCTCGTTATGTTTTGTTCTTGAGTGGAATACGGGGTTAAGGGTAATTGCAATTGCACTCGTGTTGTCACGGAGAATTGGGGTCTCCTTCTCTTCAATCCCATAATCTCTGAGTTGCTGCTGTATCTAGAGAATCTGCGCACAACAACTTCCTGTTGCAACATATTCTGCTTCTGCTGTAGATGTTGCAATAGATGTTTGTTTTCTGCAGAACCATGAGACAAGTCTATTTCCTAGAAATTGACAAGTTCCACTGGTGCTCTTTCTGTCAATTTTGCAGCCTGCATAATCTGAGTCAGAATATCCCTTGAGTTTGAAACCTCCTTCCTTTGGATACCATAGGCCTACTTCCTGAGTTCCTTTCAGATACTTGATGATCCTTTTGACCGCTGAAAGGTGTGACTCCTTTGGTGCTGCTTGAAATCTTGCACAGACTCCAACTGCAAACATGATGTCTAGCCTGCTCGCTGTAAGATACAACAAGGATCCTATGAGTCGTCTATACTTTGTGATATCTACATCTTTGTCATCTTCATCTTTGTTAAGGCTTATGGATGTAGACATGGGAACAGATGTTGTTGACTCTTTCTCCATACCAAACTTCTTGATGAGCTCATTTGTATATTTGACTTGGCTGATGAAGGTTCCTCCAGCTAGCTGCTTTACTTGTAACCCTAGGAAGAAACTTAGTTCTCCCATCATACTCATCTCGAATTTTGACTGCATCATATTGAAGAACTTCTCACATAATTCTTTGTTGGAGGATCCGAAGATGATATCATCCACATATATCTGTACAAGAAGTATGTTGTCTCCATCCTGTATCCTGAACAGAGTTTTATCCACTGTTCCTTTCTTAAACCCTTTTTCCAGTAGATAGATAGATAGGGTGTCAAACCAAGCTCTTGGTGCTTACTTTAGTCCATACAGGGCTTTGTGTAACTTGAACACCTTCTCTTTTGCTTGATCTGCAAAACCTGGAGGTTGCTCTACATACACTTCCTCTGTAAGAATACCATTAAGGAATGCACTCTTCACATCCATTTGGTATACCTTGATATTCATGTGAGCTGCATATGCCAGAAAAATCCTTATGGCTTCCAGTCTTGCTACTGGAGCAAAAGTCTCATCAAAATCAATTCCTTATTCCTGGTAATATCCTTTAGCAACTAATCGTGCTTTGTTCCTCACAACACGTCCAGATTCATCTAGCTTGTTCTTGAAGACCCATTTAGTTCCAATGACTCTTTGATGAGTTGGTCTTGCAACTATTTGCCAAACTTGATTTCTTTCAAATCCATTCAGCTCTTCTTGCATGGCTTGTACCCAGTTGCTATCTTATAGGGCTTCTTCAACATTTTGGGCCTCCATTTGAGATATGAAACATGTAAACATTGCTTCATGAGGGATGGACCTTCTTGTCCTTACTCCTATGAATGGATCTCCAATGATAAGATCTCTAGGATGATTCTTTAACCATGTTCTGTCGGGCTCAAAAACATGTACCGGTCTTGGTTGTTTCTCATGTTGCTGTAAGATTGGAGGTTCTACAGCTGTAAGATTATCTGCGGCTTCCTCTTCTTTGTCTTCTCCTGTAGGCAGGACTCCTTCAACATATGAAATACCACTTTCTTTCCTGGGAGCTGTATTTTCAGCGGGTTCTTCTGGTATCTTTGAGTCATAATGTGGTTCATCAAACACCACATGGATTGACTCTTCAACCACTAAGCTTTTTTTGTTAAAAACTCTGAAGGCTCTGCTTACAGTAGAGTATCCTAAGACTACTCCCTCGTCTGATTTTGCATCGAAGGTTTTTAGATGTTCTTTTCCATTATTGAGGATAGAGCATCTGCATCCAAAGATATGCAGATGTGAGACATTCGGTGTATATCCATTCCAGACTTCATACGGGGTTTTGTCAAGATCCTTGTTGATTAGACATCTATTCTGTGTATAACATGCAGTGTTGGTTGCTTCGGCCCAAAATCTCTTGGTATCTCTGCTTCTGCTATTATTGTTCTTGCTGCTATCAGAGTATTCATGAAGAATACCATTGTCAGAATAGAATTTTTCAATGAATTTGTTTGTGAACTCAGTTCCTCTATCTGATCTGATCTTCACAATGCTCAGGCTCTTTTCATTTTAAATTTTCTTCATGAAGTTAGGTAGCTTGCTTTGTGTCTCTGATTTCTTGGCAAGGAATATGGTCCATGTGTATCTGGAGTAGTCATCTACTACCACAAGTGAGTACTTCTTCCCACTTATGCTTACTAGTTCTACTGGTCCAAAAAGATCCATATGTAGAAGATCTAGAATTCTGTGTGATGACTTCTGCAACTTGTCCTTGAATGAGCTTTTCACTTGTTTTCCCTTCTGACAAGCTCCACATACATTTTCCTTCTTATATGCTACATCTGGCAATCCCCTTACAAGGCCTTTTCTTGCTAGCCTGTTGATTGTCTTGAAGTTCAAGTGGCTCAATCTCTTGTGCCATAGCCAGCTCAGCTCTAGTGGACTTTTCACAATGAAACATGTTGGATGAATAGAAGAGTTCCAATCTGTGAGATATATGTTTCCTCTTCTTGTTCCCGTAAGTTTGACTTCATTTGATGCGTTATCTTTCATCAAGCACTTGTTGAAGTTGAATTCCACTAAGTATCCTTTATCGCAGAATTGACTGATACTCAGAAGATTGTATCTGAGACCTTTCACATAGGATACATCTTTGATCTTCACATTTCCTTTGACTAAGCATCCACTTCCTTTTGTGCTTCCTTTGGAATCATCTCCGAAGATGACTTTTGGTCCTTTGCATTTTCGGAAGTCTTTCAGAGCTTCTTTATTGCCTGTCATGTGCCTTGAACAGCCATTGTCTATGTACCATACATCGCTGCTACAACCTGGCACTGAAACCTGCAACAAACTTAGGCAGATTTAGGTACCCATATCTGTAAGGGTCCTTTGGGGTTAGTTACTTTGGGGATCCATATTTTCTTAACAGTCACTGTTTTGCTGTAAGATTTGTTGGATCTCAAAATATATGCAGTTTTGTGGTTAAACTGCTTAAAAGTTGTGTGTGCAAAGACAAAACATGTGCTACCAACACTCTTGCAGTGTGGTCTTCCAACATACTTCCCTTGAGTATATCTTCTTTGAGGTTTAGACATATATGTCTTAGTATAGGTGGGAAACATCTTCTTATGCTGCAACTTTGTAGGTTGCTGCAACTTTTTGCTGCTTACAGCAGATAGCTTTTGTTGCAGCCAGTTCTTAGATGCAGACTTACTTCCTGCAGTTGAGCATTGGGGTTTCTTCCCCTTATCCATCAATGCTGATTTGTTCAAGATCTTTTCTGAGCTACAGGGTAACTCATTCTCCATTGAAGTTTCAGCTTGAACAAATTTCACAGCCCTGGATGCACTTGTTGTATCCTGAGAGGTATGAGTGTTGTAACCGATGCCCGATTTTTCAAAAGGGCTTCTGCTTTGACTTATGCACTCCCTTGCGTCCTTAGCTGATTTGCTAAAAGTTCTAATCGTGGACTGCAAGTTCTCCTTCTCATTTTCTAGCTTAGTGACCAGCAGACTTAGCCTTGAGACTTCTTCTTGTAACTTACTGCATCTTGAGTTATTAGACTCACATGCAGCGAGCTTTTCAACAATATCAATGTTTTTGCCTCTGAGGATCTCGTTGGTGATTCTGAGATTTTCATTCTCAATTTTTAGCTCCTCATGAGTTAGTTAGTCTGCTCGAAATCACTCATGATCCTCTTTAGAGAGTGGATCATGTTCAGCTCCTCTTTTTCTGGTATGGACAGCGGTTGGGAGGTTACCTCATCTTCATCATCGTCCTCATAGTCTTTTGCCATCAGGCATATCAGCGCTTCATCATCAGACGATGAAGTTTCAGTGTCACTGTCAGAGGATTCTTCGGCCTTCAGTATCTCCTTTGAGATTACTGTATCCTTCGCTTTCTCCAATTATCCAATGAGGGCTCGAAGCTTGTACCTATCCTCTCTTTTCTTTTCTCTTCTCTATTCTCGCTCTTCTTCTGGATATTTGTGTACGGTTGGGTGTGGACAGCTTCTAGCATAATGTCCAGGCTTCCTGCAGTTATAACATAAATCAAGGTCAGTCGTATTTGAATGGAGAGAGGGGGATACCTGGAGAGGTGGTTGACTTCTTCTGAAGTCATTTTTCTTATTGAAATTGGTGTTGTTGTTCTTCATGAATCTTTTAAATTTCTTTAGAAGAAGGGCCACGTCCTCTTCAGCGTCTTCTGCGGCAGCCTCTGTTTGCTTGCTACAGCTTGTAGTTGCTGTATCTTTAGATCCTCTGGCAGTTAGCGCTGTAACTTTGGAGCTCGTTTCTTCTATCTTCTTTCTTCATCTGTTGATATCATATTCAAAAGCTTTGAGGTCGGAGAATAGATCAAATGTACTCATGGATTTCAAATCCATAGACACTCTCACGGTAGTGGTCTTGATATCCCATTCGGTGGGCAGGGCTCTAAGCACTTTCATGTTCTTCTCCTTCTGAATGCAGTGCATACCCAGAGCTTCTAGTTCATTCACAATGGATGTGAATCTTAAGTCTAGTTGCTCAAGAGTTTCTTCACTCTTCATCTCGAAGAGCTCAAAGAGTTGGGTGGCGTTGGAGATCTTATTGTCTTTTGTGAGCTCTGTCCCTTCATATATTTGTTCCAACTTTTCCCAAATTTCCTTGGACGTTCTGCAAGCTTTGACTTTGCTAAATGTGTCTTTATCCAAGGTGATGAATAGAGCATTCTTGGCCACGTTGTCTAAGTTGGCTCTCTTTCTATCTTCATTGTTTCATTCTTGTCTTGGCTTGACTAGGAAGTTGGGTGGTGGCGGTGCTCCTTCTTCTGTTTCTCTACCGAACATGGGATTCACCTTTATAGGGGTGATTGGTCCTTCGGTGAGGACCATCTACATCTCATCATTCATTGCTGAAAGGTGTGCCTGCATTCTTATCTTCCAGTCGTCCTATTCCTCTATGGAAAACATGGGTAACTTATGATTGGAGGAATCCATGATATGCTAAAAGAATGAGATTTTAGAATGCAGAGAAAAATAGCAAGACAAAGGTAGATTTGGGTTGGCAACCAATCCCAAGTTGGCTTTTAACCCAACCTGCTTTGATACCACTTGTTGGGTCCCAAGAGGTGTCCGAGGTTCAGAAGGGGGGTGAATGAACCTTGGTCGATTTTGAAAATCTTTTCAAAATAAACTGTTCTGCAAGCTACTAGAACTTGTAACACCAGTTCGTTACTGCTTATAGCACTGGAAAGTAGTGCTGCTTGTTGTAACTTGAGTTTTAAGCGCAGCGGAAAAATAAATTTCTTTTGTGACACAAAGCTGGCTAGTTTTCTCAAATATGCTCTTTTTAAGATGTTTTATGCATATGACAGATAAAGATATGAAAGATAAAGCGCAGATAGGAAAGCAATAAAACACTTATGGCTTATAATGGTTCGAAGGTGGTGTAAGCCTTCTACGTCCACTCTACTGCTACCTCGAGCAGGAACTTTGTCAAGTAAGATTGGTTTACAGGACCCTTCCTAACAATCTATTAACTTACAAAGCAAACGCCAACTAGAGTCCAGAGATCACACAGCACTGCAAACTCTAAAGGCCCGCCAACTAGAATCCAGAGATCACACAGCACTACAAATTCTAAAGGCTAATCCACACAGGGTTCCACACTCCCACACAGGAAAGCTACCTAGCACCTAGACAACTATACAAATAGCAAGGATCTCTCCTATCAAGTATTCGACACCTAAAACAACCTACGCACACAGGTAACAAGGTTGAAAGTATATGTTTGTTCTTTAACTGGTGTGGTGAAATGAGCTTCTGAATCCTCCAAAGGATCTTTTCTGCTTTGAGCATGCTCCACTTCATTGAGGTTGAGTGACTGAAACTGAGTGTGTAGCTTGAATGCTTGAGAACTTTTATGCAAAAGCTTTTTGGTTCAGTTGTTCTCAATTTTTCAGTTGTTGGCTCACTTTATCTAATGTTTTAAACAATTGCTCAGTGATTCAGTAGTTGTTCAGTTCAGCTCATCCTCTATTTATATTTGTAAGGAAGATATCTGTTGAAGGAGATATCTTCCATTTTGAATTCTTAGATCTTCTGATCAAAGGCATGGCTCGCATTTAATGCGACTTGACATACTCTTTTGGAGCATTTAATACGGTGGATGCGGCTCACAGCTATCTACAGGCGCGTCAGTCCACATAGCGTCTTGGTATTGGCTCCGTGTCTACAATTTTGATCTTCTTTCGAACGGCTCTTTTTCTCGTACTGCATTTATCCTTCCTCGGATTGCAGAATACTCATCCTTTTTGTCATCGGCGCTGTTGAGTGTTTGAGCTGTAAGCTTCGCACTGTATCCTTGGTCTACTTGCAGTATTCCTGTAACTTTTTCTTGCAGCGATGCTGCATGCCGTTCCTTCATGCTTTGCTGTAACTGCCTTCTTGCAACAGCGTCTTTCTGAAAATTTCTAATACAGCATGGTATGTATTTGTACCTCCATCTTTTTGCTTCCATAAAAAGACTCAAACCTAGTCTATGTTTTAACTTAAACATCGTGAGAAATGGGGTACTCAAACTTCCTATTACATTCTTGGTTTGTCTCATCAAAATCTAAACACTGAAGACTCAACAGTCCTTCACCAATTCTAACCACCTTCTCTGTCTCATGTTGAGCTATTTTTGTTCGAAGAAGTACTTCAGACTCTTGTGATCGGTGTAGATCTCGCACTTCCCACCATAAAGATAGTGTCTCCATATCTTGAGAGCATGTACAACCGCGACCGACTCGAGGTCATATGTTAGGTAATTCTGCTCGTGAGTTTTCAGCTGTCGTGATGCGTATGCTATTACCTTCCCTTGCTGCATCAAAACACACCCCAAGCCTAGCTTGGATGCATTCGTATAGATCACAAACTCTTTAGTGACATCCGGTACTGTGAGAACGGGAGCCTCTGTCAACCTCTTCTTCAACTCCAAGAAGCTTCGATCGTACTGTTCCATCCACTGAAACTTCACGTCTTTTCTGGTCAGGCAGGTCATGGGAGTGGCTACCTTCGAGAACCCTTCTATGAATCTCCTGTAGTATCCGGCCAATCCAAGAAAACTTCGTACTCCATAACGTTCGTTGGGGCTCTCCAAGTCGATACACTTGGTGAATGAATTTCTTATCCAGAAGTTCGTGCAGCTGAACCTTCAATTCTTGTAGCTCCTTTGGTGTAATCCGATGTGGCACTTTTGACATTGGTGCTAATTCTGGTATGAGATCAATCTCAAACGTGATCTGCAAATCCGGCGGAGGACCGGGTAGATCTTTCGAAAAAACATCCATATACTCTCTTACGATAGGCACCTCCTCGACGGACTCATTTCTTATTTGAAATTCACCATGTTCACCAACCAAGCCTACGATCCTCATTGTTGAGCATCTCGGTTGTCTTCATAACCGATACGACCTTTAGATTGACTTCAACTCGTGTTTCATAAAATATAAACTCCTCGTCTCCTGGTATCAGAAGAGTGATCTCTCTTGCATGGCATTTGATCACCGTATGGTTCGCTTTAAGCCAGTCCATTCCTAGTATCACATCGAAATCTTTCACCTCTAGCGCACATGGATCGACTAAAAGAATTATAATCCCAAACGCGATTCTTAGATTCGATAAGGGCGTTTCATTTGTACCATCCTTCCCGATAGGATGCTAATATCTGGGGTTTCAGCGACTACCCTACCGTCTTCAGGTTTCAACAAATCACAAAAATCTAACAGAGATGAAAGAGTGGGTTGTCCCGGTATCAAACGAGATGAGAGCAAGAATATCAGAAACTGTTAACATACCTGTCATAGTTTCCGATCCTTCAGCAGCCTTTGAGCGAGTAAGGGCGAACATCCGGGCCTGGCCTACTCCTGGCCTCGGTCTTGGTGCTCCAGCCACCAAATTTCTAAACTTCTTGCAATCGCGCACTATATGGCCAGGTTCTCCACATCTATAGCAGTTTCGGGTCTTGCTCGTTTATGACCTCGGCTTCTCCACCGTTGTTGTGTTACTGAACTTTGGACATCTGATGACGATATGTCCTGGTTCTCTGCATCTAAAGTAAATCTGGGTCCCTAGAAGGTATGGTCCTGCATGAGCCTTCCCACACTTGGCACACGAGTTTTCTAGCTTAAGGATAGGGGGAGTGGAGCACTATTGGTCCTTGGGTGCTTGTTTTGATTGAAGCTCTGACTCGAACCAGTCCATTTCCTTATCTCGGGCATCCCTACGACCTTTTCGAGTGGTGCAACGTCCAGGCGTAGATGAGAAGCAATCTCCTGGGCTCTCTCGACAACTTCAGCATACGTCATGGTCCCCTGACCAGCCAAGATGGAACTAATTTCTGAACGAAGACCTCTTTCGAAACGTCGGGCCTTCTTAGAGTCGGTGTCCACTAAATGAGCTGCATACCTGCTCAACTGATTGAATTTCTTCTCGTATTCTCCCACAGTGGTGGCTTCTTGGAGAAGGTGCAGGAACTCTATTTCTTTCCGATCGTGGTACGACTGGGGTAAGAAATTCAGTATAACCGTCTCCTTGAAGATTTTCCAGTTCATAACACTCCTTTGCTCCGAAGGTATGGTCCTCGCGTACGATTCCCACCAGTAACTAGCTTCCTCAGACAGCGCAGGAAACCTTCTGTTCCTCAATGCAAGCCAGGTGTCCGAAAAGGTGATCCATCGATCTTAGCCATTCTTCCACCTCAACTGTTTTTCCTTTTTCGTTGAAAGTTGGCGGATTGAACCGCCGGAATTGTTCGATCACCAGATTTGCATCGCTTCTTGAAGAGGTTGGTGGCGCGGGATGTGTTGTCTCAAAATGTCAGACCAGACTCCTCAACACAGTCACCAGGTCCCCCATCGTGGTGTCCACGTCGTGCCCCGGTGGGTTTCCCACTGGTGGCTGGTTCCCCGCTGGCGGTTGGTTGTCCATGGGTGGTTGGTCCCTTCTTGGTCTACCATGTGGCATATCGTTCTAAAGGCAACATACGAAGAATAACCCTTATAATCTACCCCACATAACCCAACAATATATATAATAATAGATAAACAAATAATAGGTAGCAAGGTACAGATAAACATTCATTTTATTAACTTTCATGATTTGGGATAGAAAGACATAGAAAGAGATGTTCATTCGTCATGTATGATAACATATACCCAACTTACATATACAAGATACGAAAACACATTGTGAGCAAAATCATCTTAAAACATCAGATAAAGATTACATGCAGGGTCTCATAGTCCTTAAACACTGGTTGCAACTTTACATATCACACCCACTAGCTCACCCTGTTATAAACAAGGGCTCATGGTAGTCTCAACTCTCTGTAACACCGCATCAACCCTTATAAATGGCCATTTACGCATACGAGCTCATGCTCCTGCAGTCAGCGGCCCTGTGACGGCGGCCAAGAGGAGCGTGTCGAGTGTAGAGACATCGAGAAGCAATAAGATCATTACCCATTAAAGCAATAAACGAGAGAAAAAAATAGATAGATACGATATGGATAGACATATAACACATAAGTATTCTTCCTTATTAAGTTCTACGATTAGGTAGGGAAGCGTATAGGGAGAGATGCTTATCCGTTCACTTTTGAAAAGAATTTTCTAATTACAACATGTTTGAAAAGAAAAACGAGCTTGAGTTGGGCCCTACAAAGGGTAGGACCTTGCTCTAATGTCATATCTGTCACGCCCCATTTTCATATTTTAAAATATCAGAGTTTGCTTACTGGCGTGCAGGAAAAAGAAAGAAGGATAGAAACATACTTTTAAAATAAAATAAGTGAGTAAACGAAATCCCTTAAAGATCGTTAAACAGATCAAGTCAGTAAAGACCTGAATTACAAATTTAGAAATGGTTAAGTTCAGTTTAAACATACGATCCATTACAATTTTCCAAAAACATCGGCATATCGCCGGAAGAAAACATTTTAAATTAACAGCGGAGCAAAACAGGATCCATCATAAGTTACAAACCATAATAGTTATAAAGTATGGTCAACAACCCATTTGAAATTAAAACAGAAGAGACACTAGATATGATACCTTTTTCGCTGCATGTCTTAACTTTCATCGTTGCCTGTAGTGTGAGTACAGATAGGGGTGAGTGCGTTTGAATACACTCGTGGGAGTAATTTCCATATTTAAATTGTTTAAGCAACTAAATAAATTAAACTAATATCAGCACAATAAGTAATTCACAGCACATAAAATGCATTGCATATAACATAAGGACGCGTAGCTGTAGATAGGTGCGGGGACAGCCCATCTTACCCTATAAATGATTTTTATCCCATTAAATCTTTCATTACGGACCATTAGTCCCTCCATAGTTTATTCTTGGACCACAGTCCCTTCGTAGTTTATTCTTGGACCACAATCCCTTCGTAGCTTATTCTTGGACCACAGTCCCTTCGTAGTATATTTATGACATGCATGCATATTCATATAATTCACAGCACGTAAGCACGACACATAAGGTTCAACGATTCATAGCGATCAATAGCATTTTAGTAATATCAGGATTACATACAAGCATTCGTTCAGCATCATTATAAATTAAAAATAGAAATGTAAGGCCATTAAGGATCAGAAGTTACCCCTACCTTGTTAGGTGGTGTTTTACCTCGTGACTTGAACTTTAATTCTACGTTTGTCTCTAAATACGAAAGCCTACACATGCAAACATAATCTATTAGTTTCGTGTTATGATCATTACTTAATCTTTTTAAAGGACTCTCTCGGAAAAGAAAAGATGATGGAAGGAAAAATGATTCAAAAAGGTTAGAACTTGATCACATAACGAAGAGGGTTCAATTATGGTTCCATAAGTGAAAGAATGAGCTTAAACGGACGAGAAACGAGTTAAAACGGAGTGTTTTAGGATACATGGGTAGTTTTGTAAATTCTGGTAAAAAGGTTGACTTTGACCAGGGGCTTTTTTGTAAAAATAGAGAACTTTTGGGGTCCCTTTGGTATATCCAAAACCTTTGGGGTCAAAGTGCGATTTTCGAAACTTTTGGGGGTGAAAGCAAGATATACAAAAGCTTAGGGACTAAATTGTAAATAAACTTAAATTGGGGTTTTGCAATTAAGCCCCTAGACTTTATCAAATTCACAAAACACATCCCAACCACCAAAACCCCCCCAACCCGTCGCCCCTATTTTCCCCAACACCACCGTCGTTGCGTATCCTTGCTGGCGACTCCATGTCACCGGCGACCACCCCCACACTCCCTATACTCGCCGGCGCACCTCGTGCCGGCCTCCACGACTCACACCAGCACCGCCCACTCACGCACACATAAACACACACTGAACCACCTAAAAGCACACACACACAGCCATCAACTTCGGTACGGTGGCGCCACCTCACGCCATCCCCAACCACCGCTCATAACCACGGCAGTGCTCTACAGCGCCGCCCCCCACGCACACACACACAGAGATCTAAGCATAAACACACACCACACACACACATAAGCAGCATATAGCCACGGCGGCACCCCGCCAGCCGCGGCAACTCCGACACGGCGGTGCACTAGACGCCGCCCCCAACCCACAACACACAACTAAGCATCGGCGGCGTAAGAGATCAACGAGAGAGAGAGAATCGGAGAGAGAGAGTCGCGAGAGGGAGAAAGGCAGCCGCGGTTTTGACCGCCAATTGCCGGAGGAGGAGGCAGTCGATCGACGATCCGAGCCCAGATTCATGACGGGCTTGGCGAGGGCTTCACATGCATATATAAATCAGACAGAAATGGGGAAGAAAAGAGGAGAGAGAAAGAGGAAGAAGAGAGAGGGTTTTACTGGCTTTCTCCGGCCGATTTACGGCGGCTCCGACGGCGGAAGGAAAATCCGAGCCCGGAATTGAGATGGGCTCGGTGAGAGCTTTGTTCGATGTAAAAATGAGCGAAAATGGGAAGGAGGTGGCCGGCTCCGGCGGCGGCGCCACGGCGGCGCTCCGACCGCCAACTGTTGGAAAAAGAGTGAGGAGAGAGAGAGTTTAAATTCCATTTTTACCTTAGTTAATTTTGGTGCAAAGTGTGGTCAAAACCTCAACCCTTGTGTATTTTAACACTTGTTTACTTTCATTCAATTGGGCCTATCTTGGGTCTCGGGCCTCCGATTGGCCCACTTCTCATTTCTATCTCTTCATTTTTTGATCGTGATCGTTCTCATAACATTAATTCTACATTTTCGATTCAATTAAACTTCCGGTAATTCTAATCAAACATACGATAAATTAAATCATGCATTATCTTGATTAATCTGAAATGCAAGAAAAATTAAATCACACAATTAAGGTTAAATTATTTAATCGTCAAATTATGCATCATTTTTCCTAGGCGCTACACTTTAAGCAATAAGTGTTGTAAATTTCAAAACAATAACAGTTTGTGCTTAAAAATGTTGTTGTTATAGTGTTGTTGTCTTTGGGCATTTTTGTTGTAGTGACACTAACATCTTCCTTTGCTTTGTCCAATGATTTCAATGATAAGTGCTCAATATTTTGTTCCTCTAACTTGCTTATAGAAATAGCTAGTTGGCTAATCTGACATCCTAAATCGTTGATGTTCGCTTGTATCATTTGAATACTTGTTTTTGTCTCCTATTGAAATTGTTGAGTACTAATCACTAAACTTAAGACAATTTCATTTAGAGACATACTTGAGCCACTGGATTATGTAGAGGTTTGTTGTATGTCATAACTTTGTTGTGGAAATCCTCGATTGGTATGGTTGAAACTCATATGGTCCTCCTCGTAAACATTAGGATAAGGATCATAAAATCCTCTCATTCTACTAACTTGTTGCAAGGTAGGACACACCTCGTGAGAATGTCCAATAATTGAGCATATTACACAAACTTTGACTCGTTGAAACTGACCTACAACAATCTTTTCCACTAGAGTGATTAATGCATCTAACTTTTGATCGATAAAATTATCACTAACCCTTTGTGGAATGTTGTTTCTCCAAATTCCATATCAGTTTGCATAGGAACTCATGTTAAACCTGAATGATAGTAGACTAAGAGAGTAAGAATAATAGAATAACTCAAAAGAATTAATTCGCTCCCCAGCAATGGTGCCAAAATTTTGATGGGTGTCAAACCAACAAAAATAAATTAACTACTCCGAAATAATAACTAAATATAACGGCAAATAGGGTCGATCCTCAGGGTACAAGGTTTAACTATTTCGAGAGAGAAAAACGAACCAAATGAGGGATTTGAATTATCTAAACTAATTATCCAAAAACTAAACTAAACTAGGAAATTAACTAATCAACGAACGATGAAAATAAATAGGGGAGAGATTATCTTATCAAACTCTGATTCAAGGGCACCGACATTTAATTGCATCACTACTCATAGGCTACAAATATCATCTTGCACATTCAAGCATTTAACCTTAAACTAATCATGGAAGCCATAGAAAAATCATCTATTTTCCTAATTTAATTGATCAAATGAAAGATTGAATCAACCTAATTATCAACTAATTGGCGTGCACTCCAAATTAATTAATAATTGCATTAATATTGTGAAAAAAAATTAAACCTAACTAGATACCTAGAACTAAATAACTCAGAATCTGAAACTATTAAGTTTATAGTTTCAGTTAGTCCTGTTAATTCAATTAGGTAATCATACAATGAAGTAAGGTATAATCGACCTATTGCTACAAAGTACCAATCCTTCTAGAAATCATACGATGAAGTAAGGTATAACACAAAATTCATTGATAGCAATAGTAAAATATAATTCAAATCGAGTTGTCAGATCAATCAAAACTATAATTCACTTTATGGAATAAAATCATGGATTAAAAAATATTTGAATAAAGCAAGAAATTAAATTAAGAACAAAGCCTCACAGTGATAGCAATCAAATTAAACGACCCTTAAATTAGAGAAACGAATGAAGAACGAAGAAGAGAAAAATATTATAAAACTGGCACTAAGCGTCTTCAACAAGAGAGAAGAGAGATGTATCAGTTATGTCTATGTGTCTATGATGTCTATCGCATATTAAATATCGTGTATTTATAATACTCTCTTTCCTACTCCTAATAAAACTGATAAAACTAAATACTAATCATAGAAGATATCTAATACAAAAGGGAAAATAAGGTTAAATTTGAGATAAACTCTTCTTGAGCCTTCCTTCTCCAACAAGTCATTTGAGCCCAATTGATAAAATCTCCACCAAGCCCAATCTAAGCCAAACTTTACAATTAGAGTCCAAAAATCCACTTTTAAGCCCAAATTTACTTCAAAGCCCACCAAAGTCCATTCCTACAATAAGAATAATAAAATCCATCAATTAAATATAAATGGACTAAAATCACGGATAATTAATATGCTAAACTATGTGTGAATAACGATAAAAATCAGGAGCAAGCAAAGTCAAATTGAAACTCTCTCCAACAACTAGATTCAATATTCTCTCTCACATGAAGATTATCAATACCTCAATTTTGAAGAGCGAGAATTCTAATCATCAAGATTATCATACAAGATTGAAAAAGAGTAGGGCCCTCACATTTCCGCAAGTGCTAAGGTTGATACTCAATTAATAAGTAAAAGTGTAAGTTGTTGATCTATTATAAACTTCAGCATTACATTATCTATTTTCTACTTAGATCTTGTTTATTCGCTTACCTACTGATTTTATTTTTGCATACGCATCTTAAGTGCAGATTTATTTTTATCTTTGCAATTTATTTCACTTTGAAAATGAATAAAGTCTTTCACCCCTTTGAGATGTCTTTTGACTCTTTCGGAACCTATAATATTACATGGAAATTGAAATTTAAAAAAAAATTAATCCTTAAAGATATACTATGAGTATTAAAAATGATATAAATATACATATATTTTGATGAAAATAGTTGATCCAATCAACACAAATAACTCGATTGCTCTAAAATATATATTAATTCATCAAATACCTAAAATCTATTAATATATGTTTAAGTAAAATTATGAAATTCGGACTCAAACATTTTTGTTAGTCTCAAGTGGCATAGAAGTTCAAAGGGGGATGAATGAATTTCTATCGATTTTTGAAATCTTTTGGAACTTACTACACTGTAACCTAAACAACTTATATTGCAAAATGAAATGCAACTTATAGCACTATTAAGCAGTGTTGTTTACTGCAGCTTAGAGTTCTTACAACAGAAATGTATAACTTACATAGATATGGTCCTTTTGAAAACCTTTCGAACTATGAACTTTTCAAGATATTTTATACAAAGATGGCAGGACATAGATGCAGTAAATATAAGAATAACAGAATATGAAAACAAATAAGGCACACAAGGTTTTATAATGGTTCGAATGTGGTATGATCCTTCTATATCCAGTCTACCCATTTTTCAAGGAGAAACTTCATTAAGAATGTTTGTATTACAGGACTTTATCCTAATAAACTCTAACTCAACAAAGTTGCACCTATTAGAACTTAGCTTCCACATAGGTTACTCAAGTTTTAAGGTTAACCCATACAAGATCCTACAACTCACATAGAGTTATTACGTCAACTCCAAGACAATATACACATAAAAAGAACTATTTTCCTATCAACTATGAACACATAAAACAATCAAGCACACATAACAAGATTAAAAGTATATAAAGGTCTTCAACTAGTGTTGGAAGCAACCTTGAAAAATCTGATTATTGATCAAAGTTTGGCTGCTTCTTGAGGTTGAGTGACTGAAACTTATATGTTTTGACACGTAAATATATTTGACAGCTTGCTTGCTTGTAGCTTCGAGGGTTGTAGTTTTAGTTGTTTGTTCTAGTCTTCTCTTTCTTTATTCATAGGAGTGAGAATGTGTCAAGCCCCATTTTCATTCTAAAAAAATCAGAGTTTCCTTTTGGACGTGAAGAAAGAAAGGGGAAAGAAACGTACATGATATAAAACAGAAACCTTTGGAAACAGATAACATATGATTTTACATGTACAAATACTCGGCGTCTAGCCGAAATAAATCATTTAAAACATAGCAGCGGAACATCATACATGATCCTTTACATAACAGAAGAACAGTTAATCTTTTACAAATGTGACATATTAGCATTATCATTTCAACAAGGTTTGAAAAGCAAAAGGAGAAAATCTTGATACGATATCACCCTCTCTACACATCTTGATTCTCACCAGTTCCTGTATAGTGAATATACATGGGGGTCAGTGCATTGAATACACTCGTGGGGATCATTTTTGTATTTTAACATTTGTTAAGAAATTAAGTCGTTTTAACATTTACGAATACAACAATTAGACACAGTACATATAATACATAGCACATAATTTAAGAACACACAGCTCTAAGAGTACTCAACTCTAAATAGGTGCGGGAGCAGCCCGTTTTATCCTATAAATGGTTTTTAATACTGTTGGTGCTTTTTACGGGCCACCAGTCCATCCCTAATGTATGGTGCTTTTTACGAGCCACCAATCCATCCCTAACGCGTTCATGGACTTCCGTCCTCATTTATCATATTCATAATGTATGCATGTACATAGTAATCACAGCATATAATCACAACACGTAGAGTTCAACAGTTCATATATCAAATATGGAAAATAATAAACATATAGAGATTAGAAGTTATCCCCACTTTGTTCGGTGGTAACCACGTGAGTTGTCAAGTAACAAGACTAAAGAGTACGATCCGATTGATAGCCTACACATGTAAAGTTGTTTTTTAGATCCTTAATACGTTAATTACGTATATATAAAGATATAGACTTTCTCGAAAAAGGAATGATAGGTAAAAACGAGACGGAATGAAAGATCTAAAGATCGAGGATGAAGAAACGAGTGTCGAAGGTTAAACCAATGATCTGGTAAGAAAGAGGGAAGATTAGGGTTGCAACGGAAAAAGAATGAGCTTAATCGAAGTTGAAACGAGCTCAAATGGAGCGTTTTAAGATATAGGGGCGTTTTCGTAATTTTGGTAAGAAGGTTGACTTTGACCATAACCCCCGACTCCTGACCGACAACATCTCGTCGCCGGCGACTCGACAAAAACATACGATGGAAAAAAAATAACATGACTCGCACTGCAAACCCGACACCGTGCGCGCACCCGTCACTCGGCACGCGCACGCGCACGCTACCTGTCTCCCGGCGCGCGCGCAGCGCGCGCCAAGCACCCGGCATCTCCCAGCGCCACGTGCCTAGCTCGCCCGGTGCACGCGCCACCTTCACAGCAGCTTCCAGCTGCAGTGGCGCCACCTGGCACCGCCCCCATCTGACCCGCCGGCGACTCCAGCATCGGCCACCACCTGCTCCGGTGATGAACAGTAACTCCCCAAACAGCCCCCAAACATCAACACACACACATATGCATACACACACACCATGCACCACCACCATTTTCAACTCCGGTGCCGCCGCCCAAGACGGGCCACCACCCCCAACCGACAGCCCAACACCCCGAGAGGGTCAGCCACCGTTCCGGCGAAGAAGGAGAGAGAGAACAGAGGAGAGAGAAAGGGTGGAAAGATAAGGGTTTAGGATATTTCCGGTGATGTTTTGCCGTTTTCCGATGAAGGAGATATCGGAATGAAAATCCGAGACCTATTCTAGAATCATCTCGGTGAGACCTACAAGTTGTGCGCAAATCGGCCGAAACCGAGAAAAAGTTTCTGGCACCGGCGGCGGCAGCAGCTACCGGAAACAGAGGAGAAAGAAGAGAGAGATGAGATACTTGGTTTTCTCGATTTTTGCCTCGTTCAAAAAATAACGATTTTACGACTCGTTTTCACGTTATATATAGACTTTCGAAAAATCTTACTATTCATCAAAATATCTTACTTTCACTATTCACCGAAATATCTTGGATTTACAATTCACCAAAATATCTTGATTTACTATTCACCGAAATATCTCGAATTTACTATTCATCGAAAATATCTTTACTTTTTGATCCTTCGTATATGTCGTATTCACTGTTTTCTTCGTCATTTAAGCTACGAGACTCCGATTGACCTCAAATTCATTTCTATCATCTCGTTTTTTGAAATACGCAGCTTATGATAAAATTATAATCTATGTTTCTCGATTAAATTATACTTTCATTTAATTAAACATGCATTTATCATTTTTTTCTAAGACGCATATAATTAAATTTAAACAATCAAAGGTTAACGCACATAATAAAATAAATCGATTAAGGGTTTAATTATTTAATTAATCAATTATGCTTCATTTTTTATTCTGGGCGCTACAGAATGTGTCCATTGAAGAAAGACACAATCTCTTGAATTTGAATCCTCTTCCTTGTTGTAGAGCTCACATTAATTGCTACTAAAGCTTGCATTAAATGAATTCTTGTCTTGCACTATAGGTCTTAAATGCGGCTGTACTAGGTTGTAGTTTTATGCAGTTTGTCAGACCACGTGTCTGTTGTTAACTGGCTCTCTCTACTGTTATATTCAGCTTGTCTCTATTGGCTACTATTTGATCCATTGAAGTGATTAATCGTCAGACTGTTGTTGATCTTCCTCGTACTATATTGTTATTAGTTCTCTACAAGGATGAAAATATCGATATCGCAAGTGATATCGCAATCTTAATTTTATGGATATATCAATGGATATATCGATATCGTAAAAAATTTGAAAAATTGACGGATATCTTATTAAAATTTTGGAAATTTAATATGAAATTTTAGGGATTATTTTAACACATCATTACACATATATTCCACCCCAAATCACAATAAAATAATATATTTAAAATTAACATATAGATAATAAGCTTTATAAATATCGTACTTCATAAAAAAAAACTAACAATATATTACATAATATAATACAAAATTACTAAAATTATATGATACAATACAGTAGAACCAAAAAGATGACATATGAGGTTCAAACATAGTAGATGAAATGTCATCTTTTTCCAGACAGTACTAATACCAACTCATCACATTAGAGTACTCATGGATATAGTTATGCACATGACATTCATAAGTTTCTCTATCTCGCCCAACTGTTTCACCATGAATTGGATAGTGTATACTAATCCAATCATATTGTTGATACTCATTTTGATCTCCATACGACATTTCTTGAGGAGGTGGGTGATGAAAAACATCTTGAGTACTCCAACCAAATTGTGAACTTTCAACAGTGTCAGAAATATATAAATATATTCCTTCTACTATCAAACAAAATACACAATACAAAGTAAAAAAAATCACATTTTTCAATATTTTGAATCAAAATCGTAAATTTTGATATATATGCGATAATTTGCGATATATCGGTGATATTTCCCGATTTCCATCCAATTTTGTGCCACACTGAACCGATATCGATACTGATAATGATAATTTGCGATACCCAGGAAGAAATTCATTAACACCCAATACCCATATCGTAATATCCGTATCCGTGATATATCCGCGATATTTCGCGATATTTTCATCCTTGGTTCTCTATGAAATTATCTTTCTTATCTCTTAATTATTGGAGATGCAACATACAGTCCCTGAAACCTTGCTCTTCATGTTGTAATCCAGCTTACCATACTTTTATTGTAACCTTACTGCTTATAGCATGTTACGTTATCCTTATCCATCTTGAAGCAGTTGTTTCTTCACTACTTGCAACGGTTCTTCACTATATTTTTCTCCATTCTTCAGCTTAGTCTATGACTTAAATCCTAGTCTAATTTCACTTAAACACTTTGAAAAATGGGGTACTTTAGTTTCATATTACAAGAGTGTTTTGTCTCACCAAAATCTAAACATGATATTTTCCTAGCTAACAATTTCAATCCACTTGGTCTAAGACTTCAAATTGTGGTGGATATTGTGAATTCAAATTGTGCGGTTGACACTAAATTTTGTTCTATTATTCAGAGTTGTCGAAGACTTCTTCATAAAAAAATTGATTTATCGATTTGTTTTGTTTACCGACAAGCTAATGTAGCAACTCATATTTTGGCAAGAAAGGTTCATTTATATGCTAGTCGATCGTAATATTTATCAAGAAGTATTATTTTTTATTCCATTTATTAATCATTAATTACTTTTCCGTGAAAACAACTTGTTCTAAGACAAAAAAAAAAACCAAATCATTATACAAAAAGTATGTTTGAAATTTTATATATATATATATACATTCTAATTTATAATTTTAATTATTGTCAATTTTATTTCATATTTGTAATTTTGTTACATATATTTTAAATTAAAACACATTTCGTAACTCCCGATGATTTTAGTGTACAACTATAGCCAAAACTACATACTACGTACCAATTAACATAATATTCAAATGCAATAAAATTTAAATATCAGATTTAATATTGTAGCGCCCAGGACAAAAATGAAGCATAATTGATTAATTAAATAATTAAACCTTAATCGATTTATTTTATTATGTGCGTTAACCCTTGACTGTTTAATTTAATTACATGTGTTTCAGAAAAATGATAAATGTAAGTTTTAGATGGAAGTATAATTTAGTCGTGAAACATAGATTATAATTTTACCATAAGATGCGTAATGGAAAAACGAGAAGATAGAAATGAATTAGAGGTCAATCAGAGACTCGTAGCTCAAATGGCGGAGAAAAGGGCGAAATACGAAGATTCGGAAAAACGAAAGATAATTTTGGTGAATAGTGAATTCGAGATATTTTTGGTGAATAGTAACCCAAGATTTTTATGATGAATAGTGATTTCAGAAGTCTATATATATGGGTGTTTTCGAGCCGAAAAATCACCATTTTCGAACGAGGCCAAAAAATCGGGAAAAACACGTAAGTCTCTCTCTTCTCCCTCTTCTCTCTCTCCTCTTTTCTGGCCACCGCCGCCGCCGATGCCGGAAGATATTTTTTCTCGATTTCGGTTGATTTTTGCACAGAACATAGGTCTCGTCGAGACGAGTCTAGAACAGGTCTCGAATTTCAATTCCAATATCTCCTTCACCGGAAAACGGCAAAACATCGCCGGAAAAACCCTAAACCCTTATTTTTCCACCATTTCTCTCTTCTATGTTCTCTCTCTCTCTCTCCCCTCTTTCGCCGGAGAGGTGGCTGACCTTCCCGGGATGATGGGCTATCAGTTGGGGGTGGTGGCGGCGCCGTGGGCGGCGGCGCCGGTGTCACGCCCCGAAATCTTACATTAAAAATATCAGAGTTTTTCATTTTGGGCGTGAAGAAAGAAAGAGGAAAAGACGAGCATGAAATAAAAAAGAAGGAAAAAGAGGAGGATAAGAATCAGAACACTTGAAACATCGTATGTAACCGATAAACGAAAGTTTGAAACCATACACAGCGGAAAAACATGAGGATCCTTTACATAGAAACAGAACAGTTTTACATAGCTTTAAAAGACAAAACCAGAAGATGGACACAGCTGATAGGGCACCCCTCTCTCTACGCATCACCATTCTCTTCGTCTCCTGTAGTGTGAGTACAGAATAGGGGTGAGTGCGTTGAATACACTCGTGGGGATACTTTCCATGTTCAAACAATCATTACGCAGTTGCACAAATCAAACATATATATGTTCAGCAAATAAACACATCACATATTGACACGTAGCATAGAAATGGACCGTAGTCCCTTTGTAGTATAGATATGGACCGTAGTCCCTTCGTAGCATAGATAACATAGAGACACGTAGCATAGAAATGGATCGTAGTCCCTTCGTGGCATAGATATGGACCGAAGTCCCTTCGTAGCATCACCATTGTAAAATAAACACAGTATATAAACACAGCACGTAGAGTTCAACAATTCATATATCACATAGTGAAAACAGTAACACAGAGTTTAGAAGTTACCCCCACCTCGTTCAGTGGTTACCATGTGAGTAGCGAGTTCCAAAGTCTCGTGTCTCAAACCTCGTGCCTCAAAGTTCAATCCAACGAATAGCCTACATACGTTACGGTGTTCTTAGATCCTTAATAACATATAAAATAAAGCTATAAACATTGCCGGCAGAAAAACGATCGTTAACGACGCGGCGGATCAAAAGATATAACAATTGGGATTGAGGAGACAAGGGTAAAATTTCAGTTTAATGGGTTGAGATGAAAGAGGGTTCGATTAGGGTCGCAACAAAAAAAAAAGAGCTCAATCGGAGTTGAAATGAGCCCGAACGAAGCGTTTTAAGATCGATGGGTATTCTCCGGCAACTGCCCTACCGCGCACGGTCATTTCCTCCCCGGGCATGACCGTGCCACCGCGCACGACCATGCGCGATCGTCCAGTAGCTCCTCTCGGCACGCGCGCGACCGTGCGCGACCGTGCACCTGAAAATGGAGTTTTTTGCCGGTGACCTCCCGTCACCGGCCACCACCTCCATGACTCACCGGCAACCCCGTTCCAACCTCCTCCATCTCCGGTTACCCCCAACGAACTCCAGTGTGAGAACAAACCCTTCCCAACCTCCAAACTCACACAAACATGCATATATATATACAACACACACACATCCTTAAACACTTGGCCGGCGACCGAAGGTCACCGAAAACCCATTGTCGAGACTCGTCGGCGCATTACCAACGCCGACCATCACTTTTCCCATGGCGATACCATCTATGCCGCCCCCAACAGAGATCACACACACACACACAAACCCAAGCTTCTCACCCAAAACCACTCACACACAACTCCGGCCACGCGCCTCCCCCGACGGCTCCACCATCCCAACCTGTGGTCCTACAATCCGGGATGGCTATCTACCACTCCGGTGAGGAAAACGAGAGAGAGAAAACAAGAAACGAGGAGGGAGAAAAGGTGGTAGACTCCAAACTTTAGGTTTTTTCGGTGGTTGACCGGTGATTTGCCGACGATCTATCCATCGGAACAGAATAACAAGACCAGCACTAGACTTGCCTCGACGAGAGCTACAACCTATGCAAAAATCGTTCGAAACCGACAACTTTAAAAATATTCCGTGATCGCTGGCGGTGGTGGCGCGCCGGAGGCCGAAAAAGAAAAGAGAGAGAGAAAAGAGAAAGACTTACTCGTAAACATTGATTTAGGCTCGTTCGAAGAAAGGGTGAGAAAATGAATTGGGGGAGCCTCTATTTATAGATTTCGAAAGTTACTATTCACCAAAATATCTTGTTTCACTTTTCATCGTAAATATCTTCTGATATTTTCGAAACCTCGTGTTTTGACTTTTTCCTCGTCGTTTGAGCTACAGATCTCCGATTAACCTTTAGTTCGTTTCTATCTTCTCGTTTTCTCGATACGCATCCAATGGTATAGAAATATTCTATATACCATGTCCAAGAAAATTACTCATCTAAAGCGTGCATTAAACACGTATCTGAAACGCACGTAAGTAATTTAAACAGTCAAAGTAAACGCACATACTTATTAAGTCATGTGGTAAATATTTAATTAATCAATTATGCTCGTTTTGATCCGGGGCGCTACAGCCGGGGTTGGAAGTGGTGGTAGAAAGTGGTTGTATGTGTGTGTAGGCTGGTGTGTGTGTGTTTTTTCATGATAGTGTGTGTGTTTTTAGGCTGTTGGTTGCCGGTATAGGAGGTCGCCGGCCGGAGTTGAGTGTTGGGACGGCGCCTCGTTGTGCCATTGTGTCTGGTTATGTCGCCGGCGATGGGAGATCGCCAGCCATGGTCATAGTTTGGGGGGTGAAAACTATTGAGGGGTTTGGCTAGGCACCGGGTGTTGGGCACACGAGCCGGGACATGCCGGGTAATTGGGCGTACGGCGCCGGGTGACGAGCAGCGCGCGCGCACGAGCGTCGGGTGACAAGTGCGCGCGCGGCGTTGGGTCCACGATGCGAGTCGTGTTTTTCCGTCGTATGTTAACATCAAGTCGTCGGCGATGAGATATCATCGGCCGGGAGTTGGGGGTCCCGGTCAAAGTCAACTTTTTTACCAAAATTACCAAAAACGCCCCTCAATCTTAAAACGTTCCGTTTGAGCTCGTTTCAACTCCGATTAAGCTCATTCTTTTTCTGTTGCAATCCTAATCTGTCCCTCTTTCTTATCAGATTGTTGGATTTACCTTTCCCACTCATTACTTCATCCTCGATCTTTAGATCTTCCGTTCCGTCTCATTTTTACCTATCGTCTCTTCTCCAAGAATATCTATATCTGTATTTAAACATATTTAATCTAGTAAGGATCTAAAAAATATCGTTACTTGTTTAGGCTATCAGTCGAATCATACGTCTTGATACTTAATACTTGTTACTCGATAACTCACGTGGTAACCACCGAACAAGGTGGGGATAACTTCTAATCCCTAATAATTATACGCTTCGGTATTTAACATACTATGATGATAAATAAACGCATGCTTATGAACTTGATATTAAATGAATTATTGAACCTTATGTGCTGTGATTACATGTTATGATTAATGTGTTCATGCATGGTTTATGATGATGTTGTGAAAGGACGAAAGTCCATATTTATATGAAGAGACAAAGGTCCACATTCATGTTGAATGGACGAAGGTCTACTTTCATATTACGAGGGAACAAGAGGTCCGTAAAATAAGTCGGGGAGTACCCACACCTGGGGTCAACGGGGAGTACCCGCCCTCGCTGCATATATGAGCTCTATGGGACTACGTGTCCGTTAAGGATCCGATTTATATGCTATGCATTCTATATGTTGTGTCTATTTGTCGAACTTGTATATGTTTGATTTGTTATACCTACCTAATAATTGATAAAAACATGGAAAGTATCCCCACGAGTGTATTTAACACACTCACCCCTATCTGTACTCACACTACAGGAGATGAAGAGAATCATGATGTATAGAGAGAAGGGTCCCTTATCAGCTGTGTCCTTTTTCCGGTTTTGTCTTTTAAAACTATGTTGATCGTTTGTAAAACTAAACTGTTCTTCTTTATGTTATGGATCCTGGTGTTTTTCCGCTGCTATGTTTTCTCCCGGCTTTGTGCCAAAGGTTTTTTTATCATGTATGACTCTTTCCCCTTCCTAAAGTTTCTACTTTAATTATCATGTACGTCTTTTTCCCCTTCTCCTATATGAGTATTTCCGCTGCTAATGTTTTGAAATCGCTTGTATCTGAAGGCTTATATGTATTATTTCTGATCGTCTCTTATCTCATTCTTCTTATGATCGTCTCTTACCTCCTATTTTATATCATGCACGTCTCTTCTCCTTCTTTCTTCACGCCCACAAAGAAAACTCTGATAAATTTTAAGTGTGAAAACGGGGCATGTTATGTGTATCAAATTAAAAATCATAAAAATAGTAAATTTGATATATAATGCATTAAAATGAATTTTAAATGATGAAATTATTAAATTTCAAATATGATTTGTTAAAAAAAGAAAACACACATCTACTTAGCCTTCACTATAAAAATTACAGATACAACATAACAAAATCATGTAAATAAAATAAACTATTAATAAGAATGATAAATTATGCATTTAAAACAAATTTTAAAAGCAGTTATTTAATTTGAAATTACGATAAAAAGAAAAAAAAACCATCACATTGTCCCACCCCTCAGGACCCCTCCCCATCAAAATTATAAATACAAAATAAAAATGACAACAAACAAAATGTTCAAATAAGAAGAACAAATAGGATTCGTATGTATTAAAAAGGAATTTCTAATGAAGAAGTTGTTTAATTTCAAATTATATTTCTTTTATCTAATTCTCATTTTTTATTTCGAAATATTAATTGATTTATTTAATGTATGTTTTGTAAGAGTCAATGGGAAGTCCAGAGGGGATGAAATACTTCCACGTTTTTCAACTTTTATGCGTTTTACTTAAGTGTGCAGATAAGTTAAGATAAAGACAATTAACTAGAGCAACAATCTCAGCAAAGTATCAACAAAAGAATGCTCAATATGACAGTAAATCAACAAATCCCAACTTTACTTGTTGACGCCCTTGTTGGCTTTAAGTTTTACTTGTTGTCCATAGTTGCAGCAAGGTCGACTACTTTTCTGAAAAGGTGTCTGACACATTAAAGTCAAACTGTGTTTAGTTGTAAGCTGTGAAGATCAGTGACTTGACTTTTGTCACGCCCCAAAATCTTTTCGTATTTTATTAGAGTTTTACCGTTGGGCGTGAAGAGAGAAATAGCAAGAGACGCATACACAACAGAAAGAATAAGTAAGAGGCGACAGAAGAAAGAGGTAAGGGACGAAGTGATTCTTTCACTTAACAACAATCGGCCTCTGCCGATAGCAATCAGTCTCACTACTGATAATATACATCATACGCAACGGAAATAACATCAGGATCTCTTGTTCACAGAATACTCAGAATATTTACAAAATGTGAATAAACTTATAACATATTGTTTTGAAAATGTTTGTGCGACACATCCTAAAAAATCACAGATTCAAAAGCGGCACCGTCTCTCTCCATCTAGGGTTCATCATGCTCATCATCGCCTGTAGTGTGAGTACAGAATAAGGGGGTGAATGCGTGGAATACACTCGTGGGGATAAAGTCCGCCTCTTGTGACTCTCAACAGATATAAAATACTAATAAAATAACCTTAAGTCACGTTGTCACAGCACGTAAAATGCATAACAGATATTAGAAATGGCAAGAGACGAATAGGTACGGAATCAGCCCATCTTATCCTATAAAACGGTCTCAATACCGTTAGTGTATTTCAAGAGGCTCACCACACCCCCACCAGAGTGATAGCAATAGTAAGGGACGACAGAGTAGTAGAAGGTAGCAAGGAATGCATGATCAGAGTGGACCTCTGTCCTTTCACAGTTGTATTATGGCACAACAAATATAAACACATCACTTAGTATTCCTCAATCATGCATATAATAGGGAAAGCAGTAGACAGATAAAGAGATAGAAATTACCCCCACCTCGTTCGGTGGTACCCACATGAGTCGATAAATCCGAAAGTCTGATAACTCGCTAACTCAAAACTCAGTCCAACAAGTAGCCTACACAGTTACGGTGTTTCTTAGATCTTAAATACAGTATAAATAAAGCTGTAAAAGGTTCCGGCAGAAAAACGTTCGTTAACGACGCGACGGGTTGAACGATCTAAAGATTGGAATTTTGCAGACAAGGCTGAAAGTCAAGTCTAAAGGACTGAGATGATAGGAAATGAAATTTGGGTCATGACAAAAAAAGAATGAGCTCGATCGGAGTTAAAACGAGCTCGAACGGAGCATTTTAAGTTTAGGGGTAAAATGATAATTTTGGTCAAAGGGTTAGTTTTGACCGGGCCCACGGACCCCGATCAACGACGTCTCGTCATCGACGACTCAATACGGATGAACGATGAAAATAAAATGAGATTCGAATCGAAAACACGGCATCGGGTGCGCGTCAGCACCCGACGGGCGCGCACGGTGCACGCCGGCACCCGACGGCTGCCGAGTTTTCTCGGCAGCGGGGCGTGGCTCAACCCGGCTGGTCGAGTTTTCTCGGCCAGCCCTTCCCAGTTCTTCCCAACAGTGGCCTGCTCGAGCAGGCCACTTCCCGGTGTCGCCCGGTGCGGCGGCGCCACCTCCAGCCACCACCACCTACCTCACCGGATACCTCGCACCGCCGGCTACCACCTCTGGCCATCCCTCGCCGGATTACGGCGGTGAATAGTGTCAGAATCTTCACCGCAAAAACCTTCGATGCTCATTTTTCAAACTCACACCTAAACTTCAAAACTCCGGCCGACGACTTCCCGTCGCCGGCGACCTCCCAACACCTCCGTCGGCGACCCCTCGTCGTCGGCAACCTTTCCCGACCAACCAAACACACACACAGCCTATATATACACACGCATATACACACACACTCACGCTCAAACACACACACACTTCTCTCTCCTTGGCCGGCGACCACCACCGTCCACTAAGTACTTGGCCTGCGACCTCCAGTCGCCGGCCACCACCACCGCCGTGCACTCACACACACGCACACAGTTGCACACACACACACACACCTAGCGTAAGGTGTGTTTGCACACACACACATACACTGCCATGCTTGGCCGGCGGCCACCAGCCTCCGACCGCCTCCTCCGACACCTCGCCGGCGACAGGACGTTCTTTCCCTCACGGTGGCGCCCCCCGGCGCCGCCACCAACAGCATGCACAACAACACACACAAACACACCATACAACACACACACACACATGCATGCATACATATATATATGTACTGTCCATCTCCGGCGCCGCCACCCACGGCGGCGCTGGCACTCCAGCGACGGGCCCCGACCCCCGGCAGCCTCCGGCAACAGCTCCGGCGCGGTGGAGAGAGAAAACACAGAGGAGAGAGAAAGGGTGGTGCAAGGGTTAGGGTTAGGGTTTTGCGGCTGTTTTTTTCATTTTCCGGCGAATGAGAAATCGGAATTGAATTATGAGATCTATTCTAGAATCATCTCGTCAAGACGAACGTCGTGTGCGAAAATCGGCCGAAACCGATAACTTTGAAATTTTTCGGCGATCGGCCGGCGGCAGCGCGCCGGAAACTAGAATATCGGAAATTAAAAGACGAGAAAGAAGGACTTACGTGTTTTCGTCGGGTTTGGCTCGATCGAAGAAACGGTGATTTTTGAATCGAAATCACCTCTATTTATAGAAATCCGGAAAGTTACTATTCATCAAAAATATCCCTGTTACTATTCATTGGTTGACTTTTCTGAGTTACTATTCACGTAAATATCTTCGTTTCCATTCTCCGTAAATATCTTCCGATTTTTCCGAAACTTCCGGTTTTGCCCTTTCCGTCGCCGTTCGAGCTACGGGTCTCCAATTAACCTCTAGTTCGTTTCTATCTTCTCGTTTTTCTATTACGCATCTAATGGTATAAAAATATCCTATGTTCCACGTCTAATAAAAATTATCGTTCTAAAACGTGCATTAAACACTTATTTGAAACGCACAAATTAAATTAAACAGTTAAATCATACGCACAAAATTATTAAATCATAGGTTAAAATATTTAATTAATTAATTATGTTTGTTTTGATCTGGGGCGTTACAACTTTATTCTCTTATATCTAACGTTAACTTTGTTGACTTGACATCCTTAAAACTTCAACCCTCCTCAACTTTATAGATGAGACAATGTTTGTATTTCCTGTTGATATCTAATCATAGTTCATCAATCCATGTAGCATCTTTTCGATTTGTACCGGATCGACTTCAATTGTTGTCTTCATGGCTTTTGTAAACTCATCTTCAGTGTGTCCTGGTGACATGCATTTAACTCTTCATTTATGACTTATCAACTCATATATTTCTCAAGGTACTTATCATTTAATGTCTTTAGTTCAGATTAGTGTATAAGCAGTCTCCGCTCAAGTAGTTAGCTAATAAGATCTCATCATGTCTTATATTAGGGTCCTTTCAGCATATCTCACAATACAAGAAAATAGTTTAATTCCAACCCTTTTTTTTTCGGTTGGAATTTAAAAATTCCAACATTTTCCAACACCATTTGCTGTCATTGGAAATATCTAATGGAAATTCCAATGACTTTCAAAATCCGTTGGAAGCTACCGTTAGAAAGTAATTGGAATTGATATTTCTAACGATAATTCCAATGACTTTGTTCCGTTGGAATTTACCCAACAATAATTCCAACAACATGATAACGTTGGAAAATTAAATTAAAAAATTTCAACAAAAAGTTCAAATGATATTATGCCGATGGAATTAGTTTTTCTTATTTCCAACAGAAATTTCAACGATAAGTTACTATTGGAAATCTTTCACCCCAAATTTAATTATCCTTTAAAAAACGTTGAGGCTTATCCTTTAAAAAAAAGTTAGGGCTTCTCTCTCAAATTGATACAGTTATTGCTTGTCCTTCCTCGTGGTGCCGATGCTCCTCTCGCTTCTCGTCGGCGTAGAAGAGCATTAGATTGGTCTGCTTAGAGATGAAGCAATTATAATTGTAGAAATTCATTTACCATTTATATTTCTCGAAACAATTTGGTCTCTTCTTAACTCCATTGGTGTAACACCTCTCTTTCTCTCTCAACCGTTTTTCATTTTAGTTATAAGTAAAAACTAAGCTTTCTGCACTCCTCTTTATCATTTTTGATTACATTTCTTTACAGTCAAGGGTTCCAACAAAAAAAAATTATTACACACAAATTTTAGAAATAATATAATAAATTAGTTACAATTTTAATATAGTTAATATATTACATTCTGAAAAACTTCTAAAAACTTATATTACTTTTCAGCATGACAAATCAGTATCAAAATAAATAATTTAAACACGATTACAACATTCTTATTCAATGTTTCATATTTTGAAACCGTTGCATAATAGTTTCATTGCTAATATTTCCAAATAAATCATTTTTAATGTATGTTACCAAACAATATTAATTCAATAATGTATCGCTTATTCGATTCAGAACTGAACTCTAATGATGTTAGTTTTTAATTTATTTCTGCTATCAATTGTATATAAAGTATTTACATTATCTATGAAAGATAAACCAAAATTAGAATTATAAATTAACTTTAAATTAAACTAACTATTATAAAAACTATAAAATTTAGCTTATAAATAATTGTTACTCAAATCTAATAAATCACAAAATAGTAGTTCAATAATCAATGATATAATAACGAATTAAAATTAATATATATATATATATATGTTTGTAATTACTCCATACTTTATTAAGTAAAGAGAATGAATATATTATATAATCCCTCATAATTGATAATCAAATAAACTACAATAAAATCAATAATCAATATAAAAAAGAGTAAATAGTGAATTTAAATATTAAGAATTTACATTAAAATTCTTAAATATTTTTGTTTTCAATAAGAATTTGATAATATGAAATTAAAGCTAATTAATATAGATATTTTTTTTATTTTATAAATAAAAATATATAACATATGAAATATATCTTCTTTTTTTTTATCTCAGTTTTCTTTACTAAGATGTGAAAAGTATGTTGTAATTGGTGATGATGATATGCATACAACTTGTTTGAGCTTGTACTTGCAGTATTTGACACATCGAAATATGTTAATCAATTTGATAGAAAGCTAGAAGAATGGGGCATTCTCTGTTCATTGTATCTCTGTCTTACCAAAGTATTCCTCTTGCCTCTGTTTTTTTCCCAGTGAGGAATCTTTTTGTGTTCGAGTGAGGGAAGTGGTTGAACAGATACAAGCATTTTCTACACAAGTCCCTCGCTGGATTCACCGTCGATCAGCACAACACCAATGACGTTCATATATATACGTACCTCAAATCCAACTCCATTTTTTTATTTATACTGTTTCGCCTGATTTGTAATTAAATATTTGTTAATCGGTTCGTATATTAACTTGGTTTTCGTGGGTTGATTAGATGAAGAAACACTAATGCCTTTCTTCTTCTTACGTCATTTGTTGCTGTTTATAGTTGCTCCAACAAAGTATTTTTGTTATTCCTTTTCAGAATGCAATACTTGAGCTAGTGAGGGTTGTGAAGGCGCAAGAACAAGTTTTGTCAGGTACACTATCATCTGAGGGTTGTGGATTGAGTTCCAGCAACTTCACTTCATCAAACTTGGGTGTTAAAAAAGGTAGCATTGTTCCTCCTTGATGAATTTTTGAAGCTGGCTTGAGAAATATTTATATATTTCTGTTTTTCTCCATAAAAATTTTATATGTTTTGTTTTTAGGTTATATACTTGGTTTACAGGCATTTTGAGAGGATTCCAATTATTTTTAGTTTACTATTCTTGTCCTACTACTGGTGTAGATATAACTGATATTTTTGTGGTGTGTATTTTAAAACTCAGCAAATCTTTGGAAGTAACTGATGATCAAAGATGTTATGAATACTGTTTGTCTTGAAGTTTTCTTTTCTTTCTGAGCTACCGTTATCCAAAATTAATTTAAGACTTAAAACCTTGCACTTTTGGAAGCATCATAGAAGGAAAAACACTATTGATTTTCACTAAACAGAAACTTGCATCTGTACAAGAAATAATGACCACTATTATTGACTAGAAAATTGGTTCTAGCGTACCTAATATATTTAGTTTATGATATTTTTGTTAACTTTTCTGTAAGTTAGAAGGTGTGTTGTATTAAAGACTAATTTAATTGCTGATCATCTATACCCAATCTTGAAGTTTTTTTCCTTTGTTTAATTTCATCAGTTATATGGTTTTGCACCTCTCCACAGGTTCTTATCACTTTTGTTGATAAAGTATATGGAAGCTCAAAACTAGGAGGTTTAGAAAGACTAGAGTATCTAAAGGGACTTATGTACCTTCTGAACATAATATTTTTCTTTTGTTGGTGATGGAATGATGAAGGATGATCAATATTGGTTATGGTGATTTTTAGGATTTATTGTTTATGTTATGGCATTATTTTAGATGTGTTCTAAAATTTGTTGTTAGATATTTGGATAACAAGGTTTTATAATTTTGTATTTGTGTTTGTATGCTTGTGTTATTTAAATTAGTACTATTTTTCTTCATATAGCTATAAAAGAGAATTATAAAAAAATCAAATGGTAACATCGGTTGGAATTCTTAAATTCCCTAAAAGAATTAAATTACAATGGCAACTTCTTGTTGCAATTACGATTTGGACAGAATTCCAACAGAAAATAGCCATTGGAATTCTTAAATTCTCCTAAAATTCCAACGTAAAATTGGTCATTGGAAATGCCGTTGGAAATAAATTCCAACCAAAACTAGCTGTTGGAATTTATAAACTCCAACAATCATTTGACGTTGGAAATTCCATCAGAATTTGCGTTGGAAAAAATTCCTTTTTTTCCAACAACATAATTAAAGTTGTTGGAATTATCATTGGAATTTTATTTCCGTTGGAAAATCCACTAGAATTTTGAAAATCCAACGGCCACTTTTCTAGCAACTTAAATTCCAATGAACCGAATTTGACTATTTTCTTGTAGTGTTAGGTTTTACTGTTTCAGATTCGAGAGTTCAAAATAATTTTTCAAATAATTATGTAAAATAGATAATTTAATTATTAGATAACTATTATATATATAATTATTAAAAATTTAGATTTGTACAACGTATATAAAAAATGCTTGTTAATAGATAAGCTTGGATTCCAAATACAAAAATAGTCACTTGACATATTATAGTAGGTTTTAAAAAAACTAATTGAATATTAGAAGTTTTTATAATTAATAGACAAAAGAAAAAGGAGATAGATAAATGACTAAAAATCGAATTAAATTGTAAAGTTAGAGGACTATAAAACATAATATATATATATATATATGAAAAAATAGATTTTTAGTCCCTTAAGTTTACCTCATTAGATTGTTCATCCTTTATCTTTCACCTTTTGAATTTTAGTCTTCTATGTTTAAGAATTACCATTTTTAGTCATCTTACCTGCTACAATGGGTAACTTTTTATTTTTTAATTAAATTTATCTTAAACACAAAAAATAAAAAATGAAAAAAAAAATTATTGAGAGAATACTAAATTAACATTAATAATTACAAAATAAATTATTTTTTATTAATTTGTCTAAATTCGGGATATCCAAATTATTAATATTAATAATTAATAACAAAACTCTAATTCATGTATTTGGATGAAAAAATAATTTATTTATTTATTAATATTAATTTAGGCATGTTAGTAAAAAAATATAAATTTATGATTTAAAAAAATTAGTGTTTTCTCAATTAAAAAAAAATGTAAGTTCGGGATGCCCAAATTATTAATATTAATTGTCACGCCCCGTTTTTTTTCATAAAAATATCAGAGTTTTCCTCTTGGGCGTGAAGAAAGAAATAGCAAGGGACACAAATCGCAAACAGAAAGAAGTAGTAGAAGACGACAGAAGAAAGAGGTAAGGGATGATGTGAAACATTCACATATCAACAAACGGCCTCAGTCGATAACAATCGGTCTCAATACCGATAATTACAACATATCTAAGCAGCGGAAAAATATCATCAGGATCTAACATCCGAAGCATATATCATATTATTACAAAATGTGAATTAATAAAAACATTGTTTGAAAATGTTTGCGTGGCACCAACTAAACATACAAATCCAGAGGTAGCACCTTCTCTCTCCTTCTAGGGTTCAACATGCTCATCATCTCCTGTAGTATGAGTATAGAATAAGGGGTGAGTGCGTTGAATACACTCGTGGGGATACTTTTCATGTTTTTAACAGTTAATTAGATAGGTATAACAAATCAGACATATTCAAGTTTGGCACATAGTCACAACATATAGAAATGCATAGCACATAATTCGGATCTTTTATGGACACGTTGACCCATTAGCATTCATATCTGCAGCGAGGGCGGGTACTCCCCATTGACCCCAGGTGCGGGTACTCCCCCGACTTATTATACGGGTATCCGTGTTTCCCCGTAATACGGGTCACTACAAGAAATCACACATGTTGTGATGAATATTTTTGCAACGAATCGGCACAATTTGTTACTTAAAGGCGACACATGTTATTTTCGTCATTAAAATACTAGAAATTGTGACAAAATTTTATTTTGCCACCATTGATAATTTTATTCGTCACTAATTTGTAAATTTCATGACGACATAAATTATATCGTCACAATAATAATAGGTGACGATTTTAATAATAATTGGTGACGAAATTCGATGTCATAAAAATATATATTTTCATGACGATGCTATTTTTCGTCATTAATTATTCTAAATAATTATTGACAAAATTATTTCATCACAATAATAATTGGTTACGATTTTAATTATAATTGGTGACGATATTCGATGTCGTAAAAAATAAATTTTTGTGACGGTGCTATTTTTTTTCATTAATTATTCGAATTAATTAGTGACAAAATTCTTTTATCACGATAATAATTGATGATGATTTTAATAATAATTGATGACAATATTCGACATTATAAAAAATATATTTTTATGACGATGCTATTTTTTGTCATTAATTATTTGAACTTATTACTAACAAAATTATTTCGTCGCAATATTTGTAGCGCCCCGGATCAAAACGAGCATAATTTATTAATTAAATATTTTAACGTGCGACTTAATAATTATGTGTGTATATTTTGGCTGTCTAATTAATTACGTGCGTTTCAGATACGTGTTTAACGCGTGATTTAGACGGATAATTTTCATGGACATGGTATATAGAATATTTTCATACCATAAGATGCGTCTTGGAAAGACGAGAAGATAGAAACGAACTAGGGGTCAATCGGAGACCCGTAGATCAAACGATGACGGAAAGGGCAAAATCGGAAGTTTCGGAAAATCGGAAGATATTTACGGTGATTGGAAACGAAGATATTTACGTGAATAGTAACTTGGAAAAATCAACCGATGAATAGTGATGGGATATTTTGGATGAATAGTAACGGAGATATTTTCGGTGAATAGTAATTTTCCGAATTCTATAAATAGAGGCTCCTCCGATTCATTTTTCACCGTTTCTCCGAACGAGCCGAACGGGCCGAAAGCGACGAAAACGAGTAAGTTCTCTCTCTCTCTTTGTTTCCGGTTTTCTGGTCGGCGGCACCACCGTCGGCGCCGCCGCCGGCCGGTCGCCGGAAATTTTCAACGTTGTCGGAATCTCGACGCATAGAGAGAGGGGTGCCCTATCAGTTGTGTCCATCTTCTGTTTTGACTTTTAAAGTTATGTTGATCGTTTTGTAAAATATTCTGAGTATTTCTGTGGATGTGAGATCCTGATATTTTTCCGCTGCGTAAGGTTTTTAAACTTCCTTTTATCGGTTGAAACCGATGTTTAAAGAGTATCTCTTCTTGTCCTCTTCCTCTTTCTTTCTATTTTATATCATGCTCGCCTTCTTCCCCTTTCTCTCTTCACGCCCATCTATGAAAAACTCTGATATTTTAACGAAAGATTTTGGGGCGTGACAATATTATTTGGTGACGATTCTAATAATAATTGTCGACGATATTCGACGTCGTAAAAAATATACTTTTATAACGATGCTATTTTTTGTCATTAATTATTTGAACTTATTACTAACAAAATTATTTCATCGCAATATTATTTGGTGACGATTCTAATAATAATTGGTGACAATAATCGACGTCGTAAAAAATATACTTTTATAATGATATTTTTCGTCATTAATTATTTGAACTAATTACTAACAAAAAATAGCATCGTGTTCACTATTGTTGGAACTCGAACCCAAGCCCTTTGAAATCATGTAATAACCAATTACTCAACAGTATCAATTTGTTTAAATTGTAGACAAATATATACATATAATCTAAGTAACATAATCCCCTTAAATAAGTAAAAGAAGAAAATTAAAAACATGTACCCATTAGGAATTGAACTCAAGAACCCCTTAACACTACAAACCAATTGACCAACAAATCTAACTTAATTTAATTTCTCACAATTCGTCAAATTCTATGCAACAAATACAGACACTTTTAGTTAGTCACCAATGTTCATATTTTGCGACGATAAACATCAATTTGTCATTTTTTCATTTGGAGGCATAATTTTTTTTTAAATTTTATAGGTGATGTTTTTCGTGATGAAAAAAATTAAACTATAACAAATTTGATCATCACCATTAAATTTTTTTATCACAACATATTATTTCGTTACTAATTAGTAGAATGAAAAATTGATGAAGTTGTTTCGTCATTAATGAAATATTTGGTGACAATCTATATCGTTATAATAATATGTCATTTTTATGTCTACTTTCTTTTTTTATAATATATGTCGGGATAATGATTCATCATTAATTAATTTATATTTCAATTATATATAACAAGAAATTTTTTATCAACTTCATATTTTAATTATAAATTACATATAACGAAATAATTATTTATCATTAATTAAGTGGTTCGACAAGTAACTATTTTATGTTTCGACTGTACATGATTGGATAATTGTCACCAATTAATTTATATTTCAATTATATTTAAAAACACATTATGTCAACTTCATAATTTTAATTATATAATTACATATTATATGAGGAGATGATAATTTCTCATTAATTAAGTGCTTCAATTCAATTATACAATTAATTTATATTTCAACTATATATAACAAGAATTTTTTTATCAACTTCATATTTTATTTAAAAATTATATATAACGAAATAATTATTTATCATTAATTAAGTGGTTTAATAATTGGATAATTGTCACCAATTAATTTATATTTCAATTATATTTAAAAACATATTATGTCAACTTCATAATTTTAATTATATAATTACATATTATATGAGGAGATGTTAATTTCTCACTAATCAAGTGCTTCAATTCAATTATACAATTACATATTATATGAGGTGATAAAAAATTTCATTAATTAAGGGGTTTAATAAGTAAAAAATAAGAAAGATGATAAAAAAATTCATTAATTAAGTGGTTAAATTTAGTGTGTTTCGAACTCCTGACCTACAACCAACATAGTTACCACTACACCAACCAGAAAGTTTTATTTTATTCCACACAAATATTTATATAATATAATCTAATAAACAAAATCTCTGGTTTAATAAGTAAAAAATGAGAAAAAAGAATATACACACCTACAATGACTAAGATTCGAACTCCTGACCTATACTAACATAGGTACAACTACACCAACCAATAAAGTTTGTCCTTATTCCACACAAATATTTATATAATATAATGTAACAAACAAAATCCTCAAATTAAAAACCCTAAACTGGTTTAATAAGTAAAAAATGAGAAAAAATAATAGAATCATTTAATTAACTTACCGGTTCATTTAATTAAAACCCAACCTCTATCATCTATACTTATATTAAAGTAGGAAAGTTAGCAAAAATTACAAGATTGCCACTTTCCCTCCTAAAAATGTCATGTCAATAAAAATAAAAAAATAATAAAATTGTAAATCTTACTTGATATGCTATTCTTTAATAATAATAAAAGAATATCTTACTTGATAAGCTATTCTTTAATAAATAAATAAAAAAGATTAATCTTACTCTAGAAGCTATTCTATAATTTATATAAAGTTAAGAGATGAAGAGAACGTTACAATGATTTCTCAAATTTATGTAAAACTATAATCTATATAAAGTTAAGAGATGAAGAGAGAGTTACATTGATTTCTCAAATCTATGTAAAACTAAAAAATGGAGAAAAATATAATGATTTCTCAACAAAAGATAGATGCATAGAGAATGAAAAACAAAAAATAAGATATACAAAGAATGAAAAACAAAAAACAAGATATACAAAGAATGAAGAAAAAAAAAACAAGAAAAAATAGTAAATATAATTATTTCTCAAATCTATATAAAACTAAAAAAAATGAAAGAATACAAGATTTGTTAAACATTCAAAGATATAAAAATTCTTCCAGATCTTACTGTCTAAAGAAAAAAAGAACAATAAAAAATCGTAATTATTATGATTTCTCAAATCTATATAAAGCTAAAAAAATGAAAGAATACAAGATTTGCTAAACATTCAAAGGTACAAAAAGTTCTTTCAAATCTTATTATCTCATATCTTCATTTAAGGAGATCCCACCAAATTGTCTTTGTACACTAAACACAAATCGAACAAATAATTTTGTGAGAGAGACATGAAGAAATGACGTAAGAAAACTATATATAATGATTCAAGCAAGGACGAAAATATCGCGATAAATCGGCGATATATTGCCGATTTATCGCGAAAAATTGCCTTCCGATATCGATATGCACGAACGAATTTTTTTGGCAAAATATCGCCGATATATCACCGATATATCGGCGATATATCATTATCGGTCAATCAATGCACATATTTGGCAAAATATCGGTGATATATCGCCGATATATCCGAGATATATCGGTCGGTGGTTTTTTTGAATTTTTTTTGATTTTTTTTTTTTGAATTTTTTTGAATTTTTTTGAATATTTTTTTTTAATGGTAAATGTATTGGTACCCCTGAAAGTGAAGAATATAAAATGCAAAATGACAAAAATCCATGCAAAATGACATAAATTTCTTGTTCAATTATTTATGACAAAGTCCATGCAAAATACATATTTGAAATAATGAAATTAATTAGGCTAATGTGTTAAACAATGAAATACCTATTTGAATTCAACTAATAGTTTTAATTAAATAATTAGTAAACTTATATTTAGTAAAGTATTTGAATTTAGGTTCCTATAATAAATTATCATGGCTTGTGTGTTAAACAATGAAATATGTATTTGAATTCAAAATTTGTCATGTTATCATAACATACAACGTTTATATAATAGTTTATCTCTATATTTGTTGTAAATATATAATTTTATTTGGAAATTTAAGTTCAATATATGTATTAATGTTACTTATAATATTATATAAAGTACTAAATATATTTTTCAAATTTTTTTCAAATTTTTTGCGCAAAAATCGATATATCCACCGATATCGATATATCCGTAAAATCAAGGTACCGATATATCCACCGATACCGATATTTTTGTCCTTGGATTCAAGTATGAGAGTGAAATATACAAATTATAAAAAATATAAAAGAAAAGATTAATTATTATGATTGAAGGAAATATTATTGTATATAATAATTTCAATTTGACGAAAATATAAATCAACAAATAAAATAAAAATATTAAAAAATAAAATTAACAATTACAATTATTAAAGTTATATGATAATTCGTGCAACACACATGAATAATATGAAAAATCATTTGTATATATATGGTACAAGTTTTAAATTAAAATAATAAAAGATGTTATAAATAATCTGTTAGTTTATACAACTTCATTATATTATTAGAAATTATTAAATATTAACAAAATAAATAATAAACCGCGCATCGCGCGGGTGGACTGCTAGTTTCCTAATAATAGAAATTTCATCAAATTTTATATTTTATTTTTTTGTGATATTAATTGAGTTTATTGTAAATTTCTAAAAATATTACTTTTGTGTAATAAATATATATGGTATATAATAATCTAAGTTTGTTGACAAATATTTTCAATGATATATAGCAAAAATTATTAATTGATATTGTTGGTCCCAAGTGGTGTCCGAGGTTCAGAGAGGGGTGAATGAACTTTGGTCGATTTTGAAAATCTATTTAAAACTTACTGTTCTGCAAGTTACTTGAACTTGCAGCGCCAGTCAGTTACTGCTTACAACACTAGGATGCAGTGCTACACGCTGTAACTTAGAGTTTTATACGCAGTGGAAAAATAAAAGGTTTTAAGACACAAGGCTGGTTTTCTCAAATATGATCCTTTTCAAAACGTTTTATGCTTATGACAGAGATAGATATAAAAGATAAAGCGCAGATAAGAAAACAATAAAACACTTATGGCTTATAGTGGTTCAAAGGTGGTGTAACCCTTCTACGTCCACTCTACTACTACCTCGAGCAGGAACTTCGTTAAGCAAGATTGATTTACAGGACACTCCTAACAATCTATCAACTTACAAAGCTAAACACCTACTAGAGTCCAGTGTACACATAGCAACTGCAAACTCTAAAGGCAAACCCACACAGGGTTTCAAACTCCCACACAGGGAAGCTGCCTAAACCTTAGACAACTATACAAACAGCAAGGATCTCTCCTATCAATTGTTCGACACCTAAAACAACCTAAGCACACAACAACAAGGTTAAAAAGTATATAAATATGTTCTTCAACTGGTTCGATGAAGTGAGCTTCTGAATCCTTCAAAGGATCTTTCAGTGTTGAACTTGCTTCACTTCACAGAGGTTAAGTGACTGAAACTGAGAGTATAGCTTGAATGCTCGAGAATTTGTGTGCAAAGTTTCTAGCTTTGTCCAGTTTTCGTAGTTTCAATAATCAGCTTCAGGGTTGCTCATCCTCTATTTATACTTGTAGGGAAGATATCCGTTGAAGGAGATATCTCCCATTTTGAACTTTAAGTGTACTTGATCAAAGGCATGGCTTGCATTTAACGCGACTTGACTTTTCTTTTTGGAGCATTTAATGCGGTGGTTGTGGCTCGCAGCTTTCTGCGGCGCGTCAGTCCACGTGGCGTCTTGGCATTGGCTTCGTGTCTGCAACTTTGATCTTCTTTGGAACGGCTCTACTTATTCTTGCTTGGATCTTCGTTCCTCGTACTGCATTTATCCTTCCTCGGATTGCAGGATACTTATTCTGTATGTCATTGGCGTTGTTGACTGTTTGAATAGTAAGCTTCGCGCTGTATCCTAGGTCTGCTTGCAGCTGTTTGTACTTTACAGTGATGCTGTAACTTGGACCTTCTTGCAGTATCTTCGTACAGTACTGTTGTATCTTTTCTTGCAGTATTCCTGTAACTTCTTCTTGCAGCGATGCTGCATGCCGTTCTTACTTACTTTGTTGTAATGCTGTAACTGTCTTCTTGCAGTGTTGATGTATCTGCTTTCTTCTAGCAGCTTCGTTCTTCAAATCTTCGATGCAGTATTGCATGCATGTGTACAACATTGTATGCATGTGTTCCTCCATTTTTCAGCTTCCATAACTAGACTCAATCCTAGTCTATGTTTTCACTTAAACATTGTGAAAAAAATGGGGTACTCAAACTTCCTATTACATTCTTGGTTTGTCTCATCAAAATCTAACCACTGAAATCCCAACAGATATGTGTATAATAAATAAAAAAGTATACACATATCAATTAAATATCGTATCTTTTGAACTATTTTTTTCAAATACACATATAAGTTTATTATGGTTTGTTTTTTAAATCAATTAGTTATTCAATAATCAAAATCTAATTTATTAATGACATTTTTTGAAATTTATTGAAATTTTGATATTAATGATACAATTTACCAATGATATACTATCTTAATATAAAAGATATAATTATATTGATGTTTCATATAATTATATTGATGTTTCAAGTATAATCTCATCATCAACATAATTATTTAGCATTTTGGTCTTGAAAATAAGTATACAAATATATGCTTAATAATATATTCATAATGAGTATAAAAAAATTATACAATCCAAAATAAAAAAAATCTAATTTCAACATACCATTAAAAAAACTATATAATTTTTTTTCCAAATGCCTTAAAGTTAGAATTTCTCAATTTACAAAATTTTGATGTCGAGTCGAGCTCAAACTCCATTTTTAAAGCTCGAGATATCAAACGAGCTGAACTCGAGCCCAGTATTGTTCGGCTCGGTTCGGCTCATTTACATCCCTACAGTCTAAATTAGAATATTCAAAATGTAATCTTTATTAATATATATATATATAAATTATATTGTGAAGAGTATAAATTTCATCAACGTCTATTTTTTTATCATTTATCTTATTTTCCAATATATATAAGTTATTAGTAATATACTTAAAAAAATTATAAATAATATATCAGTAATATCTAATTGTATATTATTTTTACATCCAATATATAATTATGTATGTTTTAATTTTTCATTATTGATATTGTTTGAATTAGGAATAAAATCAATTACCATAATAACTAGTTTTTATATATAATCAAGTATAACCAACAGGATATTCTTTTAAATCAATTAAAAATAATTTAATTAATAACTTAATTAAAAATCAAACAATGATTAAGAATTATTTGATCAAACAATAATATCTTCCCCTCCCTCTAGTTATTATATATGATCAATTTAAGTGTAACCAACAGGATATTCTTTTAAATCAATTAAAAATATTTTAACTAGTATCTTAAATCCGTATTTGTTTATTTAATAATAAATTATAGGGATATATTATATATCTGTTGTTGTTGATATGCTCCACGTTGACGAGCAATTAATGAAAAAACAACTCTTTACAAATAAGAGGTGGGTATCAAATTATTTTAAGATTGATCAAACAATAATATCTCCGCAAAAACTTTTGTGCACAAGGTGCACGGATCCTAGATCCGTGCACCACAATTTGGTACCGCCCAGCCCAATAATATATTCTCTAGCCCACCACAATATATATTCTCACTACAAGAAATTCGAGAATTCGCGACGATAAAATTCGTCATAAAAACACCATTTTTCGTCACAAAAGGTGTTTGGTGACGAAATATTTTCGTCGCAAAGAACGTCGCTGTAAGTGCGTCATATTAGGTAAATTGTGATGTTATTTGAATTCGTCATCTAAAGTCATCTTTTGATGACGCTAAAGGTCATCATCACTATATCATCTCATCTATAGTGATAAATAAAACGTCGCATTTGACATCAAATTTCATCACTAATTATGGTGTTTCGTCACTAAAAGTGTAACTTTACATGACGAATTTAATTTATTGTCACTAAAATTTATCTTTCCCGGTGCTATTTGAATTTGTCATCTAAAGTCATCTTTAGATGACGCTAAAGATCATCATCACTATATCATCTCATCTATAGTGACAAATAAATGGTCACATTTGACATCAAATTTCGTCACTAATTATGGTATTTCGTCACTAAAAATGTAACTTTACATGACGAATTTAATTTATTGTCACTAAAATTTGTCTTTCCCAGATTTTGAGCATTAATTATGGTATTTCGTCACTAAAAGTGTAACTTTACATAACGAATTTAATTTATTGTCACTAAAATTTATCTTTCCCGGTGCTATTTGAATTTGTCATCTAAAGACGCTAAAGATCATCATCACTATATCATCTCATCTATAGTGACAAATAAAACGTCACATTTGACATCAAATTTCGTCACTAATTATGGTGTTTCATCACTAAAAATATAATTTTACATGACGAATTTAATTTATTGTCACTAAAATTTGTCTTTCCCAGATTTTGAGCATTGTCGTGACATGTCATCATAGCGCTGATGTCAGCGAACACGTCATCCCAGATTTGAGCATTGTGACACGTCATCACAGCACTGATGTCAACGCGTCATCACAGGATTTTGAGCGTTGTCGTGACATGTCATCATGACATGTCATCACAACGCTGATGTCAGCGCACACGTCACCAACGCCAACACGCCAATGTTGTGTGTTGTTTGGGAATTGAACCCGGGTGCCCAAAGGTGGTACTCTAACCACTAGACCACTGATGTTTCATGTAATAACATCCTGCATGCATTTCTTTTATTTCAATTTTTGATATTTTTCAATTTTCTATTATCATATAATTTTTGTTATTTTTTATAAAGTACCATTACTTATTAATATAAGTCATTGATTTCCAATTTTGATATATTAACTCGATTTCAATGGCCAACATATGAATGTTCAAAACCCAAAATGTTAATGCACTCACGATACAATTTTGTTAGTAATAAGTTCAAATAATTAATGACGAAAAATAGCATCGTCATGAAAATATATATTTTTATGACATCGAATTTCATCACCAATTATTATTAAAATCGTCATCAATTATTATCGTGACAAAAGAATTTTGTCACTAATTAATTCAAATAATTAATGACAAAAAATAGCACTGTCACAAAAATTTATTTTTTATGACATCGAATATCGTCACCAATTATAATTAAAATCGTAACCAATTATTACTGTGACAAAATAATTTTGTAAATAATTATTTAGAATAATTAATGATGAAAAATAGCATCATCATGAAAATATATATTTTTATGACATCGAATTTCATCACCAATTATTATTAAAATCGTCATCAATTATTATCGTGACAAAAGAATTTTGTCACTAATTAATTCAAATAATTAATGACAAAAAATAGCATCGTCACAAAAATTTATTTTTTACGACATCGAATATCGTCACCAATTATAATTAAAATCGTAACCAATTATTATTGTAACGAAATAATTTTGTAAATAATTATTTAGAAAAATTAATGACGAGAAATAGCATCGTTGTGAAAATATATATTTTTATGACATCGAATTTCGTCACCAATTATTATTAACATCGTCACCTATTATTATTGTGACGAAATAATTTATGTCGTCATGAAATTTACAAATTAGTGACAAATAAAATTATCAATGGTGACAAAATAAAATTTTATCACAATTTCTAGTATTTTAATGACGAAAATAACATTTGTCGTCTTTAAGTAACAAATTGTGACGATTTTTTTATCGTTGCAAAAATATTCGTCACAAAATGTGTGATTTCTTGTAGTGTCTACAACCCAATAGTATTTATTTTCCAGCCCAAACCCAATTGAAAAGCCCACAATTCATAATATTCTCTCTCACACACATGCATTGAATTTCGAAACCCGCGCAACTCAGAAGAGAACTCGTCTTCTTCTCAAAATTTCAGCATCTTCTTCTCTCTCAAATTAAAAATTTCAGTAATCGTCTTCTTCTCTCCGCAAACCTAGTTCGAAGTTGTAATCGCCTTCTTCTCTCTCACATTCAAAATTTCAGTAATCGTCTTCTTCTCTCCGCAAACCTAGTTCGAAGTTGTAATCCTTCCTTTTCTCTGTGATTTTTGTACGGTTTTCAGTGCGATTTTTGTGCGTCTCTTTTGCGGTTTGTGTGCGATTTTTACGCGGTTTCTTCATCCCCGATTTTGTGTAAGTTTTTGCTATTTTGTTTAAATCTTACATGCAATCGATTTAAAAGTTTCATTGTTTTTTGCCTTTTGTACTCTTAATATCTTGATATTGATTATCATGTTATTTTGTTAAAATGATTAAACTGTGATTCTATGGAATTTATGACTCGTGCTTCTGAAACTATGAAATTGGGAGAAATAATGGAGTAGTTCAGTATATATGTTCTCAGATAGATGCTAAATACTGAATTGGAAATGTGAGGTGATAAGAAAATATGTATGCTCCTCCTGCTCTTTGAATTTTGCGCTTCTGTTTGTTTGAAGTTTAAACAGTGAGATTATGTTTGACTATTGATGCTTGCAATGTTATACAGTTTCCAAGATGAAAACCAAGTTGTCAAAGAGTGATGCAGTTGACGAATCTTCTACAAGGCCAGTGAAAAAATATTTCAAACAAATTGCGCAGAAAAAGAAGGCTCCGAAGAAGCCATTGACAAGAAATTTAAGGAGTCCATTGACAACTTTTACTATGATGTTTGGTATGTACTCTGTTAAGTCATATACCTAAGTCTTATGTTTGATACTAATATTGTTAAGTCTTATGGCTAATACTGTTTATGTTTGATACTAATACTGTTAAGTCTTACGCTAATTCTGTTTATGTTTTGATACTAATACTGTTAAGTCTTATAGCTAATACTGTTTATGTTGGATACTAATACTGTTAAGTCTTATGGCTAATACTGTTTATGTTTGATACTAATACTGTTAAGTTTTATAGCTAATTCTGTTTATGTTTGATACTAATACTGTTAAGTCTTATAGCTAATACTGTTTATGTTGAATACTAATACTGTTATAAAACATGTATAATAATGTTTACGCTATTGTTGTTTATGTTTGATACTAATACTGTTAATGCTTATAACTAATACTGTTTATGTTTGATACTAATACTGTTTAGTCTTATGGCTAATACTGTTTATGTTTGTAGCTTATAATGTTCATTGTTTTTTTTATTGGGCAGTGATTTTGTGACACAATCTAGGCCTAAGGGTCTACATAATTTGATCTGTCAGTTATCTGACAAGCAGAAGAAGGATATTGTTGACACTGGTTTTGGTGGTTTGATGTCTATGTCGATCACAAAATGTGCGAATCTTCATATGATTCATTGGCTGGTTAGGAGCTTTAATGGTAGTGGTAGGATGTTGTCTGTAGGAAGAGACAGAAGTTTTGTGATTATCGCAGATGATGTTCATGATGTGTTCATGTTGCCTAGAAATGTAGGTTCTCCTGTGATAAATTTTAATAAGAATGAAGATTCGGTATTACTTAAGCATTTTAGGGATATGGGGGTACAAGCTAGTGTTCAGTGTAAAGTTTTATTTGATTTGATAGTTAGTCATTTTTCTTGTGGTGGTGATGATTTTAAAAGATTGTTTGTTTTGTATGCTTTGTATTCATTTTTTACTCCAACTTGTAATAAAACTGTAAACATTAGTGTGTTGAAATCCTTAGAAGATGTTGATAGAATATCTCAGTTTGATTGGTGTGAATACATATTGGAAAGATTGTGTGAAGGTGTTTATGTGTATAATAACACACAATCGAAAAATATTTCCGACTGTACAATCTTCCTGCAAATAGTCCATATGCATAGACTGAAGTAGAAAGGTGTTGTTGCACCTTCTTCACTGCCTCTAATTCAACATTGGAATGACGACAAACTGCATAAAAGATGCATTGAAAAGGCTGCTGCGGGATCGTATGGTGACGGTGAACTTGTATATGATGTGTATCCTATTAGCAAGAATGGGAAAAAGGATGGAGAAGAGGAAGTGAATCAAGAAAGGGCCAAAAAGAGAGTCGGTGAGTCAAAAAGAGAAGGAAGTGGCCAATTTATCAGTTTTGAATTGATGAAGGATGAGATGAATGATGAACAAATAAAGATAGCTGCCAAAGATGTAAGTTTTCTGACTTAATAGTGTTATATGAAATTTAAGTAATACTGTTAGTATAAGTTAGTAATACTGCTACGTATAAGTTAGTAATACTGTTAAGTATTAGTGAGTAATACTGTTAACTATTACTAACTAATACTACTTAGTATTACTTAGTAGTACTGTTAAGTATAACTTACTAATACTAAGCAGTATTATTTAGTAATACTGATAAGTATAAGTTAGTAATACCGTTAAGTATTAGTTAGTAATACTGTTAAGTATTACTAACTAATACTATTTAGTATTACTTAGTAATACTGTTAAGTATAACTTACTAATACTAAGTAGTATTAGTTAGTAATACTGCTATGTATAAGTTAGTAATACTGTTAGGTATTAGTTAGTAATATTGTTAACTATTACTAACTAATACTATTTAGTATTATTTAGTAATACTGTTAAGTATAACTTACTAATACTAAGCAGTATTATTTAGTAATACTGATAAGTATAAGTTAGTAATACTGTTAAGTATTAGTTAGTAATACTGTTAACTATTACTAACTAATACTACTTAGTATTACTTAGTAATATTGTTAAGTATAACTTACTAATACTAAGCAGTATTAGTTAGTAATACTGATGAGTATAACTTAGTAATACTGTTAAATATTAGTTAGTAATACTGTTAAGTATAAGTTAGTAATGTTGTTAACTCTATAACATGATTACATATGTTGTTTTTTATGAGTATATTTATTCTTTTTTGTTTAGGAAATGGACAGGATTTCTCTTCTTTTCAAGAGAGATATTTCAGTGGTATTTCACCACTACATATCAATTTTCAAATCCATGAAGGAGAGTGACCCTGAAGAGATGTCCGAGTCGCAGAAATTTTTTTTAGATGAGAAAGTGCACAAGGTCATCGATGAAATCATTCTTGATTTCATGAATAAGGAGAAGAATGTTCCATCAAATAAAGCGGGCCCAAATGAAGGAACATGTCCTGAATTTGCTTAAGATATCACTTCCTCAAATGCAGCGGACATTAACAAAAGAAGTTGTCCTGAAGTTGTAGTGGACATAAATGAAGGAAGTTGTTCTGAAGTTGCAGCAGATATAAATGAGATGCCTTCATTTGATCTGCATTTGAGTGTTTCACCACAAGCCTATGATGACAATGTTGCTGCAACTCCAACTAAAAATATAGATGATCCTGATAAAGTGAATACTGAGGAAATTTCTGAGGTTTATGGGTCAATGTCCTATAAGAGGAAGGGATATGAGAAAGAAACTTTGATCCATGTTGTTCGGAAGAATGGATTTGTGTCAAATTTCTTTCGTAGGATGGGAAGATTTCTGAGCAAAATGGATGTGCAATCGAATGAGTTTGCTGACTATGCATTTTTTGATGAGCATCATGACACTGATGAGTAAGTTCTGTGATTCGTACTTATTAATTTAATATTTTCCAGTATTTTTAAATCTTTATGTTTATATTTACAGTGAAACTCTATTTCGACATGGACCACTCCTCATTCTTTATAGAAAAGACATGCTCTCTTTGTTCCCTGATGCACAGATCGAGTCGTGTGTATTGAACGCATGGGCGTTAATACTGAACAAATCTACAAATGATGATTTAAGTAGATTTGTTTTTACACTTGATCATTCCGTAAGTATAATTTCAATTTTTTTTTAGTCTGTTTTTTTATTTGTTTCTATTCTTAAAATTGTTGTGCTTTTTTACAGATGTACATGATTGAACTGTTAAAAGAGAAAGATTCGAAGAAGATGAAAGTCCTGGAGCAGAATATCTTCAATATTTGGGACTAGTTCTCAATGTAGGAACTAGTTCTCAATGTAGTTGATTTGGTATGTTAATTGTTATTAATATACTGTTTTAATATAGGACAGTATTAGTTATTAAACTATATAGTATTAGTTTAACAATTATTATTATTTTTCATTGTAGATATTTGTTCCTGTCTGGTTGTCCCAGCACTATTTTTGTATTGCAATAAACTTTGCAAACAAGAAAGTGCATTATCTTGACAACCAGCTCTATGAGAACAATGATAACAAGTACAAGAAGATTGCTCTATTGATGGTATGTCCTTTTAATAAAGTTACGATATAACTATCTAGTGTACAATCTAAAACCTATATATTTCTGTTTGCAGAAGTCTTGCATGGACAAATATCTTCTTCGAAAACAATATCCCAGGGCTGCTGAGATTGAAAATTATGAAATGGAAGAGGTGGATTTGCCATGGAGAGCATTAGATTTTAAAGGAACAAATGATTGTGGAATTTTCATGATGCACCATATAACATATTTCAATGGTGCTATATATGATACACCTGATTTAAAAAAGGTATGTTATTCTTCTGAGAAACAATACTATTCAATAATATATAATAGTACGTTAAAGCTATATTTTCGTAATACTGATATGACAATACATAAACAGAATTAGTTACGTAACTAAATTGTACAGTGAATAATGTTATGCAGTATTATTAGTTTTTAATTTATTTTTTTCTCATTGCAGCCACTTTTGAGGAAAGCATTGAGGGCAGAATTTGCTGCTGCTATTGTTATGTCACATTTAAATGAGGAAATGAGAGATGTGATTGATAGAGTTACAAGATTTTATTTGGCAAAACCCAAATACATTGTCTTTAAGAGACAAGAGGTCGTTGCAGCAATGAAGAAAAAAAAGTTGAGATGTCAAAAAATGTGAGACCGAAAAGGAAGTGCGTTGAGAAAAAACAATCTTAGTTTAGGTTTTGGGTGATTAAAAACAACAATATTTGTGTTATATAATTGTCTCTTGAAATCAATTGTGATGTTGAATTAGTATTTTTGAAAAATATGTTTTTAACAGTATTTGATATCATTTTACAATTATAATATATTTATATTGGTTATAACTTTATATTATATTTTTTTTGATGTAGGTATACAGTTGGAAAGTATAAAATGAAAAACAAGGTAATGAATGAAACTTGTATATTATACATGTTTTTTAACAGTATTTGTATAAGAGATAAACAGTTATATTCATAAGCATTAACAGTATCATTCTTGAACATAACATTATTATACATTTTTTTATAACAGTATTAGTATCAAACATAAACAACAATAGCGTAAACATTATTATACATGTTTTATAACAGTATTAGTATTCAACATAAACAATATTAGCTATAAGACTTAACAGTATTAGTATCAAACATAAACAGAATTAGCTATAAAACTTAACAGTATTAGTATCAAACATAAACAGTATTAGCCATAAGACTTAACAGTATTAGTATCAAACATATACAGTATTAGCTATAAGACTTAACAGTATTAGTATCAAACATAAACAAAATTAGCTATAAGAATTAACAGTATTAGTATCAAACATAAACAGTATTAGCTATTAGCATTAACAGTATTAGTATCAAACATAAACAGCAATAGCGTAAACATTATTACACATGTTTTATAACAGTATTAGTATTCAACATAAACAGTATTAGCTATAAGACTTAACAGTATTAGCTATAAGACTTAACAGTATTAGTATCAAACATAAACAGTAATAGCCATAAGCATTAACAGTATCATTCTTGAACATAAAAATTACTTACACTTAAATATAAAGTATTAATGCATAATATAAAATAGTATTACTGATGAACAGTAACAGTATTACTGAAAAAAATAGAACAATATTACTTAAAGCTATGATCTAAAACAAAGTTTCTTTTGGTATGTATGGTGTTAAACTGCCAAATTCTGATGTTGAATTATTCTTTGATGAACTTCCTCTCTTCTTGTTTTTTCTGAAAATGTGTCTTTAGTCTCTTGCTCCTACCTTTAGTGACTGCACGTTCTGGATCAAGAATAGAAGTAGAAGAATTTGTGTCATTTTCAGTTTGTCCAACACCTGCATCACTAACAGAAGTTGTTAAAGAATCAACAATAATACAATCCTTGTTCTAGTTTTCTTCCAAAAGATTTCTCGCATTCCTATTGTTTTGTGATTTCAAGACTAAATTATAGTATTTTCTTATCATCGTGTGACGCCAAAGAACCCCTTCATTTCTCCTTGCTATGTTGTTATCATTGTTATTGAGCTTGTCCCACACCATCGACTTCGCCAATTTTGTCCATCTTTTTTGAATGTACATTTCAGGTATAGATTGTGTAGAATTTATATGGAGTATTCTCAAGGAATGACAACACAAAATACCCATTTCTTCAAACAACTTGCAAGAGCATGTCACCATCATCAACTGGTAATCAAATATTACTGGCTTATTTGCAGTTTTACCAGGATTGGACACTTCATAAAGTATTATGGTACCTTCCATTCCAATGACTTTTGAAAGACAAACAATGCACTTTCTAAACTCCTCTTCAAAATATCTAAAAGCATTGATCGTGTATATTTCAGAAGCATGTTTCAATATTCCATCCATAGACATTTGACTTTCCGCAAGTGACCTTGCACAATTGAATTCATCTTGTTATTCAGTCATCCTCCAACGTTTTATTGTGGTACTGAAAAGTGTATAGAAATCTGTCAAACTTGTTGTCTTCTTAGTATGAAACTCAATTGCATTATTTGTCGATTCACTTCTTTGTGATGAAAGAATACCAACAGAGAAGTAATTCTTGTTTAAAGTTGTACACCATTTTTCCTTTAATCCGTAAAGTCGTGTGAACCAAGAGTGATCTTCAAGATTGTATTTTTGCACCATGTTTTTCCAACAGATTTCAAATTCATCTTCATCATCACATCCAGTTAAACATTAGTTGAATTGACTCTTAAACAAATTATCCGATTTCAACTTTGCAAATCTGGTTATTGCATTTTGTTGAAGATGCCATATACACAATCTATGCCTTGTTGCTGGAAAAACCTGTTTTGTCAAGACAAAATTAGTAATGCATCAATATTACTGAACAGTTATATTTGTAATACTAAAGAGTATTACTAAATAAGCTATACAGTATTGAATGATGAAAAAAAATAGTAAAAAAAATATTACTGAACAGTTATGTCTGTAATACTAAAGAGTATTACTAAATATGTTATACAATATTACTAAATATGCTATACAGTATTGAATGATGACAAAAAAATAGTAAAAAAATAAATAGTACAATTTTAGTTATACCTTCTCAATTGCATTTGCTATTGCTTGATCTTAGTCTGTGAAAATTGTGATGGGAATTTATCTACACATTGATTTCTTGAAAACATTGAACAACCATTTAAATGTTTCTATTTTCTCATCTAAAATGAATGCACAAGCGAACATGACATTTTTCATGTGGTTGTTGACACCAACAAAGGGGCACAAATCAAATTGTATTTGTTTGTCCTATATGTTGTGTCGAATATCATCACATCACCATATAATGCATAATCTTCCTTCATCATAGAGTCCCTCCAAAACATATTTGATAATCTGCCCTCGTCATCCAATTTTACTTTATAAAAGAAATCATCTTCCTCTGCATCTTGCTTTTGTATCATATCTAAAATTGTTTGTGCATCACCTGCTTCGATTTTCTTCATTTTCATTCGATACACCAAGTTCAAGTGATCTTTCATTATATGCCCAACTATTTCCTCTCCACCAAAATCACATGCCATGTAACGATAAGAGTCTGACGGTTTCATTCCTAAATCTAGCATTGTCTGAATCGCTACACGTTTTTCATCTGTTATACGTCTCTCTAAATGATGCAAATGACTCCACTCTTTTCTTGTCAGTTCATGATTATGGATAGTCTCATGTTTTACTACCTCGTACTCATTTTCATAATTCAATTTGACTGTAAGTGATGCCTTGCAGTTTGTCCTTATTGCTTTTGACTTCTTTGTTGAAAACTGCAATTGTAAGTATAGTGTCATTCTAACAGTATAACAGTACCACTAACTTATACATAACAGTACTACATGACCTGTTTTTGTTTGTTTTTGCATCCAGCAGATGAGCAAACATATATTTTCCCAAGTAGTATAGATGTATCAATTGTAGAGTATCTATTGTTGGATTTCCGTACTCCAAATCCGATCAAACGTGAATGTTTTTTGTAGAGCTCATACATTTCATCAATAGTCTTCCATTGGTATCCAATAAGTGAACCAGATAGGGCTTCAATATCTTCAATGTCATCAACCAATTGACTACTCCGTGAATCAATTTCAATTGTTGCAGTACTTGCAAAAACTTCAACATTTGTTGTTTCATCTTCTACAATAATCTCAGTCATATATTCTGCAATTGTAAGTACAGTGTCATTCAAATAGTATAACAGTACCACTAACTTATAAATAACGGTACCACTTAATAAACACAATTGTATCACTAAAATAACACAACAGTACTACATAACTTATACATAACAGTACTACTAACTTATAAATAACTGTCACGTCCCAAAATCTTTTTACATTTTATCAGAGTTTTCACCTGGGCGTGAAGATGGAGAAAGCAAGGGACGCATAACCAACAGAAAGAATAAGTAAGGGACGACAGAAGAAAGAGGTAAAAGACGAAGTGAATCTCTCACTTATAAACATACGACCTCTGCCGTTAGCAATCGGTCTCACTACCGATCTAAAACATCATACGCAGCGGAATCATTCTTCAGGATCTCACATCCTTATATGTATCACAATATTACATAACCCAAAATACATGAAACATGGTTTGATAAAGTTTGTGTTACATCGTTCTAATCATGCGAATACAAAAGATAGCACCGTCTCTCTCTCCGTCTAGGGTTCCTCTTGTTCATCATCGCCTGTAGTGTGAGTACAGATTAAGGGGTAAGTGCGTGGAATACACTTGTGGGGATAAAATCCGCCTCTTGTGACTCATAACAAATATAAAACACTAGTAAAATAATCCTTAAGTCACGTCGTCACAGCACATAAAAGCAAAACAGATATTAGAAATGGCAAGGGACGAATAGGTGCGGGATTCCCCCATCTTATCCTATATAACGGTCTCACTACCGTTGGTGTATTTCAAGAGGACTACCAAACCTCAACAGAGTAGTAGAAAATAGCTGGGGACGAAGTGGACCTCGGTCCTTTCACAGTTGTATAGCACAACAATTATAATCACAGCACTTAGTATTCCTCAGTCACGTATTTATTAGGGAAAGCAGTAAACAGAATAAGAGACAGAAATTACCCCCACCTTGTTCGGTGGTTACCACGTGAGTCGTTAGTCTCAAGTGTCAAATAACTCAAATGCAATCCAACGAGTAACTCAAGCTCAATCCAATCCAGTAAGTCAAACTTAATCCAACAAATCGCCTACACAAGTTACGATGTATACTTAGATCTTTATTAATTATAATTAAAGTGATAAACGTATACGCGATGAGTCGAAGGATCTAAAGATTGGATAAGACACGAGCTCGTTCGGTGTTGATACGAGCTCAACAACGTATATAAGTTGGAGAGTATATTGATATCAAGGGTTGACTTCGATCGGGCCCTCGACCCTCGGTCGACAACTTCCCGTCGGCTAAGACTCGATGATAAAGGATACAAGAGAAAATGAATGGAAAAGGATTGGAAACACGGTATCACCCGACACGCGTCTCGCACCCGGCGCCCACTCCCGACGTGCCCATGCAGCGCACGACCGTGCCTCCTGGCGTACGACCGTGCGTCAGCTTCCAGCAACCTCTGTCTGGCTGCGCACGACCGTGCTCCCCAAGCACGACCGTGCGCCAGCCTCTAGCAACTTCTACCAACTGGGGCACGACCGTGCTCTCCGGGTACGACCGTGCGCCAACTTCCAGCAACCCCTTCCGGCTGGTGCACGGTCGTGCACTCCGGTACGACCGCGCGCCAGTGCACCCAGCAGCCTACGTGCCCGGCAGCCTTCCCCGATTGCCTCGTTTTTTACCTGGCGTCTCCCCCTCCCAGTCCTCCGGCTACCCCATTCCACCCTACTCGTTCCAACCCACTTCCTCTCCAATACAAAACCAAACTCCCCCAATCTCATCTCACACACACAAACATATATTTACAAAAACACATACATCCCAAAAATGCTTGGCCGATGACCTTCGGTCACCGAAGACCCATCGTCACACTCGCCGGCGCATCACCAGTGCCGGTGCATCACCAGCACTGGTTATTACTTTCCTCATAGCGGTACCATCTGTGCCGCCCCCAACAGAGATCACCCAAGCATACACATAAACTCACACACATACATGCATATAACATACCCAACCCGATATAACTCCGACACCACCACACACGGCGGCGGCATCCCCCCAACAACTCACCCTCGCCTTCATGAGAACCTCCGACAACATCTCCGATTAAAAGAACGAAGGAAAAGAGAGAAAATCGAGGAGAGAGAAAAGTTGGCTAGGGTTAGGGTTTAGGGTTTTGCAAAGGTTTTTCGCCATTTTCTGGCAAATGATAAATCGAAATAGAAATCCGAGACCGATTCTAGACTCGACTCATCAACACCTATGTTGTGTGCGAAAATTTTCCGGCGAACTCCGGTGGCAGCACCACCGCACTGGTGGCGGCGCCGGTGGTGGCGCGCCGGAGGTCGAAAAAGAAACGAGAGAGAAGAGAGACTTACGTGTAAACGTCGCTTTTGGCTCGTTCGAAGAAAGGGGTGAAAAATGAACTGAAGGAGCCTCTCTTTATAGGTTTCGAAAGTTACTATTCACCGGTAAATATCTCGTTTACTATTCACCGTAAATATCTCCCGATATTTTCGAAACCTCGTGTTTTGTTCTTTTCATCGTCGTTTAAGCTACAGATCTCCGATTGACCTCTAGTTCGTTTCTATTTTCTCTTTTTTCCAAAACGCATCTAGTGATATAAAAATAACCTATGTTCCACGTCTAGGTAAACTATCCATCTCATACATGCACTAAACACTTATCTGAAACGCACGTATTTAAACAGTTAAAACATACACACATATATATATTAAATCCTGGGTTTAAATATTTAATTAATAATTTATGTTTCATTTTGGTCTGGGGTGCTACAATAACAGTACCACTTAGTAAACACAACCGTACCACTAAAATAAGACTTCGAATTACCAATAATTTCTCCCATATTTTTTTCAGTTTCGTCCTTGAATCTTCAATTGAAAGACGTTGTATCAGCTTATTTTTGAAAATCCTAGCGATTCACAAATCGCTAATAAGACTTCGAATTAAGACTTCGAATCATTAATCGCTTGAATTAATGGTTAACCAAAACACTCTTGGTATCCCTTTCTTTTCCTACGCCTGCTTCAAAACTTCAATCACTGTATCAATGGCAGAATTATTTTTTTTTTAGAAACAGTATATATGTGTTTATGGTCGAAATTTGATCAATGTTTATTGTTATGTCAATGGATCGAAATTAAATTAGAGTATTAGTCTGTTTTCATGGTAAAAGAAGAGCTTACCATGAACAATGGTTGTCGCAGTTTTTCCCCCAAATCCGCGCGAGAAGACGATAAACAGTAAAATGATTTTTTTTTAATTAACACGCGCCAGCTATTTGGAACGCGTCCTGTGGTCCGTGTGGGAGCAAAACTTGATCCGGATTATTGTGCACAGATCCACTGACCCGTGCACAAGTTGCACAGCAGCACCTCTCTAATATCTCCACCGTCTTCTATTTCCTGCAAATCATTTTCTGCGATCCATCCATCAAATTCTCAAATTTCCCTTTCAATTTATCTCAATATTAATTTGTGTTAAAAATCCTCATACCCATTGAAAAGATGTGCCCTAGATATCTACTTTATCCATATCCCTCTTTTTTTTCCATTCACTCTACCGAATCACAGTCTATTTCTATCCTTTTTTTCTAATTTATTTTGGGAAAAAAATGGCAGGATATCAATAGGAGAATGCGGGAAATCCAATTTCAATCATGGTAAGTATATCTCATCTTATTTTCTCTTGTGCATAATAATCTAGGTTTTATTGTATTTACGCCTTCAACCTTCTTGTTGTATTTTTCTTGATTAGAAGTTTGAGAGTCTATTCAGGAGAAGCTCTACTATGCGTACCTTTTTATGAGGTAAGTTCCATGAATCTGAAATCTATTGATTTACATTCCATTGTATGAATTTGGTATGGATTTGTAATAAAGAATTTCAAATTCATTGCTTGACAAAGTATTTAAATTTTAATGTGTTTCCTGTATTGAATGTTATTTAATAGCAATGGATAATCATGTGCATTTATGATAAATTTAAGCATACGACGATGAAATTTCGTTATTTGCGATGAATTTTTTTTTGTTTCCCCGAAATATGATAGCAGACCTTTATCCATTCAACATGAATGTGGACCTTTGTCTCTTTATATATAAATCTGAACTTTTAGAAGAAATAAGTAAGAGACGACAGAAGAAATAAGTAGGAGACGACAGAAGAAATAAGTAGGAGACGACAGAATCACCATGAACACATTAATCATAGCATATAAACACAACACATAAGGTTCAACAATTCATTTAGTATCAAGTTCATAAGCATGCGTTCATTTAACATCATAGTATGTTAAATACCGTAGCGTAATATTATTAGAGTTTAGAAGTTACCCCCACCTTGTTCGATGGTTACCACGTGAGTAGCGAGTACCAAAGATCAGATAGCTCAACACTCAATCCAACAAGTAGCCTACATAAGTTATGACATTTCTTAGATCCTTAATAATGTATAAATTAAGCTATAAAAGATCCGGCGGAAAAACTATCGTTAAATACACGACGGATCAAGAGATCTAAAGATTGGAGTTGAAGAAATAAGGATGGATAATCAGTCCATATGGTTGAGATGATAGAGAAAGAAAATTTGGGTCACGACGGAAAAAGAATGAGCTCAATCGGAGTTAAAACGAGCTCAAACGGAGCATTTTAAGTTTAGGGGTATTTTGTAATTTTGGTCAAAGGGTTGACTTTGACCGGGCCCACGAACCCCGGTCAATGACATTTCATTGGCAATGACTCGATAACGATGTACGGTGGAAAAAACAGGCTTCAGATCGAAAACACGGCGTTGCTGCGATGGGGCACTCGTGCACCCGGCACCGGGTGGAAAACCCGACGACCTCGGAGGCTTCACTCGGCAGCTGCCGAGTTTTCTCGGTAGCTTAGCAGGCATCACTCAGCAGCTACCAAGTTTTCTCGGTAGCCTCGGCGGCATGGCTCGGCAGCTCTCGGTATCGGGTCGGCCCTTCTCGGCGGCTGTCGAGTTTTCTCGGCAGCTCGGTGCCCAGCGCTCCCGGCGTTGGCCTACTCGACCAGCCCACTTCCTGGCGCCACCAGCTGCGGCGGCGCCGTCCTATGCCACCACCACCAGGTCTGCCGGAAAGTCTGCACCACCGACTACCATCTTCGGCTATCCCTCGCCAAAAACTGGCCGTCAACAGTGCCGCAAAACCTGCCGCAAAACCCTTCGATACACACATATGCTAAAACACACACCCTACCTTTCCAGCTCCGGCCGGTGACTCCCAGTCGCCGACGACCACCCCTAGACCCCCGGAACCCTGGCCGGCGACCTCCAGTCGCCGGCCACCACCTACTGGCCACGCACACACCCCACAGCCACCAAACACACACATACGTATATATATATAAACACACACCTAAGAACATAGCTTGGATTATATACACACACACTACACACACACATGCACGATTATATACATACCCAACCTGTACAGCTCCGACGCCGCCACCCACGGTAGCACCGGCCCTCTAGCAACACCCCCTCACCACCGGCGGACCTCCGATCAGCTTCTCCGGTGAGTAGGTGGAAGAAACAGAAGAGAGAAGAAAGGTGGTAGAAAACTAGGGTTTAGGGTTTGGAGCCCGTTTTTCGCCGTTTTCCGGCGAACGAGAAATCGGAATTGAATTCCGAGACCTATCCTAGATTCGTCTCGTTGAGACGAACATCGTGTGCGAAAATCGGCCAAAACCGACAATGTTGAAATTTTCCGGCCGGCGGCGCGCCGGAGACAAAAAATCGGGAAGAGAGAGAGAAGAGAGAGAGACTTACAAGTTTTCGTTGCTTTCGACTCGTTCGGAAAAACGGTGATTTTCGAATCGAAATCACCCCTATTTATAGATTTTCTGAAAACACTATTCACCAAAAATATCCTAGTTATTATTCATTGGTTGAAAAGTCTTCGCCACTATTCACCGAAAAAATCTTCGTTACTATTCACCGTAAATATCTTTCGGTTTTTCCGAAACTTCGTGTTTTGCCCTTTTTATCGCCGTTTTAGCTACGGGTCTCCGATTGACCCCTAGTTCATTTCTATCTTCTCGTTTTTCCAATATGCATCTAATGGTATAAAAATATTCTATATACCATGTCCAAGAAAATTATCCGTCTAAATCTTGCTTTAAACACGTATCTGAAACGCATGTAAATAAATTAAACAGTTAAAACATACACACATAATTATTAAATTAATAGTTTCATATTTAATTAATCAATTATACTTTGTTTTTGGTTCGAGGCGTTACATTAATAATTAATAGAAAAACTCTAACTCACATATTGAGATAAATTTTTTATTTATTTATTAATATTAATTTATGCATGTTAGACAAAAAATACAAATTTATGATTTGAAAAAATTAATGTTCTCTCAATTAAAAAAATTAAGTTCGGGATGCACAAATTTTAATATTAATAATTAATAACAAAACTCTAACCCACGTATCGGGGTGAAAAATAATTTTTTTAGTTATTAATATTAATTTAGGCATGATAGATGAATAATACAATTTTTTTTATTTAAAAAAACATTGTGTTTTGTCAATTAGAAAAATGGTGTTAAAATTAAATTAAATTAAAAAAAGAGAGAGTTACATGTTAGCAAGTTAGAGGACTAAAAAAATGATATTTCTTAAACATAGAAGACTAAAAATCAAAAGGTGAATGATAAAAGATGAAAAATACAATGAGGTAAACTTAGAGGACAAAAGACTTTTTTTCCCATACATATCTATATATATATATATATATATATAATAGTTAAAGAGTCTTTGTCATGTGTTGATAGGATTTTCATTCATCACCAACGAGCATAATGACAATACAACACCAATACAATACCATCCCAACAATGTGGGAAAAGATAATGAAGAAAGGAAACCAAATATATTTGAAAGAAGAGATATACATTGACAACTTCACACAATCTATCTCATTTATTCATGAGAAAGCAAATAAGCAAACAAACACAACATGATCAAACTTAGGAATAAAATACATGATCAGAAACACCCATTTATTGGAAATCACACCATATATAGGTGGAAGTAGTAAATTCTTATTCAAGCCCGTTGGCCAATGTGATGATTCTCGATGTCTTTGGTGAGATCGATGCAGTAAGAGAGAAATGAAATGGGGTGTTCAACATCTTCATTAAGCATCTCGTAGTCTAAGGTCCATGTGACCAATTCGATGTCATCCTTAGTCTCTACATGCATTGTTATCAAGAAAGACTTGTATTGCTCCAACAAATGTCCTTCTACCACCTTCAATTCTATTAACTTCTTTTCTTCATCAATTGATTGAACTACTTCTTTCGTTGTCCTCTTTTTTCCATCTGTGCATAAAAAATTAAACTTGTGAAGTAAACTTATATAACATCATCATAATTTTTTTTTTTTCTGGAAAATGAGACTATATACTTCGAAAATGGCAAACTAATGAGATAAAAGTGCATAAGAGGAAATTGCTCGAAATATAGTGCTTATTGTCTATGGAAAACGTCCTTTTCAAGATAGAAAGACTTTGAACTTTAGAATCATTTCACAACAAATCCAAAAGTTATCCATAAACAACTCAATATTTGAAACATTTTAGACAAAAAAAAAAAAGTATAAAGATTAGAGAACTATAAAGTGTTCTCTATAGCACCCGATGCAACGTGCTCAGACTCGAGCTTGGATGATGCTTCGCACATCCTCTTAGCAACTTGGGTTAGCAGTCTTAGCCTACTGCATCCTAATACTAAATTTCACTAGGTTACATCAAAGGAGGACCACACATTATAAATCTAACCTATATATAGTGTTATAAATAAGTGTAACAAGCCATGAAAATTTACAAAGTTAAGCTTAGAGAGTCATATATATTATACTTACCATGGGTATACCTCCAGCTGATGATAGAGCCAACCTGTCCAAACTCCCCTTCATGCAAATCGCAGCCTTGTACCTTATGAGGGCTTGCTGTGGATACATTATGCGGATTGTACCTGAAAAGTTCATGAAACAAATCTCCACCAGCTTTGAATTCTATTGAAGCAATCAACTTACCAAGTAATCCCATTTCAAAATGAAAGATATATCTCTGATTTTTTAAAGATATATGATTATGGACTAAAGTATATATTAGTGAAAGGTATATATAGAGAGGTGTGTATAGAGGCTGATGTACAATGACGGACCCAGAATTTCAAGGGGGGTTCCGAGTCGATTAATAAAAAAATATAATAATTCTAAAACTGAGAGTGTAAATTTATTACAACATCAATATAAATTATAAACTTAATTACATCTAAACTTGACAATATCAAATGTAAAAAATTGATTACTTGATAGAACTTTTAGACACATATAAACAAGGAATCAAAAAATTTAGGCAATATTTCATGCACTAATTATAAAAAAAACAACAAAATACAAAATCATTCATCATTATTTTTCAAGTAATCACTAAATTACATATACAATTTCAACCATAATAAATCAACAATAATGAACAAAAAAGAAGACAAAAAAAAAATTATATAAAGATAATAGTTTACCTTGAAATTAAATAAAAAAGAAACTGAGAGATGAAAAAAAGAGTGAAATTTTTTAAAATTTATATTGACTGAAAACAAAAAAGAAAAGGTAAAAAATTTGGAAAGTAAGAGATTGCTGGGAGTCTGAATGGGTTGAGCTCTTATTAAATTTTCTTATTTTTTAATCTAAATTATGAAATTCCAAAAATACACTTAGTAATTTTATAAAATTTCAGGGAGACCTAGTGCCCCCTTGGCCCATGAATGGGTCCGTCTCTGCTATGAACATCTTGAGCTCCACACCATTTACGATATACCCACTTGCTAATTTTATAATTTTGTATATATTACTATTAGTTTCTTTGTCAATTATTTTGTGGATCATGATTTTTTCTGGCCTCTATTGTAATTTCTTGATTGATTAATCAGTTAGACATTATATAATAAATGTTGTTTTGAATTTTTTTTTCATAAATTAAGAATCTCGTTCATGATCAGTTAAGTCATATAGTCAGTGTCTGTCTATTGGGCTTGCTGGGGATATACAGACCCCTCTTTTATAGTAGTAGGCCACATTCAGAATTAATCAATCCATGGATTCATGAATGCACTGCTCCCTAAATTAAATTGGATTTATTAGGATGAGAGAGACATTAGGAACACGTGTATATAACAACAAATCATGAGCAACTTTATTAATTATATTAATATCACAAATAAATATCAAAATATTTATTCAATTTCTAATACAATCATCATTATAGAATATCAAATATTCCTAAAATTAAATGATATTTATATAATTTTCCAAATCACATGGAAAACTATTTTCCATAAATCATTAGAAACATATAAACTTATATTTTACCCATTATACTTAGAAAGGCGAACTGGATGGATCCATTACCATAATCTCCAATAAATCGAATAAATAATTAAACTTTTTAATTAATTCATTCAACTTATTAATTCCGATATTACTCCACTAAAAATATGGAATTGCACTCTTACAATTATAGAATATTTAATTTTACTCTTTGAAGTTGAGTCGTCCACTGATATAACCATTATATATAGATTAATCATCCATAGACAATTCGTAATTGAAATAGGTATTATCCGTCAACCTCTTCAGTTACCTCTTTTCCTCATTTACCATTAATGTACTAGTGAATGGTTAATTTATAATCCAATTATAAATTAGAGATCTCAAACCATTTAGTTCCAAATCAACAAATGAGGGAATTGTATTTTCACTTCTCGTAAGAAAGAATGAATTTCATATCATATGAATTTATATTTGCAACCATTTAATTCTATATGAATCTAAAATGCAAGTGTTGCGAAAGTCCATTGACAAACAAAAACAAGCAAACTGAGAACCAAACCAAACTACATAGGAGTCTATAATCGCTCAAGATTAAGATTCATCCATATATGGTCATCTTATGTTCTAATTTGGTTTTGCATATCTAAATGGAATTTGTAGGAAAAGGATGGGAAAATTGCAAATTTAGGCCAGTAACTTTAGGTCATTTACCATTTAAGGGCATTATCTTTTTGGTCTTTGAAATTGAGATACTATCTTTCAAAAATGGGTGAATTTAGGACAAATCAGCCCAAATGGTCGAATTTTGAGCTAATAGGCATGAGAAAGTCACATGTTTCAAAACTGAGATTGATGCAAATGAGAAAGTTATGAAAGGTTTTCGAATTTTTGTGTGTCAAAATGATTTTTCTGGCCTCTATTGTAATTTCTTGATTGATTAATTAGTTGCACAGTATATAATAAATGTTGTTTCGAAATTTTTTTTTATCATAAATTAAGAAATAAACTGAACAATCTCACCTCACTGATGAGATAATATAAAAGAAATAATCAAGTAAAAATTGAGATAAATAATGACTATTTTAAAATTTAGTGTGAAAAATTATTAAATAAATTAAATAGTTAAATTCAAAATTAAGAAATCTTTTCAAAATTGGGATTAAAGTAGACTTAGAAGAAAATGAAGTGGCAAAATAACTAAATCATATTTAATTAGAAATAAAAATTTTAACCTTTAAAATAATACTTATTTTAATTGAATGGGGGTAGAATTACGTAATTTTCTTCTCATAATTACTCTTTTATTGACTTTCTTGCTCCCCTTTTACCCCCACCAAATTAATCACACTTTATGGATATGTTTGGTAGATGTTTGTTTGTTGAATATTTTGAAACAAATTTCGGGAAATATTTTGTGATGTTTGAACTTGTTCAGAAATAGAAACTTCATTAAGATTCAGAGAAAATAAAGAATTCTGATGATATTGAGAGTTTTGGTAATCTTCAGAATTCATAAAATCATCAAAGTTTGGATAATTTTGGGAGTAATTAATATAATTTGGATTGTTTGGATCCATAATAAGAAATGCTAAAAATTATGTGAGAAAAGAGAGAATATCAAAATGTAAAAAAAAATAGAATTTGAGATTAAGAGAAAATAGAGAGCTTCAAATTTTGATTGAAAATATGCCAATATTAGACTCTACTTATAGATATATAAAGAAAAATAGGAATTTTGATCATTTTAAAAAAAAATTAAATATACATTATATCATGTATCGAGAATCTAAATTATATCCATAAAAATTTAATATAACCAATCATATTGTGACATTTGGCATAAATATGTGTAATAGCTTGGGTTGTAAATGAGGTTGGTTGACCAATCCATGTTTGGTGGGTTGTGGATTTTAATTTTTTTTTTTTTCAAAATTTTTGTTGTCTTGCCCATGACTGTTTGCATCAATCGTTGATAAAACTAGGCTAAAAGCCAATGAGTAGTGTACAACTGGCCTGACAGACTGCATAAAGTTGCAACCTGGTACAAATAGTTTTAATGAACCTGCAGTGTAAGATAAGAAACATTAAATGCAAGCTCTACCATGCATTTAATGCACATCTTACACCTTGGAAGAGGATTCAAATTCAAAGAATTGTGTCTCCTTCAACGGGCATAATTTTACACTTATAAATGGAGGAAGAGAAGACTAAAGTGACTACTGAAACTATATCTCTCTAAGCTACAAGCAAAAAAGCTCTCAAACGTTCTAAGTGTTCTCAAAGCATACAAGTTTCAGTTGCTCAACCTCAAGAAATAGTCAAGTAAATCAATCAAAGTTTCAGAGATCTGAAGGCAGCTTTCTAGACTAGTTGAAGACCACTCCATATACTTTAACCTCTTTGTTGTGTGCTTGGTTGGTACTTATTTTTTATGTTAATATTTAATGTTGAATTCAAATTGAATTTAGTATTTTTATACTTTATTTATTCATTCATAAAAGGGGAAAGGGTCAAATAACCCACTCATGTTCACCTCTAGATACATATATCCTATTAAAAAAAAAAATTTGATATAAAAATACCATTAATGTTTACCTCTAGGTACATATAACCTATCTAAGGTTTATTTGGGGTATAATAAAACCATTAATGTTGTAAAATTAATACATTTATACTTCATATAGAGACTTTAAATTCTTTTTTTATTTTTCATGTATTTAACCTCATGTTTTTAGAACAAAAAATAATTTGATGAAAACACTAATACATTAGTTGATCTTATATATATGTACATTATTATTATTGTTATGATTATTATTATTATCACTTTTTTGTAAGACTAAAACTTTTATATAAGTAGATCAACTAGAACCATTAAAATACTAGTTTAATTTATTTAAATAATAATTTCACTATGATATTTGGGATATTGTTATTTTTAAATTTAAATAACACTTAAATCGTTATATTTATATTTATATATGAAAAACAAAATTGTACTAAACAATAAAAAAATATGAGGTAAAAAAAAAAGTGTGTTTATATGGAACATTTTATAATATTAGCACTGTTATTGTACTAATTTTTTTTATGTGAGTTATATGTACCTAAAAATAAACATTAATGATGTTATCGTACCTAAGAAAACATAAGTGTGTTATATGTATGTAAGAGGAACATTAATGAGTTATTTGGCTTTTTTCCCTTTATAAAAATATAGAAGTGTCTTAAGAGTTTAATTATAGACTTAACTGAAATAAGAAATTTATAAAAAGATAGGCTAATTCAAATGAAGTATTTAATTTGAATGATTAGAATTTTTTTTAAATATATTGCTATTGACTCGATAAGTTATGAAATGTAGTTATTTTTACAAAATATGAATAACATCCAATATATGGATGTGGTGTATTTATTCATAACCATTTATTTGAAGGATATTAATAGTTAAAGAGATTTAATGGTGTGTTGAGAGGAGTTTCATTGATGAGCAATGAACATATATTAAATACAACACAGATAAAACACTATCCCTTTTACTTTTTTTTGAGAATAATTCTAATATTATTAAAAAAGAGAGTTGATACAAATGACCAGAAGGCAAAAAAAGCACCACAACCCGGTAACAAAAAATTGAAAAGTTGGCTTCATTAAAACCCTAATATAGGAAAATACAAAGTGAAAACCTATATTAAGGAAAAAGAATACCAGTCACAAAAATGGAAAAACTCCCAACCCAAAGCATGTAGGAACATGGTGTAGGCAATGGATTGGGGTGTCGAGCTACACCATCGGAAATCCACCTTCAACTTTGAAAGAGCATCCATGTGGAAACAATTAAATAAAGGAAATCCAATTACTTCCAAATCTTGAAACAAGAGATTGACATTCACAACATCAGACAATCTATCTCCCTTATTCATGAAAAAAGCAAATAATTAAGCAAACAAACACACCATGATCAAATTGGGTACAAAACACATGAATAGAAACACACAATTAGTTGGAAATCACACCAAATGTGATGATTTTGATTCAAGATTGATCGATGTGTTGACTTTCGATGTCTTTGGTGACATCGATCAAGAGACAGTAATGAAATGGGATGTTTAACATCTTCATTAAGCATCTCATACTCCAAGGTCCATGTGACCAAGTCAATGTCACCATTAGTTTTGAAAGGACTGGTAGGGCAGAAACTCCTGCAAGACTTAAAAACAAAACGAACAGATTGATAATGTTGTTCCAGATGTCACAACATTTACCAAAACATTCATACACTTAGAATAAACAAAATTTGCAGCGGAATAAATAAACGAACAAGGACAGGAAAATATATCCACAAGTATATAAAAATACTTGTGGAACGCCAACAGGGCAAAAGATATATTACTTCAAGAGTAATTACAAAAACACACACAAAGAGATCTTTGAAAGAATCTCTTTGAAACGAAACCAAACACTCTAAGATAATCTCCCGACTCTCAAAGAATGTTAAAACCCTCTATAGGGTTTACAAAGCAATTCAACTAGAATCTAATGAAGAAAAGACTCTATCAAACAGAATGTTGTCACAAATGTTCCAACATTCAATTGCTCTGAAAACTGTCCTTGTATCTCACTTGGAACACTCTATATTTTTCTCTTGGATCACTCTTGGTGTTCTCTCCCCACGATCTGCAGCCTGAATAGTGCTTTATTTATAGACTCCAATTGGTGGTGCAACTTGGTCCAAGATATTTATCCTCAATGACTTGTTCCATACTCTTCACTCTTCTTTGGCTTTTGCAACTTGGTCCAAGATCTTTATCTTCACTAACTTTATCTTCAACTTGATCCAAGATCTTTATCTTCACTAACTCAAGGAAAAACTTAACAACCAAGTTAAGCAAATATATTAAATATCTTATAGTATAAAATATACTATCAAATATATCAATATATTAAAAATTAAATATGGTAATAAAATATCAAAGAAAAGGCAAAATTAATTTGTGTTAAAATGTAACACTAACAAGTTTCTATGTGCATTGTCAATAAGAAAGCCTTGTATTGCTCCATCAAATCTCCTTCCAACACCTTGAATTCTATCAACTTCTTTTCTTCATCAATTGATTGAACTATTTCTTTTGCTACTTTCTCTTTTCCATCTGTGCATCACAATTTAAATGTGTGTTGAACTAAGAATAAAAAGAATATATCTAATTAACATAACTGTAAGTTTTGTATTTTTTTTTTCTTTTGATTATATACCTAATCATTTTCTAGTAATATTTTGCACATTTGTTAGATGTTGAATCCAATACATCATATTGTTCCCTATTCCTCTATAAAAAGTATCTTGTTTTAATTAAATCATTGTTTTTTTTTTTTTTGTCAAAAATAAAATATAGTTATACCTTTTTCTATTTGTGTCGGTATAATTTACTGACCATAATAAGTAAGTTAAATGTGAGTAAAAAATTATAATTTAAAAAATAATAACTTGACTTAGTTTGACGGTCTCACATAACTCATAAGACTTTAAGTAAGATGGAGCTTCACACAGTCTTATGTGAGATCGATTTGACCGTATTGAATGAGTTCACCCATTTTTATTGATCCATATGGACTCTGTTTTACATATCACGTAAGACCTACTCTAAAAAGTTATGGAACAATCTTCTACTGATCCACAATTAACTATAAAAAGTGTAAGTACCCATGAAAATTAGCATGTATAGTTAAGGTTAGAGAGTCATATTATACTTACCTTCAGTGTACCTCCAGTAGATGATAGAGCCAACATGTCCAAATTCCCCTTCAAGCAAATCACATCCTTGATATTTATCGGGGCTTATTGTGGAGAAACCATGTGGATTGTACCTTAATAGTTCATGGTACACATCTCCACCAGCTTTGAACTCTATTGCAGCAACCAACTTACCATGTAATCCCATTTTCAAATTAATTTAATTAATTCTAGTATGGAGATATATGGATTGTTATATACTAGTGAAAGGTGCAGAGATGCTTCTTTCTTCTCTTCTTTATATAGATGAGGTAGCTGGGAGACATCGTCTTTCAGCTTCTTAATTATATAAAATATTATATATCCCACACGCTAATTTTATATTCGATCTTGTATAGTTTACTTTCTCCCTTCATTTCCATTTTTAGATTCAAAATATCATCTCCATCTACCATATAAAATTAATTACTATATATCTAAGTCAATTTTTTATATTTTTGTAAGAAAATTCCATACCATCTATGTAACTATGTAAGTTTATACGATCAGAGTCTAGATTGGATCATCATATATTCAACAACAAAATTGAATCGTTCTATTTACATTAGATTATATCAATTCAAATGATAAGTTATACCTTCGTATCTTGTACCAATAGAATCATGACATTTTATTTTCATATGATTGTACTACTTTGTATAAATATAAGAAAAATGGTATATTAACCAAAATGATTGAAAAGAAACAAAAGATATTTTTGTAAGTTTGCAAAAGATGGGCTCCACTTGCTTCCCATTAATTTATGGAAGGATCAAGGATCTCTTAGCTTGTAATTATTGTAAATTGTCGGTAATATAAGTTGTCCAAATGTGGAAGAATAATGTTGGAATTTTTGGACATAATAAGTCTAATAAAATGTCAATAATTAATGTACATCACTGAATGACCCAAACAAACTACAAGAAAAAAAAATTTGCCACCACAAAAATATTGATAATTGTCGCAAAAATGTTTCACAGCAACATTTTATCGCTAAATTATTATCGCAAAAGCCTTTTTATAAATGCAAAAACTTACATGAGACGGTCTCATGAATAGTTTTCGTGAGATGGATCCTTTTGACCCACAAATCAAATTCATTTTCATAAATTTACATGTGAATTGTGAAGTGTGGGTCATTGGTTGACCCATGAGATGGTTTCATATAAGACCCACTCATAAATAGTTTCCAAAAAAACTTTTTTTCATTGTTTTTTGTGACAAATATTGTCAATTTATATTAATATTTTTTGCGACAATTTGTTGTCGCAATTATAACTATACTTTTCACGACTACTTTTGTTGTCGCAAAAAATCTTATCGTAAAAACTCATTTTTCTTATAGTGATAGTTATGATCTTAAAGTGTAGATATTATAAAAAACTATTAGTTTGTTAAGGGGTCAAATTAAAACAAAAGAAGATCACTTAGAAAACATAAGTTCTATTTTATATAAGTAAGTCTCTTATAAGACCGTCTCACGAATTTTTATTACATTGCATGAGATAGTTCAACCCACAATCCAAACCCTGCAATACACGTATTGTTTTTGGGTGAATGGCTTCGTCTCACGATAACTATTCGTGAGACCGTCTCACATGAGTTTTTGTGATTTTAGATTTAACTGAGAATCATGCGCTACGATTTGACATGATCCATCCATGAGTTTTTCTTTTTCTCATGATCGTATTATTAGTTGTATCAATCTCTACATTTTAGGGATACGGATCCATAAATTGGAGAAACAATGACATACAATAACTTATCATGTATTATAGAATTAAATAAGTCATTATCATTGTAAAAGTCTATTATTGAAACATTATATTGTTTCAAAAGAGTAATCTCATCCATACCACATGATTTGCAACACCTTATTAATTTGGATAAGAGATGAGACTTGAGATGGAAATAGATCCTCTCCATTTAGTAAATAGTAAATTTTGTAAATTTCTTTTAATTTCAACCCTTTATTTTATTAACGATCAAGATCATGTCACATCATTCATTTTTTAAAATATGGTGGTTAACCATCAAATAATTATTGAATAATATTTTTTTTTTCTTCATCACTGATAAGCAGAGCCAAAGACATAAATAAAACATCATTTTTATTTATGTAAAATAGAATATTGTAAGGCACTGGAGAATTCTTAAGCAAAGCATCTAACAGAATCATCATGATAACTTTTGAAAAAGAAGTGCATTTATCCTTCAATTATTTTTTTCCAACAATTAATTACGTTTACGGAAAAAAACTTACACAAATGCACAAATTAAACGGCTTCGGATCAAAAGCTTCCCATGTTTCACATAGATCAAATTACTATTCATTTTGCACATAAAAAATATTTTTCATGGAAAAAGGCACCTTAAAAATCAATAGTAATGTCGAATTCAGATCTAGACCGTATTTATACACTCGATGCATTAGAGTTTATATTAGATGTCAGAAAATAGTAGAAAAAATGGATGAATTTGAGCTTAAATTTAATTAATTAAGGTGCATAAGTCGTAAAGATACAACAAAAAAAAGTTCCGATACAAGTGGGAAAAACAAAAAAAAAAAAAAAAAATTGTAAGTGGCGCTGAAGTTTTTTCCTTCATTTTAGAAAATGGATGATGTGACATGATATTGTTCATTAATAAAATAAAGGGATGAGATTAAAAGAAATTTATAAAATTTACCCATTTAGGAAATGAAGAAGATCCATTTCTGACTTGAGATAGCTAGATCGATATTTCTGGCCACTATTCTCCTTTCAATAGTGCTTTTATATTTCTGTTATAACTTTCATAACATTTATTAATGATCGGTATATCAGGACTGCACGTCTCTAAGATACTTCACTATTACACAAATAAATTGATATACAAGTTTGTATATTCATTAATTATTATTACAAAAGTATGAATAGTTTTAGACAAAAATTCCTGCGTACCTAGTGCACGGATCTAGGGTCAGTGCATTCAGGTTGACACAACCCACCATACTTTGCCAGGTCACACACAAATTCGCTCAAACATTCTCCTAGGTATTACATATTTATGTTATATTAGTCATACCTTTTAATAGTATTAGACATACATTTTAGTTATGGTAGTTATACTTTTAGTAATGCTAGTTGTCCGTTAACATTTTTTTTGAGACATACATATTAATCTTTCATACCTTTTAGTTATGTTAGTTATATACATAAATGTATGAATATGTTGATATAAAGGTATAAGTAATTTAATATCTATCTAATCTATCTAACCTAATCTAATCTAATATCTAATACTATTATAAAAGTGCCTTGTTGGGTAATAACCTTAATTTTATAAAATTAGATAAGATCAACAATAAATAAATAATTAAATAATTGATATCTTAATAAGATATGCACAATCAATAGAAACCTAATATCATTAGAACTCATTAAATCAATAAGCACAATAAATATAATATTCTAATTTATAATAATTGATATTATAATAATATATAATTATTGATGGTCATCAACTTCAGTATTTTCGGAAAAGTCTAATTTATAATAATTGATTGCGTCCGATTAATGCTTTAAATACATTAAAAAATATACCATAATTAATTAATATTTTCTTTTGGAAGAAAATTATTCATTTCATGGAAAAATATTAATGAAATTCAAAAATAGACGAGGTGTGTATATAGACGAGGCTGATGTACATCTTGAGCTCCACACCATTAATGATATACCCACTTGCTAATTTTATAATTTTGTATATATTACTATTAGTTTTTTTATCAATTATTTTGTGGATCATGATTTTTCTGGTCTCTATTGTAATTTTTTGATTAGTATATAATAAATGTTGTTTTGAATTTTTTTTATTATAAATTAAGAAATAAATTGGACAATCTCACCTCACTGATGAGATAATATAAAAGAAATAATCCAGTAAAAATTGAGATAAATAATGATTATTGTCGAATTTAGAGTGAATAAATATTAAAGAAATTAAATAGTTAAGTTCAAAATTAACAAATCTTTTTAAAATTGGGATTAAAGTAGATTTAGAAGAAAATGAAGTAGCAAAATAACTAAATCATATTCAATTAGAAATAAAATTGAACCTTTAAAATAATACTTATCTTAATTGAATGAGGGAGAGTTACGTAATTTTCTTCTCATAATAAATGTTTTATTGACTTTCTTGCTCCCCCTTATACCCCACCAAATTAATCACACTTTATGGATATGTTTGGTAGATGTGTTGAACTAAATAATAATGATCATGTGACACAATTGATCAGATACTATTTTTACCGACATGCTAATATGTTTAGGCATTTGGTGAATGAATCTAAGCGTAGATTTTCACTTTCGATTTAAGCGTGGCCAAAATCTGTGATTTATTGGCAGCGCCATTTATCAGCTTTTTTCAGCTGAATTTATTGCACTCAGACATAATTTGAGTGGGAAAAGTGTTTGAAGAAGATGAAAAATAAGAGGGATGTTGTGTGTCAAAAAGGAGAAGACAGAATGAAGAAGAAGTAATGAACAGCGTCAGCGCCAAAAAAAAAAATAATAATAATAAATATATGTGGGTTATAGGTTCGGGTTGGATTGTTAGTTTTGTGCAATTGGTTCAAAAGAGTGTTATCTCACCATAATACACGCTTATAATAAATTTGTGTGTTGATGAAAAAATTTAAAAAATTATTAATTTTTCATTGTATATAATAGTTTATTTTATTAATTTAAATTAGGGATGGACTAAGACCACCCCATTTAAAAAAAAAAAATTAAAAAAAAATTCCGAATTTATCCTTTGGAGTAGAATAACTAGTTTCGTTCGGTCGTGTTGACCGAACATATAGAAGAGTATTCGGCCAACACGACCGAACGGGCTTCTATGTGTTCGGTCGTGTTGGCCGAATGGGCTTCTACGGGTTCGGTCGAACACGGCCGAACGGAACTGCTCAGATTCAATCGTTTTTTTACCTTTTTTCCTATAATTTTCACATGATTTTTGCACATTTTAAAAATCCGTAGAATGTTCATCATTATGTTGGCATTATGTATGACCTAAACGACATAAAACAAAAATTAGAAAAATCCGAAAAAAACGTTTAAAAATCAAAAAATGGTAAATTGACTTTTTTGCCCCTCAAACGACCCCGGATGGCCAAAATCCATCGTTCATCAGCACTTGTGTTTGATTTCTCACATTGTTTCGCAAGTCGTGTGCGAATTTCAACACATTCCGAGATATTGGACTTTTCCCGACAAAACGTATGAAAATCCGCCGTGTTGGCTGAGCAGAGTCGTTCGGCTGTGTTGGCCGAACATGTTGAAGGTCGTTCGGTCGAGACGACCGAACAAGTTGAAGGTCGTTCGGCCGTCTCGACCGAACGAAACTAGGGTTTCTAACCCTAAGGGTAAAATTGGAAATTTTTAATTTTTATTTTTAAAAATGGGGTGCCCTTAGAAATCAATGGGGTGCTTTTAGACTCACCCTTTAAATTATCCTATATTATATTATTTTACATATATTTTAATATTTCAATTTAAAGGAATGATGAGTAAGGCGAATCTCACTAAGATTGATTACAAACACCGAACACTACAATATAATAATTTGTAGAGAATAAACTTGTATAACAATGAAGAATTCTGCAAGCTCAATATCTTAACTTCATTCATTAAAGAAGGTTGTTAAATAGCTTTTACAAAATAACTAAAAGCAAGAAAATAGTCACGTATGACTACGTGGCTGAATAAGTCAAAACAACAACTAGATTTAAAAACTTAGATACACTCCTAGAAAATAGAACTACCAAAGACCTCTTCATTCCCTCCCTTAAACTAACAGCAACATACAGTTAGTTTATCTCAGTGATATCAATCATGCCCAACATCATTCTGAACTTCTTGAAGGCTTCAAGCTTTAAGGCCTTTGTCATTAAGTCTGCAATCTGCTCTTTGAGTTCTACAATGTATCAGCTCGACTTCTCCGTCAAGATCTCTCAGAAAATAAAAACGCACTCTAATAAGCTTGCTCCTTCCATGCATAATCGGATTTTTAGAAAGTTTAATTGTTGAACTGTTATCACACATGATGATAGTGCCACCTTGTTTATGACTTAAGTTCCTCAAAACTCTTCGCATCCAAATAACTTGACAAGCACTAGCAGCAGCAGCAATAAATTCTGCTTCAGTAGTTGAAAGTGTGATGATTGGTTGTTTCTTGGACCTCCATGATACTGCTCCTGAGCTCAATAAGAAAACATATCCAAAAGTACTTTTAGAGTCTTCTTCATGTCCTGCCTAATCAGAATCTATGAAAGCAAGCAAGTTTTCTTCCCCTCCCTTCTTATAGAAAATTCCATAGCTTGTAGTCCCCTTTAAGTACCTCAAAATTCTCTTAGCAGCCTGCAAGTGTAACTCAGTTGGTCTTGACATGTACCTGCTAATTAAACTCACACTAAACATGAGATCCGACCTTGTAGTTGTAAGATACATCAAGCTTCCAACAATTTGTTTAAAATAAGTGTCATCCACAACAACTCCATTCTCATCTCGATTTATCTTGAAACCTGGAACAATTGGACTATTCACAGGTTTGCATTCAGACATTGCAAACCTTTGTAGAATATCAGCTGCATATTTTCGTTGACATATGAATGTTCCTTTTGGTTGACATATCAATGCCAAGAAAAAATCTCATCTTCCCCAAGTCGGTCATGTCGAAGGCTTGCATCATGGATTTTTTGAACTCCAACACCATATTTCTATCATCGCTAGTATAAAGTAAATCATCAACATAAATGCTAACAATTAATATATTACCCCCTTTGCTTCTTTTGATGAACAAGGTTTGCTCATTTGGACTCTTTTGAAATCCTTCATCTAAGAAATATGACTCAATGCGGCTGAACCAAGCTCGTGGTGCTTGCCTTAAACCATATAATGCCTTATGTAGTTTATAGACCATGTGTTCCTTGCCCTTCTTCACGTACCCCATTGGCTGCTCAATATACACATCCTCATTCAATTCTCCATGAAGAAATGCAGATTTGATATCCAACTGAAAGATATCCCATCCTCTGCATGCTGCAAGTGCTATAATCATTCTCATTGTGTCCATACGTGCAATAGGGGCAAAAACCTTAGTAAAGTCGATTTCTTGCTGTTGAGAATAACCCTTCGCCACCAATCGAGCTTTATATTTTTCAACTTCACCAAGTTCATTCAATTTTGTTTTAAAAACCCATTTAACTCCAATTGTTTTTGCTCCAAATGGCAAATTCATGAGTTCCCAAGTTTGATTCTTCTCAATCGAATTAATCTCACTATCCATGGCCTTCCTCCATTTCTCATGTTTCACAGCTTCCTCAAACAAAATTGGGTCATCACCCATAACATCCTGTACCATATATGCTTCCGATTCCTCTTCACTTAACCCCTCACCACTCTCATATTCTTCCATCCAAACATGTTTCCTCATTTCCCTTCCATAATTCATATTTGCTTGTGTTCTTGTTTTTTCATTTCTAGCTTCACCACCTCCATCGTCGTTCTCATCATTTTCAACCTCATAATCTTCCTCACACTCATCACTACTGAAAATATCATCACCCCAAGTCAAGTCTGCTTCTACTAGTTCGTTATAATTTTCACCCCAATCCCAACTCTTTTCTTCCTCAAATATAACATCCTTGCTAACCACAATCCGCTTAGTCTTAGGGTCAAACAAACGATAACCCTTTGACTCCTCACTCACACCCAACAAAATACAAGAAAAGCTTTTATTGTCAAGTTTGCCTCGTTTTGCCTCTGGAATATGTACATGTGCTATGCAGCCCCAAACTCGGAAATGATCTATTGTTGGCTTGATGCCGCTCCAAGCTTCCTGAGGCGTGATGTTCTTCACAGCAAGTGTTGGACATCTATTCAACAAGTAAAAGGTCAAATTGACAGCTTCAGTCCAAAAAGATTTAGGCACCTTTTTTGCTGCAAGCATACAGCGCACCATGTTCATAACTGTTCTGTTTTTGCGTTATGCCACTCCATTCTGGTGTGGTGTATATGTTGTTGTAAGATGTCTCTTAATTCCTTTATTTTCACAGAATGCTTTAAATTTGTGAGAATTGAAAAACTCTCCTCCTCTGTCCGATCGCAAACACTTGATGGGTGTTTCTGCTTCTTTTTCAACCAATTTTTTGAATTTCTTGAACCACTCTAAAGCTTCTGATTTTTCAGAGAGCAAGTACACCCAACTTTTACGACTAAAATCATCAATAAAGTATAAAATATACCTCTTTTCACTGTTTGAAATTGGTTCAATTGGTCCGCAAATATCAGTGTACTAGTTCCAAGACTTTGCTAGCACGCCGTTCACTCCTTTTAGGAATTGCATTTCGATGTTGTTTGCCTGCAAAACAATCAGCACAAAAAATATTTGAGGCATCTAGTTGGGGTAGCCCACGCACCATTTTCTTTGATTGCAGCGTTTTTAGTCCTTTGTAGCTTAAGTGACCATATCTTTGATGACATAGATATGTAAGATCAGGGGAAGTGTGGAAGCATTCTTCAGCACCATGATTTGAGCTTTTATGATAGAGAATAAACATACGATTCGCACTCATGCTAGTACGTGCAATCAATCCCCTAGACGGATGATATATATTGCATGCTCCATTTTTAATAAGAACGATAAGGCCCTTTTCCTGGAGCTACCCTACACTCAACAAGTTGTTTCGAAGCTCCGGAACATAATACACATCTTGAACATGAAAAGTGATATCATTAAGCACCAATCTTACACTCCCTTTTCCTGCTACACTCATTCGGAATTATTTCCACACTTAACAGAGTGTTTGTATCCATCTTTCAAAGTTGAGAACATGTTTTTGTCCCCACACATATGATTAGAACACCCCGAGTCCAAGAACCATGCATCAATTCTTGTTGCTTTGTTATCTTCCACGTAAGCCATCAACATAAGTTCTTCATCATCATCATTTTCTACATAATTTGCCTGTTGATTTAATTGGGGGCATTCATATTGAAAGTGCTCTAAATTATGGCACTTGAAGCACTCCACAGTGGCCTTTGAGAAAGTTTGTCTTCCTCTTCCACGTCCTCGGCCTCGGTATACTCCCCTTCCCCGTCCTCTGTTGTTTTCCACCTTGAAAGCCTGCTCAACATCTCGACTTGTTCTCTTGAACTTCTGTTCGTGGACCACCAAGGAGCTTTGCAATTCATCAATTGACATTGTTTCCGTGTCATTTGACTCCTCAATTGAGACCACCACATATGTGAATTTCTCTGTCAATGTTCGAAGGATTTTCTACCCACCTTCGAGTCAGGCATGTCTTCTCCACTGCTTCTCATTTTGTTTGCCACTGCCATTACTCTTGCAAAATATTCAGTAATGGTTTCTCCCTCTTTCATTTCAAGCACCTCGAACTCCCTTCTTAAAGAATTGAGAAGGGATTTTTTTACACGATCATTTCCTCCAAATTTTTTTTTAGAGAATCTCAAACAATCTTGGATGTGCTTCGATCCAAAATTTGTTCGAAGATCGATCTGTCAATTGCCTGGAAACGATAGTGCTTGACCTTGCAATCTTTCATTCTATTAGCCTCTAACTCCTCCAGTTTTGCTTCTGTCAAAACAGTCCCTTTCTTAGGCTCCTCGAAGCCTTGTTCAACCGTGTTCCATAAAGCCTTGGCACGAAGAAGATTCTCCATCAACTCACTCCAATGATCATAGTGTTGGCCATCAAAGTGAGGGATTTTTGCTAAAATCTTGTTGTCACTCATCTTCGCCTTTCTTTCTAAATTAAGCTGCGGCTTATCTGTGATATATCAGGCCCAATGTGGGCTCTTGATACCAATTTGTAGAGAATAAACTTGTATAACAATGAAGAATTCTGCAAGTTCAATATCTTAACTTCATTCACAAAAGAAGGCTGTTAAATAGCCTTTACAAAATAACTAAAAACAAGAAAATAGTCACGTATGACTACGTGGCTGAATAAGTCAAAGCAACAACTAAATTTAAAAACTTAGATAAACTCCTAGAAAATAGAACTACCAAAGATCTCTTCATAATTTCTATTTTACTTAGATAAACAATTGATATTAATTAGTTAATTAAGTAATATCTCCTACCTAATTACCTAGTTAATTATTATGATAAATTTGGAGAGAGAGAAAGCCTGATGCAAGAAAAATGAAAAGTTGTCAAAGAAGATTTAAAGTTTATATTTAGTTAACGTTAATCTTTCTAATTAGGACTTCATATTGGCAGTTCAATTTCACATTTTATTTTTTCTATGAATAGTACATTTGCATATTATGATTGAACCTCTTTCCGAAGTATTTCTACTCAACATAAAAAACTCACTCCAAAGGTTACTTAATGTTGATATTCTCCTCACAAAACTTACAAACTTATTGAATATGTACATATTGTGTCTTATTCAGCTATTACCAGGCCTCATTTTCCACTTTATGACTTAGTAAACTTGTTCAATTATGGATCACTTACTTTTGTTCAAGTTAGCAATTATACAATACAAAATAAATAACACAAAACCTCATGTGCAACCGTCTCATGTGCGACGAGACCGTGCATGGACATGTCCCGAGGCACGGTCGACCGTGTGCCACAATAATATAAGTATGTCATTTTCAACTCTAAATATGTAATTTTTCAACTCTAAATATGTGATTTAATTAAAAATTGATTGATTAATTAGTGTCTGTCTATTGGGCTTGCTGGGATATACAAACCACTCTTTTATAGTAGTGGGCCAGTTAATGAACCCAAGGATTTATGAGTTCACTGCTCATTAGATTATGTTGGATTAATTAGTATGAGAAAGACATGTATCTTTATTATATATATATATATATATATATACAAAAAACTACTAATTCCACGTGTCATTCTCTAAAAAATTCAAAATATTATTACTAATTATATTAATATTAATTATATTATATTAAATAATTTTATGGCAAACACAATCTTTCTGATTATTAGATGAAATGTATTGACATATATAGAAAAAGAATGTATTAAAAACATATTAATCATATTTATTATTAATTAAAAAGAACTACCAGATCAATTTGTGAGACCCAACCCACACTCAACTAAATTATGATGGACATGTTTAAAAAATTTAAGTTATTTTACTCTAAAAAAAACAATAAAATATGCGAGTAATTATTATTATTATTATTATTATTATTATTATTATTATTATTATTATTATATTATTATTATTATTATTATTATTATTAAATTTTAAAATTTAAAAAATAAAAAAATTATTTTTTAAAGTTATAATTTGTATAAAATATTATTTATCTACACATATTAGAAATTATTTATTTTAATATTTAAATAATATATTAATCAAAATTACATTATATTTAATATTAACTTAGATGATAGTCACGGTTATAACATAAAATCAGAAAAAAAAAATATAAATAATATTTTAAGTTTTTTAATTTTACTAATTCAAGTTATTTAAATCCGTGTAATACATGGACTTGTGCTAGTATATATATAATATATTTATATATATACTGTATGTAATTTTAGGTTGAATTAGATTCATGTGATTACTAATCGGTTCAATTTAGGCATAAAGTGACCAAAATTAGTTAGTTCCACATAACTGTGAATTGTTATACGCCATTTAATATTGTCCATCGGCAATTCTCGAAAAGATGAAATGGATAAAATTACCGACAGATTTTATTTTAAAAACATTCAAATTATTACCGATGGATATGAATCTATCGATAATATATGGATATATTTTAATTCTAAAATTCTAAAATTTAATTTAAATTATGTATTATTCAAAAAATTAATAATAATTTATATGAAATGAAAATTTATAAATTAAGAAAATACGAGAAATTGAAATGTTTTTGCAAAAAAATTATTTATTAATAAAAATAAAGTCTACTCCTCGTATGACCCTCCGAGTTAGGAAAGAGCTTGCTCTAGCGGTAGATTCATCAACCTATCTCATGGGGCGATATCCTCTTGCTGCTTATTATACTGCTCGGTCTACTAGGTGTTGTCGATTTCCTCCTGCATATTCCACCGAGTCTCCTCAATTGCGTCTATCATCCTTTGAATGTCCTCGTCTCTGTAGGTAGTAACCGTAGAGGTGCAGCTAATTAGTATACAATTCCCTACAGTTTGACAATTCTAACTAAAATACAACATATGTACAGATTTAACCAACAATTCGACAAATTTCATTCCACAATTATATTAATTGACTAATTCACTGCTGATTTTATCTATTCCACATTAATCAACTGAATTATTGAAATTCAACTAATATAATTAAATTAAACCCTAAATTCTAATTAAATTAATTCAACAAATGAATAAAATATATTCATCTAATATAATTCAACTAAATTAGGCAAATTCAACTAATATTATTAAATAGAACTCTAAATCACCGATACATACCAATATCACTAATATAAGTTAACATAATTTAACCAATATAATTCAACCAATACATATCAATACATACCGATTCAACTATAAAATTAAATTAATAAATACTAATTCATCAATACATATCAATACATACCAAAATATTAAACTACACTTAAGCCTACAATTTAACTACAATATTAATACATATTAACCTAAAATTAAACACATATTAAACTAAAACTATTAATCTAAACTATTAAAGTAAAATACATTAACTAAAATTAAACAACAAATTAAACTAAAATAAAAATAAAAAAAGGAAGAGGGGTTGACCATGGCGATGGCGGCGGCGAGCTAGGGAGGGCTCTGGCGAAGGGGTTAGTAGGGCAAGAAGGGAGGAGGCGGCAGTATGTATTGATATGAACCTCATTAGATTTTAAAACATTTGCCTTTTTTTTTTTTTCTCTTTATGCTATAAGCTATTTGAGGTTACAACGTTGTGAGCAGTCTTTTCGTACAACACTATGTACAATACATCAGGTAGTGTATGCAAAGAACGGAAATAAACTTCGCCTTTTCTAAAGGTTTCTTTTGAAAATCTTTCGAAGTATTAGTTTTAGAGAATACTTTGTTAGAATGCATTGAATCCTTAGTTGGTGTATGTTATGTGTTTAAGCTCAACTTGTTAGGGGTTATATATATATTTCTATTTGACCTAGTGTCAATGTAGTTTGTTCTATAGCTGCTCTTTAAAATAATATACGAGATCCTCTCTTCTACTCGTGGACATAGCTAACACATTGTTAGTGAACCATGTAAATTCTATGTTATTTGTTTATCGTTTTTATATCTTTCTCACATTTGTTATAACAAATTGGTATCAAGAGCTCGGTTAAGGTTTCCACAATCTGGTGAGAAAGATGTATGGGATGAACGTGAAAATCAAGAAATTCACGGGGAGTAATAGTTTCAGTTTATGGCAGATCAAGATGCGTGCTTTGTTGAAACAACAAGGGTTGTCGGCATCGTTGTCAGAAAAGACGACGGATCTGAAAGACGCTGAGATGGCCAGTCTGGAGGAGAAGGCGCACTCAACAATCATGTTAAGTCTCGTAGATGATATCATTATCAGCTTATAGAGGAGGAAATTACGGCTGGTCTATGGTTGAAACTAGAGAGTCTGTAATGACGAAGTCGTTTACCAATAAGTTGCTATTAAAGCAACGTCTGTTCAGTCTGTGAATGCATGAAGGTCAGCCACTTAGAGAACATCTAGATTAATTAAATACAATTTTATTGGAATTGCGTAATATAGATGTTAAAGTTGATGATGACGATGCTGCTTTAATTCTGTTGGTTTCCCACCCTATGTCGAATAAGAATTTTGTGCAGTCTTTCAATGATGAGAAAGACACTGTGTCTCTGGAAGAGGTTAGATCATCTCTGCATACCAAATACCTATGCCATAAGACGAGTGGTGTGAGTGGTGTAAGTACAAATAATCAGACCGCTGGATTAATAGCTAGTGAGATTAAGGAACCTGGAAAATTGGGGAAAAAGAAATTCAAGAACCTGGAAAACCAAATGATATCTATAACTACTGCAAAGAGATAGGGCATTGGAAAAATGATTGTCCGAATAAGAAGAAACATGAAAATAAAATAGGTACTGCAGCTAATGTTGAAGGAGATCACAACAATTTCGATGAGGATACAACCCTCGTTGCTGATGGACAAACACATCACACTGATGAGTGGGTTTTTTTATTTTGGGGCATCTTATCATATATGTCCGTGTAGAGAGTGGTTTATAACTTATGAGTAGGTGGATGGAGGCAATATTTCTATGGCCAATAGTTCTGTTTGCAAGACAGTTGAAATAAGCTCAATTAACTTACAGACACATGATGGTAAATTCTACACTTTAAACGATGTTAGGCATGTTCCACACATGATGAAGAATCTGATATCCCTGAGTGGTATGATGGAATGAGGTGGGAATGTAATCATCATTCTTACTTTCATTCATATTCCTTTGATTGGTATGTTTTATAAGTAGGAATGGTGATTCTCACAGGAATTGTTATTACCATGGATGAGGGAATGACAATTCCTTCCTACCCCCATGGTATTATGTATTCCCGTCTTCAAGAAAATTAATGTTTTTTTTATTAATTGACTATTATCATTATTTATTTTATGTGTTCACAAACTAACTTTATAAAGTTTAATTATTATATAAATTTTTGTAAATAATATTAAATTATTTATAAAAAAAAATTAATAATTTAAAATTAATATAAAATAAAAATATCAAAAAAATAATAAAAACTAAATATATAAATAGTATAAAAATAATTAATACATATAAAAATCTAAAAAAACATAAAGATAATATGTATATAATTTTAATAATACAAATAATTAAAGTTCTAATATAAGATTTATCTATAAATAATATATATATATGTATATAGTTGTAAAATATAAAAAAAAAGATAAAAGAATATTAGTATAGATAATAGGTTATAGTTAAATTGTAATTAAAATATTTTTTTAGATAATATAAAATAAGATATTATAATTTTAATAACATAAAATCATATAAAATAATTAATAAAAGATATGATAAATATATTATTATTATTTAACTACTTTAAATATATGTAAATAATACAAAAATAGTAAATTAATAATAAATTAAAAAAATAAAATATATAAATATAATATACCTTAATATTAGTACAATAATTAATTTTCTGTAAAAAGAATTATCTTTAAATTTAAATATGCCAAATGATTTAAATTTGAGAGATATATTGAATATGAATATTAAATAAAATTATAGTGGAAGGTAATTTAACCAAATAAAGATTGATTTAATATTTATACATTTTATTTGTAGTTATCAATTATAAAATATAATCATAATGATTATTTCATTCATTTCATATTCCTTTGTGATACCAATCATAGATATATGCATTTTTTATACCATTCTTTTTCCATCACTATTCCATTCTTGAGTTCATTCCATTCCCACGTAATTTCATTCAATTATACCAATCATGCCATAAGGGTTTCAATTTCAAACGTGAAGGTGGAGTTTTGTATGTCTACAAGGGTTTTAATGTGGTTCTGGAAGGTGTAAAGTGGGGAACTTTGTATTTTCTGCAAGATTCAACATTGTCTAATTCTGTTGTTGTTGCATTATCGGAGGTTCACAAGAATGATTTGGGAAGCTTCATTGCAACAATTTTCCTAAAGCAATTCATAGAACAAAAAGCACGCTTGATTATATCTATTCTGATTGTTGGGGTTCTTCTCGTGTTGATTCTCCATGAGACTACATACATTTTGTATCTATGATTGATAACTACTCAAGAATGACGTGGGTGATTATGATGAAGCATAAAAGCACTACAAGAAAAACACACAACGACAACGGTTAATAACCGTTGTCGTAGATCATTTTTGACCATTGTGGAAGATGGTGTTGTCGTAGACCCCCTCAACCACAACGGTTAATAACCATTGTCGTAGATAATAACGACAACAATTGACATAATGGTCAGCCAACAGTCGTATTTGAGCGCGCATTTACAACATGTGCACAATGGTTAATAACAGTTGTTATTGAGGTCAACGACAACAGTTTTACAAGGGTTATTAACCATTGTCATATACAAAAACGACAACGGTTGGCACAAAGTAAATAACCATTGTCAGGTTCTTTTTTCCACAACGGTATTTTTCCTGTATCTTTTGTGTTGTCCTTTTGATTTACACCTTTATAATCTATTGTAATTTATAATCAATAAATCATAAATAAAAAATGTACGATTTTGAATTTGATTGCAACCAAAACCATCATCACATCACTATCAATATCTTGTACATTGTTAAAATCGATCAAAATAACGTAAAGTTTACTCCAACAAATCCATTCAAAAGAAACAAAGTCCAAGATTAATTCTTGTCTCTCCTTCTACACAACTTCAAGAACTCTACTTCAAAAGCTACCAAGTTCAAGATCCTTGTCTCTCCTCTACACAACTTCAATCAATCCACCTCAAACATCTTACAATATAACCAAAAAATATAACACATCACATCAACCAATTAAGGTAACCAATCAAATTAAATAACTCCAGTTCTTCAACAAAATACATAATGTTCATAACACAAACACATAATGTTCATAAACTTTGAGATATGGTACACCTTCTATATATATGCATAGTCCAAAATGTTTATAAAACAATTCATAATTTATGAATTATGTTTTAAAATAATTTATAATTTTTGTATTATTATATAATAAATTTTTTGTATTGACCAATTAATATATGTATGTTTTTTTAATTTTGAAAAATAGTTTATGGTTAAATTAATTAATTTATGTTTTTTTCATATTATTATGTATTTTTTTTTCTGAAATTAAACCATTTTTAAATTTTAAATTTTTACAATGGTAGCAAAATCGTTGTGCAAGATGTTGTAATTAATCTTATTTGCGCTCAACGATAATGTTGAAAACAACCGTTGTAACGAACCATTGTTGTTGAGCAAAAGTGCGCCCATCAACAACAGCGAAAACAACCATTGTAACGAACCATTGTCGTTGAGCAAAAAGTGTGCTCAACGACATCGGTTCGTTACAACAGTGGTTTCCTCTGTTGTCGTTGAGCAAAAAAATACGCTCAATAACAACACCACGAGAATTCCGTTGTCCTAACCGTTGTTATTGAGCGAACAAATCCGCTAAAAGATAATGATACTTAAAAAGTATTGTCGTTGAGCACATTTTTTCACTCAACGACAACATATTTATGCAAAACTGTTGTAAATATGATAACAACAACAGAAAATGTATAAAAGTGTTGTAAGTCTCATGTTGTTGTTGTGTATTTTTCTTGTAGTGAAGTGAAACTTTCAAGAGTTTCAAGCAGTGGAAGATATTGGTGGAAAATCAAACTGGAAAGAAAATCAAAAGGTTGCGAACTGATAATGGTTTAGAATTATGTTCTTCTGATTTTGATGAGTTTTGCAAGAATGAAAGGATTACAAGACATCATACAGTGAGAGATACACCACAACAAAATGGTGTAGCATAATGCATAAATCAGACACTTTTGAAGAAAGCTCGATGCATGCTCTGTAATGTTGGATTAGCTTGAAGATTTTGGGCAGAAGCAGTTAGCACGTGATAAATTGTAGACCTCATATAGGTATCAATCTCAAAATACCTTATGAGATGTGGTCTGGTAAGTTTGTTGATTACTCTAATTTGAATAAGGATAAATTAAAAGGGTAAATTGAAGCCAAGAGCAAAAAAGTGAGTTTTTATGGGCTATAGAGATGGTGTTAAGGGGTATAGAATCTGGTCTCCATCAGAAAATAAAGGGATACTTAGCAAAAATGTTATTTTTGATGAAAATTCTATGTTTAACTCCACTATGAAGTCTATTGTTGTATCAGGAAATAATAGTGTGGATAAACAGGTGGAGCAGAGTGAGTTACAGAAAGAAGATGGTGAACAACACTCATATTCTGACACCAAGCTGAAAGATGTTTCGCCACCAGAAACTCAACCATCCAAGGCTAGACTGTACAGTTTAGCTCTTGATCGAGCTAGATGAATTGGAGTTGAAGCTCCACAACGATATGGGTTTGAGGATATTGTGGGTTATGCATTGTAGGTTGCTGAAGAGGTGGATTCTTATGAGCCATCCACCTATAACGAAGTTGTTACATGTATAGAGGCTACCTAATGGCTTGCTGCCATTGGAGATGAGAGAGAGTCACTTCATAAGATTATGACTTGGGAATTAGTCAAACGGCCTCCGAAGAGAAAAATTATTACTTACAAATGGGTCTTCAAGAAAAAAAGAGTAATATCATCTGATGAGGGTATTAAGTACAAGGCCAGAGTCGTTGCTAAAGGGTTCCATCAGAAAAAAGGAGTAGACTATGATGAGATTTTTTCACCTGTGGTTAGACATACTTCCACCAGAGTGTTACTACAAATGGTAGCACATTATAAAGATTGATTGAATTGATATATTATTCATATGTAAAAGAATCATAAATACATGTACAAGAGACAAAACAAGATATGAAGATATCGATGTGGGACACAAGTACAATACAAAGAGAATACAACATTATGCTCCTAATATGCTCCCTCAAGATGGAGCACGGTGAGTGACACTAATCTTGTTCATTAGAAGGGCGAGTCGATGTCGTGACAGGGGTTTTGTGAGAGCATCAACAAGTTGGTTAGTGGAAGAAACGTGAGCAACTCAAACTTGAGAGGTCTTGACAAGGTCTCAAACAAAATGGAAATCGATTGCAATGTGTTTCATTCGAGAGTGAAAGACTAGATTAGAACAAATATATATGGCCCCAATATTGTCACTATAGATAACAGGCATGGAAGGAAGACAAATATGAAGTTCAGAGAGTAGAGATCGAGTCCACTGAAATTCAGCAGCAGCAACAGCAATAAAACGATACTCAGCCTCAGTAGAGGAGCGAGCAACAACCCCAAGAGATAGGATTGGCCCCAAGATATAAGCATTGGTAGATGTACGATCATCACAATCCCCGACCCAATCAGTATCAATAAAGCAGTGAAGAGAGAGGAGAGAGCCGCGATACAAAGTAATGCCAAGATGACGTGTTTCATTGAGATAATGGAAGATACGCTTAACCGCACCCTAATGTGTTTCAGTAGGTGAATGCATGAATTGAGAAAGTTTGTTCATAGCAAAGGCTATGTCTGGACGAGTAAATAGCAAGTATTGGAGACTACGAGGGCTTGTCGGTAAGAAGTAGCATCAGTAGGAGTCGAACCATCATGCAAAGAGAGTTTGACACTCAGAGCAAGGGGTGTTTGAACTGGCTTGGGATCAAGCATGTTGTGCTTAGCTAGGAGATCAGTGATATACTTTCTCTGAACAAGAGAGCATGTGTCAAAGGAGCGAAGGACTTCAATGCTAAGAAAATAAGAGAGATCACCAAGATCTTTGACTGAAAACTTAGAGGCAAGAGAAGTAATCACATGCTGAAGAAATGAGTGGTCACTGCCAGTGAGGATGAGATCATCCACATAGACGAAGAAATAAGCCAGAATGTCATCCCGATGATAGACAAATAGAGATTCATCAGACTTGGTACAGAGGAAGCCCAAGGAGACTAAGAACTGGCGCAAAGAGTTAAACCAAGTACGAGGGGCCTGTTTTAGGCCATAGATGGATTCTTAAGCTTGCAAACATGAGAGGGAAAATTAGCATCAGAAAAACCATGAGGTTGAGACATATATACTTCATCCAAAAGATCACCATGGAGAAATGAATTATTAACATCAAATTGTAGAAGAGGTCAAGACTAAGGATAAGTCGAACCGTTGCAGGTTTCACTACTGGACTAAATGTTTCAAAGTAGTCCACTCCCGGTCGTTGATGAAATCCATTTGCCACAAGATGGACTTAAAAATTTTCTACTGAGCTATCAGGTTTGCTCTTAATCCGAAAGACCCATTTGCACCCAACCATATTCCGAGAAGAATCCGAAGGGACCAAGTCCCAAGTGCCATTCTGAAGTAGAGCAGAGAACTCAGTAGACATAACATCTCTCCAACGACTGTCACTGAGGGCCTGTTTAACAATAGTTGGTTCAATATTAGAAGTAACAGTGGATATAAGACACCATCTTGGATTAAGTTTGATGATGTTGTTACGAGCACGAGTGGTCATGGGGTGAGTAGAAGCAACCGGAGGTGGCGGTGGATCGATGATAGGGGAAGGTACGAGCTCCAAGGGCAGTGCTGGTGGAACATGCTTTACAAGGGGTAGAGTAGGAATGATATGGTTTGGAAATGGATCTGGTTATATTTGTGGGAGGATGGGTGGGAGAAAGGGAATTTATCTTCAACAAACTCAACATGACGGGAGATGTAGATCTTGTTAGAAGTCGGCTCAAGACAGAGATAGGCGCTTTGTATGAGAGAGTACCCGATAAATACACATAAAGGAGACCGAAACTAAAGCTTGTGTGAGGTGTAGGCCGAAGCCAAGAATAACAGAGACAACCGAAAACTCATACCTTGGATATATTTAGGGAACGATAGAGAAGTTTCTCAAAAGAGGAAATCATAGATAGGTCACTTTTGGGAAGACAGTTGATGATATATGTGGCAGTGGTCATGACATATGACCAGTAGGTTAAGGGCATGGAGGCTTGATGGAGAAGGGCTAAACCAGTGTCAACAATGTGATGATGAAGACGTTTAGCCTGTCCGTTATGTTCAAGGGTATGTGGTGGAGTGGTAAGATGGGTGATACCGTAAGTGGAGAGAAATGGGTAAAGAGCAATGAACTCGCCCCCGTTATCAGTATAAAGAGTTACAATCTTGGTTTTGTGAAAGTTTTCGACCAAGGCTTTGAAAGTAACAAATGTAGATAGCACATCGGATTTATGCTTTGAGAGGATATAACCACACATATTTAGTGAAGTGATCAACAAAGATAACATAATATTTAAAACCATCAACAAATAAAACTGAAGAAGTCCAAACATCAGAATAGATTAGTTCAAGGGGAGCCGACGACTCAAGACTAGATTCATGAAATGGGAATTTGTGACTTTTAATGCATTTGCAAGAATCACATGAAAAGTCTGAGTGCTTATTCAATAATAAATGATGACTAGAAATAATACTAGCTAAGATTTTAGAAGAGAGATGATTGAGACGAGCATGCCAGATGGATAAAGACTGTTTGGTGGAGACTAGAGTAGAAGCGCAAACACCAGTAGGCCACACGTACAACCCATTAATGCGAGGACCGCATAGATGAATATCCCCTGTTTGTCCATCCACCACCTGAAAATAAACATCCGAGAACACCACAATTACATTGTTATCATGATAGAGACGGGAAACAGAGATTAAATTATGAGACATGTGAGGCACATGTGAAGCATCACAAAAATTGAGTGACATATTTGGAAAGCTAAATGATCCAATATGAGAAATATGTAAACTGTTACTGTTACCAATAACTACACCATCATTGCCATCATATGGTGCATGGATAGAGAGATTGGCCAAATCAGTAGATATGTGATGAGATGCGCCAGAGTCTAAGATCCAGTTAGAGTTTGGAGGGACCGAGTGAGCCGAATGAGATATGTAAGGTGGGCGAGACAATAGGGCAGTTCATAGAGAGGTTTGTTGAACTGGAGTGTAAGAAAACTGAGTGCAATATCTGGCGGAATGGCTTGGCTCACCACAAAGCTGACATTTGCTTAGGTACGGGCGTTGACCCGAGAATTGAGAGCCCGGACCCCGATCCTGATTCTCACGACCTTGAGTCATGCGAGGTTACTGGAACAAGTCACCACCACTAACTCGCGGCTGCTTCGGTTTTCCAGATAAATGTGAACCGTGATGAGTAGAGGTATGAGTGGGAAAGGCAGTAGCTGGAGCATAAAATGGTGTAGATACACGAGATGCCATTTGGGCTTCAGCATTGAGGAACTTCTCGTGTAAGTCGTTAAAACCAAAGTGGTTTCATAATGTTGTATTCTCTTTGTATAGCATGATGTGAAGATAAATTTTCTACATGGAGAGTTGTATAAAGAGATATACATGACTCAACCAGATGGTTTCCAAGTTCCTGGAAAAGAAGAGTATGTTTGCAAGAAGAATATGTCCTTCTATGGGCTAAAACAGTCTCCAAGACAGTGGTATAAGAGGTTTGATAGCTATATGACATATCTTGGCTACAACATGAGTCCGTATGATAGTTGTGTTTATCATAAAAAGTTGGAAAATGATTTGTGCATCTATTTGGTCTTTTATATAAATGATAAGTTGATAGTTGCAAAGAACAAGTAAGATATTTAGAAGTTGAGTTTGAGATGAAGGATTCCAGTGCTCCTCAGAAAATTTTGGAATGAAGATTCATAGGGATATAAGTCAAAAGAAGTTTTTGCTTTCACAAAAGGATTACATTCAGAAGATATTGTAAAGGTTTGGTATGTTTATGGCTAAACCTATAGATACTTTAAGTGTTACAAATATTCATTTGTCTGTTGTTTTTGCCCCTAAATCTACTCGAGTGAAAGAGTACATGTCTGGGGTTCCCTATACTAGTGTAGTAGGGAGTTTGATATATGCTATAGTCAGCACTAGACCTGACCTTGCCCATGTTGTTCGTGTTGTCAGCAGGTTTATGGCTCAACCTTGGAAGGAACATTGACAGGCAGTGAAAAAGAATTTTCGGTACCTTAGAGGTATGTCTGATATTGGTCTCATTTATAGAGGTGATATTAACTATTTAGTTTCAGGCTATAGTGACTCTGATTATGTAGGAGATGTGGAAAATAGGAGATCCATGACCAGTTATATTTTACTCTTGGTGGTTCTGTTGTCAGTTGGAAGACCACTTTGCAACTGACAACAGAACCACCAAGAGTACATAACTACTATAGAAGTCGAGTACATGACTTTAACAAAAGCAGCCAAAGAAGGAATTTGGTTAAAAAGGTTGGTTAATGATCTTGGTCTATATCATGATTATGCAACTGCATTCTGTGACAATCTGAGTGCTATATGTTTAGCCAAAGACCAAGTTCATCATAAGAGAACAAAACATATTGATGTTAGGTATTATTTCCTGAGAAGTGAGAAGATGATTAAAGTGAAGAAAGTTGGGATTGCTGATAACCCAGCTGATATGTTCACCAAGCCAATTCCATATAGCAAGTTCTAACATATTTTGGACTTGTTAAATATTACAAGCTATTAGTTACCCTATTTTGAGAGCAAGTCTGTGTACGAAGAGTTGCTCATACGTCATGTATTTCTATAGTGCATCTGGTACATTTATTGATCTGTGAGAGGATTCAAGTCAAGGAGGATTTGTTAGAATGTCTTGAAACTTAGTTGGTGTATATTATGTGTTTGACCTCAATTTTGGTTTTGGGCTTTTTTATAGGCTCAATCTGTTATGGTTTATATATATTCCTATTTAATCTATTGTCAATGTAATTTGTTCTATAGTCGCTCTCTGAAATAATATATGAGATCTTCTCTTCTGCCCGTGGACGTAGCTAACACATCATTAGTGAACCACATAAATTATGTGTTATTTGTTTATCATTTTTATATCTTTCTCATATATATTATAACATACTTTTATGTAGTATGATAATTCATATGTGGTAGACCATCAGCTTGCAGTCCATAAAGTAAATAAACGTACAAGATTTGTAGTGGTTTATGGGTGGAGTAATCCATCTGATCCACTCTATTCCTTTTGAAGGAGAAACTTTGTTAAGTGTAATTGAATTACAGAAATCTTTCATAACAAATCCTAGACTCAACACACTTACAAAAGCTTTAGCTCCTACATAGGTTGCTCCTAGCTCTTAGGCTAGACCCACACAAGATCTCCTAAATCCACATATAATAGTTGCTATACTCAGCAACTTACACTCAACAACGAAACTTTATCCTTTCTGACTGAGGAATCTTAAAACAACCTCTCACACAAAGAAAAGGGTTAATGATATAAGGTTTCTTCAACTATTGTGAAACAGCCAGTTAGAACTTTGAAGATTAGCTTCTGTATTTGGCTTGGTTCACATATTGAGTAACTGAAATTGTGTGTTTGAGAGAACAGTGAACTTGAATGCTTTAGCTTCTTTAAGATTTGAGAGTTGTAGTTTTAGTAGTTGTTTTAGTCGATCTCTTCCTCTATATATAGGTGATGATTTCTTCCTATTGAAGAGGGTAGAAACCATGCATTAATTTCCCTCTTAGCATGGTACATTGTTGTATTTAATGTATCTTGTCTTATATTTCAGGGATACATTAAACCACATTGTCTTTAGTATAAGAAGGTACAACTTTCTACATTTTGTCAAACCAAGTGTTAGCACTCTATTGGCTAGCAACTCTGTAAGTCGGCTTGGTCTCTGGCTATATTTTTTATTGTTGATATGATTGTTCTTCAAACTCATGTTGATCTTCCTTGTACATAAAGTAGTTTCTTATCTATATGCTTATTTTGTAAGTCAACTTTACTGTATGCATCAGTATGTAGTAGGCAATGGCTCTGCTATAACCTTCATTGAATCTTGGTTGTTCACCAAGTTTTATTTGCTTGCTTGCAGCAACTACTTCTTGTAATATGCATCAAGTTCTTCATTGTGCAATTTACTACAACTGTTTCCTACAGTTTGCAGCAAGGGTCTTGACTTGCCTTATTTTGTTCTTTATCCTAGAATTTTAAGGACTCAAACCTATTCTAGATTCACCTAAACATTGTGATATATAGGGTACTCTAAAGTCCTATTACACTTGTGTTTTGTCTCATCAAAATATAAACATTGATGTCCTAAAATTTTTACCCCTTTTAAATGATGACAAAACCTTTACATTATGCATTTCATTATCGAAAGAAATGTGTACCATTTGTTGGTATATTAAATTTTATAAAATAAAAGTATTAGAACATAAACTCAAGTATGCATAATTATACAAGTATTAAAGATAAACATAATTAACTAGTATATCAGAACTAATGCATAAATACTTAGAGTAATATTAAAGCTCTTTATTGTACATAGATTTCAAATATATCATAGCAATATAATAACTATTAGGTGTATCGGAGAATATGACTTTTTAAGAAAAAAGAAAGCTTAGATACATGAGTATATATCAGAACTATATATCATACTTAACTTCATATAATTTAGAAAAAAAGTGCTTCATTAACTAGATAGAAGACAGTAAGCAGCTAAGCAAGCAGTAGTTATAAGTTCACAAGAAATGAGCTTTTAGAACATAAAGTAACTTCTTTCATTAAATGGTTAAGAACAGTTTAAAAGTTACAAAAGATGTTAATAATAAAAGACAATAAAAACAATTACACTGTAAACTAGATCTTCTGTAGCTTGTTGTAACTTCTTATTGTATGCTCCGATTTTCAGTCGTCTTCTTATGCTTGCAGCTAGTCTGGTGGAAAGATTAAGGATCTTCTTACACTCCTCTCATATCTTGTTCCTTTCCACCAAATCTCTATTGGATCCTGGTACGTCAGTTGTATCTTGCTTTGCACATCTTCCTTCCTAATGTATCTCAGCCAACCGTTTTATGGATAATGTTTCTCCATCTTTAATTTTCTTGATCACACCTTTCTATAACCTTAGTCTTACCTGTCTTTCAAGCTAAGTTATTCTAATGTTAAGTGAACATATATATGAATGGTAGTTTGGTTATGTTAAGTCAGGATAACCCAACAACAACTTTCTGCCAAGTGTCTCTACAAAAGATTAAGCCAATGAGAATAAACAATAGAGAATAAGCCAAAACATCTAAGTTAGAGAGTTTATGCTACGAGACTACTTTGGGAGTCTAAACCTATGTGTGCACTATGTTATATGTTATGTGTGTCTGTTTTATCTTTGCTTATGTAAAAGTTACTAATATGAGTGTATTCCACACCCACCTCATATTTATATTCACATTACTAATCCAAATAGAGAAGCGTGAATTGAGTTATGCTTTCTTTATCTAAGTTTGTAGGAATGTTTTTTTTAATTATCAAGTTTTCTTGCTTTAAGTTCATAAATAAATTATGCTTTTGGGGCAAGATTTATAATTGTTGTTTCCGCTGTTTTTACCGAGCATCAAATGCTCATAATGCTTATACACTTAATGTTTTGCTCGTCTTTGGATAAAATTGATTTATATCATTAATTGAGCATATGAAGTACTGTTAGCTGCCCACATACTTTTGATCAATTCTTTTCATATTTTAGTTTTCGTGTGAAGTTTTGGTATTAGAGTTGGGTTCCATCCTTTGTAGAGGGCTCAATTTTAAAATTTTAAAATATATAATTTCAATTTCAAGTAGGAACTTAGAACTTAAAAAAGGATAAACATCTCTCCCTACCATCTAAACAGGGATCGCATGGGGTCTATGCATGCACATGCAATAGAATATGAATGATGATATGTGTTGTTTTACAACTTTGTGTTGGAATATTTTCAATATTTGCACATCTTTAGTTTTAGATTTTTGGGAATGCACTAGTTGTTTCCATATGAAACTTACGTAAAATTCACGCAACAGATGGTAGGACTCAAACTTTTGATTATATGATTATCGTATGATATGAGGCATTTCTCTTGCAAAACATATAGCCCGTATGCTCTACTATTGAGGGGTGCTAGAGGTCTCATTGAGGGCATCAGGGATGATGAGATATGTTAATATTAGATAGAGACACCACTTGATGCATGGATTGTACGAGCATATCATGTCCATCAGGACAAGATAGTTTATTCTGCTAAGGATGATACTCCTATCATCAACTTTCTGATTCTCAGGTTATTTGTTGGACGTATGGTCTAACTAGTTATGATGCATCATCCTTAGGCGTTGGGGGACCTTTCTCCTTTGAGGAGGGTTATGATGCATCATCCTTAGATGTTGAGGGACCTGCAACCCCAATTGTTGCACTCGTTTAGTTATCATTAAGGTTTTATGTAAACTGTCATGGGGCACTTCATAGTGTGTATAAAGAGAGCGTAACCGTACGGCTAGTAATTGGCTCATCCGATTACTTTCGCCTAAACTTGGTGTAGCTTGCTTGTGGGCACAAGTTGATGCGATGCAATCACGCCAAAGGCGCTTTAGTGGCACAACAATATAAAAAAATGGAAAACTTCATTATATTAAATGCGATAATCATTACAATATGACATAGACTGTGCTTACAATTGTTGGCTAGAGAGGGGGGATATGATCCAGAAAGACTCGGGCATTATATAATAATTAAAGATGTGAAGTGAGTTTGAAGACATAGTATGTTAGGAGTAACCTTTTAAGTGATGTATGAACTACATGTTTCTCGATTTTATATGAATTAACTTATATCTTCTTGCTTGATAAAATCTATGTCTGTATTTTTTCTCGTGTTTTCCATTTGTTTACTTTAACCCGTATAATCTCAAAACTTTCATAGGATGACTGTTGGAATCTTGCGTATGTCATGAAAAGAGTTATGTTGCCTAGACAACCTTGATGGTACCATCAATTAGATCAAAACCCTTCTAAGCAAATAAAAAATGGCGCAATGGGTGACTTGATAATTGTGTTAAGGGTTTTGGCTGAACATTTTGATGCCATACGAGCAGGACCACCCCCACCAGCACCAATGAATGACATAGACTTTGTTATTGAACAATTTTGATATTTGAAATCGTTATCTTTCAGTGGGAAGAGAGAACCCATAGATGGTTTTCCAACCTATAATAGGATGTTGACCCAGGAAGGAAGAGCATAATCACTTGGAGGGAATTCGTAGAGGTGCCATGCAAAACGTCCTTCCCCAATTATATTGAGATAGGAAAGAGACAAAGTTTCTGCACTTTCCAAGGATTTACAAAATAGAATAAGTATAAAAGAAAATTCAACCAGCTCAGTAGGTATGTAAACCACATTGTTGATATAAATGTAAAGAAGACTGGACATTTTGAGAGGGACACTTGCACTTGAATATTGATTTCATCTCGGCTAGACAAAGAGGTTTGACTTATGCCGAGATTCATAAGAGAGCCCAAGATGTTGTTCCACATGCACTTACGTCTGGATATTATAGTAGCTAATAAGTTGATTAATGTACCAGGAAAAAAGAAATGTGATGGCCAGAATTAGAATCAAAACAAAAATTTCAACCAGAATAAACAACTTAAGAAATGTGATGGCCAGAATTAGAATCAAAACCAAAATTTCAACCAGAATAAACAACTTAAGATCTCTATACTATGATCACCCCTGCACTCCAATAGGGTGTCCCTCACGTTAAATGTGGGAAAGCTCATGTAAGACAAAGCCTTTACAAATAGACATTACTATCGGTGAACCGAACCACAATATTTGCCAACTGCCCTAACTAAAAGAACACTAGACCAGGATTTAAGCCAAGGACCAAAGTTGGAAGGGCCCGAGCCTTTGCCATAACTCTTAACAAGACTAATGAGAAATCAAAGATAATGACAAACATGTTGTCAATATGTGATTTACTGCAATGATCTTATTTTATACTAGGGCAATCCTCTCTTGTATATCTATAAAGTCTCATGAGCTTTTAAAGCATGAGAACAGTTGGATAGGTGTTAAAACCTTAAAAGTTAGCATACTTTTTAGAAACACTATAATGACCAAGCACTTTACAAGGATATGAAAATCACTTTTGGAAATGGAATTTTTTCAGCTGACTTTGCATGTCTTAGATATGAAGGATTTTGACGTAATTTTGAAAATGGACTGACTTAAGGCTAACTACATATTGATTAAGTGTTGTGAGAGGAAAATTCTTTTTTAGCTACCAGGGGTGGGGAGTTCACTCTTATAGGATACAGGTTTGAACAAATTTGAGGGTTATGTCGGCTTTGAAAGTAGTTAAAATGCTAAGACAAGGAAATGTTAAAGTGTTTCTAGTGAACATAGTGAACCTTAAACAAAGACCGAATTTCATTGAGAGTGTGCCAGTAAAAAAAGAAATTGTTGATGTTTTTCCAAAAGTTTTACTTGGCCTCCCACCTAATAGACAATTTGAGTTCACCATAGACTTGATGCCTGGGTAGGCACCAGTGTCGAAGACACCATATATATATGACATTGAAGGTGCAACTATAAGAACTTTTGGATAAGAGATTAATTTGTCCTAGTGGTAACCCTTGAGGAGCTCAAGTTTTGTTTGTGAAGAAAAATAATGGAATCTTCTGGATATGTATTAGCTACCACAATCTACATAAAAGGACCATCGATAACAAGTACTTGTTTGACAAATAATGGGGTGCGAGTATGTTTTGAAAGATTCACTTAAGTTCTTAATACTATCGAGTGAAGGTTAAAGATGTATACATACTTAAGGCAACATTCAAGACAAGATATGGTAACTATGAGTTTATAGTAATGTCATTAGGACTCAGTAAATCACTAGTAATTTTTATGAACTTAATGATCAATTGTATTTTCCACTCGTATCTGAATTGCTTCATAATAGTATTCATCAATGATATCCTTGTTTATTCTTGTGATAAGACACACTATGAGGAACATCTGACAATTGCGTTGGAACCCTGCAAAATGAGAGATTATTTGCCAAGTTTAAGAAGTGTGAATTTTGGTTGGATAAGGTTGCCTTTCTTGAACATATTGTTTCTTCTAATGGTACTGAGTTGGATTCGGGAAAAGTGAAGGCAATGTGAATGAGGTACGAAGTTTCCTTTGATTAGTTGGGTATATTACAAAAGGTTTGTTGAATGATTTTCAAAGATTATCACACCCATGATACTGTTGCTCGGAAGAAGTGAAATTGCAATTATGGATTAGTGAGATAATAGTTTTTAAGAGTTGAAGAAAAGGTTAAAACTGCACCAGTTATAAGATCGAGTTCTAGATGTGATTTATAGTGACGTGTCCAAAAAAGGTTTATGATGTATTTTAATATAGCAAGGGCAAGTAGTGGCTTACATATCGAGATAATTAGGGATCTACAAATAGAACTACCCAACTCATGATTTGGAGTTAGTTGTAGTGGTATACATTTTTAAGATCGACAACACTATTTATACAGTGGAAAGTGTGACATCTATACCGACCAGAAAAGATTCATGTATTTTTGTCAAGCAGAAAGAGCTTAACATGAGATAAAAGAGATGGTCGGAGTTAGTAAAAGATTAAAATTGTACAATTCTCTACCACATAGAAAATGGGAACGTGGCCGCTAATGTTCTTAGTAGAAAAAAAATGGGGAGATATCATATATGCTCACCAGCATGATTCAGTTGATAGAAAACTTATCTAAGTTGAGTTTAGAAATGATTACACCTCTAAACAACATTAGAGTTAGAATAACAGTTTTAGTTGTAAAGCCCATGTTGTGTGAACAAATAGTTGAGGCCCAAGGGAAAGATAAGTTTTTGATGAGAATGAGAAAAATCATGGAAAAATGAGAGATTAAAAGGTTTGTTACTTCAGTAGATGAGGTCTTTAGTTTTGGAGGAAGATAGTGTGTGCCAAAGGACAAGAAGTTATGAAGGGAGATTCTAGACAAAACACATAGTTCTTTCATACTCTAAATACCCTTGAGGTACGAAGATGTATATAGATGTAAATGAAGCCTTTTGGTGCATAAATATAAATGGAAGCAAAATAATTGTTGTTATGAAATGTTTGGTTTGCAGGTAAGTGATGACTGAACACCAATGACTAGTAGGGATGTTGACACCGTTAGAAATGCCTGAATGGAACTGAGAACACATAGCTATAGATTTTGAGGGTTGGATTATCCAAGACAAATCATGAAAACAAGTTGTATGGGTCATTGTGGATCAGATGTCTAAGTATGTATTTTTTGTTGATTAAGATGACGTTTTGGTTAGATAAATTGGCTCAAATCTACCTGAAGAAAATATAGTTAGACTTCACGAGGTACTAGTTTCTACTATTACAGGTAGGGATCCAAATTTAACTTCCAGATCCTGGTAGAGCTTACAGAGGAAATTAGAAACATGTTGGCGTTCAATACAACTTTTCAACCTAAACGGATTGTTAGTTAGAAAATTAACTAAGAGTTTAGAAGATATGTTGAGGACTTGTGCTCTGGATCTTCATGGGAGTTGGGATTATATATTGTATGATCTTATATTCATAATTTAGATTGTAATTGGATAAACTTCAGAACTTCAAGATCGCAATCAGATAAACAAAAAAATTTGATTGCAAATTGAAAAATGGTTATACTTTAGGTTGATTTTTTTAATTTAACACTTAAATTTATATTTGTATTTAATTATCTTTTTTTCATATATGTAATTTTGAGGGGGTGAAGGTGATAATTTTTTAAATAAACCCATGACTTCAACAACCAAGGAAGCAATAAATTGAAGATTTAAGATCAAAGAGGAAACAACCAATTGTGAATTCACTAAGTTTCCTTCGATTTATTTTTAGTTTATATCATGTCGTTTTATAATTTATTTTACTTTACTAACATGATTGTTGGCTAGGGATCTCGTGATCTTAGGGCACAAGAGTAATCCTATGGATATTTTGTTGAAATTCTAGTTTTAATCTTTCATCTAAATCCATGATCATGCTTCTTTGTGCTTATTCCATGTATGAATCTTGATCAAATTTATGCATGTTCTAGTTAATTGGATTGAGATCGAGAGAAGATATCTAATTATAGATTTGAGAATGCATGACTCAATTAATTTCTAGATCGAGAGATTGGTAATAATTGAGGTGAAAATACGATATTAGGAGATTTTGGGAGTTGGTTATTAATTGCGAGGTAGAGATATAGACATTAATAATCAATCTACGGGTTATCTACGAGTTAAGTTGCTCGAGAGAGAGGTTAATCTATAATCATGATTGCTCACATAAGATAATTTGGATTTGAGTTTGATTTTACTAGATTAGTAAACATGATTGAAGTAGAATGAAATCGTAGCCTTATGATCCTTGTTTGAATCTTGATTTTCTTGATACTTGGTTGTTTAAGTTTTGATTTCATTTATTTTTTTTAGATTTAGGATAATTAAAATCAATTCTCATAATTCGGTAGCCTAGATAAAGTTAGGTAATTTAATTGGGTAATTAACAATGTTTTAATTCACTAGTCTCTATGGGATCGACCTTGCTCATCCTATTTATAGTTGACACTGTGCACTTGCGGTTAAGTAAGCTAGAAATAGGATTTTAGGCTGCAACTTCAAAAGTTAGAAATTATTATTTAATTACAACCAAATACAAACTATAAATCTAAAAAAATTATAACTTATAATACAAATTAAAAATAATAATCAATACAACTTCAAATTAAAGAGTAAAATAACATAACTACATAATATTATTTGTATGTAATATAAATTAACAAAAATTTATAAACCGGCGGTTAACTATCGGTTTGGAATGCTGGTTAAATCGCCAATTTCCTGACTTGAAAATACTCCAAACCGAAATTGAACCATATAACCACGGTTCATAGTTTTGATTTCAAACTAAAATCGGGCTAACAATTTTCCAAACTGTTGATCATGGTTCGATTTCGATTTTCAAAACCGTTTGAACACCACTAGTATATGTATGTCTTTTTTTAAGATTTAGAAAAATTCACATCTCGAGACTTAAAAGGTCTTTTTTTCGCTCGCTCGCTTGTGTGCACTCTCTCTCCAATATATTAATTCCAGATATATTTTTCCACTCATTGATATCTAAACATTGTTTTTACAAATAATATATTTAATATTTATTATAACCTTTCTAAACTTTTAAAACATTTTTTAACTTAATTTTGTATATGTAATGAATTAAGTAAATCATTTTTACAATATATATACTTATATTTATATTTGAATTTTTTAATTTCTATATTTTAATCTAATTATAACATAAATATATCAGAAACATAAAAGACTTATGTTAATTACAACAATAGAAATACATATTGTTCAGAAACGCAAAAGTCTTCACTGCTATCTTACCTATCTACGATTATGTATAACTCGTTGAAATGTTATCCAACTATTGTCTTACATGTCAACGACAACAGTTAAAAATTGTTATGCTAATTGTTGTCCAAAATATCAACTATTGTCGTAGAAACAAAAACAATTGTCATAAATGGAAGAACAATTGTCTTTGACCTTCGGGAAAAAAAATTCAACCCAATGACAAAAGTTTATTGTAGACTAAGACAATACAGTGAACCCCCAAATTTGGGTTTGAGAATGTAGCTATACTAAATTCATCTATTCAAATTAACCGTATATTTCAATTTTACAACTCATTAAATGACTTTATTCTTATAGTGAAAACATGTAAAAAATTTACAAGAAAAATGAGTATTTGTTATAATATTTTTTATGACAACAAACATTGTTGCGGAAAGTTTAATTTTTGCAACAACAAATTGTTGCAATAAATACTAATATAAATTAACAATACGTTGTCGTAAAAAATAATGAAAAAAAAACTTATTTACGACAACATTGGTTTCGCAAATATATTAGCGCAACAATGTTGTGGCAAAAAAACTATTTGCGAGAAGGCTTTTGCAATATAACTTAGCGACAAAATATTGTCGCAAAATGTTATATTTGTGACAATTATCAATGCTTTCATGACAACATTTTGTTGGAGTAAATACTCATGTTTATTGTGTAGTGCCAAAAATTAAAAACCTTTTATCAGCAATAAAATGTTGTTGGGAAAAACAATGATAGTTGTTGCAAAAACATTTATATAGAACTTTTTGCTGACAATTATTGATAATATACTCCGTAAATATTGCTCTATAAACACAATGATAAAGCGAAAATAATTCAATCATCGAACCCAACTCAAATTGAAATTAGAGGCTTATTTCTGATTCAAATACTATATATTCTGTAATTATGCTTATCTATGTGAAACCCACTACTAGTAAAATTATCGTTCTAAATAATCATGCCATGAGAGGCATGTAAAATGCTACAAGTACAATATGGTCTAATGTGTTTTTTGTTTTTCCCCAAATTTTAGTATATATATAATTGTATTTTAGGATTTGTATTCTAATCATGATAAAAAAAATAGGGTTAAAAACATTATCTCATTTGAACTTACGTGATTTTACACTTTTTGGTAAAAACTTTGAAAATATTCACTTTGCCATATGAAATTTAAATTTGATGCATTTACGGTATTGGACAAATCTTAGCTATACATGTGTCCAAAATCAGATGAGAACATATTTTTAACACTAAAAAAAAATACTAACAACTGCAGATAGACCATATACAATAATTCTGAATTATATCACGTTTGTGTCCTCTTACATGATGGAATCTTGCGAAATACCTTGCTATACGTTGGATTTAAGTGCCAAAAATAGTATTTTAAAGGATAAAATCATAAAATCATAAAAGTTTAATTAATAAATAATAAGTGTTGTTGGGTATGGTTCGTGGTCTCCCGGAGGCTCAGATAACTTGAACTCATTCCAACGATCATAAGGACAGTATATATATTAGTGATGGGAATACTCAAGAAAGCAGAATCGCAGAGATTCACAGCCTAGATAGCCCAAACCAACCAGATCCCGATAACCACCTTGCTGCAATCTCTCTCACACACACCCTTCTCACAAAGAGGGTCTCACAAAGAGAAACACTCACCACAGAGAAGAAAAAAAGAGAGAGAGAAGAAGAAGATGATCTGGAACTGCTACTCCTCTCCACCTCAGAGGACCTCATAAGAAAAAGGGAAGGGGGGAGAGGAGTCGCATCAAGCATCACCTCGAAAATGGGAGATGAAGGAGAGGAGGTGGACCGATGGAATGAGATAGAGAGCAAGGGGCTGCCAAAGGTTTTAGGGTTGGGACATGGGCTGGGCTTGGGCCTGGGCTGAGAGAAATCAGGAATGGTCCAATAAGTTTGGGCCAACAAATTTCACATTCTCCACCTTTGGCCCAAAAAACACCAATATTGTCAGATCGTATGGATGGAATAGAGGAATCATCATCGCCAAAGAACACCTGCATACACAAACACAAAGTTAGTGCAGGACACTATCATGCACAAAGTAAGAAACATCACAAAGATCGGTACAAAGCCACTTTCATGACACAAAGTCAGGGAAAAATGGGAACACATATGAGTATGACAGCTTAAACAGGCAGTACAAAATTCAAAGTCTTCATGCATGACTGAAATTTCTCTAAAGACAAACACTTTATACCCATATCAGCAGGATTAAATTCTAAAGCAATTTTCTCCAAGTGTACATTCCATTTTTCAACAATATCCTTTATGAAATGGAACCTTACATCTATATGTTTGGTTCTATCATGAAAAATAGGATTCTTACACAATTGAATTCCAGATTAGCTATCAGAATAGACAGTTACATAGCTTCCTTTAACCAAATAGCTTCCTTTAAAGCCTCAATTATAGCAATATACTCAGATTCAGTGGTTGATAAAGCAATAATATGTTGAAGCTGCGACTTCCAACTAATGCAAGAACCACACAAAGTAAACACATACGAAGTGGTGGATTTTCTATCATCCATATCATTTTGCATAGTTAGAATCAACATAATCAACCAGATTAACACCTTGAGTAGAATATGAAAAATTCAAACTCACATTCAGAAATAGATATCTAAGCAACCATTTCATAGCTTCCTAATGAGATATACCTGCTTAGGTAGCTCACAGTGTATGCAATATCAGGTCCGGTGCTAATCATAAGATACATCATAGAACCAATAACATTAGAGTAGGGCACTTTTGCCATTTCAGCAATTTTAGAATTTGTCTTTGGGGACAGATCCTTACTTAGCACAAAGTGAGTAGCAAGGGGCACAGACATAGGTTTAGAACCAGACATAAAGAACTTACTCAAAATCTTTTCCACATAGGAGCACTGATTTAAGAGAAAAATTTTGTTCTTTCTATCCCTAACAATGTTCATACCTAAGATCCTCTTAGCATCACCAAGATACTTCATATCAAAGTTGTCACTTAGACATTTTTGAACATGTTCAATTGATTTCAAGCATGGACTCACCAAGAGCATATCATCAACATATATGAGCAAGAAAATAGGAACATAAACATTCTCTTTGAAGTATAAACAATGATCATATGCACTTATTTTAAAATCTAAGGATTTCATGCACATATCCAATTTCTTGTTCCATTGCTTAGGTGACTGTTTCAAACCATATAATGACTTCTTTAACAAGCATACATGGTTAGGATTTTTAGAATCAACAAAACCATCAGGTTGTTTTATATATATTTCCTTATCAAGGTCACCATGCAAGAAAGCAGTTTTCACGTCTAATTACTTCAGTTCCCAATCAAAGTGTGCAACTAATGCAAGCATGATTCTCACAGTGACAAATTTAACAACAAGAGTAAAAATTTCAGTATAGTTAATACCTTCTTTCTGTGTAAACCTTTTTGCTACAAGTCTAGCCTTAAACCTAACTTTTTCACCTTCATCTTTAACCTTATACAACCACTTACAATCAACAACAGAACAATGATGAGGCTTAGGCACAAGAGTCCAGGTTTTATTAAAATGAAAAGAGTTCATTTCATCATTCATTACATTTAACCACTCATTTGCATTTTCAGATCTTAAGGCTTCCTTATAAGACTTAGGTTCGCAATCATTTAGAGATTCAAAGGAATTAAAAGCATGAGAATCAATGTGAAAATCTTCAAATCTAGCAGGCTGCCTAATGTTTCTTCTAGACCTATCCCTAGCAAGTTGATAATTTTCAAGCTCATTTTTAGCATCATTCACATTATCATGTTCATCATGCAAGCCATTTTCAAATTCAGAAGTAGGTGTATCTGATATAGGCAAAACAGGAGGCTCCACCTTAATGGGAGCTGTACCAGAAGCAGGCAAAGGCATAGAAGCAGATCAACATGGAAAATCAGATTTATTAAAAAGGACATCTCTGTTTATTACAACTTTAAAACCAGGTTCATCTCTTAGCCAAAACCTATAACCCTTCACACTATCAAGGTTGCCTAAGAAGATACATTTTTTAGATCTTGAATCAAGCTTAATAGATTTTTTATGAATATATGCAGCACAACCAAATATTCTCAAATTTGACAAGTTAATTGGTTTGCCAAACCAAACAGATTCAGGACACTTACCATTCAAAGGCACAGAGGGTGACCTATTGATAAGATAGACAGTAGTACAAACTGCTTCCACCCTTAACTTCTTTGAAAGACCAGAGAAGGCAAACATGCTTCTCACTCTTAACTTCTATTCATCATCTCAGCCACATCATTTTGTTGAGGTGTGCAAAGAACAGTTTTGTGCAGACTCTGGCATTCAAAGACACAAAACTGTTCCTTACACATCTCAGCAAAATGTGTGGCTGAGAGGATGAATATAACTTTATTAGAAAGAGTAAGAAGCATGTTGGCCTTCTCTAGTCTTTCAAAGAAGTTAAGGGGGAAGCAGTTTGTACTACTGCCTATCTAATCAATAGGTCACCCTCTGTGCCTTTGAATGGTAAGTGTCCTGAATCTGTTTGGTCTGGCAAACCAATTAACTTATCAAATTTGAGAACACAACCAAATATTCTCAAATTTGACAAGTTAAATGGTTTGCTAGACCAAACAGATTTAGGACACTTACCATTCAAAGGCATAGAGGGTGATCTATTGATTAGATAGGTAGCAGTACAAACTGCTTCCCCCCAAAACTTCTTTGAAAGACCAGAGAAAGTCAACATGCTTCTCACTCTTTCTAATAAAGTTCTATTCATCCCCTCAGCCACACCATTTTGCTGAGGTGTGTAAGGAACTATTTTGTGTCCTTGAATGCCAGAGTCTGCATATAACTTATCCAATAAGTTCTTGCAGAACTCAAGGCCATTATCAGTCCTCAAATTTTTTATTTTCTTTTTTGTCAGCTTTTCAATTAACACTTTCCAGTTTTTAAAGTTTTCAAACACATCAGACTTAAGTTTTAACAGCATAACCCATACTTTTCTGGAAAAATCATCAATCATAGATAGAAAATACAACTTTCCACCATGTGTAGGGACACTGACAGGTCTCCACACATCTGTATGCAAATACTCAAGAATGTCAAAGCACTTAGACAGATTATGGAAAGGGAAAACAGGAAAACTGGCTTTGTGTTGTTTGCCTTTCACACATGATTCACAAAAGAGCATGTAAGACAGTTTATCATTTCCAAATAAACCAGCCTTATGCAACAACTCTAACCCTTTACTACTCATGTGACCTAGCCTACAATGCCATAATTCTATTTTATCTTCTTTAACAACATTCACAGAATCAGCAGGAGACTTGGCAACACACACATACAAATTATTTCTTTTCTCACCTTTGAAGATCCTAAGAGACCCTTTCATGATTTTCATTACACCATTACCCCATTTCCCTTCTAGCCCATCATCTTCAAATGCGGCATAAGATATCAAGTTATTACACAGATCAGACACATGTTTAACATTTTTCAATGTAAACTCACAGCCAGAATCACATATCAAAGAAATGTCACCAATTCCCATAATTTTACATTTCTTTTCATTAGCCAGGAAAACATAGCCATTGCCAACATCCCTATATGATTTAAACAGTGTTTTAAATGGTGTCATGTGAAAAAGACAACCAAAATCAACAAGCCATTTACTCTCACATAGAGAAGAAGAAAAAATAGAGTTCACACAAGAAACATCACATGATTCTGTTACCATGAACACATCACTATTACTGTTATTCTCTTTTTCAGAAGCCTTATTAGCTTATTCTTTTTATTTCTTAGGACATGCCTTTATGTAATGATTAGGATCACCACAATGATAGCATCTTCTGTTTTTAAGTCTAGACTGGGACCTAGGTGGATTCTAAGACTTCTTATTTTCTGATTCTTGGTTAGTTTGGTTGTTAAAGGCTTTTGACCCTTAGGTTTAGGCCTTCCTCTCACAAACATCACCTCACCCTTATTATTACGATTGATTTTTAAATCCATTTCTTTGCTCTTTAAACCATTTATTACAGTTTCAAGTGTAACCTGATCTCTACCATATTTTATAACAGATTTCACATCATTATAAAAATCAGGTATAACATTCAAGAACACAATAGGGGTGTAATCATCAATGTTCTTATCTCCAGTTTTCTTAATATCTTGAACAAGTTTAGTGAACACATCAAGATTCTCTTCTATATCCTTATTCAATTCAAGTTTAAACCTGAAGAATTTTTCAAGTAAGAACATTTTATTTGGCAAAGAAGTTTCCACATACAATTCTTGTAATTTATCCCACAGAGCTTTTGCACTTTTCTGATCCCCAACCTTTCTTAACACACAGTCAGAAAGGTTCAGAATGATGGAAGAGTATGCAAGCTCATCCATCTCTACCAATTTTTCAGCAGTATCAAAATCAGAATAAGTTAGACTTATGCACTTAAAAAAAATCTTGAATTAGGATTTCTTTAATTTTCTGTTGCCATATACCAAAATCAGATCGACCATCAAATGGTGCCAAGGTATAACCAGACAAAGAAGCCATCACACAAAGTGAACAAACAGAGTATCACACAGATACAAGGACTTAGAACACCAAGATTTACCTTGGCACTGATTTATTAGTGGAGCAAGGGTTCACTTGGTTGCCTTCTTTTACAAATATCACAAAGATTAAACAGATTCACAAGAAATATCGGAAGAATCACAACGGAAGCAGAATACAGACAATCACACAGAGAGCTTAGAACTACCAGCACAGAGGCCCAAACCTACCTGTTTTTTAAATGGTATCTATAGAAGGTCAAGGTTTTCAGCGGAGTACCTGAGTGGGTCCCAAAGTATGGAAAACCCATCATACCATTTTAGATCCTGAATCAGCTCATATCGGGAAAAGGCGTGACGGGAGGGCTGCCAAGAGGGTAGAGAACCAACACTTTTTTGCACCAAGCACAAAGCACAAAAGAAGATCAGAAAACAATACAGAGTTAGAGGCAAAAAAAACCCTAGATCTGTCATGGGTTAGGAGAGACCACAGTTACTCGAACCATGGCTCTGATACCACTGTTGGGTATGGTTCGTGGTCTTCAGGAGGCTCAGATAACCTGAACCCATTCCAACAATCACAAGAACATTATATATATATTAGTGGTGGGAAGACTCAGAAAGCAGAATCATAGAGATTCACAGCCTATACAGCCCAAACCAACCAGATCCTGGTAACCACCTCGCTACAATCTCTCTCACACACACCCTTCTCACAAAGAAGGTCTCACAAAGAGAAGCACTCACTACAGAGAAGAAAAGAAAAGAGAGAGAAGAAGAAGATGATTGACATCTTCAAGAAAAGGTCTTTCTCACACACACCCTTCTCACAAAGAAGGTCTCACAAAGAGAAGCACTCACTACAAAGAAGAAAAGAAAAGAGAGAGAAGAAGAAGATGATTGACATCTTCAAGAAAAGGTCTTTCTTTGCATTAGTATCAAGAAAATCAGTCGTCATGTAGCGAATTCGGTTATCCAAATTTGGGACCTCTTTTATAGCACTCAAAATAGTTCCCTCTGCCTCTCTGTCTCTTTCTCTTTTCTCCATCAAGTTAGACATTTTTTCAAAATTAACAGCTATAGTCTCAATGCCAACAGATATATTTTCTAGAACTTTATTGTTGTTCCCAACTGAGTTAGAACTTCCTCCATCCTCGGGCCTACTCCGCTTACGATTAATTGGGTTATTAGTGGGAACCTCCGAGCCTAAAGGGGGTTGAGGTGGTAAAATGCTTGGGCGAGGTGATAGAGGTTGAAATGGTGGTTTATAGTGATCTGGTGCTATGAATGCATCACTGTTCGGATCATATGAAAAAATTTCCATCCCAAAATCGGTATTTTCTTTCCCAAAAGTTGTAGCATCAGTATAATCAGGGTCTACTGATATGGAACTGTACCCACCAGTAGTTCCACCCCCGAAGACAATCTTCAAATCCTCATAATCAACCATACTTTTTCCTCGAAGATTTTTGTGACTTGGGTGGGACTAGCAAAAAAAATAATTCTGTCATTAATATATTGAAAATAATATAATGCACTACACTTGTAAACTATTAATATATTGAAAAGATTACGAAGTAATCTCACCTTTAAGTACTCTTTCCATATTTCATCACTAGCGGTAAATGTCTTTAAAAATGGGTCCCACCCAAAGCCAGAATTGTTGCGCATAAGTGATGACATATTATTATATTGTTTCTTAAACCACTTCATTCGACTTAGGTAATGATTATGCGTTTTAGGAAACTTAATTTTAGCATTGAGACGAGGAAGGATGACTCTCTCTACATTTAATTTGCTAATTGACCTATTAGCATCACACAGTCCACTTTTTATAGCATCCACTATCAGTTGTAACAATTCATCGGAATCCTCCTTGGTCCAAGCTTCATATTTTTCTTTCTCTTTTCCCTTTCCTTTATTATTTCCTTGTGAATCTCCCATTTGAATTACTAAAAAAAGTAATGGGAGTATTTTCAGATGAATGAAACTGTGAATTCTAAAAGATAAACATGTTTCAAATTTGTACTTATTGGAGTGAATTTCAAATATACACAATCGTCATAAAAAAAGTTCATTCAAAATAAAAGCCTTTAAAATATGTCCTAAATTGATGCCTAAACAGCTGAAAATTACAGCAATATTATTTGGCTAGAAATCACTCTCAAGATCAAATCACAAAAAAAAAAAAAAAATCTCAGCTACTCAGTCACTGTGCGTGTATATACATGAAAACCATTAACAAGTATAAAGACATGAGAGTGATTGATTTTTATATATACATAAAAAGATATGGATGAAACCATTAACAAGTATTACCCAATACAAACAAAGAGATACAGTATATACATGAAAACGCCAATAGCATCTCCTAATCCAATATAGCTCACCTATTCATACATGAAAACGCCAATAGCATCACCCAATATAAACAAAGAGATACAGTATATACACACACTATACATATCTCGAATTTTTTTTCATATCATATCCTAATTGCTAAAACACATAGCAAACCAATAAATTCCAGGTTCTCATACAATATGACCCATTATACTCTTTTGAATCACAATCTTTGCAACATGTGGCGTTACTTAAGCAGATTGACTACATTGATGCATCCTAAAAATTAGTCAATCCACCACCTGAACATTCAACAGTGGAGGAGCTACTACATTCTGCGACTAATGATCTTTATGATTTTATTTTTCTTTAGCATGCTTTAAACCAATTAAACAAATAAAAAAACAAAGACTGGATTATTACCAGAATCACAACTCCAGATTCTTTTTATTATTATTAATTTCCAAGAAGACGAGAAGATTATGCAAGAAATAACAATATATATATATATATGTAAGTATATATGTATGTAGCGATTGGAAAACAGATTCAGAAAATTGAACGGAAATTTTAGGGAAAACCCTTCTAAAGCCAAATGAAAAGGAGCGATAGAATAAACTCACTTCGGAATGTTCGATTTATTGCTGGCAACTTTCACCGTAGGATTTCTGCTTTTCTAACGTGGATGCGCAATTTCATCCTTTAAATTATCCTTCCAAAATCAATATTTTCTCTGATTTCTTCTGTAAATCGATTTACGGGTAATTGGAAGACATGAAATTCTAGGAGTGAAGAGACAAAGGTGAAGAGACATTACCGGAGGAAGCACTTCAAGAGTCCTCTAAAATCTGATGGGTGTGGATGGGATTGTTGGTATTTATAGATACCACTGAAAATCCTTCAAAATCCATCTAACACAACAATCCTGTAAAATCCTTATATTTTTGAATACCAATGGATTATTTTTAAATAGTAAAAAGTCTTGCATGAATACTAATGGATTTGAATGGACTCTTTAAAAAATCTTGAAAATCCAGATTGAATACCAATGAATTGTTTTTAAGTGACATAAAATCCTAATTGAATACCAGCAGATTTTTTTATGAAAAAAAAGTCTTTTAAAATCCTGTGAAATCCTAAACCAATACACCCCCTTAATTTAGTTTTCAAGGTAAATTTTTGCACCTTGTAGAAAGCGACAAAGAAGCATTGACTTAAGATCGCATAAGTCATTGAGTTTTCCATGGATGGTGGGGGTAAATTCTCGTAATTATGTGTTTATGAGCTACGTGTCTATTTAATGCACGATCATTGATATATGTTATTGAATTAAATTAATACAGTTGTCTACTTATATGTTATCATGTTTGATATATTTTAGTCTAAATGTCTTATTGAGAATTTCTAAAGGGCAAATGCAATTGCAATTGGTGACATATGGGTATGATTTTTATAACCTTGTGAAGTGATGAAACTACGTGACTATTTGAGAATGTTTATAGATTTGTTGTGTAACGAATTTCCGTGACCAATGTTATGTCGGGTTAAAGACCGTAACGATTTTTTGTGACTAATGCTATGTTGGGTTAAAGACCCATAACGAATTTCCGTGACCAATGCTATGTCGAGTTAAAGACCCGTAATAAATTTCCATGACGAATTTCCGTGGCCAACCTTATAATTGTTTATTGCTTACTTTGTTGAGTGTTGGAGCTAGGTGATTGTTTCTAAATATTTAAGGAATTGTTCGTGTGACTAAATTCATGAGTCTATGCTATAGCGGTTAAGGTCCGCAACTAAGTATTTGATTTATAGTTATGATTATGTACATCTATCATGTTCTTCATTGTTTGCAGGTTAACCCCACCGAGTGTTTTCACACACTCACCCCTATGTTTTTTCATTTTACAGATGCTAAGTATAGTGACGGAGAATGAAGGGAGATGCCCTATCTTTTGGCTGTATACAAGAATGCTCTTAAATTTCTAAGAAAACTTTAGTTTCTAACTTTATATAAAATTTAAGCCCCATTGGACAAATATCGAAAGTTAATTTCTTATGTTCTTATTAAGCAATGAACATTTTATGTCGATTAGCTTTATTGTATTGAATTTATTGTTTAGCCGGTTGTTTACATGATTTAAAATTGAGCTTGTGTTGAGTTGCTAGATGCTCGAATGAAATCTTTTATACTTTTTATATGTTTCGAAAATGGGGCGTGACACTTACGCTTGTGACACACTTTTTCATACATGACATTTATTTTTTATCCAAATTACCAAATCATCCATCATGTCATTACTTACACTTAAAAGAAAAACTTAATCATTTAAATGTATTAAAAAACCAAAAACTGAAAAAGATATTAAAAAAAAAACATAATTAAAGTAGTAGTGTCCAATTTGCCCTAATTCGTTCATCATCATCATCATCATCATTCCTCTCAGGCTCAAATTCAATGCCTTCTCCAATACTGCAAAACCCTGCGTCTCCCTCCGCCTCCATCTGAGGATGTCAGTACTCATAACATAGCTCGTAAATTCTAACCCAAACTTGTGCAGTAGAGGAGGCTAGCTTGTATGGGTTGAATCGATCTGGAATCCAACTCATCAATCGCAGCAACCCCGACTTAAGATTCCAAGAAGGTCTCTCACCAGCCCTAGCCCAATGGTTCTCAGATTGTAAGAATATGTTATAATAACCCTTCCCTAAAGGGACCACTTTAAGCCTGTCCTTCATATTCCATAATTCCATTAGCCTATCACGCAAAGACGCCGCGATATAAGGTCGATCCCCTTTTGACATGATTATTCGACCAATAAACGAAGTTGTGCAATTAGCAACTCTCTTCTGGTATAGCTTCTCATCCACTGTAATAGAATAATAGTCCCCTTTCTTCACTGGTGTAATTGCAGACACAACATCCTGTTGAGCAGAGTTAACCTCCTTTTAAAGTTTAATATGTTTTAGAAATTGTTCCTTTTTTAATGATTAAATTGCCTTTTATTCATGTGAAATATCACTTTACATCTTTCGCTAAATTTATAAATTAACTTTTGCCTCCAAATTTGTTTAGCCTTTTCAAACTTGGATCTGTCTATATACATAGGTAAGGGAAGTTAAACATATTTGATGCTTTATTATTTTGTAAAATTTAATAAATCATTCATATATGTTTTAATTGTAAAAGAATAAATTAAATTAAGTAGTAAGAAAGTAAGAAAGGGTGCTTGATACACATGGTGATCAATATTGTGGATTAAAACATTCACCGGGTAAAAGTCCTTTGTATCGTTCAATATCTTTGCAGTAGTCATAGACCATGAACTTATCTCTGATCCGCTTCATTTGCTTCTGTTTATCAAGGCTGAGTTTTGTGTATGAAGGGGAGTTCCACCAGTAGTTGGGTGTGGCTGCACCACACTGAGTTATACTTAGCAGCCCTTCATAGTTGCACGCCCGTGCTCTAAAGCCGCGCAATCTGGCAAAGTACGGAACTTTGGACCAATCAATCTTGACATCACCATCATTAGTTGCCCAACTACTCGCGTCCCAAATGCTTGAGTACACTCTCATTGCTTGCTTCTTTGGGTACGCTATTCCTACCCTTTTATAGTTCCTGTAAACCCTTATGGGAATGTTGTCCACATACCATCTGAGGTGAAAAATATACATGGAATATTGATGGATTGGATCAGTGACGGATCCAGAATTTGTACTTTGGGTCCAACATAACAAATAAACAATACAGTAATTCTAAACTAAAAGCATAAATTTGTTCGATAAAGGCAATATATTAAAATAGAAAATAATTGCATTCAAAATTAGTAACTTCATTTTGTCTCAGCATGATCAGAACATCAATGTAAAAGAAAAAAAAAAAAAATTTAAACACATGAATTAGAACATTTCTCTTCTATTTTTCATATTTTAAAACACAGAGTTTGAAACATTTTACTCTTCCACGATACACGACAACCAATATTTTGTAGGCATAATTCTTTATATATTTTCATTTCCTTCAAAATTTAAATATTAATTGTCATTATTAGAATACCAAAGCTAATAATTTTATGTGAATATTTTTCTTTCTCAAAAGAACTGAATATTGTAGCAATTTCAAAATTTCAGCAACAAAATGATCACCTAGTGATTTAACAAAAGTTTGTCCATCTTCTACTATAATGAAAATTTTCCATAACTTCAAGTAGAAATAAATAATCGATAAACAAAATGTAAACTTATTCATCAATCTTTTTCAAATAATAACGATGGAAAATAATAACTAAATCACATATACAATTTAATGTATTAGTCGACAACAAATGAAGAAGAATGAAAGCAGAATAATAATATAAAGGCAGCATCTTATCTCAAAGTTAGAAGTTCACAAAAACTCATGTAAGACGGTCTCACAGATAGTTACCATGAGACGGAGCACCATCACCCACAAACACAAACAACATGTGAATTGTAAGATTTGGGTTGTATATGGTTGGGTTGTAGGTTGACCCATCTCACACAATATTATAAAAATTCGTGAGACGATCTCACAAGAGAACCATTCTTAGAAGTTAGATGGAGAAGAAATAATTATGATGAGAGAGAGAGAGAAAATTTGAAGGGAACGCCTAGGTTTCGGTTGGCTTTCAAGAGTCTGTCAAAGAAACAAGAGGAACACAAGTACAGAAGGAAACACGGCAGTCAATAATCTAATTTATTTTTAATTAAAATACGAAATTACAAAATTAAAATTGAATATTTTGCAAATTTTCAGCGGCCCAGGGCCCCTTGGCCCAAGTGTGCGTTTACCACCGGATGAGATTGTTCACATAATTAACATAACCAGAATTCAATTTGACTTTTATCTATTTTTTAACGATTAATTTATGTATTTCAAATTTTTTTTATCCTTTAATAATTACTTTTTTCCAATTTTCATCCATTTTTGTTAGGATCTTAAATTTTACTTATGTGAATTTCGGAATTGTTGGCGTGAATCTTTCAAATCCAACTTTCACATAGCTAGAAATTGACATTTCGAGTAAAATCGAAAATTGGAAAAAAAAAAATAATAATTAGAGAACCAAAACCAGAATACATAATATTTGTGGTAAAAAACTAGATAAAACTTTAGTTAGAGGACAGACCCATAAAATATTATGGATAACCTTGTATGTTAAATTGTTTTCTTTGACAAGTACTTTTCCCTATATTCAATATCGAAACTGAATTAAGAATTAGAGGGTTTTACTGGGAACTTTGTTTTACAAACATAATCCAGTGAAAACAAATTAGCATGAAATATGGGAAATAGATAGTTTATTATTAATAAATGAACTTACACAACATGAGATGGGTTCCATTGGATGGTGTAGTTGTGGTAATCAGCGGTTGGGTCGAACCAGGGATGGAACTGCACTTCTCTCCCTCCTCCTCCTTGTGTGAATACGTTTGTGTGAATAATGTAAGGTTGTCCTGACACGTTTCCAAGGAACTCAAAGTCTATCTCGTCGTGCTTCTCACCAACTGAAGACAACTGCAAATTGTCCAGTTCATTAATGCTCTATATTCACGAATTTAATTAAGCAAAATTTTTAATACAGATCTATGCATAGAATCTGTTAATTCTTGACAAACTGAGTTTAATTAGTTACAAAATTACATTCACAAAAATATATAGTGTTAATAATCAAATTTATGTACTCACATAGAAGGCTGTAACAGTTCCAGCGGAGTGTCCAGGCATCAGCTTGATTCGCATTTCAAAGCTTCCAAATAGGTATTGATTATTTGACCGAATTCCACTACCTGAAAACCAATCCTCCAACATATGATATTTGTTTTTCATTTAGAACTAAATCACGTGCTTTGATGTGATACACAACTAAAACTTGATTGTTGGTGGAGAAAGGATTTGAATTGAGGTGACAACAATCTATCAAGTGAAATAGAAGATGAAACACGTTGAATGACATACCAGAATACTGATCAAGGACGAGGGTTGCATCGTCTCCTTGGAGAAAGGCAGAATGTCGAGTTGATCTTATGTTGTACTTCATGTTTCTGGAGAAATTGCCTTGAACAAGACATGATGGTAAGGCCACAAGTGAGATGAAAATTGCCAGGCTAAGAAAATGAAAATTATGTGCCATTTTGAGGTGAAAGACACGAAACTGTTCGATTTAATTAGGAAATGGAGTATATGTAGTTTATGTTCTAACAAGCGTAATTAGGTCTTGGGGCAATCATATGCTTAGCTGTGACCCATCAAATAGCACGTTAGATGAATAATAAGATTTTTATACAGTTTACTTAAAATATTGTTCTGAATATGTCAGAATTTATCGGCATTATATGCCCATGCGCCCACGCCGCGCGCGCACACCGAGCGCCCATGCACGAATACCTACCTTGAAGATATTCCATGGATACCTTGAAGGTATACATGTGATACCTGAAAAGGTATTTCATGGATACCTTGTATACATATGATATCTGAAAAAAGGTTCAATGTATATATGTGATACCTGAAAGGTATTCCATAGATACTTTCAATGTATATATGAAAAAAAAAAAAGTTGAGCGAAAAAAAAAATTTAAATATATGCGGGGCCCACGGGGTGGGTTGGGGACACGCTATGTCCCCGGGGACACAGGAGTCTCACTCAGATAAATATATGTTTGAGACTTCAATATATATATTATCTATTACCTAAGTGTGGATATTTCTTATAAAATATGGATTGCCAAATATATCCATATCAAAAATTATTATTTAAGATTATAATCGTAATTTAAGTTTTCACAATTAAATAATTTTATATTAGAATCCTGGCTAATTCAAAATCTTACAGAATCCTATTATAATTAAAATTCTAATATAAAAGTGTTATATATAATATATCTGTATTGTTATTTCTTTCCATAATTTGAATTGATCTCCACGTGCAACGCACGTGATCTAAAACTCGTATATATATAAAACTTTCATATTAGATTTTCATGAGGGCAATTTCAATACAATGTACTAGTATTGTCTTGTTTTGTTATATCATCTTCATTATAACACAACTACTAGCTACGTTCCATTGAAGTAAAACTCAGTAAAATTATATATATATATATATATAGCTACTTTCTGTATCAAAATCATATATGTGTGTTTATATATATGTATATGTACATTGATGAATATATTGTTATTATAAAAAAAAAAACCATGTTTTTTTAAGTGATATTATCATTATTATTAATTATATTGTAAAAAAGAATTTTAGGTTTTATTTTTTTATTTTAGATATTTAAAAATATTTTCTGATTTTCTAAAATAAAAATTTATGTTTTTGTTACAATACATTTATATTTATTAAGTTATATTTTTTAGTAATTTAAATTTTTTAAGCCAAAAATGGATTAATAAAATAGATTACCGATTGCCTTACAATCTGTAAAATGGATTAATGTCATATATGAAAAAAACTCCACCACAACAACGATTACCGATTGACTTACAATCTATAGCCTATATGCAGGGGTATTTTTACCATTAATCTTTTAAAAGTTGCAAGACATTTTAAAAACTCGAATAGTTAATAGATATTTTCGTAACTAGTGTAAAATCCAGATCTGCGGAACTGGCAGAGAAATATTATAATTTTTTTAAAAGAAGTAGATGCATGAATTTTTAAATATATCTACACAGAAAATAAATTATTAATTAAAGCAAAGGTTGGACTCAGAGGAGGTTAATTAGGAGGACGTGCATCAGAGTAATATATATGTGTGATGCCTCTCTATCTCTATCGCCTTTGAATATATTCCCATTCCAATGATAATGTCACGAGCAGACGTGCTTACCCAGATCACCCATTAATGTATTCAACTATACAACAACGGATATATTGTTTTCAATTATTAACAAAATAAACAAGTGTATTGTACCTCAATCAATAATTTTATAAGAAATATATATATATATATATATATATTTTAATTTTATTTGGAGAATCAGAATATATTCTTATACCTTTTAACATATTTTATAATATCAAATATTAGTTGTTTGGGTAAATTACAATTTTGGCATTCAAATTATATCCCCATTTCAATTTTGATATCTCTGTTTCCGCGAGTTATAAAGTTGGTACTCGAGGTTTCAAAAAATGACGCATTGTATACCTTAAATTAAGAAGTTTAACATCCTTTAAATCGATAAAAAATAATAATAATAATAATAATCTAAAAGAGAAAAAAAAAAGGGTAAATATTATGCTTATTCTATTTGCTTTCTTTATTTTTTGCCTTTCTTATTTTTTCAAGCTTTGTTGTTGTTAGTTGGCCATGTCGCTTCTTTTTTATTTTTTTCTTGTTTTTTTCTTTTCATCTTGAAATTGTCTTAGAGGCACCTCGTTTTCTATATCTTGTATTCTCATTCAATTATTTCTCTTTTTGAAGATGGATTTTTCACATTTTCGTATTTTAGATTCGTCGGCAAAAATGTCACCGACGAAATATTATGTTGGAGAATTACTAACACAAAAAATTTCTCGATTGCAAAGTGCTACTGACCAGCAGATTTGCTACGAAATTTTATGTCGGTATATATGTTGGTAATTAGTTTACCGACGGAAAATACTAGGCTACGTATCAATGAAATTTTATGTCAGTATATATGACAGAGATGTCTCGCACATGATTAAATTTGGCTAGAATATTCTGGTGGTCTTGGATGGTAATTTACAACTCACACAAAGATGAGATAGTTTATTGTAATTGGAAAAATTTTAGATAGTTAAGTGTTGAAATATATATAATTTAAATGATCATTTGTAATTAATCCTAAAATTAATATAGAAAACTCTATAGAAATATATATACTTTAATACGTTTATCATATTTTTTCAATGTGTTGGTTTAAATATTATGTGAAAACCTTATGAGATCTAGAGTTCTGAAACTTTAGATTGAACCTGGAACGAAAATTAATCAATATATGTTTCAAAGATACCACATACAACATACCAAATTTGTTAGCATAAAAATAAAATTCTAGGAATAACATAAAATCATACCACACTACAAGAATTTTGTTGATATAGAATGGTTATTAACCATTGTTGTAGTTAGAAATCATCATTGTCCGATTGTCGTAGGGGAAAATTGCAAATCACGTTTCCACAATTTAGGGGATCGCATTTTGGATCCCACAAAAAGGGGTCGGGTCCATTGATTTCGTCCCTTTATTTTAAAAAACCAATTTGAGGACAATTTGATATATATATATATATATTTTTTTTTTTTTATAATTTAAGAATACTTGCTAGCGAGCTTTACTGATGTGATGAGAATTGTATTGATGCGGCGAAAAATTATGTTGAGTGACACAAAAAATGTTGCTCATTTAATGGGATTAAATAATAAAAAAAAAAGAAAAAAAAAAGCACTGGCAATGCTATTTTTTATTCAATTAGATTTAAAAAACATGATTTTAAATCACCAATTTCTCATATGAAATTATCTTATGAATCTTATTTCATAAAAAAGTCAAGTATTACAATCAATGCAAATCAACATGGTTAACTTAACGATCAACGCAATGAAGAAAAATCACATTCAAAACTGTATATATAAATATAGGGTAAAATATTTTTTAAGTTCCGTAACTTAAGCCTTGTCCAGAAAATATCTCGTAAGTTCGATATATCCAATTTTGGTCCTGTATGTATAATAAAATATCCAATTTAAGGACTCCGACCGTCGACCACTTAAGTCGCTTTGGCATGTGAGTCCTCTTAAATTGGACATTTTATTATACATATAGGACCAAAATTGGACGTGTCGAACTTATGAAATATTTTCTGGACAAGCCTAAGTTACGGGACTTAAAAAGAAATTCTAAGAAATTTGTATATTTCTAAGAAGATTAAATAAAGTTCTTGTTTTTAAACCTTATTTGCACAAGATTGTTTATCTTGTTCAATTATTTGTCAATGATTAATTATGTTTGGTAATTTTAAAATTAATCATTAAAATTAATATATTTAAAAAGCTAATTTCCAAAAGTGTTCAAGATAATCTTTTTTCTTTTTACAAACCCAGTACAATATCTCCTGATATATGCTAATTTGTGTTATATGATCATCAATCTTATATTTAGTGCATCTATAACTTGTGGATGTATTATTAAAATTTTAAGATTTTTAACTCCAAGAGTACTTTAAAAATTCACTCTAAACTATCTCAACCATTAACCTTACGTTTGATCCAACGTAGGTCAAATCCGACATCAATTTTTTTTTCATTTTCTTTTCTTTTGATCTTTTCCTTTTCATTAATTTTTTTTTCTATTTTGACTTCTTTAAATTTTGTTTTTTTATTATATTTCAAAATTGTTCTATCAGTTATTAATATTTAAGGGCTTTAATAATGTGCAATTAAAATATTAAATAATACTATATATTATTTGAATAATAATAATCATCATGATTGTTTGAATGTATTATAAAATTTTAAATACTATACAAATTATAAATATTATTAACAATTATATTAAATAAGATTTAATCATATTTATATTTTTTTAAGTTATAAAATTATAAAAATAAAAAATTTGATGAATTAAGGAATATTATGGAATATTTATTTTAATACAAAAAAATAGTGCAGACTAATGTAGATGAGTAGTCGTTTTTACATTAAAATAATATAAAAGTTACAGTATTTTTTATATATCGTTGGAGATGCCCTCTCATCTCCCAAATGTTAATTTTAATATTATTAAACATACTCAATCATTGACAAATAATTGAACAAGATAAACACTCATGTGCGAATAAGGTTTAAAAATGAGGACTTTATTTAATCTTCTTAAAAATATACAAATGTTATAGAAATTATTTTTTAAGTCCCATAACTTAGACTTTTTCAGAAAATATCCCGTAAGTTTGATATATCCAATTTTGGTTCTATATGTATAATAAAATATCCAATTTAAGGATTCACATGCCAAATCCAGCGATTTAAGTGGTCGACGATGGCCGGAGTCCTTAAATTTGATATTTTATTATATATACAGAACCAAAATTGAACATATAGAACTTATGGGATATTTTATGGACAAGACATGAGTTACTGGACTTAAAAATTATTTTACCCTTTAAATATAACTTGTTATATGTTAATATGTCAATTAGCATACGTTCCTCTTGAAATATGTTTTATATTCATGGTAAGCACGGATGTAGTGGCAATATTTTTTTTATATTGTATTTATTTACTACAGAGAGTACGAGTTAAAAATAACTATAAATTTCTCCTTTTTCTCTTTTTTCACTTACTCATATTTTTTATTTTTTTTCCTTTATTAAAGTTATAAAAATTCTCATGTCATCAAGGAATCGAAGGGACGAATCTAGTTGGTCAGTAACAGGGTGTATAATAATTATAAGGGTGGGACATTCCGCACCCCAAACAATTCTACCCATTTCCTATTCACACTTTAATTGTAATAATTAATTGTTACAGTATTTCTAAACACACCCCAAATATGACAAAAACATTTATGCATTTGGTGCACGGATCCTAAATCCATGTACTTGGGTCGACCCGATCCATCACGCGCAGCCATGCGCTAGCACACACCTGTACGCGCCACCAGATCGCGGACAAAATTCGTCCAAACATGCTCCCAGTTATCATACCTTTATGTTATGTTAACTAAGCCCCATTTATAAAACATATTTTTATCAGAATTGCATAATGGGCATGCAGAGAAAGAGAACAAGAACATACATTATATATAGAAAGAAGAAGAAAATTGACGAAAACATCAACACCAGCCGAAACAAAACGTTTAAAACCTTGAGCAGCGGAAAAACTCATACAGGATCCATCAAAAGAAAATACGATATAGTTTTACAAACGTGAAATATTAAAGTATCGTTTCAACATCAAGCTTTTAAAAACAAAAAGAGAAAACTTAATATGGCACCACTTCTCGCTACGCTTCTCCACTTTCATTGTTTCCTGTAGCGTGAATACACGTGGGGTGAGTGCGTTAAATACACTCGTGGGGATAATTTTGTATAATTTAAGTTCATTAATTCATTAATAGATAAATTAATCAATCACAAATCAGAATAGCAGTTAACCACGGCACATATATTGCACAACACGTAAATCAGTTCCTTAACGGACGACCCAGTCCATCCCTAACCATCTGTGTATTTACGGACGACCCAGTCCATCTTTGATTATCGGTGCATTTACGGACGACCCACATCCCTACATATCGATGCATTTACGGATGACCTAGTTCATTCACAATATAATAACATGCACACAATATTCACGGTACATAGGGTTCAACAATTCATATATCAAATACGGAAAATATAAACATATAGAGATTAGAAGTTACCCCCATAATTCATTTAACATCAAGCTCAAATGCATGCGTTCGTTCATCATCATTGTGCGTTAAATACAGAAATGTAAAGTTATTAGGATATAGAAGTTACCCCCACCTTGTTCAGAGGTAAAACCTCGTGATATGTTGAATTCTAAGTCTTAAGATCTTTTCTTAACTCGAAAGCCTGAGATTTGCAACTTGTCACGCCCCATTTTCGTTCTTAAAATTTATCAGAGTTTTCTTTGCGTGCGTGAAGAAAGAAAGGGAAAATACGTGCATGATATAAAATAGAAACCTTTGGAAATAGAAAACATACAATTTTTACATAAAAAAAACCTCGACATCTAGCCGAAATAAAAACAGTGCAGCGGAAAAATATCATGATCCAACATCCATAGGATTAACAAAGTTATACTTACAAAACGAGAATTTTATAATCGTTATGTGACAAAAGACAGAATATAAAAATATCCAGATAGGGCACCATCTCTCTCTCTCTAAAGCTCAACATGCTCGTCATCTCCTATAACATGAATCGTCTCATGCAGTGTGAGTACAGAATAGGGGTGAGTGTGTTGAATACACTCATGGGGATACTTTCCATGTTTTTAACAGTTATTAGGTAGGTATAACAAATCAAACATATTCAAGTTTGGCAAATAGACACAACATATAGAATGCATAACACATAATTCGGATCCTTTATGGACACGTTGTCCCATTAGAGCTCATATTTGTAGTGAGGGCGGGTATTCCCCGTTGACCCTAGGTGCGGGTACTCCACGACTTATTATATGAGTATCATTGTTCCCCCGTAATACGAGTATAATTGTTTCCCCGTAATATGAAAGTAGACCTTCCTCCATTCAACATGAATTGGACCTTTGTCTCTTCATATAAATCTGGACTTTCGTCATTTCACAAAAACTCAAGTGCAGGTATTTCCCGTCTTATCCCAACAAATCTCATGTGCGGGTATTAACCGACTTACCCCTACAAATCTCAAGTGTAGGTATTACCCGACTTACCCCTACAATAACGGTAACCATGCATGGACACATTAATCATATTATATAATCACAACACATAAGGTTCAACAATTCATTTAATATCAAGTTCATAAGCATGCGTTCATTTATCATCGTAGTATGTTAAATACCGTAGCGTACAATTATAAGCGTTTAGAAGTTACCCCCACCTTATTCGGTGGTTACCATGTGAGTAGCGAGTATCAAATATCGAGTATCTCAAAGCTTAATCCAACTGGTAGCCTACATAAGTTACAGTGTTTCTTAGATCCTTAATAAGTATAATTAAAGCTATAAATGATTTCGGAGAAAGAACGATCGTTAAAGATGTGACGGATCGAGAGATCTAAAGATTGAGGTTGCAGAAACGAGAGTGGATGTTCAGTTTATAAGGTTGAGATGAAAGAGGATGAAATTTAGGTCGCAACGGAAAAAAAGAATGAGCTCTATCGGAGTTGACACGAGCTCAAACGGAGCGTTTTAAGATTGAGGGGTATTTTGGTAATTTTGGTAAAACGGTGAGGAAGAGGGAAAGATTAGGGTTGTTAAGGAAGAAGAATGAGCTCAATCGGAGTTGAAACGAGCTCAAATGGAACATTTTAAGATTGAGGGGTATTTTGGTAATTTTGGTAAAAAGTCGAGGAAAAGGGAACGATTAAGGTTGTTACGGAAGAAGAATGAGTTCAATCGGAGTTGAAACGAGCTCAAACGAAGCGTTTTAAGATTGAGGGGTATTTTGGTAATTTTGGTAAAAAGTCGAGGAAGAGGGAACGATCAGGGTTGTTACGAAAGAAGAATGAGTTCAACCGGAGTTGAAACGAGCTCAAATGGAACGTTTTAAGATTGAGGGGTATTTTGGTAATTTTGGTCAAAGGGTTGACTTTCACCGGGACCCACGACTCCCGATCGACGACAACTCGATAATAACGTACGGCGAAAAAAATGGGATTTGTATCGAAAACACGGCGTCGCGCGTGCACCTGTCACACGGCGTCGCGCGTGCGTGCTTCACATCTCCCGGCGCCCACGCACGCTCGTGCACGCCGGGCACGATCGTGCGCCAACGTCCAGTAGCTCAACCCGGCGCACTCACGACCGTGCACGCCCGTGCGCCCAGCGTCTCCCGACGCCGTGAGCCCAACGTGTCCAGCGTCTCCTGGCGTCGTGTGCCCAGACCAGCCTCTCAACCGTTTTCTCCCCCCCAAATTCCGGCCATGGCCGGTGATCTCCCATCGCTGGCGACACCACCTAACACGGCGGTGCAACGAGGCGCCGCCCCAACACTTAACTCCGGCTGGCGATCTCCCATCGCCAACAACCAACAGCCAAAAAACACACACTATCATGTAAAAACATACACACACCAACCTACACACACACAACCACTTTCCACCACCATTTCCGGCCCCGGCGCCGTCGTCCATGGCGGCGCCACCACCCCGAACTGATAGCCCGACATCCCGGGAAGGTCAGCCACCACTCCGGCGAAGGAGGAGAGAGAGAGAGAGAACTGAGGAGAGAGAAAGAGTAGAAAAACAAGGGTTAGGGTTCTTCGACGATGTTTTTGTCGTTTCCCGACGAACGAGACATCGAAATTAAAATCTGAAACCTATCCTAGACTCGTCTCGACGAGACCTATGTTCTATGTGAAAATAGGCCGAAACCAATAAAGTTGAATTTTTCCGACCACCGGCGGCGGCGCGGTGACCAGAAAACAAAAAATCGAGGGATAGAAGGAAGGAGAGAGAAACTTACGTGTTTTCGTCGATTTCGCCTCGTTCGGAACAACGGTGATTTTGAATCGAAAATACCCCTATTTATAATTTCCAAAAATCACTATTCATCCAAAATATCTTAGTTACTGTTCATGGTGAAAAAATCTTCGGTTACTATTCACCGGAAATATCTTTCGGTTTTCCAAATCTTCGAATTTTACCCTTTTCTCCACCATTTGAGCTACAGGTCCCCGATTGACCTCTAGTTCGTTTCTATCTTCTCGTTTTTCCATTACACATCTAATGGTATAAAAATATTCTATGTTCTATGTCTAGAAAATATTTCCATCTAAAACATGCATTTATCAATTATCTGAAACACACGTAATTAAATTAAACAGTCAAGATTAACGCACATAATAATTCAATTATGGGTTTAATATTTAATTAATCAATTATATTTCGTTTTTGGTCTGAGGCGCTACACAACTGGGTCCCTGAACTCTTCAAATTTCCGGAGGAAGTCCCTACCCCCCAAACCCTTACCTCTGTCGCCTCCCGGCCCTTCTCCCGTCGCCACGCACACGCGCACCTAGCATCGCCGGCGCGACTCTACGCACCGGCAATAACCAAAACACAGTCAAAACAGCATGCACGACACCGCCACTCACGGCGGTGCCCCCAACACCCACACACACAAACACACGTGACTCGAATGACGACGACAGGAGGAGATCCGACGAGGGAGGGAGAGAGAGTCCGACGGGTGAGGGAGAAAGGAGAGAAGAGAGAGAATAGGGAGAGAGAGGAGAGAGAAAGAGGGTTTGTCGGGTTTGACCAGCCCTTTTTTTCCGAAGGAGCTGTCAAAACGTAAAACCAAGCCCGGATCTGAAACGGGCTCGGTGAAAACTATTAGAGATGAGAAGATCGGCCAAAACAGGGGAGGTAGCGGCGGTGTCGCCAGCGGCATAGCGGCGACGTGTCGGTTGCCGGCCGGAAAACAGAGAAGAGAGAAGAGAGAGAAAAGAGAAAATATCTCGTTTAAGATTCGTTTCCTACTATATATAGATATTTTTTAAAATATCTTTACTTTTTACTTTTTCATAAAATATCTTACTTTTTACAAAATATCTCACTTTTTACTTTTTGATCGAAAATATATCTTTTACGATTTTTCGTATTCTTCGTGTTTTTGGCCACGAACCCTTAACTAGCCGTCCTTTAACGTTTTAACTTGCAATTTTCGACTACGATACCTTTTAATAAAATATAACCTATGTTTTTCGTTTAAAATATACAGTCGATAAATTTATCAGGCATTATTTTATTTTTCTGAAACACACATAATTAAATCAAATAATTAGGGATTTAATTAATTATTTAATTAGCCAATTATGCATCGTTTTGTTCTAGGCGTTACATAGTCATACATTTTAGTTATGTTAGTCATATCTTTTGTATGGTTAGTTGTACCTTAACATTATTTTTAGACAGTCATATTAATCTTGCATATCTTTTAGTTATGATAGATATACATTTTAGTTATGTTAGTTATACCTTTATATCTATTACCTATTACCTATATAAAAGTGTGGATGTTTCTTACAAAATATGGATTCCCGGATATATCCCTATCAAAGATTATTATTTAAGGTTAATAGTAATTTACATATTTAACAAATTTATACTAGAATCCTAGCTAATTCAAAATTTTATAGAATCCTATTATAATTAGAACTCTAATATAAATTTGTTATATATAAGGTATTTGTATTATTATTTATTTCCTTAATTGGAATTGATCTCCACGTGCAATGCACGTCTAAAACTCGTATTACATAAATGTATGACTGTTGATATAAAGGTATAAGTAATATCACAAAAAGGTAAACATATACAAATTATGGCGAAATTAGGGTTTTTTTTTTAAAGTTAAAAGTATTAAATAAAGATATGACTAATATAAAATAAATGTATGACTAACATAACATTGATGTTAGGCAAAAATAAAAATAAAAGTAAAAGTGTGGAGATTCGGGTCAACCCACACCCGAATCCGACCCTTGTGCATGTGTGCATTAGGTGCACAAGAGTGCTACTCTCCAAACTTTCCAAATATGCTCTTTGAATAAGAAAAAGATACTTATATTTGCAAAGTTTGAGATAGGGTTCGAACTTGGAAGAAAGGGGGGAAGGGAAGAAGTTGAACAAATTATTTGCATTCCGGCTAGAGAAAATATATGACATAACATACATACAGTCTCATTAAAATGATTTTTCAGTGGTCAAATTTTATTTCTCATATGAGTTTTTGTGTTTACCAGTTGGTCTCTCGTGAAATTGTCTCATGTGTAATAAGATTGAAGTATTCGTTGTATAAATATAAGTATGTGCGGTACAACTATAAATATGTGTGTTTATTTTGAAGTAAAGTATGAGTTATTTGAGTATGTGTTTTACAACTATAAATATACATTTTACATCTATAAATATGCATTTTACATCTATATATTTACTCTTTTTTCAACCGTGGCACAGAGTTTTTATGTTTACCTTTTTAGTTGTTATCCAATTTTTCATCCAAGTTTAACCCTTCTTCATTATAATTTTCATATATTTTTAACTTAAGATATACGTTTTTTTTATTATTTTGGGATAGTTTTCAATTTTGGTCCTATATGTAAGGCCCTTTCCATTTTTGGACAACCGCGTATAAGTTTTCCAATTTTGGTCATATATGTTTCAATGTTTTCCAATTTCAGTCAAGTTTTTCAATTTTGGTCATGTATATTTTAATTTTTTCCAATTTCAATCAAATTTTGATCGGATGGCCGCCTGAAAATCTCACGTGATATCAGTGATTTTGGGAATTCCGACCAAAATTGGACTGAAATTGAAAAAAAGTTGAAACATATAAAACCACAATTAGAAAATATATATTTGATTGTTAAAAAATGAAAAATGTCTTATATATACAAGAGAAAAATGAAATTAATCCTGTTTTTTTTTATCTCTCTCAAATCAGAGAATTGGATCAGAAAGTGAGAGTGGTGTTTTAGGATATTTTTGTCTCCACTTTTAATATTTTTAAAATGTCACTTTTTAATAGAATAGAATTATACTATATACATTCGTATTTGTCTTTCCTTTAAAACTTACTTGAGTTTGTATAATATATATTTTAATAATAAATTTAGAAACACAAAAAATATTAATTATAAAATGATAAATATTTGAGTTTTGATAGTTGGATATTCATCTCTCCCATATAAACCGTCCTTATCATGCCGCGGGATGATATCCCTCACACAAGATCTTCTGTTCCCTGATTGGCCAACCAAACCCCAAACACACCGTATTAAAGGGTTTAATTCTACTCAATGTGGACCCACATTCCACGGCTGGGAACTTCACCATGAACTAGAAACAGAAGATAGTACCCCGGCGGAGCCAGCCTCCCTGACGGTGGCGCCACCACCGTGATCCACCCATTGCCCAACTCCTTCACCTTCAATATCAGCAATCTCTGGTTCATCGAGTACCCATGCGTCGTGAACGGCGGCGAGTACATAGTCACCTTAATCTCATCCCTATTAATCCCCGACTCTCCCGACCTGAATTCCACTCTGAACTCATTCCCATACCTCAATACCTTGGTCGATTGCTCCTCTAGTATCTCCAGCCGGAAGCCCTCCATCTCCGGTGCCAAATACGGCGGCGAGAATTTCTCCACCCGAAGCTCGGTTGGAAAGATGAACTTATCTCGGTATTTTTCCAGCTTGTAGAACTCGTTCGTATTGCTCCCTGCGACGAGGATTTTGCCGCCAGGTAGAACTGCGGAAACTGAGTGGTACATTCTGGGAATGGTGGTGGGGGCCATCTCTTTGAATCTCTCTCCCTTGTTCTTGTTGGGGGAATAAAGAACTGGTGTTAAATTAGGGTTTTCAGCTGAGTTCCATGCAGATGTACCCGCTTTGGCGCCATTGATGAGCAACACATCTCCATTAGGTAAAAGCAACATGTCTCCCATGACACGTGGCGATGGCATCTCCTCCTTGTCCCACTCGGCGTTCTCCATGGTCACCTTCAGCCTCCCACACTCTCTAGAAGCTTCCAGAAACTTCCGCGGCCTCTGCAGGTCGGAGAACTTGTAGGCCTCGCGCGTGTTCCCTCCGCAGACCATCACTTCCACGTCTAGGGTTTCATTGTCGCCGATGTTGAGGTTGATGGGAAGAAGGGCCGACATTCCCGAGGCGGGGTAGTTGTGGGCCCCATTAGGGAGATCGGGGAGGCGACGGAGGGTTTCTCCAGTGGTGGGGTTGAGAATGATGGACTTGTAGTTTGCGAAGACGAAGAGGTTGCCATCAGGAAGGAGGTTAACGAAAGGGTAGAGATTGTTCTCTCTTCCACCATCGTCGTCGGTTTCTTGGAGGAATGGAAGCTCGATAAGACGAGGGGTGAATTCGGCAGTGTCGGGTGGGATGATTTCGTAGTTGTAGGAGTTGCGGCCGCCAATGAGGACGAATGTGCCGTCTTCGAGGGTGTGTTGAGTGGCATACCATCTGTTGGTGTAGAGAGCAGTAGGGTCTTCTTCAAAATCACAAGTTGGACATGGTTTCAGAATCCTCATGGCTCTCAGACCATCTTTGTCACCGCCGGTGGAGATGAGGTTGCCAGTGCGTGAGAGGCCTCCGGATGAGCACCATGGGCTGAAATTCACCTGACAGATATTATTATGACAACACTTTATCATCACCTTATAAATTTAGGATTATAATTAATTAAGAACGAGAAATATGACCTATTTTTAATATTTTGCAATCTAAATATTTGTTTCTTATTTCTTTATCACATCTTAAAATTAACTGGTTTTTCACATTGTAATCTACGGTTAATTCTCAATCACTTTTTGACAACTCAAATTTAGTGTTTCGAATAACCAAAATACATGAAACTTACGCTTCCCATTTCAAAGCAAACAAATACCCCAAATCAAATGAAATCAAATTTCATTTACATTCCATTTAGAGTAAAATGATCAGAAAATGACCGAGATTGCAAAGTGATAAATTTATTGACCAAAGGTGGTATTCGAGGAATAAAAAAAAATGTTACAAAGTGTAAAAACTGTACACTTCTAATTGGTTTAACCACAAAGGGACAACCCCAAAAACAACATAATAGCATAAAAAAAAAATTTAAAATCCTCCCAAGGGAACCATCTAAGAGAAAAGGGATTGATGCATACTTTTCATCCAAAAAAAAATATTTTTTGGCTATTAAAATATTTTTATTATAAAATGACTAATAATTTTTTGTTATTCTTATTTGGATACTCTTGTGCCCATTTTTACTAAAAATTAATACTCCTACAACAATCAGATTTGTATTTTCCGTAGCATTTTTAAAGTTAGCTCTTGCAAATGTTGTGTTTTGTACATCACCAGATACTCATGTGCACAAAGGATATATATGGATTTGGTATCAAATAGTAAAACAAACTACCAAACACATTGTGTGCTTATGAGCCCTAATCTCCCTGAATTCATGATCATCTCATATTCATATTGAACTTTTTGCATGATTAACCCTAATATAAAATTACTGGATACTGCATTCATGAATACATACATTAATCTACCTAAATAATGTTGAAAAAAATTATATTAAAGAAAGCAGACCTTAAGAGCTCTGATCTCAGCTGTCTCAATATCATATTCAATAGCATGAGCAGTGCAATCCAATTTAGGATCAGTCTGTCTGCCCCCTACTCTTGGTTTACACGACCTAGGTCTCAGCTCGATCTCAGATATTCCATTACTCGTAGAATCATACCACACAGCCTTATTATTTGGCAACAATTGTATGTGCATGGCAGAGACACCAGCATTTTCCGAATGGACCACCCACGACCCGAGGCTGTTGCTCGTCGGCACTGGTTTCGTCACATTATTCTGTGGTGGCTGTTCTTCCTTCTTCCGTGGTGGTGGTTCAGATTTTTCCGGTGGAGGATTTGGGCTGCCGAAATTGAATCCGGGGAATGGAAAATTGGAAAAGAAGTCACTTAGGCTGTTGGGACGGGGAGTTATATCCTGAGACGACTCATCGATACCATCCATGGACCTCACCCAGAAACGGCCGGTGGTGGTTGGCTGCGTGGAGGCGGCGGCAGTGGTGGCGATGAAGCCGAAGAGGAGGGAGAGAATGACAAGAGAATTCAACCGGTTACCCATGGTTTTCTCCATGTGGTTTTTTTCTCTTCATTCCTGCTATAATTTTATATATATTCTGCCAATCTTGGTTCACTACTAAAAATAGAATTCTCAATTAATTAATGACATCGCGGATTTTAGGGAGGTATACTTCTCCATCATATTTATTTGCAGTGGATTTTTATGCATTTAAATTCTTGGATGGAATTAAGATTTTTACAGTCCAGCTCGTTGCAAAACTCTTGCTTGCTGTATTCGTTTTAGTTTCATATATATTTCTTTGCAAACTCTGGAGTCTTGGACTTACATTTGAGTATACAAAATTATTTAAGCATGTCATAGTTGTTCTTGAAATCTCTGCATGAAAACACTAAAATAAAAAGGACTATTAGTGTCGAAAAATGTAGATATTTGTGCTAAAAACATTTTTTTCGACAACATCATGCCAATAAATTATTATTTCAAAAGATTTCTCAATCAAATAATTTTTTCGCTAAAATTAATTTTGTTATCTTTATATATATAAAAGTAAGATCATAAGGATGTATGACAAGCATACAATATTCTCACATTAAATTTATCTAATTAATTATTTCTAATTTTATGTTACTAAGAAACATTACTAATTAAATAATATATAAATATTAATAGATTAATCTAAATTATAACATATTATTTTATCATATCATATTATATTTAATGTTAAAATAAGCTATATGTATTGCACATATCATAATTTTAATTTTATTGTGTAAATAATATTTAAAATCTTCTAATTTTACTAATTTTAATTTATATTTTTATAAAATCTCGTGTATTACATGAGACCTATACTAATCAGTAATACAATATGAACCACTTGCCCCAACTAACACAAATGATCTCATAATTATCGGCATTTTAACTTTTGTCCCATAATTCTAAAAATTGTTCGATTTATGTTCAATTGAAAATTTTAAAAACCATCGGAAAATGTCACATGAGTTGCACACGACTTCCAATTTGAGACTTCCAATGAGTAAAAATTGACTTAGCTAGCAATACATATATCTTCTGCAACTCCTAGCCTTCGTCACTTCCTCTACAACGAGCTCCTAGGTAAGTGCCATACATTTCCCCTATTTCCATCGGATTCAAATTTTATTCACTTCCAGTATGTTATTTCTCATTTCAATCTTGCAATTTTGTTCAATTGTAGGTATAATTACCATTTCTGTATGTCTTCAAGAAGATTTTAAGGATGAGATCACCAGTGATCGAATACAAAGGGCATAGACCATATCTTGTAGGCAGTGGTCGACACAGAAAATTGACAAAGAGGTGGCACAAGTAAAAGTAATATACAAACATTTAAATTTACATAAAAAATGTAACTTACAAGTGATTTCGAAGATTCTTTTGTGCATTCCTTTTGAACCAAAAAAATGAATGAAAAGATCTAGTTCACAATTGACCCCTACGGTTCACCATATTTTGAAACTTATGAACGATAGCTTCATTAGTGATATGCTCAAATATATCTTTTTCAAGATAAACCATTAAATTATCATTCATCCATTCATTGCCCATCCGGTTGCGAAGCCGTGTTTTCACAATACTCATTGCAGAGAATGCTCTTTCTACTGAAGCTGTTGCAACCGGCAAAACCAACGCCAATGTTATTAGCTTGTAAACCAATGGATATACCTTATCTCTTCCACTATCAACCATTCTTTGAGTTAGAATACCAATTCCATTTACATTTGAAGTATCAATATTCGATCTCATATCCAACACAAAATTTTTGAGTTGGTCTTCCATTCCCAAAAGAGCGACATCATCAAAATCACTTGGATACAATTTTGCTAATCGAAGTAACTTTTTTACGTTAAAAGCTTTAAAAGAGAGATGGATTCAAAGAAGCAACGCAAAACAACAATTCCATATTTACCTCATTAAATCGATCATTTAATTCAAGCAGTTGCATATCTAGCACAGTATTAAATACCTTCACACGAAATCAATGTAAGTTTGTCATTTCCTCGGCTTTTCATTTTGATCTTTTTCCACTTCCACCCACATGAACATCATTCATACCAGACACTTCAATTTCATGATTTTTGCAAAAATTAGACACACAATCTACCAACTCATCCCATCCACCATCTCTCATTGATTGAAGTCTTGTCTTAGAAGCATTCACTAAGTTCATAGCATTCACAATATCTTGATCTTTTCTTTGCAACGCTTGAGACAAATCATTTGTTATTCCTAGTATCTTTTTCATCAAGTGTAAATCAAATATAATGTCAAAAGATAACATGTCTCTTATCAACCGTGATGCTTCAGCCCTTTGATTAGATAAAAACCCATCTATTTTAATTACACAAAGCACACCAATTATAGAATCAAATAAATGAATCAGTCTCAAAATAGTACCGTAATGTGAACTCCATCGAGTTTCAGAAGGATGAATGAGAGTGCTTTCTTGATTCAAGCCTCGTCCACTTGAAATTTTTTCATTTTCCAAATCCTGAATAATCTTTGCAGCTTGTTTTTTTCTCAAACAATCTTTTCGCTTGCATGAGCCTCCAACCACATTAACCACATTTGATATTAGAAGGAAGAGTTCAGAAACACGTATATGTTTCTTCGCCATAGCCACAAGAGCAAGTTGAAGTTGGTGTGCAAAACAATGGACATAATATGTTGTTTCATTTTCTTTTAAAATAAGAGTCTTCAAACCATTAAACTCCCCTTGCATATTACTTGCTCCATCATAACCTTGTCCCTGTAACATAGATATGCTTAATCCATGTAAATTCAAAAGATCTTCAAGTGCACTTTTAAGTGAGATTGTTGTTGTGCAATCAACGTGTTTAAACCCCAAAATTCTTTCAAGTACGTGGCCTTTTCTATCTACAAATCTCAAGACAACAACCATTTGCTCCTTTATAGATACATCACGAGCATCATGAAGAAGAATACTAAAAAAACTATCACCAACTTCATCAATGATAGCTCTAGTTGTTTCAAATGCACAAGCCTTAACAATATCTTTCTGGATACGAGGAGAAGTTAATTGGAGATTTGCGGGTGCATTTTTTAAGGGCAACTCTTCTTATATCCTCATTATGACTTGCAAGGAGTTTCAAAAGTTCTAGAAAATTACCTTGATTTTTGACTCATCGGATTCATCATGGCCACGAAATGCAAGTCCTTACTTCAAAAGCCATCTAATACATTCAATTGAAGCATTTAACTTCATTTTATTAGCCATTTTTGCTTCAGTCGTCATCTTGACAAAAACTGTTTCAATATGTTGCTTTTGATTAAGTAAATCAACACATTTACTATAAGCTTGCCTATGAGCACTGTTAGTCCCTCCCTCATGCTTTTGATTCTTATCTTTGTCTTTCCAATCACGAAAACCTTCACTTACAAAAGCATCTCCGCCTCCTTGATAACTCAATTCATTTCTAAAAAGATAACACCAAAGATAAAAGGCCGAATCCATGCTTATACTATATTCTAACCACACAAATTCTTTGAACCATGAACGGTTAAACCTTCTCATTTTAACATCAAACTTTCTTTGAGGGAAATTCTCAAAATTAGCTTGGCAAGGACCTTCAGAATAGTATTTTCTTCTAATTCTCTCACGAATATTAGGATGATAATCTGTAATTTTCACTACAAGAAATTCTCTCATAGACTACATCCCTAAGAAATTCTCTTAGTCTAAATTGTCGTTGTCGTAGACGGAACCGTTGTCTTTGCTCAAAAAATTCTCTTATAGACAAGGGTTTGAACTTGTCGTTGTCGTAGACATGTTGTCCTAGGACCTTTCCGTTGTCTTTGCCCAAATTCTCTCATAGACAAGGGTTTGAACTTGCCATTGTCGTAGATGTGTTGTCTAGGACCCTTCCGTTGTCTTTGCCAAAAAATTCTCTCATAGACAAGGGTTTGAACTTGTGCCGTTGTCGTAGGGATAGAAAGAGGGAATAGGGAGAGAATTTTAAAAATTAACAAAAAATATGTGATAATATTAATTGTTTTTTAATTAAATTAAATTTGAAAAGTTTAATTATTTTATGATGTTATCTTATATTATTTTCATTAATATTATCTTATATGAACAAACTCATAATTTTAAAAAATAGTATTTTCTTAAAATATATTAAAAATATGCAGTAGTATATTTTATAACTGTCTTAAAATGAAATTAGATTAAACATTACTAAACATATTAATTAGTCATTAATCTTCCAATTATATATATATATATTCAACCTTTTAAAATATATTAAAAATACAAATAATAAAAGTAACAAAAAATATGTGATAATAGAAAATTGAAAAATATCAAAAATTGAAATAAAACAAATGCATGTAGAATATTACTACATAAAGCACTAGTGGTCTAGTGGTTGGAGTACCACCTTGTCACTCGGGTTCGAATCCCAGAAAACGCGCAATATTTAACATGATGATGTGTTTTCTGAATTCACATTAGGCAAAGATGAATTTTTAGCAACTTTTGGAAAATACCTCAACATAGCTCTACATAAAAAAAAAAGACAAATAAGATTGAAATCTCTTGAGCTAGCAATGATCTTCTAACATACAAATTAACAATATTTGGTATTACTTAACAATAAACAAATAAATAACAGTACAAGCATTATGAATCAGACTATTCTTATATTTTTACCTAGTAGTGAAAAACACCGTTCACCGATGGTCGTTGATACACTTTAGCTCCGTTGGGCTTTCTCCGTAGCAACAACAAATATAAAAGGGAAGACTCAATTTGTTGGAAAGACTAAAGAGTGAATGACAGTTATGTTAGGTTTTTTTTTTCTTTTGAGAATGGGGAATTTTTCTGAAAATTGAGTCCGTCACTGGAAGTCTGGAATTGATAATGCAAATTGACATGGGGAATTAAAATATCTTAGGGTATTTTAGTAAATTGGTAGGAAAATTAAAGGGGTGGCACATGCCATCCCTTGTCTTCACTTATGTTCGCCATTGCTTGTAGGGACTCCAATCTCTCGAAATCATGAATTTTCACTCACCATTTATTAAATGCTTTCTCCTGTTTCCTTCAGAACTTAAGTGTGTTGAATAATTTCTTCAATTGTATATTGATTTTGAATGGACAAAGTGATATCACATTAGTACCCGCAAGCTGCAAAGCACAAGTTATAGTTTCACAAAGCCAAAGTTTAGGGCTTGCAACATTGTAAATTTTATGCAAGGATTGAGAGAATTTTGATTTATGAAAATCCCATTCTCTAGTTGTTTCACTTGTAAACCAAAGAATAAACTTAATTCTCCCATCATGCTCATCTCAAACTTTTTTTGCATGAGGGTTGAGAATTTTTCGCATAAATTTTTGTTTGTGGATCCAAAGATGATGTCATCCACATATATCTAAACAAGCAGTATATTATCTTCATCATGTATCTTGAATAGAGTCTTGTCTACTATCCCTTTCTGAAATCTATTCTCCAAGAGATACAAGGACAGTATATCATACCAAACTCTAGGTGCTTGTTTCAAACCATATAAAGTCTTCTCTAATCTGAATATCTTGTCTTCTACCTGTTCTTCAAAACCCGGTGGCTGTTCCACATACACTTCTTCAGATAGTAGTCCATTCAAAAATGCACTCTTTACATCCATCTGATAAACATTTCCATAAATATCCTTATAGCTTCAAGCCTAGCAACAGGGGCAAAAGTCTCATCAAAATCTATGTCTTCTTCCTGGCAGTATCCTTTTGCTACTAACCTTGCTTTGTTTCTAACCACAGCACCAGTTTCATCTAGCTTGTTCTTGAACACTCACTTTGTTCTAATAACTCCTTGATGTTAAGACCTTGGAACCAATCTCCATACATGGTTCCTTTCAAATCCATTCAACTCTTCCTGCATGGCCTGAATCTAGTTACTGTCTTCAAGAGCTTTCTCCACACTCTTGGGTTCAACTTGTGATATGAAACATGTGAATAGTGATTCTTGAGACCTTGATCTTCTTATTTTAACACCTTCATTGATATCCCCAATCACAAGCTCTCTTGGGTGATTCCTGAGCTATGTTCTATTAGGCTCAAAACTGTAAGCTGGTTGCTGAGCAGTAACCTGTTGATCAGCAGTATCCTGACTACGGTTACTGTTGGACTGAAGTATCCTTTTTATTTGTTGTTCAGTATCCTGTGCCACTGTATTCCTAGATACAGTAACCTATGTACTGTTTTCAGTAACCATTTCAGCAGGTACTCCATCAATGTATCTTACTACATGATCCTTGATCTTCATCTTAGATACATCTTCCTTTAACTTGTCCAACTCAGTAGTAGCACAATGTGGTTTATCAAATACTACATGTAATGATTCTTCCACAACCAAGCTTCTCTTGTTGAAGATCCTGAAAGCCTTGTTTACTGAAGAGTATCCTAGAAATACCCCTTCATCTGATTTTTCAACAAAGTTCTTTAGGTGCTCATTTCCATTGTTTAGAATATAACATCTGCATCCAAAGATATGCAGGTATGAAATGTTTGATGTAACACCATGCCAAACTTCATTGGGAGTCTTATCATGATCCTTGTTGATCAAACATCTATTCTGAGTGTAGCATGTTGTGCTGGTTGCTTCAGCCCAAAATCTCTTTGGTATGCCAATATCAGCAATCATAGTCCTTGCTACCTCCTTCAGAGTCTTGTTCATTTTTTCTGTAATTTCATTCTACTGGGGAGTTCTTGCTGCAGAATACTCATGATAAATCCCATTTTCTGAACAATACTTCTCTATGAACCTGTTTGTGAACTCTATTCCTCTGTCAGATCTTATCTTCATAATGCTTAAGCTCTTTTCATTCTGCACTCTCTTCATAAATTCTGGCAGCCTGTTTTGAGTTTTAGATTTCTTAGACAGGAAGATAGTCCAAGTAAATCTGGAATAATCATCCACAATCACAAGGGAATACTTCTTCCCACTTACACTAACAGGCTCTACTGGACCAAAGACATCCATATATAGAAGATCCAGAATCCTGTGTGAAAATCTCTGCACTTTATCCTTGAAAGAACTTCTTACTTGTTTGTCTTTCTGACAGGCTCCACAAATATTCTCCTTCTTATAAGCAACATCTGGTAGACCTCTCACTAGGTTCTTCCTTGCTAGCTTGTTGATTGTTTTGAAGTTCAGATAACTCATCCTTTTGTATCATAGCCAGCTTAGTTCAGGAGTGCTCTTTGCAATGAAGCATGTTGGCTGCATTATTGAACTCCAATCAGTAAGATAGATGTTGCCTCTCCTGGTTCCAATAAGCTTCACCTTGTTCGTCTTGTTGTCTCTTATCTGACACTTGTTGAGGTTAAACTCCACTGAACATCATTTTTCATAGAATTAGCTGATACTTAGGAGGTTATATTTTAGCCTTTTGACATATTAAACATCACTGATACTTGCATTGCCTCTAATCAAGCTTTTTGTACCCTTGGTGTTTCCTTTGGAGTCATCTCCGAAGACAACCTTAGGTCCTTTACATGGTAGGAAGTCCCTTAATCCAGCTTTGTTGCCAGTCATATATCTGGAGCAGCCGCTATTAATATACCATACATCTCCGCTGCTTCCTAGCAACTATGCCTGCCAGTAAATCCGGTAGATTTAGGTACTCATACAAGTACGGGTCCTAGGTGGTTAGTCCTTTTTGGGACCCACACCTTGGTGGTTCTCTTTTTGTAAGTACCCTTTGTAGGATACTGTTTGTGATGTGTGTGTGCTGGAGATTTTCAAGTGTTATATTTCCTGTTTGAGGAAGATACTCCCTTATACCTTTCCAGAGTATGAACTCTTTGGAATTTATACATGTATGTCTTGGTATATGAGGGGTAGAAGTTTTGCTGTAACCTAGAAGATTGCTGCATTCTTCTCCTACTTGCAGTATACTAATTGTGTTGTTTTCTGAGTTTTTGTGCAGACTTACTGTCTTCTTCCTACAAAATGGGCTTCTTTCCCTTATCAATTGTACTAGCTTTGTTCAAACTTCCACTGATAGGAAGGAGTTCCTGAGTATAAGAAACTCGGGCTTGAATAAACTTTCCAGCATTGGATGTGCTAGCTATTTTTTGAGAGCTACCTGCGCAGTATCCTAGACCATTTCCTCTGTAGGCATTTTGGGTCTCCAAGATACATTCCTGTACTTTTCTTGCTGATTTACTATACACATCAATTGTATTTTGTAAGGCAACTTTCTCAACTTCTAGCTTAGTGACTAGCAGCTTGAACTTAGAGACCTCAACTCTAAGATTATTGCATTATGTACTGTAGTACTCTAGGTCAGTAACATATTCCTTCAGTACAACATGCTTACTCTTGAGCTGATGGTTTTCCTCTCTCAGTTCTTCATGAGCTGAATTTATCTGCTCAAAGTCACTCATGATCTGTCTAAAAGACTGGATCATGTTCAGCTTTTCAGAACTTGAAACATCAAGAGATTGTGAAGTTACCTCATCATCCTCTTCATCTTCATAATCCTAGGCCATAAGGTACAGTAGTGTTTCCTCATCGGAGGTAAAGCTATCAAAATCGCTCTCGGATGAGCAATCGTCTTTGGTTTCTTCTTTGGAGCTGTTTGCTGCCTTTAGAGCTTCAACTTCACTTAGAAGAGCCCTGAGCTTTTGCTTGTCATCCCTCCTCTTTTCTCTTCTCTGCACCCTCTCATCCTCAGTATACTTATGTACTTGAGGGTAGGGGCAGTTTCTGGCGAAGTGTCCAGGTTTCCTGAAATTATAACATAAGTCAGAGGAACCTGTGTTAGTTTGTGGAGTAGGTCTTATCTGGCGCTGCTACTTTTGGAATCGGATTTACTTCGTTGAAATTTTTTATGATATTTTGGATATATCCCAATATTTTGCAATATATCCACGATATTTCCCGATATTTTTCCAATTTTACACTGAGATGGACGGATATGGATACGGATATGGATATTTGTGATATATTTGGGATATCCCGGAAAATTTTTTTTACCCCCATATCTATATCGCAACCTTCAAAATACGGATATATTGTAGATATATCACATGTGTATCGGGATATTTTCATCCTTATCCGACATGCGCGCAACGTGCACCAACGCTCTCGGTATCCCCCGATGTGCGCACAACACGCACCCGACACTCGTCCCTCGATGTACGCGCGCATCTGCACCCGGCGCAATACCCAACAGCAGCAACAGGGGCTGTGACATCCCGACTCCACCATGGTCGGCGACCTCCCATTACCGACGACACCACCTGCAACGGCGACACAATAAGGCGCCGCCCCAAATCCAACTTCGGCCAGCGACCTCCCATCAACGGCAACAACCAACACAAACCCACTTATACACACACCAACACACACACACTATAACAACACAGCCATGACCGGTGACCACCCGTCGTCGGCCACCCCGATCCTGACCATACCGGTGTGACACCGTGCACCGGCCACCAGCAAATACGGCGGCGCTGCACAGCGCCGCCCCCAACAGTAACACACACATTCACGCTCAAACACACACACACGCACAACTCCGGTGCCACCGCTCACGACAGCGCCGCCCCCTAACACTACACACACACCCAGGAGGCTGCCCAGCCACAGCTCCAATGAGGGAGAGAAGGAGAGAGAGCAGACGGGGAGAGAGAAAGGGAGAGAAGAGAGAGAAAATAGGTTTTTCAGAAGTTTGACCGACCATTTTCCGGCGAAGGAGAAGTCGGAATGAAAAATCGAGCTCGGATTTGGAACGGGCTCGTTGAAAGCTATAAGAGATGTGAAAATCGGCCGAAATCGAGAAGAAAAAATTTTCGGCACCGACGGTGGTGGCTGGAAAACCAGAAGAGAGATGAGAGAGAGATGAGAGACGAGATATCTTACTTTTCAACTTTTCATTTGAATTATTACTTTTTACGATTCGTTTCGTATTATTTATACTCTTTTTCGAAATATCATACTATTCATTGAAAATATCTTACTATTTACTATTCATCGAAAATATCTCGTTTCCGATTCTTCGTATTCATCGTATTCTTTGTGATTTGAGCTACGAGTCTCCAATTGACCTCAAATTCATTTCTATCATCTTGTATTTCGATTACAAATCTTATGATAAAATTATAACCTATGTTTTTCAATTAATTTATACCACCGATTAATTAAACATGCATTTTATCATTTTTCTGAAACTCACATAATTAAATCAAACAATTAGAGGTTTAATTATTTAATTAGCAAATTATGCGTAGTTTTGTCCTATGCGCTACAATGGCTCCAGTCTTCCTTTCTATTTATTTGTTTTTTAAATTTTCTTGATAACTACATTATCAAGTTATGTTAGCATATTCAGCCAATGAAGCTTTGGGTCTTGAGTTTCATTTTGTTCTTAGCCAACAGGCTAACATACACGTGATTGAAAAATGAAACAGAATTAGGAAAAGACAAATCAGAGTTGCTTAAAATAGATAGTGTTTTTTTGCATAAGAAAATGGATGAATAATCTCTCAATACTCATTTAATGTATTCAGTCCTTAGAAAAAGAATTGGTGCCCATAAAGATTGAAATCATAATCTCATTACAAAAAGTGGTAGTCTAACTGGAATCAAATAAAATTATAAAGTTTAAGACAACATCATGTGTTTACCATCAACCGTCTGCACAGTGAGCCTCTATCATCAACCTTTTCCACTTGATCCCTCAACAATCTCTCCATCTCAACTTTGTGTTTTATTTGTTCTTGTAAACAAACATTATCTATCTTTATTCTTACAAAACACTCCTTTTGGAAACTTGGCAGTTTAGGATTGTACCACTCAAAAAATTTGCAATCATCAATTTGAAATAAAAAATATAGATATTAGTAATAATGAAATATAATCAAATCCAAGCACACCAGGACAAAAATTATCCAAACTGAAAGAATCAATATACAAACTAAAAGATTATTAAAAAATAAAGAAATTATATATCAATATAGATACTAAAAGATTATTAAGTTCAAGAATACATAAATTTTTTATAAATAATATGTTCTCATCTTGAGGCTCAACAATGCAAATAGAAAATTAGAGAAAAATAGGCCTTAAATTCTCAATTCGTCTCACATCCTTATCTTGGGTTATTGAATAAAACAACTTACTTGAAATCATTTTCCTAGTGGTATTTTTCAAGTATAGTCAACCAATGCTGAGAGTTTATGAATTGTGATTAATCAAATTACACAATCGAAGTTGCACAAATTATGATCAGAACAAACAATGGGCTACATAAAAAATGATTACAACATCCAATATATGACCACTATCTAACCCACTTGCAATTATTAACAGATGTTATTAGATAAAGAGGTTGAAATTACCTTCGCAATAGATAAATAATGAATTATCAGATCTTTACACGCAAGGATGGACTTACATTACACATTTCTAAGTTGATTGAAAATTATTATGACATACTCACATCTCTAAAACGACAACAAAAGAATCTTTTTGTTGGGTTAACATTCATTGTTGATGTTAAGAAATTAGAACCATTGTTGTGATAACATGATCTTGTAGGCATGAATTTGAAGGAGATCGATTGCTGACTGAGCGGTGTGATCTTTCAGAGTTAGAAGAATACATTTTTATCAAGATACTTGATCCCAAATTTTAGGGTTCTTGAAGGATGGATTAATTTAGGCTATGAGAGAGGGATAATTTTGGGTTGTGTTCGAAGAAGACATTTTTTATCAATATTTCTCTCTTTCTCTTCTTTGCGCTGTGTTTAGATTATAAATTAGGTTTTTTCCTTTTTTTTTTAAATTTACATGTGGGGTGATGACTGGATTTTAATTGACATGTCAGCAATTAACTTATACAATTCGTGCTCCACGTCAACAATTGGAGATCGAAAAGTCTAAACGTGTCCCAAATTAAACTAAGCGTTAAATTGAGCATTTTTAGTGTTGCAGTCAAAAGTTCATGTTGCAATTGAAATTAGACCCAAAGTTCATATATTTTTATATAATTAATCCTTAATTAATTTCTTAGTTTGATAGATTGTTTGAACCAAAGTAATTTCTAAGTCTTCCAACATTTAAATCTTCATGGTTAATTATTTTTATTTCCTTTTGAATTTATTAATTATTTTTAATGATTCTTTTATATAGGCAATTATATTTTGCCTCCAAGTATTTGCTTTCTGAATATTATATGATTTTATTTTACAAAAGATACACAAATTTTTTAAAATCCTCTAAAAATCTTGTCAAACAACGATATAGTAAACAAATAAAATTTTGAAAGAAACTATCAACATTACAATTAGTTAGTTTGAAGATCTATCATAATTACTATATTTTACTATTCTTGATATAGAAAACTTTATAGTTTAATTTTTATTATATATGTTTATAATATGTCATTGGAAAGCTCTTTAAATATATATTAATATGGAACTAATTTAAGTCTAAGATTCAAAATATTCAAGAATATAGAAGAAAAAGAATCAAAACATATAAAAATCTTCAAGAAGAGTTTCGAATGTAAAGGACACTTACCTTTTATAATCAAATAGAAAAATAAAATAAATATTGAATTATTTTATTATCCGTAATATAGAGTTTTCTTTAATTAGGACTCTAATTCAATTTAATTATGTAGGAAGGTTAAAATAGACATTATGAAAAATGGATGAAACTTAAATTATTCATACTTATATATATATATATATTCTATATAATATACTTCTATAAAAATATATTATTTTAATACTTATACTCGTGCATCGCACATGTCAAATACTAGTTATACACTTGCATCATCATTTTTAGTGGATGTCTTTAATGTCATTTTAGTTGGCCATGGCTAACCAATATGAAATAAATTCTTACACTTTACACTACAATATCTCATACTTTTTTTATTTTTATTTCTTTTCAATGTGGGAAAACTTGTTATACAAACTTATATATTTTTTACACTCATACTTTCTTTGTTTTTATTAAGGTTAATTGCCATAAAAATCACAAACTTTACTTAATTTGAAATTTGAACAAACTTTTTGAATATCACCAAAAATAATATGAACTTTCAAATCTTTTTTAATTTTAACCAACGAACAGATTTTGGGTATATTTGTTTTAGAAATAACTCCCAGTACCGTTTCAAAATAGAATAATTACTTAACATACAAAAAGATAGTTATTTTGATATGGTGATAGTTATTTCCAAAATAAACATACCCGAAATCTACAATGGTTAAAATTTCAAAAAGTTATGGAAAGTTCATGTTATATTCAAAAAGTTGGTTAAAATTGCAAAGTAAGTAAAGTTCATTATTTTTCCGATGATTAATCCATTTTATTAGTATTATTATTATTATGTCAATGTGGGACAACTTCCAGTATTATACTAATTATAATAAGTAATAAGAAAATAGAAGATATTCAATTTAAAAAAAAAAATTTATATATTATTAAACTGAATGAGTTTTCTTAGTTTTTAAAAAATTAAGGAGATATATAAATGTAATTTTATATGTTAAGTGTTAATGTGAATAATGTTGTAGACTTTATTAACAAATATTTTAAATTTATCATAATGATTATAATTTGTTATTAAAAATGATTTTGTATTATTATCATTATTATTATTAATTATATACAAATTTATAGAAAGTTATATAATATGACAAAAATTTTAAAAATTATTATTAAATTTCTTTTAAATGGTCGAACCTTCCGGTTGAATCTTGAACCAGTAATCACCAGTCAAGTTCCACAAACATTGATATATATCACATGTTTCCAACTCTAACAATAATTATTTACAGTTTTATAAAAAAGAAATCCTCTATACTCAAATTCAGTCGAGAGCTTAAATATTCGGATTGATGGGTACTTTAATTAAAAAAATCCTCAAGATTAAATCACTAATATGAAACAAACAAAAGTTATGTAAATTAGGCCAGATAAGCTCGAAATGACATTAATGTAATAAAACCTTTCCAAATAATTTTACTAATTTTCACTTGAGAAATTACCAACTATAAGCAAAAAGCAAAGAAAAAGGCAAAACATAAAAAAGAAAAAACAGAGGGAAAAAGAAAGAGTACTACATATTTTTTTTAAAGGAAATAAACAAAGAGAGGAGTCCTACTCCCCTCCTTTCCTTCATCACTTTCCCTACTCTCAATCAAGTGTAAAAGAGAGCCTCAAAAAGAGGTTCTTAAAAGAAAAGCAAAAGTGAAAGTGAGACAAAGGTGAAGTTGAGGAAGTAAAAGTGGAAGGCATTGATTGTCAATCTTTCATTTTTGAGCTAGGGGTAAAAAAGGAAGAGGTGATCAATCAAGAAATTAAAGAAAGAAAAATGTATGAAGGTGTAGATGTTGTTGAGAGCTCAGGGGTGAAGCTGCAGATGGTGGGGTCCGGCAGCCCGGTCGGGTGGTGGAGCATCAACGATACCATGCGCCGTCCTCCGCCACATCAATTACCACCCTGCACCCTATTTCCTCCTTCTTCATGGAATCATTCCCAACCCCCCCAGCTTCCAGAGTCATGGACCCAACTACTCTTGTACAATATTCATCTCTCTCTCTCATTCACGCACAGATCTCTTATTAATTTGTGATGCATGCACAATATCTTCAAGATCAATTAGGATCGGGATCTTCTGTTGTGTTTAAAACATGTACCACAGCATGAGCTGGATTATTGAAGCACTGCAGTTCATATTAGATATAGGCCATACCCTAGCTAGAAATTATGCCATTAATCTTGTGATTTCGTGTAGGTGTCTAATTTAGCTATCACTTGTTGTGTAGAGGAGGGTTAGCTGGTGAAGACGATAAGCATTCTTTGATGAGCTGTATGCACCCTAAATATCTCCACAATTGGGACCAAAAATTGCTTGGTTTCTCACCACAATCCAACCACTCACATCAAGATCCCTTATCGGATCAGATATACTTAAATTCCATGGTATACTTATCAGCGATATTTACTTTTACTAATTTCTCTATTTAACTGGGATTAAGCTTGTTAAATTCTTCATTCATGCAATAGCATGTTTAATTTGAAGTGTGTCTGTGTCTGGATGTGAGAGAGAGAGAGAGAGAGAGAGAGAGAGAGAGAGAGACTTTATCTCTCCGTTCATGCAAATCTTTTTGTTTTAGAATTGAACTATATATCTGCCCCTTCACTGGATTAATTTGATTTCTATTCTAGCAAGTCTTCGAGAAAATTAGGAAGGCATAATCATATTATGCACATAGTTTCCCAATATGGATCCTTTACAAATTGTTTAGTTATAAATTTTTGAGTGAGATGAACAAAAAGTAACCCATACACTTTCTACCATTTTGTGTAACTCTCTCCCATTTCACATGAAATTTAAAGAAGAGAAATGTAGAAGATCAATTTGCAAGTTATTTCCCACCCAATATATGTATGTAATGATGAAATTAAGCATGATTAATGTTATTGAATGTTTTATGAAGTGCAACAGCACGGTCACCACTAATGGGGCAGCAGCAAAGAAGGCCAAAATTCAACCCTCTTCAGTCAAGTCTACATTAAAGGTACACACCTTAAGCCAATAATTCATTCTTCATTTTCTCACTTTTAATTTTCTTGGTAAACATTATTCATTGCTAGGTTTGTTCTTGTTTCTGAATATGTCTTTATCTTTTTTGGAATTTAACTATTGTCTTTCCTCATTGTCATGATCCCTTCCATGCTTATTCTTTGTCTATCCTTTATCTTGTCCACACACAAGAAAGAGAATATATCTCTGTTTATATATATATATATATATATATGTAATCAATGAGAAAATCATCTCGTGTTTAATCACATCTTAAATCTTTAATTAAAACAGGTGAGAAAAGAAAAAGTGGGAGATAGAATTACTGCTCTCCACCAGCTTGTATCCCCATTTGGCAAGGTAAATATTAATCTCCCAATAAAATAATTATATTAATTATTAACTAACTATTAAAGAATAATTGATGCATTTAATTAAGCTTGTTCTTCTATTAAATCACAACCTTTTTCATCACTAGGGTTTGATCTCAGAGAACTCTTAAAAAATAAAAGAATTCAGAGTACATGCATAATAAATATAATATAACTAAAGTATGATCGAATTTTTAAATAATTACTATTTTTTATTTGAATTTTTAAATAACTATTATTTTCATATAATTTTTTCTTTTCTTTTTCAGACTGACACAGCTTCAGTCCTGTTAGAAGCCATTGGATACATAAAATTCCTTCAGAATCAAATTGAGGTGACTCTTCTATCCTACATCATTATATTTTATTAAAGTTAATTAGCAAGAACTTAATCTTGAGTTTCCGAGATAAGTATTATCTCTAAAACAATATCATCATATGGATTTATCCCCCTTGGTTTATGCAGGCTCTAAGTTTACCATATTTGGACAGTGGTTCAGACATCATGAGGCAACAACACCCTGTATAATCTCTCTCTCTCTCTCTCTCTCTCTCTCTCTCTCTGCTTTATGTTGCTTTTAAACATGCATGTGGATATCTGAGGAAATAATACAAAACATCATGTGCAAGTTAACATAATTTTGAATTATTGGCTAACTTAATTTTGATTATTATATTAATTAATAATTCCACCCAAAAAATTTAAAGTAAAAGAAAAGAAAACTCATATAAAATCTTATTTATTGATCCTTCAAGAGTTGTTTCTGAAATTTCACTGAGTCCATTGTTCTTTTGATGGTTCATTTGTGTAGCAGTTGAATGGAAAATGCATAAAGAGGAAAGGAATGTCTGATGCTCATCTGGTACTAAAAATATTCTGCCTTTATTTACTGTTGCATCTTTACTTTATAGAACTTTGATCATAACATTATATAATTTTATGACCATCAACTTTTCCTTTTTTTTATTTCATTATAATATTTTTATGGGATTATTAGGAATCTGATGAAGAACCCAAAAAGGACTTGAAGAGTAGAGGGCTTTGCCTAGTTCCAATATTTTCCACACTTGATGTTGGCAATGACAATGGAACTGATTATTGGGCCCCAACTTTTGGTGCAAACTTTCGATAAATCGTAGAATTTCAATTGAATAAATTTCATGAAATGATATAACATCATGAGCAGTCAATCTGTTAAAATATATCCAAGGCTGATTGCTTCTGATGCTATGCATTTTTTATTTTTTTGTCAGATTATATAATCAGCAACTCGATGTAATGTTGTCAAATTCGAATTTGTGAATTCATCATTAATTATGATATTTGGTTAATGTTGTTCTTACCTTGATGATAATTAGCACATCTTGCTCCGCACAGTATAGTAGATTATATGCGCAGCACTAGGAAGAACACATAAATATTTATTAAATTATGAGTTAAATACATCCTCTTTAGCAGAAAAACGTGTATTTCTTGCTCATTACAAGAAATTCACTTATTCACAAACATCATGTGGAACTAATAATTTTGCATTTCTGATTCCATAATTTCACTCCGCTTAGGCTTATCTCTTTCTAGGGAGAGATTAATTAATAATTCATTATCTAATGGATCATTGTATTCTTATACTCTATCAAAGAGATATCATTATTTATCAACTGTGTTCCTATCTATCCAAATGCTATTAATGAACCAAATGACAAAGACGTTGTTCCAACTTTTCAAATTAGTTTTGTTATTGTAAATTTTGTGTTTTCGTTGATCAATTTTCATTATACAATTTACAATATATGAAATTCATTTGTGGTCCTACCCAAAAGGTTGTGTTCGATTATGGTCCTATTAATTTTCGATTATCAATTTTAGTCCTTCTTTCACCAGAATTAGTATTTTCCGACCAATTTCCAACGAATGACACACACTCACCTCCAATTCCATTATTTTAGTTAACTTATGCTTACGTGGCTGTTTTTTTCGCATGTGAATTTCTTTTTTGTATTTGCTTACTACCTAAATTATCAAATCACTGTCACATCATTTATATGTATTAAAATAAACAAAAAATGATACAGAAAAAAAAAAGGGAAGAAGTATTAGAAGAAAAATATTAACCAAAACACACACTTAAAAAAAAAAAATTAATTAAGAAAAAAGAAAGCAAAATCAGAGTAAACACAACAAATCCCAAATTAACTTAAATTCAAGAACAAAAATTTTATCTCCTCAATTGAAGAAGACAAAAGAACATGTCCCAAGCCTCTGCATTATTCTGCAAATCAGCAAAAGAGGGAAGGGGCGACATCGCCATCTGAGTTGCAGAAAAGTTTGAGAACGCAGATCCAAGATCCTTAGAAAATGGTGGATTTTATCAATGTAGTCAACGGTGCACTAAATCGCCGATAACTGATCGCAGATGAGCTTGAATTCATGACCAAAGTCCGCCACAGATCTATCACCCTTCTATATCGATTGCAGTTGTCCCTTGAGATGGAATTCACGGACTTTTGATTGATGACTGAAAGAATTTTCAAGGGTAATCCAGACGTCCTAGCAGATGGCAACCAACAACTAAGACATTAACATACATCGGTCAAGGAAGATAAAAGTAGGCTTACGAGCATTTGATCTTCGATGTGCCAGGCAGTATAGGCCAGATTTGGCAACGTACGACCATCCTTTGTCACTTCAGTCTGTGGTGGCGGACGGGAACCATCAACAAGATCGATGAGACCTTGGCTTATGAGGAGAGGATAAACTTGACCCCTCCATATATAAGATAATTTGATGAAGTTCGTAAGCATATGAATGAGAGTGTTGAAAGGGAGAGTATCAAAAGAGGTAGATGAAAAAACCATTGCGTGAGGAAATGGGCAGATTGGTGGAAAAAGTTGACAAGAAAATAAGGGATGAAAGAAGACGGCAAGAGAATGAGAAGGGTATCAATTGGTTAGGTTGATACCATGTTATTGTAAATATTGTGTTTCCGTTGATCAATTGTCATTATACACTTTACAATATATACAAAAGAATATCAAGGAAGGTCAACTCTAGGATTTACAATCCCTAAATTATTGGAATAATCAAAGACTCAATCTTTTATTTATTTTACACTATTAGGTTTATTCTGCAACAACACAACAAATGCTAGTTTCAATATGGGTTTCCATGAAGCCAATTTAGTAAGGCTAAGGTTAACAAGAGCAATACTATAGGTAAGAAATTTAAACCCCAAGTTTGAGGATTTAGTTATGCGATAAAAAAGCTATTTTTCATATAACAAAACAAAAACAAGTCAATCTGAAGAGAAATAAATGAATTCCAAAGATCTTGGGCAAGTCCAAAGAAGGTTTTCCATTATTCATCATAATGTATTTCTAAATCCCAGTAGCCACAATATTAGATTTGAGTCATAAAATTCCTTGGTCATAATCAAACAACACAAATCATAGGGGAGGGGGGGACTATAGCAACCCGACAACCTTAATTTACGTAGCTAGCATGAAAAAATCTCCAATTCCTAAAAACCCTAATTTAAGAAATGTTGAAAGTAATAATTTGTAATCTTATCTAGAAGATATATGAATGGGAAGTCAAAGAGTCAAGTTATTAATTAGATCCATTGTATTTTATTTCTCTAGAGTCTTCACTTGAACACTATATATAGTGGTGTCATTTGGAATCCAAATATTATGAAACAGAGTGAAGTGAGCAATATCCAATTGTAAAAGAGAGTGAGCTGTAGCTACTCCACTAAATTTTAACAATATAAAAGTTCTTTCGAGTCCATTATAGCTTCCGTACCTAACAAATTTGGTATCTAGAGCCATCACAAGCTCATCTATCTTATGGCTTCCTCTCTATTCACATATTCTCCAAGTGGAGTGCCTATATTTGAAGGAGAACACTATGACTATTGGAGTAGTCAAATGCAAACTTTTTTATCTCTATGGATCTTTGGGACGTGATCGACGATGAAGAACCAAACATGGAGCAAGAAGGTTCCATAAAAGCACAAAAGGAGTTAAAGAAAAAAGATGCTATGACACTTCGATATATTCAACAAGGTGTTGGTAAATCTATTTTTCCTCGAATCTTTGGAGTAATGAAGGCCAAAGAGGCTTGGGAGATTTTGAAGCTCGAATTTCAAGGTATGGAGAAAACAATTATTTTTGAAGTTACAATTCTTATTGAGAGATTTTGATAATCTCAAAATGGAAGATCGTGAGTCGGTTCGTGATTTCTCATCACGAGTCATAGAGATCGTGAATCAAATCAAAAGTTGTAGAGATACAATTCCCGACAAATGAGTGGTAGAGAAAGTGTTACGATGTCTTCCACCTAAGTTCGATCATGTCGCTGCTGCTTTTGAAGAATCAAAAGACTTGTTGAAATTGACGATGCATGAGTTGACGGGATCACTCCTTGCACATGAGCAAAGAATCAACCGCTCATTCAATCAATCAACCGATCAAGCTTTCCAGTTTAAGTAGATTTCAAAAACTAATTCAAGCAACCAAGGAGGTTCATTTCACAAGAAGGGAAATCTGGAAATTGGCAACAAAATGAAAACAAGAGCAATTGGAGATCGAGGCAACCACAAGCTCCGATAATAATTCTTCTTGTGTCATTTGCAAAAAAACAAATCATGAATCCAAGGATTGCTTCTTCAAGTGCAAAAGATGCAAAATCCCCAATCATTCTCAAAGGGATTGTTGGTTCCAAAATAAGGAGAAGAACAAGGAAAGGGAAGATACAAATTTTCTAAATACATCAAAGCATGAAATTTTGTTCTACTCCAACAATCATGAGTTTGAAAACGTGTGGTACTTGGATAGTGGATGCAGCAACCACATGAAGGGTAATCGAGATTTCTTTGTGGATCTTGATCCGAGCATAACTTCACAAATCGTTCTTGGCAATGGCTCACAAAGTAGTGCAAAGGGAAAAGGAACCATTGTTGTCCACACTAAGGAAGGTAACAAAAAACTTATCACTGATGTTCTTTATGTGCTAAATCTTTCACACAATCTCCTTAGTGTTGGTCAACTTATTCAAAAAGATTTTTCTGTCCATTTCGATGATGGAAAATGCAAAATTCTTGATAAAAAGTTGAATGTTGTTATTGCAAATATTGAGATGAGGAACAAAATTTTTCCTCTTAATATGTCGCTCCCTAATAGCCATGCTCTCAAAGTTAACAATATGGATTTATCTCACATTTGGCATGCATCTGCGATATGGGCATCTCAATAATAAGGGTCTTCTTTTGCTCAAATAGAAGAATATGGTTAGTGGGCTACCCACTATCCATAAATCAATTGAAGTTTGTGAAGGCTGCATTTATGGAAAAATGCACAAGCTCCCTTTTCCAAAAACATCTTGGAGGGCAAAAACACCATTAGAGCTAATTCATTCCGACATTTGTGGACCAATGCAAAATCCTTCTCCGGGCAACAAGAGATATTTTATTCTTTTTGTTGATGACTATACCCGGATGATATGGATTTACTTCCTCAACTAGAAGTCCGAGGCATTTTCCATCTTCTTGTAATTCAAATCTCTCGTGGAAAAAGAAAGTGGTTTTCTTATTAAATCCTTGAGGACTGATCGTGGAGGCGAATTCTTCTCCAACCCTTTCATGGAATATTACAAGAATAATGGAATCAAGAGACAGTTGACTGTAAGAAAAACACCACAGCAAAACGATGTAGTCGAAATGAAGAATCGCACTATTGTGGAGATGGCAAGGAGTATGCTAAAAGGCAAAGGAATTCCAAACCTATATTGGGCAGAAGCTGTTCACACCACCGTGTACATCCTAAATCGATCTCCAACAAAGACGGTAAGAAACAAGACTCCATTTGAAGCTTGGCATAAGAAGAAACCTGTTGTTGATCACTTCAAAAATTTTGGCAGCATTTCTTACTCTCTCATTTCATCTCAAGGTCGTGGAAAATTTGATGAGAAAGGCCAAAACTTATTTTCATTGGCTATAGCGATGAGTCGAAAGGGTATCATCTTCTTGACCCTTCATCTAATAAAGTAATTGTTTCACGATAAATTTCATGATAAGTTATGGAGTCTATAAATTTCCATGATCCATTGGAGTCTCAAGCTAGTCCTTCTCAAGTCCAAATTGGTGAAGGTCAAAGAAGTGAAGAAGAAGTAGATGAAGAAAGTCCTCCAAGAAAAACTCGTCTGCTAAGTGAGATCTACGAGTCTTGTGAATTTAGCTTATTCTTCGCTGAACCTCAAACCTTTGAAGAGACATCAAAGGATGAGCAATGGACGAAAGCGGGGCTAAGTGGGTCTATAAAATCAAGTTCGATGATGAAGGCAAAATTCAAAAATACAAAGCCCGACTTGTTGCAAAAGAGTATTCTTAGCAACCTGGAATCGACTTTATAGAGATATTTTCTCCGATTGCTAGAATTAAGACCATCCGAATGGTTCTTGCCTTAGCGGCTCACTTAGAATTGAGTGTTTATCAACTCGATGTAAAATTGGCATTTCTTAATGGAGAAATTAAGGATGAAGTCTATCTTGAGCAGCCCGAAGGATTCAAAGTGAAAGACAAAGAAGATAAAGTCTGTCGATTAAAGAAAGCGTTATACGGCTTGAAACAAGCTCCTCGAGCTTGGAATAGCAAAATCAGCAGCTATTTTCAAGAAAATGGTTTCGATCGCAAGTGAGTCATCTCTCTATGTAAAAAAGGTTGATAATAACTTTCTCATGGTATGCTTGTATGTGGATGATCTCATCTATTTTGGCACCAATGCAACCATGGTAGAAGACTTCAAGAGAAAAATGATGGAGAAATTCGAGATAACAGACTTAGCGATATTTTTTGGGAATTCAAGAGAAGCAAAGTCCGGGAAGAATTTTCTTATACCAAGAGAAGTACATTGATGATCTTCTTAAGAAATTCAACATGAGCCAATGCAAGTCAATCTCTTCATCTATGGCGTTGAACGAGAAATTGCAAGTCCATGATAATGCTGAAAAAACTGGTGAAACTCTTTATAGGAAACTGATTAGCTTGTTGTTCTACCTCAACACAAGGTCGGACATAACTCACTCTATTAGCTTCCTGTCTAGGATCATAAGTGAACCAAGTAAAATTCACCTTTCTGCAGCAAAAAGAATTTTGAGATACTTGAAAGGAACAAAGAATCAAGGCATTGAGTTCAAGAAGGAAAATAATTGCAAGCTTGTTGGCTACACTGATAGTTATTGGGCTGGATCACAAGATGATCGAAAGAGCACTTTCGGGTACATCTTTTGCCTTGGGACAAATATAATTTCATGAAGTTCAAGGAAACAAAAATTTGTTGCATTATCTTCTGCAAAAGCCGAATACATAGCAGCCACAGACGCAACATGTGAAGCCATTTGATTGAAAAGAATTTTGAAAGATTTGAAGTTTGAGCAAAAAGAGCCAACCACGATATACTGTGATAATATGTCCACAATTGCAATGACTAAATATCCAGTTTTTCATGCAAGGACTAAACACATTGAGCTCCGTCATCACTTCATCTGAGAGTTGGTGAATCAAGGAGAAATATGTTTGGAGTTCCTCAACACTAATGATCAACTAGCTAATTTTTTTTACAAAGGCGGTTACGACCGAAAAATTAGATAAATTCAAGAAACAACTCAAGATTACAAATTAAGGAGGGGTGTTGAAAGTAATAGTTTGTAATCTTATCTAGAAAATACATGAATGGGAAGTCAAATAGTCAAGTTATTAATTAGATCCATTGTATTTTATTTCTCTAGAGTCTTCACTTGAACACTATATATAGTGGTGTCATTTGTAATCCAAATATTATGAAACAGAGTGAAGTGAGCAATATCCAATTGTAAAAGAGAGTAAGTTGTAGCTACTCTACTAAATTTTAACAATATAAAAGTTCTTTCGAGTCCATTATAGCTTCCGCACCTAACAAGAAAATCCTAAGATAGCGTATAATCTAATGGACACTCATAACCAATTGAATGATAAAATCCTAAGATATCGTATAATCTAATGGACACTCATCAGTAACCTGACTCGATCAGAAACCTGGCAGTAAGCTGATTCAGGTTTCTTACTCGGTGATCACAGTATGCAGCAGAATAAACTTAAGATAGAGTTTCCTTTGAAAAACAGTTTTCTTTCACAAGAATGCTTTTAACAGAAACCTTTAGCAGAATGCTGATAATGTATGCATCAGGATATATCAATGCAATGCAGTAGGTAGGTAAAAGCAGTAAACACTGAACTTCGTTAAGTCAGTTCGATTTACAAGTCTTAGTTTACAAACCTCTTCCTAACACAAGTTTACCTACTAACCCACACAGGGTACAAAAAACTCACACAAAGTTACAAAGCATACACAAGACTAATACTTAGCAAGGATCAAATCCTATCAACTAAGGACACCAAAAGTAAAACAACATAACACACAACAAATGGTTAAAAAGGTATATAAAATCTTCAACTAGTGCAAGCTTGAAACAGTCTTGAACTTGAAAGCTCTAAAAAATGATTGACTGCTTCAGAAGGTTGAGTGACTAAGCTTGAGATACTTGAGAGATTTTGGGCTCGAAAAGAATTGCAAGACATTTAGATAAAGCTTCAGTTGTCTCAAAGGTCACTCACTCCTTATATTTATGTAAGTAGGAAAATGCTCGTTGAATAGAGGCGTTGTCCTTGTTGAAATTTGAATTGATCTTCAAATCTTTGTAATTAATGCGCTTGGAAAAACCAGGTATAGGACCTCGTCCTTCACTGTTCCGCATTAATGGCGCCACTCCACAGCTACAGTACTTTGACAGAGCCGCGGGTCCAGGTGTTACAACCTGATTGGCTTGACACTGACTTCTATCTACTGGTAACTTCGAGCAGGAACTAATCCTTGTACATCACCAGAATAAACCTCATATATCAACAGAGAAGATTGAGGAACTTACAGCTTTATGCTCGGGTTGCAGTGGCTGTGTAACGCCCCGTTTCCCTTTATTAGAAATAGGTCGTCACCCTTTACATATTTAAGAATTAAAGAAATTATAATTACTTTCTAATATACAGTGGAAGACTTAAAAGTGAAGACACGAGAGTTATTAATTTTTATTTTTTAAATATAACATATATATGTAATTATATATCAACTATTAATCAAGTCTAGTCGTGTCTCACCCACATTTCTAGAAAAAATGTTTGAACCATAGACCAACATGAATTTACACAACAAAACATTTATATATATAATAGAAGATAAGTCTAGGCCCATCGTTTTTCATATAATACATGTTTAAACAACATATTGATTTCGAAAGGAAACATGGTTCTAGCATATCTATTTTAAAGTGACAGTGAGAAGTCAGCCCAGCTTGCTACACGTCCACGTCATCATCTGCCGAGCCTGAAAGTTGTAAAAAGTAACATCATGAGACACCTCCGGAGAGTTGTCCTGATTGCTGTGATCCTCCTCTTCCTCGACCTCATCCAGGTTGCTACCTTTAAGTTCTTTGTTGTGTAGGGGCAACAACAACCTGTCCACCTTGCTGTAATGCAGTACTGCTTGTTATTTGGGTCCCAGCATTCCCAGTACCTGTACCACTTTCTCCTTCATCATCTTTTCTTTTTCATTTTGGTTCACTCTAACCATGTACAGTGTTTGTAGGTAGGGGTGAGCATTATTCGGTAAAAATCGAAAAATCGAACCGAACCGAACCGAAATTTATATTTTGGTTCGGTTTTTGGTCCATTCAGTTCGGTTTCGATTTTAACTTTTTAAAACTTCGGTTTTTGGTTCGATTTTTATAATAAAAAAACCGAATCGAAATAATATTTTATCACTAAATTTATTATTTATTTTTTACATATATATTTCTTATTCATAAAAGCATAACTTGTATATACGCGCGTGCATAGCCAGATTGCATTTGATTTTAAAAACAACATTGTAACATAAGAAATAATTAATATAATTACATACCATGAAAATATCATAAATCTAACAAACATGTATATCATAATAACTAGATACAAAACTTTCATAATATCAATGTATTATAAATATACGTACATATTTAAAATTTCCATATATCACATGAGTCTTATAATATTAATATATGAATGTATATCAGTATATGTATATATATAGATGATTTCGAATACTATAATTGTAGTGGTTGACATAATTTGTTTGGCTCTTTCATTACATAATAATAATTAAAGTTGTTTTATCAAGACTTTCTATATATATGATGAACACCACTAGATGTAATTTACCAGAAGCATCAACAAAATCGAATCTTAGTTTAATATTTCTATATATATGACATACTTTTAAAAACTTCGATAAAAACCGAACTTAGCACTGAACCGAAATAATATTTCGGTTCGGTTGGTAATCGGTTTTTAGAAAGTTCGATTTTAGTTTTCAAAAAGTTCGGTTTCAGTTTCAGTTTCCAAAATTTTAAAAACTTTGGTTCGGTTTTTCAATTTTCGATTCGGTTCGGTAACCGAACCAACCGATGCTCACCCCTATTTGTAGGAAAAACCCTTTCCATTATCGTCTTTATCTCTCCTACGAACAGTTCAAGATTCAGAATCCTATAATTGATACTGTGAACTATTCCATTCACCTCTTCTAGAACCAGATTATGTGTTGTCTGATTGCTCTTTACTTTATCAACAGATGCTTTCAGATCTTTTAAGGTCATATCTCGAGCATCAAAGGCAGTCTTTTGTTCTCGCTCAAATTTGCTTCTGGAAGCGTACTGAGCATTAAATTCATCATTCATCCTCTTCTGTATCTTAAAAGGAAGTTCAAGCAACCCCTTCTTCAATTCTTGCATAGCGGTTGAATGTGTTTTGTCTGCTACCTGGATGTTTGAGGCCATGTTCATCTTGTGTATCTCAATGGCCTTATCAAACCTCTCACAACATCCATTATTCCTTGAAGAGATAGTTTATGCAAGTCAGCAGGAGTCTCAACCCCAACCACTGGTCCAGTTTCCTCTTGAGTATAAAGGACCAGGGTCTGACTTGTCTCTTTGTCAGCTTGTTGCTTCTCTCTTGCCTCCTGTTCTACCTCATATCACATTCTCTCCTCTATTGTCATCTTAATCTTGTCTGATTCTTTGTATGGAGGGGAATCCTCTGGTTCATCATCACTGGAACTTGATGAGTCATCACCATCATCTGGATAATAAGTAGAGGCAGCAACAACAATCTCTTTGCCTCTAACATGCATATCAACATCCTCCTTAGCATTCTCTTCTACATCCTGTTTTGGAGCTGTCTCAACATCATTCGAGCCCAAGGTCTTCGTCGGGTCAGAAACCTGTCCAGCTTCCTGAGGTTCAACAATCTCCATCACATCACAACCAGAAACCTAACTACCCTCAATAACCTGTTCAGGCACAACAGTTACTTCATCGGGTATATCCGAAACCATGTATGTTGCTTCCTCAGTAACTTCAACTACCTGAGAGATAGTAGCCTCAATCACCTCAGCAACCTCTTCAACTGCTTCATCAGCAACCTGACTAGTTTCGCATGACTGTTCTTTGTCAGCATTTACTTCAGCAGTTGGAACTTCAACAGCTTCCTCGGCAAGCCTGTTGGTGGCCATTCCCAGAATCTGATAAGAAAGCATGTGAGGATTGATTCTGAGAAGTGCCAGGTTGATGAACTCGATCGCAAGCTCATCATGGGTTGCTGCTTCCTCCTCTCCTTTAGCAGCGACCTGAGCTCCTTCCTGCTCAGTATACTGTACTACTGCTTCGGCCAATACAGGGAGTCCTGCCTCTGCAACCTCCTCCATGGATGCTTTATCGGCATGCTCCTTCTGAATACATTTGCATATGCCATGGATGATTGGTGATGGTTCCCTCTTAGATAAAATGTCATAAACAGGGGAATCAAATCCACCAATTGAGTATTAGAATCCATGGTATCAAGAGTGGTAATAGGGGAAAGAGCTACGATACCTGAGTAAGTTGGAGAATCAAGGGCCTCCGCAGCTTTGGAACTTTCTTCCCTTTTTTGTAGAATTCTTGGGGGTTGCATGGATTCTGATCTGCTTGTCTCCAACCCCATCTGCAGCATCCTGGCTTTGGCTTCCTCAAGAGTGAGGTCAACCAACTGAGCTTCAGCCAGCTCCAGCTCAGTCGAGGTCCTAACAGTCTCAGTGATGGGGATCTGCACAATTGAGTTATCTTTCCCTTCTTTCATCGACTGCTCACTCATTTCCTTCATCTTGGCTATCCAGTGGGTGTTGAGTTTCTTCTGTCTTTCTCGGATGAGAGAGATCATGGCATCAGCATGAAGATTGAAGTAATCTTCAACAAGGAAAGATAGGAGTCCATGGGGAAAAGTAGCATTTGGATCCATAAAGTTGTCTATCCAGGAGAGGATAACCTCTTCAATTTCAAACTAGTCCTCCCATGTAATCAGCTCTCTTGCCACGCCCAGTCTCTTTGATCTCCAGGTTTCATAGGCGATCACAAACCTTCTGTAGTTGGATTTTGCTGTCTCTTTCAATGCCTTTTCAGCATCTTCAGCGCTAATAGAGTCAATAAAGCCTTTCATCTTGGTAAGAGTGTCAATCTCATTCAACTTCTTCTTTTCGCCTAGCCAACTCCTCCTGTAGGAGCTGTCGCCCTTCTTGATCAGCCTCTTTCTTTACTTCGGGGTAGGAATCTAACCTTCATCAGCTATTCCATGTCCACCATGAACCTATTCACCGGGTTGGGTAGAAACCTAATCAGGATCCTCAATAGCTGGAGGATCCTTTTGGACAACATTCTGACCTCCTGCCTGCTCAGCATCCTCTCCCACAATTACATAGGCTTCTATAGCCTTCTTAGCAACTGGTTCTTCAGGTTGATCAGCAACCTGTTTACCAACAGCTAATGTGTTGGCTTCATCAATAGCCTCGGCAGGGGATTGCTCCAAAAGCAAATCATCCTCAGTAGTTGGGGTGATACAAGTGGGTCAAAGGTTCAGAAGAGATAACTACATCCTCCTACTCTTCTGTGGAATCAGTATCTTACAATACAAGAACTGGTAAAGATATTAGAGCAGGAACCTTCTTTTCGCCTGTCTTCTTATTCAAGGGAGCCTTCTTGGTCGCTAGTTTCCTCGCTGGCCTGTCAACATTATCGCCAGAATCATCAGAAACAACGTTAGAAACCTGTGACTTGGGAGTAGGTTTCTTCTTGGGCTTTTTCTTCTTCTCTCCCTTGGTGAAACCCTTCTTTACACCCAAGAACCAGCCTGGGGCATAAGGAGCCCTTTTCTCCAAGGGAATCCTCTTCCAAATGAGGATGGAGGACAGCCCAATCCCAAACCCTCTCCTAGGTGTAGGTTTGATGGCCTCCTCCTACATCCTCTTAAAGATAATCTGAGACCAGTTGACTGTTGCTCCTCGTATGATTGCAGTCATCATCCTCATCCTGAGGTTGGTGCATTTGTCGAAGCTGTCACACCTTCCATCAACGGTGTGGACCAGAATGTCATGAAGAAACTCATACTCCGGCTTGAGTTTCTTCTTCTCAAAGTTCCTAGAGAAGCTCTCCTTCACGGAATCCAGCTTGAACTGGTTCTACCATTCTTCCAAGTATTCTGACCCATACTCAACTAGGTCAGCATACGTCATACCCTTGTTGGAGATGCCAAAGGTCTTGGCGATATCTCCAGCAGTTAGAGTGTGTTTGTCCTCATCATCTTCCTCCATCTTGAAGATGATGGTCTTCTTGTCCTAAGACAATTCTGTAAATGAGTAGAACTTCTCCACTAAAAGGGCAGAAAACCCTTCAAAAGTGATGGTAAACAACCCATCCAACTTGTTTTCACCCACATGTCTCCATATCTTCTTGATGAGGTCCTTGTCTTTATACGGTGATTCATCTCCTAAAAGAACAACCTCATTCACCAGTCTTCCCTCCAACACCTTAGTCTCTCTTGCAACAGCCATTTTAGATCTGAAAAAGCTTGAGAAAAGGGAAAATCTAGATTTGCAGAGAGTTAGAGAGAATTTTTAGAGTGCACAAAAGGTAAGCGTAGAGGTGAAGACGAGGATCTGAGCAGTTTATATTTGAAAACCATTCCAAAATAAACAACGGTTTAGATTAAGGAACTTAAGAGTTGCGCTTAAATCTGATGGTTGAGATTTAAATAGAAGAGGGACAAATCTGTAAATTTACCAAGATCGTGTCAGAGATAAGTCGTGTCTTTTTCGACTTCTCTGATAAAGTGGTCTTTACATTAAATACGGTTGTCAAACTGTCTTTTTTAATCATTAGATTAAGGTTACTGTTTCTGGTACGAGGTAACAGGTTCTTAAATGTTGTTCATAAATGTTATTTTCTCCTCGCAGCAACCTGTTTTAGAGTCCTGTAACAGAAACCTGTTGAAGTAACCTGTCCATACTTTCTGTTTCAGCTTACTGTATCCTGAAACTGAACTGTTAGAGAATGTTATCTATTATAAAATGCAGTATCCTGTTCCAGTATACTGAGTATATGAAAAGCATGTAAGAAATTAGAGTACAAAATAAGTTTCCCCTTACTTAGGGATCTTATAAACCCTTACTCATCAGAGATTTATGATGTCAAGCTCGGTTCTTAGCATAGAAAACCTTGATTCACACAGAGGTTTGTAAAGATAATAGCAAGCTACATATCGGTACGCACTTTCTCTAGCACTATATCCTTCTTTTCCACATGATCTCTGATGAAATGGTGTCTAACATCAATATGCTTTGTTCTTGAGTGGAAAACAGGATTGTGTGATATAGCAATTTCACTTGTGTTGTAACACAGGATGGGAGTCACTTTCTCTATGATCCTATAATTCTTTAACTATTGTTGTATCCACAATATCTAAGCACAACAGCTTACTGCAACTACATATTCAGCCTCAGGAGTTGATGTTGCAATAGATGTCTGCTTCCTGCAAAACCAAGAAACAAGTCTATGTCCTAGAAACTGACAAGTACCACTGGTACTCTTCTTGTCAATTTTGCAACCTGCAAAATCAGAATCTGTGTATCATTTGAGATCAAATCCTCTTTCCTTTGGATACCATAAGACAACATCTTGTGTACCCTTCAAATACTTGATGATCCTTTTTACTGCTGCAAGATGTGACTCCTTAGGTGTTGTCTGAAATCTTGCACATACTCCAACTGCAAATACTATATCTGGTCTGCTTGCTGTTAGATACAGTAGAGATCCAATAAGCCTTCTATACTTGGTTATGTCTACATCCTTTCCACCTTCATCCTTATCCAAGTTGATAGATATGGCCATTAGTATGCTTACTGATGATCCACTTTCCATTCCAAACTTTTTGATTAGTTCCTTGGTATACTTGGCTTGATTCATGAAAATACCATTTTCCAACTGTTTCACTTGTAGACCAAGAAAGAAACTTAACTCTCACATCATGCTCATCTCAAATTTCTTCTGTATGAGGATTGAAAACTTCTCACATAAGTCTTTGTTTGTGGATCCAAAGATTATATCATCCACATGGATCTGAACAAGCAGTATATTGTCTCCATCCTATATCCTGAATAGAGTCTTGTCCACTGTTCCTTTCTGAAATCCATTTTTCAAGAGATACAGGGACAATGTATCATACCAAGCTCTAGGAGCTTGCTTTAGTCCATACAAAGCTTTATCTAATCTGAACACATTGTCTTCTGTCTGTTCTTCAAAACCAGGTGGCTGTTCCACATATACTTCTTCTAATAAGAGTTCATTTAAGAATGCACTCTTCACATCCATTTGATAAACCTTGAAGTCATTGTGGGCAGCATAGGCCAGAAATATCCTTATAGCCTCAAGCCTAGCAACTGGAGCAAAAGTCTCATCAAAATCTATGTCCTCTTCTTGGCAGTATCCTTTTGCTACTAGTCTTACCTTGTTTCTGACCACAGTACTGTTAGGATGTATACTATAAGCCTAGCTTTTTGTATGAACATATTTTTGATATGAGAATCATTTTGGTCATATGTTTGCATTTTATATTTGTTATATATGTTTATGCAATGTCCAATTAATTTATATTATAGATAACTTGGTGTGTGGTGCCACACAGAAGATCATGTTATCAGTTTCTTATAAATTATAAATAGTAGCTCACAACCAAGATGGATTTGGACAAATCATCGGAATGGTTGAGTGTAGTTTGGTATTAGTCTGTCTTGACTATAAAACTACACTAGTACACTTTGTGTGTATTGAGCAGGACCATTTGAGGTTGTTCGTTTTATACTGACTATATAATAGAATAAGACCTCTGTTATTATGGATGCACATCTTCTTAATCCCTATATAATAACGGGCACGTATGCTCAATGTTTATTTCTTTAATTTGCCAATGGATGAGATTTATTCATAAATCAATAAGCTCAGTGAGTTGGGAGATAACATTGTTTATATGGTGTGCTGTTGATTATAGAAGGAATCCGTGTCCTAATTATTTAGGATGATAATGTCCCCTTGAGGAGCTCATAAGGATTATCATGTAAACCCTGCAAATGGATTTAATCCGACATGATAATAAGGATGAGTGGTACTACTCTTGGAATTAGATGTAAATTAATTAAGTTGTCAGTAACTTATTTAATTTACGGACATTCGATATCTTAAACATGGGGAAATAAATGTACACATAATAAGAAGGAGCCCATATTAAATATGGGATTGGGACGGTAGTTCAATAATAATTCTCTAGTGGACTGAATTATTATTGATGGGCTTAAGTTATGTGTTCGGGCCGAACACAAGATACTTAAGCCCATCAGGAGGCCTAACCCAATTCCTCCTCTAGGTCCCTGGTGTAGCCTATATATAGCTCTTTTAATCAGCGCCTTCCTTAAGTTTTCTTACGCTCAATCTCACGCAAAAACACACAGAACCGTGAGGCTAGAGAGAGAGGGACGAGATCATTATTTTCTTGGAAGATCGTCGCCCACACGATGTCCGAGGAAAGGGCTGGGAATACATCAGAAGATCAAGAGGTCTACGAGGGTATGATTTCTCTTTCCGCTGCGTACTTTTATGGATCCCGATTCTGACAGGAAAGAGCCGACGATCCGTCGGTTCCAACAAGTACCTGTTTCATCCATCTTGTTCTTGAACACCCACTTAGTTCCAATAATTTCTTGATGATCAGGCCTTGGAACCAATCTTCACACGTGGTTCCTTTCGAATCCATTCAGCTCTTTCTGCATAGCCTGAATCTAGTTACTGTCTCCAAAAGCTTCTTCTACACTCTTGGGTTCAACATGTGATATGAAGCATGTGAATAGTGATTCTTGAGATCTTGATCTTCTTATCCTCACTCATTCGTTGATGTTTCCTATTAGAAGCTCTCTGGGGTGATTCCTAAGCCAAGTTCTATCAGGCTCAAAACTGAAACTTGATTGCTGAGTAGTAACCTGTTGTTCTACAGTATCCTGACTGCGGTTACTGTTGGACTCCAGTATCCTATCTATTTATTGTTCAGCATTCTGTGTCTCTGCATTCCCAGAAGCAGTAACCTGTGGACTGCTTGTAATAACCTCTTCAGTAGGTACTGGAACTCCCTTAATGTATCTTACCACTTGATCCCTGATCTTCATCTTAGATACATCTTCCTTCAGCTTGTCCAGCTCAGCAGTATCATTGTGTGGTTCATACCACATGAATTGATTCTTCAACAACCAAGCTCCTTTTTTTAAAGATTCTGAAGGCCTTACTTACTGAGGAGTATCCTAGAAATACTCATTCATCTACTTTTTCATCGAAGCTCTTTAGGTGCTCCTTACCATTGTTCAGAATATAACACCTGTATCCAAAGATATGTAAATATGAAATGTTAGGTGTAAAACCATACAAGACTTCATAGAGTGTCTTGTCATGATCTTTGTTGATCAAGCATCTGTTCTGAGTGTAACAAGTTGTATTTGTTGTTTCGACCGAAAATCTTTTTGGTATGCCAGCATCTGCAATCATAGTCCTAGCTGCTTCTTTCAGAGTCCTGTTCCTTCTTTCAGCTACTCCATTCTGTTGAGGAGTCCTTGCTGCAGAGTACTCATGACAAATTTCATTCTCTGAACAATACTTCTCAATGAACTTTTTTGTGAACTCTGTTCTTCTGTCAGATCTAATTTTTACAATGCTTAAGCTCTTCTCATTATGTACTCTCTTCATGAATTCTGACTGACTGTTCTGAGTTTCTGATTAATTGGCTAGAAAGATGGTCTAAGTAAATCTAGAGTAATCATCAACTATCACCAAGGAATACTTCTTCCCACTAATACTAACAGGTTCTACTGGTCCAAAAAGATCCATATGTAGAACGTCCAGAATCTTATGAGATGACCACTGTACTTTGTCCTTGAATGAGCTTCTCACTTGCTTGCCTTTCTAACAGGCTCCACAAACATTCTCTTTCTTGTAAGCAATATCAGGTAGACCTCTTACCAGGTTTTTCCTTGCTAGCTTGTTGATTATCTTGAAGTTTAGGTGACTCATCCTTTTGTGCCATAGCCAACCCAGTTTAGTAGTGCTTTTAGCAATAAAGCATAATGGTCGCACTGTTGAACTCCAATCAACAAGGTAGATGTTATCTCTCCTGGTACCAGTAAGCTTAACCTCATTTGTTTTGTTGTCTCTGATCAAGCACTTGTTGAGGTTAAACTCCACTGAACATCATTTGTCACAAAACTGACTGATACTCAGGAGGTTATACTTTAACCCTTTGACATATGGAACATCACTAATTCTTGCATTCCCTCGGATCAAGCTTCTTGTGCCCTTGGTGCTTCCTTTGGAGTCATCTCCAAAGACAACCTTAGGTCTTTTGCATGGTTGGAAGTCTCTCAATCCTTCTTTGTTGTCAGTCATATGTCTGAAGCAGCCATTATCAATGTACCATACATCACTGTTGCTTCCTGGCAACTATTCCTGCAAGAGAATCAGGTAGATTTAGGTACTCATACAAGTACGGGTCCTGGGGGGTTAGTCTTCTTTGGGATCCACATTTGCTTGATAGTAATTGGTTTACCATTAGCCTTAGTGGATCTCTTTCTATTAGTATCCTTGGTAGGATACTGTTTGTGTTGTGTGTGTATTGGAACTTTCCAGGTTTTGTGTTTCCTGCTAGAGGAAGGTCCTCCCTTATACCTTTCAAGAACCTTGATTCTTTCAAGATGGCTACTTGTGCTCTGGTATAACAAGAGTAGAATTTTTGTTGATCTTTGGGAGATTGTTGTTTTCTTCTCCTTCTAGCAGCATACTGATTATGCTGTTTCCTAAGCTTCTAAGCAGCCTTACTCTCTCCTTCTTGCAGCATAGGCTTCTTTCCTTTATCCAGGGTACTAGCTTTGTTCAACCTTCCATTAGTTGGAAGCAGTACTTGAGCAAAGGGAACTTTTGCTTGAACAAACTTTCCCACTTTGGATCTACTGGCAGCTTTCTAAGAGGAACTAGCACAGTACCCTAGCCCGCTTCCTGCATGGGCATTCTGGGTCTTCAGGATACACTCTTGTGTCTTCCTAGCCGACTTGCTGTACATATCAATTATGTTTTGCAATCCAGCTTTCTCAGTGACCAGCAGTTTGAACTTAGACACCTCAGCCCTGAGATTGTTGCACTCTGTACTGCAGTACTCAAGGTCAGTAACATGTTCCCTCAGTACAGCTTGCTCACTCTTGAGCTGGAGGTTTTCTACCTTTAGTTCTTCATGAGCTGAATTAATCTACTCAAAGTCACTCATGATATGTCTAAAAGACTGGATCATGTTCAGCTTCTCAAAACTAGAAATATCAAGGGATTGAGATATTACCTCATCATCTTCTTATTCCTCACATCCCTTGGCCATGAGGCAGAGCAGAGCTTCCTCAACGGAGGTAGAGCTATCAGAATCGCTTTCGGATGAGCAATTCTCCTTGGTCTTTCTTGGAGCTGCTTGCTGCCTTCAAGGCTTCAGCTTCACTTAGGAAAGCCTGGAGCTTTTGCTTGTCATCCCTCATCCGCTCTCTACTCTGCACCCTTTTCCTCCTCGGTATACTTCTGGACTTGAGGGTAGGGACAGTTCCTGGCCAAGTGTCCAGGTTTCCTGTAATTATAACATAAGTTAGAGGAACCTGTGTCAGCTTGCTGTTTTGGCCTTACCTGGAGACTTCTGTCAGATGATGTCTAAGGCTTCTTCTTGAAGTTTTTTCCTTTGTGGTTGGTTTTCAAGAATTTCTTAAACTTCTTCAGTAAGAGTGTCATTTCTTCCTCAGGATCCTCAGCAAGCTCTTCTTTCTGCTTGTTGTTCAGCTTACTGCTACTTGTAGTGGTAGTATCATGTGCTCTAATAGTAAGCGCTGCAACCTTCGAGCTTGATTTTTCAACCTCTTTTCTTCTTTGTTCTATGTCGAACTTGAAGGCTTTAAGATCTGAGAATAGATCAAATGTGCTCATCGCATTGAGGTCCAGAGAGACTCTCATAGCGGTCTTCTTGTTGTGCCACTCCACTGGCAGTGCTTTCAACACTTTTGTGTTCTTCTCCTTTTGGGTGTAGAACTTCCCAAGCGATTCCAGCTCGTTGATGATGACTGTGAATCTTAGGTCAAGTTCTTCTAGGGTTTCACTAGCTTTCATGGTAAAGCTCTTATATAGTTGTGTGGTCTTTAATACTCGATTGTCCTTGGCCAGCTTGTTTTCTTCACGATCATTCCTAGCTTGTCTCATATCTCCTTGGCCGTTCTACAACTTTTTACTTTGCTGAACGTTCCTTTGTCCAACGTCAGAAATAGAGCGTTCTTGGCCACATTATCAAGATTGGCTCTCTTCCTTTCTTCAGGAGTGTACTCATATCTCTCATTCACAATGTATTCTACAGGTAGTGGTACTCTTGCTCGTGGGGCGTATCCTGAAGGTACATCAGCATCCTCATCTATTATTGTTGCGCCATCTACTTCACCAGTTGTAGCTTCTGCTTGTTCACGCTCACGGTGTTGCTGCGCAAAGATAGGTTTTACTTTATAGATAACTGGTGGCCCTTCAGTTATAACGTACCATATCTCATCATGCATAACTGACAGATGAACCTCCATGCATATTATCCAGTCATCATATTCATCTATGGAAAATATAGGAAGTTTATGTGATGAGTTATCCATGCTTGTGCTAAAACAATGATTTTGGTCACGTGAAAAGAAAAATGATTTATCCAGCAGAAACAGGTGGATTTGGGTAGGTTACCAGACAAGTTGGTTTTTAACCCAACTTTTTTTGATACCACTTGTTGGTCTCAAGTGGTTAGAGGTTCAGAGGGGGGTGAATGAACCTCTATCGATTTTGTGTTTTTAAAACTTTTAGTGAAACAAGTTCCTGATTCTACAGAGAAATAGTAACCTGACTCGATTAAAAACCTGGCAGTAAGCTGATTCAGGTTTCTTACTCGGTGATCACAGTATGCAGCGGAATAAACTTAAGATAGAGTTTCCTTTGAAAAACAGTTTTCTTTCACAAGAATGCTTTTAATAGAAACCTTTAGCAAAATGCTGATGATGTATGCAGCAGGATATATATATCAATGCAATGCAGTAAGTAGGTAAAAGCAGTAAACACTTATGGCTTATATTGGTTCGAAGGTGGTGTAATCCTTCTACGTCCACTCTACTCCTTCTCTGAGGAGAAACTTCGTTAAGTCAGTTCGATTTACAAGTCTTAGTTTACAAACCTCTTCCTAACACAAGTTTACCTACTAACCCACACAGGGTACAAAAAACTCACACAAAGTTACAAAGCATACACAAGACTAATACTTAGCAAGGATCAAATCCTATCAACTAAGGACACCAAAAGTAAAACAACCTAACACACAACAAATGGTTAAAAAGGTATATAAAATCTTCAACTAGTGCAAGCTTGAAACAGTCTTGAACTTGAAAGCTCTAAAAAATGATTGACTGCTTCAGAAGGTTGAGTGACTAAGCTTGAGATACTTGAGAGATTTTGGGCTCGAAAAGAATTGCAAGACATTTAGATAAAGCTTCAGTTGTCTCAAAGGTCACTCACTCCTTATATTTATATGAGTAGGAAAATGCTTGTTGAATAGAGGCGTTATTCTTGTTGAAATTTGAATTGATCTTCAAATCTTTGTAATTAATGCGCTTGGAAAAACGAAGTACAGGACCTCGTCCTTCACTGTTCCACATTAATGGCGCCACTCCACAGCTACAGTACTTTGACAGAGTCGTGGGTCCAGGTGTCACAACCTGATTGGCTTGGCACTGACTTCTATCTACTGGTAACTTCGAGCAGGAACTAATCCTTGTACATCACCAGAATAAACTTCGTATATCAACAAAGAAGATAGAGGAATTTACAGCTTTATGTCTAGGTTACAGTGGTTGTTTAAAAGTTCTGTGCCTACTTCCTGATCTGCATCGGCTTCCTATTTCAGAACAGCTATTAGCCTATTCCTGAAACCTGCAGTCAGCTTTCTGTCTACGATAGCTTTCTGATTCTGAACAGCTTGCTGTTCCAGAATCCTACAGTCAACTTCTTGTTATGTTGCTTATTGGTCCAGCTTCTTGATCCTGTTTCCTTACACATCTAAGACTAAAAAATTCTTCAAGTCCAGGATCCTGCTAAACTCAGTATATGCTACTATCTGGTATATACAACTTTCAAAACAAGACTTAGCAAGTCTATTTTAAACCACCAGAATTCCACTTATAAAACATGGAAAATGAGTACTCTAACTTTCTAACCAAAGTTACATTGTCTCATCAAAACCTATCAGAAATATCCCAACAGGATCAAAATGTTGGTCGAATGACATTTTACTTTGATGAACAATCCAATCATTCGATATAAGGCTCTGAAGAAAATTATATCGAGTTACAAAGTTTGATTGCAACCAAATAAGAGAAAATGCTAGATCAATTTCCAATTTCAAGTGAAAGAGAGTGAAAACATTTGTTGAGCATAAGTGTTGATGATTAAGAGGTTAATGTTTCTGTAACTATGAAGTAACGTTATACAAATGAGTCATTTGCTCCACAAGTAGTTTACCCAACATTTGACTTTCAAGCTCAATTATTTTACCTAACATATACATTCTTAATAGAATCCCCATCTAAGTTATGCAATTTTTCCACCTACATGCTCGGTTCAACCGAGTAATATACACATCTTCAAGAAAATGACAAAAATACGCCGTATATTATTCCTAATTATGACTTATCCTTTAATTTTTTGGGTTTTTTAAAATACCCTATATGCTACCCCTTCTTGTAAATGAGTATTGTTGGCAAGAAGGTGTAACATATAGGGTATTTTAAAAAACCCAAAAAATTAAAGGGTAATGTCATAATTATGGGTAATATACGAGGTGTTTTTTGCTATTTTTCTCTTCTTCTTCCAATGAATTAAAGTTTTGTCCAGATAGTAAATCAGCAAAAATAATTTTGCTCCACTTGCAATGACACTACAAAAAAAAACAAAATTTCAACCGAAAATTCCAATGGACTTTCCAACCGTTTTATGAACTCTTGGAAAATTCCAATGAAAATTCTATTTGACAATTAAATGGAATAAAATCTTAAAAATGATTTATTTATTTAGTTATTTATTTATTTCTTTCTTTATTTAATTTCTTCTATTTATTTATTAGGGTTAATTTTCTACCATTTCATACCAGCAAAGAAGCATCCAAAAAGTTGTGAAAAGTGTGTTCTAAACAACAATACATGAGGTATGTTGTTATCATTTCAAACAAAACTTGAGGGCACATATAAATGAGTAGTTGTTAGAGATTTCAGACAAGATGACTATAGTTTATATAATGAAAAAGTGTTCAAAATTGTTGTCAAAGTTGATGGATATTGACAAAGATGTTGACGAGAATTCCTCTGATTCTTTTCTTCGAATGAATATGAATCTCGAAGTTGAATCTTCGATCAGATCTTCTCTAACTTCAGATACGACTTGAAAAATGTTTAACTCAATGGCTCGATGTCTAATTTTGAATCAAACAATAATTTTGAAAACATTCGTGAAGAACACTTGAATGCGCTAAGAACAATCCTAAACTTTAACATGAAAAGCACCGACAAGAGAGGTTTAGCACTTTGATATCTGATTGGACGTCATTTGTGGTGACTTTCTACGAAGAACACGAAGAATGCCTTAAAGCATAAAGAAAGAGATTCATAGAAATTCTCTATAGCTTTTTGAATCTTGAAATCTTTGATTGTCTTGTGTTTTGAATAATGAAAAGAGATTTATTTATAGGTGTAGGATATTAATTTTTTCCATGTATACTTGATAAATGATACAATTTGATTGGTGATCCATGATTTTGTTGGGGATCTACATGGATCTATTCGGGTGTAATTTAAATAAGAATTATCATAAATCTAACCTTATGAATTAAAGCAATTAAATCAAATAATTCATACTTTGAATAAACGATAAATCATACATAGCCCTAAACATGCGGAACTAAGGGATATGTATTTACCTCTTGATCGGAGAGACACCATTGAGAAGATTAGTAGCTTCAACCCAAACACCTTCTTGAGTATTCCCCAAGTCCAAGTTCGTAAATTCGGTGGAGAATCAAACGAATTTTTTTAACTCTTGTAGGAAGAATTAATTTCTCACTTTTTGTTGCTCTCACAAATCAGCACTCTTGTATATGCACACTTTTTGGGGCTGAAAATTCAACCCCTATTTATAGGCATTGGCCGAAGATTTGAGTCTTGGAGGAGAAGAAATATCAAGATTTGATCTCCTCATATCTAGCAACAATATATCGAAAGATATGATCTCCTCATATCTAGCAACAATATATCGAAAGATTTGATCTCCTCATATCTAGCAACAATATATCGAAAGATATGATCTCCTCATATCTAGCAATAATAATTAATTCTTATCTTTAACCACCTTAGTTAAATGAGTTTTTATTGGGCTACTCAAGGGACCTTTAGGAGAATTAGGATTGGACCTCCTAATGGGCCTAAAAACCAATATTGAGCCACAATATTATTCTAGCCCATTAATATTAATTCATTCCACTATAGAATTAATATTGCACTATCCATCCTAACCCATATTATGAAATATGGCTCCCGGTTATTATTTCTCGTGTTTAAGATCCAATGTTCATTAATTAATTTAAGCTACTGAATGCTTTTAATTAATCAATATATTTTATTCCTTGGGAAAAGACAGCTCAACATTATTATCATACCGGAAATTAATTCACTGGTCAGATTTGATATGATAAACGTACTAAGCCCACCAAGGGGACATTATCAACTTGACGTATCAAGACATGATTTTCTGTATTAATTTAGCAATCTGTCATATAATTAATAATATTGCCCAAAATACAAAGTATTGAATCTTTTTTTATCCTTTACCCATAATAAATCAAAGCAACATTAATTAATTATATACAATCCCAATTAAGTAACAGAAATTAAGAAAGCAATAACCACTGAGATCTAATTCTTCTTTCCAAGTCAGTTTAGAAGAATTATCTCACTGTAGGTCTTATTCAGCACATCAAATGTACTAGTGTAATCTCTTGGTCAAGACAAACCAATCCGAGTCTTACACTTCAACTTCTACCAATGGATTGTTCAATTCCATCTAAGTTGTGAATTTTACTATACTTATTACAAGAATCTGACAATGTGATCTTCTGTGATCTTCTACACACCACATTGTCTACAATGTAAAGTATATTGAACATTTATGCAATAAATAAATAACATTCATAATATTTAATGCAAACAGTGATAAAAGATTTATTCTCATAAAATGCAAGAATCAGTTTATATACAAAGTAACACTAAAATCATACTTTTCAGTATATCCCTAACAATCTCCCACTTATACTCAAAGTCTGCTTTTAAGTATACTACAACATGTCCTAATAATTCTCCCACTTATACTCAAAGTAGCTTGGCGACGCACTTGACTCCCATTCCTTCCACATGTCTCTCGAATGTAATCTGAGGCAGACTCTTTATGAAAGGATCAGCTAGGTTGTCCGCTGACGCTATCTTTACCACCACTATATCTTCTCTCTTAATGATTTCTCGTATAAGATGGTATTTTCTTTCAATGTGCTTGCTTGCCTTGTGGGCCCGTGGTTCTCTTGAATTTGCAATTGCTCCAGCATTATCACAATAGATTGTAATACTGCTAGGCAAATCCGGAACCACATCCAAGTCTACTAAGAAGTTCTTGAGCTAAACCGCTTCTTTCACTGCTTCACAAGCAACGACATACTCAGCTTCCATGGTTGAGTCAGCGATGCATTTCTGCTTCACACTCCTCTATGTTATGGCCCCACCTCCCAAACAGAATACATTTCTCGAGGTAAATTTTCTAGAGTCTATATCTGATTGGAAATCTGAGTCCGTGTAACCGACGGGGCATAGACTGTCCGATTGATAAACTAACATTCTATCTCTAGTTCTTTTCAGATACTTCAGAATGCTTTTAACCGCAGTCCAATATTCCTTCCTCGGGTTACTTTGATATCTCGCTACCATGCCTATTGCATAGCATATATCCGGTCTCGTGCATAACATTGCATACATGAGGCTTCCAACTGCCGAAGCATATGGAACCTTCCTCATCTCATCTATTTCTCTTTGTGTCTTAGGACACATGTCTTTTGATAGATGAATTCCATGCCTGAAAGGTACAAAACCTTTCTTGGAATCTTGCATGCTGAATCGTTTCAAAATAGTGTCGATGTATGAGGCTTGAGATAAGCATATATCATCCTTTTCTAGCGATCTTGAGTAATCTTGATCCCAAAGATATGACCAGCTTCTCCTAAGTCCTTCATGTCAAACTGTTTTGATAACTATACCCTTACGTTTAGCAACACCTTTTTATTATTTCCAATAAGCAGAATGTCATCTACGTATAGTATTAAGAATACCAAGGCAGGTCCGACACACTTTTTATAAACACAACTCTCAAATTCATTTTGAACAAATCCATATGATTGGATTACTTGATCAAAACATAGATTCCAAGCTCGCGATGCTTGCTTAAGGCCATAGATTGCCTTCTTAAGCTTGCATACAAGGTTTTCTTGGCCTTTTTCAACGAAGCCTTCGAGTTGACACATGTAGATGTTTTTTTCAAGATTTCCATTTAGGAAAGCTGTCTTGACATCCATTTGCCATATCTCGAAGTCTAGGTGCGCAGCTATCGACAAGAGAATACGGATAGACTTAAGCATGGCTACAGGTGAAAAGGTTTCCTCATAATCGATCCCCTCTTTCTGAATGTATCCTTTTGCCACAAGCCTAACCTTGAAAGTCTCAACCTTCCTGTCAGATCCTATCTTTCTCTTGTAAACCCACTTACATCTAACAGGTTTTACGACGTTGAGTGGTTCAACAAGCTTGTATGATTTTTGGAGGCTTGTATGATTTATGATGAATTTTACAAGAAAGCCTATTTTTAACATAAACTGTGCCCTATTTTCTGCCAACTTAGAAAATTCGTAACTAATTGTGTGAACTTGATTTTAATTTGATATTTTAACATGTTATTCTTCAGTATATTATGTATTTTATGTATAAATTTCAAAGGTTTTCATAAATCCTATAAGGTTGTATAAATTTTTCATTGTAGAGTGTTTTTTAGGTGAAATTGAAGTGAAAGAACTAGTTTAGGGAATTATTTCTAATTATTTATACAAGCTGTAAAACTTTATAAACTTTCAGTATGTCATATTTGAGCATCATATGTGATCATTTAAATATTTTTGTAATTTTAGGGATTATCTAAGAATTACAAAAATTGTTGTGACTTTATATAAATACGTACATTATATAAATATAAAGTCTCTCTCTCTAAGCATAAAAGAAATATTGGTAGCAACAAGACTCTGAGATTTAGGCTCTAAACTCACCACCATTTCTTAATCAAAACAAACATGTCTTACATTATATTAAAGGGTTAATTTCATTTTCCAACATGTACTATACACGTTTTTTAATTTTACATTCTAAACCTTTTTTTCCAACATGTACTATACATTTTATTTACTTTTGCAACCTCCGACCAACATTTTCCTACAGAAAAAAGGCCTACGTGATATTCACGTGCTAATTAAGAGTTATTTTCATCATTTGCACTTTTGAGACATGGATAAATTCGATTTTTCAACTATTTTCAATTGTAAAAAGATCTTATTTTTATTTGAACCTCACCATCACCACCATTATTCAGTTACTCAAACAATTTGCCAAAGAAATAAAGATTTTGGAAGAGGAATTAGTTAATGGCTTAGAAAATAATGAAAATAACACTCAGTTGGACCTTTTTTCTTATCGAAATTTTTTGTTAGAGGTTGTAAAAGTGAATAAAATGCATAGTATAGGTTATGATTGGAAAAAAATAGTTTAGGATGCAAAATTAAAAAACGTGCATAGTATAGGTTGGAAAATGAAATTAACCCTTATATAAATATAAACTCTCTCTCTAAGCATAAAAGAAAGGGCCCGGCTATCCATACCCCAAAATTTTCTAAACACACCCCATTTTTTTATATTTGATTTAAAAATTTCAAAAAATGATAAAATTCCAATTTTACCCTTATGAATTAAAAAAACTAAATATTTTTCCAAATTTCTTCCCCAAACCCGTCTGCTTGCTTTTCCCTTCTTCTTTTTTCTTTCTTTCATTACTCAAACCTTGAATTTGTAAGGGAATAACGTATGAAAAATCATTCTATGATGTTGGGTCCCAAGCGGTGTCCGAGGTTCAGAGGGGAGGTGAATGAACCTTGGTCTATTTTGAAAAACCTTTTCAAAACAAACTGTTCTACAAGCTACGAGAACTTGCAGTACCAGTCAGTTACTGCTTACAGCACTAGAAAGCAGTGTTGCTTGCTGTAACTTAGAGTTTTAAGCGCAGCGGAAAAATAATTTTTTTTTGACACAAGGCTGGCTGGTTTTCTCAAATATGCTCCTTTCAAAATGTTTTATGCATATGACAGATAAAGATATGAAGGATAAAACACAGATAGGAAATCAATAAAACACATATGGCTTATAATGGTTCGAAGGTGGTGTAAGCCTTCTACGTCCACTCTATTGCTACCTCGAGCAGAAACTTTGTCAAGCAAGATTAATTTACAGGACTCTTCCTCACAACCTATCAACTTTCACTACAAGAAATTTTGGATTTTACAACCCCCCTAAGACAACACTTTTCATGAAATTGGGTTGTCGTTTCCAAATTTACAACCCTTTTTCACTAAAGCGTTGTCTTTTTAAAAAAAATTCGCTCAAAGACAACGCAAATACTGGAAAAGACAATGCTTTTTTCAGAGGGTTGTTAAATGGCGTTTTTTTTTTTAAAAGACAACGCATTTTTGCAACGCTTTTTTCAGAGGGTTGTCTTTGAGCGAATTTTTTAAAAAATTACAACCCTTTTATACAACGCTTTTTTGTGCGTTGTCTTTTCATAGTACTTTTCGCCAATAGACAACCCATTATGCAACGCTTTTTTGTACGTTGTCTTTTTGTAGTACTTTTTTACCAATAGACAACTCATTTCGCAACGCTTTTTTTATGTGTTGTGTTAATTATAAATTAATTATTTGTTAATTTAACTAAATTTAAAAAATTTAATACATTTATAATGTTATCTTATATTATTTGCATTAATATTATCTTATATATATGAACAAACTCATAATTTTAAAAAATAGTATTTTTAAAAAATACTATTTTGAATTAATTAAGAAACTACACCTAAAATATTACTCTCACCTTTAATTTTATATAATAATACAAAATTTAACTATTATTTTAAAACATAATTTGAAAATTATGTTTTATAAGTCATAATTCATAAATTATATATGTTTATATAAAATAAAAATAAATATATAATAGTTGTTTGGTTTTAAAATTAATACAAATTAAAAACATAACTTATTTTAAACAATTAATTTATAAAGTAAAAAGAATAAGATCTATATAAATCATTTATATCAATTACAATTAAGAATATATATAAAAAAAAATTATTGCATAAAGCCAAGGTCGAACCATAAACTCAAGTAGGAGGACATCACCAATTTTACCAAACATATAATTGTATTTCATTTTCCAACAATTAATATTAATACTCAAATGATTAATTCTTATACACAATTAATTTGGACTTAGGTTTTTTCAAATACGTACCCAAACTGCTTCGTCCCTTTCCACCCCCACCAAAATCCGCTCAATTCTCCATCCCTATCCACCACCAAAACCCACCACCGCCGCTCAACCCACCACTGGTTCTGCAAAGGGGGTTAGAAATTCCCTATCTCATTGGGGGCGAAAAACGAATCGACATCTCGAGATCTTCGACTTAGCTCCCAAAGGTAATCCACCCGGCCCCTTTCGTGTGAATTCCCCAGCGGCGAATAAGGTGCTTACCGTTGATCTACCACACAGGCAGTCATCTCGCACGGCCCACCCGTCTGCTGCTAGGTTCGGGACGTCGCCGCTACCGCACAGTCACATCGCCGCGACCCTCTCCATTCTGTCTTCCTCTTGCCCCGCCGCAGGTTCGCCGCTAACCTCTCTCTCTCACACACACTTGATTTTGGGATAAATTAACTTGTTCTAAAGTTAGAGTTTAACATCACTTGATTTTACCTGGGGCTATGATGATCGAACAATTTGCCTACATTGTCTGATTTTATTTCTTGAAGGAGACTCCTATTAGTTCTGAGGCCTCAGATGTAATCACAATTTGCTGGTGCATACTTTAATGTGTTTGGATTTAGGGCTTTGAGATTCATAAATTAAAATGATTTGTACTCTTCTCTCTAAGATTTGTAATGTGATTACAAGTGAGAGAAAGAGAGAGAGATGGAGAGAACTGATTGTGTAGAGTAATTCTGGAGAAGCTAGTTGATATTGTTGCATGTTTCTTAAAGGGTTTATATAGAGCAAAGGATTGTTCTATGAACTAAGCTAGATTCTAGAGTTCTCAGCTTCAGATTCTAGATTCTTTAACTACTAAGAAGTTGCTTTGACCTGTATGAGAATTCCTAGAATCTATTACTATGGAAATTCGGATTCTAGCAATGGAGCATAAAAGACATTTCCTAGATAAAAGGGAAGTGAGAGAAGAGAATCTAAATAATGAAAGCTTCACTTGCTTCTTGTCTCCTCTGTTTACACTATTTCAAGAATCTATTTTTCATAGTATTTCGATGATTTTTGTGGTTGCTTTTTCTTTTATTAGCTGTACAAAACTAAGGATCTTATTCGTATATTGTCTTCACTCTATGTATAACAAGAAATTCTGCAAACACTAGATTTGAACTTTCATCCTTAGTAATGTTAATCAACCGTCTTTACAAGTTTTCAGACCAATAATTTATGAGTTGATGCAATAGTAGAAATATTTTAGTTTATTTAAATTGTGATTGCATAGTCCAACATCTATGCAATTATCCTCGTGGGAAATCAGAGTGGTTGAGTTAATCGTTTACTTGTACCTTTTGTTATATGTTACTATATGCAGAACAATTTTGTAATGTTACTCAAATGGTTTATATTGAAGTTTTGAACCTCATGTAATTTGCAATGATACAAAATGCTTGAGATAATTGGTTTTGATGAATTACCAGAATGTACAGTAACAGGAATTATATATAACAAACTGAAAACTTAGGAAAAGGACAAAACTTGATTCCTAGCTACTTACATTTTATAATATGAAATTGTCTTGCTTTATGTTATGTTAGAACTCTTAAGCACCTTTTATAAGGGATATTCAAACACTTCACCTGATATTCTTTTTCATAGTATTGCACAGGTGTAGTCAAGGACGGATTTAGGGGGGCTGGGGATGTTAGCCTCCCTCGAACTTTCAAAATAGTTCTAAAGTGAAGTCTATTAAGGTACTCATTTATTTGATTCTTGTAGAAATCATATTATGATTTTGAGGTGTAGATTTGTCACTTGTTATTATAAAAGAAGAGAAACAAATAAATGAGACAAGAGAGATACTAGAGTTACCTTCTAAATGAATTATTTTAGTTTTTTTTAAATATCGATCAATTTTGTCGGAACATGGATAATTAATCAGTTAGAATTTATCTTCATGGTATTTATTCTTTCTTTCGTGCTTCATGGAATATCATGTGCAAATTGGCATTATTTAAATGGAATGATTAGAATAACATTGTTGAGTGCAAGACAAAATAAAAATCTTGATATTGTTGCTCTCTCTTTCTTGTTGTTTTGGAGCCAATGTGAAATCTGCCTCTTTTTTAACCATTTTTTTCCATTTTATAACCAATAATTTTATGGGACTATTATGTTGAAGTCTCTTCAGTTGGATAGCAATTGCTAGATTGCAATGATCGTTACCTATTCTGTTTACGAATACGTACATTGATCTTCTTGGAGTAATGGAATAATAGCCTCGTTTCTTCAAGAAGACATATTTAGGACTAGAATCAATAAAGATATATTGGAATGTAGTGATGTGTGTGCTTATTCACACGCAGTGTAGCAGATTTTGCAATGTCTAAGAAAATAAATCAGAATGTCATTCCTAAATGAACTAACAGATTGTACAGTAAAAGGAATTATTCCTCTCTAGTCAACCTTGAGGAGTGGTTGAAGAATATCTAAAAACTAAGGAAAAAATTAAAACTAGTTTTTAACTACTGACCTTTTGTAATGCTCATTACTTCAACTATAATGTAGCTGATCAGATCACTCATTGATGGATTCTCTAGCTAGTACTTCTACTTAATGAATTGTGAGTATAAGAAGATTCAGAAGAGAAATTGGAAGTTGATGTAGAAAAAGAGCAGTTGTTGCCAATTTCTCGTTTTGGGAATGAAACGTTCGTCTGTAGTGAAACAGCATGAGAGCATTTGCCTTTCATTTTATGCAATGCGCATTTGCAATTTTTATGATATGGCTTTCTTTCGATGTTGAAGTCGCACATTGATAAGCTTCCATCAAACACACACCCAAACATCATATCTGCTGCTATGCTGGCAATTCTCTTCCCTTCTTTCTAAGGTTTCTTATGGGATTACGAGTGAGAGAGAGAGAGAGACTAAGACCGTGTAGAGTAATTCAGGAGAAGATTAGTGAATAATGTTGCATGTTTCTTAAATGGTTTATATAGAGCAAAGGATTGTTCTTAATTGATCAGAACTATGGACTATGCAACATTCTAGGAGAAGAATTTGTGAAGTTCAAGAGAAGTTTTGGTGTACACTCTAGATTCTTCTACTACTAAGACTTTGTTTTGACCTGTACATGAATTCTCAGTATCTTTTACTATGGAGATTTGGACTGTAACAAAAGAGCATAAAAGATATTTCCTAGAAAAAAGGTATGTGAGAGGAGATGCTAAAGAATGAAAGCATCACTTGCTCCTTGTCTCCTTTGTCTGAACTATTTGAAGAATCTATTTTTTCATAGTATTCCGATGATTTCTGTGGTTGCTCTTTTCTGTTATTAGCAGTACAAAACTAAGGATCTTGTTTGTATTTTAATTTATTTTTTAAATTTATTTAAATTGTTATTTTAAAGTCCAACAACTTCAATTTCAGGGGAAATAATTATAGTTTGTTGAGTAGAACTATATAGGCTTACTTCTTACTACCAAAGTAACTGTCATGCTAAAGTAAAGTGCAACAGTCAAGAAGATTGATGAGCATATGAAATAAGTGATAACTCCCTTTAAGTTGGTTTTTCGAGAGTCTAGTGAACATCATGTTTCGAGGTCTTTTATATTATGTTTGCTGTATGAACTTGCAAATGCATGGTCCAAAATTTCTTCTTATTTGTTGTCGTGAAGTGAAGTTATAAATCCTCTTATTAAGCTACTCATTCATTTGATTCTTGTAGAAATTGTTTATGATTTCGAGGTGTATAAAAGAAGAGAAACAAATAAATGGTACAAGAGGGGTGCTGCTGCAAAAACTAGAGTGAGCTTATAAAAGATTGGCAGGGGATTGAGAAGAGTGACCCGGAATTGCAGCTTGAATCAGGGGAGGAAGAGTTAACTGTTGTGCTTAAGGTTAGGTTGTTTAACCCAATTTGGATGGTTATTTTAGTCATTTTGATCAATATTATATTTTTTACCATTTTTGTTTTGATATTGGTATTGGTGTTGTGTTAATTGAGCAGATATTAAATAAATTTGGTAGTTAGATTAATTACCTTATCTGAATTGTTGCGATATATCTGCTGATTATAACAAAATGTTTTGGGCTATGCTTTTATTAATTGAGGCATTTTGAGTAACTAGAGAATGAGATGAAAGCTTATTTATATGTATTTTGTTCTGAGTCCATTGTTTCACCTAACGAGATTCTTAGTTACTTGTCGATACCAAATCGTGAAGTTACGAGCAGGAATTAGAGACTAATAACAACAACTTTGGGGATGTGAGACATATGATAGCTTGAAGTACTGATGTTCTACTTCTGTGATGTTATAGCTTGTTAACCATTGAATATTGAATTATGCATTAAATAACTATGTTGAATTACTGTAATTAATTTATCAATATTTATTGAAGTGTGCTTATTTGTTAATTACTTATTTCCTACTGAAGATGGACAAGGAATGGATGTTCAAGGACAGACTCTCAGATGAGTACAGGGCTGGGGTTGAGTCTTTTATGCATTTTGCATGTCAAAATATAGATGATGTCAATGCAATGTCATGTCCATGCTCAGATTGTGGTAATCTTAGGAAATGGAAACATGTCATTGTTAGGTTGCATTTGTTGACTAAGGGAATTGATAAAACATATCATACATGGATGTGGCATGGAGAGAGATCTAAGTCAGGAATGTCTATGTCTGATAGTGATCAGTTTAGGGGAAATGAATATAATTTTGGTGTAGAAGAACCTATTGACATGGTACATGTTGGATATGAATACAATAATCAAAATCCAAATGAATTTGGTATATTACTTGAGGATGCAGAGAAACCTCTATATCCTGGATGTAATTTTTTCACAAAATTGTCTGCCATTGTGAAATTGTATAACTTAAAGGCAAAATTTGGTTGGAGTGATAGAACTTTTACTGAGCTGCTTAGTTTGGTTAGGCAAATGCTTTCTCCCCAAAATGAATTGCCTTCATCTTTGTATGATGCAAAGAAAACCTTGGTTGCATTGGGAATGGATTATGAGAAAATTCATGCATGTTCAAATGACTGTCCTGTACCGTAAGGAGTACAAGGACCTTACTAATTGTCCTAAGTGTGGTATCTCAAGATGGAAAGTGGGGAAAATTCTAAGATTCATGAAGGAATTCCAGTAAAGGTCCTTCGGTACTTCCCACCTATTCCAAGATTTTGATGGATGTTTCGAAACAAGGAGATATCTAAGGATTTGACTTGGCATGCTGATAATCGAGTTGTTGATGGTTATTTGCGTCACCCAGCTGATACACCATCTTGGAAAGTAGTGGATCATAAGTGGCCTGAATTTGCTTCCGAGTCAATCAATCTCAGATTGGCTCTATCATCAGACGGGATCAATCCTCATGGTATGATGACTTCTACGTACAGTTGTTGGCCAGTAATGCTGATCACATATAATCTTCCTCCATGGTTGTGTATGAAATGAAAATTTGTGATGCTCACTATGTTAATTGGTGGTCCTAAACAACCGGGGAACGACATTGATGTTTATTTGTCACCCTTAATTGAGGACTTAAAACTTCTATGGGAAGTAGGTATTGAAACTTACGATAGTTTTCGAGATGAAAGCTTCTTACTTAAAGCAGTGTTGTTGTGGACCATCAATGACTACCCAGCTTATGGAAACTTATCAGGTTGTATTATGAAAGGATATCATGCGTGTCCTATTTGTGGTGATAAAACTTACGCAAAAAGGCTGAAACATAACAGGAAAATATCGTATATGGGTCACAGAAGGTTTCTTCGTGCTACTCATCCTTATCGAAGACAGAAGAAGTCATTCGATGGTAATCAAGAGTTTGACCCTGCCCTAATACCATTGAGTGGTCGTGATGTTTTTAAAAGAGTATCAGAAATCCAATGTACATGGGGTAAAAAGAGTTGTAACAATGCATCCAATGTAAATGAAGATAAGCCATGTTGGAAGAAGAAATCAATTTTTTTTGAACTTGAGTATTGGCAACACTTACATGTGAGACATGTTCTGGATGTGATGCATATTGAGAAGAATGTATGTGAAAGTCTAGTCGGTACATTACTTAACACTCCAGGTAAGACGAAAGATGGAAAAGCAACTAGACTCGATCTTGTGTCGATGAAAGTTAGAACCGAGTTGGCACTAAAGGTGGGTGACAAAAAAACTTTCTTGCCACCAGCTTGTTATACACTGAGTAAAGAAGAGAAAAGAAAGGTTTGTAAATCTTTGATGGGAATAAAGGTCCCTACGGGATACTCGTCTAATGTCAGAAATTTGGTCTCAATGAAAGATTTGAAGCTTATTGGCCTGAAGTCACATGATTGCCACACTTTAATGCAACAATTGCTTCCAGTGGCTATACGTGGTGTTTTGCCTGATAATGTGAGACATGCAATCACTCGGTTGTGCTTTTTTTTAATGTGATATGCAACAAAGTTATTGATATCTCAAAGTTGGATGAAATTCAAAAGGAGATTGTGACAACCTTGTGTTTACTTGAAAAATATTTCCCTCCCTCGTTCTTTGATATCATGGTTCACCTAATTGTTCATCTTGTGCGGGAGGTGAAATTGTGTGGACCAATCTGGTACAGATGGATGTATCCATTTGAGAGATACATGAAGGTCCTAAAAGGCTATGTACGAAATCGTAATCGGCCTGAAGGGTGTATAGCTGAGTGTTATATTGCCGAGGAAGCTATGGAATTTTGTTCAAACTACATTTCTAGTGTTCACACAATTGGAATCCCATCAAAACAACGACAAGTTAACATGACTAGACCATTATCAACTGCAAAAGTGCTCCAAGCTACTCCTGATGACTTGAGACAAGCTCATCTCTATGTTTTGACAAATGACATTGAGATCGAACCCTATATAAGGTGAACTCACTAAGTCATTAAACCTTATATGTTATTATTCGTATATTGATCTCATTGAACTTTTTTAGTCAACATATGGCTCACCTAAAGCTAACTTTCGGAAGAAAGTCGGAGAAACGACTCTTGGATGAACATAACAAGACATTTATTAATTGGATATATGATCGAGTACGTATTATAACTCTAACCTGTCTTATTGGCATTTATAATTTTAATTAAAATGTTAATTACCACTTGTTGAATTATAGGTTTCAAATGAAATTAATCATTCCAATGGTCACGTATCAGAGAAGTCAAAGTTGATTGCAAGTGGTCCCCAAAAAGATGTGTTGAAGTACTCTAGTTACATGATTAATGGAGTTACCTATCATACGAGGGAGCGTGATAGTGTACGAGCTGTTCAAAACTCGGGAGTCAGTTTAGTTGCAAAAACCATGCAAGTGGCTAGTGCAAAGGACAAAAATCCAGTTGTGACGGACATAGTTTATTATGGAGTTATCGAAGAGATATGGGAACTTGATTACCACGATTTTCGCTTGCCAATGTTCAAATGTAATTGGGTTGAGCGCAATAATGGAATTAAAATAGATGATCTTGGTTTCACAACAGTAAACCTCAATAGAATTGGATTCAAATCCGATCGGTTTATATTCGGTAGTCAAGCTAAACAAGTCTTCTACATTGAAGACTCTCGAGATCCTGCATGGTATGTTGTACTTTCAACCCCCAGTAGAGAGTATTTTGATCACATTTATGGTGATGATTTAGAAGCATATAACATGGACATCAATGTTTTACAATGGGGATACCCCCATTAGAAGTTGATGGTACAGATGAGAACGAGGCATCATGTGTGCGTGAAGATTGTGATGGGATTTGGATTGATAATTGCACTTCCTAGTTCTGTAATTATCTTTTTGGTATATAACCTCTGAACTTATTACTTTTCTCTTATGATATTCTACTTGTTCGTAAAATATTTACCAACTAACCTAATCATTGAACATTTTGTATGTTCGGATCATGGTGTATCATACGAGGGCTTCTGCAAAAGAAGATGAGACAATTGAGAAGAGTAAGAATAAACTGCAAAAGGAAAAAAATCTAGCAAGTTCAGATGAAGATAACGATTTGGGAAGCTCGGATGATGAGGGCAGCACAAAAACTAAAGGGAAGAGTACAAGCACATCAAGACAGTATAGGGGTCGTACTTACATGCATGCTCTTGCGATACAAAGAGCTCAATGTAAAAGAAAGAAAGTCTTGTTCAATAACATTGGTCAGCCCATTGGGCCTTTTGGTGCTGAAATGCAGAGTTACATTGGAGTGTTAGCTCGAGAAAAGGTCAAAATAACACTTGATGATTAGAGGGAGGTGCCGACCGATGTCAAGGAGAGCATATGGGAATCTGTTAATGTAAGTGCTCGTAATGTTTTATTGTATTTTTTAATTTCTCATAAGAATATGTTGTTGTCATGGTTCTAATTGCTCATTATTTTGTAGTTGTTGTTTGATGTTCCTCCTTCATGGAAGAAGGGGTGTTTGTCTTCGGCTAACCAAAAGTGGCGTCAATACAAGATAAGACTCACGAATAAGTTTGTTTTTAGCAGAGTAAATGATCCTGAAAAGTTGAATACTCCACCCATTAAATCTGGTATTGAGCAAGTTGATTGGAGTAATTTTGTGATCAGTCGACTATCAGAAGAGTTCAAGGTAAGATTCAACATATGATGCTTAAGTGATATTTTACGTCATTGGTGTCTTATGATTGTTAATCAATTGATGTAGACAAAGAGTCAGGAACAAAAGAAGCGAAGAAGTCAATTGCAATATCCACATAAGCTTTCTCGTAAAGGATATGCACGTTTGGCTGAAGAGTGTGTAAGTCTTTCATTTTTTATGGATTATTATTTGGATCATCATTCTCATATTGAAGTCTTATTTTATATAATATGTTATTGGTTGTAGGCTGCTGAATTGGGCAATGATGATGAAATCAACAGAGCAATTTTATGGATGAAAGCACGATTGCCTAAAGAAGGGGAAATACAAGAAGAGAGTTTAAAAGAAACAATTACGAAGATTGTGAGTTTTTTTATTTCTAATATATTTTCTAAGCAACACTCTCTCTTACCTATCCATCACATTTATTGCTATGTTGTACCTAATTTACTTCGTAGGATGAGTATATACAACAAAAAAAGAGGGTAAATTCAGCATGGAAGGTAAAAGAGATGACATCCTTGCAAAAGCTCTTCATTCACAAGAACATTGGGGACGTTTGAGGGGGACCGGAGGTCATGTCACTCCCTCAACTTATAGTGCTGTTTCGTCTAGGATGCTGGTGGAAAAAGATTTGCTTTTACAAGAACAACGAAAGATAAATTTAGAACTCGATGCACGAGTAAAAAAACTAGAAGCACTGATTTTGAAGAATGCACCTACACATGAAGTTGATAAAGAAGAGAAGGGCAGTTGTTCAGTTAAACTCCCAAGGCCCTTAATGATGGAGGATGAGAGAGTCAAAGATGACAAACCACAAGTTAAGAAAAACCACCATCAAAATGAAGATTCGGATGATGATCTCGAAATTGTTCCGAATAATTGGCCAGCAAAGGTAAACTCTTTTTTCATGTTACACTCCTTATATTTCTGTAAATATAGTTGAATTATCTCTATAACCTAATCGACATTGTAGGGTGAACCAGTCGCATTAACGTTGACATCTCAAGCGGATATTGCTGCTTATGGCACAATTATCAAAGTGGGTGGAGCTAATCAATTCCTTCATGGTAATCTTTTACCTGAAAATTGCATGAGTGTATCCATTGATCAAGCATTGGATCACGACGCCCCTTTGCCAATTCCTGGAGAATGCAATAGCATTGGTGAGGCAGTAGGTTCTGTTGTTGCTTGGCCATCGAATTTGATAAAACCTAAAGTGAAGGTAATACATTTTCAAGGCCCTTATATTACATTAATTTTATATTAGCTAGCTCCGTAAATATAGAGATCTACTGACATATCATGCTAATACAATGTTTAGAAACCTGGAAAGAAGAAAATCGTGAACAAAGACTTACCTACCGTTGATCTATCAAGTGTCCCAAAGCCATTACACATGCAATATTGTTATACTAAGCTTGTTATTCAGAATGGAGGCAATGTACAGATAGAGGTTGATCATGAAGTATTTGGACGCGAGTTCAACATATTTGTTAACATTGAAGACATAGTTCCATTCTGTCAATTGGAGCCAATCTCATATGTATGTGTGGTTGTTTATATGTGGTAAGTAAGAGTTCAATTATTATTGTTATCATTAGTATTACCATTTTTTTATTATATTTAACATTGTGGTTTTTTCCATTCGAAAAAATGATGGTTAGGCATCTCTACAAAAGGTTGGTAAACAAAAACAAGCTTCAAAACTTCAGATTTGTGGATCCATATGAAATAGGACACTTGCTATCAACAAAAGGTGATCAAGATTTTCGGGAGAATGAGATGGAACGAAGGGCATGTGCTCTAGCAAAAAGGTTGAGTGGTACATTGCCTAGCCAATTAGTTTTGGCACCTTGCAATGTAGGGTAAGCTTTGATTTGCTTTTTGGTACTCCATATTATGATACAGACACATTTTGCTGAAACTATTTGTTTGTGAGAAATTGCACTTCAAAGATGTTATCTATATATGAGTGAAGATGGAAAATGAGACAAAGTAAGTAGTAAACTGCATGATAGATACTTTCTTATTGATCTTACGTGCTTATTAACAAGGTAATTATAGTAAATATGACTTCGACTGGCTAAGTTGGAGAGTTTCAATTTTGATAATTATAGTAACTGTTAACAAGGTGATGCAATCTTTTGTTTTGTTGATTTCGAGTTTGAAGTTGTGACTGATTTGTTTTAATCTTTAATTCCATAGATTCCATTGGATTCTAACTGTCATCAACCCCCACAAGCAAACTTGTCATTTGTTGGACCCTCTTTATCATCGCTTGCATGATCAAACTTGGAAAAAGATTGTTGATTTGTAAGTTTCAATTTAATAAGTTTAGCACATTTCTGTTTGCTTAATTTATGTTGCATGTACGATGATTAATACATTGTTTTTTCATGAAGGGCCTTAAGAATGTTCAATACAGAAATTGGAAAGAACGGGAAAAAACAACCTACATGGGAAGTAGTCAAGGTATGTATGGTGAAGATGTGAATGAAGTGCGTTTATACTCATAATGATATTTATTTTATCATCACCAAGCATATATATATATGTAAGTAAGTTGATACTCATATATTGTAATGTAGGCTCCTTTGCAACCTAATTCCAAACAATGTGATTTTTTTGTGTTGTGGTACATGAGACAACTTATTGAAAAAGATGCAACTGTGGACATGGCTTCATTGCGTTCAATTGTGAGTAACTAATTCCTATTTAGTATGCATATTGTATACTTCACCGAAATGAAATGAAGTTGATTATTGTATGTATTCTTTTTTCAAAATCTACACATCTTAAGTGCTCTAGAGCTGATATTGATGAAGTTCGCGTTGAATGGGCTGATTGTGTTCAAGAACATATAAATGGGTAGAACAAGGTGAGTCCATTATTTTAACTTGCAATGCTTTGTTTTGAATATTTAATATGACCATGTTACGATTTTTAGGTGTTAATGTAAACATTTTTCTTACATTTGACAGATTGTGGGGACGTAGGGAGTCCATGTGAAGTTCTTGTTAGGATGTATACTATAAGCCTAGCTTTTTGTATGAACATCTTTTTGATATGAGAATCATTTTGGTCATATGTTTGCATTTTATATTTGTTATATATGTTTATGCAATGTCCAATTAATTTATATTATAGATAACTTGGTGTGTGGTGCCACACAGAAGATCATGTTATCAGTTTCTTATAAATTATAAATAGTAGCTCACAACCAAGATGGATTTGGACAAATCATCGGAATGGTTGTAGTGTAGTTTGGTATTAGTCTGTCTTGACTATAAAACTACACTAGTACATTTTGTATGTATTGAGCAGGACCATTTGAGGTTGTTCGATTTGTACTGACTATATAATAGAACAAGACCTCTGTTATTATGGATGTACATTTTCTTAATCCCTATATAATAACGGGCACGTATGCTCAGTGTTTATTTCTTTAATTTGCTAATGGGTGAGATTTATTTATAAATCAATAAGCTCGGTGAGTTGGGAGATAACATTGTTTATATGGTATGCTGTTGAATATAGAAGGAATCTGTGTCCTAATTATTTAGGATGATAATGTCCCCTTAAGGAGCTCATAAGGATTATCATGTAAACCCTGCAGGTGGATTTAATCCGACATGATAATAAGGATGAGTGGTACTACTCTTGGAATTAGATGTAAATTAATTAAGTTGTCAGTAACTTATTTAATTTACGGACATTCGATATCTTAAACACGGGGAAATAAATGTACACATAATAAAAGGAGCCCATATTATAATATGGGATTGGGACGGTAGTTCAATAATAATTCTCTAGTGGACTGAATTATTATTGATGGGCTTAAGTTATGTGTTCGGGCCGAACACAGGATACTTAAGCCCATCAGGAGGCCCAACCCAATTCCTCCTCTAGGTCCCTGGTGTAGCCTATATATAGCTTCTTTTATCAGCGCTTCTTTCAACACAGATCACAGAAAACACGTGAAAGTGAGAGAGAGCAGAACTGATATTTCTCGATTGATCGTTGGCCACGCAACGTTCGAGAAAGGCTTAGGAATACATCAGAAGATCAAAGGGGTCTACAAGGGTATGTTTCTTTTCCGCTGCGTTTTACTTTTGGATCCCGATTCCGATAGCATAGAGCCGGCGATCCGTCGGTTCCAACAATTGGTATCAAAGCCACGGTTTCTGGTTCTATGTAATTGGATCAGTTTATTATTATGATCTTATTCTTTTTCATACATTTTATATTCAGATTGTATGATAGTAGGATTGCGTAGGATAACTCGGTTTTGCAGGTTATCTATATCCAACTATTATGGTCTGTATGTATGATTTATGTATGATTTAAACCCTCGAACCTGTCGAGGTTTTTGTTTTGGGTTGGTTGCATGGATGTAATAGTAAAAACACGGCGGTTTGTCGTGTTAGGTTTTACGTTTTCCTATTTTGTTCTTGATGTAATTCTGTTCGATCTCATATGATGTAATCTGATCATTCTAGTTTCTGTATAGAAGATAGATGTTCGAACTAGATTCTGTATAGGATTGGTAGATGTTCGAACTAGATTCTATATAGGATTCCTATTCGATCGAGACTACTATTCGAACTAGGATTGGTGTTCAAAGGAGCTGTTCGATCAGATTGCCAGGTGCTGGAACAGTTCGATCAGATCAGGGTTCGCTAAGATTGGCGCTGATTCTGTGGAACAGCTCGAGGGATTTGCGCAACAACCTGCTGGATTCGTTGGATTTGGCGCTGATTAGGGTTTTAAAACCCTAAATTTTTCAGGTCGATCCCCGTTTAGCAGGCAAACATTCGATCGAAGTGGCCATAATAGTTGGATTTTTTTATATTCCATATTTATTGTTTATCTATATGTTTGTTGTTTTATCAAGCATGCTTTTAAATGTTATATGTTATTGCATGCTAAAATCCCTCATTTAAATAACTAAGTGGGAGAGGGATTATTTTGAATAAGTCCCATAGCCTCCATTACTGGTTTGTAAGTGATGTATTTAAACTTACACGTTGGCTTTGAGTGCCTTCTTCCACATCGGATGAGTTTGATTGCGGATCACTGGATCAAACTTCCTCTATGGATAATTATAGAAAATTATTTAGGAGCGTATGATCTTCTCCATCTGAAGAGATACAATCCTAGATAATGGACTTAGTATTAAGTAATGGTACACACTTAGGTGCATATGATAGTATCCTCCCCATCGGAGTAAGTGCTGTTGTTTGCATGGCTAAAGTTAAACCAACTATTAATTTTATTTTGTTTGACAAGATAATGAAATTAATGGGTAAAACCTCCTCTTACAAATGTTTGAATTAGCATACGTCCACACTATCGTGGCATGCGAAATTCACGGTGTTTTGAGGTGTTGGTGAATTTAATTATATTGTTTGAGGGAACAATATAGGCTTTAAATTCTATATGTTATGACCTGTGTATTTATTTATTTATTTATATGATTCTTAGGATTTCATTATGTCTTTCAACCCACTTGCTGTTATACTCAAAGAAAACAAACTTACTGGTCCTAATTATATTGACTGGAAAAGAAACCTGGATATTGTCCTAACTGCTGAGGAGTACAAGTTTGTACTCCATGAGCACTGTCCTGACATGCCTGATGAAAACTCTTGTGAAGAGGAGAAAGCGCATTATAGAAAGTGGGTTAAGACAGATGAGATGGCGCGGTGTTACATTTTGGCTTCCATGTCAAATGTACTGCAACATCAGCATCAGGCCATGCCCACTGCCTATGATATGATGCACAATCTCAGAGAACTCTTCGGACACCAGAGTCGGGCTGCCAGACAGGAGGTAATGAGAAACTTAATGACGACCACCATGTCTGAAGGGACACCTATGAGTGATCACGTCCTTAAGATGATGGCTCATTTGAATGAGATGGAAGTCCTTGGAGCTGAAATCGATGGGGAAACCCAGGTCGATATCGTGCTCCAAACACTGCCTAAGAGTTTTGAGCAGTTCCGCCTTAATTATAATATGAACAAAAAGATGTACTCCTTGGCGGAACTTCTGACAGAACTCAAATCGGCAGAAGGACTATTTCGTCAAAGTGCTCAAGCTTACGTTGCTGAAAATGTTTCTACTTCTAAGCCGAAAGGTGGAAAGAAGAAGAAGAAACAGAATCCTTCGGCGAACAAAGCGAATGGACCTCAAAAGGCTGGGCCACAAGGTGGCGTGAAAAAGCCAAAGGGCAAGTGATTCTCATGCAAGCAGCCTGGACATTGGAAGATAGATTGTCCCAAGAAAAAGGAGAACAAAGAAGGTATATCTTATTCACTAATTACTGAAACATGTTTAGCGGTGTTATCTACCGGTACCTGGTGTGTAGATACGGGAGCCACTGATCATGTCTGCAATTCTTTGCAGGGGTTCCAGGAAACCAGGCGACTTAGTGAGGGCGAGATTACCATCTACATGGGAACGCTACGAAAGTGGCGGCTGTTGCAGTGGGAGATGTTTATTTATCTTTTGATAGGAACAAGACTTTGGTTTTGAGGAATTGTCTTTACGTACCTTGTTTTAGAAAGAACTTGATTTCGGTTTCTAAGTTATTTTTGGATGGATATTCTGTTTCTTTTGATGGCAAAGTGGTTGTCAAGAAAAATAGGGTTATTATCTGTTCTGGTACGTTGGTTGGCAATTTATATACTCTTAATCCAATAACTCCTACGATACAACAAATGGAAATTAATAATACATCTTCTAACTCAAATAAGAGAAAAGAACCTTCTAAAATGAACCAAACATATCTTTGGCATCTAAGACTAGGTCACATTAACTTGAGTAGGATTCAAAGGTTGATAGCCGATGGACCTTTGAGTTCATTGGAAGTGGAAAACTATCCGACCTGCGAGTCCTGCTTGGAAGGAAAAATGACCAAGAGGCCTTTTAAAGCCAAGGGGTATAGAGCCAAAGAAGTGTTGGAATTGGTTCATTCTGATTTGTGTGGTCCTATGACTATCCAGGCAAGAGGTGGTTTCGAATATTTTGTCTCTTTCATAGATGATTTTTCGAGATATGGGTATATTTATTTGATGCGCCGCAAGTCTGAGTGCTTTGATAAATTCAAAGAGTACAAGGCTGATGTGGAGAAGCGTCATGGTAAATGTATCAAAACACTACGATCTGATCGTGGTGGCGAGTACCTCTTAGGAGAGTTTAGGAATTACTTATCAGAGGCTGGGATTCAATCCCAATTGTCTGCACCTGGTACACCCCAACAGAACGGTGTGGCAGAATGAAGGAATTGGACTCTCATGGAAATGGTTAGATCGATGATGAGTTATTCGGAATTACCGAATTCGTTTTGGGGATATGCCCTGGAAACGGCGGCGTATATTCTGAACTTGGTACCTTCTAAGACAGTACCCTCTACTCCCACAGAATTGTGGAATGGGCGTAAGCCTAGTCTGAAACACATTCGGATTTGGGGTAGTCCAGCACATGTGCTGAAGAGAGACGCTGATAAGTTGGAATCTCGTACGGATGTTCGGCTGTTTGTGGGCTATCCTAGAGGAACGAAAGGTGGTTTATTTTATAGTCCTAAGGATCAGAAGGTCATTGTTAGCACAAATGCCCGATTCTTAGAAGAGGACTATGTAATGAACCACAAGCCCACGAGTAAAATTGTTCTAGAGGAAATCAGAGGGGAAACCCCTACCTTAGTACCGTCGGTACAAGATGAGATACCACAGGGGTCTGCACCATGTGTCACTAATGATACACAATTACCACAAGTACCTCGTCGTAGTGGGAGGATTGTTAGACAGCCTGATAGATTCATGTTTTTGGGAGAGTCTTCGGACTTAGTACCTGGTAAACATGAATCTGATCCTTGGACTTATGACGAAGCACTCCAAGATAAAGATGTAGAATTTTGGCAAAAAGCTATGAATTCTGAATTAGAATCTATGGATTCTAATCAAGTCTGGGAGCTAGTAGAACCACCAAATGGTGTAAAAGCCATTGGATGTAAGTGGGTCTACAAAAGAAAAAGAGGATCAGACGGGAAAGTAGAAACTTTCAAAGCAAGGCTTGTTGCGAAGGGGTATACTCAGAAAGAAGGGATCGATTATGAGGAAACCTTTTCGCCGGTAGCCATGCTTAAGTCTATCCGGATTCTTTTGTCTATTGCTGCTCATATGAATTATGAGGTTTGGCAAATGGATGTCAAGACTGCTTTCCTTAACGGTAGTTTTGAAGAAAACATCTATATGAAGCAACCAGAAGGATTCGTTACAAAGGGCAAAGAGCATCTTGTGTGTAAGCTTAATCGGTCCATTTATGGACTGAAACAAGCTTCGAGATCTTGGAACATCCGTTTTGATGAGGTAATCCAGTCTTATGGATTCATTCAATGTCCGGATGAGTCTTGTGTATACAAGAAGAGTGACGGAAACGTGGTGGTATTTCTTGTACTATACGTAGATGACATCTTGTTCATTGGCAACAATGTCAAGACGTTGTCAGATGTAAAGGTATGGCTATCCAAGCAGTTTGATATGAAGGACTTGGGAGAAGTTGGACATATTCTTGGGATCAAATTTATAAGGGATCGCAAGAAAAGAATGTTATGCTTATCTCAAGCTTCGTACATTGATACCATTCTAGCTCGTTTTAGCATGCAAAACTCCAAGAAAGGTTTTCTACATTTTCGACATGGAGTACCTTTATCTAAGGAGATGTGTCCTAAGACACCAAAGGAGATAGAGGATATGAAGGCAGTTCCTTATGTTTCGGCTGTAGGAAGCCTAATGTATGCAATGCTATGTACGAGACCAGATATCTGCTTTGCCATTGGCATGGTTAGCAGATATCAGAGTAACCCAGGACAAGGACATTGGATTGCGGTAAAGCATATTTTAAAGTACCTGAAAAGGACTAGAAATTATATGCTGGTTTACCAGGCAGATGATTTGCTCCCTGTAGGTTACACGGATTCTGATTTCCAGTCGGATAGGGACAACAGTAAATCTACCTCGGGTTATGTGTTTACCTTGGGAGGTGGACCCATAGTATGGAGGAGTGTTAAGCAGAAATGCGTTTCGGACTCAACCATGGAAGCTGAGTATGTGGCAGCCTCTGAGGCAGCCAAAGAAGCTGTATGGCTCAGGAACTTCTTGATGGACTTAGAAGTGATTCCTGGTTTGCCCAAAGCTATCACAATTTATTGTGATAACAGTGGTGCAGTGGCAAACTCGAAGGAACCACGAGCCCATAAAGCAAGTAAACACATTGAGCGCAAGTACCACCTGATACGAGACATCGTAAAGCGAGGAGAAGTTGTTGTCGCCAAAATTGCATCAGCAGATAACCTAGCAGATCCTTTCACAAAGGCCCTTCTAGCAAAAGCTTTTGATGGGCATGTTGAAGGGATGGGAATCAGATGTATGGCGTCGCTTATGGCAGCATAGTCTTTTAGTATAAGTGGGAGATTGTTAGGATGTATACTATAAGCCTAGCTTTTTGTATGAACATCTTTTTGATATGAGAATCATTTTGGTCATATGTTTGCATTTTATATTTGTTATATATGTTTATGCAATGTCCAATTAATTTATATTATAGATAACTTGGTGTGTGGTGCCACACAGAAGATCATGTTATCAGTTTCTTATAAATTATAAATAGTAGCTCACAACCAAGATGGATTTGGACAAATCATCGGAATGGTTGTAGTGTAGTTTGGTATTAGTCTGTTTTGACTATAAAACTACACTAGTACATTTTGTATGTATTGAGCAGAACCATTTGAGGTTGTTCGATTTGTACTGACTATATAATAGAACAAGACCTCTGTTATTATGGATGTACATTTTCTTAATCCCTATATAATAACGGGCACGTATGCTCAGTGTTTATTTCTTTAATTTGCTAATGGGTGAGATTTATTTATAAATCAATAAGCTCGGTGAGTTGGGAGATAGCATTGTTTATATGGTGTGTTGTTGATTATAGAAGGAATCCGTGTCCTAATTATTTAGGATGATAATGTCCCCTTGAGGAGCTCATAAGGATTATCATGTAAACCCTGCAGGTGGATTTAATCCGACATGATAATAAGGATGAGTGGTACTACTCTTGGAATTAGATGTAAATTAATTAAGTTGTCAGTAACTTATTTAATTTACGGACATTCGATATCTTAAACACGGGGAAATAAATGTACACATAATAAAAGGAGCCCATATTATAATATGGGATTGGGACGGTAGTTCAATAATAATTCTCTAGTGGACTGAATTATTATTGATAGGCTTAAGTTATGTGTTCGGGCCGAACACAGGATACTTAAGCCCATCAGGAGGCCCAACCCAATTCCTCCTCTAGGTCCCTGGTGTAGCCTATATATAGCTTCTTTTATCAGCGCTTCTTTCAACACAGATCACAGAAAACACGTGAAAGTGAGAGAGAGCAGAACTGATATTTCTCGATTGATCGTTGGCCACGCAACGTTCGAGAAAGGCTTAGGAATACATCAGAAGATCAAAGGGGTCTACAAGGGTATGTTTCTTTTCCGCTGCATTTTACTTTTGGATCCCGATTCCGATAGCATAGAGCCGGCGATCCGTCGGTTCCAACAGTTCTTGATGTTATTTTTGCAAAGGTTGTGGTGTTATTCAAACAAATACGCATAACTTTGTTATTGTTTTGGAGTTTAAATTTATATATAGACGTAATGTTTTGTGATTTCAAGTGTTAGAATGCATGAGACATATTGGTTAGAAGATTCTAGAATGTGTTGTTTGATATTAATGATGTTTAGATGTTCTTGTAATGCATTTTTTAGTTTATATAATTAAATTATATTATTATATATATCCAGCAAAAATATATCAATTTATTGCAAAAAATGTGAATAAAAAGAAAAGACAACACAAAAAAGGGTTGTGATAAAGAAATGACTACACCCTAAAAAGCGTTGCATTAGCATTGTTATTTTTTAAAAACGACAACCCTAAAAAACCGTTGCATAAATGTAATTATATGCAATAGAGACAACGGTTGGAAGCGTTGCATATATTTGTGTTGTTGTACTCAGAAAGACAACGGTTTTTTTAGCGTTGCATATATAGTTGCATAAAATGTTGTACACAACACTTTCGTGCAACGGTTGAAAAGCGTTGTCGTATCTAGATAAGACAACGCTTTTCTACCGTTGTCAAATGGCGAATTTTTTTTTGCAACACTGGATACGACAACGCCCAAAAACAGGCTACGACAACGGGTATTACCCGTTGTAAAATCCAAAATTTCTTGTAGTGTTTACAAAGCAAACGCCAACTAGAGTCCAGAGATCACACAGCACTGCAAACTCTAAAGGCCCGTCAACTAGAATCCAGAGATCACACAGCACTGCAAATTCTAAAGGCTAACCCACATAGGGTTCCACACTCCCATACAGGGAAGTTGCCTAGCACCTAGACAACTATACAAACAGCAAGGATCTCTCCTATAAACTGTTCGACACCAAAACAACCTACGCACACAGGCAACAAGGTTGAAAGTATATGTTTGTTCTTCAACTGGTGCGATGAAGTGAGCTTCTAAATCCTCCAAAGGATCTTTTCTGCTTTGAGCGTGCTCCACTTCCTTGAGGTTGAGTGACTGAGACTGAGTATGTAGCTTGAACGCTTGAGAACTTTTATGAGAAAGCTTTCGGTTCAGTTGTTCTCAATTTTTCAGTTGTTGGCTCACTTTATGTAATGTTATTGAATAGTTGCTCAGTGATTCAGTTCTTCAGTAGTTGTTTAGTTCAGCTCATCCTCTATTTATATTTTGTAAGGAAAATATCCGTTGAAGGAGATATCTTCCATTTTGAATTCTTAGATCTTCTGATCAAAGGCATGGCTCACATTTAATACGACTTGACATCTCCTTTTGGAGCAATTAATGCGGTGACTACGGCTCACAGCTTATCTGCAGGCGCGTCAGTCCACATGGCGTTTTGATATTAGCTCCATGTCTGCAACTTTGATCTTCTCTCGAACGGCTCTTCTCTCGTACTGCATTTATCTTCCCTCAAATTGCAGGATACTCAACCTCTTTGTCATCAGCGCTATTGAGTGTCTAAGCTGTAAGCTTCGCGCTGTATCCTTCGTCTGCTTGCAGTATTCCTGTAACTTTTCCTTACAGCAATGTTGCATGTCGTTCCTTCATGCTTTGCTGTAATTGCTTTCTTGCAGTAGCGTCTTTCTGAGACTTTCTAATACAGCATGGTATGCATGTGTACCTCCATCTTTCAGCTTTCATAACAGGACTCAAACCTAGTCTATGTTTTCACTTAAACATCGTGAAAAATGGAGTACTCAAACTTCCTATTACATCTTTGGCTTGTCTCATCAAAATCTAAACACTGAATACTCAACAATTTCCCCCTTTTTTATGATGACAAAACCAACTCACAGAATCATTTATGAAGGAAGTTTCTCATTACATTATGTCAAAATACATCAGGATTACATATGGGATAAAAAAAAACTTGAATGTATCACAGATGGATAAAATAACTGAAAAAGAGACCTTCTAGTTGACGATTCATCTGGTCTTCTTTCAGCAGTCCTTCCTTCTTGCTCTGCTCTTCCTTGTGAACCTTTCCACCAGTCTCGAATGGACTCCTAATAGGATTCTTCAAGTTTCTCCTTGATCTTTGGGATCTGAATCCATCTCAGCCAGAAGTCCTCGCAGTAAGGCACTATATATCATTTCTTTACTTGGTCTATATAGTGATTCTGTATTTCAAGCTCTCCAGACCTAGCAAGTTCTTCATATCTTACTAGTGTACTTTGGCAGGTTTGAAATCTACTGAATTTACCCTTTTTGCACAAAAATTTGAAGCATCTAAGATACTCTGATCTCTTGTACATCGTGATTGCTTCGAATGATGGATTTCTATCTGTAGGCAACTTGATTCTCTTGAAGATATTTAGAGTCCAGGCCATGTTTACTCCTACTGGCTTCTGATCCATCAGTACTGACACTTCAGCAAATATGTTGTCTGTGTCGAGACGTGGAATTTCTTGAGGGGGGTATTGGTGAAGATTCCTGTCAAAGATTCTCCTCTCACCAATTACTCCAAGCCTTTATATCCAAGAATTTTCTTCTTGTTCTGCTCTGGCTTTTTCTGCCCTCTGAGCAGCCATCTTCTCATTTAAAGCCTTTCAGCCTCGGCTTTGCTTACCCTCTTTCTTGAGCTTTGTTTTTGACTTTCTCTCCCCTTTTTGCATGATGATCAGAGGGAGGTGCTGCATCTTTTCTTGCAGCGCTACTTTGTGCAGCGCCTGCTACTAATCTGCTTGCAGCTGCTGCACCGCCAGTTCCTCCTTCATCATCTTTTCTCCATCTTTTTGGAAAGGGAGCTTCAGCAGCAGCAGATGGTCCAGACCTCTTCCTTCTGCTTAGAGGTTGGTCATCTTCTACATCTTCCTCATCTTCTTTTTCCCTAGAGCTCCGGTATCTATCATCAAAGCCTTTGTTACCTTTCTCCTTTTTGGCATCATAAAAAACCGGGGGTGGAGTAGGGATATGAGAGACTACGGATATGAGAGACTACTTTAGAACGTAGTCCTCTCGGGGGTGCTGGGGCGACCCTGGATCCTTCGGCATACTAAGGATATGCTTGCATCGTCATATGGGCCAATTCTCCAACTATCATCTCCAGGTTTACCAAACAATCGTCGACACTCTTGGTTCTTTTGGATTGATCTGAGATATGGTCCAAAAGTGTCAATAGCACCAAGGAGTGTGTTTGAAGTCTGTTCGATGTTGTTTCTGCATGTTTCTTACAAAGTTTGACTTCAGCTCGGGTTTCTGTAGCATCTTTCTTCAGTTCTCCCTCCAGTCTAATCCTGTCCCTATACATCCTGTTAGCGTTTTCATTCACACTTCTCTGGATCATTGCAGGAAGTGCTTCAAGATCTTTCTTGAAGGTGGACATGGTTTCAGCATGGAACTTGGCTTGTGCAGTCATGTTCTGCACCATGTTAGATTCATGATCCTGAAGAGCATGAATAAGATGCATGACAGCATTAGTTATCCTATCAATCGATGCACCATGATCGGAGCTAGTGTTCCATTGATGTGAGCTGGCAGTCGGTGCAGCATGGGGAATTAATGATCTTGGTGGTTGTGCTGCATCCTACCTTGGAGCTGTCGGTTCAGCTTGTGTATCCGCATCCTCATGTAGACTTGATGCGGCATCTTCTTCGAAGACTGTTTCCTCCTTATCCGATGAAGTTGGGACTAACATATCACCAATATTCCCATATCTGGCTCTGTTTTGTTCAGCCATTCACCGGAGGAATTCAGCCATTTGAGCTTCTGCAGTAACCGTTGTTGCTGTAGTCTTGATTGGTACTGGTATACATGCAAGAGCAAGGGTTACTTCGGCTTCTACTCGAACATCCTCTGAGGATACTGTCTCAACAGCTGGTCTTTCAAGGGTCTCCTCACCCTTAGAGAGTGTTGTCTGAACAACAGCTTCGCCTGAGGTCTCTGGCAAGGACTCCGCCTCCTCTGTTAGTCCTGCAACTTCGATAGTCTCTACTGCAAGAATGGGTTCTTGCAGCTCCTGTTGATTTCTTGCAGCTTCCACTAGATGTTTGACTGAAAGCTCGAATTCTGCAAGAATCTAAGCATCCACCTGTTGTGTATCTTCTGCAGCTTCTGATAGGGTGGCTGTTTGTTGTACTGCTGTCTCTACCAGTACAGGGAGTATCGCCTCTACAACGTCCTTCATGGTTGCATCATCGGCAACTTCAGCAATATCAGAGAGAACATCTTTGATTATGGTGTCTGGTTCCCCCTGATTGTCTGTAACAGTATCAGGAATAGTATGCACTGGGGAATCTTCGTAGTCCACAAGTTGAGGCTCGTCCTCCTCCATAGAATCAAGCATGACGATATTGGAGAGACCTTCAACTATTTGCTCAAATGTATGAGAGTTTGAGTTGTGATGACTTGAGCTTCCTTCTTCCCGCATCCTCTGAGGAGTGTGTTGCATCCTTGTCTCCTTGACACTTGCTTGCAGCGCCTGTTGCATCATGGCTTCCTCAGCCTGTTCAATTCCCAGAGTGTCGATTTGCACTTGTGCGAATGCGACATCATCGCCCCTTCTTACAGCCTCTGCAGTCGGGGCTAGGAGGATTTGAGCATCCTCCGTTGTTGCGTTCATTGGCATCTCTACAGAGTGGGATTCTGCAAGAGCTTCGCCCTTTTCTTTGTCCAAAGCTTCTTGAGTAGCAGTGCCTCTTCATTGATCTTGCATCTTTACTGCATACTCAGGTTGCAGGAGTGCCAAAATATCTTCTGTATTGGCCCACTCCAGGACTGCTTTTTCCAGAGAGAGGAAATCTTCCCATTGCATCAGGATTTCCATCTTGGACAGTCTCATCTCCCTCTAGAGACTGTATTGTTGCCCTATATCCCTAGCAGCTGGAAGGATTGGATCGAGCACAGACTGAACAACCTCTTTATCTGGCTGAATCCTTTGCTGATGTGACTCATTCACACCAACATCTACTGACAAACTTGCAGTAGAGAGTTGAGAGTTAGCAGCTACAACAGTCTTCTTCTTGCTGCATGGGGCCCTCCTGGTCAAAAGTGTGTCATCATCTGAGGATGAGGACTCAGGTTCAGGTTCTGTCCTCCTTGATGTTTTCGTGATGACGGGAAGAGAATTTTCATCATCATCATTATCATCATCTTCACCCCTGCTGCCTGTATCTTCATCTTGCAGTGCCAAGATTGTACTCCTTTTATCTTTAGTTTTCTTCTATGCAACCCCAGCAGCGGTTGTCTTTGGTGGGGCCTTCCCCTTCTTCTTTTCACCGAGATACTTCCCAACGGGAATGGGAGCGGGAGCTGCAAGCTGGACTCCTAGCTTGCAGAGTAGAGAGCAAATGGTGATTCCATAGCTTCTCCTTGGTGTGCCCTTCTCTGCTTTCTCTCATATTCTCTTCATGATGAACCTTACCCAGTTCACCTTCACTCCGGCCATGATGGCAGACATGATTCGAAACCAGAGATCTGTGCATTTGTCATAACTCTCTGTTCTTCCTTCAATGGAATACGCACAGATATCATGGAGCAGTTCAAACTCCGGTTTGAAGAGTTTCTTCGGGGCACTTTTCTTGATCTCTGCCCCTGCAGTTTTCACTCGAAAGAGATCCCACATCTCTTGAGCATTACCTTCTCCATATGATGCTAGTTGACTGGGAGTTAGTCCTTCTGATGAGATGCTGAAAGTGGTGGTTATGTCTCTGATGGATAGAGACTTTTCTTCTTCATTTGTACCCATCCTAAACAAGATGCGGTTCCTTTCCTCAGATATCTTGGCAAAGGCGTAGAACTTTTGAACTGATTCTACAGAGAAACCTGTGTAGATGGTGGTTAGTAACCCTAGGATTTGGGTCTTTTCAATGGCATCAAATATCCTTCTGATGACAGTGTTTTCATACAATCCTGAAGCGTAGACATGTTCCTGATTGATCAGGCGTCCTTCCAAGACAATGGTTTGTCGAGCAGCCATTGATAAGTATTTAAGAGAGATTTGAGATATCTGAGTTTGGAAAGCTTGTGAAGAAAGAAACTTCTCTTTGCGATGAAGGCGAATATGAATTTTGAAAAGAGGAGGTTAAGGGTTTGTGAAGAACATCAAGGGACGTGTAGTAAGATCAACGGTTGAGATTAAGAGAATGAAAATGATCTTACGGCCCTTAGAAAGTACAGAGGGGTTAAATCGTAAATAATCATGACTTGTGCAGTTGTGGATTCTGACCGCGCCTCTACGTCTTCTGACAGAGTGGATTCGCATTAAATGATGACTTGGTTTGCCGTCTAATTTATTATCCTTTTAAGGTTGCAGCATCCTGAGTATGAGGTTACCGAGTATTAAATACTCTTTGAAATAAATGTTATAACCACGTGCTGCTAGTTCTTCCATCATCTTACTGTGCTGTATGGATAATAGATGCAACGCTGTTTGAACCTAGAGCTGTATGCAGATGCATCTTACAACACTATACTTGCAGCTTTTTGCAAGCATGCAGATATTCCCCCTAGGCTTCTGCATCTTCCTTTTCTCTTCATAAATTCAGAATTCCTAGCTCATTTCTCAGCATGGAAAACCTCGATTCACTCAATGGTTTAGTGAATATATCTGCAAGCTGGAAATCTGTATGAACTTTTTCAAGTACAACATCCTTCTTTTCGATGTGATCCCTAATAAAGTGATGTCGTATCTCTATATGCTTTGTTCTTGAGTGGAATACGGGATTAAGGGTAATTGCGATTGCACTCGTGTTGTCACAGAGAATTGGTGTCTCCTTCTCTTCAATCCCATAATCTCTGAGTTGTTGCTGTATCTAGAGAATCTACGCACAGCAACTTCCTGCTACAACATATTCTGCTTCTGCTGTAGATGTTGCAATAAATGTTTGCTTCCTGCAGAACCATGAAACAAGTCTATTTCCTAGAAATTGACAAGTTCCACTTGTGCTTTTTCTATCAATTTTGCAGCCTGCATAATCTGAGTCAGAATATCCTTTGAGTTTGAAGCCTCCTTCATTTGGATACCATAGGCCTACTTTCTGTGTTCCTTTCAGATACTTGATGATCCTTTTGACCGCTGAAAGGTGTGACTCTTTTGGTGCTGCTTGAAATCTTGCACAGACTCCAACTGCAAACATGATGTCTAGCCTGCTCACTGTGAGATACAGCAAGGATCCTATGAGTCGTCTGTACTTTGTGATGTCTACATCTTTGCTATCTACATCTTTGTTAAGGTTTATAGATGTAGACATGGGAACAGATGTTGCTGACCCTTTCTCCATACCAAACTTCTTGATGAGCTCATTTGTATATTTGACCTGGCTGATGAAGGTTCCTGCAGCCAGCTGCTTTACTTGTAGCCCTAGGAAGAAACTTAGTTCTCCCATCATACTCATCTCGAAATTTGATTGCATCAGATTGGAGAACTTCTCACGTAGTTCTTTGTTGGAGGATCCGAAGATGATATCATCCACATATATCTGTACAAGAAGTATATTGTCTCCATCCTGTATCCTGAACAGAGTTTTGTCCACTGTTTCTTTCTTAAACGTTTTTTCCTGTAGATAGACAGATAGGGTGTCATACCAAGCTCTTGGTGCTTGCTTTAGTCCATATAGTGCTTTGTGTAGCCTAAACATCTTCTCTTCTGCTTGATCTTCAAAACCAGGAGGTTGTTCTACATATACTTCCTCTGTAAGAATACCATTAAGGAATGCACTCTTCATATCCATTTGGTATACCTTGAAATTCATGTGAGCTGCATATGCCAGAAAAATCCTTATGGCTTCCAGTCTTGCTACTGGAGCAAAAGTCTCATCAAAATCAATTCCTTCTTCCTGGCAATATCATTTAGCAACTAATCGTGCTTTGTTCCTCACAACACGTCTAGTGTCATCTAGCTTGTTCTTGAAGACCCATTTTGTTCCAATGACTCTTTGATGAGTTGGTCTTGCAACCATTTGCCAGACTTGATTTCTTTCAAATCCATTCAGCTCTTCTTGCATGGCTTGTACCCAGTTGCTATCTTGTAGGGCTTCTTCAACATTTTGGGCCTCCGTTTGAGATATGAAGCATGTAAACATTGCTTCATTAGGGATGGACCTTCTTGTCCTTACTTCTATGAATGGATCTCCAATGATGAGATTTCTAGGATGATCCCTTAGCCATGTTTTGTCGGACTCAAAAGCATGTATTGGTCTAAATTGTTCCTCTTGTTGCTGTAAGATTGGAGGTTCCATAGTTGTAGGATTATCTGCTGCATCCAGAGATGCGGCTTCCTCTTCTTTGTTTTCTCTTGTAGGCAGGACTCCTTCAACATCTGAAATACCATTTTCTTTCCTTGGAGTTGTATATTCAGTGGGTTTCTCTGGTTTCTTTGTGTCACAATGTGGTTCATCAAACACCACATGGATTGACTCTTCAACCACTAAGCTTCTTTTGTTAAAAACTCTGAAGGCTCTGCTTACAGAAAAGTATCCTAAGAATATTTCCTTGTCTGATTTTGCATCAAAGGTTTTTAGATGCTCTTTTCCATTATTGAGGATATAGCACTTACATCCGAAGATATGCAGATGTGAGACATTCGGTGTATATCCATTCCAGACTTCATACGGAGTTTTGTCAAGATCCTTGTTGATTAGACATCTGTTCTGTGTATAGCATGCAGTGTTGGTTGCTTCGGCCCAAAATCTCTTAGGTAACTCTACTTCTGCTATCATTGTTCTTGTCGTTTCCTTGAGGGTTCTGTTTCTTCTTTCAGCTACACCATTCTGTTGAGGTGTTCTTGCAGCAGAGTATTCATGACGAATACCATTATCAGAGCAGAATTTTTCAATGAATTTGTTTGTGAACTCAGTTCCTCTGTCTGATTTGATCTTCACAATGCTCAGGCTCTTTTCATTTTGAATTTTCTTCATGAAGTCAGGTAGTTTGGTTTGTGTTTCTGATTTCTTGGTAAGGAATATGGTCCACGTGTATCTGGAGTAGTCATCTACTACCACAAGTGAGTACTTCTTCCCACTCACGCTTACTGGTTCTACTGGTCCAAAAAGATCCATATGTAGAAGATCTAGAATCCTGTGTGATGACTTCTGCAACTTGTCCTTGAATGAGCTTTTCACTTGATTTCTCTTTTGACGCGCTCCACATACATTTTCCTTCTTAAATGCTACATCTGGCAATCCCCTTACAAGACCTTTTCTTGCTAGCCTATTGATTGTCTTGAAGTTCAGGTGGCTCAATCTCTTGTGTCATAGCCAACTTAGCTCTGGTGGACTTTTCACAATGAAGCATGTTGGATGAATAGAAGAGTTCCAATCTGTGAGATATATGTTTCCTCTTCTTGTTCCCGTAAGCCTGACTTCATTTGATGCATTATCCTTGATTAAGCACTTGTTGAAGTTGAATTCCACTGAGTATCCTTTGTCACAGAACTAACTGATGCTTAGAAGATTGTATCTGAGGCCTTTCACATAGGATATATCTTTGATCTGCGCGTTTCCTTTAACTAAGCATCCACTTCCTTTTGTGCATTCTTTGGAATCATCTCCAAAGATGACTTTTGGTCCTTTGCATTTTTGGAAGTCTTTCAGAGCTTCTTTATTGCCTGTCATGTGCCTTAAGCAGCCACTGTCTATGTACCATACATCGCTGCTACAGCCTGGCACTGAACCCTGCAACAAACTCAGGCAGATTTAGGTACTCATATCTGTAAGGGTCCTTTGGAGTTAGTTACTTTGGGGATCCATATTTTCTTAACAGTCACTGTTTTGCTGTAAGATTTATTGGATCTCTGAATGTATGCTGTTTTGTAGTTAAACTGCTTAAAAATTGTGTGTGCAGAGACAAAACATGTGCTACCAACACCCTTACAGTGTGGTCTTCCACCATACTTCTCTTGAGTATATCTCCTACGAGGTTTACACATATATGTCTTAGTATAGGTGGGAAACATCTTCTTGTGCTGCAACTTTGTGGGTTGCTGCATCTTTTTGCTACTTACAGCAGATAGCTTCTGCTGCAGCCAGTTCTGAGATGCAGGCTTACTTCCTGCAGTTGAGCATTGGGGTTTCTTTCCCTTGTCCATCAATGCTGATTTGTTCAAGATCTTTTCTGAGTTACTGAGTAACTCACTCTCCATTGAAGTTTCAGCTTGAACAAATTTTACAGCTCTGGATGTATTTGTTGTATTCTGAGAGGGATGAGTGTTGTAACCTATGCCCAATTTTTCAAAAGGACTTCTGTTTTGACTTATGCACTCCCTTGCGTCCTTAGCTGATTTGCTGAATGTTCTGATCGTGGACTGCAAGTTCTTCTTCTCATTTTCTAGCTTAGTGACCAGCAGACTTAGCCTTGAGACTTCTTCTTGTAACTTGCTGCACCTTGAGTTATCAGACTCACATGCAACGAGTTTTTCGGCGATATTAATGTTTTCGCCTCTGAGGATCTCATTGTCGATTCTGAGATTTTTATTTTCAATTTTTAGCTCCTCATGAGTTGAGTTAATCTGCTCGAAATCACTTATGATCCTCTTTAGAGAGTGGATCATGTTCAGCTCCTCTTTTTCTGGTATGGACAGCGGTTGGGAAGTTACCTCATCTTCATCACTGTCCTCGTAGTCATTTGCCATCAGGCATATTAGCGCTTCATCATCAAATGATGAGGTTTTAATGTCACTGTCAGAGGATTCGGCGGCCTTCAGTATCTCCTTTGAGATTATTGTATCCTTTGCTTTCTCCAATTCTCCAATGAGGGCTCGAAGCTTGTTCCTATCCTCTCTTTTCTTTACTCTTCTCTGTTCTCGCTCTCCTTCAGGATATTTGTGCACGGTTGGATAGGGACAGCTTCTGGCATAATGTTCAGGCTTCCTGCAGTTATAACACAAATCAAGGTCAGTCGTATTTGAATGGAGAGAGGATATCTGGAGAGGTGGTTGACTCTTTCTAAAGTCATTTTTCTTATTGGAATTGGTGATGTTGTTCTTCATGAATCTCCTAAACTTCTTTAGAAGAAGGGTCATGTCTTCTTCAGCGTCTTCTGCAGCAGCCTCTGTTTGCTTGTTGCAGCTTGTAGTTGTTGTATCTTTAGGTCCTCTGGCAGTTAGCGCTATTACTTTGGAGCTTGTTTCTTCTGTCTCCTTTCTCCGTTTGTTGATATTGTATTCAAAAGCTTTGAGGTCGGAGAATAGATCAAATGTACTCATGGATTTCAAATCCATAGACACTCTCATGGCAGTAGTTTTGATATCTCATTCGGCGGGTAGGGCTCTAAGCACTTTCATGTTCTTCTCCTTCTGAGTATAGTGCTTACTCAGAGCTTCTAGTTCATTCACAATGGATGTGAATCTTAAGTCTAGTTGCTCAAGAGTTTCTTCACTCTTCATCTCGAAGAGCTCAAAGAGTTGGGTGATGTTGGAGATCTTATTGTCTTTCGTAAGCTCTGTTCCTTCACATATTTTTTCCAACTTTTCCCAAATTTCCTTGGACGTTCTGTAAGCTTTGACTTTGCTGAATATGCCTTTATCCAAGGTGATGAATAGAGCATTCTTGGCCACGTTGTCTAAGTTGGCTCTCTTCCTATCTTCATTTCTCCATTCTTGTCTTGGCTTGACTAGGAAGTTGGGTGGTGGCGGTACTCCTTCTTCTGTTTCTCTACCGAACATGGGATTCATCTTCATAGGGGTGATTGGTCCTTCGGTGAGGACTGTCCACATCTCATCATTCATTGTTGAAAGGTGTGTCTGCATTCTTATCTTCCAGTCGTCATATTCCTCTATGGAAAACATGGGTAGCTTATGATTGGAGGAATCCATGGTATGCTAAAAGAATGAGATTTTAGAATGCAGAGAAAAACAGCGAGACAAAGGGAGATCTGGGTTGGCAACCAGACAAGTTGGCTTTTACCCCAACCTGCTCTGATACCACTTGTTGGGTCTCAAGCGGTGTCCGAGGTTCAGAGGGGGAGTGAATGAATCTTGGTCTATTTTGAAAAACCTTTTCAAAACAAACTGTTCTGCAAGCTACGAGAACTTGTAGCACCAGTCAGTTACTGCTTACAGCACTAGAAAGCAGTGCTGCTTGCTGTAACTTAGAGTTTTAAGCGCAGCGGAAAAATAAACTTCTTTTTGACACAAGGCTGGCTGGTTTTCTCAAATATGCTCATTTCAAAATATTTTATGCATATGACAGATAGAGATATGAAGGATAAAGCACAGCTAGGAAAGCAATAAAACACATATGGCTTATAGTGGTTCGAAGGTGGTGTAAGCCTTTTACGTCCACTCTACTGCTACCTCGAGCAGGAACTTTGTCAAGCAAGATTGATTTACAGGACTCTTCCTCACAACCTATGAACTTTACAAAGCAAACGCCAACTAGAGTCCAGAGATCACACAGCACTGCAAACTCTAAAGGCCCGCCAACTAGAATCCAGAGATCACACAGCACTGCAAATTCTAAAGGCTAACCCACACAGGGTTCCACACTCCCACACAGGGAAGCTGTCTAGCACCTAGACAACTATACAAACAACAAGAATCTCTCCTATCAACTGTTCGACACCAAAACAACCTACGCACACAGGCAACAAGGTTGAAAGTATATGTTTGTTCTTCAACTGGTGCGATAAGTGAGCTTCTGAATCCTCCAAAGGATCTTTTCTGCTTTGAGCGTGCTCCACTTCTTTGAGGTTGAGTGACTGAGACTGAGTATGTAGCTTGAACGCTTGAGAACTTTTATGAGAAAGCTTTCGGTTCAATTGTTCTCAATTTTTCAGTTGTTGGCTCACTTTATGTAATGTTATTGAATAGTTGCTCAGTGATTCAGTTCTTCAGTAGTTGTTTAGTTCAGCTCATCCTCTATTTATATTTTGTAAGGAAAATATCCGTTGAAGGAGATATCTTCCATTTTGAATTCTTAGATCTTCTGATCAAAGGCATGGCTCACATTTAATACTACTCGACATCTCCTTTTGGAGCAATTAATGCGGTGGCTACGGCTCACAGCTTATCTGCAGGTGCGTCAGTCCACATGGCGTTTTGATATTAGCTCCATGTCTGCAACTTTGATCTTCTCTCGAACGGCTCTTCTCCTCGTACTGCATTTATCTTCCCTCAGATTGCAGGATACTCAATCTCTTTGTCATCAGCACTATTGAGTGTCTAAGCTGTAAGCTTCGCGCTGTATCCTTGGTCTGCTTGCAGTATTCCTATAACTTTTCCTTACAGCAATGCTGCATGTCGTTCCTTCATGCTTTGCTGTAATTGCTTTCTTGCAGTAGCGTCTTTCTGAGACTTTCTAATACAACATGGTATGCATGTGTACCTCCATCTTTCAGCTTTCATAACAGGACTCAAACCTAGTCTATGTTTTCACTTAAACATCGTGAAAAATGGAGTACTCAAACTTCCTATTACATCTTTGGCTTGTCTCATCAAAATCTAAACACTGAAGACTCAACATATGAGTTAACAAACTATATAATAATCGTGTGAAATCATGTGAAAAGAACAAAAAAATAACAATAAATTTGGGACCCGTTCGATCCTGGTTTGTCGAACACAAAGAGGTGTGTTCGACCACACCTCTTTGTGTTCGACTGGTAGTCGAACACACCTCTTTGTGTTCGACAAACCAGGGTCGAACGGGTCCCAAATTATTTGTTATTTTTTTGTTCTTCTTATACGATTTCACACAATTTTTATAACCAGGCATCGAACACACCTCTTTATGTTCGACAAACCAGGGTCGAATGGGTCCCAAATTTGTTGTTATTTTTTCATTCTTTTTACACGATTTCACACGATTATTATATAGTTTGTTAACTCATAGAATGGTTTTTCATATGTTATCCCCTTACAAATTCAAGGTTTGAGTAATGAAAGAAAAAAAAAGGGAGAAGCAAGCAGACGGGTTGGGGAAGAAATTTGGAAAAAAATTCAGTTTTTTTTTAATTCATAAGGGTAAAGTTGGAATTTTACTATTTTTTGAATTTTTTAAATATTTTTTTTTAAAAAAGGGTGTGTTTAGAAGATTTGGGGGTGTGGATAGTCGGGCCCTAAAAGAAATCATTGGTAGCAGCAAGACTCTCATCTGCTATTTGAATTTTTTCGTTCCAAGCTCTGTGTGCAGCTGCACCCGCTTCGCTTGAGATGGATATTGGAATAGATACAGTCAAAGATTAGATATTATAAATATCTCTTTGTATATTTGTATATATTTGTTTCCATATTTGTTGAGATATGATTGTACTCTGTAAACTCTTTTATATAGTCAATATACACATTCAATCCTCAATTGAGGATTTACCCTAATCTCATTTCCTCAGATTTAGGCTCTAAACTCACCACCATTTCTTAATCAAAACAAACATGTCTTTAATCGAAGAAGAAGTAGACGACGACGACCTTTAAGTTTAAGGCCCAAATCTCCAACACAAAGAAAGCAACTACATTTTTTCTTGAATTCCTCAACCACTTCTCATATTCTTCTACTACCAAAAACTCTATTTTTTTCTTCTTCACCAAAATAAAAATCCAATATATGTCATATACTTCTTTCCATCCTCCACCACCAATTTCTTTCACTGCTTTAGACATTAAAACCTGAGAAACACCAGACATTGGTGATTGATAAGAAATCAAATTTAGAGACTAAAGTTATTGGGTTGATTTGGGGATATAGAGTTCTCGATTGATTTGGGGATTTATGGATGAGTGGACTAAAGACACCCACTATTTTCTAAGTCCACCCCAATTAAAAATATTTTAATTAAAAAAATAAAAAAATTCGAAATACCAATTTTTTGCCGGCGCCGCCCTCTCCCTCCTCCGTTTCGCTCGATTTCTACGTCAAAAGGTAGCCCTCGCCGAGCCCATTTCAGATCCGAGCTCGGATCGCCGAACTACTGCCGCCTCCACCGAGAAATGGTCGGTGAAGGCGTGGCCTCTCTATTTCTCTCTCTTCTTCTCTCCCTTTCTCTCTCTTCTCTCCTTTCTTCTTTCTTCCTCCTCATCTCTCTCTCTCGTCGGTTCTTTTCCCGCAGTCGTTGCCACCGTGTCGTCGGGTGTGTGTGTGTTGGAGCCTCGTCGTGTGCAGGGCATCGTGCTGTCAGAATGCACGGTGCACAGTGGTGTGTGTGTGAGGGCGGTGCTTTCACGTCGTGTGTGTGTGTGTGTTGGTGGCTGGCACGAGGTGCGCCAGTGTGTGTGTGGGTGTGTGTGGGTGTGTGGGGTGGTCGATGTAGCGCGTAGGCGGCAAGGAAAGGGGGGACGAGGCAGGAGGTGGGGGTTTAGGGGCAGGGACCTATCCCGTAAATTTAAAGAGTTCAGGGACCAATTTGCAAACCTTAGGTTTTTAGTGATTTTACGTTTTGGTCCCTGAAACTTCTAAAATATCGATTTAGCCCTCAAACTTTCGAAAATCATGTTTTAACCCCCAAAAGTTTTCAAACGTTAGACTTTGACCCTAGAACTTTTGAAAATTACGTTTTGACCCCAAAGATTTTAAAAATATCAAAAGGACCCCAAATATTTTCTGATTTTACAAAAACACCCTTGGTCAAAGTCTACTCTTTTTCAGAATTTATGAAAACACCCCTGCATCTTTAAACGCTCCGTTTAAGCTCGTTTTTCCTCCATTTAAGCCTGTTTTTCCTCTGTTGGAACTCTAATCGCTCTCTTTACACCCTATGATCAAGTTTCGAGCCTTCATTTCATTTTCCTTCCTTCAACGCTTCTTCTTCTTTGAGAGTTCTTTTAAGAATACGTAATTATCGTAACAAGGAAACTAATAATCCTCATTTGCATGAGTAGGTTTTCACGTTAGGGAATGATCGTAGGCTTAGTACTCACGTTACACGAGGAAAACACCACCGAACAAGGTGGGGTTAACTTCTAAACCCTAATCTTTATATTTCCATTAATGATTGCATGAAAGACGATAGATGAACGTATTATATGTGAACTTATACCTACGAAATGAACTCTATTTGTTATGATATGTGAACCTATGATTTAGGAAACGATCTTTTAATACTATGAATTGTGAACCTATGTGCTTTGGGATACGTGTTGTGATTTATATATTCATGCATGCATTATGGATATGTTAAGCAAGGATGAAGTCCACTATCAAGCTACGGAGGGACTCATGGTCCGTAAAAAATGCTACGGGGGGACTGATGGTCCGTAAAAATCACCAAACAGTATAAAACCGTTCATAGGGTAAGACGGGGAGTACCTGCACCTATCTTATGTTATGTGCAATGCATTTTATGTGATGTGTTAAATTGTTGTTCTGTTACTTGTTGATTTAGCTTAACTGTTTAATAAACCCTAAATATGGAAATTACTCTCACGAGTGTATTCAAACGCACTCACCCCGCGTGTATTCACGCTACATGTAACAATGAAAGCGGAGGAGAGTAGAAAGAGGGGTGTCATATCAACTGTGACCTTTTTTCCAAACAATGTTGATCGTTTGTAGAAGTTAAACTGTTCTTCTTTTCGTTATGGATCATGTTTGAATTTTTCCGCTGCTATGTTTTTAATGTTTTCTTCCGACTATACGCCGATGGTTTCGAACGTGTAAAAATCATATCTTTGACAGTTTCCAAAGTCTCGGTTTTAAATATTTTTTAAATCTTTACCCATTTATCGTATCTATAAGTTTTAAAAATGTATGTTTATTTTTCCTCTCTTCCTGCACGCCCACAAGAAACTCTGATATTTTAAGTATGAAAACGGGACGTGACAATTGACACATGAAAAAAATTGTCTCATAAGCGTAAGTTGTTGGAAATCATAGAGTCGGATGCGAGTGTATCACTCGTTGAAAATTGATCGGAAAATAAAAATTCTAGTGAAAAAAAAAATTGAAATTGGACAAAATTTAAAATTACAGAACTAATGAAAATAAAAAGAAAAATATCATAAAATCAAGTGCGAGTGTGTATCACTCGCTGAAAATTGATCGGAAAATAAAAATTCCAGCAAAAAAAAGATTAAAATTAAACAAAATTTACAATTAATAGGATTAAAATCAGATACGAGGACCAATAATGAATTATTTTCTATAACATAGTCCGATTCATTACTGAAGATGAGAGAGGGCAACTTTGTAATTTGATGAATAGAATAATACAAATTGGTGGCAATAAAATAATATTGATTAGCGGCACATTACAAATCTTCACTTGAAATTAAAAAGCCGTCCAAGATCTCCATTTGGCGCCACCACAAAAAACAGTCGAAGAGTTATATCTAAAATGTAAAAATCCATATTGATCGCCACTTCATTGATCTTCAACCAACCATGTCCGCCACCACTTCCTCCGCCCAAATCCTCCACCACACCGCCGACTTCCTATCGGAAACCCTCACTCAGCCAGACCTCCTGCGACACCTCTCATCCACCTTCCTCATCAACACCCTCCCCACCAACCTCATCAAGCCCCTCACCTTCGTCATCCAAACCATAGACAAAGCCGACTCCACCACCACCTCTGCCACTCGCTCCTCGTCTCTCCGCCTCGCCCAGAAGCTCCTCCTCTCCAACCCCAACCACCCGTTTTCTTCGTTTCTACTCTCTCTTGTCCACCATCTCTGCCACCGCCCCATCGACGCCTCACTTTGCCTTCTCGATGTGTTTCAAGCTAACCCTTCGTTCTCGCGCCTCGAATTGGCGCCGTTTTTGTTCCAGGACTTGTTTCTCGTCCATTTTGATCCCATTCGTGATTGGTACAACGAGCAGAGATCCAACATTTTGTCCTCTAACTCTCTCTCCTTAGCTTCTGGTTACAACAGTGATGATCACTCGATTGTCTTGAACACGACATTGTTGTCCAAAATGAGTGGTGACCAAGCTCTAGCTCTCAGGGATTTGGAAAGGGATTATGGGGTTTTGCTTGATATCAACTGTGGGATATTCATCGACTACTTTAAGAAGGTTCTGCTAAAGAAAGAGGGAGATGAAATGACTGTTCCACCAATGATAAAACTGCAGAAAATTGAATGCGATTATGAGGATCTCTCTAATGGCGGTGAAGAGAGTATGAAGAGCCAAGGGTTCGGGTCAACAAACAGACGGTACAATGTAATGCTTTATTTTCTTCAATGAATATTAATGCATTTTTAAGCCCCTAAACTTTACATAACATGCATATGTGTCATCTGATATTTCACTATCTCATCTCAAAATAATTACATGTCATGTGTATTAAAAAACATCAATAATTAGTATGTTATGTATGTTAAAGATATAGAGGAAATGAGTCCAAATAGAATATAAGATAAAATATCAAAGTATAACAACTTATATCATAATCTACTGAGCCTTCTTAATTTTATTGCGTTTTATTGAGTTCTTAAAAAAAATTTATTGTTCATATGATTCATTCAACTAGGTTTTTTTCCGGATCATTGGTATTATATAATTACAGAACATGTGTGAGTTTTTTTATTCCAGTAAATTTATGTTGGATTTTCATACAGGTACGTGAATGGCTAAAATTATTTTTAAGTATCTTAATTATATACTCCAACATATTTTTATTAAATTGAAATTTATAGTGCTTTTTTTTTTTAGTTACTAGTGAAAATGAGGGACCGAAACTTGATCATTTTGTTTAAATTGAAAGATGTACATGTCGATGAGTTAAGGATAGGAGTAAAATTAATATGCTATCCGATCTTAATTAAATATTGTTTTAGAGTTTTTATGATAAATTAAAGAATATAAAAATTAGTTAAACTTATCCCAAACTATTCAATGAGTTGAGGATTCAGAATTTGAAAGAGAAAGTAAATTCCTAAATTTAGCTAAGAAAAATCAATATTAAAAATTTAAGAATAAAGTTGCATAAAAGGTTTAAAAAGATAAATAATTGAAACAAAATTTGATCTCTAATACGATACGTAATCAGGATCGGATGGAGTATATCTCATCTCAATAACAAGTTGTTGGAATATTATAATAAAATGGGTTAATTTCAATTTTGGTCTTATGTGTATGACCATTTCCATGTTTTGATAACTAAGTATACATTTTCTAATTTTGGTCTGGTATGTTTCAACTTGTTTTCCAATTTCAGTCCAATTTTCCAGTTATGGTCATGTATGTTTCAATTTTTTTCAATTTCAATCCAATTTTGGTCGGAATTTTCAAAATTGCCGATGTCACGTGAGATTTTTTGGTTGTCATCTGATCAAAATTGGATTGAAATTGGAAAATATTGAAACATATTGGACCAAAATTGGAAAACTTAACTAAAATTTGAAGATTTTGAAACATATAGGATCAAAATTGAAAAACACTAAAACATATAGGACCAAAATTGAAAAACACATACTTGATTGTTCAAAAATAGAAAGAGTCTTACATAGAGAACCAAAATTAAGTTAACCCTGATAAAATAAGATTATAAAATATTTAATTAGTTAGTAATAACAGTTTCCTAATAAAAATATATTAAAGTAAATGTAGATCTTCAAAATAAAATCTTATTTTAAAGACAATTATGAAATTCATCTTAAATTTTTATTTTAAATAATATTTTCTTTAATAATTTAAAATATAATCCTTCTTAAGAAAAGATAACCAGGATTTTTAAAATACAAAATATTTAGTAAATTGTATGTAGTTGGTCAAAATGCACATATTTGGCCGGCGCCGGCTAAATCAATGCCGAGTATTGAGACTTAAAACATCAACGCTGTCAGAGTTCTAACAAATTCCTTAATTTTTGGACAATTATAATTTTCTAATAAAAAATTCATTATTAAATCGCTAAGTATGACTTTATTTATGTTTCGTGCACTAAAATTAATTAAAATAGTAGTAGTTGTAATAATAATAATAATAATAATAATAACAACAACAACTTTCAATTTTTTACACATTTGTTTATTTTTTTGTATGAAATGTGGACTCATCTATGTATAGCAATCACTGATCATGTGGGCCCAAAAATTAGAGATTTGAACACTGAATTTTGATTTCACATCAACAAGGAACTATATATATATATACGAAATATATATATATATATATATATATATATATATATATATATATGTATGTGTGAGTGTGTTGAAAGTTGAATTTTAATGTATTTAATGTTTTTTTTTTTGAATTTGTGAACTCAATGCACCAAAAACCAACATATATCTCTATAAATCAATACTCTTTTTTATTCTCAAAAGACTTGAAGAAAATGTTGATTTGCTATAGAATTTGTCTGATTCCAGCAAACGACGTCACTCATGACTATTCCGTTAGAATAGTATTAGGCAGCATTAATTCTATAATTTTTAATTTGTTATGTTGTCCTACTGTAATGCTATTTGTCCATACTCCATCGGAGTTTTCATTGTCTAAGAATATTTATTTAAAATAATACTTCTCTTGGTTGTATCTCCTCCACTTGCTGAAAATTATTCATCTTTGACGTGGTCAATGTGACAATTCGAAGGAAATAGTCAATAAAATTGCACAACTTGTTTAGAGACTTCACACTGACAATCAAGAAAGATTAATAAATACTTTTGTCATGACCAAGAAAGTACCAAATAAACTATTCTTAAAATTATTTTAGCTTAATTAAAAAAAAAAAAAAAAAAGTCCACTAAAATTTGTTTTGTTACAATGCCCTTTTAGAATACTATACACGATCATTATAAGATTCAAGTAAGACTCTTCCAGGACTCTTTCATACACAAATATCAACTCATAAGTAAAAACGAGTTAAGTTGTGGATCATATGTTTCTGTTTTACGAAATTGTATCCGTGAGACGATCTCATATAATATTTTAAGGTTATGTATTTTTTGTATAATCCTCACAAGTGGTGCAACTTGTAAAAAAAAAAAACAACATTTTCAAGTTGTGACTATCTCAAACAAGTCATGTAAAAGAAATTATAGAGATATTTTTGTGCTTATTTTCTAGTAGATTGTTTTGGTAGTTGTAATATTATAATAAAATATAATGATGTACTGATGCAGGCAATGTGGGGTGAAGGAGATAGATCAGTTGAATTGAAGAGCAAAAGTCTGTCCAAATTCCCATCACTTTATCCAGTGAGAGTCTCTCCAGAACTACTCACCAATCAATTGGAAAAATCACCAAACAATAATAATGATTATTCTTCCTCAGATTCTGAAAGGGAACAACGTAAGGTACTCACTATCGATATTGACGATGATGGTCAGATACAGCCTATGTAATACAAGAAATGCTATTTATTATTCAATCATAAGTTGCACATATAATATTATAACATATATATTGCATTTATCTTGTAGGAAAACATCAAGAAAGTGACATTGTTTGACCCCAGAAAGAAGCATCGCAGGAAAGAAAAACAGGCTTTAATGGAAGAAGTGGAGAAGGCTGCAGAGCATGGAGCAAAACACACACCGCCAAAGGATTTTGTTTGTCCCATAACCACACACATATTCGATGATCCTGTCACTCTTGAGACAGGCCAAACCTACGAACGAAAAGCCATTCAAGAATGGCTTGAAAGAGGGAATTCATCTTGCCCAATTACGCGACAAAACCTTCACACAACTCAGCTACCTAAAACCAACTACGTATTGAAGAGACTCATAGCCAGTTGGCAAGAAAACAACCCTAGTTTATCTCCTACAATGGATGAGAAGATCAGTACAGTGATCAAGCCTGCAGTTCGCCGTACAGTTTCACCTAAAAGCGTCATTCGCCAAGCCACGATTGATGGCACCATGACCGAGCTCAGAACCGCAATAACTCACCTCTGCACATCGGAGATTCTGAGAGAAGCTGAGACTGCGGTTCTCAGAATCGCTCGATTTTGGAACGAAGCGAGTATGGAGGCCGAAACCATGCAATCAATGCTGGCAAAGCCTCCGGTGATCAATGGGTTTGTTGAGATGCTTTTTAACTCCATGGACACACAAGTTTTGAGAGCCACCGTTGTTCTTCTAACCGAACTCGGATCAAGAGACGACTCGGTTGTTCACACGCTCACACGAGTTGACTCGGATGTTGAGTGTATAGTTGAGCTTTTCAAGAAAGGGTTAATGGAGGCTGTGGTGTTGGTTCATCTGTTAAGGCCATCGGCAACGAGTCTCGTCGAAATGGATTTGGTGGACTATCTTTTGGAGTTGCTTAGCAAAGAGGATGAAGATGATGGTTTGGTGAAAATGTATGTGGAGCCAAGAATGGCCTCGATGCTTCTCCTCGCTCGTATAGTTGAAAATACGAGCGAAGAGATGGGTGAGGAAATGGTTAGAAGCATAGTTAGGAGCAAAGGAATGGAGAGAATTGTAGGTGGTTTAAAAGGAGAGAAAGTAGAAGAAAGAATTGGTGCATTGAGTATCTTGTTGAGGTGCATTGTGGAAGATGGTAAGTGTAGGAATGTAATTGCTGAGAAAGGTGAATTTGCCCCTTTGTTGGAGATCTTCATCCTTGTAAATGATCAACAACGTTTCCAGATCATTCATTTCCTTTCTCAACTACCTAAATTGAACAGGTATATATTCATTCATCTCTATTTTATTATTTTTCGTTCTGTAATTGTAAGGTTGTTTGGAATGATTTTTTCAAAGTCACACGTGGAGTGGAGTGTATTTTCTTTTCCGATTTTTTGCACAAATTTCCAAGATTTATTCTATGGAATATGTAATTTTGGGCGAAATTTTGAAAGGAAAATACACTTCATGTTAGCGTCTGAAGGGACTCGGATGCTGCATTGTTAAAATTGTTTAGTGGGCCCTAATTTTCCAATTTATGGAAATTATGAAACCAATGTGAATACTTTTGAAAAAGTAGGTTCTTCTTGGACTAATTTTAGATAACCGAACAGTTACGGGACAAAAATGATTTTCTCCCAAATAGTTTGTAGAAAATTAATGGTATAAAGCAAGCTACTTTGTCAATATTTTGTAGGAGAAATTTAAATGAGCAAATCTTGCATGTGATGAAAGATGAGGGTACATTTAGCACAATGCATACTCTTCTCTTATACCTACAAAATGCTCTGCATGATCAGTCTCCCATTGTGGCTGGTCTACTGCTGCAACTTGATCTTCTGGTACCTCTCTCTCTGTCTCTCTCTCTCTCTCTCTCTATATATATATATATATATATACATACAGTGTTTTTGAAGAGAGAGAAAGAGGGAGTATAATAGAAATGATAATTTCAGGATGAGCCAAGAAAGATGAGCTTATACAGAGAAGAGGCTATGGATACTCTTATATCCTGTCTGAGAAACTCAGAATCCCCATCTGCACAAATTAGTGCTGCAGAGACAATATTGTCCCTACAAGGAAGGTTCTCTTATTCAGGAAAATCTCTTTCAAGGGCCATTCTTCTCAAACGTGCAGGCTTCGATAGTAATTACAGAGCCTTTATGCGAAAGGATCAACGTCACCATAACATATCTGCTGATCCTCAACAAACCATGGTTAGCTTATCTTCTCTTTCAACTACTTTTCATCTTTTAACAATTTTGATATGGATAAATTTTACTAGTTACTGGTGAAGAAAAAAATCCTCTTGTTGTCAATGCTATTAGCAATTATGCCAAATTATATGGTTTATTCGTTACAATGCAGGAAGATGAGAAAAGTGGTGAAGAGTGGGAAAGAAAAGTGGCATTTGTTCTAGTGAGCCATGAGTTCGGCTTAGTGTTTGAGGCATTGGCAGAAGGACTAAAGAGCAAATATGAGGAGTTACAATCAGTGTGCTTCATGACAGCTACTTGGCTAGTATACATGCTCTCTGTTCTCCCGGACACGGGGATTAGAGGAGCAGCGCGTGTATGCTTGCTCAACCACTTCGTCTCTGTCTTCAAATCCGAGAGGAACATTGAAGACAGAGCCCTCTCCATGCTTGGACTCAACACTTTCATTCGTGACCCTGGTTGGTGGGAATTATTCTTTACACACTCATAGATGATGTATTTTCAAAGAGTTAAATGCAAAAATTAGTCCGCAATATGATCGATTTTCAATTTGCAAACTAAACTTTTTTTTTATTCGATTGCAATCTGATGTTCAGCAGTTTTTTAGAGTGCAACCTAAAAAAATTTTCCGTCAACTTTTCTGGCAAAATGAACAACACATGACTTGCACCCAACGACCATAAGGGTAAATATGTCATTAAAAAGAGTTTATGTTACAAATTGAAATACGGTCATACTTTCTTTTTTTAATTTTTAATCCCTTATAAAAGTTGCATGCAAGTCACGTGTTATGCATTTCACTGGAAAAATTGTAGGAAAAAAATTTAAGTTGTATTTTGAAAAAATCCTAAACTTCACATTGCAATCAGATAGAAAAAATTAGTTTGCAAATTGAGAAATAGTCGGTCGATTTTTGCATTTAACCCTTTTCTATCTGCTAATTAGGTCTCTTTAGTTGAAACCAGGACAACAGCAAATGAATTGTATTAACCAACAGTCTTTTATTTGCATTTCACTAAAGAAGTGTTTATTCTCTGTGATCAGAAGGATTGCAAGATCTAGGAGGTCACATGAAAGATATTCTAAAAGGGTTGAGGGAGCTTAAGAAATCCTCTACCATGGCATTTGAGATGCTTAAAGTACTGTCCGAAGAGCACGAAAACAGTGCTGTAAGTTGCTTGCTTTGCAAAACATTTTTTGATATCATATCTATGATCATAAGACATTTCTTAATCTATATGCAACTAATTTTCAGGATATATGGAATCATAAAGAGTTGAGTCAAGAAGATTGCTCTATTAATGGTGAAGTTGTCACAATAACTTGCTTTAAAGGAAAAATATTCTCTGGTCATTCTGATGGAACAATAAAGGTTAGCCCATCAGATATATGAGAATTAATTGTGATGAAATCAAATGTGAAAATATGAAGAGAGATTAATGGAAATATTTTCTTGGATTTTGAAGGTGTGGACAAGTGGAGGTGGTGAGCTTCATCTTATACAAGAAATTAATGAACACACAAAAGCAGTTACTAGCTTGGCAGTCCTACATTCATCAGAGAAGCTCTGTAGTGGTTCACTTGATAAGACCGTTAGGGTATGAAAATATTCAAAAGAAATTACACTTTGTCATCCTAACTACGAGGTCTTTTACACATTGACTCAAGTATACAAGCTTCTGCACCTCAGCATCTCAACAGACATGTGTCCACAATTCTGGACACGAGTCAGTTTTGGGATGAGTTGAGATGATGAAATGCAAAAGTTTGTAAATTTAACTCGTGAGGCGATAAAGTAACACAAAAAGTTTAAGTGATGAAGTATAAAAGCTATTTTATTTGGGGTGACAAAATATAATCAATTATGTTGATTTTATATGTTATGTGGTCTTATTGAGGAGGAATTTGATAGTTGGGAAAACTATTTGCAGGTTTGGTCAGTGAGTGAGGAAGGGATTTATTGTGAACAAGTTGAGGAGATGAAGGATCAGATAAACAATATGGTGGTTGCTAATAGCATGGCATGCTATATTCCTCAAGGAGCTGGTATCAAGGTAAAAAGAGTCAAAATCAAATAAAAGAACATGAACAAGAGTCCACGGTCACTATGCAACCTAAGTCCATTTTCTGATAATTTTCCGACCAAAATCGAAAATTTTGTTCGATTTTTTCTCTAATGAGCTTAAATCAAATGGAAATCAAAAAATTTGATTTGGGGTTTTGGTTTGGGTTTAGATGTGGGGTGTTTTGGAGTATGTCTCATGTATTTTGATTAAAAGAAGTCAAAAAATCATGTTGGATTTTAGTTAGAAAAGCGAAAAAAAAAAAAACGGGATTAGGTATCAAAATTAAAAACTCCATGGACTTTGAGATGCAACCTGAGGGGGAAAAAATTGTATAAATTGCACAATGCAAAAGATGTATGAAAGATTTTTTGTTTTTATAATTTAACCCCAAAGATTAGTGATCAAAACAAAAATAGTTGAATGGTAAGTTATCTTTTACATCAATATTGACATATTTCAGTTGATTTTAGGTGCACTCATGGAACGGGTCCTCAAAAGCAGTAAATCAACACAAGTATGTCAAATGTATGTCTCTCGTGCAAGGAAGACTCTATTGTGGATGCAACGATAATAGCATTCAGGTACTCATATCTATCTCGTTGACTCCATAAAGAAACTAGAATGATATATTTCTATCTTTCAGGAAATCGATTTGGTCACAGGGACGATTGGAAACATACAGAGTGGCTCGAAGAAACTGCTATCGAAAGCGAATCCGATTTATGCAATGCAAGTCGATGAGGGAGTGTTGTATGCAGCAGCCCCTTCGTTTGATGGAGCAAATGTTAAGGTATTAAATTTGTGGAGCAAATATAAAATAAATGGAAAATCATTTATATCTGAATAAATATATATGTATGATCAGATATGGAGCACATCAAACTACAGCTTGATTGGATCATTGGCATCAACATTGGACGTACGAACAATGGCTGTGGGCTCAGAGTTAGTGTATTTGGGGAGTAAAGTTGGGAGCATTGAAGTTTGGTGTAAAAAGAAGCATAATAGAGTTGAAACTCTTCAAACCAATTCCACCTCCAAAATTCTTTGCATGGCTCTTGATACCAATCAAGATTTCTTGGTTATTGGGACATCTGATGGAAGAATTCAGGTACATTTTATAACTAACACAAAATATGGGTAATATTTTAAGATCATAGGATATCGTCGTAAATGTGTTAAAGTAATTGAAATCGGACTTTATAAGGAATTCAACATTGAGTTCTAAATTATCCTCTATATAAATATATAAAATTTTGATGCAGGCATGGGGACTGAGCTAGCTAAAAAGGAAGTCATTAGATTGTGGGAGCCTATAAGTGATTGCTGCATTTTTGACTTGGAATAAAAAGCATATTCCCATCAGAGATTGAACAAAATATATATGAAATAACGTCTAAATAGTATTGAAGATATCTCCGATTCTGATGTATATAATTTATATCCTTGACAGATTATTTATGCATATACTTATAAACATTGATATTGTATTTCAATTTTTTTTATGTAAATTAATATTATTGTTTGATCCAATAAGTTTGAAGAAAATGTATCGCGACTCTGAATTAACTGACTTTTCAGCGATGTAGCTCACTTTAGCTTTTTCATTTCTTGGTTGTCTTGTTAGTTGGAACAAGCATCGGCATTTCAAGTGTTGGGCTAAATATGATTTAGTGGATAAATAAACCACTTGGTTGTGAATCACTACTACTACATGTGCCTTTTCTGCTACTCATTCCATCTACCAATCTTATTGTTAATGAATGATATAATTCTCAAATTTTATTTAGTAAAAAGATGTATTTATTTTAAATCAGTTGCACGTGCCTTTTACCCGCTTTGGTAAAATACAGAGGTCAGAGAATGCGATCATTTTTCCTTGATCTGCAGCATAAAAAAAATTATTAAAAAAAAAATATCTACAATGGCATCAATTGGTTGAAGTACGACCCTTGAATCGAACAAAATTTGGTACCATAAATTTAGATCAACATATACTAGTCAAGATGGTATCTCCCAGAAATAATGAAGAAGAGCAACATCTTTTAAAACATCCAAAACCGAAATTACAAAAAAGTCAGCATGAAAAATCAACCATTTCTTACAGTAGGTATGTAGGGAAAAATACAACAGTACAAAGGTGTAGTGGATAGGCTAAAACCCATCCCGTCCAACTCCACGCCGATGATCATCCCGTCTCCGATTCATGTACACATCACGCTGATAATCTTTCGGTTGTGCTCCACCTCGACCTCGACCTCGACCAGGCGACCTGCTTCTATCCCGGATATGAGAAGCCCAGCCACGAGGCCCAGGTGCTGGTGGTGGAGGTGGTGGTGGTGGTGGATGTGGTGGTGGAGACAAGGCCCTCCTTCCATACCCTCCTCTCCTCTCGTAAAAGAAGTTATCCCTTCCTCGATCTCTGTGTCCCCACTCTGGCAACACAGGGGGTCTATCGTACCTGTACCTATCTCTGTCTCTAGGGATGTCTTCAGGGTAACTATGCCTTTCACTGTGCATAACATGATCGAGGAATCTAACTTCGTTTCTTGCTGGTGGTCCCGGAGCTCTGAAGTCTCTGGACCAACCTCGTGGGGGCGAGCGATATTCACCGTTCATAATCCTTGGAGGAGAATGATCCAATGGAGAAGGCGGAAGACGTTGTCGTGGAGGAAATGGGGGGCCGGGGTGTCCCCTCCCCGATGAAGCATAACGAGGCCTGTTGCAGTTGTTGCAATGCTCTCGCCTTGCAAAATTCAAGTTTTTACATCTGAGAGAAAAAGAAAGATTAGAGCTTTAGGATCTAAACAATATGTAAGACCAAGTCAAAAGACAGGTAAAGATAGAGAGATGATACTCACACGGGATCGGAGCAGATCCAATCTCCTTCTCTTGGGCGCACATTAGGATTATTTCTAGGCAAAGTCTCAGCAGCTCTGAATGATGCAGGCCCTCGTGCAGACTGATCAAATCCTCTACCAGGAGGCCTCCGACTATCCTTCCCACGACCAAAGGGGGGTGAGTAATCATGATACCGACCAGGTTCTCTCTCGTTGCCAAATGTACGACCACGTGATGTGCCATTGCCATTAGAGGGTTCAAAACCTGGACTAGAGCGATGATGAGCATCCCTACGGCGCAATGGAGAAACAGAACCTCCACGCATTCTATATCCTGAAAAAAAGCCAGTGAAGCCCAAGATATAAACACCCCATCACAAAAGCAGATGTCACCAAGAACAGTGTCCTATAGAAGCCAATTTTTGCAACCCAAGAAATGCCAAGCACATATTTAAATTATGTCAACAAACAGCAACCATTGCTGAAGCATCTCATTGGCAAGAATGCGAACAAGATATGCAATACTAACCCAAACCTAAGATAAAACCCAATATCTTTGGCAATAAGCCACCTAACCTTTCACTAGATTTAGTTAGCATCCATCACTTATAAAATAATTTGTCCCTACATATCCTGCAAAGTATAAACCAAGTAATCACTAGTGGCAAGTTGCCAATCAACCCAGTAATCAGGACAATGCATCATACGTAATATACACACATAGCAAGATGGCAGCCAACGGTACTGGGCAATGCACCAATTATCTGCAATACAAACTTCATTCCATTTGCAACTGCATGCAGATGTCTCTTACGTTCAACTCATCCTATGTAACCTGACAGTATTCAAATCATACAAATCAGTGTCCCTGTGGCACCAAGCCAAATCAACATGTCCAGCAGGAGTGGCCTCGCAGACCTAGTGAGAGAAAGATCAACAAATTCATTCAAAACCAACGATGCATCCCCACACAGCTGCACACCCAATACAAACACCACCAGCATAAATCCATGTGAGCTTGCTAAAACATGATTTACATGACCCAGGGTCAAGCAATATGTCAATATAAAACTCAAGTTTCTGTGAGCTCTTGCATGGTTTTTTGTAGTTTCAAAAGCCCCATTGAGCTGCCAAATTATCAGTGTTTGAACGGCCAACATGAAGTCAATGGATGCAAAATATCTGGTGGACTTCCATTCATCACCCCCATCGCCATAAAAAAACTCTGTAACCTATGAGTGAAACCTAAGAATTTGAGTGGATGTTAATTTAACCAAGAATACTACTACCATTCCGCACATCTCCTCGGAAACTGGTTCCACGGACGAGTGTATTTCAGATACTATGTGGATGAGTTAAATTGCACAACAGATTACTTGATGGCATAATATGCCCATAACAAATTCAGCAGAATCATCAGTACTCTACAATGGGATAGCCCAATGGCTCGACAATCTGACGAATCATTATTTCAATATTCCTGAATATCCATCAGAGTAGTTTTCCACAAATATTACCCTCATAAGAAACCAAATCAAGAACCAAAACAGTTCCAACATGGCTTCCTCAAGACCCAAATTCTTGCATCAGGCAAATTATCACAGCTGTAGAAAACAACAGCAAAATTCATTCACCATTCAACAGTTAATAATGGAGATTGCTTGACATACAACACATGCCATTGACGGAGAGGGCTGATAACACTGTCATATAAAATTGAAGCTCCATTTCATGAGCACTGCCTAATATAACTAAAGCATGTACAGGTCATGAAATCAAAAGTGAAACTTCAGTACATACTTAACGGAAAAAAATTTGCAAAAACAAACATATTAGCCTTTGAACAAAAAGTCAATCCCTTTTCATTTAAAAACAATAGAAAGAAGTACCTTTTTTCCTTCTTTGCTATAAAAATTGAATGTATTCCCTATAATGGTAAACAAATAAATTGATAAAAAAAAAAAAAAATCAATCATCTTTAACCATATCTGAGTTCGAAATATAGAAATGACTATTTAAATTTCTATTAGTACTCAAAGTTTGTTTTATATGTTATGGGAGTAAACAATTGTCCATAAAGCACACAACTGGCAAAAAAAAAAAAAAAAAAAAAACCCATTTATGAACTAAAATTTATTACAAATTTGAAACAAAGTGTATGATAACTTGCACAAACAAAATAAATATAGTACAGGAGAAATATATTTTTAGTACAATTTTGATCATCAAGACAAGCAACATATTATTCCCCTTCGAGTAATCACCTAGTCTAGATCAACATACAAGCAAGCATAATCAAACATCATTAGCTAGCACAAGCAGATCATAAAGTCACTGAACACTAGTTAAACTCAAAAAACAAAATTCAATAACAGTAATAATAAATAAATAAATAACAAAAAACACCAAATAATCATTATCTCAGGGATATCATCCAAGTATTTAGCATTGATGTCCAAACCTATTATTGAATTATTACAATAAAATATTGCATCACCAGGATTCAACTTAGAGAGTTCAATCTTAGGCCTCAAAGAGCAAATCACAAGAGAATAGAATAATAATATTCATCTTCATACATTGATGTCAAGCAAAGATCTTAAGCTTTTTTTCAAGTTTCATTCGTCTTAGCCAAAACACCAGATAACATTAAATTTGATTTTTTTATGCACAAGCTACAACACCTCATCTATAAAAATTACGAGTCATATACACATCCTGAAACTAGTAATTTGTTTTCCGATTCATTCATGGATATGAAAAAAGTCATTAAATTACATATTTTTAGTAATTTCCCATATAAACATAACGATTAGTTAATCATAAAAGGTAGCCAGAAATCCTCAAAAAAACCCCGGAAAAAATACAATAAACTGCTGGGGTTAGGGTAATGGACTCATCCAAGTAAGAAAGGAACAAAAATTAAGAAGAAAAGAGAATCCTCCAAAGAAGAAACATAGTACCATGGCCGTCGTACCGATCAGAGCGAGAGTGAGGAGGCGGATCGCGGCGAACCTCGCCAGGTTCGTAGTCGCTGCCGGCGCCTCCACCTCCGCCTCCGCCGCTATCGGTTGGACGTACGACGAGGCTACTTAACAGGGGCTGGTGCGGCGTCGCCGGATCCTTCTCTCGCGAACCCATCTCTCTCTCTCTCTCTCTCTGCGCACATATGCCGGAAATTCCCGAGCGAGAGACAGAACCCTAGATAGTGGGGTTACAAATACTGAGACTTTTATTTTATTTTTTATTTTTATTTCCTCCTTTTATTCTTATTACAAAATACAAATGAATACCAGGATTTTGTTTTTCCTTTTTCTGTTTTTTTTTATGTTTTTTAAATAAGGCACACTAGACAGAGTAGATGCGAGGATAAAAATCTTGAAATTTCATTAAAATTGAGTCATAGAAATAGAAATGAGGGCTGTAAAAATCACCGATATATTTCAATTTCGGTAAAATCATAGTAGAAAATGTTTGAAAATATAGAAATTTTGGTGAAATTTCGGTAAATTTCGTTTCGATTTCGATTTCTTAGTAATTTTTTTTTCACCCCAAATAATTATAATAGAATTTTATAATGAATTACACCAATTTTTAAGGAAAAAAATGTATTTTGTACCCAAATAATATTATAATTTGTATATTATAATTATAACGTGTATAATACAATCAAATAATTTCGTTAGATGATTTTTGCAAATAATTGCTCACACCTAGTCCAAAAGAAAGTAATTGCCTCAAATGATTCACAAATGCAAGTAATTGAACCTCATAGGAGTTCATTTTAGTGGTGCTCAACCGATTCTGGAATCGAATCGGGTGAACGATTTTTCAAACAGTTGACCCGATTTCGATTCGAAACAGGAATCATGAACCGTGGTTCACCGATTCAATTTCGGTTTCCCTTATTTTCAAATCGGGAAACTGGCGATTCCAAACCGGTGGTTCAAACCGCCGATTTATCTATTTTTTAATTTTTTTTATATTATATATAAATAATATTAAATATGTTATTTACTCTGTCAATTTAAGTAGTATTGATTATTATTTTTATTTTGTGTCATAAGTTGTGATTTTCATAGATATATGGTTTGTATTTCGTTGTATTTAAATTGTAATTTTTAATTTTTGAAGTTGTAATTTGTAAAGTGTAACGTTGTGTTGTTGCAACTTGTAAATATAAGTTATAATTTTTAATTTATATCTAATTATTAACTCAAAAAAAATTGTTATTTTGTAATATATGAATAATTGTAATGTTTATAAATAAATATAATTTTAAAAAAATAAAAAAATTCAAAGATTCAAAAATAGAAAAAACAGACCGACGATTTGAATGGGAACCGGCGATTTATAAACCAGAACCAAATTCGAAAATCCTACAATTCGGTTCCATTTTCACCTTTATATTCAATTTCCCATAATTAATTATTTTGAATTTCTCATGTTGTTATATCAGACAACATTTATATAATAATTAATTCTCATATTTGTTGTAAAAATGTCATTTTATTTGAAATTTTAACCTAAATATATGTATTAATGTAAGTTATAATATTATGTACAATACAATGTCCAAATTCCCAATTTTTAACATGATTTTCATTAGTGGAACTCAACCGGTTCTAGAAACCGAACCGTGAATCGTGGTTCACCGGTTCGGTTTTGATTTTCCCTATTTTTTATAAATAATTTATATTATATATAAATAATATTATGCATTTATGTTATTTTACTCTTTAATTTTAAGTTGTATTGATTATTATTTTTATTTTATATTATACTAGCAGTCCACCCACGCGATGAGCGGTTTATTATTTATTATGTTAATATTTACAATATGTAATAATATAATGAAGTTGCATAAATTAACATGTTATTCATAACATCTTTTATTATTTTAATCTAAAACATGTACAATTAACAAATGATTTTTTTTATGTTTCTCCTATGCGTTGCACAAATTGTCATATAACTTTAATAATTTTAATAAAACTTTCCTTTCACTTGGGCTAATTTGATTATAAAATGATACACATTATTGTTAATTTTATTTTTAAATATTTTTTATTTTATTTGTTGATTTTTAAATTTTTTCAAATTAATACTATTATATATAATAATGAATTCTTTTGATCATAATTAATATTTCCTTTAATATTATTTATTTGTATATTTCACTTTTATACTTCAAATTGAAGTCTTCAATCATCATATATAATTTTCTTTCTTCATTTCCTTATTTCTCTCTCACGAAATTATTTGTTCGATTTGTATTGAGTGTACATAGATAATTTGGTAGGATCTCTTTGTAAATGAAGGTATGAGAGAATAAGACCTAAAAGAATTTTTCTACCTTTGAATGTTTAGCAAAATCTTGAATTCTTCTTTTTTAATTATATATATATATTTGAGAAATCATTATATTTATTTTTTTTCTTGTTCTTTTTTCTTCATTCTTTGTATATCTTTTTTTTTTCTTCATTCTTTGTATATCTTTTTTTTTTCTTCATTCTTTGTGCCTCTTTCTTTTGTTGAGAAATCACTACATTTTCTCAATTTCTTAATTTTACATAGATTTGAGAAATCAAATGAATCTTTCTCTTTCATTTTTTTTAGCTTTATATAGATTATGTAATAGCTTCTAGAGTAAGATTGATCTTTTAATTTTATTTTTTTAATTATTGAATAGCTTATTAAGTAAGATTTACTATTTTGTTTAATTTTTTATTATTTATTGACAAGACACTTTTAAGCGGGAAAGTGACATTCTTGTAAATTTGGCCAACTTTCTTGCTTTAATATATAGTATAGAAGTTGTAATTTTTTAGATATATGGTTTGTATTTTGTGTATTTAAATTGTAATATCTAATTTTTGAAGTTGTAATTTGTAAAATGTAACGTTGTGTTGTTGCAACTTGTAAATATAAGTTATAATTTTTAATTTATATCTAATTATTAACTCAAACAAAATTGTTATTTTGTAATATATGAAATTTGTAATATTTATATTTAAATATAAAGTTAAAAAATTAAAAAAAAATTAAAAAATAAAAAAATAGAAAAAACAAACTGCTAAACCAGCGGTTCGAACTGGAGCCAATAATTTATAAACTGAAACCGAGAACTCCACGGTTCGGTTCTGGTTTTACCTTTTGTGATTTTCCAAACCGCCTGTTTGGAACCGTAACCGACGGTTCGAACCAGTTGAGCACCACTAATTTCCGTTATTTTTCTAATTTTTGTCGAAATTTCCACCAAAATCAAAACTTTCATCAAAATCTATATATATATATATAAATATATTTATACATATATATAGTAACTCTCTTGTGCACTTGTTGCACATGCAATTCACGAGTCGGGTCCGGGTTTGGGTTGACTCGAATCCATGCATTTTTTTCCCTAACTTTTATGTTGTTTTAATCATACATTTATGTTATACTAGTCATACTTTTATGTTATATTAGTCATACATTTGTGTCCATATATCATAACCTTAATGCAATACTTTAACTTAAAAAAGTCGCTAACATTTATACTATGTTAATCATACATTTATGTTATATTAGTCATATATTTATGTACACAATATCATAACCATTACGGCATGATTGGTATGATGGAATGGAATTATGTGAGAATTGAATGAACTCAAGAATGGAATGATAATGGGAAATGAATGGTATAAAAATAATGATTCACAAAGGAATATGAAATAAATGAAATAATAATTATGATTATATTTTATGATTGATAACTATAAATAAAATGTATGATATTAAATCAATCTTTATTTGACCAAATTAACTTCCACTATAATTTTATTTAATATTCATATTCAATATATCACTCAAATTTAAAATATTTGGCATATTTAAATTTAAAAATAATTCATTTTACAGAAAATTAATCATTGTACTAATATTAAGATATATTATATTTATAAATTTTATTTTTTTATTTTATTTTTTTATTTTATTATTAGTTTACTATTTTTGTATTATTTACATATTCTTTAAAGTAGTTAAATAATAATAATATATTTATCATATTTTTTATTAATTATTCTATATTATTTTATATTATTAAAATCTTAATATCTTATTCTATATTTCTAAAAAAATATTTTAGTTACAATTTATTTATATATTTTTTAAATAACCTATTATCTATACTAATATTCATTTATCTTATTTGTATGTATTTATATATACATATAGATAAATCTTATATCAGAACTAAAATTATTTGTATTATTAAAATTATATTCATATTATTTTATTATGTTTTTAAGATTTTTATATTTAATAATTATTTGTATACTATTTATGTATTTATTTATTTTTTGCTATTTTTTATATTTATATTTTATATTTATTTTAAATTATTAGTTATTATTTTATATTTTTTATAAATAATTTAATATTATTTACGCTATTTTATATAATAATTTAACTTTAGTAAGTTAATTTGTGAAAACATAAAATAAATAATGATAATTGTCAAAATTTATAAAAAAAACGTTCATTTTCATTCAGACAAGAATACGTAATACCATGGGGGTAGGAAGAAATGGTCATTCTCTTATCCATGGTAATACCAATTCACGCGGGAATCACCATTCCCACTTATAAAACATACCAATCAAAGGAATAAGAATGAAGGTAAGAATGATGATTCCATTTCCTATCACATCCCGTTTTCATACTTAAAATATCAGAGTTTTCTTTGTGGGCGTGCAAGAAGAAAGGGAAAAGAGACGTACATTTTAAAATAGAAACCTCGAAAATAGTTAAAGATACAATTTTACACATTTAAAACCTTCGGCACATAGCCAGGAGAAAACATAGAAAACATAGCAGCGGAAAATCATCAGGATCCTTAACATAGATGAACAATTTAACTTTTACAAACAATCAACTTTGTTTAAAGGGCAAAACCAGAAAGACAGAAAGGAAAAAAAGACACAGTTGATATGACACCCCTCTCGCTACGCTTCTCCACTTTCATTATTTTCTGTAGCGTGAATAAACGTGGGGTGAGTGCGTTGAATACACTCGTGGGGATAATCTCCATGTTTTTAACAGGTATTAAATAGTTAAACAAATCAAACATAATATGAGTTCGACAATTAGACACATCACGTAGAATGCATAGCACTTAAATACCAATAGGTGCGGGTGCAACCCATCTTATCCTACAAAATAGTTTTTATACCGTTGGTGCATTTTACGGACCACCAATCCCTCCGTGATGTTTTTTACGGACCATTAGTCCCTCTGTGACATGAATGTGGACCTTAGTCCTTTCACAGTATAATAGCATGAACATAGTAATCACAGCATATAATCACGGCAAATAGGATTCAACAATTCATATATCAAATAATATGAAAAATAATAAACATATAGAGATTAGAAGTTACCCCCATCTTGTTCGGTGGTAAACCCTCATGATATGTTGAATTCTAAGCCTTAAGATCTTCTTTTCTTAACTCGAAAGCCTGGGATTTACAACTGGGTCCCTGAACTCTTTAAATATCCGGAGAAAGTCCCTATGCCCCAAACCCTCATCCCCGTTGCCTCCCAGCCCTTCTCCCGTCGCCACGCACACGCGTACCCAGCATCGCCGGTGCGACTCTACGTACCGGCCACAACCAAACCACAGCTAAAACAGCGTGCACAGTGCCGCCACTCACAGCGGCACCCCCAACACCCACACACACAAACACATGTGACCCGAATGATGGCTACAGGAGGAGATCCAACGAGGGAAGGAGAGAGAGTCCGATGGGTGAGAGAGAAATGAGAGAAGAGAGAGAGAAAGAGGGTTTGACAGGATTTGATCGGCCGTTTCCTGATGAATGAGCCATCGAAATGTAAAATCGAGCCCGGATTTGGAACGGGCTTGGCAAAAACTATAAGAGGTGAGAAGATCGGCTAAAATAGGAGAGGTAGTGGCAACCGTCGGCCGGAAAACAGAGGAGAGAAAAAGGAGAGAGAGACGAAAATAATATCTCGTTTAAGATTTGTTTCCTACTATATATAGATATTTTTCAAAATATCTTTACTTTTTACTTTTTCATAAAATATCTTTGCTTTTTACAAAATATCTCACTTTTTACAAAATATCTTTACTTTTTACAAAATATCTTCACTTTTTACTTTTTGATCAAAAATATCTCTTTTTCGATTCTTCGTATTCTTCGTGTTTTCGGCCACTAACCCTTAACGAGTCATCCTTTAACCTTTTAACTTTCAGTTTTCGACTACGATACCATTGGATTTCGTTTTACGATATCGTTATTTAATTCTAGACAAAGTCTTGCGTAAGACCGTCTCACGAAATGAGTTTCGTGAGACGGGTCGGACCCATGACCCGCTTAGCCCAATTAAATGAATAATCCAGGAATAAACAGCACAACAGCCCTATCAACCCAACTAATGAGACGCAAGATTTACAACAAACCCAGGCCCAAGTTAGCTAAGAGATGCAAGGTTTACAACAAATTCAGGCCCAAGTTCAATTTTTTTTTTAAATTTGATATTTCTCTTCATTCACGGTTTTCTTCATCCCTATCGAAGTTCATCTGAGCTTCTCCAGCAGCGGTCGGCATTTTGATTAATGATTATTGTAAGTCTTTATATAGTTTTATCTGTTCGTTTTTTTTAGTTTTTTTAGTGTATTTGAAAATTTTATTGTTTTTCTCTATATGTATTGGTTTTTTGTTGTATTTTTGGTGTTTATAAGACATTCTTTCATGATTTTATAAGTATTTAGTTCGATTTATTATTTTTTGATGTGTTTTGTTAAACTTATTAGGGTTTTGAGGATTCGATTTTGTATTGTGTTTTGTTGTGTTTTTCTTCTATTGATTTAGTCCACCAAATTTTCGATTGATTGACTCATCGAATTCCACAACCTAAGTATACAAAAACTAACTCAGAAATCAAGAGCAATTTTCCACTACACGTCAAGACTATTCTAAGAACCTTCTACATTATATATATACAACTACAAACACTTCAAAAATTACAACTGTCATGCCCCGTTTTCATTCTTAAAATATCAGAGTTTTCTTACTGGGCGTGCAAGAAGAAAGGGAAAGAGACGTTCATTTTTTTACAAGGAGATAAGAGACGATAAGAAGCTGTACATATGTGAAACATCGGATACAACCGATTTAAAGGGTTTGAAACCTTAAGCAACAGAAATATACTTATACAGGATCCATCAAGGAAAATATGATATAATTTTTACAAAATGTGAAATAAAATAAAACATTGTTTCGACATTAAGTTTCAAAAGCAAAAAGAAGAATCTTGATATGACACCTCCCTCTCTATACATCTTGATTCTCATCATCTCCTGTAATGCGATTACAGCTGGGGGTGAGTGCGTTGAATACACTCGTGGGGATAAACTCCGTATCTTAACATGTTATGACAGTTAAACAATTCAAATATACATAAGTTTGACAATTAGACATAGCACATAGAATGCATAGCACATAATTCGTAACTCAACCTCAGGTGCGGATATTTCCCATCTTATCCTACAAAATGGTTTTTATACCGTTGGTGCATTTCACGGACCACCAATCCCATGATAGTAGAAGGAGAAAGAGACGTTTTTTACGGACCATAAGTCCCTCCGAGGATGAATGTGGACCTTAGTCCTTTCACAGTATAAAAGTATGACACATCATTCACAGCATATAATCACCGCATATAAGATTCAAAAAATCATATATCTAATAGGAAAAACAATAAACACATAGAGATTTAGAAATTATCCCTATCTTGTTCGGTGGTAACCTCATGAAATGTCAAAGATATCGAGTTTTAAGAGTGTTGATCCGATTGTAAGCCTACATATGTAAAAAGGTTTCTTAGATCTATATTACATTAATTACGTATACATTAATCATAAAAATTCTCTCAAAGAAGAAATGATAGGGAAAAACGAGACGTAATGAAAGATTTAGAGATCAAACATGAGGAAACGAGTGTGGATGGTTAAACATGTGATCTTAAGATGAAATGGAAAGGATTAGGGTTTGAACGGAAAAAGAACGAGATTAATCCGAGTTAAAACGAGCTAAAATGGAGCTGTTGGGATATTTCAGTAGTTATCTTGATGAGACAAACATGATGCATAATAAGATAATGAAAGTTGCTAAAAGAAGTTTCCACGTATTACATGATCATAAGCTTAACTGTCAACAAATAGGATCATGAAACGGTTTTCCAAGGTATAAGGAAAGCCAACTTTAGAAGAAACAAAAATAAGTCTTCTAAGGGTTAGCACACTGTAGGGAACAACAAGCTGAAAGGAAGTATCTGCATAAGGAAGCAGATAAGATACTGATTGAAGTAGATAGCATGCTGAAAGAGAAACAGAAAGCAGAAAAGCTTCGGGTAGAAACCTGCATAAAAGAAGAACCAATCTCAGAAGATATGAGAATCTTCTAAGAACAGGAAGTTGGAAGCTGATACAGAATACTGGATACTGCAATCAGCTTGCTGCAAACAACAAGCAACGGAAGAAAGCTGAAAGAACAAAGCAGCAAAACAATATACAACGACAGGAAGCTAACTACAGGTTTCAGGAACAGGAAGCTGATCTGAAATAGAATCATAGTACGGAACAGGAAGCAGCATGGAACACATCCTGAGCAGCAAGCAAGAAGGACCCACTATCTACAGAGAGAGCATAAAGTAACCAACAGACTTGTTGAAAAGATAAGAACTACCCCCTCTCAAGCAGTATCAGGAAGAGCATGCAGCACAAAGAGAAGCAAAGCTAACTGACTCCAAGTAGCCGTTGCATGAACTTCAGCCTAGAACCCATACCGACTTGACAGGTCAGCAGGAATGTTAGAAAGGTCCAAAAGCAAATAGTGGGCACATTGAATGCTCATGTCAGGAACAACTCGTGCATTTAATACGACCACAGAGAAGATCTTGGAGATAAAAACTTAAACTCAAATGAAAGAAGGATCCCTCTTCAACGGATACTTCTCAACGGTTAAAACTCGCAAGATCAATAAATAGAAGGTGTGGCTAATTGAAGAAAAGTGTTGGATAGAGTCTAGAGGAAACTCATATACTTTCTAAAGCTTCTCAAAGCTTTCACATGTTCAGCCACTCAACCTTCTTGGAGCAATTTACAACAGCAATAGAGCTTTTAGAAATCAAGACTGCTTCCCACCAGTTGAAGAAACACTTTCTTTTAACCATTGTGTTGTGTGTGCTAGGTTGTTGTATTTGGTGTACTTAGTTGATAGGATTATATCCTTGCTAAGTTTGATTAGTCTTGTGTAGACTATCTTTCCCTATGTGGGAGTGTGTATACCCTGTGTGGGTTTAGACCTAGGAATTTGGGATTCTTATAGGTATAACTTATTTTGGAAGAGGTTTTTAAAGACGAGTCTTGTAAAGCAAACTGACCATAACAAAGTTCCTCTTCAGAGAAGGAGTAGAGTGGATGTAGAAGGATTACACCACATTCGAACCACTATAAGCCATACGTGTTTACTATTTATTTAATTGTTGTATTGTTTTACTTGCATATCTATTCTGTTGCATCTAGTATAAGTATATTGATAAAAACACGTGTTGTAAAATCATACTTGGAAAAGGAAACTGGTTTTCATCAGAAACTCTATCAAGTTTATTCCGCTGCGTTGCATTCTGAAACTGGGACAGTAACCTGATTTAGCCAAGGGCTAGGTTGCTGACTTGAGACAAGATACTGTTCTCCAAGTGAGATAGAAACCTGTTATTCAGTTATATGTTTTTGAAAAGTTTGAAAAATCGATAGAGGTTCATTCATCCCCCTCTAAACCTCTGACCACTTGGGACCCAACAGGAGCATTTTAAGGTATAGGGGCGTTTTCCTAATTTTTAGAAAAGAGTTGAATTTGACGAGACCCCTGACTCCCGACTGACGACATTCCATCGCCGGCGATATAATGCACACATACGACATTGACTGACACATACACACGCACGCCGATGTGCACACAAAACCCCGGCATCGGTACCCGGTGTGCTCATCGCCCCTATTACACGCGTATCACACACCAGCGCCCTCGTCGCTTGCTCGAGCACGTGTGCTACACCCGTCACTCGCCCGTGCACGTGCGCGGCTTTCGGCGCCCGCCTAGCGCGCCCGTCGACTCCCATCACGCGCACAACACCCAGAAATACAACAGCTAACCGCAACGGAAGCGCCACCTGGCGCCGCCTTCCCACGACTCGCCAACGCCACTAGCGTCAGCCACCACCACCACCACCACGGCGGCGTTGCACAGCGCCGCCACCAACAACAGCACACACACACGTATGCATATATACACACATCATGCACGTACACACACACATGCACAGCTCCGACACCACCGTCCACGGTGACACCACTCCCACCACACGACACGCACACACCCATGGGAGGTCTGACCACTATTCTTGCGAGGGAGGTAAAGAGAACAGAGGAGAGAGAAATGAAGAGAGAAGAAGATTAGGGTTTTCCGACAATTGACCGGTCGTTTTCCAGCGAAAGAGATGTCGGAATGAAAAATCGAGACCTGATCTAGAACGGGCTCGGCGAAACCCATAAGCTGTGCGAAAATCGGTTGAAATCGAGAAAAAGTTTCCGATGCCGGTACTGGAAAACAGAGGAGTGAGAAAAGAGAAAATTCTTACTTTTTCGATTCCTCGTTCGAATAATTACTTTTTACGATTCGTTTTGTATTATTTATACTTTTTTCAAAAAATCGTACTATTCATCAAGAATATCTTATTTTTTTACTATTCAAGAAAATATCTTACATTTTACTATTCATAAAAAATATCTCGTTTTCGATTCTTCATATTTGTCGTATTCTTCGTGATTTAAGCTATGGGTCTCCGATTGAAAATTCATTTCTATCTTCTCGTTTTTCGATTATGAACCTTATGATAAAATTATATCCTATGCTTTTGGATTAAATTATACCACCGATTAATTAAACATGCATTTTATCATTTTTTTCTAAAACGCACATATTTAAATCAAATAATTATGGGTTTAATTATTTAACTAATCAATTATGCGTCATTTTTGTCCTAGGTGCTACATCCCTTCCCCCTTAAAAGAAATTTCATCCTCGAAATTTAGATGTGTACCTAAAAATGGCAAGTCAAGATACTTTGCTAAAAGCTCGTCCTCTTGTTCCCATGTTGCTTCTTCCTTTCCATGTCGACTCTATTGGACTTTCACTAAAGTCATATCTCGATTTCTTAATCTGTGAGTCTTTTGATCCAGGATGGCCACTGGTTTTTCTTTATAGGTCAGATCCTTTTCAATCTCTATGCTTTCTTGGTTGATCACGTGACTTGGATAAAAAACATATTTCCACAACATAGACACGTGGAAGACGTTGTGTACGCCGGTGAAGTTTGGCGGCAAGGTTAGTCGATAAGTGACTTCTCTAATCCACTCTAAGATTTCGAAAGGTCCTACATACCTTGGTCTCAACTTTCCTCTTTCTTTTGAAACGATAGAAATTGGTACGTCGTGTAACCTGACTATCTCTTCTAGATAGATCCGAGCTAAATTATCTAAACCATAGGTCATCTTAACTAGCAAGAAATGAGCAAACTTAATCAATCTGTCCACAATCACCCTCACGACATGATATCCTCACTTGGTTCTCGACAATCCCATAACGAAGTCCATGGCGATGTGTTCTCATTTCCACTCCGGTATCTCCAACGAAGTTAACATTCCAGCTGGTCATTAGCGTTCAACAACGACATTCACTTTTCCTGGGTGATAGAGGATCGTGCAATCTTCAAAAATTCTTCTATGAATCTTCAGTAATATCCAGCTAATCCAAGAAAACTTCGTATTTCTTAAACTTTACAAAAAACTTTTCCTTTCGCCAAGTCTCCAATGCGCTACTAAGATGTTGTTCGTGTTGTATCTTATCACACGAGTAGACTAGAGTGTCATTGACGAACACTATATTAAAACGATTGAGTTACGAATGAAAAAGACGATTCATCAGATCCATAAAAAACAGCTGGTGTTTCATTCATACCATTCTTCCTGATGGATTACTAACTTCTAAAGTTTTAGCGACTACCCTATCGTTCTCATGCTTCAACAGATCACAAAACTTGAAAGAGATGAAATAATGGGTTGTTTTGGTATAAAACAAGATGAGAGCAGGTATATCACATACTGTTAACATACTTGTCATAGTCTCCGACCCCTCAACAGCCTTTATGTGAGTGAGAGCGTAGGCCCGAGCCCTACCTGCCCCTAGCCTTGACCTTGGTGTTGCCGCTGCTAGGTTTCCGAACTTTTGATAGCAACTTGCGATATGTCCAGACTCTCCACACCTGAAACAGTTCCGAGTCTCTTGCTGGCATGGCCCCACATGAATTCTTCCACATCTGGTACATGGGTTTCCCGGTCTAGGAGTGGGGAGAAGTGGAGTATTATTAGTCCTGGGAAACTTGTTTTGCTCGAAGCTTTGACTCGAATTGGTCCACTTTCTCTTTCCGGATATCTCATCAATCTTCTTGGGCGGTAAAATGTCCAAGCGTAGACGAGAAGAAATCTCTTGGGCTCTCTCCACGACATTGGCATAGGTCATGGTTCCCTAACCTGCTAGAATTGAACTGATCTCCGAGCGAAGACCCCTTTCAAAACGTCGGACCTTCTTGATGTCAGTGTCAACCAAGTGAATCACATATCTACTCAACTGATTAAATCTCCGTTCATTCTCTTCTACTGATGTGATTCCTTGACGGAGATATAAGAACTCTGTTTCCCTTCGATCGCGATATGATTAAGGTATGAAGTGTTATGCGATCACCTCCTTGAAGGTTTCCCATGCCATATCCTCTCGTTGGTTCGACAACAATGTCTTCTCATACGAATCCGACCGGTGACTGGCTTTCTCCGTGAGTTGAAACATCGTGCACGAGATCTTTTGTTCTTTCGTGTAGGTTAGGTGTCTAAATAAATGATCCAGTGACCTTAGCCACTCCTCAACGTCAGCTGGTTCGCCCTTTCTGTTAAACGTCGGCAAATTGAAACACCTGAATTGTTCAAAGATTTGGTTCGTGTCGTTCCTCGCTGGTGGTGGTGCAGTATGCATGACCTCAAAATGTTGAACTAATCCCTTAAGGATGGTCACTAAATTTCCCATCGTGGTATCCGCATCCTCTTCTGGTGGATTAGTCGTTGGTGGCTGATTTCTTCGTGGTCGGCCTCTAGACATAATTCTAAAGACAACATACGAAAACTAACCCTTATCATCTAACCTACGTAACCCAACAATATAAATAACAATAGATAAACAAACAACAAGTAACATGGTACTGATAAACATTCTTTTTATTAAGTTTTGTGGTTAGAGAGAAAAGCGTATAGAGAGTGGTGGTGCTTATCCATTTTTTTTAAAAGATTTTCACGTTTAAAATACGTTTTAAAAAGAAAAACGAGTTTGAGCAAGTCCAAAATGGTTGAACGTTGGTCTGATACCATACTATCATGCCCCGATTTATTCTTAAAATATCAGAGTTTTCTTACTGGGCGTGCAAGAAAAAAGGGGAAAGAGACGTTCATTTTTTTAGAAGGAGATAAGAGACGATAAGAAGCTATACATATGTGAAACATTGGATACAACCGATTTAAAGGATTTGAAACCTTAAGCAGCGGAAATATACTTATACAGGATCCATCAATGAAAATATGATATAATTTTTACAAAATGTGAAATAAAATAAAACATTGTTTCGACATTAAGTTTCGAAAGCAAAATGAGAAATCTTGATACGGCACCTCCCTCTCTATACATCTTGATTCTCATCATCTCCTGTAATGTGATTACAGATGGGGGTGAGTGTGTTGAATATACTCATGGGGATAAATTCCGTATCTTAACATGTTATGACAGTTAAACAATTCAAATATACATAAGTTCGGCAATTAGACACAACACGTAGAATGCATAGCACATAATTCATAACTCAACCTCAGGTGCGGGTATTTCCCATCTTACCCTATAAAATGGTTTTTATACCGTTGGTGCATTTCACGGACCACCAATCCCATGATAGTAGAAGGAGAAAGAGACGTTTTTTACGGACCACAAGTCCCTCCGAGGATGAATGTGGACCTTAGTCCTTTCACAGTATAAAAGTATGACACATCATTCACATCATATAATCATCGCATATAAGATTTAACAGATCATATATCAAATAGGGAAAATAATAAACACATAGAGATTTAGAAATTACCTCTACCTTGTTCGGTGGTAACCTTGTGAAATGTCAAAGATATCGAGTTTTAACAGTGTTGATCTGATTGTAAGCCTACATATGTAAAAAGGTTTCTTAGATCCATATTACGTTAATTACGTATATATTAATTATAAAAATTCTCTCGAAGAAGAAGCGATAGGGAAAAATGAAACGTAACGAAAGATTTAGAGATCAAAGATGAGGAAATGAGTGTGGATGGTTAAACATGTGATCTTAAGATGAAATGGAAAGGCTTAGGGTTTGAAGAGAAAAAGAACGGGATTAATTGGAGTTAAAACGAGCTCAAACAGATCGTTTTAAAGTATAGAGGCGTTTTCATAATTTTCAGAAAAGAGTTGACTTTGACCGAGACCCCCGACTCCCGGCCGACGATATTCCATCGCCGGCAACACAATGCACACACACGACGTGGACTGACACACACACACACGTCGGCGTGCACATAAAACCCCGGTGTCGGTACCCGGCACGTGCATCGACCCCATCACTCGCACATGCTACACCCGCCACTCGCCCGTACGTGCGCCTCCCGAGGGCCGCCTAGCACGCCTGTCAACTCCCGTCGTGTGCATAGCGCGTGCAATACCCATCCCGGCACGCGCACCTTTCGCCCAGCGACTCCCGTTGCGCGTCCAGCGCCTAGAAACGCAGCAGCTAACCGCAACGGCGCCGTCCTCCCACGACTCACCGGCACCACCAGTGTCGGCCACCACCACCACCACCACCACAGTGCAGCGCTGCCACCAACAGCAACACACACACACACGCATGCACACACACACACCTGTGCAGGTGGCACACACACACACCATGCGCCACCCTCATCATGGCCGGACACACAACTGCACACACATACACACACATAACATGCGCCACCCCCACCACACGACACACACACCCATGGGTGGTCCGGCCACTGTTCCGGCGAGGGAGAGAGAGAGAGAACAGAGAAGAGAGAAATAAAGAAAGGAGGGAGAAGATTAGGGTTTTCCGACAATTAACCGGCCGTTTTCCAGCAAAAGAGATATTGGAATATAAAATCGAGACCTAATCTAGAATGAGCTCGGCGAAATCTATAAGCTTTGCGAAAATCAGCCGAAATCGAGAAAAAGTTTCCGGTGGCGGCTGCCGGAAAATAGAGGAGAAAGAAAAGAGAGAAAATTCTTACTTTTTCGATTCCTCGTTCGAATAATTACTTTTTACGATTCGTTTCGTATTATTTATACTCTTTTTCGAAAAATCGTACTATTCATCGAGAATATCTTATTTTTTTATTATTCATGAAAATATCTTACATTTTACTATTCATCAAAAATATCTCGTTTCTGATTCTTCATATTCATCGTATTCTTCGTGATTTGAGCTACAGGTCTCCGATTGACCTCAAATTCATTTCTATCTTCTCGTTTTTTGATTACGAACCTTATGATAAAATTATATCCTATGTTTTTCGATTAAATTATACCACTGATTAATTAAACATGTATTTTATCATTTTTTTCTGAAACGCACATAATTAAGTTAAACAATTATGGGTTTGATTATTTAATTAATCAATTGTGCATCGTTTTTTTCCTAGGCGCTACAACAACAATCTTCTCAGATCTCATACTTTTTCATAAACAGACCATCATCACTTCTTAGATTGCAATGGAGAAGATTGCAATAATCATGGATCTGTTTACTATAATGTTGCATTGTTGTGAAGCACAAACAGTGCACATAGTTGGAGATGGTGTGGGATGGGCCATACCGCCTAATAGTTCAGTGTCCTATGTGAATTGGGCTTATTAGGATGCATGTTGATTAGTTTTAGATTCATTCTGCAAATATAATTTGATTAGATGCATATATATTGGAGTTGAATGTGAAGGGTATCTTGATATCAATCATGTGTTTTCTGAAATCTTGTGCAGTTGAGAAACATGAAAACTCTTAGGAAAGACAATTGTTGTTATGTTTTTCACTTTGCTATGAGATCTTTTTTCTTTTCCCCTTGTTTTTTGATTGTGAATAATTTATTTTGCAGCAGACATATATCCATGTATTGTGTGATCCAATTATATTTGTGAATGTTTGATTCCAAGAAATTGATGGAAAAGAAGAAGATGCGTGAGAAGAAGAATGTATTTCCTGAAGAAAAAAATGGTGAGATGAAGAGAAATTTAAGGAGTGATGACAATGAAATGCTGAAAACTGAAAAGAAGAAAAGAAGAAAAAATGAAGTGAAGAACTTAGAAATTGGAAACAGGTAAGTATCAAATTTGACAGTGTATTCTCATACAGGTAAGTTTTTCAAAGAAATAGTGTATTCTCATATAGATTTGACAAAGGTACTATGATATTATAATCTAAAAAATTCAATAATATCGTGTATTCTAATGTTGTTTGGGAAGTAATACATGTTTAATTTTTTTTTCTTTATATTTTGTGAAAAGACTGCTATAAGAAATGCTTTGAAAGGACAAATTGGAATCAGTATCATGTTATCAGATTTGAATGATGACAGGTCATCTTTGCTGAAGAGAGCACACAATTTTTGTGTGGAAAAACCAAGTTTGATTGCAAAGAAAGGTAAAAAGAAACTGAAGAAATAGTTTTGTAATGATTTGTTGCAAGGATGATACATCTTAAGTGACTCTATCTTTCTCTAAGAACATGTTATGGGAAGTCTTTCCTCTTTGTTAGAAAGGATATACATCGATTAATTGTTATGGTGTTGCTTACATATATTTCACAATTTAAAAGAGATTGTTGATCGTTGATTTGTTGCAAATATGAGTTTGCTTCTATAGGCTGTCTTTTTTTAATTTAATGTTGTAGTGCCCCGGACCAAATACAAAGCATAATTGGTTAAATAAATAATTAAACCCGTAATAAAAATATTTTATGTGCGTTAAATTGTTTATGTGCGTTTCAAGTATACGCTAGGGTATGATTTAGACCGATGAAAATTCTAGGTGTGGAACGTAAAATATTTTACTCTCATGAGATGCGCAATGGAAAAACGAAGAAATAGAATCAAACTAGAGGTCAATCGGAGACCCGTAGCTCAAATGGCAAAGAAAGAAGCCGGATACAAAGGTTCGGTAAAACGGAAAGGGTAGAATTCGAATGAACGGTAAAACGGAAAATAATATTTTAATGAGTGGTAAATTAATTTTACTAAGTAAATAGTAACTTTGAAATTCTATAAATAGGGGCTTAGTCAATTCAAAAATTTTCATTTCAAACCGACAACGAAAGCGACGCGAACAAGTAAGTTCCCCTCTCTTCTCTCTTTCTTTAATTTTTTTCGCCGGAAAAGTCGCCGGAGCATCGCCGGAAAAGTCACCAGAGCTGCTGCCGCCGCCGTCGCCAGAGCCACCGACAGTGGTGCTGGTGGTGGTGGTGCGCCGGGTGCCGGGTGTGCGGTGGTGTGCGAGCGTCGAGTGCCGGTGTGTGCGTCGGGGACGGAACGTGCATGTCGGGGTGTGCATCGGGGGGGCCGGGTGCGCACGGGGGCTGGGTGTCGGGGGCCGGTATGCGCGCGGGCTGGGCGCCAGGGGTCGGGGCCGCGCGGGTGCCGGGAGCGCACGCGGGTGCGCGCCGGGCGACGGGAGGCTGGCTGCCGAGTTTTCTCGGCCGGGCGTCGGGTGCCGGGAGTGCGCGCGGTTGCGCGCCAGGCGCCGGGGGCGAGCTGCCGAGTTTTCTCGGCCGGGTGCCGAGCGCCGGGGTGCGCTGTCGAGTTTTCTTGGCCAGCAGCCGAGCGTCGAGAGGGGCTGCCGAGTTTTCTCGGCCAGGTGCCCAGGGCCGTCGGGTTTTTCACCCGACGCCGGGTGCTCGCGTGCCCCGATGCACGCGACGCCGTGTTTTCGACCCGAACCCCATTTTTTCCATTGTACGTCAACATCGAGTTGTTTTTGATGAGATGTCGTTGACCGAGGGTCGTGGGCCCGGTCAAAGTCAACCCTTTGACCAAAATTACCGAAATACCCCTAAACTTAAAATGCTCTGTACGGGCTCATTTCAACTCCGATTGAGCTCATTCTTTTTGCGTTGCGATCCTTGTCTCATTCTCTACCACCTCAGCCTAAGAAACTAAACTTTCACCTTTATTGCTTCAACCTCAAATTTCGAGATCCCTCGATCCAGCGCGCGTTAAACGATCGTTCCTTTTTCGAAATTAATTATGTCTTTAAATATATTTATTAAGAATCTAAGAAACACTGTAACTTGTGTAGGTTATCAGTTGGGAGTTTGTGATACCTAGTACTAGCTACTCGACAACGTGGGGGTAACTTCTAAATCTTAATTTGTTTATTGTTTTCCTAGAATATGCATGCGCTGCGAGATACTACGTGTTGTGGATTTATTTATTGTGTCATACTTATACTGTTTTGGGCATGCATTCTTCCCTGCTCCTCTTCTACTACTCTCGAGGTTTGGTGGTCCTCATGAAATACACCAGCGGTATTGAGCCCGCTTAATTGGGTGGCGGGCAGATCCCGTACCCATCCTTCCCCTTTCTAATATCTGCTATGCATTTTACGTGCTGTGGCAACGTGCTGGTAGATGTTTACTTTCTGTTGATTATCTATTAAGTGTCGTAAGATGCGGATGTTATTCCCACGGGTGTATTCCACGCACTCACCCCTTAATCTGTACTCACACTACAGGAGATGAGGAAACTGGTGAACCCTAGTCGGAGAGTGGTGGTGCTGTCTTGGGAGTTTATAAGTTCAGGCTGATGTTACCTAAACACTTTCAAACTATGTTTTAAACAATTTACGTTTTGCGATGTCTGAATACGTATGTTGAATGTGGGATCCTGATGAAATATTCCACTGTGTATATTGTAAATATCGATAATGAGACCGATGGATTATCGGCAGGGACCGATTGATGTGTGAATGGTATATGTTTTGTTCCTTATCCCCTTTCTTCTGTCGTCTTTAACCTCCTTCTTTCTGATGTGATATGTGTCCCTCTCTATTTTCTATCTTCACGCCCATATGGAAACTCTGATATTTACTAAAAGGAAACGGGGCATGACAAATGTAAGAGTGTTGGTTGTTTAGTTTGATAATATGATATGATTGTATTGTGATAGTAGGTTTTTTGATAGAACAGAAAAGTATTATATAATATGCTTTAAAGTATTACCTTAGAAATGTAAAAGTATTACATATTAAGAACTAAATTATTAATGGATAAATTATTTTCAAAAGTATCACCCAATACATTAAAAAATATTACATATTACAAGTTGATATTTTTTCAAATTAATCAAGCAAAAGTATCACTCAATATATCAAAAAGTATTACCTATTACATATAAAAGTACTACATATTAAGAGTTGATATTTTTCAAATTAATCATGCAAAAGTATCACCGAATACATTAAAAAGTAATACCTATAACATATAAAAGTACTACATAGTAAGAGTTGATATTTCTAATTAGTAATGCAAAAGTATCGCCCAATACCTTAAAAAGTATTACATATTACATATAAAAGTACTACATATTAAGAGTTGATATTTTTTCAAATTAATCGTGCAAAAGTATCACCCCCAATATATTAAAAAGTATTACCTATTACATATAAAAGTACTACATAATAAGAGTTGATATTTTTTCAAATTAATCGGCAAAAGTATCACCTAATATATTAAATAGTATTACCTATTAAATATAAAAGTACTACATATTAAGAGTTGATATTTTTTCAAATTAATCGTACAAAAGTATCACCCAATACACTAAAAAGTATTACCTAACAACATTAAAAGTACTACATATTAAGAGTTGATATTTTTTCAAATTAATTGTACAAAAGTATCACCAAATATATTAAAAAGTATTACTTATTATATATAAAAGTACTACATATTAAGAGTTGATATTTTTTCAAACTAATCATACAAAAGTATCACCCAATATATTAAAAATTATTACTTAACAACATTAAAAGTACTACATATTAAGAGTTGATATTTTTTCAAATTAATCTTGCAAAAGTATCACCCAATACCTTAAAAAGTATTACCTAATAGAAATAAAAATACTACATACTAAGAGTTGATATTTTTCAAATTAATCGTGCAAAAGTATCACCCAATATATTTAAAAGTATTACCTAACTACAATAAAAGTACTACATACTAAGAGTTGATATTTTTTCAAATTAATCTTGCAAAAGTATCATCCAATACCTTAAAAAGTATTACCTAATAGAAATAAAAATACTACATACTAAGAGTTGATATTTTTTAAATTAATCGTACAAAAGTACCACCCAATATATTTAAAAATATTACCTAACAACAATAAAAGTACTACATACTAAGAGTTGATATTTTTCAAATTAATCTTGCGAAAGTATCACCCAATACATTAAAAAGTATTATCTAATAGAAATAAAAGTACTGCATACTAAAAGTTGATATTTTTCAAATTAATCACGTAAAAGTATCACCCAATAGATTAAAAAGTATTACCTATTATATATAAAAGTATTACATACTAAGAGTTGATATTTTTCAAATTAATCATGCAAAAGTTTCACCCAATACATTAAAAAGTATTATCTAACAGAAATAAAAATACTACATACTAAAAATATTATCAAATTAATCGTGCATTTGGAGTCTTGGAACCAAATTCGTTGACACGTGTATTTAATTTGTTTTCTTTTCTTTTCAAAATGCCCTTTTTTTCTCTTGCTCTTGCCCTTCGTAATATTACGAACTGGATCTGCAACAGTGTTGGATGAACAAAGTAAAGGTTGAGAAGGCTCAGTAGTATCACCCAATATATTTAAAAGTATTATCTAACGACAATAAAAATACTACATATTAAGAGTTGATATTTTTTCAAATTAATCTTGCAAAAGTATCGCTCAATACATTAAAAAGTAGTACCTATTATGTGTAGCACCCCGGACCAAAACGAAATATAAATTATTAATTAAATATTTAAACTCAGGATTTAATATATATGTGCGTATGTTTTAACTGTTTAAATACGTGCGTTTCAGATAAGTGTTTAATGCATGTATGAGATGGATAGTTTACCTAGACGTAGAACATAGGATATTTTTATATCACTAGATGCGTTTTGGAAAAATGAGAAGATAGAAATGAACTAGAGGTCAATCAGAGATCTGTAGCTCAAACGATGATGAAAAGAACAAAACACGAGGTTTTGGAAATATCAGAAGATATTTACTGTGAATAGTAAACGATATATTTACCGATGAATAGTAACTTTCATAATCTATAAATAGAGGCTCCTTCAGTTCATTTTTTCACCCCTTTCTTCGAATGAGCCAAAAGCGCCGAAAACACGTAAGTCTCTCTTCCCTCTCTCGTTTCTTTTTCGGCCTCCGACGCACCACCACCGGCGCCGCCATCGGAATTCGCCGAAAAATTTCAAATTTGTCGGTTTCAGCCGATTTTCGCACACAACATAGGTTTTGACGAGTTGAGTTTAGAACAAGTCTCGGATTTCTATTCCGACTTATCGTTCGCCGGAAAACGGTGAAAAAAACCATCTCAAAACCCTAAACCCTAACCCTAACCAACTTTTCTCTCTCCTCGGTTTTCTTTCTTTTCCTCCATCCTTTTAGCCGGAGATGTTATTGGAGGTCCTCCCGGAGGTGAGGGTGAGTTGTTGGAAGGACTACGCCGCCGTGAGTGGTGGTGTCGGAGCTATATCGGGTTGGGTATGTTAAATGCATGTTTGTGTGTGTGATTGTGTGTGTGCGTTGGTGATCTCTGTTGGGGGCGGCACAGATGGTGCCGCCATGAGGAAAGTGATGACCGACACTGGTGATGCGCCGGCGGGTTGTGACAATGGGTTTCCGGCGACCTTCGGTCACCGGCCAAGCATTTTGTTGAGGATGTGTGTTTATGTATATACATGTGTGTCTGTGAGTATTGGGGTTTGGGAAGTGTTGATCTTGTAATGAAGATGTAGTAGTTTGGGACGACATAGCCGGAGGATCGGGAGGGGGAGACACCGGGCAGCAACGGGGCAGCCGGGGAGGCTGCTGGACGCACAGGCTGCTGGGCGCGCTGGCACGCGGTCGTGCCCCAGCCGGCAGAAGTTGCTGGAGGCTGGCGCACAGTCGTGCTTGGGGAGCACGGTCATGCGCGACCAGACAGAAGTTGCTGGGTGCTGGTGCATGGTCGTACGCTGAGTGGGCGCGCCGGGTACGAGACGCGTGTCGGGTGACGCCGTGTTTCCAATCCTTTCCCGTTCCTTTTCCTTTGTATCCTTTATCATCGAGTCTTAGCCGACGGGAGGTCGTCGACCGAGAGTCGAGGGCCCGGTCAAAGACAACTCTTGATACCAATTTACCTTCAAACTTATATACTTCGATAAAGCTCATATCAACTCCGAACAAGCTCGATTCTTTTCCAATCTTTAGATCTCTCGACTCGTCGCGTATTTTTTTAACGGTGGTCTTTCTTCCGGAAGAAATGTTTAACGCTTTAATTATAATTAATAAGAATCTAAGAACACTGTAACTTGTGTAGGCTATATATTGGATTGAGCTTGAGTTACTGTTGGATTGAGCTTGTGTTATCAGACTTTTGAGACTAGCGACTTACGCGGGTAACCACCGAACAAGGTGGGGGTAATTTCTAACTCTTTACCTGTTTACGGTTTTCCCTAGAGAATGCATGAATGAGGAATACTAAATGCTGTGAATACATATGTGTTGTGCCATATTATTACTGTGAAAGGACCGAGGTCCACTCTGATTATGCATTCGTCCCTTGCTATCTTCTACTACTCTGTTGAGGTTTGGTGGTCCTCTTGAAGCGCACCAGCGGTATTGAGACCGTTCATTAGGGTAAGACGGGGGAATCCCGCACCTACTCGTCCCTTGCCATTTCTAATATCTGCTGTGTATTTTATGTGCTGTGGTAATGTGACTGTAGTTTACTTTTCAGTATTTATTTACTGACACGAGTCATGTGAGGCGGATTTTATCCCCACGAGTGTATTCCACGCACTCACCCCTTAATCTGTACTAACACTACAGGTGATGATGAACAAGAGGAACCCTAGACGGAGAGAGAGATGGTGTTATCTTTTGTATTCGCATGTTTAGAACGATGTAACACAAACTTTATCAAACCATGATTTATGTAATATTTTGATACATATAAGGGTGTGAGATCCTGAAGAATGATTCCGTTGCGTATGATGTTTTATATCGGTAGTGAGACCGATTGTTATCGGCAGAGGCCGATTGTTGATAAGTGAAAGATTTACTTCGTCCCTTACCTCTTTCTTCTGTTGTCTCTTACTCATTCTTTCTGATTGTGATAAGCGTCCCTTGCTTTTTCCATCTTCACGCCCATGTGAAAACTCTGATAAAATGTCAAAAGATTTTGGAGCGTGACATTATGTATAAAAGTGCTACATACTAAGAGTTGATATTTTTTCAAATTAATCGTGCAAAAGTATCACCCAATATATTAAAAAGTATTACCTATTATATATAAAAGTACTACATATTAAGAGTTGATATTTTTTCAAATTAATCGTATAAAAGTATCACTCAATATATTAAAAAGTATTACCTAACAACATTAAAAGTAATACATATTAAGAGTTGATATTTTTTCAAATTAATCTTGCAAAAGTATCATCCAATATATTAAAAAGTATTACCTATCATATATAGAAGTACTACATACAAAGAGTTGATATTTTTCAAATTAATCGTGCAAAAGTATCACCCAATACATTAAAAATGTATTACCTAACAACATAAAAAGTACTACATACTAAGAGTTGATATTTTTCAAATTAATCGTGCAAAAGTATCACCCAATACATTAAAAAGTATTACCTAACAACATTAAAATTACTACATATTAAGAGTTGATATGTTTTCAAATTGATCTTGCAAAAGTATCACGCAATATATTAAAAAGTATTACCTATTATATATAAAAGTACTACATACTAAGAGTTGATATTTTCAAATTAATCGTGCAAAATTATCACCCAATACACTAAAAATTATTACCTAACAACATTAAAAGTATTACATATTAAGAGTTGATATTTTTTCAAATTGATCTTGCAAAAGTATCACGCAATATATTAAAAAGTATTACCTATTATATATAAAAGTACTACATACTAAGAGTTGATATTTTTTCAAATTAATCGGCAAAAGTATCACTTAATATATTAAATAGTATTACCTATTAAATATAAAAGTACTACATATTAAGAGTTGATATTTTTTTCAAATTAATCGTACAAAAGTATCACCCTCAATTAATTAAAAAGTATTACCTATTACATATAAAAGTACTACATAATAAGAGTTGATATTTTTTCAAATTAATCGGCAAAAGTATCACTTAATATATTAAATAGTATTACCTATTAAATATAAAAGTACTACATATTAAGAGTTGATATTTTTTCAAATTAATCGTGCAAAAGTATCACTCAATGCTTCATAAAGTATTACCTAACAACAATAAAACTACTACATATTAATAGTTTGATGCCAACCATGCAATGATTATCAATTAGCAAGACAAACATGGCAGTAGAACTAGGAAATGCTTCATACAACCCAAACGTGAAACAAATTCCCCAGAGAAATGAAGAATGACATACTCTGTCCAGTTTAGTGTGGAATATTGTGTCATATCAAAAATTAGCAAACCCACACCCACTTACACATTGATATGTAGTACTTGAACATACAGTATGTAATACTTTATTTTAAGATGTAAATTGAGTTTTCTACCTTGTTCTTCTTCCTCGTCTTCTTTTTCTTCAGAAATAAGTACAATCTCTTAATTCTCCATATTCAAAACTTTCTAATTTATAGATATTTGTAAATTAGAAGACTGTGGCTGTTTTTTATTCTTTAGAAAATCACCATTGTAGGTGTCACGCCTCGAATTTTTTTTTCATATCTTATCAGAGTTTTACCGTTGGGCGTGAAGAGAGAAATAGCAAGAGACGCAAACACAATAGAAAGAATAAGTAAGAGACGACAGAAGAAAGAGGTAAGGGACGAGGTGACTCTTTCACTTAACAACAATCGGCCTCTGCCGATAGCAATCAGTCTCACTGTTGATAATGTACATCATACGCAGCGGAAATAACATCAGGATCTCTCGTTCACAGAATATATATACAGAAATATTACAAAACGTGAGTTAAACTTAAAACATATTGGTTTGAAAATATATGTGCAACACACCCTAAAAATTACAGATTCAAAAGCGGCACCGCCTCTCTCCATCTAGGGTTCATCATGCTCAACAGCTCCTGTAGTGTGAGTACAGATTAAGGGGGTGAGTGCGTGGAATACACTCGTGGGAATAACTCTACCTCTTGAGACTCTCAACAGATATATATAAAAACTAATAAAATAATCTTAAGTCACGTTGTCACAGCACGTAAAATGCATAGCAGATATTAGAAATTGTAGAGGACGCATAGGTGCGGGGTTCCCCCATCTTACCCTGTAAATGGTCTCATATACCGCTAGCGTATTTCAAGGACCGCCAGACCTTTTCGGAGTAGTAGAAAATAGCAGGGGACGAACAGAATGCATGATCAAGGTGGACATCAGTCCAACCACAGTAATAATATGGCACAACAAGTGTATTCACAGCATATAATGTTCCTCAGTCATGCTTTTAATAGGGAAAGCAGTAGACAGATAAAGAGATAGAAATTACCCCCACCTTGTTCGGTGGTACCCACGTGAGCTGATAAATTCGAAAGTCTGATAACTAAGAGCTCGAGTAGTGAGTGTCAACAGTCAGATAACTCAATGTCAATCCAAGAGGTAGCCTACATACGTTACAGTGTTCTTAGATCCTTAATAAATTATAATTAAAGCTGTAAAAGGTTCTGTCGGAAAACGGTCGTTAAATACGCGACAGATCGAGCGATCTAAAGATTGGAGTTCAAGAAACGAGAGGATCAAATCTGAATAAGGGTCTTAAAAGATAGGAATTGAAATAAGGATCCCAACGCAACAAGAATGAGCTCAATCGGAGTTAAAACGAGCTCGAACGGAGTATTTTAAGTTTAGGGGTAAAATGGTAATTTTGGTCAAAGGGTTGACTTTGACCGGGCCAACGGACCCCGGTCAACGACGTCTCGTTGGAGACGACTCGAAAAAGATGAACGGCGGAGAAAATGGGATTCGGATCGAAAACACGGTGTTGCGAGCGCCGGGGCGCGCACGCACCCAGCGCCGGGTGGAAAACTCGGCAGCTCGGCGCATGGCTCGGCAGCTCTCGGAAGCTGCCGAGTTTTCTCGGCAGCTTCTCGCGTGTCTCGGTAGATGGCCGAGATTTCTCGGCAGCGGCGTCCCGGCTCGGCAGGCTGGTCGAGTTTTCTCGGCCAGCATCTTCCCAGGTCCCCGATGTCGGGCCTGCTCGACGCGCCACCTTCCCGGCGTTGCCCGGCGCGGCGATGCCGCCTCCAGCCACCACCACCTACCTTGCCGGATTCCTTGCACCGCCGGCTACCTCCTCCGACCGTCCCTCGCCGGATTCCGGTGGTGAATAGTGTCCGAATCTTCGCCGCAAAAACCTTCGATACACTGTTTTTTCAAAAAAATCCAACTTCACCAAAACTCCGGCCGGCGACTTCCCGTCGCCGGCGACCACTCCCAGCTCCTCCGCCGGCGACTCTCCATCGCCGGCAACCCATTCCGGCCAAGCCCATCCACCAACACAGCCACCACACACAAGCATGCTATAACACACACACACGCGAATACACACACACACTGATCTCTTCCTCTGGCCGGCGGCCACCTGCCGCCGACGACCACCACTCATCACCGTGACCTTGGCCGCCGACCCCCAGTCGCCGGCCACCACCAGCCGCTGCCCAAAACACCCACACAGCAGCTCACACACACACGCATGGGAAAACATACACACACACATCGGCTTCCTTGGCCGGCGGACACCAGCCGCCGGCCGCCTACCAGACCACCTCGCCGGCGACCTCCCGTCGCCGGCCCACCGATCACACACGGCGGCGCCACCATGCGCCGCCCCAACAACATGCAAACACACTCACACACTAACACACCTACATACACACACATGCACGAATACATACATATATACATACTGTCCTTCTCCGGTGCCGCCACCCACGGCGGCGCCGGCACTCTAGTGTCTGACCACGACCTCCGGCGACCCCCGGCAGCTTCTCCGGTGCGGTGGAGAGAGAAAGAACAGAGGAGAGAGAAAGGGTGATCAAGGGTTAGGGTTTAGGGTTTTGCGGCTCTTTTTCGCCGTTTTCCGGCGAACGAGAAATCGGATTTGAAATCCGAGACCTATGCTAGATTCGTCTCGTCGAGACGAACGTCGCGTGCGAAAATCGTCCGATTCCGACAACATTGAAATTTTCCGGCGACCGGCCGCGGCGGCGCCGGTGGTGGCGCCGCCGACCAGAAAACTAAAAACGAAGAGAGAAGGGAGGAGAGAGAGACTTACGAGTTTTCGGCGTGTTCGGCTCGTTCGGAAAAACGGTGAAAAATGAATCGGAGGAGCCCCTATTTATAGAATTTGGAAAAACACTATTCATCTAAAATATCTTGGCACTATTCACAAGTTGACTTTTGCAAGTTACTATTCACGTAAATATCTTCGTTTCCACTCTCCGTAAATATCTTCCGATTTTTCCGAAACTTCCGATTTTGCCCTTTCTGTCGCCGTTCGAGCTACGGGTCTCCGATTGACCTCTAGTTCGTTTCTATCTTCTCATTTTCTCGATACGCATCTAATGGTATATAAAAATCCTATGTTCCACATCTAATAAAAATTATCGTTCTTAAACGTGCATTAAACACTTATCTGAAACACACAAATTAAATTAAACAGTTAATTCATACGCACAAAATTATTAAATCATAGGTTAAAATATTTAATTAATTAATTATGCTCATTTTGATCCGGGAAGCTACAGTAGGTGGAGAATTCTCCGATTTGTAGCCGATGAAAGAGAGAGAATGAAAAAACTGTGGTTGTTTTTTTTTCTTCAGAAAATCACCATTTTAGAGCAAGAATTCTCTTATTTGTAGATGAAAGAGAGTGAATAAAAAAGCTGTAGTTGGAGTGATGGAGAAGATGAGAAGGAAATGCAGAGACACCAATGAATTGAGAAACACGCTAAAATTGGGATCCATTTACCTTAATTAGGGCTGACCCGACCCGACCCATCTCACAAAATAGGATCCGTGAGATGGTCTCACACAAGACCCACTCTTAATTCTAACCCATGCTTCTCGATTTAACTATACAATCGATTAATTAATCATGTATTTTATCATTTTTCTGAAACACACATAATTAAATCAAACAATTAAATGTTTAGTTATTTAATTAACCAATTATGCATCGTTTTGTCCTAGGCGCTATATCCCTTCCCCTTTAAAAAAAATTTCATCCTCGAAATTTAGATGCGTACCTAAAAACGGCAAATCAGGATACTTTGTCAATATCTTATCTTCTTGTTCCCATGTTGCTTCTTCCTTTCCATGGCGACTCCATTGGACTTTCACTAGAGTCATATCTCGATTCCTCAACTAGCGAGTTTTTCTATCCAGGATAGCCACTAGATTCTCTTCATAAGTCAAATCCTCGTTGATCTCTTTGTTTTCTAGGTTGATCACGTGACTTGGATCGAAAACATACTTTCACATCATGGATATATGGAAGACGTTGTGTATGCCAGCGAAGTCCGGCGGCAAGACTAGACGATAAGTGACTTCTCTAACCCGCTCTAAGATTTTGAAAGGTCCCACATACCTTGGTCTCAACTTTCCTCTTTTTCTGAAATGATAAATTCCTTTAGAATGTGACACCTTTAGGAAAACCTTGTCTCCCACCTCGAACTTTAGCTCTCTCTGTCTTTTATCAGCATAAGATTTTTATCGGTCCTAAACTACTCTGATTCTTTCCTGAATCTTCTTTATCACTTCCACTGTCTGTTTCACTAATTCGGGTCCCAAAATTTTCTTTTCTTTGAGCTTCAACTATTCATTCGCAGAGAGTGGGCTTCACGAATAAAGTTGCCACTCTAGCTCTGATGCTGCTTGGAGGTGAGACTACCTCCAAATTCAACCTTGATATTTCTTCAATTAGTTGGTTCTGGTTGGTGATCAGGGACGTTACAGTTCCTTTTTCTTTTATGCTAAGAGCATCAGCAACCACGTTCGCTTTTCTGGGATGATAGAGAATCGTACAATCATAATCTTTCACCAACTCCAACCATCTTCTCTATCTCATGTTGAGCTCTTTTTGTTCGAAAAAATACTTTAGGCTCTTGTGGTTGGTGTAGATCTCACACTTTCCACCGTAGAGATAATGCCTCCAAATCTTAAGAGCGTGTACAACAGCGGCCAACTCTAGATCATTTGTTGGATAATTCTGTTCGTGAGTCTTCAGCTGTCGTGATGCGTAGACTACTACTTTCTCTTGCTGCATCAGAACACACCCTAAACCTTGTTTGGATGCATCGCTGAAAATCACGAATTCTTTCGTTACGTCTGGAACAATTAGAACTGGTGCCTCTGTCAATCTCTTCTTCAATTCTTGGAAGCTACGCTCGCATTGCTCAGTCAATTGAAACTTTACATCTTTCCGCGTCAAACGAGTCATGGGAGTGACAATCTTTGAAAATCCTTCTATGAATCTTTGGTAATATCCGGCTAAACTAATGAAACTTCGTACTTCCTTAACATTCGTCGGAGCTTCCCAATTACTGATAGCTTCCACTTTGCCAGGGTCTACTTTAATCCCTTGCAATAAAATAATATGGCCAAGAAAGGCTGCTTTGTCCATCCAGAACTCACACTTCTTAAATTTTGCATAAAGTTTCTCTTTTCGTAAAATTTCTAGTGAAATCCTGAGATGTTGTTCATGGTGCGTCCTATCGCATGAGTAGACGAGAATGTCATCGATAAACACAATGACAAAAAGATCACAGATGGAAGATGCGATTCATCAGATCCATAAAAACAGCTGGTGCATTGCTGAGTCCAAATGACATTACTACAAACTCGTAGTGGTCATACCTCATTCTAAAGGTTGTCTTAGATATATCAACATCCTTGACTTTCACTTGATGGCATCCAGACCTTAAGTCGATCTTTGAAAATACACTTGCACCTCTCAGCTGATCAAATAGATCTTCAATTTGAGGTAGAGAATACTTGTTTTTTTTATGGTTCACTTATTCAACTCTCGATAGTCGATGCACATCTGAAAGCTTCCATCCTTCTTTTTCACAAAGAATACTGGAGCTCCCCAGGATGACACACTTGGACGAATGAAACCCTTGTCCAGAAGTTCTTGTAATTGAACCTTCAGTCCTGTAGCTCCTTCGGTGCTATCCGATACAGAGCTTTCGACACCGGTGCTGATCCTGGTATGTAGCGTCTAGGACGAAAATGAAGTATAATTGGTTATTTAAATATTAAACCCTTAATTGAATTATTTTATTATGTGCGTTAATCTTTGACTGTTTAATTTAATTACATACATTTTAGATAATTGATAAATGCATGTTTTAGATGGAAGTATAATTTAGTCGCGAAACATAGATTATAATTTTACCATAAGATGCGTAATGGAAAAACGAGAAGATAGAAATGAATTAGAGGTCAATCGGAGACTCGTAGCTCAAATGGTGAAAAAAGGGCAAAATATGAAGATTCGGAAAAACGAAAGATATTTTCGGTGAATAGTAAAAATAAGATTTTTTGGTGAATAGTAACTCAAGATTTTTATGTTGAACGGTGTTTTTCGGAAGTCTATATATAGGGGTGTTTTCGAGTAAAAAATCATCATTTTTCCGAACGAGGCTAAATCGAGGAAAACACGTAAGTCTCTCTCTCCTCTCTCTTCTCTCTCTCTCTCTTCTGTTTTCTGGGCTCCGGCGCGCAGCCGCTGGTGCCGGAAAATTGTTTTTATCGGTTTTGGCCGATTTCATATAGAACATAGGCCTCGTCGAGAGGAGTCTATGATAGGTCTCGGATTTCAATTCCGATGTCTCATTCGCCGGAAAATGACAAAACACCGCCGGAAAACCCTAACTCTAGTTTTGTCACCCTTTCTCTCTCTTCTGTTTTCTCTCTCTCTCTCTCTCTATCTCTCTCTCGCCAGAGTTGACACCTGAGAGGTGCTGCGTGTGTGGGTGTGACGAAGAGGGAGCGGCGCCGCCGTGAGTGGCGGCGCCGGTGCTGTACAGTGTATGTTTGTGTGTGTAGGTGTGGTGTGTGTGTGTATGCATGCTGTGGGGGCAGCGCTGTGCAGCACCACCGTGGTTACTGTTGGCCGGCGCTGGTGATGCACCGACGAGGTCTGGTGGAGGGTGGTCGCCGACCAAGGCTGTGTGCAGGGTATGTGTATATATGTATATGCATGTGTGTGTTTGGGGGTTTGGAGAAGGAGCACTGTTCACGCCGGAGCCGGGGGGTGGCCGGAGATGGTGGTGGTCGGAGCTGAGTCACTGGCGGACCAGATGGGGACGGCGCTGCCGCAGCAGGTGGCTGCTGGAAGCTGCTGGGCGCAGGATGCTGGGAGGTGCCGGGTAGCGCGGGCCTGCCGAGCATGGCCGAGGCTGCCAAGCGTGGTCGAGGGGTGCCGGGTGCTGGCGTGCACGTGCTGCCGAGTCTGCTGAGAAACGTTGTCGGGCGCTGGGCGCGAGCTGCCGATAAAATGCAGGGCTGCGCACGCGTGCGACACCGTGTGACGGGTGCCGTGTTTACGATACAAAACATGTTTTTTCCATCGTATGTTATCATCGAGTCATCGTCGACGAGATGTCGTCGAATGGGAGTCGGGGGTCCCAATCAAAGTCAACCCTTTGACCAAAATTAGCAAAATACCCCTCAATCTTAAAACACTCCGTTTGAGCTCGTTTCAATTCCGATTGAGCTCATTCTTTTTCCGTTACAACCCAAATCTTTTCATCTTTCTTATCAGCCTGTTGGACTGAACTTCCACTCTAATTTCTTTAACCTCAATCTTTAGATCTTCCATTCCATCTCATCTTTATCGATCGTATCTTCTCCGATATCATCTATACCTTTATTTATATGTATTAAGGATCTAAGAAACATTGTAACTTGTGTACGCTATCACTTGGATCGTGCTTTGTGAAACTTGAAACTTGTTACTCGACAACTCACGTGGTAACCACCGAACAAGGTGGGGGTAATTTCTAAATCTTTACTTGTTTACAGTTTTCCCTATTTTGATGCATGATTGAGGAATACTAAATGCAGTAATTATATGCTATGATTATGTGTTCATGATATACTGTGAAAGGACTACGGTCCACATTGCATGTTCGGAGGGACTTATGGTCCGTAAAAAACAACTGTCTCTTACCCCCTCTACTACCTAGAAGGTTTGGTAGTCCTGTAAATGCACCAGCGGTATTTAAGACCGTTTTATGGGGTAAGACGGGAAATTCCCGTACCTAAAGGATGAGTTACGAGATATGTGCTATACATTTTACGTGATGTGACTACGTGCCGATTGTTACGTATTTCTGATTTATATATCTATCGAATGTTATAAGATACGAAGTTTATCCCCATAAGTGTATTCCACGCACTCACCCCCTATTCTGTAATTCACGTTACAGGAGATGACGAGCATGTTGAACTTAGAGAGAGAGATGGTGCCCTGTCTGGACATTTTTATTTTATGTCTTTCATCACACAACAATTAAACAATGTTTTTATAATTCACGTTTTGTAAGTATAATTTCATCTTTACTATGGATGATGGATCCTATAAGTTTTACTTCCACTGCTAATGTTTTAATTAATCGGTTGTATCCGAAGGTTGATATGTAATATATCTATTCGTCTTCTATCTCATTCTTCTTATAACTGTCACTTACCTCCTTATGTTTAAGCAAACGTCTTTTACCCTTTCTTCTTGCACGCTCGCAAGGAAAACTCTGATAATTTTTATATAAGAAAACGGGACATGACAGTTTGGTATCAGAGCAATGTTCTATCATTTTCGAACTTGCTCAAACTTGTTTTATAAAGAGAAAATGAGAAAAATGAGTTTTAAACGAGAAAATATTTTCGAAAAAAAATGGATAAACACCATCCTCTCTCTATAGGTGTCTCTCCCTGATCATAAGACTTGAGAAAAAAAGTGTTTATCTGATATGTGTTACCTTGTTAGCATGATATAAACCGTTAAGGTTTGAAGAGGGTGTTACGGATATAGATTTATGATAAAAACTTGTATAATTTATACCTGACAGATGAATAGAATTAGGTTTACCGTTAGGATGCGAGTACAGCCACTAAAGACGCGTGAGGAGAGACTCAGACGATGTTTCTTTGAGAGTAGAGTGACAGGAGACGTGTCGGTCGGTGAGCATATTGCTAGGCTGTTGCACTGCTGGAGGGAGACGGGGGGCACTGGAGGTATGATTAGTGGTGTCCAAGCCTGTTTACACATGATCCATACTCTGCCTCGTGAGTGGGAGGTTAGGGTATGTCTAGTTTACCGGGATGAGCTTGTATATTCGTCGGTAGATCACATACCCATCGTCGACTTCAGGAATGTGGCTAGACAGATGTTGGATTTATGGGGCTGACATGGCCTTCCGACTACTCCCGAGCCGGGACCCTGTGATCCACCCAGCAGCAGTTCTGAGGTGGAGGACGATGATCCCGAGGAGGATCCTAAGGAAAATCCCGAGGAGGACCCCGAGGAGGATGACTCGGAGGCAGGCGACCCAAGGGACAGGGCACCAAGACTACATGGGCCTCCGTCGCCTCCAGCTGCAGTCGCGTAGACGCTAAGAGATGACTTTTATGTTATGTATATATGCCACAAATGATATAACTTTCTATATGTATATGGTAGCTTTTATTTTGTAGTTAGTGTATATAATCCTTTTTGTTATGATGTAAGGGCTACCCCTATTTTGCTTATATGTATATATTATGCACGTGTAATTTTTTTTCTAACTTATGAAATATAAGTTTATATCTCTTCACGTGTATGCGTTTATTTCTTTATCTATAGTATTATTGTGGAATCTTAACGACATATATATATATATCGTAACAGAGCTATGTTTAGAAGACGACCTCGAAGGGAATAACCACAAAAGGCTAATCAGTTGGAAAGAGATGAAAATGCAAATGTGGGAGATTTAGTATCGGTATTAAGGGGACTGGCACGACACTTTGAGGTGACTTGAGCCACCCCACCACCAGCAAGATTCGATTCGAAATTAATATACGAACAATTTTGGTGTTTCAATCCGCCGACGTTCGATGGAAAATGTGAACCAGCAGATGTGGAAGAATGGCTAAGGTCACTCGATCTATTATTCGGACACTTAACGTGTACCAAAGAGTAGAAGATCTCCTGTGTGATCTTCCAGCTCACCGAAGAAGCGAGTCATTGGTGGGACTCGTATGAGAGGACCATAGTGCCAACTCAAAGAGAGGAGATGACATGGGAGGATTTTAAGGAAGTGGTTGCTCATCACTTTATACCTCAATCCTACCGAGATAAAAAGAAAACGAAGTTTCTACATCTCCATCAGGGGTTCTCGACGGTAGGAGAGTACGAGCGGAGGTTCAATCATCTAAGCAAGTACGCCACACACTTGGTGGACACCGACATCAAGAAGGCCCAATGATTTGAAAGGGGCCTTCGTCTAGAGATTGGATCAATCTTAGCTGGATAGAGGATGATGACTTATGCAAGTGTTATCGAGAGAGTTCAAGAGATTGTCTCTCGTTTGCGTTTGGATGTTATACCTCCCAAGAAAGCTTTTCCAACTCTTGTAAAAAGGAAGTGGACTGGGACGAGCTAGGGTTTTGCCCAGAACAAATTTCCGAGGGCAAGCAACGCTCCACTTCTTCCCATTCCCAGACCTAGGAACCCGTGTGCTAGATGCGGAAGAATATATGTGGGACCGTGTCAACAAGGAACACAGAACTGCTACACATGTGGAGCACCGGGGCATATAGCGGCAAACTGTTGGAAGACGAAGAACTCGCCAACTACAACCCCAAACTCGAGGCCAATGTTAGGTAGAGCACAGGCTTTCGCTCTTACCCGCCCGGAAGCTGCTGAAGGATCAAAAACGATGACAGGTATGTTATCAGTATGTGATATACCTGCTCTCATCCTATTTGATATTTGTCAACTTCTGTAACTTGCTGAAGCATGAAGACAGTAGGATAGTCGCTAAAACCCTAGAGATTAGTATTCCTTTAGGGAAGACGGTAAGGACAAAACACCTGTACCGTCACCTAAAGATCACTTTTGAAGATAAGATTCTTTTAGCTGATCTTCATGCATTGGAGATGAAGGATTTTGATATAATCCTACGGATGGACTGGCTTGAGTCCAATCACGTAGTAATCAAGTGTCGTGCGAGAGAAATCATCTTTTAAGCACCTGAAGAATCGAAGTTCACCTTTTATAGGACACGAGTTAAAGTTGACTCAAGGATTATATCTGTCATGAAGGCAGCCCAGATGCTTAGCAAAAGAAATTACGAAGCCTGGTTGGTCAACATGGTGAATCCCGAGTAAGGATCGATTTCTATCGAGAATGTGCTGGTGATAAAGGAATATATAGACGTCTTTCCAGAGGATTTACCTGGTCCTCCACCAGATCGATAAGTGACCTTCAAGATTGATCTCATCCAAGGATCAGCACCGGTGTCGAAAGCTCCATATCGGATGGCACCGAAGGAATTACAAGAACTGAAGGTTCAATTACAAGAACTTTTGGATAAAGGTTTTATTAGACCAAGCATGTCGCCTTAGGGAGCTCCAGTGCACTTTGTGAAGAAGAAAGATGGAAGCTTTCAGATGTGTATTGATTATCGAGAGCTGAACAAGCGAACCATTAAGAACAAGTATCTACTGTCTCGAATCAAAGATCTTTTTGATCAGTTAACAGGTGTCAGTGTGTTCTCGAAGATTGACTTAAGGTCTGGATATCACCAGATGAAAGTCAAAGATGCGGATATATCTAAGACAATATTCAGGATGAGATATGGCCACTACGAGTTTGTAGTAATGCCATTTGGACTTAGCAATGCTCCAACTGTCTTTATGGACTTGATGAATCACGTCTTCCATCAATATCTTGATCTTTTCGTCATTGTGTTCATTGATGATATTCTCATCTATTCATGCGATAGAGCGCACTATGAGCAGCATCTTAGAATTGCACTAGAGGTTTTACGAAATAAGAAGCTTTATGCAAAATACAAGAAGTGTGAATTTTGGATGGACAAAGTAGGCTTTCTAGGCCATATTGTCTCTTCACAAAGAATCGAAGTAGACCCTGACAAGGTGGAAGCTGTCAGTAAATGAGAAACTCCAACGAACGTTAAAGAAGTCCAGAGTTTTATCAGCTTAGCTGGATACTATCGAAGATTCATGGAAGAATTTTCGAAGATTGCTAGTCCTATGACTTGCTTGACAAGGAAGGACGTGAAGTTTCAATGGAGTGAGCAATGTGAGCGTAGTTTCCAAGAACTAAAGAAGAGATTGACAGAAGCACCAGTCTTAATAGTTCCAGATGTAACGAAGGAGTTCGTGATCTATAACGACGCATCCAAACAAGGTTTGGGGTGTGTTTTGATGCAACAAGGGAAAGTAGTAGCGTATGCATCACGATAATTGAAGATTCATGAACAGAACTATCCAACGCACGATCTGGAGCTGGCAGCTGTTGTACACGCTCTTAAAGTCTGGAGACATTATCTTTATAGCGTGAAGTGTGAGATCTACACCGACCATAAGAGCTTGAAATACTTCTTCGAGCAAAAGGAGCTCAATATGAGGTAAAAAAGATGGCTAGAGTTGGTAAAGGATTATGATATTACGATTCACTACCATTCTGGAAAAGCAAACGTGGTGACCGATGCTCTTAGAAAAAAAGGAAAGGGGATTGTGATGTCTATGATCACCAATCAGCACCAACTAATCGAGGAGATATCAAAGCTGAATCTAGAGATAGTCACGTCTCCGAACAATATCAAAGCTAGGATGGCAGAGTTATTCATGAAACCCACACTTCGCGACCGAATTGTTGAGGCTCAGAAGAGGGATAACTTCCTCACTAAGATGAAAGCTCGCATGGACAATAGAAGAGCTAAAGGTTTCTCTTTGGCAATAGATGGAGCTCTTATCTTCAGGGGAAGAATGTGCGTGCCAAAGGATGAGAAATTGAGAGAAGAAATCCTGGAAGAGGCACATTGCATCCCGATGTCTGCACACCCTAGAGGTACAAAAATGTACCGAAATTTAAAGAAGAATTTTTGGTGGAGGAACATGAAGGGAAACATATGGCTGTTTGTCAAGAAATGTCTAATTTGCCAACAAGTGAAAACTGAACATCAACGACCAGCTGGAATGCTAACTCCGTTGGAAATACCATAATGGAAATGGGAACATATTGCCATAGATTTCGTGGTTGGTCTGCGGAGAACCAAACGAGGAAACCACACCGTATGGGTGATCGTTGATAGATTCACGAAGTCTACCGATTTCTTACCAATCAGGATGACTTTCGGACTAGATAAGTTAGCACGAATATATCTTGAAGAGATTGTTCGATTGCATGGCGTATTGGTTTCTATCGTATCGGATATAGATCCTCATTTTACCTCCAGATTTTGGCAAAGTCTACAAAAGGAGTTAGGGACCAAGCTAGCCTTCAGTACGGCTTTTCACCCACAAATGGATGGACAGTCAGAGAGGACAATACAAATCATGGAAGATATGTTAAGGGCATGCGTTTTGGATTTTCCCGGGAGCTGGGAGGACCACTTGTGCTTGGTGGAGTTTGCCTACAACAACAATTACCAATCGACCATTGGTATGACACCTTATAAAGCCCTCTACAGAAGGAAATGTTGCTCTCCTATCTGTTGGGATGAAGTAGGCAAAAAGAAAATATTGGGACCTGAATTGATGGATCAAAAAGTCGAAGTGATAAAGAAAATTTGGGAAAGAATACGAGTGGCGCAAGATCGACAAAAGGCGTATGCAGATAAAAGACGAAGAGAGCTGAGATTCGAAGTGGGAGATAAAGTTTGTTTGAAAGTGTCACTCACTAAAGGGGTTCATCATTTCGGGAAGAGAGAGAAGCTGAGGCCGAGGTACGTGGGACCATTCGAGATCTTAAATTGAGTTGGGGAGGTCACGTACCGTCTAGCTCTACCGCCGGACTTCGCCGAAGTACACAACGGTTTTCATGTATCTATGCTACGAAAGTACATATTCGATCCGAACCATATAATCAAACAAGAAGGCATAGAATTTGAGAAAGATCTGACCTATGAAGAAGTCCCAGTAGCCATCTTGGATAGGAAGAACCGTCAACTAAGAAATCGAGAGATGGCTATAGTGAAAGTTCAATGGAGCCGTCATGGGAAGGAAGAAACGACATGGGAGTTAGAAGATGAAATCCTGAAGAAGTATCCCGACTTACCATTCTTAGGTACACGTTTAATTTCAGGACGAAATTCTTTTAAGGGGTAAGGGATGTAGCGCCTAGGACAAAAACGAAGTATAATTGGTTAATTAAATATTAAACCCTTAATTGAATTATTTTATTATGTGCGTTAATCCTTGACTATTTAATTTAATTATATACGTTTCAGATAATTGATAAATGCATGTTTTAGATGGAAGTATAATATAGTCGTGAAACATAGATTATAATTTTACCATAAGATGAGTAATGGAAAAACGAGAAGATAGAAACGAATTAGAGGTCAATCGGAGACTCGTAGCTTAAATGGCAAAGAAAAGGGCAAAATACGAAGATTCGAAAAAATGAAAGATATTTTCGGTGAATAGTAAAAATAAGATTTTTTGGTGAATAGTAACTCAAGATTTTTATGATGAATAGTGTTTTTCGGAAGTCTATATATAGGGGCGTTTTCGAGTCAAAAATCACCGTTTTTCCGAACGAGGCTAAATCGAGGAAAACACGTAAGTCACTCTCTCCTCCCTCTTCTCTCTCTCTTTTGTTTTTTGGGCTCCGGCGCACCGACGCCGCGACGCCGCCGGGGCCATAAAATCGTTTTTATCGGTTTTGGCTGATTTTCGCATAGAACATACGCGGCGCGTCGGAGCCATAAAATCATTTTTATCAGTTTCGGCCGATTTTAGCACAGAACATAGGTCTCTTCGAGACGAGTCTAAGATAGGTCTTGGATTTCAATTCGATGTCTCGTTCGCTGGAAAACGGCAAAACACCACCGGAAAACCCTAACCCTAGTTTTATCACCCTTTTTCTCTCTTTTGTTTTCTCTCTCTCTCTCTCTCTCGCCGGAGCTGACGCCTGAGAGGTACTAGGTGTGTGGGTGTGACGAAGGGGGGCGATGCCGCCGTGGGTGGCGGCACCGGTGCTGTACAGTGTGTGTTTGTGTGTGTAGGTGTGGTGTGTGTGTGTTGATTGTGTGTATGTGTATGCATGCTGTGGGGACGGCACTGTGCAGCGCCGCCGTGGTTACTGTTGGCCGGCGCTGGTGATACACCGGCAAGGTCTAGTGGAGGGTGGTCGCCGGCCAAGACTGTGTGCAGGGTGTGTGTATATATATATATGTGTGTGTGTGTATGTTTGGGGGTTTGGGGAAGGAGCACTGTTCACGCCGGAACCGTGGGGTGGCCGGAGATGTTGGTGGTCGGAGATGAGTCGCCGGCGGACCAGATGAGGGCGGCGCCGCCGCAGCAGGTGGCTGCTGGAAGCTGCTGGGCGCAGGACGCCGGGAGGCGCCGGGTAGCGCTGGGCGCGCTGGGTGCGGGCCTGCCGAGGCTGCCGAGCGTGGCCAAGGGGCGCCGGATGTTGGCGCATGCATGCTGCCGAGTCTGTCGAGAAACACTGCCGGGCGCTGGACGCGAGCTACTGAGTCTATCGAGAAAATATAGGGCGCCGGGTGCGCTGGGCGCACATGCGCGACGCCGTATGATGGGTGCGCACGCGGCGCCGTGTTTACTCAATCTTTAGATCTTCCGTTCCGTCTCGTCTTTATCGATCGTATCTTATCCGATATCGTCTATATCTTTATTTATATGTATTAAGGATCTAAGAAACATTGTAACTTATGTAGGCTATCACTTGGATCGTGCTTTGTGAAACTTGAAACTTGTTACTCGATAACTCACGTGGTAACCACCGAACAAGATGGGGGTAATTTCTAAATCTTTACTTGTTTACAATTTTTCCTATTTTGATGCATGATTGAGGAATACTAAATGCAGTAATTATATGCTATGATTATGTGTTCATGATATACTGTGAAAGGACTACGGTCCACATTGCATGTTCGGAGGGACTTATGGTCAGTAAAAAACAACTGTCTCTTACTCCCTCTACTACCTGGAAGGTTTGGTGGTCTTGTAAATGCATCAACGGTATTGAAGACTGTTTTATGGGGTAAGACGGGAAATTCCCGCACTTAAAGGATGAGTTACGAGATATGTGCTATGCATTTTACATGTTGTGACTACGTGCAGATTGTTACATATTTCTGATTTATATATCTGTCTAATGTTATAAGATGTGGAGTTTATCCCCATGAGTGTATTCCACGCACTCACCCCTATTCTGTAATTCACATTACAGGAGATGACGAGCATGTTGAACCTTAGAGAGATGGTGCCCTGTCTGGACATTTTTATTTTATGTCTTTCATCACACAACAATTAAACAATGTTTTTATAATTCACGTTTTATAAGTATAATTTCGTCTTTACTATGGATGATGGATCCTATAAGTTTTACTTCCACTGCTAATGTTTTAATTAATCGGTTGTATCCGAAGGTTGATATGCAATATATCTGTTCGTCTCCTACCTCATTCTTCTTATAACTGTCTCTTACCTCCTTCTTCTATTTAAGCAAACGTCTTTTACCCTTTCTTCTTGCACGCCCACAAGAAAAACTCTGATAATTTTTATATAAGAAAACGGGGCGTGACATGGTATAAGATCAATTTCAAAAGCAATCGGCTGATCCAATGGAGGATCGGGTGGATCTTTCGAAAAAACATTTATATACTATCTCACGACAGACATATTCTCAACGAGACTCGTTTCTTGTTCAAAATTCACCACGTTCACCAACCAAGCCTTACAATCTCCTTTGTTGAGTATCTTGGTTATCTTTATAACCGATACGACCCTCAGGTTGACTCCAACTGGCGTTCCATAAAACGTGAACTCCTCACCTCCAAGTATCTGGAAAACAATCTCTCTTGCATGGCACTTGATCGCTGTGTGATTTACCTTAAGCTAATCCATTTCCAAAATCACATCGAAGTCCTTTATCTCTAATGCACGTAGATCGACTAAAAGAATTTATTCTCAAACGCGATTCTTAGACCTAGACAAAAGGTGTTTCATTCCTACCGTCCTTCCTATTGGGATACTAATTTCTAGGATTTCAGCGACTACCCTACCATTCTCATACACATAACTTGATAGAGACAAAAAAATGGGTCGCTCCTATATCTAATAAAATGAGAGAAGGGACATCACATACTGTTAACATACCTCGTGTGGTCTTCGATCCTTTAGCAGCCTCTGTGTGATTGAGAGTGAAAGTTTGAGTCTTGTTTGCCCCTGGCCTCGATCTCGGTTTTGCAGTTATGGGGTGTCTATGTTGGAACCAACGGATCGCCGGCTCTATACAATTAATTAATCGGGTTTCATGTTAGATATAACAAACGCAGCGGAATAAAAGAGTTATACCTTTTGATCAATCTAGAAGAAAATGGGCCAAAGATTGATCTTTCGTAACCCTAGACCTCTTTGATCTTCTGATGTATTCCTACAGCCTTTCTCGAACGTTGCGTGGCCAACGATCCTTCGAGAAATCTCAGTTCTGCTCTCTCTCTCACTATCACATGTTTTCTGTGATCTGTGTATTTTGAGGCGCTGATGGAAAAAGGCTATATATAGGCTACACCAGGGACCTAGATGAGGAATTGGGTTGGGCCTCCTGATGGGCTTAAGTATCCTGTGTTCGGTCCGAACACATAACTTAAATCCATCAATAATAATTCAGTCCACTAAAGAATTATTATTGAACTACCGTCCCAATCTCATATTTAATATGGGCGTCTTCTTATTATGTGCACGTTTATCTCCCTGTGTTTAAGATATCGAATGTCCGTTAATTAAATAAGTTACTGACAACTTAATTAATTAACATCTAATTCCAAGAGTAGTACCACTCAACTTTATTATCATGACGGATTAAATCCACCTGCAGGGTTTACATGATAATCCTTATGAGCTCCTCAAGGGGACATCATCATCCTAAATAATTAGGATACAAATTCCTTTTATAATCAACAGTACACTATATAGACAATATTGTTTCCCAATTCACCGAGTTTATTGATTTAATAAATAAATCTCACTCATTGGCAAATTAAATAAACAAATATTGTGTATACGTGGCTGTTATTATATAGGGATTAAGAGAATGCACATCCATAATAACAGAGGTCTTGTTCTATTATATAGTCAGTATAAAATGAACAACCTCAAATGCTCCTGCTCAATACACACAAAGTGTACTAGTATAGTTTTATAGTCAAGACAGACTAATACCAAACTACACTACAACCATTCCGATGATTTGTCTAAATCCATCTTGGTTGTGAGCTACTATTTATAATTTATAAGAAACTGATAACATGATCTTCTGTGTGGCACCACACACCAAGTTATCTATAATATAAATTAATTGGACATTGCATAAACATATATACCAAATATAAAATGCAAACATATGACCAAGGTGATTCTCATTCCATAAAAGATGTTCATACAAAAGCTAGGCTTATAGTATACATCCTAACAGTCTAAACTTCTGACAACTACTCGCGATATATCCAGGTTCTCCATACCTGAAATAGTTCCGAGCCTCGCTTGTTTGTGACTTCCGCTTCTTCGTCGTTGTTGTGTTTCTGAACTTTTGACAGTTGATTACAACGTGTCCTGGTTCTTTGTCCCTAAAGCAAACCTTGGTCCCTAGAAGACATGGTCCTACATGAGCCTTTCTATACTTGGCATACGAGTTTCCTGGCTTAGGAGTAGGGAAGAGCGGAGCATTGTTGGTCCTTGGGTGCTTGTTCTGATTGAAGCTCTGACTCGGACCAGTCCATTTCCTTTTTTCAGACATCGCTACAACCTTCTCGAGTGGTGCAACAACCAAGCGTAGACGAGAAGCAATTTCTTGGGCTCTCTCGACTACTTCAGCATGCGTCATGATCCTCTGACCAGCCAAGATAGAATTAATTTCTGAGCGAAGACCTCTTTCGAAACGTCGGGCCTTCTTAGCATTGGTGTCCACCAGAAGAGGTGCATACTTACTCAACTGATTGAATTTCCTCTCATACTCCTCTACGGAGGTGGTTTCTTAATAAATATGTAGGAAATCTGCTTCTTTTCAGTCACGGTACGACTGAAGTAGGAAATTCTGTCCAACCACCTCTTTGAAGACTCCCCAAGACATAACACTTTTATATTCCGGTGACATAGTCCTTTCGTATGGCTCCCACCAGTAGCTGGCCTTTTCGGTGAGTTGAAACACGACACAGGAGATCTTCTACTCTTCTGTGCATGATAGATGTCCAAAAATTCGATCTAACAACCTTAGCCACTCTTCAGCCTCGGTCGATTCTCCCTTTCCGTTGAAGGTCGGTGGATTGAAACGTCAGAACTGCTCAAAGATTAATTTCACGTTGTTCCTCGACAACAATGGTGATGTAGCTCGTGAGGTCTCAAAATGTCGGGTCAAGCCCCCTAGCACGGACACTAAGTCTCCTATCGTGGCATCCACATTATGTTCAGGTAAATTCTTCATTGGCGGTTGGTTTCTACGCGATCAACCTCGTGACATATTCGAATCTTCCCATTTACTTCTCGTTTTCACAATTTTACTTGTGGAGTAGAGTGAGGAGTAGTTGGGGCTAGAGAGTTGTATTTCTCAATCAAACAAGCAAGTACATTTCGACAAAGACAGAAGAGAGAGAGAAGAGTTGAAGAGACAGGGGGAATGGCTGTCGCATCAAACAGGAGGAATCAGTTGGATGCGTAACTCTGATTTGTGTACACCAATACACATTTTACGATATAATTATATGCTTTAAACAAAATTAGTATATGTTGTTACTTTCACAAATTCCTAGGAAGAAAAAAGACATATCCTTCTAAAGGCGACATACGAAAACTAACCCTTATAATCTATCCCACGTAACCCAACTATATATATAACCATAGATAAACAAATAGCAGGTACATGGTACAGATTAACATTCATTTTATTAAATTTCGTGATCTGAGAGAGAAGCACATAGGGAGAGGTGCTTATCCGTCATGTAGGATAACATATACCCAACTATAAAAGTACATCATGAAACATATCATAAACATCCTCACATGGTCCTCATAGAACTCAAGCATTAGTTGCAACTTTACGTATCACACCCACTAGCTCACCCTGTTGTAAACAAGAGCTCATGGTAGCCGCAACTCTCTGTAACACGGCATCAACTCTTGCAAACGGTCATTTATGCACACGAGCTCACACTGCTGCAATTAGCGATCCTGTGGCGGCTGCCAAAAGCAGTGTGTCGATTGTAGTGACATTAAGAGACAAAAAGATCATCATCCATCATTTTTTAAAGATATTTCCCGTTAAACCACGTTTGAAAAGAAAAATGAGCTTGAGCAGAGCCCTACAAAGAGTAGGATTTTGCTCTGATACCATATTGTTACGCCCCATTTTTATACTTAAAATATCAGAGTTTTCTTTGTGGGCGTGCAGGAAGAAAGGGAAAAGAGTTAACATAGAAACCTTGAAAATAGTTAAAGATACAATTTTACACATTTAAAACCTTCGGCACATAGCCGGGAGAAAACACAGCAGCGGAAAATCATCAGGATCCTTAACATAGAAGAACAGTTTAACTTTTACAAACAATCAACTTTATTTAAAGGGCAAAACCAGAAAGATAGAAAGAGAAAAAGGACACAGTTGATATGGTACCCCTCTCGCTACGTTTCTTCACTTTTATTATTTCCTATAACGTGAATAAACGTGGGGGTGAGTGCGTTGAATACACTCGTGGGGATAATCTCCATGTTTTTAACATGTATTAAATAGTTAAACAAATCAAACATAATATGAGTTCGACAATTAGACACAACACGTAGAATGCATAGCACTTAAATACCAATAGGTACGGGTGCAACCCGTCTTACCCTACAAAATGGTTTTTATATCGTTGGTGCATTTTATGGACCATCAATCCCTCCGTGATGTTTTTTAAGGACCATTAGACCCTCCGTGACATTAATGTGGACCTTAGTCCTTTCATAGTATAATAACATGAACATAGTAATCACAACATATAATCATGGCAAATAGGATTCAACAATTCATATATTAAATTCGAAAAATAATAAACATATAGAGATTAGAAGTTATCCCCACCTTATTCGGTGGTAAACCCTCGGGATACATTGAATTCTAAGCCTTAAGATCTTTTCTTAACTCGAAAGCCTGGGATTTACAACTAGATCGCTGAACTCTTCAAATATCCGGAGGAAGTCCCTACCCCCCAAACCCTCATCCCTGTCGCCTCCTGGCCCTTCTCCCGTTGCCACGCATACGCGCACCGAACATCGCCGGCGCGACTCTGCGAGCCGGCCAAAACCAAAACACAGCCAAAACATCATGCACGGTGCTGCCACTCACTATGGTGCCCCCAACACCCACACACACAAACACACGCGACCCGAACAACAGTGATAGGAGGAGATCCAACGAGGGAGGGAGAGAGAGTCCGATGGGTGAGGAAGAAAGGAGAGAAGAGAAATAGAGAGAGAGAGAGAGGAGAGAGAAAAAGGGTTTGGCCGGGTTTGATCGACCATTTCCCGATGAAGGAGCCATCGAAACGTAAATCGAGCCCGGATCAGGGAACGGGCTTGGCGAAAACTATAAGAGGTGAGAAGATCGGCTAAAATAGAGAAGGTAGCGACAGTGCCGTCAGCAGCACGGCGACGGCGTGGCGGCCGCCGGATGGAAAATAGAGGAGAGAAAAGGGAGAGAGAGAGACGAGAATAATATCTCATTTAAGATTCGTTTCCTACTATATATAGATATTTTTCAAAATACCTTTACTTTTTACTTTTTCGTAAAATATCTTTGCTTTTTACAAAAATATCTCACTTTTTACAAAATATATTTACCTTTTACAAAATATCGTCACTTTTTACTTTTTAATCGAAAATATCTCTTTTACGATTCTTCATATTCTTCGTGTTTTCAACTATGAACCCTTAACGAGTCGTCCTTTAACCTTTTAACTTTCGATTTTTGACTACGATATCCTTGGGTTTCGTTTTATGATATCGTTATTTAATTTTAACATATACTTCTCGATTTAATTATACAATCGATTAATTAATCATGTATTTTATTATTTTTCTGAAACGCACATAATATCAAACAATTAAGGGTTTAATTATTTAATTAACCAATTATGCATTGTTTTGTCCTAGGCGCTACATTTTCACCTCATTCCATCGTACCAATCATGCCGTAAATGTATGACTAACATAACATAAAAGTACAATACCTGGGAGTGAATTTGGATGAGTTTGGACGCACCGACCCAGGTGCGTGGGGATGCGTGCAAGCATATGGATGGCGCATGAAGGCATGTTCGAGCGGGTCTGTGCCAGATCAGATCGAGCTCATGGATCATAGATCTATAAACCAGGTGTATAAAAAATTTTGTGATAATAATAATAGAACCATGAGCAAAAATAATAAGTCAATTTTCCCGCCTTCAGTTTATTGTTAAAAATAGAAAGAGAAATTTCATTAAAAAAATAAAATTAAAAATTCATTAGCAAAACTAGGTGGCTTAGGTAGATTGGTGGAGAAGTTAAAGAATCAAATTTTTTTCTTCAAGATTTTTAAAGACCAATAGCTATTTCATTTCAAATCAATTTTTAACTTATAATATAACAAATTAATCATCTTTTAACAATCTTTAGTTAGATATCCATATTGCATATATATAAAAAATTATTTGATGGGTTTGATCATTTGTGTAATAGATCAAAATGTTTTGAATTATTTGTTTTAACTTTAAATTAAAATGCAAGAATTAAAAAATACAAATGTAATGTCCTAAAAAAAATTTATACTTAATATATTACATCTATAAAATTAAATCAAATAATTTTTTGAAATATAACAAATATTAGATTTTTTTTAAAATCTAATCCTATATATTATAGAAATATGATTCTTCAATTTATTCTATAATGGTTTTTAAAAATAATTATACTTTATATAAAATTAATGTTTAGATATGAAAATGTGCAAACATTTAAATTCAAATTGTAATATATTTTAATCGTAAAAATATATTATATTTAATAATACAACATCTTCTATGAGTGAAAAAACGTATGTATATATATATAATATTGTCAACTACTTAATAATTACATAATACTATTTTGGTTTAAAAAAATTAGCTAATAAGTACTTTTCTAACAATAGTTTTATAAATATAATAGGTTTATAAATACACAAAAAATAGGTTTATAAACCTATTTTAACAATAGGTTTATAAATACATAAAAAATTCTATACACTTGGTGCATGGATCTACTCGACCCGACCCTATCCAGACGAGCCTCCACGTGCCACCCACGTGCCTGCATGTATCCCCACGCGCCTAGGTGAGTGCTCCCAAATCCACCCAAATTCATTTACGGGTGTTATATCTTTATGTTATGTTAGTTATACATTTAGGATGTGTTTGGACTCGAGCGGAGGTGGATTTTGCAAGTCTGGATTTGGGATTTGAGTGGATTTTGCAAAAAGGTGAATTTTGAAAATCTTGTATTTGTTTTGGGATTATATAGGGTATGATTATAGTTAAGATGTTCTCATCACATTGGAAATTGTAGAAAAAGTAGATGTTTTTATTGGAAGTTGTAAAAAAGTAGAATATAGGTAAGGATTTGCTAATCCTTCAACATCCCAAAACAAATAAAGATTGGGATTTGGCCCATCCCAAATTCGGATGGACACATCCCAATCCAAACATACCCTTAGAGTTTTTTTTTTGATCAGTCAAGAGAGATTTATTAAACAAAAAAGAAGTTGGGTATGAGGAGTACTCAACAAATACAAAAATGTTACAACCAAAATAAGAAAAGAAGAGAAAGAAGATAAGAGAAAAAAAAGGGGTAGCATGGACAATCAACAACCAAGACAACGTCTAGAATTGGCTAACCAATCTTGAAATGAAAAATTACAACATTTAGCATGGGCAATCAACAACCAAGACAACATGGGCAATCAACAACCAAAATAAGAAAAGAAGAGAAAGAAGATAAGAGAAAGAAAAAGGGGTAGCATGGGCAATCAACAACCAAGACAGCCTCTAGAATTGACTAATCAATCTTGAAATGATAAATGATAACACTTAGCTCATTTAACAATGAAACAACTCCAAAGTCGCGCCTTAAGTGTAGCGCCCCGGATCAAAATGAGCATAATTAATTAATTAAATATTTTAACCTATGATTTAATAATTTTGTGCGTATGAATTAACTGTTTAATTTAATTTGTGCGTTTCAGATAAGTGTTTAATGCACGTTTAAGAACGATAATTTTTACTAGACGTGGAACGTAGAATTTTATTTTACCATTAGAAGCGTAATGGAAAAACGAGAAGATAGAAATGAATTAGGGGTCAATCGGAGACCCGTAGCCCGAACGACGAAGAAAGGGGCAAAACTCGAAGTTTCGGAACAGAAAATCGAAAGATATTAACGATGGATAGTAACGAGATAGACATGATGAATAGTAACCCGGAAAAGTCAACTATGAACAGTAACTTAGATTTTTCACGTGAATAGTAACTTTCGGATTTCTATAAATAGAGGTGATTTCGATTCAAAAATCACAGTTTCTTCGATCGAGCCGAACCCGACGAAAACACGTAAGTTCTCCTTTCTCGTCTTTTCTTTTCTGTCTTTCAGTTTTCCGGCGCGCTGCCGCCGGTCGCCGGAAAATTTCAACGTTGTCGGAATCGGACGATTTTCGCACACGACGTTCGTCTCGACGAGACGAACCTAGGATAGGTCTCGGATTTCAAATCCGATTTCTCGTTCGCCGGAAAACGGCGAAAAACAGCCGCAAAACCCTAAACCCTAACCCTTGATCACACTTTCTCTCTCCTCTGTTCTTTCTCTCTCCACCGCGCCGGAGAAGCTGCCGGGGGTCGTCGGAGGTCGTGGCCAGACGCTGGAGTGCCGGCGCCGCCGTGGGTGGCGGCGCCGGAGAAGGACAGTATCTATATATGTATGTATTCGTGCATGTGTGTGCATGTAGGTGTGTTAGTGTGTGAGTGTGTTTGCATGTTGTTGGGGCGGCGCATGGTGGCGCCGCCGTGTGTGATCGGTGGGCCGGCGACGGGAGGTCGCCGGCGAGGTGGTCTGGTAGGTGGCCGGCGGCTGGTGTCCGCCGGCCAAGGAAGCCGATATGTGTGTGTGTATGTTTTCCCATGCGTGTGTGTGTGAGCTGCTGTGTGGGTGTTTTGGGCAGCGGCTGGTGGTGGCCGGCGACTGGGGGTCGCCGGCCAAGGTCACGGTGATGAGTGGTGGTCGCCGGCGGCAGGTGGCCGCCGGCCAGAGGGAGAGATCAGTGTGTGTGTGTATTCGCGCGTGTGTGTGTGTGTTATAGCATGCTTGTGTGTGGTGGCTGTGTTGGTGGATGGGCTTGGCCGGAATGGGTTGCCGGCGACGGGGAGTCGCCGGCGGAGGAGCTGGGAGTGGTCGCCGGCGACGGGAAGTCGCCGGCCGGAGTTTTGGTTGGAGTTGAAATTTTGGAAAAATGTGACTTCGAAGGATTTTGCGGCGTAATTTCCGAGCACTATTCATGCCGGAATCCGGCGATGGACGGCCGGAGGTGGTAGCCGGCGGTGCGGGGTATCCGGCAAGGTAGGTGGTGGTGGCTGGAGGCGGCGCCGCCGCGCCGGGCGGAGCCGGGAAAGTGACAGGCGAGCAGGGCCGACGTCGGGAAAATCTGGGCGCCCGCTGCCGAGAAAACTCGGCAGCCGTCGGGTGTCGGGAACCCGCGCGCGCACCGTGCGCGCCCGTGCGCACCCGTCGGGTGCCGACGCGCATCCGACACCGTGTTTTCGATCCGAACCTCGTTCTCTTTCCGTCGTTCAACCGTATTGAGTCGTCGATGACGAGACGTCGTTGATCGGGGTCCGTGGGCCCGTTCAAAGTCAACCTGTTGACCAAAATTACCATTTTACCCCTTAACTTAAAATGCTCCGTTTGAGCTCGTTTTAACTCCGATTGAGCTCTTTCTTTTTGCGTTGCGATCCTTATTTCATTTCCTATCATCTCAGCCACTGAGACTTGACTTTCAGCCTTGTCTCCAAAACTCCAATCTTTAGATCGTTCGATCCGTCGTGTCGTTAGCAAGCGTTTTTCCGTTGGAACCTTTTACAGCTTTATTTATACAGTATTTAAGATCTAAGAAACATCGTAACTATGTAGGCTACTTATTGGACTGAGTTTTGAGATAGCAAGTTATCAGACTTTCGGATTTATCAACTCACGTGGGTACCACCGAACAAGGTGGGGGTAATTCCTATCATTTTATCTGTTTACAGTTTTCCCTATTTAAATGCATGATTGAGGAATACTAAATGCTGTGAATATATTTGTTGTGCCATATTATTACTGTGGTTGGACTGATGTCCACCTTGATCATGCATTCCGTTCGTCCCTTGCTATTTTCTACTACTCTGAAAAGGTCTAGCGGTCCTTAAAATACGCTAGCGGTATATGAGACCGTTTACAGGGTAAGACGGGGGAATCCCGCACCTATGCGTCCCTTGCCATTTCTAATATCTGCTATGCATTTTATGTGTTGTGGCAACGTGACTTAAGATTATTTTACTAGTATTTTTATATCTGATGAGAGTCATAAGGGGCAGAGTTATTCCCACGAGTGTATTCCACGCACTCACCCCCATATTCTGTACTCACACTACAGGAGCTGGTGAGCATGTCGAACCCTAGTTGGAGAAAGGTGGTGCTGTTCCTGATCTTGTGTTTATTTAGGATGTGTCGCACAAACACTTTCAAACAATGTTTTAAGTTTAACTCACATTTTTGTAATATTTCTGTATTTATATTCTGAGTATTCTGTGAACGAGAGATCCTGATGTTATTTCCACTGCGTATGATTTACATTATCAGTAGTGAGACTAATTGCTATCGGCAGAGGCCGATTGTTGTTGAGTGAAGGAATCACTTCGTCCCTTACCTCTTTCTTCTGTCGTCTCTTGCTTATTCTTTCTGTTGTGTAGGCGTCTCTTGCTATTTCTCTCTTCACGCCCAACGGTAAAACTCTGATAAAATATGAAAAGATTTCGGGGCGTGACAGATGGTATCAGAGCAGTTCTAAGATTGAGAACTTGCTCGAACTGGTTTTAAAATGGGAAAAACATGATTTCAAAAGTGTGATTTTAAAATATGGTCGGGTTTTTGAAAATACACAGATAGGCACCATCCTCTCTCCATAGGTAACTCTCCCTGAACATAGGACTTGCTTGAGTAAGTGGTTACCTGATGTGCGTTACTTTATTGATATGATATAAATTGTTTGGGACTGATGGGGTGTTAATGAGACTGTTTCACGATGAGATAATCTGTTAAAACCCTCTTGACGTAATTACAATCACGATGAAAAGATTTTGTGAAAACCTCTTAATGTCACTACAATTGACCCACTGCTCTGAGCCACCGCCACAAAGCCGCTGACTGCAGCAGCGTGAGCTCGTGTGCGAGTATGATCGTTCGCAAAAGTGGTCTTGTGTGACTAAAAGTTGAAACTACCATGGACCCTTGTTTATAACAGGGTGTACTAATGAGTGAGTTTTCCCAGTCCGTGGTTGTAATGCGTAAGATCGGTTTTGACAACTGAGAGCTATAAAAACCCTTTGAAGATGTCAATAATTTAAATTTTAATGTTATGTGTATGATACATTGTTCTGGTTTGATTGTACGTGTTGTGTATACCCTATTGTTAATTGGGCTACGCGGGGTAGATTATAAGGGTTAGTTTTTGTATGTAGTCTTTAGAACGTTATACCACGAGATCAGCCGCGTAAAGACTAACCAACAAAGGAAAATACGTCTTATACACGATATGGATGCCGTGAGAAGAGACTTGGTGACCGCACTAAGAAACTTGACCCGACAGTTCGAAACCACACAAGCGGCACCACCACCATTGTTAAGGAACGATGCGAGTTCAATCCTTGAACAGTTCCGATGCTTCGATCCACCGACCTTCGACGGAATATGAGAACCGATCAAAGCAGATGAGTGGCTGAGGTCGTTGGATCGACTCTTTGGACTTTTGGCATGCACTGAAGAGCAGAAGATCTTCTGTGCTGTGTCACAACTCACTGAAGATGCCGGCCACTGGTGGAAGAGATACGAATGGACTATGGCACCAGAACATAGGAGGGCAATGTCTTGGGGAGTCTTCAAAGAGGTGATTAGACAGGATTTTCTGCCTCAGTCATATCGTGACCAAAAAGAGGTAGAGTTTATACATATTCGTCAAGGCACCGCTTCCGTAGAAGAGTACGAGCAAAGATTTAACCGACTGAGTAGGTATGCGCCCCATCTGGTAAACACAAATGATAATAAAGTCAGGTGCTTTGAGAAGGGTCTTCGTTTGGAGATCAGCTCCGTCCTGGCTGGCCAGGGTGCAATGCCTTATGCCACAATTTTCGAGAGAGCTAAAGAGGTCGCTTCTCGCCACCACTCAGACGTAGTTCCACCCAAGAGAACGGAAACAGCGACAGGAAAGAGAAAATGGACCGGTTCTAGTCAAGACTCCGATCAGCATAAGTTCCCTAGGGCCAACCATGTCCCGCATCTCCCTACTTCTAGACTAAGGAACTCATGTTCCAACTGTGGAAAGTCGCATACGGGACCTTGTCTCCATGGAACTCAGAATTGTTTCAGGTGTGGAGAACCTGGACATGTCGTAAGAAACTGTCAGCAGTTTAGACGCTCAACAGCTACATCACCGAGGCCAGAGAACTCCTGTTTCAAGGGTGGAAATTTACATAGGAGACCGTGCCAACAGGAGACACGGAGTTACTACTGATGTAGAGTGCCAGGACACATCTCCACAAATTGTCCAAGGTCTAGAAACCCACCAGCTATCACACTAAACTCGAGGCGAGGAGGAATTCGGAAGTGTTACAGATGTGGAGGACCGGGACACCTCGCACTAAACTGTCAGAAACTTGGAAACTCAAAGGCGGCCGAGAGATAGATTACGGATGATGAACTTTTAGTATTCTATACGTATATGTATAGAGTAGTGTTTACATCATAGATAGTGTACATACATCTTTTGGATGGTGTAAGGCTACCCTAAATAGGCTCCTATGTATAAACGCGTATTTACATTCTCGCTTATTTTATATAATATACGTTTATGCCTTTTCACATATATCGCGTTAATCTACTTACGTATAGTAAGTATCGTGTTATCCCAACGACTCATATATATATATCCGTATATCGTATTAGAGATATGTCGAGAGGAAGACCCCGCAAGGAGCAACCCCAGCCGGCCAACCAGCCGGAGCGAGAAAAGACTGCCAATGTCGGAGATTTAGTTACTGTGCTGAGAGGGTTAGCGAAGCACTTCGAAGAAACCCGGGCCGCACCACAGCCAGCTAGAGCTGACCCGAACCTGATCTATGAACAGTTCCGACGGTTCAACCCCCCGACTTTTAATGGAAAGGGGGAGCCAGCTGACGTGGAAGAGTGGCTAAGGTCACTCGACCGATTGTTTGGGCACCTGACGTGCTCTAAGGAACAGATGGTCAGTTATGCCATCTTCCAGCTCACTGAGGAAGCGAGTCATTGGTGGGACTCGTACGAGCGGACTCTACTGCCAGTTGAAAGGGAGATCATGACTTGGGAGGAATTCAAGGAGATAGTTTCTCGACATTTTATTCCTCAGTCATATCGAGATCAGAAGGAGACAGAGTTCTTTCATCTCAAACAGGGAAGTTCGACTATAGGGGACTATGAGCGGCGGTTCAATCATTTGAGCCGGTATGCCCCACATCTGGTGGATTCAGATCTTAAGAAAGCCCGAAGGTTTGAGAGGGGTCTTCGCTCAGAGATCAGCTCGATCCTCGCTGGGCAGGGGATGATGACTTATGCGAATGTCATCGAAAGAGCCCAGGAGATTGCATCCCAGATGGGTTTAGATGCTGCACCCCTCAAGAAAGTTTTTCCTGTTCTTGTCAAGAGGAAATGGACTGGCCCAAGCCAGAGCTTCGTCCCGAATAAGTTTCCCCTGACAAGCAATGCTCCCCTTCTTCCCGTTCCTCGACTAGGAAATCCGTGCCCGAGATGCAGAAAAGTGCATATGGGGTCGTGTCAGTCAGAGACGCGGACCTGTTATAATTGCGGGACATCGGGGCACATTGCGGTGAATTGCAGGAAGGCAAGAAGTACGCCGGCTACAGGATCAAACTCGAGGCCAGTAGCAGGAAGGGCGAGAGCTTTTGCTCTATCTCGTCTGGAGGCCGCGGAGAGATCGGAGACGATTGCAGGTATGCTATCAGTATCTGATATACCTGTTTTCATCTTGCTGGATGATTGGGGCGATATATTTTCTTCGTATTTGTTGACTGCTATAATTGCTGAAGCATGAGGAAGGTAGGATAGTCGCTCGGATTATAGAAGTTATTGTCCCTTCGGGAAAGACGGTAAGGACAGAACACCTACACCGTCACCTTAGATTTACTTTCGAAGATAGAATCCTTCTAGTTGATCTTCATGCTTTAGAGATGAAGGATTTTGACACGATCTTGAGGATGGACTGACTAGAATCCCAACACGCGGTAATCAAATACCGTGCAAGGAAGACTGTCTTTCAAAGCATCTGGAGAACCAGAGTTCACCTTCCGTGAGACCCAGATCAAGTCGACTCAAGGAATAATTTGGATATAAAGGCAGCCGAGATGCTTAGCAAAAAGAACTGTGAAGCTTGGTTGGTCAACATGGGAAAACCCGAGCAAGCATTAACTTCAACTGAGAAGGTGCCGGTGATAAAGAAATATATGGACGTGTTTCCGAAAGATTGACCTGGTCCTCCATCGGATCGACAGGTGATTTTCAAGATGGATCTCGTTCCGGGATCAGCGCTGGTGTCAAAAGTTTCTTATCAAATGACACCGAAAGAATTGCAAGAACTAGAGGTCCAGTTACCAGAACTTTTAGACAAAGGTTTCATTAAACCGAGCGTGTCGTCATGGGAAGCTCCAGTGCTCTTCGTGAAGAAGAAAGATGGGAACTTGAGGATTTGTGTCGATTACCAAGAGTTGAACAAGTGGATTATAGAGAACAAGTATACACTGCCTCGAAGTGAAGATCTCTTCGATAAATTAAGGGGAGCTAGTATGTTCTCGAAGAATGACTTAAGGTCTGGGTATCACCAGATAAAAGTTAAAGACGCAGATGAATCACCAATCAATACTACGAGATGAAGAAGGGGAAGAATAAAGAGCAGAAATACGGTTCGGTTAGGAATAATCGAGAAAGAATTGGAAAAGCTCAGGATTGACGAAAGTCCTGAATATCGAGCTTAGCCAGATCATCAAGGAACTTGCAAGCCTAAGGAAGTTCCTTGACGAGAAATGGAAAGAAAGAAGCAACTCGCATATAAGAGGACGAGAGTTTTGACAAAGTAACCAGTCTCGCAGCTCTTAGTACACGTTTAGTTCTGAGTCGTTCTTAGTACGCATTCAATTTCGAGGACGAAATTATTTTAAGGGATAAGGGATGTAGCGCCCCGGATCAAAATGAGCATAATTAATTAATTAAATATTTTAACCTATGATTTAATAATTTTGTGCGTATGAATTAACTGTTTAATTTAATTTGTGCGTTTCAGATAAGTGTTTAATGCACGTTTAAGAACGATAATTTTTACTAGACGTGGAACGTAGAATTTTATTTTACCATTAGAAGCGTAATGGAAAAACGAGAAGATAGAAACGAATTAGGGGTCAATCGGAGACCCGTAGCCCGAACGACGAAGAAAGGGGCAAAACTCGAAGTTTTGGAACAGAAAATCGAAAGATATTAACGATGGATAGTAACGAGATAGACATGATGAATAGTAACCCGGAAAAGTCAACTATGAACAGTAACTTAGATTTTTCACGTGAATAGTAACTTTCGGATTTCTATAAATAGAGGTGATTTCGATTCAAAAATCACTGTTTCTTCGATCGAGCCGAACCCGACGAAAACACGTAAGTTCTCCTTTCTCGTCTTTTCTTTTCTGTCTTTCAGTTTTCCGGCGCGCTGCCGCCGGTCGCCGGAAAATTTCAACGTTGTCGGAATCGGACGATTTTCGCACACGACGTTCGTCTCGACGAGACGAACCTAGGATAGGTCTCGGATTTCAAATCCGATCTCTCGTTCGCCGGAAAACGGCGAAAAACAGCCGCAAAACCCTAAACCCTAACCCTTGATCACCCTTTCTCTCTCCTCTGTTCTTTCTCTCTCCACCGCGCCGGAGAAGCTGCCGGGGGTCGTCGGAGGTCGTGGCCAGACGCTGGAGTGCCGGCGCCGCCGTGGGTGGCGGCGCCGGAGAAGGACAGTATCTATATATGTATGTATTCGTGCATGTGTGTGCATGTAGGTGTGTTAGTGTGTGAGTGTGTTTGCATGTTGTTGGGGCGGCGCATGGTGGCGCCGCCGTGTGTGATCGGTGGGCCGGCGACGGGAGGTCGCCGGCGAGGTGGTCTGGTAGGTGGCCGGCGGCTGGTGTCCGCCGGCCAAGAAAGCCGATATGTGTGTGTGTATGTTTTCCCATGCATGTGTGTGTGAGCTGCTGTGTGGGTGTTTTGGGTAGCGGCTGGTGGTGGCCGGCGACTGGGGGTCGCCGGCCAAGGTCACGGTGATGAGTGGTGGTCGCCGGTGGCAGGTGGCCGCCGGCCAGAGGGAGAGATCAGTGTGTGTGTGTATTCGCGTGTGTGTGTGTGTGTTATAGCATGCTTGTGTGTGGTGGCTGTGTTGGTGGATGGGCTTGGCCGGAATGGGTTGCCGGCGACGGGGAGTCGCCGGCGGAGGAGCTGGGAGTGGTCGCCGGCGACAGGAAGTCGCCGGCCGGAGTTTTGGTTGGAGTTGAAATTTTGGAAAAATGTGACTTCGAAGGATTTTGCGGCGTAATTTCCGAGCACTATTCATGCCGGAATCCGGCGATGGACGGCCGGAGGTGGTAGCCGGCGGTGCGGGGTATCCGGCAAGGTAGGTGGTGGTGGCTGGAGGCGGCGCCGCCGCGCCGGGCGGAGCCGGGAAAGTGACAGGCGAGCAGGGCCGACGTCGGGAAAATCTGGGCGCCCGCTGCCGAGAAAACTCGGCAGCCGTCGGGTGTCGGGAACCCGCGCGCGCACCGTGCGCGCCCGTGCGCACCCGTCGGGTGCCGACGCGCATCCGACACCGTGTTTTCGATCCGAACCTCGTTCTCTTTCCGTCGTTCAACCGTATTGAGTCGTCGATGACGAGACGTCGTTGATCGGGGTCCGTGGGCCCGTTCAAAGTCAACCTGTTGACCAAAATTACCATTTTACCCCTTAACTTAAAATGCTCCGTTTGAGCTCGTTTTAACTCCGATTGAGCTCTTTCTTTTTGCATTGCGATCCTTATTTCATTTCCTATCATCTCAGCCACTGAGACTTGACTTTCAGCCTTGTCTCCAAAACTCCAATCTTTAGATCGTTCGATCCGTCGTGTCGTTAGCAAGCGTTTTTCCGTTGGAACCTTTTACAGCTTTATTTATACAGTATTTAAGATCTAAGAAACATCGTAACTATGTAGGCTACTTATTGGACTGAGTTTTGAGATAGCAAGTTATCAGACTTTCGGATTTATCAACTCACGTGGGTACCACCGAACAAGGTGGGGGTAATTCCTATCCTTTTATCTGTTTACAGTTTTCCCTATTTAAATGCATGATTGAGGAATACTAAATGTTGTGATTATATGTCATGTGTGGGGGTAATTCCTATCCTTTTATCTGTTTACAGTTTTCCCTATTTAAATGCATGATTGAGGAATACTAAATGCTGTGAATATATTTGTTGTGCCATATTATTACTGTGGTTGGACTGATGTCCACCTTGATCATGCATTTCGTTCGTCCCTTGCTATTTTCTACTACTCTGAAAAGGTCTAGCGGTCCTTAAAATACGCTAGCAGTATATGAGACCGTTTACAGGGTAAGACGGGGGAATCCCGCACCTATGCGTCCCTTGCCATTTCTAATATCTGCTATGCATTTTATGTGCTGTGGCAACGTGACTTAAGATTATTTTACTAGTATTTTTATATCTGATGAGAGTCATAAGGGGCAGAGTTATTCCCACGAGTGTATTCCACGCACTCACCCCCATATTCTGTACTCACACTACAGGAGCTGGTGAGCATGTCGAACCCTAGTTGGAGAAAGGTGGTGTTGTTCCTGATCTTGTGTTTATTTAGGATGTGTCGCACAAACACTTTCAAACAATGTTTTAAGTTTAACTCACGTTTTTGTAATATTTCTGTATTTATATTCTGAGTATTCTGTGAACGAGAGATCCTGATGTTATTTCCGCTGCGTATGATTTACATTATCAGTAGTGAGACTAATTGCTATCGGCAGAGGCCGATTGTTGTTGAGTGAAGGAATCACTTCGTCCCTTACCTCTTTCTTCTATCGTCTCTTGCTTATTCTTTCTGTTGTGTAGGCGTCTCTTGCTATTTCTCTCTTCACGCCCAACGGTAAAACTCTGATAAAATATGAAAAGATTTCGGGGCGTGACATTAAGCTCATCAATAAATTTTTGCTTTTAGTTGTACCTTAACATATTTTTAGACAACTATTAATACGTTTCATTAGTCATACCTTTAGTTATATTAGTCATATATTTTAGTTATGTTAGTTGTACATTTATATATTATATAAAGGTATGATTATATTGATGTAATGTATAAATAATATCACATAAAAGTATGAGTAATATCAAATAAAGGTAAACATGTACAAATTGTGCCGAAGTTAGGATTTTTTTTTGGAGTTAAAGTATTACATAAAAGTATGATATTTGTATATAAATGTATGACTAATATAACATAAAATGTATGACTAATATAGTATAAAGGTCAACTATTTTTTTACGTTAAAATATTGCACTAAGGGTATGTTTGTTTGGAGATTATGTAGGATTAGGAAAATTCGATTTTGAAATCCTGGGATTTGTAAATAAAGGTGAATAGTTAAAATTTTTGTTTGTTATGAGACTTTATAGGGTAGGATTATACTGTAGATGTCAAATCAATGTTGGAAAAGTTAGTAAGTGTAATATTATATTATTAGTTGATGTAATAGGTTAGAGTATAGGGTTAATTATAGTGTTTTTTTTTAAATAGAGTAGACTTTTGGTAGATTTCATAATCCTTGACGTAAGTCCGTAAACAAACAAGGATTTGAGATTTTAAAATCCCAAATCCTGACTTGTGAAACCCGAAACAAACATACCCTAAGGTTATGATATCTGAATATAAATGTATGACTACCATAATATAATGGTATGACTAATATAATATAAATGTATGACTAAAATAATATAAATGCTAGGGTAAAAAAAATATGGATTCGGGTCAGACCCGACCAGATTCGAGTGCACAGATCCATGCACCTGATGCATAGGAGACTTACTCTTATAAATAATAATTAAAATAAAATTTTATAGAATAGTTAAATCGTAAATTCTCCTTTGCACCACGTGTACGAATCTAAGATCTGTGCAATTCGGGTCGAACCAATCGGGATCCGTAAGTTTTTTTTTTTGATTTTATGTGTTGACCTTTATGTTATAAATTTGTGACTTTTATATTATATTAGTATAACATTTATGTACAAATATCATAATATTTATGTACTGTAACTTAGAAAAAAAAAAGAATTTCAACTTTTTTTTTTGGATTAACATATATTTATGTGATATTACTCATACCTTTTAGTTATATTAGTTGCATCTTTTACATTACATAAAATTAAGGATATTTTGTACATAAATGTGACATGAATATCACATAAAGGTATATATGTACAAATTGTGCTGAAATTCTTATTTTTTTCTAAGTTACAGTACATAAAGGTAAAAATATTCGTATATAAATGTCACAGTAATATAACATAAAAGTCACACTAATACAATATAAAGGTAACACATAAATCACAAAAAGAAAAAAAAAAAGAAACAAAAAAAAAGGAAACACGTGGATCCGGGTCAATCTGGATCGACCCAAATTGCATGTGTACCTAGTGCACCCCAAACCTACTCTAATTAAATTTACTAATGAATATAACAATCTATACAAATGCACCAGAGAAATGTTTAGTTTTCATAAAATTAAGGTAACGAAATCTCTATCGAAATCAAACATGCCAACCTTGGTAAAACTTAAAAAGTAAGGCAAAACTTTTGTGCACGAGGTGCACAGATCCTAGATCTGTGCACCACAATTTGGTATTCAGCCCATATCCAAACCCAATTGATATATAGCCCAAATACTAGTAAATATTCGGCCCAATAATATTGAGAAAGGAGAAAGGTCCAATAGTTTTTTCTATTTTTTGGCACACACACACAATTTTGAAATTGCAAAACAGGCGCGACGTGAAGAAGAAACCGTCTCTCTCTCTCCCTTTCGCACACACTCACTCTCGCACACACTTCGAAGAATCGCTCGACGCACACAGTTCCTCTGTCTCCCTCTCGCACACTCTCCCTGTTCGAAGAAGAATCGCGCGACGCACTCCCTGTTCGAAGAAGAATCTCGTCTCGGCCGTGAACAGTTCCTTAGTCGCCAAAACCGTCGTGAACTTCGACTTCGACATGAGTGAGTACCAATTCCTGAGCGATTCTCTCTTTTTTTGTATTTTTTAAATTTTTCTCAAATAGTTTTAGACCTAATTTAATTGCTGAACTATTCGCATAATTTTGTGCAGCGGACATATCTGAAGTTGGCAGAGAAGATCAAATCGAAGAACGAAAAGAAAAGTAAGGAAACAATAATCCTTTATCAGTTTTGCCATGTTCATATCTTTTGAATTTTATTTTATTTTTCGTGATTTATTTTTCAACTAGTTTACACTTCGTGTTCTCTATTTTTTTTCCTGATTTTTTACAAATTTCGCGCGTCTGTTGTTGAGTGCTCTTAATCTCTGTGTTTATGTTTGTGTTGGTAAGAGTTTTGAGTATAAGAGATTCAACCTGATGATGAATAATCAACAAGGTTGATTATATATTTGGTGATCAGAATGACTCATATGCATATGTGTGTATATTGTAGGGCTTTTAACAGAATGAAAATATGTATATGTGTGCATATTCTAGGATGAAAACCAATTATTATCAACTATTAATTCAAGGTTTGAAACTAATTGAATTGAAGATTCAAGGACGAATCTGAAAAAATATGGGAGAAATTACTGGTAATTTAAATTTAAATCCATGTAATTTAATACAATTATAATAAGTTATGTACTGTTATATTAATTTATGTAGTACTGTTATGTTAAGTTATGTAGTACTGTTATGTTAAGTTAATAATACTGTTATGTATAAATTATATAGTACTGTTATATAAATTTATGTAGTATTGTTGTGTTATTTTAGTCATACGGTTGTGTTCATTGAGTGGTACTGTTATGTATAAGTTAGTAGTGTTGTTATGTATAAGTTATGTAGTACTGTTATTTTAAGTTATGTAGTACGGTTGTGTTATTTTAGTTATACAGTTGTGTTTATTAATTGGTAATGTTATGTATAAATTAGTGGTACTGTTATATTGTTTATGTTTTACACTAATACTGTTGAGAATAATATACTAATACTGTTAAGAATAATACAGTTGTACTATAATTTGTTATGTTATACAGTATTATTGTAATTTGTTATACAGTGTTAGTATATTTTATTAGACAGTATTAGTGTAATTGTTATACAGTACTAGTACTGTTGTGTTATTTTAGTGATACGATTGTGTTCATTAAGTGGTACTGTTATGTATAAGTTAGTGGTATTGATCATGACAATACATAAACAGAATTAGTTATGTAACTAAATCGTATAGTGAATACTGTTATGCAGTATTATTAGTTTTTAATCTATTTTCTTCTCATTGCAGTCAATTTTGAGGAAAGTTCTGAGGGCAGAATTTGCTGCTGCAATTCTTATGTCAGAGTTGAATGAGGAAATGACAGGTTTGATTGATACTGTTACAAGGTTCTATTTGGCGAAATCAAAATAAATTGTATCTAAGAGACAAGAGGTTGTTGCGAATATGAAGAAGACAAAAGCTGCGATAAAACAAAATGTTAGATCAAAGAGAAAGTGTGTTGAGAAGAAGTAATATTTGTGTTGAATTATTTGAGTGGTGGAAAACAACAACAATATTTGAGTGGTGGAAAACAACAACAATATTTTTGTGTTTTGAAATCAATTGTGGTGTTGAATTAATTGTCTTTTGAAATCAATTGTGGTGTTGAATTAATTATCTTTTGAAAAATATATTTATATTGGTTGTAACTTTATATTATATTTTTTCTGATGTAGGTGTACAATGGGAAAAGTATAAAATGAAAAACAAGGTAATTAATGAAACCTGTAATACATGTTTTTAACAGTATTTGTATAACAGTCTCAGTATCAGTTATAAAATTATTATTTATATTTTATAAAATTAGTATAACAGTACCACTAACTTATAAATAACAGTACCAGTTAATAAACACAACCGTATCACTAAAATAACACAACAGTACTACATAACTTCACATAACAGTACTATATAACTTATACATAACAGTACTACTAACTTATAAATAACAGTACCACTTAGTAAACACAATCATACCACTAAAATAATACAACAGTACTACATAAATTAATATAACAGTACTACATAATTTATACATAACAGTACTACTAACTTAACATAACAGTAATACGTAACTTAATATAACAGTACTACATAAATTAATATAACAGTACATAACTTAATATAACTGTATGAAATTACATGGATTTAAATTTAAATTATCTGTAATTTCTCCCATATTTTTTCAGTTTCGTCCTTGAATCTTCAATTCGATTAGTTTCAAACCTTGAATTAATGGTTAATCGAATACTGTATCAGATTTGAAAACCTTCGCGATTCACAAAGAAATTACCAGTAATTTCTCCCATATTTTTTTAGTTTCGTCCTTGAATCTGCAATTGAAAGACTCTGTATCAGCTTATTTTTGAAAACCCTAGCGATTCACAAATTGCTAATAAGACTTCGAATTAAGACTTCGAATCGTTAATCGCTTGAATTAATGGTTAACCAAAACACTATTGGGATCCCTTTCTTCTCCTACGCCTGCTTCAAAACTTCAATCACTGTATCAATGGCGGATTTTTTTTTTCAGAAACAGTACATATGTGTTTATGGTCGAAATTTGATCAATGTTTGTTGTTATGTCAATGGATCGAAATTAAATTAGAGTATTAGTCTGTTTTCATGGTAAAAGAAGAGCTTACCATGAACAATGGTTGTCGCAGTTTTTCTCCCAAATCCGCGCGAGAAGACGATGAACAGTAAAATGATTATTTTTTTTTTAATTAATGGCGCGTGTTAACACGCGCCAGCTGTTTGGAGCACGTCATGTGGTGCGTGTGGGGGCAGAACTGATCCGGATTGTTGTGCACGGGTCCACTGATCCGTGCACAAGTTGCACAGCAGCACCTCTCAAAAAGTAAATAATGCTACTCGGTTGGATACTATTACTAGCTGAGGCCTACAATTTTTACGAAGCTAGTATTTACACTGTGTCCCCGTGTGATACACGAATACGCAGGCCTGCGTCCTATGCAGTCGATATGTTATGTTTTTTAAAAATTATATTGTTGGGACCAATTAAATTAAAGAATTTTCATTTTTTGAGGAGAAGATCATGCACTTCATTTATGAGACATTATTAATTAATAAAAGTAACAAAAGTATGGTGACAATGCGTTGAACCACGACATGCATTTGAAAATTTTGGATGGGTCGGATTGTTGGAGATATATAGAAATTAAGTCATATAAAATTGCATTTTTTACGAATCTACGATAAATGTTATTTGATATTTATAGAAGATAACATGATGAATGAATCTTCCTAATAAGCGTTTGCATTCGAAGAAACCTAAAATACCTGTGTAATGGGGTTCTATAACGTGGATACTCTGATACTCAAGTTAGTTAGGAGTTTTTTGTTTAACTATATTTAATATGTATATTTTCTCATCATGAAAAATGGGGAAATGGTTGGGACTTATAAAATTTTGATGATGATAGGACAATTCACATTTTGTAGGTATTTAGTTTTGATCGACATATTTAGTAAACTGAAACATTGATAAGTAGAATATATCACCTAAAATGTATAATCGTACGGAAATAAGTTGTTCTAACATGTTAACTAACTTATTGTTAGTCCCAAGTTGTATAAGATGTTTAGAGAGGGTGAACAAACTTGTTTTCATTTTTAAAATTTTCACAAATGTAGACTTCTTTATTGCAAATTGTAAAAATAGTTTTTATAGCATAGCTTGCGCCTTACCGTGACTATTTACAGGCCAATTAAAAAGGATTAAATTTTATTTTGAATAGATAAATTTTGTTACGCAAATATGTCAACATGCCTAAGTAATTATCTAAGCCATAAAATTTTACCGAATAATTAGACATCTTCAAACACTCTCAAACTAATCACATGATAGGATCAAAAGGCCTAAATTGTATATATTTTAACTAATTTACCTTGAAAGCGAGTTGATTCCAGCATGGAAAACACTTACACGCATCCATTACTGAAATTTAGTTGCTACCATATTCTTCTTTTCTCTTTTTATCAAATAAATACTGCAATGATATAATGATAAATTTAGGACAAATATTATTATTATTATTATTATTATTATTATTATTATTATTATTATTATTATAAATTACCATCTTTATAAGCCCTTCAACTATTTATTTATATAAACTCAAAAGATATAGTCTGCACCAACACAATAATCTCATCATCACCATCAAACATTATATCAGAGAATACAAAAAAAAAAAACAGATATTTGCAAAATAAATTGGAGAAGTCATAGGGGTAAATTTTACTTGTATCAAACAAAGTAGATAGATGTATGCAAATTTTAAATATAATGATAGTTATAAAATAAAAAAGACAATCCAAATTGAATAGTTTTGAGTTAAAAAATTGTGAGTGAAAATATAGAGAAATATTACAATGCATGAATGATGAAGTACGACAATTATAATTATACACTATATCAGTATTATAATAATAAAATTGGGAATACCTTTGATCATAAATATGTTTAATTTTATATCAAATGATAAATATCTTTAATTTCAAATTTTCATCAATTTTTTTTAAAGTTCAATATCAGACATTCAATATTTTCATAAATGTCAAATCATCCTCGGTACATTTATAAGTACCACTAACCGTTGTATGGTAGTTTGTTTCATATATTATATAAAACTTGTACTTTGTTTCTAACTATAAGATTGGAAAAGGATATAACCGTTACGTCCCGTTTTTGTACTTAAAAATATCAGAGTTTTCTTTTTGGACGTGCAGGAAGAAGGGGAAAGAGACGTACATGATATAATAGAAAACTTCGGAAACAGTTAAGGATACATTTTTACATGTTAAAAACCTTCGACACATAGCTGGAAGAAAATATAACAACAAAAATACATCATTCAGGATCCAGAACAAAAAAGAAGTACAGTTTATCTTTAACAAACATGAAATATTAAAATATCGTTTCAACATTAAGTTTTGAAAGTAAAAAGAGAAGACTTGATATGGCACCATCCTATCTACAAATCTTGATTTTCTTCATTTCCTATAGTATGAATACAGATAGGGGTGAGTGCGTTTGAATACCCTCGTGGAAGTAATTTCATATCTTAAATTCATTAAGCAATTAAGTCGTTCTAACATTTACAAATACAACAATTAGACACATGCAGCACATAAAATGCATAGCACATAACTTAAGAGCACACAGCTCTAAATAGGTGCGGGAGCAGCTCGTCTTATCCTATAATTGGACATACAGTCCCTGACTTATTATTTATGGAACCCAATTACCCCGTAATATGAACGTAGACCTTTGTCTCCTCACATGAATGTGGACTTTCGTTCCTTCACATCATACTCATAAATTATTCATGAACACATTAATCACAGCATATAAACACGACACATAGGATTCAACAATTCATATATCAAATACAAAAAACAATAAACATATAGAGATTAGAAGTTACCCCTACCTTGTTCGGTGGTTATTCCTCGTGATATGTTAATTTCTAAACTTTAAAATCTTTCCTAATCTCGATAGCCTACACATGTAAACGAGAGTTTTCTTAGATCTCGTATTACGATAAAATATGTATACTTAAGTAGAACTATCTCGAGGAAGAAGCGTCGAAGGAAAGAAATGAAATGAAGACTTTGGAGGTCGAAAGGGGTGTTGAAACGATCATAGAAGTTTAAAATGAGTTCATAAGGCTTGGTACTTGACCATAGGATATAAAGGGATCGATTAGAGTTTTAACAGAGGAAGAACGGGTTAAAACAGAGGAAAAACGAGCATAAACAGAGCGTTTAAAGGTGTGGGGGCATTTTCATAAATTACCAGAAAAGGGTTGACTTTGACCAGGACTCCCGACTTCCGGCCGACGACTTCACGTCGTTGGCGACGCAACACACACACACGACACGGACTGACACGAACACACGCACATCGGCGTGCCCCGGCACCACCCGGCGCACACACAGCGTGCCTCGGCCTCCCCGGCGCTCGCATAGCGCGCACACACGGCACTTGGTGTCCCCCGGCGGGCGCACAACGTGCATACTCAGCACCCGGCATCCCCCAGCGCGCGCACAATGCGCATACACGGCACCCGGCACGCTCCCATCGCGCGCACCAGCCCCCCTGGTTGGGTTTGACAGCAACCCAACTGCAACACCCTCACTTCCAACTCCGGCCAGCGACTTCTAGTCACTAATGACGGCACACCACCACCCCCAAACCTCGTCGGTGCATTCGTCACGCCGGCTAACACACAGTACGGCGCCACCACACACGATGGCGCCCCCCAAGCATACACACTCACGCACACACAACCACGGCCGGCGAGCTCCCATCGCCGGCGACTCCTCACAACACACGGTGGCGCAACGAGGTGCCGCCCAACACACGCCCACACCACCACAACAACCACGGAGAGGAGAGGGAGAGAAGAGAGAGAGAGCAGCGAAAAGAGAGAGAAGTTAGGATTTTCAGACGTTTGACCGACAGTTTCCCGACGAATGAGATGTCGGAAAGCAAAACCGAGCCCGGATCTAGAACGGGCTCGGCGAAAGCTATAAGTTATGAAAAAATTAGACCAAACCGAGAAAAAAGAATCCGGCACCGGCGGTGGAGCGCGGCCACCGGCCGGAAAACCGAGGAGAGAAAAAGAGAAAAATATCTACCTTTTTGACTTTATCGTTCGAATTATGATTTTTACGACTCGTTTCGTACTATACATACGTATATTCTGATTTTTCGCATTTTCTTCGTGGTTTGAGCTACGGGTCTCCAATTGGCCTCATTTTCATTTCTATCTTTTCGATTTTCGATTACGAACCTTTTGATAAAACATAATCTATGTTTTTTGATTAAACTATACTACTGATAAATAATTACATATTATATCGTTTTTCTGAAACACACATACTTAAATCAAACAATTAGAGATTTAATTATTTAATTAGCAAATTATACGTGGTTTTGTCCTAGACGCTACAATAGCTATTTGCCTCCATTTGAAGCTAGATTTCCGAACTTGTTTAGATAAAAAATTTCTTTTCAGTTTTCTGCAAATTAGACACACTCAACTTCCTACTAGCTTTAGTCTAGAGTATCAATTAAAAAAATATTTATATATTTATTAAAAGTCAAATAATTTGGTTTTTAATACTTCGATTTACTTTTACAAACCATCATTAGATAAGATTTAGAAAGAGAAAAAAAAACAAAATATATTTTTAATTTTCATTACTATAAATTGATAGAGAGGATTATATTATGTCTAAAATAATCATAATTATCAATGGACATTGATATTGATAATTTCAAAATTTTGAATTATATATAAATATTTTAGTTGATAATAATATTTTGAATTTGATATTTATCGACATTTTCTTTATAGTAATAATAATAAATATTTTTAAAACGCAACTCTAAATGTTCAGTGATATATACGATGTCCATATTCGAGTTGGGTTCAATTATATTTAAGTATATCAATATTTATCAATATTTTTATCTCAACTCAAATTGCACTATAAATAAAATCTAGAATATACATGTGTCATAAAAGTATATGCAGTTGACATTTACGAGAATACTGAATGTCGATATTGAATTTTTTTTTTTTTATGAGAAATTAAAGATATTTATAATTTCATATAAAAATAAAAGATATTTATGATTATAGGTATTCCCAATTTTCATTATTGTAATATTCATATAGAAGATAATTATAATTGTCTTAAATAATCAAAATTATCAATAGATATCAAAATTGTTATTTTCGTAAATTTTAAATATTGATATTTTCGTTAATAATGACATTTTGAATTTAATATTTATCGTCATCTCCTTGATTTTTCACTTATTCAATATCGAGAGTATATCGATATATTTAAACATTAATTACACATATAGAATTAAATGATATTCTTATGCTGACTACAAATTCACAATTTCATATATCTGATGACATTTTTTCTAAAAGTATCACTTCATTGACAAATATATTAACTTTGAAATTTGCATAAATTAAATTATCTTTTTAAAAAAGTGTCATTACACACTTATTTTTAATGATATTATGCAGATGAGTTTAGATTTATTTGTATATATTGACGATTTTTTTGTAAGTGGTGTTCAAAAATTAATTGGACTTGTAAAAAAGTGCACTAAATACTTATTTTTAGTGACATTTGAAAAACATGTCATTATATTTGTGTCAATAAATGTTTAATATCCGACTCTGTTAGAAATTTATTTAGATTTTTTTTTTGTAATTTTAATGATGACAAAACACTTCTTAGATAGTCGAGTCTTCAGTTTGTAGGCTACTTTAGTCGAGTCTATGTATAGATAGTTTTCTAGCATAGTCGAGTCTTAATTATATAAAATCACAAGGTCTATTGTGAAGCCTTGACATGTATAAGTCTACAGGAAGCATTTCTGTAGGGGAACGTTGTCGTGAAGAATCAGGGAAACTGCAAACTCTAAATCTTCATAATCTCTAAAACTAAATCATGAATTCAAGTAGACCGAAGAGCTGAAGAACAAAGAAGCTGAAGATTGAAGATCTAAAGAGCTGAGAACATTAAAATCTACTCTATCAACCATGCTTTACTGACAAAGACCGATATTGTCAACTCAAGATTCAGGCATTAAATGTTGAAGACCTGGAAGTTCAATAATTGAAGCCTCATAAATGAAGAGACCAGTATGCATTGTCAGAAACTCATTGACGACAAGGTCTCCAACCAGCCACCAAGACAACTATTGAGGTCAACTTAGTACAGATCGAAAGGTGTCTCATAACTGAAGACAAGCTAAGAATGATCAGCTAATAAATCTGTTGACTTATCTACAAAAGTCGAGAGAAGTATAAGGCCACCGAGACAAGTGAAGTTTACATTAGACACAAGAATAATAAAGTCAAATCTCATAACTATCTACTAACAAGCAAGTACAATTGACTTTAATGCTACATAAGCCTTTTCTGAGAAAGCGGCCCACTTTACTAAAAAACTTGGACAACAAGGATAAAAAAACCTAAAAATAGAGAGCAAGTCAGATTGAAATTCAACTCTCTCTAACGGCTGGATTCCAATCTCTCTTATAAGTAGAAGTCATCTCTCAAGCATAAAGACTACCGAATCCTTATCAAATACATCTCTCAATGAAGAACAAGAATTCTGCACCTCAAAGCTTATCATCTATCATATTCATCAAGCACGAGACTCAAATTTTCTTAGAAGAACATCTTTGTATTGAGCCGAGAGATAGACTAGAAGAGAGAAACTTTTACTTTTAATTCATATCTTTTGTTTCTCTTGAACTGCTAACTAAGAAGCCTTCAAGAGCTATAAGTCCTTGAAATATAGGATCGATCCTCCTTGGTGATAAGGACTTATCTAGTTTTGGTAAGAGCATTCCACATGAGTTTTGGGATAAGTTGTGTTGTTCCCCAGGAAATTGGGAAGATTGTTTGTTGTTCCCAAAGTTTTGGGAACCTGTTTAGGGAAGATTGTAAAGTGTTGTTACACTGTATTTAGTGGATTCCCCAAGGGTTGGGAAGAGGGGACGTAAAAGAATTACACCATATTCGAACCTCTATAAGTTGGTTCTTCTTTATTTTACCTGCTCTCATATCTAACTGCATTTACATATCTCTACTGTTATTTTCTAACTTATACCTGCAATCTGTGTTTGTCTGCTCTTAATCTCTGCAATCTAGTTTACTTGTCTTCTCTACATGCTTTCTATGTGATATATTCTTCCCATCTTGTCGATAGAAAACCCTCACATTTCCGCAAGTGCTAAAGTTGATATTGTGTCAACAACTCAACAACTAAAATTGTAAGTTCTTGATTTATTATCAAGTTCGTCATTACCTTGTCTGTTTTTCTGCTGAGATCTTGTCTATCTGCTGACTTGTTGTGCTTATATATATCTAAGTTGTCTTCATAGCACACTCGTTTTTATTTCTACTTTTGATCTTAGTTTGAAAAACGAACGAAATCTTTTACCCCTAGAATTTAATATTTAATAAACCGCCAACAATTTAATATTTTTTATGACGCTAAATTGACAAATATGTTGACGTTGTTTCCAAAGCGTTCCAATTTTAAAAAAAGTAGTGCTTGTGTGCACCAAGTGCATATGTCATGATCAATGCAACTGGGCGCGCGTGGGTTGGGTCAGGTCTGACCCTAATCCACGCTCAGGTTTTTTTTTTTTAAATTTATGTCATAACCTTTATGTTTACCGAATATAATCTTTATATAAAGATAACATAACCCTTAAGTGATTAATTTAGACTTTTCAGCATAAAAATTCATGTAATATAGTTGAAACCTTTATGTTATGATAATTTAACTTTTATTTTATATTAGTTTAACATTTATGTACAGATATCATAACTTTTAAGTAAAATTACATAGACTTTTTTCCTTATAAATAACATAATTAAAAGTTTGTAACATTTATGTTATACGAGTATAAATTTTATGTTAATTTAGTATAACTTTTATGTACATATATCATAACCTTTAAGTAAAATTAGTTAGACTTTTTTCAATATAAATAACATAAAAGTTATGTAACCTTTGTGTTATATGAGTATAACTTTTATATTATATTAACATAACCTTTATGTATAGATTTCATAACATTTAAGTAATATTACTTAGACTTTTTTTTTCAGTATAAATAACACAAAAGGTTATGCGAAGAGAACTAAAAGGTTAGGTTCGCTAAACTAAAAGGTTAAGTTCGCTAAACTAAAAGGTTAGGTCAATATAACTGCGAAATTAGGGTTTGGGCGCGTGGACGTGCGTGTGGGCGCGTAAAATACACCCCCGGGTCGGATCGATCTAGTTACACGAATCTAGGATCCGTGCACCTGATGTACAGAAACATTTGTGTTTTCAAAAACACTTTAACAAATCGTCTTTAGATTTGCATCACCAATCTTCCTTTTTCTCGTAGTGTTTTTCTGTTGACACTAAAGTTTCTTTTTCTTGGAGTGTTCTTCCTCAATATCATGTTGAATTTTTGATTTTTTCTGTAAATGATTTCATATTGTTGAAACCAATTAATTTTCAATGCTTGCTGAACATTCTAATTTTTTTTATAAATATGATTTCATATTGTTTAAACTAATTGATTTTCAATGTTTAAAATCATTGTAACAAAAATAATTTCAACAACAGAGTCACAATGTAAAATTAATCATCTAAATCTACAAAAAAGATGAGGAAGACTAACAAGGAAGAGCGGAAGAAGAAGCGCAAAGTACGAAAACAGCAAAAACCTCGCGATATACTAATTATGAAATAATACATTTTAATTATACGACTAATACATTTAAGTTATAGAGTAACACTCCTGTGAACCTATTGCACGAATATGGAATTCGTGCAACTAGTCGACCTGAATCTGCTGCACTTTTTTAGTGATAATTTTTAATTCACGTATTAACATTTATGTTCTTTTAGTATGACTTTCATGTACAAATTTTAGAACAATTGGTACATACCTTCATGTAATATTATTCATACATTTATGTGATATTACTTATACTTTAATATCAACATAATTATACATTTATGTACTATTATTTATGCATTTAAATCAACATAAATATTATATTATTATAACATATAGATTCACCTAATATAACATAATGATTTAAAAAAAGGTATTACATGTCTCTGTAATATAATGTAAAAATACACTTAACATAACATTAATGTTTTGCTAATATAACTAAAATATATGAGTAACACAAACACATGGGAACGAGTTGAGCGCGAACACCCTGGCGCATGGGGACACGTGAGAATGCGTGGAAAGTGGTTTCGGGTTAGTTCGAACTGGATTGCATGAATTCTAGATCCATACAATATAAATAATTGTGTAAATTATAATACTAATACCTTTTAGAAATCGAATCTTATTTTTACTAGTTGAACATGAGATCATATGAAACTCCATTTCATGTAAGATCTTATATGAGACGATCTCATATAAACTTTTGTGAAGTTATTTTCTATATATGTGTTATCAAATTTGCTATATCAAGGCATTTTAACTAACCTGGAATTCATAAAATATGAAATAATATTTATTTTAATAAATAATATGAACCACATGTAACGAATATTAATCAACTCTAAAGATTGGAAGATTGTAACTCACAAGCACCATAAGTAGATATAGGACAACAGTGTCAACACCTATATTGTTTTTCATAAGCACCTGCTATATTTAATGATCTCAATAGAAATTTAATGATGATTAGAGAGGTAGTATGCAAACCATAAGAGAGTGTTGATTCATTTACATATCTACCTATTTACAAAATTGACATGCAGAAAAAAATTTAATCACTGACCAAGTGATTTTTTCTCGTAATCGATCAATTTTTGATCGTCTTTTAGAGCCTCTTTTCCCCAAGTCTTTGCTCATAGGTAGCAACCCACGATCAGTCGAGAAACTCCACTGAGGAGGGGCTGAGCAAAGTACAAAACGATTCTCGTCTACCAATCTTCAAGCCATTCTGGGGTGTTTAATTCATCCACTTCTGGAGTTGGGAAACTCGTTGAAGTCATCACTACATTGTCGAGATGGCTTTCAAGGTACAGATTTATGCGTGATATAATATCATGGGGAACGACAACCTTGCGTTCTGCTAATCCTTCCCAATCAATACCACCAAACCAAGGATGAGCTTTGATGGCATCGATGCCACCTTGGCTTCCAAGTCTCACACTTTCTTCCACTTCAAGTAACTGAATAACATAACATATTGTGTTGTATTTAAATGAAACTCGTGAATTTACTTGAAAAGGTAAGAAAATAGCTTGTGAGTTAAACCTTAGTTATGAGATCAACAGCTTCCATGCTAAATTCTTGAGGAAGAGTTAGCTGCCCTTTCACTATTCTGGCAAATGTGAGCTCACTTTCCCTCCAAGATCCAAAGGGCATCTCACCTTGTAGCATGAAGTAGATTAAAGCTCCCAAAGCCCACCTGCACAACTAATACCATTGAAGCAAAATCTAGGATGGCAAATAGCAGTTATATAGACAGAAATCGGTCAATAGCAGCATCGATGACTAATGCATTGAAATTCATGAATGTTAAGAGTGCCATGGAAGTATGCAATGATAAAGCAAAAGAATTTGCACAATAACAAATGTAGACATTCAAAAGTGGGGTGATAATGAGAAGTTCTATCATTCGAGAAATCTTTTGTATATCAATCCTCAACAGAGGAATTGACTTAAAAAATGACGGACCAAGTGTAAGAGAACAAAACTAATATATCTAAGAGCAATCTATGTAATTGTATAGAAGGTTATGCTTCTCAATACATAGCAAGAAGAGCATTTGTTCTATCTCTTCTGAAAGCTGACTCCCTTTATCTTCTTTTGATATTTGTTTTCTTGATTTTATTTTTTCACCAAACATTACTATATTGTTTTCAAGTTTTAGTTTTTAGTGATACATATTTTAATGTTCTTTTTCCTCATGGATTTTCGAAAATTAATTATAATAATTTAAGAAACTATGTTTTCTTAAGATATTTGTTTAGATAAATTAATTTATAAATCATTTATCTAATTAAGCAAGTAAAACTGGATATGTGTCGACCTGTGGTGTATCCAATTTCCTGTCTAATACATTACAAAAAGATGTTATATATTATCTAATAAAAAAGTACAAAATTACGGCCAATTAATCATTCAACATATTGAATTTTTATTGATTCTCTCACATTCATGTTTCCTATAATCCACTGCTGTATATTTAAACTTTTAGTCTTCAAAAAGTTTTCCAACTACTGCTAACAAACACTTTCATTATGCTAATTTTAACATTAAAATGAGTAACAAATATGTGATTTAAACTCAATCTATAATCAACTTTAAAACTAAATAAAAATGTACATCCAAAAAAATTTATAGTCACATTGCCGCAAAGGTTACTCAAGATTCATAGTTTAATTTCAGATTAAGATTCGTACAGCATCATTGCATACGATCAGTTTCACATTATCAATAGTTAAACAAACTGAATCTAGAATCTAATTGACATACCAGTCAGAAGGGAAGCCATGGCCTTTGCCTTGGATTATTTCAGGAGCCAATGAATCCGCCATACCACATATAGTGTATGTTCTCTCATCACAATCACCAGATAATCTCTTCCCAAATCTGAAGTCCACTAACTAGAGTGAATTAACAAACTCATTATTACTTTGATATATATTCTCGTTCCCCAGGGGCAACTATTTGTAAGAAGAGAATAATTTTAATGAATCTTGAAACAATGTTTTATCTAACCTGTATATATCCTGTCTGATCAAACACTAGAACATCGGGGGACACACCACGATAGAGAATGCCGATCTGAATTATCAATATCAAAAAATAACAACAGCGTTAACTTAAGCCATACAATTATTCTCATAAAGGAAATTCAATTTGATCTGTCTAGCCCACCTTGTGCAAACCTTCTAAAGCAATAACAACAGAGGCAGCACAGAATTGTGCAGATGTTTCATCCAGTGGACTGTGAATTATTGATGTCAAAGAGCAAGCAATACGAGTGTCAAGAAGTAAGCCAGCATAGAATTCATCAGCAGAAGAGCATATAACTCGAGGCACGAAAACAGATTGGCTTATAGACTTCAGTAGGTTCTTTTCCCTCAGTACTAATGCTGCTTTACCAAGTTCTTTAACCTTCTGCTTTGAAAATCTTTTCAAACTAAGCAAGTTTTCTGCAGATGATAGTTGAAAAGCAAAGAAAATATCAACTGTTAAAGTGCGCGTTCATGGAAACTTCCTTTTCAACATCTTAGAGAAAAAAGTGAATTTGACTCCAGTTGGTGTAAATCAAGCATAAGGTAAAGCAACAACAAAATAGCATTGGTGGAAAGTCTTCATGATATCACCAAGTGCATAATACAACACTGTAACTTTAGAAATGCTATGCAAAACACAGTGCAGAAATCTAACCTGAGTCAGTAACGCATACAAGGCCAATTTCGCTGCAGTCTGTGGAATACAAACAAGTTCTCCACTCCTTGGAAAAATAATGTAAAGTATTATTTTCTTCCCATGGAAATTCATTGAAAAAGCAAAGTTAAAGGAAGAAATATTTGTCAATTACCAAATCAGAAAGCTCAATCTTCTTAACAGTTGAAGTATCCAACTCTTTTACAGATTCTGTGGATAAACTAGTTGAATAGTGCTTTGACCTAATCAAATTTAACAGGCAAGTGCACTTCAGTTGAGGATGACTGAGATGTACATACAAATTAAAAGTATAAACATATATGAACATCCAAGGTAAAGAGGTGCATATATCCATTGAAATCTAGACATTATTTTCAAAAACCACAATCATATGGAATCAGCCAAGTCTTTTACAAGCAGAAATGAATAACATACTTATGGTCATCCCGAGAAAGATTTGCCAGAGGGCCTAAAACTGAATCAAACTTCTCTTTTGTTAAGACAGAGCAAACCACGTCACCAACAGCAACGGCACTAAATGAAGAGATGCGCTCACCAAGAAGTGTCCATTCTCCAAAATAGCTCCCCTCAGTCTTCTCCACTGAAAAGTTCTTGCTAGACACATCATCATCTTGCTTCTCAACTTCAGGCATGAGACTTGATGCATTGACGCTTTTTACCAGATCCATGGCACAAGCAATTTTTATGACTCCCTTCTGTATAATGTACAAACCCAAGAGGTCCCCGTTCTGCATAAATGAATCATAGAGAATAAGAGAGACACACAACTAAAAATCATATTTTCAAACTTTAGTAACTAATTTATACCTTGTCAACTATTTTCTGACCATCACAGAAAGGTACTTCTAAAAGTGAATCTGCAATATTACTTAGCTGTAAGATTGTCAACCTTGAAAGAAGATCAACTGATCGAAGTAACTTCAATGAGGATAAATTAGAAAACTCGGACATGAGAATTCCCCTAAAATCTTCTCTTTTAAGTGCCCAGAGAGTTCCATTGGTCACAGCTCGAACAGAAGCTTGGAGTGGCTTGTTGTACCTGTAGTTTAACAAATCGAAAAAAACGAAAAATATTGAGAATGATAATGCATATATATAACAAAAAGCACATCAATTAGTGACATCAATCTCCAGCATAATAGGCAGAACACCTGACATGATTCAATGACAACATTCACTGATTAAAAAAAAAGAAAGGAATTTCCTTCAATTAAAATGAAGCATATTTATAGCTAGACCTAATTAGTCGAGCCCTTTCATATTTCTCATTTATAAATTGGTTGTCATATTGCATAAAGAAGTGGCTTCTTATCATAATTCTTACATAATAACCTCAAACTATGTTCAGACTATGTAAAAACTCAGGGCCAACAAAAATTCGAAATGTGAACTAAGCATATTACTAACAAAATGCGAAATTACAAATTTATGTTGTTGAAACAAGAAAGGGTCAGGTCCTCAATTAGACATCCTAAATTCCGACTAGCAATTTTGTTTCCTACAGCACATGAGAACTTGTAGATAAATCGAGAGGTAAGAACACGATGGGCTGAAATAGAGTGGGTGGAAGTTTGGCTACAATCAAGAGCTACCACCAGGCCCAAAAGCTATAATTGTTAGCTTTATTTCCTTTAAACTTTGATAGTGAAGAATATCTTCCTTTGATCACACAACCTGGACTTATTTCATGGGTTTTGAGCATTCCAATTCCGTACTACTGCCTGGGGGATTCAAACCCATTACCTCACTCAAATACTCGTAAAGATCAGTGGTTACCACTAGGCAAAGAACTTAGTTGTCAGCAAAGGCATCTTTACCTCCTTAAACTTTAGTATCACAGATACCGCCATTTCATCATACAACTCGGTCTTATTCCATGGGTCTAGGATTATTGAGATTCCCATAAATAATTCTTTGATGACATAGCATAGACAGGAAACAGTGACTCTAAACAGTGACTCTAAGAAGGAATGTAAGCTTCAATAGCTTTATATGGTCTTAATCGTTTTCTCGAAATTGTTTGATAGATTCACATAGTTATCCAGAAGAATGTTTATAAACAATGTCAGTCCAATCAAAATTTATTTGTAGAGTTCTCTATAGGAGGAAAATTAGTCATTCTCACTGTGTATGTTTACGAAGCTTCTTAATGGAGATTATAATACAAAGAAGCTTAGTATCAAAAGCCTTCTTGCTAATGAGTATGCAATAAAGGATTTGGGAGATAATATTTTCCTAAAGTATTTCAGTCTAAGAAAGGGATATGTTTTCCATGGAAAAATTCACTCATGATCTACTAAAGAGATTGGAGTTCCTGTATACAAACCATCAAACACCCATGCACTCCACTATTAAACTTGGATTTGAATCAAAATAGTCTTTCAACTAACAAAGGACGATATCAACGACTTGTTGGGAAGTTGATATACCTTTCCCACACAATTGGGTCAACCAGATTTATGAATGATCCTGCCAAAGAGCAATTAGATGTTGTATATAGAATACATCAGTATCCTAAAAGAACACCCGGCAAGGGTTGTTCTTCAAAACCTATCCTACCAGAGAAGTTATGATATTTACAAATACAAATTGGGCTGTAGATCAATGATCTGCATCTGATTATTGATCATATGTTTGTGGCAACCTTGTAACATGACTCAGCAGAAAGCAAAAAGTTGTTGCTAGCAGCATTGTGCTGAGACTGAGTTCACAGCCTTAGCCAATGGAGTTAGCGAGGTATATGAATTAAGAAATTATTAGAAGAGCTCAAGTTTTTCTATGGGCAATCCTATGACATTTTCTATGACAATCATGCTGCAACTAGCACTGCTAGAAATCCTGTTCATCACAATAGGAGTTCACGTCATCACTTTCGCACATAAATGATGGATGATTGGGTTATCACTTCTGGTTACCTGCAACTACTCTTCCAACAGACAACATTCAGACCAACGCTCTTCCTGGCGTTCACTTTGAAGAAATGAAGTCCAAGTTGGCAATGTGTTGTACCTCAACTTGAGCCAGAGTATTGATTCTAAATGTCCTGACTTTGAGGGAGTTCTGTTTCAGCTTTTATCTCTTAGTTATCAGTTATATATATTAGTCATTTCTATTTTGACATTTGTTTTCCATAGATTTATAAGGGTTTTTTTTGTTTCTATTTTTCTTTCCAAGACTGGATTAATAATATCCAGCAGATATTATTGCCATCCTAAATTTAGTGCTGGCTTCTAGGTTTTTTATCAGATGTGTTCTTGCAAATGAATAGAATTTTCTTTAACAATTCAGCAGCATGGGAACAACAAAGAAATTTTGATATCTCACATAAGTGCCAGCTCGCCAAAGGAAGACAACTTTTCGGCCGTGTATCGTTGTAGTACCCTAGGAACTTCTCCATTTTTGTCTTCCTGGCACATAAGGTAAGAGTAAGAAACTTCTCAAAGATGTTAAAAAATCTAACCAGAACAGATTGTCAACTGAAAACTAGTTTAATTCTGAGATGGGGAAGCCTAATAAAAATCAAATATACCTGTTTCATGGTTTCCATTAAAGACAATAAGTCAGATAAAAATGAACAGAATTTTTTTTTCTTCCAATAACACATGTTTTTGTCATTAGAATACAGAAACTAAATTCACCTGAGTTGCCAGGACCTCAAACTCCCCATTGCCAACAACATAGAAACAATCACCTTCTCCACCCTGAAAAATCCATACAAATAAATTATACTAGCAGCAACAGACCCATATAAGCTAGACAAACACAAGAAATGCATATGGAGGAACCAGACAAATATTGCACAAGAAGAGATGTCCTTTTAGTTCAATATATTAAAGTTAAAGTCATTACTTAATAGGGGCATGAAATGCAGGCATAAAAATATTATGTTCTAGAAAATTTATTCATTGTGTATTCCCACATACAAATGAGAACCTATAGTATATACCTACAAGTGCACTACCTTTCAGTACTGGCATTGAAAATATATACTACACTTGCTCCTCTTTCATAGAGGTGAAATACAATGCTTCAATTAAATAACTTAAAATCAAGGATATTGAATTACGTCTAACCCATGCTTCCTTCAACCAGTTCACCATTTCACTGTAGTATAGGACTGTGTCACTGTAGGCATTACTTGTTACATGGTGCCATTATTGCAGTACATTATTTTTCAGATGATGCAGCAAAGTTGGTGATCATAATATAAGCTACTCCATACTGAATAACTAAAATAGCGTTTTTCATCTTTCAGACAGTAGGCATGAAACGATCTGAAATAGACTTAAACTCAAACAGGGTATGTTCAGGAACTCAATGTTATCACTTAATCAATCCCTTGGGCATGTAAAAAGAATTTTTTTAAAAAGATCAATTGTTGCTCTAGCAATTAATTATAAGGATTTACAAAAGCTACCTGTTTTACCACTATGTCTCCGGCTTGAATCTCAACTCTTTGCATGCAGTCCAACAAAACTTGACACTGAGAATCAGTAAGCTTTCTGAAGAGAAAATGGTCGTGCAAAGCTTGTTCTATTTGAGCCTGCCATATTTGGATTATACATCAACTGAGATTAATAAACTACATATTTTGAGCAACATGAATATTCGGAAAAAAATCTTAAAGAGGAAAATTAATAGAGAGGGGTCTACTTCTTCTTCCCATGTCTTTCTATGGGCCGGAGATGAAGGAATCCAATCTTGCCCATTCTCAAGAGAACTTTCAAGTGCGCGGAGTCGTGCACGAGATAAATCATGCCTTGCACGCTGATTTCTGGATCTCCAGTTGATAAAAGATGGAGACTCCGATCCTGATACTTCAACTACTTGAGGTAAAGGGAGTCTTAAAACTGCATCTGAATTTGTTGATTGACCAAATGCAGCCTGTGTAAGCATGAAATCAAATCGTTAGTTTCAGAGTTTGAAAAGATAAGAGGCTGAAATGAAACAAAAAGCATAAAGATCACAATGAAGGAGAGACACTGCATCGATCATCCTTCTTACATCATTTAAACCATTTATATGCACAACTATCACAGTAATGTCATCTGTACGAGTTTCAAATTGTAGCCACCGACGATATGACTCAGCAACAATTGCAGCACAAGCGTCACGTGGGTCCTTATGTTTTGCAACCTGGAAAATGAATAATAAATAAAAGGAGCTTCAGCTGAGGAAAGTGTGGAATAATGCATATAAGAGAAAATTAAAAGTTAAAACATATAAATATGGACTTAAAATTTCGAATTTATGTCCTTTAAACTTGTTGGATGTGAGGGATAATAAATCCATAAACTTCCAATATTTTCTATTGTTTGATATTTAATGGATTTGGACTTAATATGGAGTCTTTTAAAGCCCAAATCTAAAATCTTCTCTTCAAATTCCAAATCCTTCAATTCAAATGCAACCAACCTTAAATACTTCTTAAGAGCAGCTTACTTATGGAAATTCTCAAACTACAGAAACTTTAAAAGATAAAAGTCATCTGTATTCCTGCTATTCTGACTGAAGTCATACTAGCAAAGGACATGGAATTGCCAAAAAAACTTGGCAACATAGTTTTGGCATCCATCCAATTGAACAACTGATTCTGTGTATCAGAAGGACTTTTGGGATAATATTCCACCGATTAGAACAAACTTTTGACTTTCTTTGCAGTTGGTCTGATGCATTAATTATTTAAAAACTCAAAAACTAATAGCCCAAGGCAGCAAAAATCAAGAATAACAACACTGTCAGCATAATTCTGATCTTATTCTTTTTTAGTTGCATGAAGTCAAGACCTATATATAGGGGCTCTACAACTAGTATATTGAAGAATCATACAAAGGAGAAACAGACATTGCAAACTAGAAAGTTGTCAGTTGGACAAAATTTTGCACGCTTGCACTACTTAAATTAGAAAACCAAAGGGCAATTTGGCACTTTCGATTTACCTCAGAGAATATAAAGCAGATATAATACCCCATACTTTGTTTTTAAGGAATAAAGACAGCAGAGAGCCTAGCCGTTAAGATACTTGGACAATGCAATAGAGAGTCTGCCATTTAATCGCCTTTGTTAAGTATATTATTACACCCATTAAATGTCCATATCTATTCACCACTGCACATATAATATCAGCATGTCCATAAAATCCCTTTCATGTACTGCCCAACCATTGGAAGACAATATAGAGGATTTATCCAATGTCCATATCTTTTCTTGGTAACACACAAATTTATCCAAAATTCAATGCAAATGCCTGACTACAATGCCTATGCAATTCTTAGGCTGCTCTCTTCCTATGTCACATCAAGGATTCACCTTCTAACTTGTCATTATGAATTGTTTATTGGTTACAAATTGGTTTTTCAATATTTCAATTTTCCAAAATGCAACCTTTCCAAAAATATCTCTTCCATCATTCAACTTCAAATAAAATAACCAATGCATTCCAAAGAATTTTGACCTTGCAATGCAAGAAGCAAACATGCGGATTTCAGATTTTGAATTAAAACAGTGTGCAACCATGTTCAGTGAAAGGGTACATGAAAAAAAGGCAATATATTAACTAACTAGCTCTAGTGTCACATGTGCTTAGTGAATAATTTCAAGATATATTATTCAAGGTAAACCACAGTAGCAAGAGAGGACAAAGATAAATTACCATATCCACAACGGTTTGGCTGGAAAGAAACTCAAAGACACCATCACTCGCAATCACAAAGAAAGGATGATTCTGCGTGAGCTCCAGAACAACAATTTCAGGGTTTGCCACAACACCTACGGTCTCAGCAATAGAATCGCCAATACTTCTCGTGAAAGCTGTACCAGGATACATACCATTTTGGACCCATAGTCTTGGAGGATCACCGTCATCATCTTCTTCAGTTCCCCAACATTGCACGTATGGATTCTTAAGTCCTTCAATTTGATCCAATGTCAGAACTCGAGCTCCACAAAGTTTCACCCGTTCAAGTTCGTCCGGCCGAAAAGGAGTTTGATCAATTGACAGATCAACAGCAACAATATCGTTCCCTCTTTTTTCAGCAATAACTGCCCTTGAATCACCCGAATTGGCAACATAAAGTGTCTTGCCTCGAACCAGAATCGTGATTGCAGTTGTTCCGCTCATGCTATCATCCAGCGCATCAGCATGCAATTGTGAATTTGTAGTCAAGAAAGCAGCGTGGCATGCTTCAACTGCATCCATTTGAAATCGACTATTTCTAAGCAAATTCTCACATACCTTCTGCTTCACAAACTGTGAGCATTGAGCTCCAAATTCTCCATGACCATCAAAAACCCCAAAGAAATGATCATCTGGATTCGTACCAAATGGAGTATGAATGCAAAAACTGTCTTGGTTGGCCTTATCTAAAGCATCAGGGTAGTAACCTCTCTGAGACAGAAATGAGTAGCGTAATTCATAAGCCCCAGATGGAACATTTACAACCCTCGAGCCATCAGGAGGTAAAAACTGAGCTGATACCCTTGACAATCTTTTAATACCCACTTCAGTGTTTGAACTTAACTGATTTAACTGGTCTTCTTTTTCTCCTCCCTCACTCTCTGAATCAGCAGGGGAGAAGACTGCAAGCTCACTTGTAGCTGCTTTCACATCTCCACTTTCTTGCAGCTTACCATCTCGGGGAGCACATAACTCACCAATACATGTCTTAGAATAAACACAACCCATCACTCAAAATACTGAAAGAAGACCAATCCAGATCCCCAAGATGTGGTGCATTAGGTTCCCTGATTACTATATCCTGTTACAGAGACATCATAATGTTCAAAAATTTTGACAAGATTTTCTCAAGTCCACTCAAAATCCAATTTGAAAGCAATCAGAACTAAATTAGGGACTTCTCAAAAACAAAAACAAAAAAAACAAAAAAAAAACTAAATTAGTGAATATAGGAAAACACAAAGAAGGAACTGATCAAAATCACTAAAATACTTCCTCTCCAGATAATCGCTACTTTTTACAAGCTTACTCATCCGTTTATTATCGATTGCAAAATCCCTTCCTTCTACAGATTCATAAATCGATAACAACCTCCTAGAAAATGAGGAGAAGTGTAATTATCCAAAATAAAAAATCAAATGATTCAAACTCTATCGTCTCTGTCCGCCGGTAAAATCCAAAAGTAGCAGAGAATTGAATTTAGGTTGTACATAAATATGAACTGTATAAATCCCCTAAAGATAAATTAACATCCAAACGCCATACTGATAGAATTAAATTTCTTGATCTAGAACTTTACCTAAGCAATCAGATACTGAATTAAAACACTTACAATTACATCAAAAGAAACAATAAATTAACCACAATAGAAACACGCATATTTCAGATACATGCTCAAGTAAAACTGTAAAACTTAAACGCAAAAGAGAAATGTGGACTGAAGTAAGCAAGAGAGTGGGAACATACTTTCCAATATTGGGCTGGGTGTAATGCGCACCGAGTGCAATATAGAAAGAAGGAGAAGCAGAGTGTATATGTATGTATGTATGTATATGTATATGTATATGTATGTATATGTAAGTAGAGGATGAACTTGAAGAGGTGTTGGATGTGGAGCGAGACGTAGCAGCAGTGCATGTGTGTGTGGAATGAAAGGCTGATGGTTGGTTTGGTGGGGTCTCATTGCTGGTTTTTGGGCCACGCGCTTAATCGTAACACGCGCCATTGCTATCGTTAAATTACTGCTGGTTGGATTGGGGAGTGCTGCGGATAATGCTGGGCCCACGCCAGGCTTTCTCAACACATGGACCGCATTCGCATACTTTTTCAGCCGTTTGTTTCAATCTTGATTCTAAAATAGAAGAAAATGTTCTCTTTATATTTATGGCCAATTCGACATGTTGATGATGGGATTCTAAGCTTGTCATGTGTTTAGTTGGAGAGGTACTAATTCTATTTGGTACTCACGAAAGGATACAACTTTTTTCCAATCTAACCAAGAATCCGACATGGGATTTAATAATTATAAATTGTGGACGAATTCTTTCAATCTTGAAAGTGTGTCCGTATGCTCCTGTGTAAGAAAATAAAAACTGACAGAGACAGAATGTTGTCTGTAATGTTGTTCACACTACAGATCACACGCAAAAAACAAAAACAATAAAAAGATAAGAGAATTATCCACGAGTATATAATGATACTCATGGAACGCCTATAGGGTAAAATATATCTTATTGATAGATCTTGTAAGTACAAAAATACAAAGAGATCTTATGAAGAAAAATCTCTTTGAAAGACACTCAATGCGTCCTATATGTATATCTATGAAAGTTATAGACGTCTACACTCATATAAAAACTACTGACCACGTCACTAATCTATCTTGCTAGAAAGTCATTGGAGTAGACATACTCTATGACTTTACGGAAAATAGATAGACTAGTGTTATAACAAATGTGGTCAACACCGAGAGCAACATTGTGAAACTGTCTAGACTTGATTGCTCTTGCTCTCGTTGTTCTCTCAATTCTCTGTTCTATATCAATTCTCTGTACTGATCTTCAAGAATGGATCTCCTATTTATAGACATCATGTAGCTCCATGATGTTGTAGTCTTCACCATGATCACAGTGGTCCATGATCTCCACTCTTCATGCTCCATGATCTTGATCTCTATGAACTCCATGAACTCCACTTCTTGTCTCTCCTTCTTAATCCACGTTCTTCTCTTTCCATGATCTTCATCTCTCTCTTCATGTTCCACGTTCTGCTCTTTAAAGACTCACGTCTCTCTTTATATTAGACAAGAATAAGTGCTAACAAGCCTTTCCTATAAAATAGGAGTAAGTTGTTTGATTTATTCAAACCTCTCTTTGATTGAATCTGCAAAAACACGTGAGATAAAAGAAGAACCAAATCTCCTAAATTTAGGTTAAAAGATCTCCCAGTAACAAACCTCCTTAAATATTTTTAAGATAGATAATTGATTTAATTAAGAAAAAGGAAAAATTAAATATATGTTGAAAAATTCAACATTAACAAATCCCATTAATAATTGAATACAACAATAATTTCTCTCCACCCGATCCGATCCGTCTTCACGCATTAGCCATGTTTGCATCCACTTGAATGCGTCTAAACATCTAGTAAATGTCCTATTTGTGGGATTTTAGTAAAAAATATTACTTAAATATCTGAAATATATTTACTTTATAACGGAAAGATTCTACTTATATAAACTTAAAAGTATTGTTTGTTTACCTTAAAGTTATTACTTGTTTTACTGAAAGGTGTTACTAGTTATATCGAAAAGTATTTCTTATTTTACCAAAATATATTACTATATCTTAATTGTATTACTTTGTTTTACTAAAATGTATAAATTATGATATTTGAGGGTATTATTTTTTCATTAAAAGATAATGTATTACTCATATAACTAAAATATATTACTTATATAATTGAAAGATATTGTTGAACTTTAGAGAAATTTAAAATCAAAAACATATATTTTTCCATTTCATCATTTTTTTCCCTCAATATTATATTAAAACTTTTCATTTTTCTGCATCTTGTTGTTGAGATAATTGATTCTTATTTGTTGCCGACAATTGATTCTTATTTACTTGACAGTTATGAATAAAATAAAATGCAAGAAAATAAAATCAGTTAATAATAAAAGGCTTTTATAAGTAATATTGTCTCAGTCTTTGTTCCAAAAAATCTATATTAAGGAGTATTTGGCTAAGCTAATTTTTAGGGTGTATAAGCTCTTTCATCTTATAAGATGTTTCTAAATTTAAAAAGATGTATAATTTTAGTTCAAAAATAAATTGTTGAAATGTTAGGATAAATAAGATGGTGGAGCTTATAAAATGTTAGTTATGGCAATTGTGTAATTTACATGATCAAATTTGAAGGTATTTTTAAAAAATGGTTAATTTTATTTTCCAACATGTATTATTGATGAAGACATAAGCGTGATTAAGATAATATTACAATCCGTTGATTCTGAAAATAACCGAATGTAACAACAATGTCAGAGGAAACTCTCTTTTATTTCATAAATCAATTCAACTCTCTAAAATAATAAACATAACTCATATTTATACCATTCAGGACTGTTAACCTACCCATTATGGGCATATGTTAATGTATCCATGGCTGATGTGTCAAAAATCCAACATAATCATTAAAATCAAATCACAATATTTAGAGGGTTGAGAGTTTTACACATCAGTCATGAGCAATTTAAGACTTGCCCACGGTGGGTAGGGGATCATTCTTTTTATACTAATATTCATAGGATCCTAAAAGATTAAATAAAATCGAACATAAACATACTAATAATAATAAAATCAATCTAAATCTCCATCAAATATATTTTAATTCTTTATTCTCCTTCTTCCCGTCTTCGAAATAATTCGCCTCGAATCGAAATCAACTTCATCCCAAAATGTAGAAAATAAATCCATGGTTGGCACGTGGAATAGCACACACGAAAATATGTTGGATAACACCCGTTGAATATTGTTTCAGTATGAATTAAACTTAGATAGCACCCATTGAATATTGTTTCAGTATGATTTCGACTGACTTGGGCATCCATTCATTCGACTTTTGTTGTTGGATCCTGAATATATCATCAAACATAACATAGATAACTCCAACAAAGGAATTGTCAACCTCTTCTACACAAAAATCACCAACCTCCTTGTCAACCTCTTCTACACAAAAATCACCAACCTCCTTGGTAAGCAATGATGAATCATCAGAGAACATTCTCAATCAATGAATCACCATTCTCCTCGAAAAGAAATAATGGACCATCAAAGTCACCATCATCAATCAAGAAATCATTACTCTTCTTGTCAAAAATTGGTGGACTATCATATTCCCCATCAGCAATAGAGGAATCACCATGCTCGTCGAACGAGAAATAACTATTCTCGTCATCGATCAAGAAATCACTACTCTCCTCATCGAAAATTGGTGGATTATCATAGTCTCTATCATCAAACGAGAAAAAATCATCAACACTCTCCTCATAAAATATTAGTGGTCCAATGTAATCACTATCTACTTTAACATCTGCATGTGAAGTGAAAGTGGTGAAAACTTGAACCATGGAAACTGTTGCATCTAGATCAAACGAAATCATCACTCGTGGATCAGATCGTAGCTTCTCCAAATACCAACTGATGCAAGTAGAAGCGTAATAAAGATAATATTACAATCCGTTGATTCTGAGAATACCCCGATGTAACGACAATATCAGAGAAAACTCTCTTTTATTTTATAAATTAATTAAACTCCCTAAAATAATAAACATAACTCCTATTTATACTAATAATCATAGAATTATAAAAAGATCAAATAAAATCAAATATAAAAATACCAATAACAATAAAATCAATTTACATTTCCATCAAATATATCTATTCTTTATTCTCCATCAATTATACACGTTATTTTATTTTGTATCATAAACTTTTTTTTTTCTCCGATCACAACATATATTACACGTTTTGTTTACTTTTGCAACCTCCGGCCAATATTTTCTTGGTTATTAACTAATTCCCCCTCCAAAATCGAATTTTACTCTAATTTTTCCTCGTTTTTTCTACAAATTATTTGAGTAAAAGAAGAATGGTGGTGATATACAATAAGGTTCAAACAAAAATAAGAACTCTTTACTATTGAAAATAATTGAATAACCGAATTTACTCATGTCTTAGAAGTGTAAATGATAAAAATAACCCTCAGTTAGTACGTGAAAATAATGAAAATCAGAGATAATAATTGAATAACCGAATTTACTCATGTCTTAGAAGTGCGCATGATAAAAATAACCCTCAGATAGCACGTAATAAAGATAATATTACAATCTGTTGATTTTGAGAATACTCGGATGTAACGACAATATCAAAGAAAACTCTCTTTTATTTCATAAATTAATTCAACTCCCTAAAATAATAAACATAACTCCTATTTATACTAATAATCATAGAATCCTAAAAGATCAAATAAAATCAAACATAAGAATACTAATAACAATAAAATGAATCTACATCTCCACCAAATATATCTATTCTTTATTCTCCATCAATTATGCACGTTTTTTTTATTTTATATCATAAACTATTTTTTTTCTCCGATCACAACATATATTACACGTTTTGTTTACTTTTGCAACCTCCGACCAATATTTTCTTGGTTATTAACTAATTCTCCCTCCAAAATCGAATTTAACTCTAATTTTTCCTCATTTTTTCTACAAATTGTTTGAGTAAAAGAAAAATAATAGTGATATACAATGAGGTTCAAACAAAAATAAGAACTCTTTACTATTGAAAATAATTGAATAACTGAATTTACTCATGTCTTAAAAGTGCAAATGATAAAAATAACCCTCAGTTAGCACGTGAAAATCACATGGGCCTTTTCTCGCCGGAAAATGTTGGCTGGGGGTTGCAAAAGTAAATAAAATGTGTAGTATTGGTTGTGATCGGAGAAAAAAAAAAGTTTAGGATGCAAAACTAAAAATTGTGCATAGTACAAGTTGGAAAATGAAACTAACCCACTAAAAAAACAAGGTCTTATTTTAAAAATAAGTTGGCAATACCTTACTTTTCAAAAAATAGTTTATAAGCTCCAAACATCTTATATTTTAATGAAATAAGATCTTATTTTTAAATTTAGCCAAACACTTTTGAGAAATTTATAAACTCTAAACAACTTGTAAAATGTTTTAAGGAGTTTATGGAATTAGGTGGGAATGGAATGAACTCAGAAATGGAATGGTGATGGGAAATGAATGATATAAAAATACTGATTCATGTGATTGGTATCACAAAGGAATAGGAAATGAATGAAATAATTATTATAATTATATTTATGATTGATAACTATAAATAAAATATATAATATTAAATCAATCTTTATTTGACCAAATTACCTTCCACTATAATTTTATTTAATATTCATATTCAATATATCACTCAAATTTAAAATATTTCGCATATTTAAATTTAAAAATAATTATTTTTACAGAAAATTAATCATTGTACTAATATTAAGATATATTATATTTATATATTTTATTTTTTAATCTTATTATTAGTTTAATATTTTTGTATTATTTACATATTCTTAAAGTAGTTAAATAATAATATATTTTTCATATTTTTTATTAATTATTCTATATGATTTTATATTATTAAAATCTTAAAATCTTATTTTATATTTCTAAAAAAATATTTTAGTTAAAATTTATTTATATTTTTTTAAATAATTTATTATCTATACTAATATTCATTTTTCTTACAAATATATATATAGATAAATCAATATCAGAACTAAAATTATTTGTATTATTAAAATTATATTCATATTATTTTATTATTTTTTTAAGATTTTATATTTATTAATTATTTTTATACTATTTATGTATTTAATTTTTTTTGCTATTTTTTATATTTATATTTTATATTTATTTTAAATTATTAGTTATTATTTTATAATTTTTTATAAATAATTAATATTATTTACGAAATTTTATATAATAATTCGACTTTAGGAAGTTAATTTGTGAAAACATAAAATAAATATGATAATTATCAAAATTAATAAAAAAATATTCATTTTCTTCACGATAGGAATGCGTAATACCATGGGGGTAGGAAGGAATAGTCATTCCCTCATCCATGGTAATACCAATTCATGCGGGAATCACCATTCCCACCTATAAAACATACCAATCAAAGGAATAGGAATGAAGGTAAGAATGATGATTCCATTCCCACCCTATTCCATCATACCAATCATGTCATAAAAGTTCACCCAAACACCCTATTAATCTAATCGAAAACTACACTTCTCAACTCAAACAAGATCTTGGGTTCAAAAAAACCCCACCAAAAGAAAGTATGTGAAATGTGTGCATTCATTTAGAAAATACAAATCATGTGATTTGAACTACAACAGTGAGTTAATATAATTATATATCAAGATTATAATTATATTGTGAATTTTAAAATGTGATATATTTTTATTCAATTACTCCTATTTTTTATATTGAACCTAGCTATGGGTGCTTAAAAGTACATATCTATTAGTTCCACGCATTTTTGTATCTGAACACAATATTATAATCCACCCAAAAAAAATCAAAAGTATACAAATTTAGATGTAATATACAAATATTAATTGTTCTGTGTTTTTGGAATATCTAGTGCAGCCATAAATACACAACCACACGAAAAGAACCTCACGACAGGAGTAGCTTTAAACGGCATCCCCAATCTCATTCTAAGTGGTCCATTTTCATATTTTGCTAACCACTTGAGATAAGTGATTGTAAATTCATTTAACATATACTTTTAGGTCCACTTTGCACTCTAGTATTTTCTGGGGAGGGGTGAGATTTGAGAAACTTCAAACTCTTAGAGATCATGATACTTGAATTTTGTTTTCTTTATATATATATATATATATATATATATATATATATATATATATATATATATGACTAAAAGGATTTTAGAGGTTTTTTTTTGATAAAATATTATTGAGAAAGGCTTATGTACCCTCGGGCAAGGATCCCCACCCCTACTCTATTTATCTTTTTTTTTTCTTAACCCTACTTTTCTTCTTGCGCTGTAATTTTCTTTCCCACCACCTGCGATTTCTCTACTACTCTCCTTTATTCTATGCAACATCTTTTCTCTTCTTCTTCGTATGGCATCTTCATTTTTTCTATTATATCTTTTTTATCCCATTCTTCAATGAGTAGGTCTCGTGTACACCCATCGCACAGTGCGACGGGACCATGTATGGTCGTGCCTTGGGGCACGGTCGACCGTGCGCCACAACATAAAAAATCACATATTTATAGCTCTAAAAGACATACTTAAAGCTAAAAATCACATACTTGTCTGGCACACTATCGACCGTACCCTATATCGTGCACTACACATGTGTTGTATTGTTGCGCACGGTTGGACCGTGCCCCATAGCATGAGAAAAAAATCACATACTTAGAGTTGAAAATTACATAATTAGAGCAGAAAATGGCATACTTGTACACTGTTGTGGCGCACTGTCGACCGTGTCCCGAGACACGACCGTGCGTGGTCCCGTTGCAAGGTGCGATGGTTGAACGCAAGTTTTGGCATTCTTCAATTCACTAATTCACATTTATGGTTTTTTCTTCAAATCACAACTTGGGAAATTCTTTTACAAGTGTTTCGTTGATTCTTTGAGTTCTAAATGGGATGGTGATTTTCATCTGAGATGTTGCTTGATTGATATGTACTCAAATAATGGCAACATTGATTTAGGAAGAAGAGTTTTTGATAAGTTTGAATTTCAAAAATGTATTTGCATAGACTGCAATTATGATCAAACAATTTCATGTACTTATGATAATTGTTGTGTATCATGATCAAACAAGATTTATTTTAAGATTCCAGTATGATGATTATTGATTCAGTAATAGGAATTTATTTGCAGAATTTTAAAAGAAGATGTGATGAAAATCACGCATTTGAAATTTTAAGATTTTAAACTCAATCTACAGTACACTGATACCTTAAGAGTATACAACTAATATTTTTCATTGAATGAACAACTAATACTCTTATAAGAGTATCAACAGATACCTTAAGAGTATATAATTGATACCTTCACTGAACCTTACGAGTATACAACTAATACTGACTGCGCGTCGTAACGCAATAAAATTAATTTATTTCTTTCCTAACTCAACCAACTAGTAGCCAGGGCAAGTAAGAGTCGATCCCACGATGAGTGATGATTAACTATGCCACCTATGTTCAATTCAAGAGATAGAAAATGTGGGGGGGGTTTGAGATTGATTAACTATCACTAAATCAAATTAAGTAAACCTAGAAAGCAGATTAAACAAGAAATCAATATATGTAGATATTCCAGTTAACAGTTCAATTATCCCCCGATATCAATTATTCCCTAATCAATGTATTACCCCTCTCTCAAATTATCATGGAATTATCATCCCTAGCTTAACACTACGTGTCATTAAACCGAACCGTCTCTTAAGATTAGTTAAATTAGGATACGCTTGCTAATTAATCCTATTTAATTGAACAACCTAGGATATGCTCGCTAGATTTAATTCATTCAAACACATTAATCACCAAGACGATAGGATGAACTAGACTCCAAATCAACACGCGTGATTCTATAATTCTAGGATTATGTTACCCTAGAGATGCACGACCTCTAGTTTACCACTTTATGAAAATTAAACCACAATGATGCTTAAAGATTCTAGCAGTCAATTATCAAACACTTAACCTAGGTGATCAGGCTAAATCAAGCAATAATAATTGAAAACATTATGCACAGATAACATAATCAATTCCAATCAAACATCGAGAGGGAAATACAGGATTAATTAGAAAATAAATAAATATACGAGTTCAAACATCTCTGCTAACCGGAATTGAGAAATTAGCCAAGTATCCTTGAAATCGAATCCATCAAAGTAATTGAAAACTCCATCCAAATTAATCTAGGAAAATTAATATTCTCTCTCTAATTCTCTCTCTCTAAAAACTAATATCTCTCCCAAAACTCTCTCTCTCTGAAATCTCTCCAAATCCTCACGTGAACAGTGGCAATGATAATTAGCTTGGAGGAAAAGTTAATGAAAATAGGGTATGTCTTCGTGGGCCAGTAATGTTTTTTCTTTAATTCTTCTTAAGTCATGGCCCATGAGCCATTTTCTTTCCTTCTCTTCAATTTGTTAAGTCCAAGTGGATGATATTGGGCTTTCTCCTCTTCAATTTGAGCTCTTGGAATTGTCACGTCCCGTTTTCTTTCATAAAAATATCAGAGCTTTCACACGGATGTGAAAAAGAAATGATAAGGGACACACTCATCGACAGAAGAAGTAGATAGGAGATGCTAGAAGAATGAGATAAGGGACGATGTGAATCATTTACATATCAACAATTGGTCTCAATATCGATAATCTCAACATACGCAGCGGAAAATATCATTAGGATCCAACATCCGAATCATATATCAAATTATTACAAAAATGTGAAATTAATAAAACATTGTTTGAAAATGTTTGTGTGACATAAGTCTAAACATACAAGTCCAGATACAACACCTCCTCTCTCCATCTAGGGTTCATCAGGCTCATCATCTCCTGTAGTGTGAGTACAGAATAGGGGGTGAGTGCGTGGAATACACTCGTGGGGATAAAATCCGCCACTTATAACATACGACAGATATATATAAAACAGAAAGAAAATAAAGGTATCAATAAGCACGTTGTCACCGCATGTAAAATGCATAGCAAATATTAGAAATGACAAGGGACGAATAGGTGCGGGTAATCCCCGTCTTACCCTATAAAATGGTCTCAATATCGCTGGTGCATTTCAAGGACCACCAAACCTCTAAGAGTAGTAGAAGGGGTGGGAGACAGTTTTTTACGGTCCATAAGACCCTTCGAACATGCAATGTGAACCGACCGAAGTCCTTTCACAGTATAAAGTATGGCACAACAATTATATTCACAACATTTAGTATTCCGCAATTCATGCATTTAATAGGGAAAACAGTAAACAGATAAAGAGATAGAAATTACCCCCACCTTGTTCGGTGGTTTCCGCGTGAGTAGCAAGTACCAAAGGTCAGATAACTCAAGGCTCAATTCAACAAGTAGTCTACACAATTATGGTGTTTCTTAGACCCTTAATAATGTATAATTAAAGATATAAAAGATTCTGGAGGAAAAACGGTCGTTAAAGACGCGACTGATCGAGAGATCTAAAGATTGGAGTTGAATAAAGGAGAGTGGATAATCAGTCCAAGAGACTGAGATGATAGAACATGAAATTTGGGTCACAACGGAAAAAGAATGAGCTCAATCGGAGTTGAAATGAGCTCAAATGGAGCATTTTAAGTTTGGGGGTATTTTGGTAATTTTGGTCAAAGGGTTGACTTTGACTGGGCCCACGACCCTCGGTCAATGACATCTCATCGGCGATGACTCGATTACGACGTATGGTGGAAAAAATGGGATTCGGATCGTAAACACGGCGTTGCGTGCACACGCGCACCCGGCATCGGGTAAAAACTCGGTGGCCTCGACAGCTTTTTCTCGGCAGCATCGGCAACACCCCTCGGTAGCTGCCGAGTTTTCTCGACAGCATCGGCACACCCCTCGGTAGCTACAGAGTTTTCTCAGCAGCTCGGCACCCAGGCCACCCGGCGCCGGCCTGCTCGACCAGCCCACTTCCCGGCGCAACCAGCTGCGCCGGCACCGTCTTGTGCCGCCGCCACCTCATCCGCCGGCTACCACCTCCGGCCATCCCTCGCCGGATTCCGAGATGAACAGTGCTTGAAAAATAGCCGCAAACACCCTTCGTCAAACAAGCATGCAAAAACGAACTCTATACTTCCCAGCTCCGGCCGGCGACTTCCAGTCGCCGGCGACCACTCCCAAACCTCCTGGAACACTGGCCAGGGATTTCCAGTCTTCGGCAACCCTCCAAATCCGGCCACCAACAAACAACATCAAACATATACACACACGTGCATGCTTAAACACACACACACTCAAACCACAACCTGGTCGCCGGCCACCAGCCACCGGCCACCACCACCAGGCCTCGCCGGCGCATCACCAGCGTCGGCTCACTGTTCCCACGCAGCAGCACCACCAGCGCCGCCCTCTACAGCGCATAACACACGCACACACAAAACACACACTAAACACACACATGCGTTTATATATATACACAGCCCGCTGCTGCTCCGATGCCGCCACCCACGACGGTGCCACCCCCGGGTGCCTCCACCACACCACCAGCAGCTTCTCCGGCGACTGCTCCGGCGAGGAGAGGAGGAGAGAGAGAGAGAAATCAGAAGAGAGAGAAGGTGGTGGAAATCTAGGGTTTAGGGTTTGGAGCTTGTTTTTTACTGTTTTCCGGCGAACAAGAAATCAGAATTAAATTCCGAGACCTGTACTAGATTCGTCTCGTCAAGACCTACGTCATGTGCGAAAATCGGCCGAAACCGACAACGTTGAAATTTTCTGGCCACCGACGGCGGCGCGCCAGAGGTAGAAAATCGAAAAGAGAGAGAAGAGAGAGGGACTTACAAGTTTTCATCGCTTTCGGCTCATTCGGAAAAATCGGTGATTTTCGAATCGAAAACGCCCCTACTTATAGAAATCCAAAAAACACTATTCATCTAAAAATCTAGATTTATTGTTCATCGGGTGAAAAGTCCAAATTACTATTCATGTAAAAAAAATCTCCATTTACTATTCACCGTGAATATCTTCCGATTTTCCGAAACTTCGTATTTTATCTTTTTCGTCGCTGTTTGAGCTACCGATCTCCGATTGACCCCTAGTTCCTTTCTACCTTCTCGTTTTTCCATTACGCATCAAATGGTATAAAAATCATCTATATACCATGTCCAAGAAGATTATCCATCTAAACCTCGCATTAAACACGTATCTGAAACACACGTAATTAAATTAAACAGTCAAAATATACGCACATAATTATTTAGTCATGTGTTTAAATATTTAATTAATAAATTATGCTTCGTTTTTGGTCCGGGGTGCTACATCCCTTACCCCTTAAAAGAATTTCATCCTCGAAATTAAACGTGTACCTAGGAAGAAAATAAGCGTATACTAAGTACGACGAAACTAGGTACTTTGTCAAATCTCTCGTCCTCTTATTTCCTTGTTACTTCTTTCTTTCCATTTCTCGTCAAGGAACTTGCATGCCTCGATTATTTGGCTAAGCTCAATGTTCAAAACTTTTGTCGATCCTGAGCCTTTCCAATTCTTTCTCGAACCTTCCCAACTGAATCGCACTTCTGTCTCTCATCCTTCTTCTTCTTCAACTCATAGTACTGATCGTGGTATTAATCATCCTATATACTTCTTGTCTTCACCGTTTACTTGCGGAGTAGGGTGAGGAGTAGTTGACGCTGGAAAGTCGTATTCCTTCGTTAAAGAAAATAAGTATGTTTTCAATAAAGGTAAAGAAAAGAGAGAGAAAAAGTGAGAACGAGAGTGGGAAAGAGAGAGAAAGAGAGAGAGAGTTGAAGAGACAGGGGAAAAGTTGTTGCATCCAACAGGAGGAATAGCTGCATGTATAACTCTTTTTGCAGAAATTCCAACGCGCTTCCGAGATGCTATTCGTGGTGCGTTCTATCGCACGATGACGAAAAGATCGAGATATTGATGAAAGACGTGATTCATTAAGTCCATAAAGACAGCTGGAGCGTTACTCAGTCCAAATGGCATTATTATCAACTCGTAGTGGCCATAACTTGTCCTGAATGCTGTCTTAGATATATCAGCGTCTTTGACTTCATCTGGTGATTTTCTTAGATATATCAGCGTCTTTGACTTTCATCTGGTGATTTCCAGACCTTAAGTGTATCTTCGAGAATGCACTGGCACCTCTTAATTGATCGAAAAGATCTTCAATCCTGAGACAGTGGATACTTGTTCTTTATTGTCTTTTTGTTCAACTCTCGGTAAACAATACACATTCGGAAGCTGCCATCCGATATGGAACTTTCCACACCGATGTTGATCCTAGGACAAGATCAATCTTGAAGGTCACCTGTCAATCCAGTAGAGGGCCAGATAAATCCTTTGAAAATACGTCCATGTATACCTTGATTACCGACACCTTCTCATTAGTAGTCGATTCTCTCTCGGGGTTCACCATGTTGACCAACCAAGCTTCGCAATTTCTTTTGCTAAATATCTGGGTTGCCTTCATGGCCGAGATAATCCTTGAGTCGACTTTAACTCATTCCCATGAAGGGTGAACTCCGGTTCTCCAGGTGCTTGAAAGATGATTTCCCTCGTACAACACCTGATTACTGTGTGATTTTGCCTTAAGCCAATCCATTTCCACAATCACATCAACGTCCTTCATCTCCAACATATACAAATCAGCTAAAAGAATTCTATTCCCAAGCACGATCCTTAGACCTAGACAAAGGTGTTTCGTTCATATCGTTGTTCCCAATGGAATACTAATTTCTAAAGTTTTTAGCGACCATCTAGTCGTTCACATGCTTCAACTGATCCGATACCACCGTAATACTATAGATGAAGAAATAAAACATGAAGCGCGAAGAGAGAAGTAAACGTGGATTCCATCGAATAGTAAAAGACAAGCTGATATCCTTTATAAGCAAAAGATGGGTAGATCATACATCCTACAAAAGGATCATGTTCATAATTACAAGGTATAAGCCACTACATATCTATATACATATATAATACTAATAGTTAATCGTCCGTAATCTATCCCTCGACAGTCTTTGAGCAAATGAGGGCAAAAGCTCACATTTGGCCTACTTTTGGCCTCGGTCTTGGGGTGGAAACTCCTGGATTTCGGGGCCTCTAGCAGCTGTATGCCAGGTGGCCCGGCTCCCCGCATCTAAAGCAGTTTCGGGTCTCTTGGAGGTAGGGCCCCACGTGCATCTTCCCACACTTGGGACAGACATTCTCCGGCCTTGGTGATGTAGCCACCAGATTCTTAAACTTCTGGCAGTTGTTTACTAAGTGTCCAGGTTCTCCACACTGGTAACATTTTCGGGTTCCATGGAGGCAAGGTCTCGCATGCGACTTCCCACACTTGAAACATGAGTTTCTTGGCCTGGGAGTAGGGAAGTACGGAACATTGTTGGTCCATGGGAACTTATGTTGGCCGGAGTCTTGACTAGGACCGGTCCACTTCCTTTTTCCGGTTGTCTCATTATCCTCCTTGGATGGTGAAACGTCCAAGTGCAGATGAGAGGAGATCTCTTGGGCTCTTTCTATGACCTCGGTATAAGACATTTCACCATGTCCCGCCAGAATGCAGCCGATCTTCCAACGAAGACCTCTTTTAAAGTGTCGGATCTTCTTGGCGTTCGTGTCCACCAAATAGGGCGTGTACCTACTTAGTCGATTGAATCTCTTCACGTATTCTTCTACGGAGGTGGTCTCTTGACGAATGCGTATGAAATCTGCCTTTTTTTATCACAGTACGACTGAGGTAGGTATTCCTGTTTAACCACCTCTTTGAAGACTCCCCAAGACATAACGTTCCTAAATTCTGGCGACATCGTCCTTTCTTGTCTCTCCCACCAATAGCTGGCTCCTTCAGTGAGTTGCAACACAACACAGGAGATCTTCTGCTCTTCTATGCATGTCAAATGTCCAAAGAGTCGATCCAACGACTTTAGCCACTCTTCAGCTTCGATCGATTCTCCTATTCCGTTGAAAGTCGGTGGATCGAATCGTCGAAACTGTTCAATGATTTGGTTAACATCATTTCTAAATGATGGTGGCGGCATATCTTGTGCGGTCTCACATTATCGGGCCACGCTTCCTAGTACGGACCCCAAGTCTCTCCTCGCGGTGTTCACGTCGTGATCAGACGAATTCTCCATTACTGGCTTATCTCTTCGTGGTCGACCTCGTGGCATATCATTCTACAGCTGATATAAGAAAACAAACCCTTATAACCTACCCCGTGTAACCCAACAATCTATATTAACAGATAAACTAATAACAAGTATCATGGTACTGGTAAACGCTATTCCATAAATCATATAGTAACCTTAATAGATTTTCTATTATTCGTTTATTATGTATGATAGCGTATACACAACTCGCATAAACCAACCTGAAAAAAGAATCATACGCAAAACATTATAATTCACATTACTGACATTCTCATAGAGTTCTCATAGACCTCAAATATCAAAACCAACTTTTCACATTACAACCACAAACTGTGAAAAACTCACTCATTAACACACCTTGTTATAAACAAGGGTCCATGGTAGTTTCAACTTTCAGTTACACAACATCAACTCCTACGAATGGCCATACTCGTACACGAGCTCACGCTGCTGCAGTTAGCGGCTTTATGGCGGTGGCTCAGAGAAGTGTGTCGTTTGTAGTGACATCAAGAGGTTTTTACAAGATCGTTTATTGTGGTTGTAGTGACATCAGGAGGGTTTTAAAAAATCTTTTCATCGGGAAACAATATCCTTAATACCCCGTCAGTCCTAAATAGTTTATATCATATCAACAAGGTAACACATATCAGGTAAACATTATATTCCGCAAGTCTTACAATCAGGGAGAGACTCCTATGGAGAGAGGATAATGCCTATCTATCTCTTTTCGAAAACAAATTCACGTTTTAAGATCACACTTTAAAATCACGTTTTTCCTATTTTTAAAACCAAATCAAGCAAGTTCACAACATTAGAACATTGCTCTGAAACCATCTGTCACGTCCTATTTTCTTTTATAAAAATATCAGAGCTTTCACACGGGCGTGAAGAAGAAATAATAAGGGACACACTCATCGACAGAAGAAGTAGATAGGAGACGCTAAAAGAATGAGGTAAGGAACGATGTGAATCATTCACATATCAACAATCGGTCTCAATACCGATAATCTCAACATACGCAGCGAAAAATATCATCAGGATCCAACATTCGAATCATTTATCAAATTATTACAAAAACGTGAAATTAATAAAACATTATTTGAAAATATTTGTATGATACCAGTCTAAACATACAAGTCCAGATACAACACCTCCTCTCTCCATCTAGGGTTCATCAGACTCATCATCTCCTGTAGTGTGAGTACAGAATAGGGGGTGAGTGCGTGGAATACACTCGTGAGGATAAAATCCACCACTTATAACATACGACAGATATATATCAAACAAAAAGAAAATAAAGGTATCAATAAGCACGTTGTCACCGCATGTAAAATGCATAGCAGATATTAGAAATGACAAGGGACGAATAGGTGCGGGTAATCCCCGTCTTACCCTATAAAATGGTCTCAATATCGCTGGTGCATTTCAAGGACCACCAAACCTCTAAGAGTAGTAGAAGGGGTGGGAGACAGTTTTTTACGATCCATAAGACCCTTCGAACATGCAATGTGAACCGACCGAAGTCCTTTCACAGTATAAAGTATGGCACAACAATTATATTCACAACATTTAGTATTCCGCAATTCATGCATTTAATAGGGAAAACAGTAAACAGATAAAGAGATAGAAATTACCCCCACCTTGTTCGGTGGTTTCCGCGTGAGTAGCAAGTACCAAAGGTCAGATAACTCAAGGCTCAATTCAACAAGTAGTCTACACAATTATGGTGTTTCTTAGACCCTTAATAATGTATAATTAAAGCTATAAAAGATTCTGGAGGAAAAACGGTCGTTAAAGACGCGACTGATCGAGAGATCTAAAGATTGGAGTTGAATAAAGGAGAGTGGATAATCAGTCCAAGAGACTGAGATGATAGAACATGAAATTTGGGTCACAACGGAAAAAGAATGAGCTCAATCGGAGTTGAAATGAGCTCAAATGGAGCATTTTAAGTTTGGGGGTATTTTGGTAATTTTGGTCAAAGGGTTGACTTTGACTGGGCCCACGACCCTCGGTCAATGACATCTCATCGGCGATGACTCGATTACGACGTATGGTGGAAAAAATGGGATTCGGATCGTAAACACGGCGTTGCGTGCACACGCGCACCCGGCATCGGGTAAAAACTCGGTGGCCTCGACAGCTTTTTCTCGGCAGCATCGGCAACACCCCTCGGTAGTTGCCGAGTTTTCTCGACAGCTCGGTACCCAGGCCACCTGATGCCGGCCTGCTTGACTAACCCACTTCCCGGCACCACCAGCTGCGGCGGCACCGCCCTGTGCCGCCGCCACCTCGTCCACCGACGAGCCTGCACCACCGGCTACCACCTCTGGCCATCCCTCGTCGGATTCCGGCATGAACAGTGCTGGAAAAACAGCCGCAAACACCCTTCATCAAACACGTATGCAAAAACGAACCCTACACTTCCCAACTCCGGCCAGCGACTTTCAGTCGCCGACAACCACTCCCAGACCTCCTGGAACACTGGCCAACGACTTCTAGTTGCCGGCAACCCTCCAAATCCGGCCACCAACACACAACAGCAAACATATACACACACGCGCATGCTTACACACACACACACTCAAACCACAACCTGGCCGGCGGCAACCAGCCATCGGCCACCACCACCAGGCCTCGCCAGCGCATCACCAGCGCCGGCTCACTGTTCCCACGCGGCGGCACCACCAGTGCCGTCCTCTACAGCGCACAACACACGCACACACAAAACACACACTAAACACACACACATATGCATTTATATACATACACAGCCCGCTGCTGCTCCGGCGCCGCCACCCACGACGAGAGGAGGAGGAGAGAGAGAAATCAAAAGAGAGAGAGAAGGTTGTGGAAATCTAGGGTTTAGGGTTTGAAGCTCGTTTTTTGCCATTTTCCGACGAATAAGAAATCGAAATTAAATTTCGAGACCTATCCTACATTCGTCTCGTCGAGACCTACGTAGTGTGTGAAAATCGGCCGAAACTGACAATGTTGAAATTTTCCGACCACTGGTGGCGGCAGCGCGCCGGAGGCAGAAAATCGGAAAGAGGGAGAAAAGAGAGAGGGACTTACAAGTTTTCATTGTTTTCGGCTCGTTCGAAAAAATCGGTGATTTTTGAATCGAAAACATCCCTATTTATAGAAATCCGAAAAACACTATTCATCTAAAAATTTAGATTTACTGTTCATCAGGTGAAAAGTCCAAATTACTATTCATGTAAAAAAAATCTCCGTTTACTATTCACCGTAAATATCTTCTGGTTTTTCCGAAACTTCGTGTTTTGTCCTTTTCGTTGTCGTTTGAGCTACGGGTCTCCGATTGACCCCTAGTTCATTTCTATCTTCTTGTTTTTCCATTACGCATCAAATGGTATAAAAATCTTCTATATACCATGTCCAAGAAAATTATCCGTCTAAACCTCGCATTAAACACGTATCTGAAACGCACGTAATTAAATTAAACAGTCAAAATATACATACATAATTATTAAGTCATGTGTTTAAATATTTAATTAATAAATTATGCTTCGTTTTTGATCCGGGGTACTACAGGAATAAAATTTACCCAAACGTCTTGACATACTCACGATCATTCTTTTCTTCACTTGAAAATCCTCCAAAAAAACCCCTAAAATAATCAAGAAAATAATATATGAAGTATTTGGAGACATAATTCACACATATGTAGGAAAATAGTGCATCCAATCAAATAAACAATATTAAAATCTCATATTAATCACCAAAAAAATGGACATATTTTCCTTGTATCAAATTTCCCCACACTTAAACTATTGTTTGTCCTCAAGAAACAAAAGAATTAAAGCACATCGGGGATCAAAAAATAAGAAAGAGTATCGTTTGCTCAGATCCTTACCAACACTCATAGAAATTCAATTCATGTCACACAAGGCATATACAAGCAAAAACACGTTGGACTAGATGTAACTATCTCAAGAAATCACAAGTGTCAGCAGGGCATAAGAAATCATTAATCCATTCTACCACCTACATCAATCAACGTACTCTAATTCCTCCACGATATCCTTCATCCAGATCAAAATTTATTAGGACTTCACACATAATGAATCATCCTTTTTTTCTCCATAATAATTTTTTTTTCTCAAACAAACGATAATGAATCATCGTTTTGCTTTGTTTTTTTTTTTTATGGGGTTGGCAGCTCCACACCACTCTTAGGTTAGTCCATACTACGCATTTTATTCGATTTTGACTTTTCACACGGGACCCTAAGAGCAGGCAATTGATTCCACACCCCATCATCTTTTTCACTTCTCGATTTTTTTTCAACTCAACACCTTTTTCTCCAACCACATCAATTTTTTTTCCAACCAAGAGGGTTCATCAAAAGTGATCAATCCTTCAAAAATTTCAATCAAGACTACTTCCATCAAGGATTCAAAAGTACATTTCAAGACATAGGTAAGCAAAACAAATCAACTCAACATCACAGATCAATTCTCAAACCAATGTTATCCTATTTGACATCTAACAACAATTTCCCAAAACGACATTCAACAATTTTAACCAACAGAAAGCAATGCTCAGCAACACCTCATTCAACACAAATGAATTCCCAATACATAATTAAACAACACTCGGATCATCACTGCAAACTCTCTTACTCAACACCCTTCTTTTTTTTATATATATGCAAATACAAACATAAATTAAACGTGCTAAAGCAAGTAAACATACATCCTAATGCAAACAAATAAAAAATAAAGACAAACTACATGCAACTATATGAACCTAAATGCAACTATATGCAGCAAATGTGAAATCTTTCGCCTCACTACAAAGAACATACAAAATGCCCACCTCCCCACACTTGAATCGTTGCTTGTCCTCAAGCAATCACAACACCATCATGAAATAGAACAAACACGAGAACAAGAATGCAAGAAAGTAGGAATAAAAGAGGTAGTGAGGAGGAGAATTCACCGGGTCATCGGCGGGACGATCGAGCAAGGTAGAGAAGAATTAGGGTTAGGCAAACTCTGCAATCAAATTGGGGCTAAAGAAATTGGAGATGTGCAATTAAACCCCTAACTTCCAACTTTTATCAAAATGACCCCTTAGAATTGAATTTCCACAATGCATACCACTGACAGAATAAGAGCAATACATACCACAGACTTCAACTGATGTTTTTTTAAATTTATTTTTTATTTTTTTTTATTTTTTATTTTTTTTATGAAAAAGAGCTAAACCTACGAAATCCAAAACAACAAAAAAAATGAAAAAGAAAACGAAAGAGTGTGGGTTACCTCCCACAAAGCGCTTTTGTTTAACGTCGTTTGCTCGACGAAACTCCCTTTTTAATTGCTAGGCGGATCTTTAATTTTTTCTCTCTCGACTTCAATTTCACGATAGATGTAAACCCTTATATGACACTATCAAGAAAAATAAGAGTTTTCAATGGAATGAAGAATGTCAGAGTGCTTTTGAGAAGTTGAAGGAATTTTTAGCACATCCTCTTATCATGGCAAAACCTTTGCCAAATAAAGTTTTCTACTTATACTTGGCGGTTTCAAATTGGGCACTTAATGCTATTCTTATTCGGCATGAGGGACACATACAACATCATGTATATTATGTGAGTCAATCCTTACATGATTCTGAAATAAGATATCCACCGATGGATAAGTTAGCCTATGCCCTGATTATGTTAGCTCGAAAACTTCGACCTTACTTTCTTGGTCACCAAATAGAGGTTCTGACTAACTACCCCTTGAGACAAGCTTTACAACAACCAGATGCGTCAGGATGAATGTTAAAGTGGTCAGTTGAACTTGGTCGATATGATATCTCCTAAACATTGAGAATTACAATTAAAGGTCAAGTTGTGGCTGACTTCATTATGGAATTTTCGTCATCGATTGAGTTGCAACATGATTTAACAGTCCTTTGGAAACTCTTTGTAGATGGGTCTTTTATAGCAAAAGGGGTTGGTGTTGGTATAGTGTTAATTAATTCGAGTCAATACTGCTAGTGCACAACACTAAAATTGGAATTCTCTGCAAGCAACAATTAAGCTGAGTATGAAGCGGTATTAGTTGGACTGCAAATAGCGAAGTCCATGGGAGTCACTAATGTCACTCTGCATAGTAACTCACAATTGGTTATAAGTCAAATTAGAGGAGCATACGTTGCCAAAGATGAAAAGATGGTGCGATATCTTGATCAAGTTAAAAAGAGAATCGATGAACTACAGGTCCAAGTCAAACAAATACCTATAACTGAGAATGCTCAAGCTGATCCCTTGGCTTGATTGGCATTAGGGGCCGGAATAGCCAACCTAATAATAATTGAAGTCGGTCGGCAAATGGCATCTTCAATTGTGACCGATTACAACATGATGGAGATATATAAGAAGTCAAGTTGGATTAGTCAAATCAAAAGTTATCTGTAAAGAGAAGAGGTCCTAGATAATCCTATCCAAGCCCATCAGCTTCGTATTAGAGCTACAAGATACACTTTAATGAGAGGAGTAAAAAAGATTTTCATTACCATTACTACGATGTCTTGATGAAGATGAGGCTCAATATGTTATGAGAGAAATTCATGAAGGAATATGCGGTAATTACTGGGGAAGGCCAAACCTTAGCCTTCAAAATCATCCGCTAAGGATATTTCTGGCCGAACTTAAAAAAGAATGCAATAAAGTTTGCTCAAAAGTGTGAAAAATATCAATGTTACACACCATCAAACTGATCTTCAGCCCAAAACCTAAACGACAGTGATAATTCCATGGCCCTTTGCAAAATAGGGAATTGATTTAATCGGACCACTACCTATTGGAAAAGGTGGAGTGAAATATGCCATTGTCTCAGACTACTTCACAAAATGGGTAGAGGTTGAACCCTTAGCTAAGATTACTGAAAGCAAGATGGTTGATTTCGTATGGAAGTCAATAATATATTGGTTTGGAGTACCACATTCTATCGTAACCGATAATGCCAAACAATTTGATAGCACTGAGTTTAAAGAATTTTGCGCTGAGCTATATATTCGAAATCATTTTTCTACACCAAACCATCCACAGTCCAATGATCAAGTTAAAGCAGTCAATAAAATTCTCAAGTACATGCTGAAGACTCAATTAGAAGAATCAAAGGGATGTTGGCCCGAAGAGCTACTGGGAGCACTCTGGTCTTATCGAACTACTTATCGGACAGCCACTAGGGAACCTCCTTTTTCATTAGCCTTTGGGATAGAAGATGTTATCCCTACAGAAATTAGAATCCCATCATACTGAGTTACAAACTATGATGAACATCAAAGTGATGAAAATCATAAAATAGAATTGGACTTAGTGGAAGAAAAAAAAAAGGGATGCTAGCCTAAGGAATACAATACTGAAACAAAGAAGTGCACATTATTTCAATCACCAGGTGCTGAGTAGGAGGTTCTAAGTTGGAGACTTGGTGCGCTAAAAAATATATAAGACCAAAATTTGGCACCATTTAGACCAACTTGTGAAGGCCCTTTCAGGGTGATATGAATTTTACCTAACTGAGCTTATGAGCTAGAAACCATGGAGGAAAGAAAGCTAAGACATCCATGGAATGTACAACATCTCAAAAAATACTATCAGTAGTTACCTAGTCTTTAAATCTTACATTTTCTTTTATCGGTCATTGTAAACCTTATGTAAATTCTACTTGTTAAATAAAGTATGTTGTTTTTCCCTTATTTAGCTACTAATCAGCTAACCATAGGAAAAAATAAACAAAGTAAATTGAGCATTAATGTTCAAAATAAGCGAATTTCTTACATAGAAGAAAATTAGTTCAAAAATAAGAAAATAGGTCTTTATATAGAAAATCAGAAAAAATAAATGAAAAAACTAAGTCTCGACAACATCTTCCCTAGTAGCCTCTTGTTGATTAACAAGCCCCATCTCAGACTGATCGATTAGTCCTATTTGAACTTCTACAACAACATCAACAGCCTCTATCACCTCTTCCGTACCAAGATCCGGCACCCAAGAGAGATTCTTTCTTTCAATAAAAGCCAGTAGGTCGGCCTTTAAAGACTCAACATCAAAACTTGGGTCTTTCCTGATGATACTGTTGATAACATCTTCCTTAGCCAACACATAAGCTAAATTGTAATCAGCAACATATTCTGAAGAGGCCTTAAAATTCTCGTTTGCCTTATCGGTGATATCATATTTTACTTGGGCAATCTCTTCAGCAATTTTCTCCTCGATAGACCTCTTAAGTGCTTCAATCTCTTTCCCCTTCTCGGCTAAAGTATCACGTCCCATTTTTCGCACTTAAAAATTATCAGATTTTTCATTTTGGGCGTGAAGAAAGAAGGGGAAAAGACGTGCATGATATAAAATAGAAATCTTTGGAAACAGAAAACATATGATTTTTACATAAACAAAACCACGGCATCTAGCCGAAATAAAACATTGCAGTGAAAAAACATCAGGATCCATTATCCATAGGATTTACGAAGTTATACTTACAAAACGAGAATTTTATAAACGTTATGTGACAAAAGATAGAATATAAAAATATCCAGATAGGGCACCATCTCTCTCTCTAAAGCTCAATATGCTCGTCATCTCCTATAACATGAGTCGTCTCCTATAGTATGAGTACAGAATAGGGGTGAGTGCGTTGAATACACTCGTGGGGATACTTTTCATGTTTTTAACAGTTTATTAGGTAGGTATAACAAATAGACACAACATATAGAATGCATAGCACATAATTCGGATCCTTTATGGACACGTTGTCCCATTAGAGCTCATATCTGCAGCGAGGGTGGGTACTCCTCGTTGACTCCAGGTGCGGTACTCCCCGACTTATTATACGGGTATCATTATTCCCCCGTAATATGAAAGTAGACCTTCGTCCATTCAACATGAATTTGACCTTTGTCTCTTTATATAAATCTGGACTTTCGTCCTTTCACAAATACTCAGGTGCGGGTATTTCCCGTCTTATCCCTACAAATCTCAGGTACGGGTATTACCCAACTTACCCCTACAAGAACGGTAACCATGGACACATTAATCATAGCATATAATCACAGCACATAAGGTTCAACAATTCATTTAATATCAAGTTCATAAGCATGCGTTCATTTATCATCGTAGTATGTTAAATACCGTAGCGTATAATTATAAGAGTTTAGAAGTTACCCCCACCTTGTTCGGTGGTTACCACATGAGTAGCGAGTATCAAATATCGAGTATCTCAAAACTCAATCCAACTGGTAGCCTACATAAGTTACAGTGTTTCTTAGATCCTTAATAAGTATAATTAAAACTATAAATGATTCCAAAGAAAGAACGATCGTTAAAGATACGACGAATCGAGAGATCTAAAGATTGAGGTTGGAGAAACGAGAGTGGATGTTCAGTTTATAGGGCTGAGATGAAAGATGATGAAATTTGGGTCGCAATGGAAAAAGAATGAGCTCAATCGGAGTTGAAACGAGCTTAAATAGAGCGTTTTAAGATTGAAGGGTATTTTGGTAATTTTGGTAAAACGGTGAGGAAGAGGGAAAGATTAGGGTTGTTACGGAAAAAGAATGAGCTCAATCGGAGTTAAAACGAGCTCAAACGGAGCGTTTTAAGATTGAGGGGTATTTTGGTAATTTTGGTAAAAAAGCGAGGAAGAAGGAACGATTAGGGTTGTTACGGAAGAAGAATGAGCTCAATCGGAGTTGAAACGAGCTCAAATGGAGCATTTTAAGATTGAGGGATATTTTGGTAATTTTGAACAAAGGGTTGACTTTGATCGGGACCCATGACTTTCGATCGACAACAACTCGATAATAACGTACGACGAAAAAAATGGGATTCGTATCGAAAACATGGCGTGCGCGCATACCCGTCACACAGCGTCGCGCGCACGTGCTTCCCATCTCCCGGCACCCACGCACGCCCATGCACGCCGGGCACGACCGGACGCCAACATCCGGTAGCTAAACTCGACGTGCTCACGACCGTGCACGCCGAGCACGACCGTGCGAGCCCGTGCGCCTAGCGTCTCCCGGCAACGTGTGCCCAGCGCGCCCGGCGTCTCCCGACGCCGTGTGCCTAGACCAGCCCCTCAACTGTTTTCGCCCCCCTCAAATTCCAACCATAGCCGGCGACACCACCTGACACGGCGGTGCAACGAGGCGACCTCCCATCGCCGGCAACCAACAACCCAAAAACACACACACTATCACGTAAAAACACACACACACCAGCTTACACACACACAACCACTTTCCACCACCACTTCCGACCCCGGCGCCGCCGCCCACGGCGGCACCACCACCCCCAACTGATAGCCCGACATCCCGGGAGGGTCAGCCACCACTCCGGCGAAGGAGAAGAGAGAGAGAGAGAGAGAGAGAACCGAGGAGAGAGAAAGGGTAGAAAAACTAGGGTTTAGGGTTTGAAGGCGGTTTTTCGTCGTTTTCCGGCGAACAAGAAATCGAAATTGAAATCCGAAACCTTTCCTAGACTCGTCTCGACGAGACCTACGTTCTGTGCGAAAATCGGCCGAAACTAACAAAGTTGAATTTTTCCAACCACCGGCGGTGGCGCCGGTGACCAGAAAACAGAAAATCGAAAGAGAGAAGGGAGGAGAGAGAAACTTACGTGTTTTCATTGATTTCGCCTCGTTCGGAAAAATAGTGATTTTTGAATCAAAAACACTCCTATTTATAGATTTTCAAAAATCACTATACATCCAAAATATCTTGGTTACTATTCACCAAAAATATCTCGGATTACTATTCATCAAAATATCTTTCGTTTTTTCCGAATCTTCGAATTTCGCCCTTTTCTTCGCCATTTGAGCTACGGGTCTCCGATTGACTTCTAGTTCATTTCTATCTTCTCATTTTTCCATTATGCATCTAATGGTAAAATAATAATCTATGTTCCACGACTAATTTTTATTTCCATCTAAAACATGCATTAATCACGTATCTAAAACGCATATAATTAAATTAAACAGTTAAAATTAACGCACATAAATTTCAATTAAGGGTTTAATATTTAATCAATCAATTATATTTCATTTTTGGTCCGGGGCGCTACACAAAGTCTTCTCCACTGAGTTTGCTCTCTTTTTTGCTTATTTCTCGTTCTTCTCATAATTCTTCAATCGTTGATTTAACTTTGCTGAAACACCCTTTTCGGCATCATAGCCAGCCTTCAAAGAACCAAGCTAATTACCCATTATCAAATATTCATTCTCTATCTTTATTATGTCGGTATTTGCATTCACAAGAAAATCATGACACCGACCACTCATAACCATAGCCAAAGTAATTCACTCAGAAGCAATCATGGATCTAGCATATTCTTCCATCTTCGGGGTCCAAGATCAAAGTGAGATTTCACTTGCATCTCGAACATCCTGAGGAAAATTTTCCAAACTACTTGATGTTTGTGTAACCATTGAGCAGTAGTCTCGGTAAAAAGTTGGTTTTTTCCCCTTTTTCATTTTAGAAATAGCCGACCGACTAGGATCCAAGTCAAAGAAAAGACCACGCTTTTCGGTCGGTGACACCCTCAAGTGAGTAGCTAAGAACATGGGGCATGATGCAAAGACAACACTTCCGATTGAAATGAGGGATTAGCAAGTACCCATTGTCTTTTCTTGTGGGCTGCTCTCCCGGCTGCTGGGATAGGTGTTGAATAAGGCCTCTTCGATGCTGCGGAAGCCTTCCCATTCCTCTTAGACATACGTGCTAGAATATTATCTTTGCTTCATGAATTGCAAATGTGTATCTCTATAACCAATTGTAAATCAAATATACATTCATTCAATAGTCATAAAAAAACATGTTTTAGATAGACAGTAGCCAATGAAAGTATCAAGGTTACCAAAGATCGGATTGGGAATTTCCTCGTCTGGATGATAAGGTGCTAAGTCTGGCCTCAAATCAGCTTGTTCGGTCACTAAGTATAAAAAATTCCTCTTAGTAAAAGAAAATCGATCGACCTGAGTTATTCGGTCGATAAAGATCTTAGAAATCTCATCCTCGGAGGGTTCAATTAAACCTACAGAAAGAGAAATTTTTAAGAATATTAGAACACCAGAAAATAGAGTGATTTTAGGAAAAATACTTACGGTACCGGAGGAATAAGTTGCTCAAGGGCAGATAGACATTCTATCTCTTTCAAAATTCGGTGTCGACCAATTTTTACCAACAAAAAACCATCTTTCACGCCAATTTTTAACAATATCGGCTACATCGGTTAAAAACCTACTACCATTCCTCCTGGATAAGTAGAACCACTCTAAATCTACTCCATCAGCTCTAACTTGGAATATATATGACATCTCAGTAGGCGTAGAAATGCTCCAACCCTTCTAGTGAAACATTAGTATGGTCCCAATAAGAAGTGACCACACATTTGGGGACAGTTGACTAGGTGCAATCCCCCACTCATAAAGGTAATCAGTAATAATTTTAGGTATGAGAATCTAAGGCCAGAATATAGCATACGGTAATGAACACTAATACAATCGACAGGGGGCCTATCTATAGACTCACCGACTTCAGGTAAAAATAGAGTAACATCACCAGAATATGATATGTACACTTATATGCATCTAACTTCTCAAAATCAGTATCACTACGAATTTAGCCGGCTAAAAATTTTGTTACTGAATAGGTACTAGTAGGTGGTCTATACCAAATTTTCTCTATTTCCCCTCTATCAGTTTGAGATACCTCACCAAAGTCTCTCATCACCCTCAATGGTTCAACCGACTTAGTATGAGACTCTCCCCCACCTTCTCCATCACCATCAGATTGAATCTCAAATTATCTCAATATACTACTCGTACTTCGTGAATCTCCTCCACTCATTATTGCTAAAAATATATACACTAAAATTTGAAATAATTAGAAAAAGAGAGACCAATTAAAGAAAAGAGATGGTGACCAATAGCGTACCTTAATTGGTGACCGTTTAGCTCTCTTTAAAATATTTTTTTAGGAATTCTTGGAGAGTAATGATAGAGAATGAAAAGAAAACTCACTATTTATAAGGAATAATTTTTTGGGAAGAGGGTAAACCTATTTTCCACCAATAAAAATTACCATGTGGAAAAAATTCAAAATATATTTAAAATAAACCGAAATATAAAAAATCTAAACTATAAAATAAATAATGACCGAATATGAAAATGAATGAGATGATAAAAAGGAAATTTTTAACCCACCGAATAGATCTTTACTACGTATCCTTTTTTAATTGAACATTTCATAGGTAGATATACTGATAACAGTGAAACTATTAGAACTCTTCTTAATGATTTAAGATGTAAGACTCTTACTGAATTCAGATGGTATAAAGATACCTTCTTATCCAGAATCTTTGAATTACCAGAATGTAATTCTGACCATTGGAAAGCTAAATTTATAGATGGACTTCCAAATCTTTTTGCTGAAAGAGTCAGAAAAATGAATGAGATGATAAAAAGGAAATTTTTAACCCACCGAATAGATCTTTACTACGTATCCTTAATAGTAGTATTAATTATAAAATAAAGTGGCCACAAATTTTGGCATATCTTCTCTCTCTTCATATATATTTGCGTTCATGTTGTTTAGGCTAGATTAGTTAGTAGTAAATATTTTTTAAAAAAAGGGGCATATCTTTGTACCACCGACAATATAGGCTAGGTTAGTTAATAATTAATGTTAAAATAGCCATGTATTTTATACATAGCATATCTTCTGCCTACCGAAATGCCAAGCCCACCGAATACATATGATGTGTTAACTTTAGGTAAATAAATAAATAGATATCATAAGAATAATTAAAAATAATAATTTTTTTTAATTATAGTTTACATAATTAAGTAAACCTACCAAAAAGATATATAGTTGGTTATTGATGTTTTTTGAACAAGTTAGATAAATTAATATCATAATGAGAAAATAAGGAGAGAATCTAAACTAACCATGTACACTATATTATAGGCTACAAAATTAAATATAGATAATCGAGATAATTGAAATTATTACAGACTTTTTCTTTAAATAAACTATTAAGAATTATCATTGATATTAATGATCCTTTTTAAGACTCTTCTAGATTGAATAAGGTTTGCAATATATTGCTTTTACTGATCGATAAATTTGGATCCACTTCTTGGTTATAAATAAATTATCAAGAACCGAATCCAAGGGGTCATTGTTATACTCGGTCGATAAATTTTTATTAAAAAGGCTAATAGCTGCCGATTAAATTAAGCCTTTCTGGCTACTAATAAAGCTACTGGCCACCGATTAAATTAAGCCTTTTTGACTACTGATAAGGCTGATAGCCACCAATTAAATTAAGCCTTTTTGGCTACTGATAAGACTAATAGCCATCGATTAAATTAAACCTTTTTTGCTACAAAAAAATGCTATTAACCACCGATTAAGTATTTGGACTACTACTAAATTACATTTTAGCAAAGAAAAACACTTCAAAAGCTTACAATTGGTCACCCACTAAAGCATCGATTTGGCCTTTTTTGCTGCTGACATCAAACACTCATGATCGGTCAGAAACGTTTCAGACCAATAGAATAATTGAAGGATAATGATTAGACGGATAAGCTTGAAGAACAACACCTATACCTATGAAGACATATGTCGGGTATACAATGACATAGTTGTTACCTACTACTTCATGCAAATACAATTGTAAATAGAGTCTACACTTGTACAAGCTACTATAGTAGCTATGATAATTGTTTTACTATTTTTAGATTATAAATCAACTATAAAATGGTGAAAAATGTCTAGGAAAGTCACAAATTTAGCAATAAAAACTTCTTTTTACTTCTCATGCTTTCATAAATTCGTAGCATAATTTCTCATTGTCGATCACCAAGTAGCCTCAATACTCATCTGATGTTTCAAATTGCTAATTGATCGGTGAAAATAGTTAGCCACATATAATTATCAAATTACCCATTAACCATCAAATTTATTTGAAAGTTGATCTTTCATATCAAATATTACAATTATTTGGTATCAATATTTATTGATATTTCTCTCTATTATAGAGATATTATTAGAAAATATGGTTACATCTCAATTAATATTGGTAACCAACATTATTGGAAATATCATGATATATTTAAAAATTATCAGTATATTTTAAACCTAGGTTGTTACTTCAAATTCCATATAATCTGCACCAAAATTTTTGTGCACCTTAGATCCATGCACTCGAGTCAAATCTGACCGAGACCACTTTTGACATGCTCTCATACACCCTACGCACCCAAGTATCCGCCCTTAACTCGTTCCAGCGTGTTATACCTTTTAATTATGTTAGTTATATCTTTTAGTAATGTTGGATACCTTAACATTTTTTTAAACGGACATTATTGTACCTTTCATATATTTTAGTTATGATAGTTGTACATTTATATATAAAGTATAAGTAATATAACACAAATGTATATATGTACAAATTGTGGCGAAATTGTTCTTTTTTTTTTAAGTTAAAATATTACATAAAGGTCAGGTTATTTGTACATGAAGGTCATACTAATATAACGTAAATGTTACACTAATATAACATAAAGATCAACATCTGAATCAAAAATAAATAAAAAGATTTTATTACTTAAATTGCTCCGTAAATATAACATAAAGCTCAACACCTAAATCAAAATAAATAAGTAAGAGTTTATTACTTAAATTGTTCAGTAAATTAGGGGGTCTAGCAATTTCGAACTTTAAGTTTTCGGGCTGACAATTTAAGACTTTAACTTTTCGAGTTTCACGAATTTTGTCCAATTTCAACCCGAATCGTTCAATTTGACCAAAATTGCATGTGAATCGCACGTGATCTTTGAAATTCGGGCTTTTTGGCCCAATTTGCTAATGTGAAATTCATTTTACACTTATGTGGGATATGCTTGCTTATGTGGCCATCCTTTTTTGAATGAAATTGTTTATGTGGATTATATAAATTAAAAAAAAAAACAAAATTATTAAAAAAAAATTAAAAACAAAAATAAATTCAAAGAAATCAAATTAAAAGTTTAAAACACACCAAAAAAAAAATACCGCCTCTTTCCCATCTCCTTCCCCAATTCTCTGCAACTTCCGCCCACACGCACCGCCGATGACACCAATTGAAAGACGCAGGAAATTATATACTTATATATCAGAACGATCCCCTCGTTGAACCCATTTCAATGCCCAAATTAATTTCAATATTCATATTCTAAGAGACCTTCAATTTCACCCAAAATCACTCCAAAATTTCAACGAGGGAGGAGGTTTCCATTGGGAAATTTCACTTGTTGAAGTCTAGCCAGTGTGCAACGATTCTCGCCGGAGATGGGTTTGCCCTGATCAAAGATGCAGCACTCATAATGAAAGTATAAATTATTTCACCAAAATAATTCAGATTTCATAAGGTAAAAAAAAAAAAAAGAATAGGAAAGAAAGAAGACCTGGTGTGAAGTATCTTAAGGAAATAAATAAATAAATAATTATAAAAACTTGAAAGCAACAACAGCGATGATAATGGGAGGAAATCCACTTGCACTCGAGAAATTAGAAACATAATATATACAAATGATAGTGATGGCATTTATTTATAATCTTGAGGCTGGTGGAGGTCGGGAATGAAGATCGGAATTGAGGCTGGCGGAGGTCGCGTGGTGAGGGTTGGACTGTTAACGGAAACGGTGAGATGGAGATGGTCGGAACTGTCAAGAGAAGGAACTGTGTGCAGAGTGAAAAAAATTAGGGTTTTCCAAATTTTTTTTTTTTCAGATTATTTCCTTTTCTTTTTTTTTTTTTTTTGGAAAAGATCATTTATTTTTAAAATTTTAATTTGTGTTAACAAGATTTTAAATGTGTTAATGTATTTAATTTTTTTGTTAGTGATGTTTTTAATTTTCAGATTTCCATTTTTTATTTTTCTGTTTATTTTAATTTATTTATTTTTCTATTTTTATTATTTTCAATTTTCAGATTTTTATTTTTTATTTTTAATCTTATGTGGCGCGATGATGTGTAAATATTAATGCCATCGGGATTGCCACTTGTACAATTATATTACACATAGGCGAAATTGAGTGAAATTGACTCTAAAAGCCCGAATTTCAAAACTCACGCACAATTTACAAGCAATTTCGGCCTAATTGAGCGATTTAGGCTGAAATTGGGCAAAATTCGCGAAGCCCGAAAAAGTAAAAGTGCTAAACTATCAGCCCGAAAACTTAAAGTTCGAAATCGCCAGACCCCCCTAATTTACTGGGCAATTTAAGTAATAAACTCAATAAATAATAATAATAATAAGGGGCACGGATCCAGGTCAAATTTGAGCCGATTCGAGTGCACCATGCACCAGGTGTACATAAGACCTACTCTATAATATGTTGTTCATTTGGGCGTAGAGAGATAAGAGGAAATTATATGGGTAAAGATCATGAGAGGTTGGGTGTACGTACATACGTGCCCAACCTATACAAAAAAATGAAAAATTGAGTAAAATTTCATCTAATAAAATGTGGTGTAACTCTCACCAAATTTTGCCAAAACGAAATTAGTATTTAATAGGTAAATTACATTTTTGGTAATTAAAGTATACCCTAATTTCATTTTGGGTACCCCTATTTTTGCGAGTTACAATATTGGTATCCAATGTTTCAGAAAATTGTACATTGGGTACGTTCCATCAAGTTTCCGTTCAAACTTGACGGAATCTAACTAACCCTAATTTTTTCAGAATGAAAGGAGGAAAAATGACTGATCAATTCAAATGTCTCCGTCGAGAATCAGAATTTGCACCACAGAAGCATTGCTAACAACTCCGGCCAGTAAATTTCAAACTTTCTTCCTCCCTCCTTGGATTCCGATGTAATTGCCGATACAATCAAGTCCTTCTTTCCGATGGGTGCTTCCGATGAGGCAACTTCCTCATCTAAGCAGTTTCAGAGCTTCCCCACCCCTGATTTAATACAAAGAGGTAGCAACCACAGCCAGGACCTATAACTTTCATTGCAGTCGTTCCAAGATCCGATTCTCCTTGACAACCATCATCAAAGCCCCAACCACCACACGGAACAAGCACCACGTGTCCATGGCCAAGTTCTCCCGAGTGGCACTCCATTGGGATTCAATGGCTCCACCGCCACATGGCCGGACCACCACCAATTGGTATGCGCTCGCAGCCTGGAATGTTGTCGGCGGAACCCGCTAGATAGCTTCTTCAACTCACCGGTAGCGCCCCGCCTCTCCTGCAACATCTGCTAGGCCACAACCAGTTGTATTCACATAGGGGACCCCTTCAATCTAGTAATTCACCTTCAGTTTGTGCTTGGATAGACCCTTCTATGGTGGTTTTTCTACAAGATTAATAACAGGATTGAAGATGATTGAAGAAATTAGGGCACGGTAGCTTTTTTCAGAATGAAAGGGCGAAAAATGACTGATTTTCGCAGAAAATAAATTAGGTTTGGTTAGATTTCGTCAAGTTTGGACGGAATCTTGATGGAAGGTGCCCAATGTGCAATTTTTTGAAACATTGGGTACCAATACTGTAACTCGCAAAAACAAGGGTATCCCAAACTAAATTGGGTATACTTTAGGTACCAAAAATGTAATTTATCCTACTTTATGTATAAATTATATGTTTGTGAATTAACCACTTCATTAAGTCGATCATCATCATGTGTTCACATCAACCTCATTGGTAGATTCCATGTTTGTTTTTTTTTATCATTTTTTTCCTTCCATCTCTCATTCTTTTCATTCATTTCTTTTCAACTACAATCATTATCTCATATCTACAAATAATGTTTCACTTAAGAACTAAAATATAAACCCTAGATAATACTTCTAATCCTAAAGGCATACAAATATGAAAAATAAAAAGACTGTACAATAAAAAGACTCTTCAAAACATTGAAACTATAAATGAATTCTAAATCGACAAGTTTGATAAATGGCAACCTTTGGTTGTGGCTATTGTTAGAGTTCTTTCTATGGATGATGAGTGTGGCTCTGCAAATGAACTCCTAATGATTCTTTTGGACATAAGTACGAGGATTGACATAAAAAGAATGTCATTTGATATGAAATTGTGTTGTTCTGATGATGAATTATCAACATAAATACAAATGTATTTGAATAAAAAAATAAGAGGTATGCCAAAATATTTATTATTACTTTAATTATATATTAAATTTAGGATATGTTATGGAAATTGACAATTATTATACTATAAGAGCAAATGTTAATTTTTGATGTGAAGTGAAAAAGGAATTGAGATTAAATCACTATCATCACCATGACGACATTGCTTCAAACAAAATATCTTCCTCCACATTCTCCTTTGTCATCAGATTACTTTGTCGCCACAAAGTTATGAATCTTTGTTCATTAATTTATTAATTCTCAAATGATACATGATTTAATAGATATGATGTAATAATTGTAATTGAAAGTGGGGTTAATATTAGATTTCATACCCGAAAGTATGGATTATTTTAGATTTGGTACCCCTGAGTCATCACTCATCATAAGTAGTACCCATATTATTGAAATTTCATCACATTTGATACCCGTCATTAAAATTCCATCAAACCAAACGGAAATTAACTAACTTATCGATTTTGGAGGCAAAATTAGGTCATTTCAAAACCCCCCCCAATTCAACCCCCAAAGAACGCTACCTCTCTTTCTTTCATTACTTGTCTGTTAGGATGTATACTATAAGTCTAGCTTTTGTATGAGCATCTTTATGATATGAGATTCATTATGATCAAATGTTTGCATTTTATATTTGTTATATATATGTTAATGCAATTGTCCAGATTAATCTATATTGTAGATAACATGGTGTGTGGTGCCACACAGAAGATCATGCTATCAGTTTCTTATAGATTATAAATAGTAGCTCACAACCAAGATGGATTTGGACAAACCATTGGAACGATTATAGTGTAATTTGGTATTAGTCTATCTTGACTATAAAGTTACACTAGTACATTTTGTATGTATTGAGCAGGACCATTTGATGTTGTTCGATTTGTACTGACTATATAAAAGAACAAGACCTCTGTTATTATGGATGTGCGCCTTCTTAATCCCTATATAATAACGGACACATGTAATCAGTGTTTGTTTCTTTAATTTGCCAATGAGTGAGATTTATTTATAAATCAATAGGCTCAGTGAATTGGGAGATAGCATTATTTATATGGTGTATTGTTGATTATAGAAGGAATCTGTGTCCTAATTATTTAGGATGATGATGTCCCCATGAGAAGCTCATAAGGATTATCATGTAAACCCTGCAAGTGGATTTAATCCGACATGATAATAAAGATGAGTGGTACTACTCTTGGAATTAGATGTAAATTAATTAAGTTGTCAGTGACTTATTTAATTTACGGACATTCGATATCTTAAACGCGGGAAAATAAACGTGCACATAATAAATGAGCCCATATTGTAATATGGGATTAGGACGGTAGTTCAATTATAACTCCTTAGTGGATCGAGTTATAATTGATGGGCTTAAGTTGGGTGTTCGGACCGAACACAGGACACCTAACCCCATCAGGAGGCCCAACCCTAATTCCTCCTCTAGGTCCCTGTTGTAGCCTATAAATAACCCTATACATCAGCGCCTCCTGATACACGAATTCTCAATCTCACACGTAAAATCAGTTTCAAAAGAGAGTAGTGAGGAGGCGGGTTTATTTCTGAGCCTTTGGAAGATCGTCGCCCACATGACGTCCAAAGAAAAGGGATAGGAATACGGTAGAAGATCGAGAGGTTCAGAATCGATCAGTTTGTCTTCGAGAAAGGTATGTTTTCTTCCACTGCGCATACCCTTTGGATCCCGATTCCGATTGCATAGGGCCGGCGATCCGTCGGTTCCAACATTATCAACCCTAATTCATCTTCCAACAATTCACTCAATCGATTCTCTTTGTTTATCAAAGTCTTCCAAATTCCAGCTGCAGTCTCTGTCGATTTGAGATGCGTCTGTTGTTTTGATCTAGCTGTTGGGTTGGGTTTCCAACATGTGGAGAAGCCCAATAGCCAACATACTTGTAGAGCCCAAGTAGGTCTAATACTTGGTGTTATCTTACTCTAGAGAGCAGTAAGACAACACGTGAGAGAGCAGTAAGAGAGAAGAGTGAGAGTAGTGAGACAAACTACTATTCATGTTTTCAGAGAACTCCAAGAGCCAGAAATTTGCAGAAACAATATCTTGAGTTTCAACCGTTGGATCGAGCTGAAATTTGAACAACACGTTCAGGACTCGTCGAGATACATTCTGAATGGTGGAGATCGTATTTGAGATCTGTATTGTCAGGAATAGCTAAAAATAAAGGGGTCTATTTTCTGGGCGATTCACTTCTGCGCAATTGAGTTTAAGAGGTCGTTTCTCACAAACCAACAGTTGAATCAAGCTGTATTTTGGACAACGCATTCAGTAGACATTGTAGTTCATTCTAGACGATGAAGATCGGGTTCTGACCTTTTTAGTATTGGGAACAGTAGATGGACAGTTTGGTGTTGTTGGTGAGATCATTCTTATCTCATTGTAGTTATCAAGTATTGTGTGTCTTGATAAGTTTGTGGTTGTATATCTGTTTTGACAGATTGTAATACTTGGATTCTTGTCATAGTGACGCTTTTGCGTGGACTACGGTCCCGTGGTTTTTACTCCTTACATTGAGGAGGTTTTCCACATAAAAATTGTTTGTGTTCTTATTGTGGTGATTGTCTTTTATTGTGCATTGTTATTTAGTATTGCTTCCTGCTAGATTCACACAAGAGAGAGATAATTGATCATTCCGTTGCATAGACGAATAATATTTGTGCTATTATTCGTGTGTTTATCCCAACAAAGTGGTATCAGAGCGGGGTTTCTGCTCTGTGCCTTGTGGTGAATATGAAAACTAATACTAATAGGATGGTGAATCTCAATGGTTCAAATTATCATGTGTGGAAAGGAAAGATGGAAGATCTTCTGTATGTGAAAGATTTCTATCTACCAATATTTGAGACCAACAAGCCTGATGGTAAAACTGATACTGAGTGGAATATATTACATCGACAAGTGTGTGGTTACATTATGTAGTGGGTGGATGATAATGTGCTAAACCATGTTAGTGGAGAAACTAATGCACAAGTATTATGGGAAAAGTTGGAGCAATTGTACGCTAGGAAAACTGGGAACAATAAGTTGTTCTTAATCAAGTAGTTGATGAATTTGAAGTTTAAAGATGGCACTCCTATAACTGATCACTTGAATTCATTTTAGGGTATCATTAACCAGTTGGCAGGAATGAATATCAAGTTTGAAGATGAAGTACAAGGTTTACGGCTCCTTGATACATTGTCGGATTCATGGGAGACTTTTAGGACATCCTTGCCCAATTCAGCCCCTGATGGTACCATTACCATGGATTTAGTTAAGGGCAGCGTTTTGAATGAAGAAATGAGAAGAAAATCGCAAGGCTCTTTTCAGCAGTCAGAGGTTTTGGCCACAGAGAATAGGGGAAGAAGTAAAAGTAGGGGTCCAAAAGGCAAATAGAAAGACAGAAGCAAATCCAACAGATATAGCAAAGCTGAGTGTTGGAATTGTGGCACTCTAGGACACATAAAGAAGTACTGTAGAAAGCCCAAGCAAGATGACAAGAAAGATAAAGGAAAAGAAAAGAAAAATGAAGAAACGAAATATGATGATCGGGTGTCCGCTGTAACAGGTGACTTTCTTATCCTTCGTGATTATGAAGTTGTCAATCTTGCACAGCGTGAGAGTAGTTGGGTGGTTGATAGTGGTGCATCCATGCATGCTACATCTCGGAGAGATATGTTCACATCCTACACGTCAAGTGACTTTGGAAACATTAGGATGGGTAATGATGGCTTGGCTAAGGTCATTGGTGTTGGAGATGTATGTTTCCAGACTAGTAATGGTGCTACACTAGTTTTGATAAATGTCAAGCATGTACCTAATCTTTGTTTGAACTTGATATCCGTTGGAAAACTTGATGATGAAGGTTTCTACAGTTTGTTCTTTGATGGTCAGTGGAAACTTACAAGAGGTTCATTGGTGGTTGCTAGAGGCCAAAAGTACTCATCATTGTACTTAATGCAAGCAAAACTACTTGATCGCTCCATAAATGCTGTTGAGAATGAAGGAAAGATTGAGTTGTGGCATAGCAAACTCAGCCACATCAGTGAAAAGGTATTGAAGATTCTGGAGAAGAAAAACCGTATTCCAGATATGAAGAATGCATCCCTGAAGAAGTGTGCTCACTGTTTGGCAGGAAAACAAACTAGAGTTGCTTTCAAGACGCCAACTCCTTCCAAAAAGTCAGGTATACTTGATTTAATATATTCTGATGTTTGTGGTCCTGTGAAAATTAGAACTCTTGGTGGTGCTTTATATTTTGTGACATTTATAGATGATCACTCAAGAAAGAAATGGATCTACACATTGAAGACGAAGGACCAAGTACTTGATGTGTTCAAGCAGTTTCATGCCTTAGTTGAGAGATAAACAGGAAGAAGCTGAAGTGCATCAGGACAGATAATGGAGGTGAATACATTGGTCCTATTGATGAGTATTGCAAGCAGCAAGGCATCCGACATCAAAAGACTCATCCAAAGACTCCACAGTTGAATGGGCTTGCTGAAAGAATGAACAGAACATTGGTCGAAAGAGTAAGATGTTTGCTTTCAGAAGCAGGTTTGTCTACATCATTTTGGGGTGAGGCCTTGAGTACGGTTGTACATGTCTTAAATCGTATACCATGTGTTCCTTTAGACTTTGATGTTCCAGATAGAGTTTGGTCGGGAAAAGATGTTTCATATGATCATTTGCGTGTCTTTAGATGTAAAGCATTTGTGCATATTCCTAAAAATGAAAGGTCTAAGTTAGACATGAAGACTCGACAGTGTGTGTTTCTTGGTTATGGTCAAGATGAGTTTGGATACAGATTCTATGACCCGATGGAAAAGAAACTTGTCAGAAGTCGAGATGTTGTGTTTGTTGAGGATCAAACCATAAAAGATATTGAGAAGGTGGATAGATCAGTTCCTACTCCAAGTGGCGACTTGATTGACTTGGATATAGTTCCTTATGATCAAGGTCCAGTTGAAGATGGAGAGGAGAATCATGAGCGGCCTGATTTTGGTAATGATGATGCTCCTTTACAAGAGGGAGATGACGTCGATCAGCAATTACAGTCACCAGAAGCTCAAGAACCGCTTAGAAGAACAAGCAGACCTCATGTACCTTCTAAGATGTATCCTCCTGATTAGTATATGTTTCTGACTGATGGAGGAAAGCCTGAATGCTATGAAGAAGCAATTCAAAGTGCGCACAAAGTGAGTGGCTGGAAGCAATAAAAGACGAGATGAAGTCTTTTCATGACAATGACACATTTGATCAAGTGAAACTACCAAAGGGCAAAAATGTTTTGAAGAACAAGTGGGTGTATCGGATAAAACAAGATGAGCATACCTCAAAATCACGATTCAAAGCTAGATTGGTTGTCAAAGGTTTCAGTTAGAAACTGGGGATTGATTTTGATGAAATATTCTCTCTGGTTGTTAAGATGTCTTTCATCCATTTTGTGTTTGGTTTAGCAGCTAGCCATGACTTAGAGGTTGAGCAGATGGATGTTAACACCGCTTTTCTTTATGGTGAACTAGATAAAGAAATGTACATGGTGCAACCTGAAGGTTTCAAGGTGAAAGAAAAAGAAGACTATGTGTGCAAACTGAAGAAGAGTCTTTACGGTTTGAAACAAGCGTCTAGATTGTGGTATGAGAAGTTTGAGTCAGCTATGGGGGAGCAAGGCTATCAAAAGACCATCTCTGACCATTGTGTGTTTGTGCAGAGATTCTTGGATGATGATTTTATCATATTATTGTTTTATGTTGATGATATATTGATTGTTGGCAAAAATGTTTCAAGAATTGACAGGTTGAAGAAGCAATTGAGCAAATCCTTTGCCATGAAGGATTTGGGACCAACAAAGAAATCCTTGGCATCAACATTTCTCGAGATAGAGCAAACAAGAAGCTGCACTTATCACAAGAGCAATACATTGAGAAAGTGCTTGAGAGATTCAACATGAGCAAAGCCAAAGTGGTTAGTTCTCCTCTCGCTACTCACTTTAAGCTTGGTGGTCATCATAGTCCTTCAACCGATGAAGAGAACGAAGCAATGAGGAGAGTTCCATATGCTTCAGTTGTGGGAAGCTTGATGTATGCAATGGTGTGTACGAGGCCAAACATAGCTCATGCAGTTGGTGTTGTTAGTCGTTATTTGTCTAATCCAGGAAAGGAGCATTGAAATGTTGTGAAGTGGATAATGAGATATCTACGAGGTACATCTAATTTGAAACTCACATTTGGAGGTGGGGAGCCCGAGTTAGTTGGCTATACCGATTCAGATATGACATCAGATGTGGATACCAGAAAATCGATTTCAGCGTACTTGATAACATTCTCAGGTGGTGCTGTGTCATGGCAATCAAGATTGCAAAAATGTGTTGCACTCTCCACAACAGAGGCCGAGTATATTGCTGCAACGGAAGCATGTAAAGAGATGCTTTGGTTCAAAAGATTTATGGAGGAGATTGATCTGAAGCAAGAAAGGTACGTAGTATTTTGTGATAATCAAAGTGTTATCTATCTCAGTAAGAATGCTGTTTTCCATTCAAGATCAAAGCATATTCATGTAAGATATCATTGGATGAGAGATGCTATCAATGATAAATTGCTTGAACTTGAAAAGATTCACACGAATGATAATGGTGCTGACATGATGACGAAAGCATTGCCTAGAGAGAAGCTCGAGCTTTGTCGTGTGATAGCCGGAATGGCTAATCTCTCCACATAGTCGGAAAAGGGGAGATTTGTTGGGTTGGGTTTCCAACATGTGGAGAAGCCCAATAGCCAACATACTTGTGGAGCCCAAGTAGGCCCAATACTTGGTGTTATCTTACTCTAGAGAGCAGTAAGACAACACGTGAGAGAGCAGTAAGAGAAAAGAGTGAGAGTAGTGAGACAAACTACTATTCACGTTTTGAGAGAACTCCAAGAGCCAGAAATTTACAGAAGCAATATCTTGAGTTTCAACCGTTAGATCGAGCTGAAATTTGAACAGCATGTTCAGGACTCGTCGAGGTATATTCTGAATGGTGGAGATCGTATTTGGAGCTCTGTATTGTCAAGAATAGCAAAAAATAGAGGGGTCTATTTTCTGGGCGATTCACTTCTGCGCAGCTGAGTTTAAGAGGTCGTTTCTCACAAACCAACCATTGGATCGAGTTGTATTTTGGACAGCGCGTTCAGAAGACATTGTAGTTCATTTTGGACGGTGAAGATCGGGTTCTGACCTTTTTAGCATTAGGAACAGTAGACGGAGAGTTTGGTGTTGTTGGTGAGATCCTTCTTATCTCATTGTAGTTATCAAGTATTGTGTGTCTTGATAAGTTTGTGGTTGAATATCTGTTTTGACAGATTGTAATACTTGGATTCTTGTCATAGTGAAGCTTTCTGGTGGACTACGGTCCCGTGGTTTTTACTCCTTACATTGAGGAGGTTTTCCACGTAAAAATTGATTGTGTTCTTGTTGTGGTGATTGTCTTTTATTGTGCATTGCTATTTAGTATTGCTTCTTGCTAGATTCACACAAGAGAGGGATAATTGATCATTCCGCTGCGTAGATGAATAATATTTGTGCTATTATTCGTGTTTTATCCCAACACTAGCTATTCATGGCAAGAAGAAGCAAATCTGAGTTGGTTTCCACACCTCAATACGGTATGTTTTCTTATTTTTTACTCGAATGTATGAGCTTTGCTTGCTGCTAATATGTAAGTATTCTTGCTTCTGTTATTTTGTACTCGAAAATATGCAAATCTAGGTTGAGCTTTGCTTGCTGTTATTTTGTACTCAAATGTATGATTTTCTTGTTGCTAGAAATAATTCTCATAATCGTGATGCTATTGTTGTTTAATTTCTGTAAAATATGCTTACTGCAGATAATTCCCAAAATATGCTTACTGCAAAATATGCTAGAAATGTATGAGTTTTTCTATTGCTTGTTGTTATTGTTGTTTAGTGTGGGCTTTGTTTATCTTTTGGGTTGACATTTTATATTTTGAATGATGTCTTTGTTTATAGGTTCTCCAACCATTAGGTATGAGCAGTCCAGTAATTGTGAAAGGAGGTGTAAACTATATCACATTGTCTAATTTGAAAGAAAGTGCTCACAAGAGAAAAAGAGGAGGATCATCAAAGAGTAACACCAGTGAGAAGAAAAGAGGAGGTGGCAGTGGGAACCAACCTTGAAGATTTACTATGTGATTGGAATTTGAAACAATGTTAATCTTTTCAAACAATATTAGTCTTAATGTGTTTTGTGAAACTTAACACAATCTAGTATGTGGTTTATGTGACATTTGGAAGACAGTGTATGGTGGCTCTTGTTGACATTTGGAAGACAGTGTATGTCTATTACTTGTTTCATAGTTTTTGCTCATTATCACTTGTTATTGCTAAATAGGATATAGAACATTAAAATTGTCATAAGCAATGTCACTTTCATATGAAAACACTTAAAAAAAACAGGGGAAATATTCTGAAAATTCAATCAACAACTTGAATAGTAAATAAACCCCTAATATTGATAACAATCACATTACATATCCATTTGTCAATAGATACATTACAATAATGATAATTACAGGGAATTTGACTATAAATTTATACTTATTCACCATTGCTTCCAATTTCTTTTCCAATGCAAACACCTTAACCACCAATTCATTTTCCTTACTCTTGGCCATCCTCAACTCTGTTTCTAAATTCTTCTGTAAAATCTTCCCCTCATTTATTTCATCTTCAAGTCTGTCACATTTTTTTTAGCAAACCAGGGATGATGCTTTTGGACCTAGCACACATTTCATCATCAAGCCACTTGAATACTCCACAATATCCAATTTTCTGTTACAAAAGCAATAACAAAATAAGCTTGCAAATCTGGAAAATTAAGAACAACAACAAGATTATGCTTACCCCATATTTTGGGAAACACCTATATCTCCTCCCTAAATTTTCTTTCGAGCATGATGTCTTCAAGGGTAGCTCGATTCCACATTTGCAATATATTATTTCGGTATGTACTCTCGTTGAAGACATGCTCGAATTTGAGGATGAATTTTTTTTTTTGTTTTTTTGACATTCCTACACAAGTGAATGGAGAAGAATAAAAAAATAATGAAAATCGATGCTTCTTGTTTGATTTATGTCTCTGAATGTTGTTGCGTTCTTTGGGGGTTGAATTGGGGGGAAAATGACCTAATTTTGCCTCCAAAACCGATAGGTTAGTTAACTTCCGCTTGGTTTGATGGAATTTTAACGACGGGTATCAAATGTGATGAAATTTCAATAATTCGGATACTATTTATGATGAGTGATGACCAAGGGATATCAAGTCTAAAATAACTCCTACTTTCGGGTATGAAATTTGATATTAATCCTTGAAAGTTGATAGAAAATGAGGGATTGAATGAGGGTTGGAAGAAAAAATAAAAGATCAAAAAAATAAACCATGACACCTATTAATGATATAGTTCTTTGATAAGCAGCGAGCACATTAATCTTTGCTTATTGCATAGGTAAGAGTCTAGGGCATAATCATTTGTTGTTAGGAGATCAAAATTGTTAATGCATAATCCTTTCAACAAACTCAAATACATATATTAATAAATTAGTTTATATTTTGTGATCTTCTCATCTTATTAATTCGCAAATATATATTTTTTATCGACCGTTGCATACTCACAATAAATCCAAGTATCCTGCTCGACAAACACTCCAAATCGGATGAGAATGTCCTTAAAAAAGAAAAAAAAAAAAAAGATATGATATATTTTAGAGTAAGTCTCTTGTGAGACCATCTCATGGAATTTTAATGCATTGCGTGAGACGGATCAACCCACAACTCAATTACCCACCATCCAAACCCAACAATTAACAAGTTATTTGTGGTTATGGGGCTCTGTCTCACGGAAATTATCCGTGAGACCGTCTCACATGAGTTTTTGTGTATATTTTAAAATTAAATGAAAAAAGGAAAAAGAAAAAAAGCAAAAAAAGGATGAGAGTGTGAAACAGATCATGTGTTGAGAAAAAGTAAGATGTTGCATGTGTTGAGACGCAAGATGCAATGTACCTGAACAAATGACACTGCTGCTCTAGGCATCAAAGATACCCAACATGCTGCCTCTCTCTCTCTCTCTCTCTGGAATTTCCTTAGAAGCCAACTCTTGTGGTTGGGTTGATTTGACAATTCAACTTTCGGTTCCACATTATTTTTTCTTGTAATTCATAACAATAATGACTAATTCTTGAAAATTTCATGTTCCTCAATCGAATATGAAAAGGACAAACTCATTTTTTTTCTTTAAACTTTCATGTTTGGTTGTACTCTTATATAGTCTGTATTATAGTGCAATTGGGTCGGGTTGATGAGCGCTTGGGTCAGCTTATATCAAGTAATGTTTGTGTGTCAGGTAATGTATTTGTATATATCAAACTAGTATAGGTCCCGTGCGCCGTACGCACATATAAATTTTACTATTTTCATGTTTTAATATGAAATTGTTGAACACGAAAAAAAAAATTCTTAGAAGTAATCCAAATGTAATTTGTTACCCAATGGACCCCAAACCATAAAATTTAAAATATTTCAAGTTTGATGTAGAAATGATAATTTGTAAAATATTTAAATGTTGATAATATTTCAGTCTTATTCGGTGTAATGCATGAGTATATAAATTTCAAGTATTGTAATTTTTAAATATAAAAATATAGACCATGTAAATATATTTATTCAGAGTTATTTTAATTTAATCTACCACTCATATAATTTACGAATTTTATATCCATCATATGTTGTCTTACTACTTTACTAATTGTACGGTCACAATTGATTTGGAAAAAAAAATATAAAAATATATATTCAATAATATATTCACAAATTAAAATTATAATTTAACAAACCATTAAGGTATCTATATAATATTTTTCAAATGTATTATGTGCCTTAAATCAGAATCTCTCTTTAAAAAAGCTTTTTAAACAAAAATATAGAATTGTTGTACTTTAATTACTTTAAAAAAAGTGTAACAGATAAATAAAAAAGTAAATATAAAAAGTGTTTAATGTAAAAATTTTAAATTACTTTTTATGGAAAGACCATATTTTAGGTTAATTTCTAGAAACATCACGATCTTTACTTAGATTCCAATTTTAACTAAATTTTAGATAATTGCAAAACAATCATGTAATTAGATATTGGGCAATACTAATTAATTTTTGCTGAAAATTCCAAGTGTATTGCACCATTGGAGTTGCCATTTAATTACCATACATATATGTATATATTAAAAAATTGAATTTAATTGTACTTCATTTTTTGTGATTTACATATCTCTCACATGCACATGCACATGCATCTCTATATACAAAATCAATATTTTCGAAATCAATAAATTCAACTAATATAACAAAATAAAAATTAATAATGTTTCTCATATTAGGAAGTGAAGATGGATGAGAAAACTTTAACATTTTCAGAGGTAATTGTTATTATATGTATGCAAATATTATTATCCTCATAAATTGAAGTTAATTAATTAAAATGCACGTTGAAAATGCAAAAATCAAATTAATGTGTATAGAAATAAAAAAAAAATTATATACTAAAACTGGTATATTTTTCTTAAATTTATTATTATAAAATCGAACCAACTTTTTTAATATATTACAATAACTTTTACAACATATAAATGTAAACGTGTAAATACTATTAATTATAGAGTAGGTCTCTTGTGAGACCATATTACGGATCCCCTTCCGTGAGACGCATCTATTTGACCCACTATCCGACCAAACCCAACCCAACCCACAACAAAAAAAAGAAAAAAAAAGAAAAAACACTTACCTGGGACGTCGTGTGACCTAGCCGGGCGTCGGGTGACTCGGTTAGGGTTGTAAACGAATCAAATTGATTTGAATATCATGATATTTTATTCGTATTCGTTTAATTTAGCGAATATTCGTATTCGTATTCGTTTATTATTTGAATAAAAAATAAAATTCTTATTCAATTCAAATAAATTATTCGAATATATTCGAATACATTCAAATATTCGAATTCGAAAATGTGAACTTGAGATTATTTTTTTCAAAACACCAATTAACATAGAAATAAATGGGAATTGAGAAGTAAAAAAATTATATGTATGTTGTCGGGAATTGTGATGAGGAGAGTAAATTGGAAGTAAAAAAAAAATATATGTATATATATATATTTATTTATTTATTAAATAAATATTTTTAATAATTTATTAAAGTTATATATATTTATAATTATTCGAATATATTCGTGAATACTCAAATCGAATATCGTTATTTCATATTCGTATTCTAATAATATTCGAATCTAAAAAAATATTCTTATTTAGATTCTTATTCTGATTTTTCGAATTCGAATCACTATATTCGAATTTGAATATCGAATCTAACAAAAAAAGTTTGATTCTTTTACATCTCTAGACTTAGTCGGGTCGCATATTTGCCCCCTGCCAATACAGTATGCGTCACCCGACCAGGTGGCGTGTCCTACCTCTTCTCACACGCGTCCGGGTCTTGGGGAGCCCTGCCGAGTGGCGTGTTGTGTCCCTTCCAGTGGGATCGACTCGATTCGGGTCATACGGCGCCCATTCGGGTCATTTAATTTTTTTTTCAATTTTTTTTCAATTTATTCTATACATGATTTAAACTTTAAAAATACATCGGTCTAGAATAAAAACTTTATTCTAGACAGAAATCACATACTTATGTGCATAAATGACATACTTAAATATATAAGAGGCATACTTGAATAATGCAAGAGGAATACTTATACTTATACTCAAATTCAGTCAAAAATTCACATTCTTATATTCAGGAATCACATACTTATATCAAGAAATTACATACTTAAACTTATACATAATTCAGTCAAACATTCACATACTTGTAGGCATAAATCTCATACTTAAATGATGTAAAAAATTTACAAAACAAAAAGAAGCTGTAATGTTATTCATATAAATTTAAATTCAATCATACTTGTGGACACTTACTATTAATAACTATAATTATTATAATTACATTTTAAAATATTAAATTTAATCGAAGTTTTTTTGAATAACTATGAGCTGATTAAATATTAAGATGATATTTATTTTCAAGATCATAAAAGTATACGTTTTACAGTTATAAGTATGCATTTTGCATTTACAACTATATAATAAATTAATAATTGTTGCATACGTATGCAATTATAACTGTAAGTATTCGTAATAATTATATAAGTATGTGTTGTACAACTATAAATATGCATTTTATTCATAATAGTTATGAGTATGTATTTTACAACTATAAGTATGCGTGTTAGAACTATAAGTATGTGTTTTATTTTTAATTATTATGTTGTTATATAAGTATGTGTTTTATTCCTAATAGTTATAAGTATGTGTTTTCCAACTATAAGTATGTGTTTTAGAGCTATAAGTATGTGTTTTATTGTCACGCCCCTTTTTACGTTATTGTAGGATATCAGAGATTAAATAATATTCATACGGCGTCCAACAACTCGATAAAACATGTAAACATCCTTGTTTTATAAAACGTGAATCGTACGTAGCGGAAGAAAAGTATTTTTCTTAATAGTTACATGACCTAATTGTACAGCTTTGCAAACTACGTTTTCCAAGAGATTTCAAGATGACATCCTCTGTACAACAAAATAATATGACACCTCTTTCACTTCCCTTCTGAGCGGCCACAACTTGTAAAATAAAATCACTTATAGGGGTGAGTGCATAAGGACACTCAGTGGGGTGAGACTTGTGAGCAGTTAAAATATAAAGAAAACATAGATATATAATTAATTTATCAAGCACATAGTTGCGGTTCTGAGCCGCCTTGAAAAATGCGGTTATGAGCCGTCATGAAAACATTACCGTATTGCGATTCTTTAACCATTTTTTTTTGTGGTTCTTTAGCCACTTGAAAACATGTGGTTCTTTAGCCACTTTGGTATGGTTCTTTAGCCGCTTCTTTTTGTGGTTCTTTAGCCACTTGAAAACATACGGTTGTTTAGCCGCTTTGGTGTGGTTCTTTAGCCGCTTATTTTTGTGGTTCTTTAGCCATTTGAAAACATTTCGTCAAAATAAACACATTCATTCACTTTGCAAATAACACACATTCGTTTGCACCTTGTAGTAAAGCATATAATATCACCTTCATAGAATAATCACATACATTTCACGTAGGCATATCACTTCACTTCAATAACCACATGCGTTACACGTAGGCACATAACTTCACTTCAAACTCACTTGGAACTTAAACGTGATACAAGAAAATTACCCCCACCTCATTCGGTGGTAACCCTCGTGAAGCTCGATTCTTTAAATTCTAAGTTCGTTCCTTCACCTCAAACAAGTGGTATCTTGGGAAAACTGCTACATTTCAGGGAACTAGTGGGGTTCTTCATCTGCGTCTCCTACAAGATAAATATATATATATATATATATATATAACCCGTCTTAGCGGCTAAATAAGTATTCATATCTCGAATTAGAACTTTGAATTGAGAATATTCTTAGACAGGGTTCGATGACATAAGTCCGTAAAATTAAACTTGCAAGGAAGAATTAAACTTGCAAGGCAAAAATTAAGCTTGCAACGAACATTAAACTTGCAACTTGCAAAGAAAATAATTTGGCTTGCAAAGAATATTAAACCTGCAAACTTGTAAAGAAAATAACTAAGCTTGCGAAGAACATTAAACTTGCAAACTTACAAAGGAAATAATTAAGCTTGCAAAGAAAAATAAACTTGCAAACTTACAAAGAAAATAATTAAGTTTGCGAAGAACATTAAACTTGCCAAGAAAATTAATCTTGCAAGGGAAACTAATCTTGCAAAGTAAACCCATCTTGCAAAAAAAACTTAATCTTGCAAAATAAACCCTTGTGCATTAGAAAGAAAACCATTACCAATTGGAAAGAAAAACCCTTGCAATTTAGAAAGAAAACCCTCTCCTTCTCAACCCAAACCAATCACCACCAGCCCTCTCTGTCGCTGCTCCCGTCGCTGCCAGCGACACACATAAACCAGCCAACACATACGCAAAAAAAGACAGCAGCATACATACGCACACCTAATAGAAAAAAACACACACACCAGAAAAAATATCCCGCGCCCGCCCTTGACACGCTCCCAACTCGCGACCCGACACAGGGCGTATGCCCAGCGGGCGGCAGCAAAACCTCACGCACAAAAAACACATGGCAGCAGCAGGGTAGAGAGAGATAGAGAGAGAAAAAAAGAGAGAAATATCGTGAAAGAGAAAAAGATGTCCGAGAGAGAGAGATGGAGTTATGTGTGTGTATTTCCCCTTCCCCATCTTTGCTTCTCTTTTTCTTTCTCTTTCCACTTAACGTGAGGATCCACCACCTAGCCTAGATGTGTGGCAACTTCTTGTAAGGAGAGAGAAATAAGTGATGACTAAGCATTTTTCTTTTCCCACACACATGGTTGCAACTTATGCTAACTAATTACTTATGCAATTTTTATTTAATAAACAAAAATTAAAACATCACCCTTAATTAATTAATTTAGGTTATGATATAGAGAAGAAACAATATATATCCTAGTTAATCCTTACTTAGGGTGTTATATTTATTCTTTTTAATTATGTTGCTATATAAGTATGAATTTTATTCTTAATAGTTATAAGTATGTGTTTTATGGATATAAATATGCGTTTTTGTGACGACTATGACTTATCGACGCATAATTTGACAACTAAATATTTAAACCTCTAATTTACCTTATGTGTGTTTCAGAAAATTAATTATATGTATGCTTCAATCTAAGTTCAATGTTTTTGGATATTTCATAAAAAGAAAAAGTTGATAAGATAATTCATAAAAAAATCAGATGAAATGTTGAAAGAATGAATCAAATCGGAGTTCGATTGATACCCTAAATTAATTTATATCATAAGGGTGTATAATATAAAGTTTAATAATATAATAAACTAAGGTTAATGCATGCTTAATATCATGATATATATATAGTTTTTCCTCTTATGGTAAAAGCTTAGTGTAATTTTATCCTAAGGTAATTTTTGCTCCTCTTTCTCTCTTCTTCCTTGTTTCTTTCGACGGCTGGCCGGCCGGAGCGCCGTAGTTGCCGTCGCAGAGACACCACCGTTGTCGGATTTTTTTTCCGACCGAAACTTATCGAAACCTACACTATTTCGAAGCTCTCGCTGAGCACATTCCAACCCCGGGCTCAGAATCGCCATCCGCCGCTTCATTCGTCGGCAATCGACCAAAGAAGATTCGGTCATTTCTCTCTCTAGAAACCCCTTTCTTCTCTATCCTCGTTTCCGACCATCCGGCCCCCAATCTGGGTGATTCTTGAGTCTAGGTTGAAGTTCTCGCCGAATCCGTCATGTATCCGGACTCGGATCGTCCATCGGACCTCTCCTCCTCCGACAATCGCCGGTCAAAGTTTCTACTTTTTTCCCTTTGTTGGGGCGGCGCCTTGAGCGCCGTCGTGTGTTGGAGTCGCCGCGGCCGGCGGTGTGCCGCCGCGGCAGTGAGCTGCGTGAGTGTGTGTGTTGTGTGTGTGCGTTGCATGTGTGAGTTGTGGGCGGCGCATCCAGCGCCGTCGTATGCTGTGGTGGCCGGCGCAAGGAGCGCCGGCGTGTGGTGGTGGTCTCGGGTGTTGGTCAGCGACATGGTGTCACCGGCGTTGTGTTGCAGCGGCGGCGGGGGAGGAGGGGCAGTCGAGGGATAGGTGTGAGGAGGTAGGGGCCTCTTTGCAGATTCGAAGAGTCCAGGGACTAGATTGCAAAGCCCTAGGTTTTATGTTTATTCTCTTTTTGGTCCCTCAACTGTTGAGTTCTCCTTTTTGACCCCCAAACTTTTGGAAATTATATTTCCACCCCCAAAAGTTTGCAAGTCTTTGATTTCCACTCCCAGAACTTTCTGTTTTCGCACTTTGACCCCCAAAGTTTCAGAAACTTCACTTTGACCCCAAAACTTCTCTGTAATTAGAGTTTTATCCCTAGTTAAAGTCAACCTTGACCAGAATTTATGTTTTTTTCCCCTAAACCCTAAAATGCTCCGTTCGGCTTCGTTTCTCACTCGTTTTAACCTGTCCTCATTTTTAAAGCTTTCTTATCGAATTCTCTATCTCTTGACCTAGTTGGTTTACATTCCGTTTTCTTTTCGTTGTTTCTTTTTCGAGAGTTTAGATATAAACATTTAATTAATCTAATAAGCTAATAACCTACATTGTATGTTTGTAAGCTCGAACGCTCCAAACTCACCTCAAAGCTAAAAAGATAAGAACGTGAAGGTTGCACCGCCCAGTCTTAGGTGGGGGTAACTTCTGAATTAACATTAAACTTTACGTGTTATATTGAATAGTTGCATGCTAGGGCTTTGGATGATTTATGTTTTATGATATTATGATATGAGAACATAAGTATGAAATGTGAAATGATGATATAAGCATGCTAGTGAATATTGTGCATGTCTGTGTTATGTGCCTTGATTTACGTGTTGTGAAATAAACATGTTGCGGAAAGGATAAAGATATGTGTTCATGATGCATGGTTCTTGAGGAGATAGGTTGGGATTAAGTCCTAATAGAATTATGGAGGATTGGTGAAGTCCCCCTTACTAAATAATCACCCGATGGATTCCGTTGTGGGGTAAGACGGGATATACCTGCGCCTACATCATATACGTGTTGTGCATTGTACTTGTTGTGTTTAATTGTTTATGTGATTTAAAGTTGGATGTCAATTTATGAATTTATCTCCACGGGGTGTATTTGTATGCACCCACCTCACTTATGTATTCGATACAGGTGATGACTCTAGTGGGAGGAGTTGAAGAGAAAGAAGTGTCCTGTCTGTTAACACGTTTTTGTAAAGATGTTTCTTTAAACTGTTTTGGAACAACGTGTTATACGTTCTCTTTTGTTAAACACGTGTATAAACCGCCGCTGCTACAAACTTCTAACTTATATAGTTATGTCTTCTATGTTTCTCTCTTTTCTTCTCCTTCCTTCCTGCACACCCGTCGAAGATACTCTGATTATTTAAATTGTTTTTCTTAACTTTTATTAAATTTACATAAAATTCTAAGATTTATACTTTGGGGCGTGACAGTTTTAAAACTATAAGTATTTATTTTATTCTTAATAATTATGTTGCTATATAAGTGCGTTTATTCTAAATAGTTATAAGTACACGCATTAGAGTTATAAGTATTATTGATGCATGGGCATTGATATTAAATACTACACATCAACATAAATGCTTTATTTTTTATTTTGGACATAGTGTAAGTGTATTTATTACAAGTATGTGTTATAAGTATGTATTTATCTTATATATGTATTGTATGACATTTGTCTGACATTATATCTTTAAATATGTGATTTTTATATATAAGTACGTAATTTCTGCACATAAGTATGTGATTTTATGACTGAATTTAAATTTATGTATAAGTATGCCTCTTACGTCTTTAAGTATGTGATTTATACACATAAGTATGTGATTTCTGCACATTAGTATGTGTTTTTATGACTGAATTTAAATTTATGTATAAGTATGCCTCTTGCATCTTTAAGTATGTGATTTCTTTATATAAGTATGTGATTCCTGAACATAAGTATGTGAATTTTTGACTGAATTTAAGTATAAGTATTCCTTTTGCATTATTCAAGTATGCCTCTTACACATTTAAGTATGTGATTTATGCACATAATATGTGATTTCTGTCTACAAGTATGATTGAATTTAATATTTTTCAATATTAATATTGATATTAAACAATTATTTAGTATTTTTTAAACAAGTATGTGGCGGAAGTTCTCTCAAACTCGTCTAGTTAAAGACGTAAAATTAAGTGCTTGTTGTGAGGCAACCCAAATATTTATTATTTTTTTAGGTACGATGTGTTTTTAAAGTTTAAGTCATATATAGAATAAATTAAAATAAAAATTGAACGACCCGGTCGGGCACCATATGACCCAGATTGGATTGATCTCACTAGAATGGACACAACGCGCCACCCGATCGGGCTCCCCGAGACTCGAGTGTGCGTGAGAAGAGATAAGACGCGCCACCCGACCGGGCACCGTGTGACTCGGACCAGGTGACGCACACTGTATTGACAAGGGGGAAAACGCACGACCCGACAAGTCATTCGGCGCCCGGTCAGGTCACACGGTGCCCCAGGTAATTTTTTTTTTCTTATTTTTGTTGTGGGTTGGGGTGGGGTGTTGTGAGCTGCGCTAGGTTTGGGTTAGATAGTGGGTCAAATAGATCTGTCTTACGGAAGGGGATCCATGAGACGATCTCACATGAATTTTTGCGTTAATTATAAAACAAGATTAAAATAAATTCAATAAATATAGTATCAACATGATTTCCAAAATCATGAAAGATATCTGGAAAAATCCTTTACATTTTCATTTTTTCAATTTTTTTATATATGCACTACAACAAAACAGGTCAAGGACAACATTATAACGACAACATTTTTAAGTACAAACTGTTGTCATTTTTGGAATTTACAACACTTTTTACTTAAAGTGTTGAAAAAGACATACTTTTCGCTCAAAGACAACACTTTGACAATAATTTTAGTAAAGTGTTGCCTTTGGGCATGTTTTTTTAGTATATGACTACAATTTTAGAGAAGTGTTGTCTTTGAGCTCCATTTCTCAGATAATAACAATATTTTTCACAAGCGTTGTTTTTATGCATATTTTTTTATTATGACAACACTTGAAAAATGTTATCTTTTAACAATAAATACATCATTTTTGAAATGTGGTAAATTGATATTGAAACTGATGTCTTACCTCTTCCAAACAACTATTAATATTTTATAATTATAATTTTATATTATTAAATTTTAGGAATATAATTAATTATTATTGTTATTTTTTATATTATTATTACGTTACAATTGTTTAGCTTTGGTTTAGCAAATGCTTATGTTACATATAAATATATATATTATAACTTTTGTTGTTGATTAAGTTTTTGAGTTATTTATTGATTATTATTTTTATTATTGAAATTGATTAATGTAAATTACTGTTGATTAATATTCAGCTTTGTGAATGTCATAAGTTAATTATTGATTATTTGTGCATAATTTAATTTATCTTGATTGATAATATTTGTTATCATGTTGTGTAGAATGCTAGTTCTTTGTATATACATATTGTGAAATTAGTAACTAAAAATTTATTTTTTTAGCCATTTAAAATTACTGTTAGATTTTCTTATAAAATTTTGGTCAATATTAATTTGTGGCCACAATATTAAAAAAAAGTTATTAAATAAACTGAAAAATAGAAGAAATTATATATATATATGTATATTGGATATCTAATATCTGTGATATTTCCTGATTTTCTTCCAATTTTTATGAGAATCCACCCAAATATCTCTTATATCCTTGATTACAATTGTTTAAATGTATCTACTCAATTTGAATAATACTAAATTTTGTATTTAATTAGATATTTTTTTCAATTGTTTAAATGTATCATAATTATAATTAAAGTTGAGTTTACGAAAATATTATTCAACTGAATAATATTAAATTATGTAATTAATGAGACAATTTATCAAACACAATAACTGCATGACAACTAATTGTTTTGAGAATTTTATCTATCTAGGCCCCAAAAATAAATAAACAATCAATGCTGGATATAAAATATAAATCTTATTAATTCATTTGAAAGATTGGAAACTATCAAATTACAATTTCAAAATGATATGTCATTAACATCTCTCTATTAGGCGTTATCTCATATATATCCAATTGAATACAAAATTTATTGTTTTATATATACTTTCAATATATACCACTTTAATAACTATTAGTGCATTTAAGAAATAGTAAAATCCATTTTAATTACAATTAGATACATTTAAGAATAGTAGTCAAATACGGAATATTATATAGACTATCAATATATTACACTTGTAAATATATCAATATTATCATACATATATTTCTTCAAGCACAAAAACTTTGAGACGGTCTCATGGATAGTTTTCGTGAGACGAATTCTTATTACCCACAGCCCAAACTCATTTTAACAAATTTACATGTGAATTGTGAAATATGGGTTGTGGGTTGACCCGTCACACGTAAGAAGATCCGTGAGACAGTCTCATATATGACTCACTCTTATTCGAGATATATTATTGGACCAAAATCAATATCACAAAATAACGATATTATATTGAATACAATATCACAAAATATCGATATTGATTGCGAATTATTGATATATATATATTATTAGACAAAAAATAATATCACAAAAAGTGTAAAGTTATCAATATTATCATACAAACATTTGTTTAATATATATTATTGGACAAAAATCAATATCACAAAATATCAATATTATATTGAGTACAATATCAAAAAATATCGACATTGATTACGAGCTATATAAATATATCATTGGACCAAAATTAGAGATTTAATTCTCGTATCAATATTGAAATCTTAAATGTTATATTGATATTATATTGAACAAATTTCTCTGTGATAATATTGATATCTTTACAAGTGTAATATATTAATAGTCCACGGTGTTTGATTATTATTCTTCAATGCATCTATTATAATTAAAGTGAAGTTCACTATCACTGAAATGTATCTAATAGTAATTAAAGTGGAATATATGGTGGGTGTCAAACCAACAGAAATAAATTACCTACTCCGAAATATATAAATGAGTATAACGGTGAGCATGGTCGATCCTTAGGGAACAGAGCTTAATTCTTCCGAGAGAGAAAACGAACAAAAGGGGGATTTGAATTATCTAACTAATTATCCTAAAACTAAACTAAACTAGGAAATTAACTAATCAACGTATGATGGAAATAAATAGGAGAGATAGATTGTCTTATCAGACTCTGATTCAAGGACATCAATATTCAATTGCATCACTGATCATAGACTATAAATATTATCTTGCACATTCAAATATTTAACCTTATACTAAACACGAAACCATAGAGAAGTCCGTGTTTTCCTAATTTAATCGATCAAACCCAGAATTCAATCAAAACTAATTATTAAATTATTAACTAAATTGGTCGCAATCCAAATTAATTAACAACCGCATTAAGCTCTTGTGAAAACATTTAAACCTAAACTGAAACCTAAAACCCTACAATTACTAAATCTATGATTCCGTTAGTCTCGTTAATTCATTAGACAATTATACAATCTCAACAAAAGCATAATCAGTCTATTGCTACTAAGTACCAAATATTCAACAGTTATACATCTCACCAATATATAAAAGAGAACTCATAGATAGCATCAACAAAATATAATTCAAATCAAATTGTGAGATCAATCCAAATTATATCTCACTATATAGAATTAAATCATGAATTAACATATAATTGAAATAAAGCAAGAAATTAAATTAAGCACAAAGTCTCAATCGAATTAAACAACCCTTAAATTAGAGAAACGAACGAAGTAGAGAAAACTATATAAAAAGCGGCGCTGGTATGCATATGTCTCAGATATGTCTATCGTGTATTGGAATATCACGTATTTATAATACTCTCTTTCCTACTCCTAATAAAACTGATACAACTAAATCCTAATCCTAAAAGATATCTACTACAGAAAGGAAAATAGAATTTAATTTGACATAAAATCGGGTCTTTCTTCTCCAACAAGTCATCTGAACTCATCTGAGAAAATCTCCACCAGGCCATCTAAGCCTAACTTCATAATTAGAGTCCAAAAATCCACTTTTAAGCCCAATTTTACTTCAAAACCCACCAAAGTTCATTACTACAATAAGAATAATAAAATTTATCAATTAAACATAAATGGAGTGAAATCACGGGTAAATAAGATGATAAAATATATACAAATAACGATACATCAATATAATTGAAACTATACAAAAAAAAAAAGTATTGAAATATTGGATATTTTATCAAATATCATAACTAATAAAATAACAATTTAAAGTTGTACACTCTAATTTTTATTTTCATTTTCAACTTACACATCAACGTGAAGCCATGTCAGTTATGAGAAGAGAATAAAATAATGCTTAATAGAGAAATGTTAACGATGTTTAATTTTAAGATCTTTATTTAATAGTTTCCAATTTTTCAGGCTCTACATTAATAAGATTTATCTTTCATATATCGAATTGATAATTAACTTATCTTTCATCACCTCAATCAATAAAATCCATTTATTTTACTATCTTTCATCATCTGAAAACTACTGTTATAGAGTAGACTTTGGAAAAAGAGTAGATTATATTGTGTTATTGTGCAATATTTATCAACACTGCGCATAATTTTTCATCTTTGAGTACAATTACTTAACTGTACCTATTCTATTGAACAATAATAAATTTTGCATTCAATTAAACATTTTATCAATTGCTTAAATACTATTTGTAATTAATATTGAGTTTTACTTTATTGAAAGCATATGAAAACATGGTTTTACTTAATAAAATGGTTTTATTATCTTACTCAAATATATTATTCTATCACATAAGAATATTAGTTATATTAAAATAAAGATATTATCCGTATCATTTAAAGATTTTACTTTATTTACATAAATGTATTGCCTCATTGAATTGAAATATAACTTAAGGATTTTACTTGTATAACATCAATGTATTAATAATGTAACGTAAATGTATTCATACATCTACTTAAAGAAATCACCTGATTTTACTTAAAAAATTATTTATGTTATTTTATTGAATATATTAGCGTATTACATAAAGGTATTAGGTGTATTAGGTATTATTTATGTTACCACATAAATGTATTAGTTGTATCACAAAAAGGTATTACTTCATTTACGTAAAAGTATTACCCTATTTTGTTTAATATAATGTCAGAGCAATACTAACGTACCATTATGGTAGCACTAACATAACTAAAAAAATATTACAAAAATGTATCACTAACATAACTAAAAAATATTGACATGACTATCATTTCTAAGAGTAGATTTAAATAATTGGAAGTCTTTAAAATATTTTTGGTGTTTTGTTTATTTCTAAAATGTGGCTTTTTATTAGATGATAAGAGGTTGCATGAGTGTTGTATTAATCTTCAAGTTCCTCTTACGTGTAAAGACAAATATGATATTGATGATGATGATTTATTTTTTGAATTGCAAGTGCTATAAATGTTGGAAAATTATGTAGTGTACTTGTAAGTGCTACGTTGGTTGGTATGTAACTTGAGAACATCTCTCTTTATGAGCATATGTGGTGTGTAGGCTAGTGTCCACCCACTACTCTCTCAAATTATCCACCAAATTGGCTTCAAATACAACAATTGATAAGTTTAACTCATTCATACCCAAGATACATGATTTTCCTCGATTAGGTTAGCCTGACTTCAATTGTTTTTCTTACGCTGTAAAAAATTCGTTGCCATGTGGTCGAGTTTGTCGCAGTTGTGGCAGTTGTCCTTTAATCTTTCTAGCTTTCTTCTATTTTGGCTCTTGATGTGGCTTCATGCCCGTCAGATTTCTCTTTTTTACTAGTACTTGGAAAGATTCATTGAGTTGCATTTCTTCGGCATGAATGTTATGCGTGATCAATTGCAACTCTCGTACTTGGTTTAAGACCATCTTGAAATCCATCATTTTGAAATCAAACAACCTGCCAATGATGAATTTCTTTGATTTGACATCTTCGGTCTTATATTTATTTTCTAGTGAATCCCACAATTCTTTGCAGTTTTTACCTTTGCGTAAACATTGTAGAGGGAGTCGTCGAGTTGGAAGATGTAGTTGTGACACAAAAAATCACTATGATTCCATGCGTCCAATGCAGTCATTTTTTGGTCATCGACTTTATCATCCCCATAGTTGGTGCGTCTTCTTTCAAGAAACGAACCAAATTCAAGGTTGTTAGGTAAAACAACTTTTGTTGACACCGTTAAAATTCAATACCATTGAACTTCACCAATCTTTCAGTATAAACTGGTGTTGTAGGACCAGAGCTAGTCAACAAACACAAAAATGTCGTCTTACGCTGTTATTTTGAGTCATTTTCAAGTACACCACATATTTTTCCAACAACAAACAGTAGAAACAAAATCAATTATTAATGTTCTTTAAATTTGTAAAAATTTTGGATTGTTTTCCAAATATTTTCATTACTTATAGAGTTTTGCTAACTATACCAATTATTGTAGTAGCATCAGCCGAAAGAAGTTTTTCAAAATTAAAATTGATAAAATCTTATTTGTGTTCAACTATGACTCAAAAAAGATTAAATGGATTAACAATTTTATGCATAAAACAAGAGGTGTTGGAAAACTTGATCTAGAGATTTTATTGATGATTTTTCTTATCAAGATGCTAGAAGATCTATATAATTTCAATGATAATTTGAAACTTATTTTTGTCTTTATGTTTGTAGGAGCTGCATCTTTTCAACATTTTAGATGGACAAACAAGTATATTGAAACTTGATTTATGTACACAACTTTTTGCATGAGAAACTTTTTTTTCCTTCTAAATTTCATGTTTTTAAATTATATTTATCATTTAAATAAAATTATTTATTTGCGGCCATTTTCATTATTTCACCATAAACCCCCAAAAATGTCAGGATTGATCCTGACGCGGAAGAATTCGTGATGAGTACATTGGAAGGCGGAGGGTGGAGGAGGTGGTGGGAAGACAGGGAGAGATGGTGCTGCCGCCTGAAGCAGCTCTGAATTGCCATTCGCCTGTTGTTTTGGGCTTTGAAGAAGGCTATAATGGGCTTTAGAAAATTGGGCTCCTACTGGGGCTATTTATGGGCTAGGATGTTTGAGTGTGTGTTTTTTTCTTTTTCCTTTTTATGGGTAATTTTAGTGATTGGTTTTGTTATTAATTGCTATTTATTTTTATAGTCTCGTTGTTAATGAGATTTTATGACGAGTCTTTGGGGATTTTCTTAAAATTAATTTCTAATTTTATGTGATTAATCTCTAAGTTTAAAGAAATATCAATAATATTAGGATTTCATAATTGTCGTGGCCAAGTCGAAGGAAGTCTGGTGTTTTTTTTTTTTTTTTGGGTCAATGAACTCATAATTAATGCAGGTACTCCAGCAACTTCTAATTTTCAATAACTTTATTATTTTGTGAGTGACATAATTTTATTTGTTCGGCTCATGCAATTAATCAAGAGTGTTGAGGAAAGAAATTAGGGTGGAGAGTAGATGTTACAAAAATGTCATGATCAAGAAAAAATCTTATAAGATGCAAGACTTTCTACATTTAACATTAATGTCTCTGGTTGTAATGTTTTTGTGTTTGTCATTACTAGTTACGTCTCATGTGCGCATGTTGTGTGTGTGATTGGATAAAATTTACAGTAAGAAGTATAATATATATTGATTTATGGCTAACAAATTATTTTTAAATATTTCGAATGGAACGGTATATATATTGATATTTTTATTTAAACAAGAGCGTACATATATACAACTTTTCAGTTATATATTGATTATAAGCTATTGTCTAACTATGATAGCCGAGTTTATTACTTTTTTTCGCCCATTAAGTGAGGGGTCTGACAATTTAGAACAAAAATATTTCGGACTGATAATTTAGGACCTTTTGTTTTCAATTTTAATAATTACTGTCCAATTTTAACTCGAATTGCTTATTTGGACTAAAATTATATGTTTTTTTTGCACGTGACTACCTTAATCGGACTCAATTTGCTAAGGTGGCGTATGATATTTATGTATTAATTCTCATCTATCACGTGTATTAAACAATGGGGGCCACCACTGTACACATCACAATTAAATCTATTTCTCTTTTTTTTTTTTCCAGTTTCTTTTCCCCATTTAACGTTTCAATTCACCTTCCCCACAAGAATGCTTACCTCCTTCATCGGAGCAACTCTCTCTCTCATCTCCACCACCACCACCTCGACTTCACCGACGAAATCCTCTTCCACGACCACCTCTCCGGCCACTACCTCACCGCCGCCGCCGCGGAGGCGCCGGTGATCGACGCCGCCTTTTTCAATCAGGAGTCTATTAATGGGCTGAACGGAGACCCTTCTTCGGCCATGGCCGTGAACACGTGTCCCCGAGCTTCGAAGAAAGATCGACACAGCAAAATATACACTTCTCAAGGCCTCAGGGATCGCCGAGTCAGGCTCTCCATCGGAGTGGCTAGAAGGTTCTTCGATCTTCAGGAAATCCTAAGGTTCGAAAAGCCCAGCAAAACCCTTAATTGTCTCCTCACCAAATCAAAGCAAAACCCTTGATTGGAATTTTCCAGAAATATCGATCATTTCGTTGAACAGAGTCAGGGATTTAGAAGGCTCCGATTCTGATGTTGCCCAATTGAAGAAGGCGAGGGTTTGGGGGAATGGAATACCTTGGCGAGGAGCGGCGCATTTTTCAATCACGTGTTGGACGACGGCGGTGGGTAGGGAATGGACGGCGGAGATGTTGGAGAAGTCGGAGGAGAGAGAGGGGAATGCAACGTTAGGGTTTATGGGGTTTAAGAGGAGATTGGGGTTATTGTGGTGGTGGTCCTTAATTAACGAATACAATTTGTGGCGATGAGATTATCTGAAAGTTCAGCTGCGGGGATTGGGATAGGGGATGCTTCGTCGATCTCTTCTCTAGGGCTTAAATTGGGTGAGGTGGGATTTGGATGGAGGTGGGCCCACTTATTAATACTCATGGCAGAATCAAATTAAATGAAAAAATCCACATAGCTAAATCACGCGCTACCTCAGCAAATTGAGCCCGATTAGAGGTGGTACAAAAAAAAAAGTGCAATTTCAGTCAAAATAAATAATTCGGGCTGAAATTGGGCAATAATTATTAAAATTGAAAACAAAAGGTTCTAAATTACCAGTCCAAAATATTTTTATCCTAAATTGTCAAATCCCTTAATGGATGAAAAAATTAATAAAATCTATGATAGTCCTAAAAGAGGTGTATATAAAATCTTCGTTAAATTGATCTATCCTTCATTGTTACATATTTAATGTAAATATGTTTGTTTTTCTGTTCATTATTATGTCTTTTAGATAGGAATGGAGTTTTATATTCACTATGAACTAAAATCACATTTTAAATAACAAAATTTGATTGATAATATATTAATTACCAGAGAAATATTATGTGTATTATACACAAAGAAATTATTATCTCATAATCAATGAATTAAATTTAGAATAAAAAAACAAAAGAATTAAAAATATATATTTTTATTATGTTGCAGCAATTATTTTTTCATTATAATGTTAGTTATTTAATTAGCACCAGAATTTTATAACGAAAAAACTTATATAAAACTTATACTTGATCAACGTGGTCAAGTATTATATCTATAAGTATATGTTTTACAACTATAAATGTGTTTTATATTTTCTATAGGTATGTATTTTACAGTTATAAGTATGCATTTTATTCTTAATAGTTATGATATAGTAAATTAATTTACTACAAATAAGGCGTTTAATGGCTTTGATTTACACTGATTTATATAAGTATGCATTTGACAACTATAGGAATTCATTTTACAGTTATAAGTATGTGGTTCACTCTTAAGTTGTTATAGGTAATTAATTTACTATAAATATGACATTTAATGACTTTGATTTACATTAGTTTATATAATATGTGTTTTGCAGTATAAGTATTATATGTATATATATGAGTTGTACAGGTATGTGTTTTACAGCTATAAGTATGCGTTTTATTCTTAACAGTTATGTTGTTATAGGAAATTAATTTACTATAAATATGGCTAACTCCTCTTGCAGCTATGAGCATTACCTAAGTATGAGTCATATAAGTATACATTTTATAGATATAAGTATGTATTTTAAAACTATAAGTATATTTTTATAGTTGTGGGAGAAATGACATATCTTGTACCAAAAAAACCTAAATGTCATGTTCCATATATTTCATTATTTGTTTTCTCTAGTTTAGTTTATTCTCTCTCTCACGGAATTTTAAGAAGAAACAAGATTTTGTCCATGTAGATTGTTGGCTATCAAACCAAAAAAAATGAATTACCTTCTCATAAATATATAAAGATAAGTATAACGGTGAATAGGGTCGATCCTCAAGGAACAAAACCTAATTCTTTCGAGATGGAAAATGAATAAAATGGATATTATCTAAACTAATTAACCTAAAAATAAACTAAGCATGATAATTAACTAACATGATGATTGAAATAATAAGAGAGGAAAAAGTCTTGCCACACTGTGATTCAAGGATATCGACATTTAATTGCATCACTGATCATATACTATAAATATTATCTTACACATTCAAGAATTTAACTTAAACTAGTCGTGGAAACCATAGAAAAGACATATGTTTTCATAATTTAATAGATCAAATGAGGCATTCAATCAAAACTAATTATCAACTAATTGAAGTGCACTCCAATTTAATAAATAACCTCATTAAGTCCTTGTGAAAATGATTAAACCTAACTGGATAACTAGAACCAAATAACTCAGAAGTTGAAATTATTAAGTGTATAGATTCAGCTAGTCTCATTACAATTAGGTAATTATACAATAAAGCAAGGTATAATTGGTCTATTACTATTAAGTATCAATCCTTCTAGAAAATTATATGATGAAGCAAAGTATAACACATAATTCATGGATATCAGTGGTAAAATATAAATCAAATCGAATTGTTAGATCAATCCAAAATATATTACACTTTATGGAATAAATTCATGAATTAATAAATACTTGAAATAAAACAAGAAATTAATAAGAACAAAGCATCACAGTAACAAAAATCAAATTAAACGACCCCTAAATAAGAGAAATGAACTAAGAACAGAAAACTATGGAGAAACGAACTAAGAACAGAAAACTATAGAGAATAATGACATTTGGTAGTGTCTATGAAAGAGAGAGATATGAGAGAGATGATGTGTGTTATGTGTATCACATATGTGAAAATAGACAAAAACTTAAATACACCTGTTGCACAGATCTTAAACTGTGCACTCACCCTTCATACACAGTCCGCGCCCGTACGTGCCACCACGCGCCACTAGGTCACGCACAAATTCACCCAAATTCGATCTCAGGTTTTGTACCTTTATGTAGTATTAAACATACATTTATGTTATGTTAGTCATACCTTTAAGATTTTTAGTTGTACCTTAATATATTTTCAGACAACTATTAATACCTTTCATACATTTTAGTTATGTCAGTTGTACCATTATATATTACATATATGTATAATTATGTTGATATAAAGGTATAAATAATATCACATAAATGTATGAGTAATATCACATAAAGGTAAACATGTACAACTTGTGCCGAAATTAGTTTTTTTTTTTTTTTGAATTAAAGTATTACATAAAAGTATGATATTTGTATATAAAAGTATGACTAATATAACATAAATGTATGACTAATATAACATAAAAGTATGACTAACATAGTACAAAGGTCATCAAAAAAATTTTTAAAGTTAAAGTATTGGACTAAGGTTATGAAATCTGGACATAAATGTATAACTAACATAACATAAAAGTTAGAGCAAAAAGAAAAAAAAAATACAAGGATCAGGGTTGGATTAGGTCCAACCGGATCCGACCCGACTGCATGGATCTAAGATCCATGCATGAGTTGTACATGAGACCTACTCATGAAAATATTGCGTATTTATTTACTACAAGAAAAGTGATAAAACTAGAATTCGATCTAATCCTAAAGATATCTACTACAAAAGGGAAAATAAGAGTTTAATTTGACATAAACTCTTCTTAGGCTTTTCTTTTCCAACAAGTCATCTAAGCCCAATTGATGTAATCTCCACCAAGCCCATCTTCACAATTAAGATAAAAAATTCGGCCTTTTAACTCAATTTACTTCAAACCCACAAAGGCCATTCATACAATAAGAATAATTAAATCCATCACTTAAGCATTAATGGACTAAAATCAAGGGTAATTAAAATAATAAAATATGTACTAATAACGATATATCATAGATGAAGCTACCAAGATGACCATGCTTTGACTATACTATTTGGATGGATAAAACAAAAGAAAAATTTATCAGACATATTTTATTCTAATTTTAGAATAAGGGTTTTGATTAGGTTTATTCCGCAGGTTTTTCATGACTCCATCTATAGTTTTATTTTCACGCACTTCATAACACTTATTACATCATAAGAGACATTAAAAGAAAAAAATTATGACAAGAAAGCCCCTATAAAATTTTGTGGCCAAGAAACCTAAAAAAATATCTTGAACATTAAATCGTTGAAGAATTTTTTTTTTTCCCGATATGTTTACTAATTTTCTTATAATACATTGAACTTATTTGAAGACTTAAGCAACTCGTTTAATTTTGTTATATTTTAAGATTTCAATAAATTTATAAATATTCAGTGATAATGTTTAACCAAATGTTAAACGTTTTTCTCTCTTCGAAAAAAAAAAAAAAAACATTGGTTAACCTTCTTCTACCTTATATTAACCCTCGTAAGCAACTATGAAGAGTTCGTTGAACCTAATCATGGCCTAAAATCCTCTCTTTGAAGGAAAGGGGAATGTATGCATGTAACTACCATGGAACGACCACCTAAACACATTTCTAATCTAAGTTTTCCATAACCACATCTTTGGAAAGCTTCATCCCATCCACAAAGGCAGCTACTTGTCAAAGATAAGGTCACCATGATCTGATGGATGAAAATTAAGTTGATTTTTAAGCCCTAAGATTGTTAGAAATATGAATTCACCCTATTATCCTTCCATATAAATAGTCCTTAAGCTACTCATTTGAAATCATTATCAACCAAAGAAAATAGCTCATAAGAAAAGCGTTTCCAAAGTAATTAGATTTATATTCGTTTAAATCCTTAGTAGTTTTCAACCTCTAGAAGTTTAAAAAAAAAAAAGGATAAGCAACGAACACCAATCATTTTTATTATGGCTTATCATCCACTACCATTTAAAAAGACGTAAACTTTAGTCTTTTAATCTAATTAATTCTAGTAAAAACCATGTTTTAAAGTTATTATGAAGATTCTTGCTAGATAATTTATAATAATTTATAGTTGTTCACATTTTTTAAATTTATCTACCATATATACTAGTATAATAAGTATTAAGTATTAATATATACGTGTAATGAGTAATTAAGAAGATCTTCAAGAATGAAAGTGTGTCCGTATGCTTCTATGCAAGATAAAACATTGAATAAAAACTAACAGAGATAAAATGTTGTCTGTAATGTGGTCACACTACAGATCACACGCAGCGGAAAAACAGAAACAATAAAAAGACAAGAGAATTATCCACAAGCATATAACAATACTCGTAGAACGCCTACAAGGCAAAATATGTCTTATTAATTGATCTCGTAAGTACAAACACACAAAGAGATCTTTTGAAGAAGAATCTCTTTGAAAGACACTCAATACGTCCTATATGTGTATCTATGAAAGCTATGGACGCATATGTTGGGAAGCGGTTGCGTCCCGGTGTTCATTTTTAACAAAACGAGCGAGCGGAAGCATGTAGAATCCGAATCCGAGATTCGATTCGACACCGGGCACGTCTCGTGATCATATGATTACGGATCTGAAAAGATATCGAGGTTACCTTTAGACCTGGTTCTCCTTCGTCTTCAAAATCGGTTCCCATGAGCTTGAGACGAAATGATTGTCCTCCTCTAAAGTGTATCCATGTGTAGGCTTGTGCACGTATGTGGTGTGAGCTTGATTCGACCACACAACGACCCGAGACAACTCACATGAGGATTAGAGAGGAAGAAGAAGGAAGAAAAAGATTTCTCTCCTTCTTGTTTTGGTTGCAGGCATGTTTTAGGAGAGGGAGAGAAAATAGCATATCTTCTTTCTCTCTCTTGGAGGCTATGTATGTTGTGTGCTTGTATCAAATAGTTAGGGTTGCTAACTATTTATACTACTCTCCCAAACCAAGCCCATGGGCTTCTAAGGCCCATGTAGTAAAACAAGGAGAATGGGCCAAGCCCATTCCTCCTTTTATTTTACTTCCTCACATGGGCTTCTTAGGCCCACGTAGTTAAATAAGGAGAATGGGCCAAACTCACTCCTCCTTTTATTTTACCTCATCTACTAATATGTGTGACCCAATTATTATATCCACTATAATCAATTGGGCACCATGAATTAATTTCTTTCATGATCAATTAATTAATCCAAGCCCAATCAAATTAATTATCCTCTAATTAATTTATTGGCTCATAATTAATTAATCCATAATATAATTAATCTCATGGCATGTCTCCGATGCACAAGGATCTACTAGTGCGTGTGACCCTTTAGGTCTGTCACTTCATCTAGTCCTCAAGTTATTGATCCACTCGATAGGTCAACTTACGTCGACCACTTCCAAGACACCCCTGCCTTTCGGAAGTACTTAAGACATCCCTCTGGTCATGTCCAGCAAACGCTACAAGGTGGACTCATAGACAAAAGATGAAGTTCTCGTGCGAACCTCTCATCTATGGTTCAGTACTAATACGGTCTCTTTGCTCGGTTCCCCGATCGTGATCAAGGGCTTGGTCATTTGAACGGACCCTTTATATGATACGATAACTATGTTCTCCTCATACGCTACCATTGCTCCGTTGTCCACGGTGAGTTCCCAAACCCCCGTGTTATGACCATCACCCTGTGCCAGAATTTATTGGAGACGACGAGCTGTAGGAATCATAGGGAAGCCATCCAATGGATTTCTCCATGGACCAACAAATTCTGCCTCGCCTGCTCACTAGCCTTAAACATAATTCCACTGCAACTAACTAAACTCCGTTTGGCCTCGTCATAGAGTGAGGTTTAGGAACTCAATCAAGTGCACAGCTTCCTCATGCAGGACCACATGACAACTTGCAGTTCGAAGGACTATTAAAGTACCCATAGAAAATCAGAGTCTCGGTTTCCCGTTGCCACTACGGCTGCCAAATGGTTTGAGCTTTGATACGGATCACGTTCAATGTAGTCGTCTGGGTAGGACACTACATCCACTAACCCATGCGGTGTAAGCCGATGTCTATGGAATGAGACATTAACTTTCAAAGTGACATGCGGTTCGATGCAAGTCTATTCGAATCCCACGATACCCATTCTCGTGGATTCTACTACTTGGAACTTTTACGATCTCAACCACTAAGACTTATCCCATGAATCGTCAACCCGTGACATTCAAGTCTCTTGGTTACCGAGATCGGTGGGATTCACAATTCTAAATATGGATAACACATATAAAGAAAACATGAAGATATATCACCATAAAGATAATGTTTAATACACAAAGATGTTCTATACAGAAATAAAGCTACCGGGTCGGCCCATAGATGGCTGCCGGGGCACATATCTCAACATCTCCCACTAGCCCTAAAGCCATCTACCCACAGTCTTAAGTCTCATCGATTCATGATGCCTCTCAAACACGCACCTCGGTAATGCCTTAGTGAATGGGTCCGCTATGTTTTCCACTAAGTCGACATGCTCCATCTTAATGTCACCCCTACCAATAATATCCCGTATCAAATGGTATCGTCTTTGCACATGTTTGGATCATTGATGAGATCGCGGCTCCTTAGCCTATGCTATCGCGCCGTTGTTATCACAGAAGATATCAACCGACTCTGTACTGCTAGGGACCATACCTAAATCCTGGATGTAGTTCTTCATCCAAACACCCTCATTGGCTGCATCCGAAGCAGTCATGTATTCAACCTCTGTGGTGGAGTCTACAACGGAAGTCTGCTTGGCTGATCGTCAACTGACTACTCCACCGTTGAGCATGAATACAAATCCTGACGTTAACTTAAAGTCATCTACGTCAGACTGAAAACTTGAATCGGTGAAACCACGAACGACCAAGTCTAAACCTCCGTACACTAGAAAAAGATCCTGAGTTCTTCTCATGTACTTCAGCACAGTCTTGACAGCTCCCCAATGGGCCTCGCCCGGATCAGACTGATAGCAACTTGCCACTCCAAGAGCGTGCACTATGTCTGGCCTAGTACATAACATAGCATACATGATGCTTCAAACAGCCGAAGTATATGGAACTTGTCTCATCTTCTCTCCCTCATCATCTGTCTGTGGAGACATTTACGCCGTGGCATTCAAGAAGATAGCCTTTCTTGGAATCTTGCATCCGAAAGCGCTTGACAATCTTGTCTATGTACTGGGCTTAGGAAAGCCCTAGTAGTCGCTTCGAGAGATCCTAAACCATGCGTATACCTAGAATATAGGTGGCTTCTCCCAAATCCTTCATTGAGAACTGTGTCCCTAGCTACTTCTTGCTCGAGTTCATATCCTCAACATTGTTGCCAATGAGAAGTATGTTATCGACATATAGTATTAGGAACAAAATCGAGCTCCCACAAGTCTTTGTATACACACAAGGATCACCCGCGTTCTTAACGAATCCATAACCGAGTATGCCTTCATCAAAACACAAGTTCCAACTCCGAGAGGCTTGCTTAAGTCCATAGATGGATCTCTTAAGCTTGCAGACCTTGTCTGCGCTCCCACTGGATATGAAACCTTGAGGCTGATCCATGAAGATCTCCTTAGTGATGTTTCCATTCAGGAATGCGGTCTTCACATCCATCTGTCATATCTCATAATCATGATATGTAGCAATGACAAGTAGAATCCGAATGGACTTAGACATGGCTACTGGAGAGAAGGTTTCCTCGAAGTCTATACCAAGCCTTTGAGTATAACCCTTCACTACTAGTCTTGCTTTGAACGTGGTAACGTTTCCATTCACACCTAGTTTCCTCTTAAACAGCCACTTGCAACCCACGGGCTTATCCCCAGGTGGCAGGTCGACTAGAGTCCAAACTTGATTCTGGTGCATGGATTCCATTTCGGTATTCATTGCTTCTTGCCATTTGTCGGAGTCCTTGTCTAACAAGGCTTCCTCAAACATCCTTGGGTCATCCTCCATAGTGGATTTCTTATCTACAAGTGCAAGGTATCTTTTCGGTGGACGTGGAGTCCTAGCGAACCTCCTCGGAAGGTGTGTATCTACTTTAGAAGAAATGATGTACTGTTCTCCAGTTTGTGGCATCGGTGTATTCTCTTGAGTCCGCTCAAGATCAACCAATGGTTCAGTAACCTTTCATTCCAAAAGAATAGGTTCCTCCAGGAATTTCACATTCCTAGAGACGAACACCTTCTGATCATTAGGATCATAGAAGTAGTACCCATGAATTTTCTTAGGGTACCCCACAAACTTGCACAAACTAGACCTCCAGTCCAATTTTTCACCCATCAACCGCTTTACATAAGCTCTACACCCCCATACCTTGAGGTATGAGTACTTGGGTGTTTTCTTATGCCAAAGCTCATAAGGCATCTTCGAGACCGCCTTAGACGATGCAATATTGAGCAGCTTCACAATTGTCTCAAGGGCATAGCCCTAGAAGGAGGTCGGTAGATCAGCTGAGGCCATCATAGACCGTACCATATCTATCAATATGCAATTTCTCCTTTCCGACACTCCATTCAACTGAGGTGTGTAGGGAGGAGTCCACTCTGATAGGATCCCATGATCTCTTAAGTGCTCTTGGAATTCATCGCTAAGATACTCGCCACCTCGATCCGATCGAAGTGCTTTAATCTTACCTTCCAATTGATTCTCTACTTCATTCTGAAACTCTTTGAATTTCTCAAAAGCCTTAGACTTGTGTTTCAACAAGTATACGTACCCATACCGACTATGATCGTCAGTGAAGGTAATGAAGTAAGAATATCCATCTCGTGCCGAAACACTTAGTGGACCACATATATCCGTGGATTAGATCCAACACGTTCTGTGCTCGCTTCATTTGGCCACCAAATGGTTGTTTGACCATTTTTCCCTTGAGGCAAGACTCGCATGTAGACATATCTCCAAGGTCTGCATTAAGCATTAGTCTCCCTTCGGAGATGTGACCCAAACGTGCATGCCACAGATGTGTGTCATCGCTACTTAAAGATCTTTTCGATGTTGACATGTGCAGTATTTCACAATTATTATTGAGAAGGTATAAGCCATTAACCAAAGTACCAATAGATATAAAGCAACCATTGTGTGAAACTAATAAACTTCCATTTTGAAATAGGAACGAATATCCAATCTTGTCCAAACAAATAAAGATCTTTTCTCCACAAAAATAGCATATAAGAGCATGATTAGTTAAAAACAAACATGCTAGATAATAGGAGTCATTTAATTCAAATATTCAAGATAGAATAAAACTTATCAACTCTAAAACTGTATCCACGAAAATTATGTGATAAAATCCCATAAATTTACGGATGTCTAGAACTGAAAATCATGAAAATCGCACATAAGAAATTATCCAGATTATGTGCTCCTCAATGTTGAGAACATTTGCGATAACAAAACCTGGAAACAAAAACAGGCTCGGAAAAAAATATATAGTGTACTATTTAAACCTGGGAACATGAAAAGGCTCAAAAAAATATATTGTGTACTTTTTAAACCAAAATAGTTCATGTCAATCTCAACCAACCTTTTGAAAAGAGAGCATCATCATAGCGAGCGTCGTGCTTCTAGTTACTTAGATTGTGAGATCAACCTTTTATTGTAGTTGTGGTATCTCCATACACTTTTTGACAAGGAAGCATCATCATAGCGAGTGTCATGCCCCGAGTACTTAGTGTTAGGTCACACAAACCTTATAAACATAATCACTAGGCTACTTGAAAAGCATCATTACCGCGAACGCCGTGCTCCAAGTGCTTTGTGATTTTATAAAACCATTAAACATAGTACACTTTTTAAATGAGCCATAAACAGATTCCTTGAATCGTCCAAGCAAATATTCTCTCAAAAGAATATATTTTCCAGAATATAAACATGCATATGATGCTTAAAAAAGGCCAAAAGAAATGGATGTTATGCAGAATGTGAACTGTGTATATGCAATCAAACAACACATAAACCAAGAGACTTCTTCAGAGAAAAAAGTCTCAAAATCTAGGGCCTTAGTAAAGATGTCTGTATTTTATTTTTCAGTGGATACATATTCAAGATGGATAATATTTTTCTCTACCAAATCTCGAATAAATTGATGTCTTATATCTATGTGCTTAGTGTGTGAGTGTTGAACAGGATTTTTTGAAATATCTATAGCACTAGAATTATCACAATAAAGGCTCAAAAATTTAATTTTAAATCCATAATCATCAAGCATTTGTCTCAACCATAGAAGTTGTGTACACCCACTACCCGCGGCTATATATTCAGATTCAACTGTGGACAATGACACATAATTTTATTTCCTACTATGCCATGAAACAAGATTATTACCAAGATAGAAACAACCCCCACTAGTACTCTTTCGATCATCAAGGTCTCCAGCCCAATCCGAATCAGTATATCCAACCAAATTTAGGTTAGTGTCTTTTGTGTACCAAATACCTAGATCAATTGTACCCGAAACATACCTTATGATCCGTTTAACAACTTGAAGATGTGATGTTTAGGTTCAGCCTGGTATCGGGCACAAACACCTACACTATACATGATATCCGGAAGACTTGCAGTTAAGTACAAAAGGCTGCCTATCATGGATCTGTACAGAGTGTTGTCAACATCCTCGATAACATTGTCCCTGCACAACTTTTGAGTCGAACCCATTGGAGTTCGCATGTGTTTAGAATTTTCTAACCCAAAGCGTGATACCAAATTTTTGGCATACTTTGTGAAACAAAAATTCCATCATTCAATTGCTTAATCTGTAATCCTAGAAAACATGTCAGCTCCCCAATCATACTCATTTCAAATGTTGATGACATAGCATTCACAAACCCATCAAGTTCGACTTTTGAAGTAGAACCAAACACAATATCATCTACATAGATTTAAGCAATAACAAAATCAAGGTCACTTGTCTTAATAAAAAGAGTACGATCGGCCTCATCACGTATAAAACTAAACTCAAGTAAAAAGTTAGTCAAACGACCATACCAAGCTCGAGGAGCTTGTTTTAAACCATACAATGCCTTTTTGAGTTTGAAAACATGATTAGGCAAGAAAGAGTCTTCAAAACCTTTGGGTTGCTCAACATACACTTCCTCATTCAAGAATCCATTTAAGAAAGCTCCTTTCACATCCATTTTAATGCAACGTAATTTTCAAGTAACAAGCAATTGCAAGTAACAATCTTATAGACTCTATTCTAGCAATGGGTGCAAAAGTTTCATAATAGTCAATACCTTCAACTTGCGTATACCCTTGAGCTACAAGACGTGCCTTGTTTCTTACAATGTTTTCAGACTCATCAGATTTGTTTTTGAAAATCCATTTTGTCCCAATAACATTAGTATCGATGGGTCTAGGAACAAGAAACCAAACATCATTTCTAATGAATTGTTCTAATTCCTCATGCATTGCTTGTATCCAAAAATGATCTTTGAGAGCTTCATTAACATTCTTGGGTTTAATGCGAGAAATAAAACAGTAAGAATGTACCTCAGAAAATGTGGTTGACATACACACATGTCTTACCATTTCTTTATAATTCACGGGTTATTTCCTACATGTTCTTACTCCTTCGTTTACTCCCTCTATCACCTGTGTGGTAGAATGGTTCTTTCTGATACGAGCAGGTGGATTTCTTCTTACTGGATCATGTGCTTCATCATTACTTTCTTCAGATTCTGAATCAGCAACTGGTGTTCCATCTGATGTGCCAACATTAGGAGACACATCTGTGGTAATCAATTCGATTTCAGGAATAATAGGTGATTCTACTAAATCCAATACTGCATCCTTGTATGATTTACCTGTAAGATCAAAAAAATCATCAAAAACAATATTGACAGATTCTTGAATACTCTTTAGTCTTAAGTTGTACGCACGATACGCATGACTGTTTAAGGAATAACCAAGAAATATAGCTTTATCACTCTTTGAATCAAACTTAGCAATATTTTCTCTATCATTTAGGATATAACAAATACACCCAAACACATGAAAATATTTCAAATTTGGCTTTTTCCCCTTTCAAAATTTCATATGGGGTCATTTTACTTTCGGGTCTAAGATAGACATGATTTCCTATATGACATGCAATGTTTAAAGCTTCAGCCCAAAAACGTTTAGTCAACTTCTTGGAGCTCAACATAACATGAGTCATTTCTTGCAAAGTTCGATTTTTCCTTTCGTCAATCCCGTTTTGTTGAGGAGTCTTTGGAGCTGAAAATTCATGAAAAATTCATTTCTTTTCACAAAATGAGGTAAACATACCGTTTTCGAATTCTCTTCCATGGTCAGATCTTATACTCAAGATTTTCGAGTCAAAAGAGGTTTTAATACACATTTATAACACTTTAAAGCACGAGAAAGTTTCAGATTTTTCACTTAGAAAATAAATCTGTGTAAACCGAGAAAAATCATCAACTATTACAAATGAGTATCTCTTTCCTCCAAGACTCTCTACCTCTATTGGACCCATAAGATCCATGTATAAAAGCTGAAAAGAGTGAGTTGTACCTGAATGTTGTCCCTGATGTGACGTAATATTATGGGGCACACGGGTTTGTTTACCTTTTAAACAGTCTCCACACACAATCTTACTTTTGTGATTCAAAGCTGGTAGTCCTCTAACAACTTCAAATTTCCTCAACTTCTCAAGAGTGTGAAAATTCACATGACCTAACTTTTGATGCCACAAAATTGCGTCATCAAAATGAGCCTTGTTGCAAGTGACTTTTTCTCCCACAAGGTAGCAATTATCATGTGACCTAGTACCTGTCATGATACATATGTTAGACTTATCAAAAACTTCACAAGAGTCCTTATTGAATTTTACCTCCAAATTGTCATCACAAAGTTGATTTATAATAATAAGATTAGCCATAAATCCATCCTTTAAAAATTCTTTGGTCCCCATCATGTGGCGCGAACAACCACTATTAAAAGTATTATGAACCTGCAATATTAGTCTTTAAAGCAATGTAAACGACATTGCAAAGGATAGAGGACTTGGGAACCCAATTTTTCTTTTCACCTTTTCTGGAAGGAAGAAATGTTATGCGAAATGTTGGACAACATTTAAGGCAACATTTGTCCACTGGACAAGTCTTTTTTCAGTTTAAAATAGAAAGGTCTAATATGCCCTGGACGAAAACAATAATGACAGACATATTTCCTCTTCCTATAATATTTTTTCGTAGACTCAACCGACACTTTCACAAAAATGGTTTTTGGTTGTTTATCACTAAAGAGACTTGGAAACACAAATTCCTTGGACTTAACAAAACCAATAACTGGTTTGCCATTTTTGCCAATTTCAAGGGACTCATTTAACTTGCTTGAACTAGTGTTCTACTTCATGAAGATAGTTTTGTCCACCTCCATTTGAGTTTGAGCTTTTTCAAGCTCAATGTCCTTTTGTGTAAGTGAAGTTTCAAGTTTGGCTATGGATTGCTTCAACACATCATTCTCATTAGAGAGTATCTCAACTTGTTTGCATTGCTTTTTCCATTCTTTAAGCAATGATATATAAAGATCTTGAAGTTCTTCTATGATAGCCTTCTTATCTAGATCATCATCATCTCTTCATTCTGCATCATCATCAATCGCAACATTCAAACAAGTTATGTTAGAAAAATTGAACAACTCATACCTTTCAGATATGCCGATCAATGTGGTGACATCTGCAGCAACATCCGAAGCAACGTTTGCAAACAACAGAATTTGATCTTGAACTGCTTCTTCAAATTCATCTTCATCATCACTTAAGGATACCCAGAGGTTCTTCTTCCCATATTTCCTTAAAGTGTTTGCACACTCATTTCCATAGTGACCCCATCTCGAACAAGCATGATACTGAATGAAATCGAGATGTTTGGGATCATTTCTACCATGATCAAAACTTGGTTTCTTATAAGGTTGTGATGAAGATCCAGACGGCTTCGACTGAGGATGATCAGCAGCTTTGTTGAATTGCTCATTTTCTTTTGGACGAAACTTCTTCTTATTCATTTTTCTCACCATTAAGTTGAACTTCTTGGTTAGCATAACCACGTTTTGTCCTTCCGGAACTTCCTCTAGCGGCTCATCATCATCTTCGTCACTCTCTTCATCAGTTTGGGCTTGAAATGTGATATTTTTCTCCTTTTGGACAACTTCTTGATTTTTCAAATTGAGTTCAAAAGTCCGCAAAATACTCTAGAGAGTGTCAAAATCTATCTTTGCAAGGTTGTGAGCTTTTTCAATCGCCGAAACCTTCATGTTATATTTCGGTGTCAAGATGGCCTTTGACACCAAATGTTTGTGATATATTGCATCTCCGAGAACTACAAACTGATTGGCAATGTCACGAAGCCTTTCAAAATAAGAACTGATATCCTCGGTTTCCTCCATTCTCATTATTTCAAATTGAGACATCAAATAACGAAGTCTTGCTTCTCTCATAATGCAATCACCTTCATATTGTCTTTGAAAAATGTCTCACGCCTTATTTGCAAATGTGCAATTCTGAATAAGTTTGAACACTCTGAGGTCGACAGAGCCAAAGATGATGTTGATCGCCTTATCATTGTAATTTGCATTCGCAATTTCATCAGCTGTCCACTCACGTCTTGGTTTGAGAACAATGTCACCATCACGTTCATGGATCTTCACTGGGCGTTCAAAACCATCCAACACGATGTCCCAGTTGTGAGAATCAATGGACTTAATTTGAGAATGAGTCCGAATCTTCCAGTAAGCATAATTCGATCTATCTAGCACAGACAACTTTCCTTGTGGATTACACCAATCTATGTCTTGCATGAGAACAACAGAACCAACCACTTAGTATATCAAGTTGGTAGCTCTGATGCCAATTGAAAGTGTGTTTGTATGCTTTTAAGCAAGATAAAACATAGAATAAAAACTAACAGAGATAAAATATTGTCTGTAATGTGGTCACACTATAGATCACACGCAACGAAAAAATAGAAACAATAAAAAGACAAGAGAATTATCCACGAGTATATAACAATACTCGTGGAACGCCTACAGGGCAAAATATATCTTATTAATTGATCTCGTAAGTACAAAAACACAAGGAGATCTTTTGAAGAAGAATCTCTTTGAAAGACACTCAATATATCATATATGTGTATCTATGAAAGCTATGGACGTGTACACTCATATAATAAACTATTGACCACGTAACTAATCTATCTTGCTAGAAAGTCATTGGAGTAGACATACTCTATGACTCTACAGAAAATAGATAGACTTGTTACAGTAAATGTGGTCAACACCGAGAGCAACACTGCGAAACTGTCTAGATTCGATTGCTTATAATGCTTGTGCTCTCTTCGTTCTCTCTCACTTTTTCTTCAGGAATGGATCTCCTATTTATAGACATCATCTAGCTCCATGATCTTATACACTTCACCATGATCATAGTGCTCCATGATCTCTACTTTTCATGCTCCATCATCTTGATCTCCATGAACTCCATGATCTCTATCTTACTCTCATTCTCAACACACGTTCTCTTCTTTCCATGATCTCCATCTCTCTCTCTCTCCACGTTCTTTCTTCACTTCCTAAAGACTCACGTGTTCCTTTATAAGAGATGAGAACATGTACTAACAACTCATTTCTATAAAATAGGAAAAAGGTGTTTGATTTAGTCAAATCTCTTTCTTTGATTGAATCTACAAAAACACGTGAGAAATAAGAAGAAACAAATCTTCTAGATTTAGATTAAAAGAACTCTCAATCTTTCAAATAACAACCCTCCTTGAATGTCTCTAAGATAATTGATTTAATTAAGAAAAAGAAAAAATTAAATATGTTGAAAAATTCAACATTAACAAAGAATTATAGCTTTCATTACGTTTATTAAGTTTTTTTGAAAAATCGAACTACGAGCTGGTATAAAAGGCCTATCGTTATAAGTAGTGTGATAGGTGCATATCTAGACAAGTTCAACTAATGGAAGACATGTATTGAAGAAGTCCATTGTGACTCACCTCTCTTTCCTGGAACCCGTCTAGTGCATCCATAATGCTTATCAAGCTAGTAGTAGAACAAAATATTTTATTTTTATAAGATAGACATACTAAAGATACATGAGATTTTAAGATAAGTTAAAGGAATGATGAACCGTATACATGAAATTTTAAGATAAGTTAAAGGAATGATGAACCGTACCAAGTGCGATACTAGTATAAACTTGACAACTTATGTGTTTTATCATTCTTTCCTGCAGTTTATGTGTTTAATACAAGTATCCATAAAAGAGGAAGATCATTATATCATCAAAAATGGGTAACATTTATTTACTATAACTTAATTCAAATTATTTAGCACCTTGGATATAATGAAAGTTGGGGCAAGATGATCTTTAGATCTTTTACATAAGAAGTCGGTGCAAGATGATATTCGGATCTCTCACACAAATAGAAGTTAGGGCAAGATGATCTCTGGATCTCCCGCATAAGAAGTCGAGGCTAGATGATATTCGAATCTCCTTCATAAGAAAAGAAAGTCGTATTAAATGTCTAAGTTAAGCTAATTAATTTTATAGTTCATAAACGTTATCCCCTAAGTCTTAAAACTCATGCCTCTTTTATTATTTTAACATTTTCAAATTAAGAAATTTGATGTACGCAATGCCTAGCTAGAGCTGTTAGTTTTCTAGGAAATGTTACTTAAGAAAAAGTAGGTTAAAAGAGTTCATAAATCTTATATGTATTTTTAGTATAAACTTGTCAACTTATGGATTGTATGTATATACAATTTTCATTAAACAAAAGTGGTTTTTTTCAAATTCAATTGTCTTATTGTACTACTTATTTTCAAAAGTTAAAATCTAGATGAGTTATATTCCATATTTTCAAATAGATATGTGATAAAAGCAAATTAGATCAAGTTCGTCAACAATCAACAACTAAATCAATGAGGAAGGTCTTTTGAACAAACCTTTTTTGATACCAATTGTAGGTTCTAAATGACTAATGAAGTTTAGAGAGGGCATGAAAGACTTCATACATTAAAAAAAAAACCATTTCCGAAGATAGATACGTTTTTTTAGCAATTTCTTATAGGCGCACGTATGTTGATGTTATCTCAACAAACAGATAATAAACAAAGATCTCAGTAGGAAACAAACAATTTGACTTGTTAAGTTGTTGGCAAAATATCAAACTAAGCATTTATGGAAGATAAGGGCCCGACTCTTTTCCAGAATAAAATGTTGAACATTTTATCACATATAAAATATGTAGATATATAATCTATATGAGTGTATTCTATAGTAGTCGACTAGCAAATGACGAATATGAGAAGGCAGATAGCAGACTTATAAGCAAGTAGAGAGAAGATAACAGACAAGCCAATAAGTGAAGAATACAATAAACTTATAGAGGTTTGAAGGTGATGTAATCCTTTTACGTCATCTCTTCCCAAACACATGGGGAATCCACTAACCATAGTGTATTACAATATTTTATAACATCCCTTGACAGGGAAGAATCCTTTTATACCTTGAGGAAACAACTTCGTCCCAATCACCTGGGAAAAACACACAGCACGTCCCAAACTTAGGGAACTGTTCTTCCCAACAGTTGTGGAACTACAACTTAGCACAAAGGAGACTCAATCCTATATTTCAAGGACAACAACACTCTTAAGAGCTCTAACTTACCTCTTTACGAGAACACAATAATATGGAAAAGTAAGGGTTTCTTTCTAAGGCAAGAGAAGGGGCCCAGGATGAAGAATTTTATCTCGATGATCTACTCTATCTCTCTGCTCAACAAAAGAATAAATCCCTAAGGGTATGTTTGTTTGGAGATTATGTAGGATTGGAGAAATCCGATTTTGAAATCCTAGGATTTGTAAATAAAGGTGAATAGTTAAAATATGTGTTTGTTATGAGACTTTATAGGGTATGATTATTACTGTAGATGTCAAATCAATGCTGGAAAAAGTTAGTAAGTGTAATATTATATTATTAGTTGATGTGATAGTAATGATTGGATGATTGTAATAGTAGAAATTTATGTGTGTATTGAAATTTGTGTATTAATAGGTTAGAGTGTAGGGTTAATTATTATGTTTTTTTTTAAATAAAGTAGCATTTGAGTGGATTTTATAATCTTAATTTAAATCTCCTAACAAACAAAGATTTGAGATTTTGAAATCTCAAATCCTGACTCATAAGTCTCAAAACAAACATACCCTAAAGATTTTGAGCCTCTTATTTGAAGAGTGTCCTATATGATATGCTTTGATGACCAAATTTTAACCTTCAATCCGTAAAGTATCAATGATTGTTGGTCTCAAGTGGCACAGAGGTTCAAAGAGGGTGAATGAATCTCTATATATTCTTAAAAATTTTAGAACTTTTGTACATGTTGTAAGCTACTTGAGGTTGCAGCTCTGACAACACCTTTTACATGCAGCACACAATACAGTATTGTAAGTAATTCTTGTAAAAGTTCATGCAGTGGAAATAAATTTAATGCCTATGAGGTTCGTTTTGAAATTCTTTATAAATATGAATTTTCACAAGATATAATACACAACCAATAGATATGCTAGGTACAACAAAATGTAAATAAACACTCAAGGTTTTATAGTGGTTCAAGGGTGGTGTAATCTCTTTAATTCCACTCTACTCCTACTCAAGGAGAATTTTGTTAAGTGTTGTTTGGTTTTACATGACTCTTTCCTAACAGACACTAGACTCAACAAGAGACACCTACTATGGTAGCTTCCACACAGGTTGCTACAAGCAAACAAAGGTCAGACCTACACAAGATCACTTTAACCCACATAGGGTAAATGCAAAATACTAGCACTATACACTTCGCAAGGAACAATCTTCCTATCAATTGAGGACACCTAAAACAACCTAAACACACAGTACAAAGGTTAAGTATATAAGGTTTCTTCAACTGGTGTCAAGCAAGCCTTTGAATCTTTGAGGTCAAAGCTTTGTGGGCTTAAATGTATGGCTTGCTTTAGAGGTTGAGTAGTTAAAACTTTGATCTTGAGAGTACTTGAGAGTTAAGAGCTTTTCTTGCTTGTAAATTCAAATAGTAGTAGTTTCAGTCAAGTCTTCATCTTTTTATAAGAGTGGATTTAAGCCTATTGAAGGAGGCTGAAATCCTTATGTTTGAATTCTCTTAGCTTGTGAAATGCTTGCATTAAATTTGTCTTGTCTTATACTGCAGGCTACATTAAATTCGACCGTACCAGGTTGCAGGTGGTGCATGCTGTCAGGCCAGGTATCAACCTTCTTATTGGCTTGCAACTTTGTAACCTTCAACCTGTGTCAGGCCAGGCATCATCTTGTCTCTATTGGTTATATTTATATCCATTGACAAGACTTAACATCAGACCAATATTGATTTTCCTCGTACTGCATTATTGTATTGTATGCATATTATTTTTAATTGATTTGATATAGGGTAAAAGCATGTAGTGTGTAGTCTCTGTAACCCGAGTCTTTGTGTAGCAAGTCTTTCGTAGATAACTTACAGCAATACTTTTTCCGTGCAGCTTGCAACAAGGTCTTGACTTGCTTTCTTTCCATCTATTCTAAGTACTCAATTACTAATCTAAATTCACTTAAACAATGTGAAAAATAGACTCTAATTTCCTATTACACTTGTGTTTGTCTCATAAAAATTTAAACATTGATTTTATAACAGTGATCTTCAAAGTGAGAGATATCTTCTATTTATAAAAGATAAAATCTTGATTACAGCTGTTGGAGGGAGTTATGATTTGAATTTGGCTTGCTCCTTAATTTTAGGTTTTTGGTTGTCCTTTGTTGTTGCAACAAAGTTGGCTACTTTTCTAAAAAGATTTCTAACACATTGTCAGCTTGGGAGATGTGCGACTTGACCTTATTCTCTTGTGTCTAACATAAGCTTTACCAACTCGACAATCTTAAACTTCAACTCTCCTAAATTTTTACAGATAAGACAACAATTGTATTTTCTGTTGATCTTCAGTTGTAAACTTATAACTTGAGAAATCATGTTGCATCTTTTCAATTTATACCATGTTGACTCTAATAGTTGTCTTTACGATTGTTGTAGACTTATCATAAATACATCTTTGACAACATATATTAAACTCTTCATTTATGAGTTTTCATTTATGAGACATCAATATTTATGTCTCCAGTTCTTGGTATTTAAGTCTCTTCACCTGTATCGGCAATGGAAGGTCCTCGACTTGTAGAGTTGGCTTATAAGAGTTTGAAAGACTTAACATAAATTTCTTTCAAAGTTTTGGGTTTGAATCGTTGGGACTACTTCCACCTCTATTAATATTTGATTCTTAGTCTCGACCAACTTCATTGTAGAATCTTTTAGATTTAAACTATTTGTCTCTTCAAATCTTTGATCTTCAACTCTTTAGGTCTTCAATTCTTCAAGTTTTCGTCTCTTCAACTCTTCAGATTTTAGGTCTTCAATCATTAAGTCTTCAATCTTCAGTTTTTTGGCTCTTCGATTCTTTAACAAAGTTTTCCCTAGAAAGTGCTTTCAACATTGAATTTTGAACTTCACTTATCAAGTTATTACAACACTTTAAGACTCGATTATCCTAAAATTTGACTATCCTAAGATTTGTCATCGTTAAATTACAAATATATCCTAATAATAATAACAACAACAATATTAATAATAAAATCCAAAATCCTTTTTAAATAATAATAATAATGGTAATAATAATAATAATAATAATAATAATAATAATTATTATTATTATTATTATTATTATTATAAATCCAAAATAATTTTCAATAAAATCTAAAATTAACTCAAAATCACCACAAATTCATAAGCTCATAAAATATGTAATATGATAGAATACCGAAACTAAAACTGGAAAGAAACTCATTAAGTTTAATAATATTAATATATGAATTTCCTCTTAAAAATATGAATTTCATCTAAAAATATATGAATACATCATTACTCGTTATAGCTTATTCACAATATTTATTATTTCGAAGTTGTCTCGCATTGAAAAAAAATAAATCAAAAAAAGTATTAGACATTATAGCATACAGTGTATGAGTTTGTCCCACATTCGTTGGCAACTACAATAACATTGAAGTCATTCACTATAAAAGAAAGAAATCAAACAAAGAAATCAAACAGGTTCAACCGATTTGTACCGTCTTGGTTTCCTAAAAGGACCAGACCAGCTTCCGATTAGCGGATGAACCAATTGAACTGACGGGCTCGATCCGACCCCACAGCCATTGGTTAGGAAGTAAAAGAATCTAAACGTGTCATTCAGCATTAGAAAGAGACAAAGGAGAGACTCACGGGCAGCACCAACAACAACAACAACAAAAGTGAGTGCATTTTAGATTGTTTGCTTTCACTTTTTATCTGAAAACCCAATAAAGTGCATTCGTGGGAAGCTGCTCTTGTGGCCTATATTGTTTGCTTGTGAACCCCAACACACAAATAGATTCTACATTAGTGTCAGTGGAACCACCCGTGATCTCTCACTCACTATTCCATCTCATGTTTCTCCAATCATCCCCACTTTTCATTTCATTAAATAATATTGAGGAAATATTATATAGTTAATTAATAGTTTTAAAAATACCATTATTGTTTCTAGTTATTTGAAGAATGCAAAATATATATATATATATATATATATATATATATATATATATCTCAACATGGTAATCATATAATCTATCCACTTTGTCTCGTAAAAAACAAAAATGTTCATAATAATGAGTTTAAATTATGTTGAGCTCAAATTTAATAATGCCTCCAACGTTGAATATTTTTTTTTTATGTTCTATAGCTTACTTTGAGCTCTTGTCTCATCTTCAAGATAATTGTGTCTGCAGCTTCAAGACGAGAATTAAGGTTGGTGAGAAAAAAAATTTAAGTTACTAAGTGTAGGTTAGTATTTTATTCATCAAATTGGATTGATACTTTTACTCCATTGTACAAAAAATAGTTCATATTAATGTATCTAAAATCCCTATTACAACCTTATTTGAAATTATTAATTGTAAGATAGATAAATGTACAATTGGTTGATTTTGGTAAGTATTCAGTACGGGTATATCACGAAAAACACATCTAATAAAGAAAATAACTTTAAATTTTGAAATAGACAAACAAAATTAGATGCCCACCAAGACTGCGAAATGAACAGAGTATTATTTAATTTATAAACCATATTTACTTGATTGTCTCATAAAATTATTTTCTGTGTGACAGGGCTTCGTTACCCACAATCAAAACTCATTTTCACAAGTTAATTTTTATTATATATGTTATGGGTTATACGAAATGTGATTTATAACACAGAGTTGACTACCCACGATCCAAATTCATATTCAAAATTTAATATTTATTTTATAGATTATGGATCAATATCTAATATATATTTAATGGATTGTGAGATGATCTTTCTTACATAATTAAATGAATAATACGACATTAAAATGGTCATACTCTTTTGAAACTATAAAATCAAGAGTGGCTAAAGAAAGCCAAACGACCACATTCCTGTCATAAAATTCTTCTCATCTTCCTACACAATAACCATCTCTCTCACTCTCTCTCTCTCTCTAGAATGTCCTCTTCTAACACACAAGTGATAATCCAAGTTGCAATAATCCTTGCAGTGTTGCAGAATGCAATGCATAGCAGAAGTGAGAGAGCAAGCAGAAGAGAGAATGGTGAAATAGAATACTCAGAGCAACAATTCATAAAGTGGGTTGATTTTGTAGGGAGGCTAAACCACTCAGTCTTCAAGACAGCAAAGAACAAGCTTTCCCCTTCTTACACACTAACTGTTGACAAAAACCCAAAATATGGAGATTTCACTTCAATTCAAGAGGCAATTGATTCTCTCCCTCTCATCAATCTTGTCCGACGTGTCATCAAGGTTAATGCTGGGGTTTACACGTCAGTATTATTGTTATTATTACTCTTTTCCTTAATTAATTTCTATTTTTTAAAATTACTTTGTTTTTTTATTATGAGTTGAGAATTGGAATATTGAAAATTATTGTGTAGGGAGAAGGTAACAATTCCAGCATTGAAATCATTCATAACAATTGAAGGTGCAGGGGCAGATAAGACAATAGTTCAATGGGGTGATACAGCCCACACACTTGGGCCTAGAGCCCAACCTCTTGGAACTTATGGTTCTGCCACTTTTGCTGTTAATTCCCCTTACTTTATAGCCAAGAATATTACATTTAAGGTATACTTTCTCATTTATTTCTTGTTTGCAAATACTTTTTATTATTTCACATTATGATACATTGAAATATGAAATATTAATTGTATGCATTGTTTGCATGAGACAGGGGAAAAAAAAAAGCTAGCCCACTAGATAGGAAAAAGGTAGAATTCATCTTGTAACTATTAGGGTGTGGGAAATTGGTGACTTTCATTTAAAATTGACAATTAAGGTATATATTTTTAATTTCTGGGTGATTATGTAGTGCATCCCTCAAATTATACTTGCTGATTAAATAAAATAGTGTTTTTATTATTTCTTAATCTAACTGTGGAAATAAAAGCAGGTTCATTTAATATTCTATATTAAATAAAGAAATAATGTCCAAGGTGCACTTTAGTTTGACTCTTAATTTTTACAAAGGCCCAAGTTTTTTTTTTTTTTTTTATCCCTTTTAAAAATGCAAATAATTTTTCATACCCAAAAATCTTTGTAAATAATTAACTTTTTGTCCATTTTATGTAAGAACAACATTCCCTTTCTAAAAAAACCCTTCTAAATGGATAGAAAACTTAATTCATTAAATTTTAATTGAGGCTGTATTTGGATATAATGATTTGAAATCCATTATTTGAAATGAACGGATTTCAAATCCATCCAAATTACTGAAAAATTAGTTTCTAATTAAAGTTATGAATTTCGAATTCACGTCTATCCAAACACCACCGGTGAATTAGTATGATGGATTTCAAATTCCTCCAAAACTGGAAATTTGAAAATTAGAAGAGATTAGACATTATTCCCTAGTATATATGCAGAACACAGCAGCAATGCCAGCAGCAGGAGCAGTGGGGAGGCAAGCAGTGGCATTGCGGATATCGGCGGACACTGCAGCGTTGGTTGGGTGTAAGTTTGTTGGAGCACAAGACACTCTGTACGACCACTTGGGAAGGCATTACTACAAGGATTGTTACATTGAGGGCTCGGTCGACTTCATCTTCGGAAACGGGCTCTCCCTCTTTGAGAGGTGCCACGTCCACGCAGTAGCACCGGTTATAGGAGCGGTGACAGCTCAGGGAAGAAGGAGCATATTAGACGAGAGTGGATTTTCCTTTGTCAACTGTAAGGTCACAGGGTCCGGGGCGCTGTACCTGGGGAGGGCGTGGGGTCCGTTCTCGAGGGTCGTTTTTGCCTACACTTACATGGACAATATCATCATCCCAAAGGGTTGGTATAATTGGGGTGATCCCTCCAGGGAAATGTATGTATGTATATAACTCCTCTCTCTGTCTTTCTCTTTGATAATTTGATAAATTTATGTATGTATTTTTGGATAGCAGAACAGTGTTCTATGGGCAATACAAGTGTACAGGAGCAGGGGCAAGCTTTGCAGGAAGAGTGTCGTGGTCGAGAGAGCTCACCGACGAGGAGGCTAAGCCTTTTATTTCGCTTAACTTCATTGATGGCTCTGAATGGATCAGAATATGATTTTTATCAGAATATATACATGTATGGGTTGTAGAGTATCAAAATGTTTTAGTCAATCATCTTTATGCATCATACCCATATTCTTCATCCATCAATTCTTGCCCTGAAATATATGTGAAAGGATATCAATCAAGAAAAAGAAACATTATCTGGTGGATCTTAATATCAATCATCTTGTTAGCTCGAATAGGAGAATGATTGCAAAATTGTGTATCCTTGATTAGTTCGTCTAACATATGACTTATTTCAACATTAATTGTCTTGCTCGTTATTCAACTTTGTGATCAAGGACTTGATGCGCTTGAACTTTCTTGGTGAGCCCTACAACAGTTATTGATAGTTTGGACTTGGTTTCAAAAATTTACTACTTCAAAGTTTGGCGAAGGTAGAGATTGTTCCACTAGGTTTGACAACATTTGCACCTACACATTTTCAATATTGTAGTTGAATTTCAATTACATCTTCTCAATAATTGATATGACCTGAATAACGACGACAATTCTAGGGTTTCAAGCCTTGTTTCGAATTAAATGTTAATGTTAGAGAATCTTTGCAAAGAATTCTGAAAAAACCCCTTGAATGTGATGAGCTTCTTGAATTGGAAAAATGCCAATTATGAGGTTTAGTATCTTGATATCATATCAAATATAGTTTTTGGGGTAGCACCTATTTCTACCCATTATGCATAATACAAAATGAAAAATACCCACATAATAAAAAACTATGTTTTCTACCCAAATTGAAGGCAAAATTACCTAACTACCCTTATATCCCATGGTAAATTGAATTGAGGAAAAGTTAGTCAAAATTACACACAAATTTACCCTAGTAATTGACTCTTCGTGATTGTCATTCTTGCTCTTCGTGATCATCAGCTTGAGGAGAAATCCAACCCATCGGCGACCGGCAAGTGTTGACGAGGGAGGTGGCGGCACATTGTTGACAGTTGCGGCTAGAGGTGGTGGCACGAAGGTTGACCTGTTGAGGCGGCGACGACTTTCTTATACATATCTACTGAGGCAGCAAGCGGCGGGCGACACGATCAATCAGTTTCTCGAGCTGGTAGCGACACAAGCTGGTGGCGACGCGATCAGTAGGATTGCAGAGAATGGCAGATGAAAGACAAGTAAGTTTCTCGATTGCGATTGAGCCCTAGATTTCTCTTCTCTTCACTATAGCCCTAGATATGAGGAGGAACAAAAATTAGCCATTGGATTGTTTAGGATTTCATGATATTTGATGATAAAACTTCATTTTGAGCATTCAAATGTTGGAGTAGTTGCAATAATTTGTAGAATTTAGGTTTTGAAATTTGTTCATGTACATTATAGCTAGATCACGAGGGTGGATATGTAGATCATGATGGTAGCGATAGATCACGATGGTACATGCTTAATAACGATGGAGATGTTGATAACGAGGGATACGTATATAGATCACGAGGGTAGATGCTTAATAATGAGGGAAATGTTGATAACGAGGGTAGATCCATAGATTGCGAGGGTAGATGCTTAATAACAAAGAGTATGTTAGATAACGAGGATAAATATATAGATCACGAGGGTAGCCCTAGATCATGACGGTAACAATAGATCATGAGGCTCGTGCATTTTGCATAATAGATCACGAAGCTTTTTCAAATCACGGTGTTAGGATGGATAGATCACGATGATAATTACAGATCACGGTGCTCATTTAAAAATTCTTGAAAATTTGATTTGTTAGATTAATAATTGTTGTATAATATATTTTAACTACTTTAAAAATAAAAATAATTAAAATATGTCAACAGAAAAAAGTATTAATATCCAAAATAATATTAAATTTTAACAAAATAATAATAATAAATATTATTGTTATTCATGTTTTTTCAGATTAAATTAATTAATACAACGTAAAAAATTGTTTGAAAATTAGTAATTAATATTATTTTTAAAATAACTCAATCAAATAATTTTTCACAATTAACATATTTGTAAAATACTAGAAATTATATTTTCAAAAATAGAGAAAGCAGACTGTAATTTCCTAAGTTTTTTCACAATCCAAAAGTTGGACTACATTCGAAAAATCATAATAATTTGTACATTACTCCAAAAAATACCCAATTTTAACATAAACTCAGAACTTGATGTAAAATAACATTCCAAAACAGTTTTCAAAAACTCCAAGTATAAAATTTTATAAAAATCGACATAGCGGACTGCTTTTTCCTAAGTTTTTTCACAATCCAAAAACAGGACTACATACCAAAAATCATAATAATTCATACTCTACTCCAAAAATCACCCGATTTTAACCATAAACTCAGAAGTTGGTGTTAAATAACATACCAAAACAGTTTTCAAAACTCGACAGACCGGACTGCAATTTCCTAAGTTCTTTCACAATTCCAAAGTGTACTACATTTGAAAGATCATAATAATTAGTATATAATCTTAAATGACTTTCAAAATTAAATGCGAAGACAAAAATCACCATAACCACTCTTTTTTTCCTTCATATGAGCAATATAACATACTTCCTTGGTTATTTTATATTTTTCAGTATATTTTTTTATTGTAGCTTATTTCAAAGTTTATAGTTTTGTGTATATTTTTGTTCATTATGGAATAATCATTTCATTTATATGAATCTATTTAGTCTGTAAATGCACTGTAGTTATTCCACCTGATAAATCAATTGTTGAATTTAATTATTTGCAAATTCTTAACAGCCACAGTGGAAGTGGCAGGAACGTTTGAATTTAGAGGCTAGATGTAGTACCTATTGTTTGAGTAAGGTTATTGGAGACATACATAAGGAGCTTAGCCACTGTGATAGGTTAGATGTGTTTCGACGGTCTTGTTTTGGTCATTTCTTGAGGTTTAACAAGGATACAGTTATTAGTGGTCGAGGGTTTCTCTATCTATTTGATCGAGAGATTATCGTACCAGGAGTCAGTACACACGAGCTTTAGTTTCGTGTTGGAGATCATAGTTTGAGGTTCTCGAAGTTGGAGTTTTGTCTGATCACGAGCCTGAAATTTGGATCTTCCGAATTTCAGCCTGATTGTTCACCATGTGAGCCACCTCAGGACGGTGTGTATAAAAGAAGTTTTGATGGTCAAGTCGTGGTAGCCGGTGATTTATTGACCCAATTTAAGAATGGAGAGTTCCGAAGCCGTTCGGATGATGCAGTGAAGATTTCTTATATATTGTTGCTGACACTGTACCTATTTGACATGGACATACATACTCTTGTACCCATTGGCTATGGAGTTTGGTCAAACAATCTATAGTGTTCGAGAAATTCCCATGGGGCTCATATGTGTACCAGCGATTGATGCATTACTTGGATAATTCACTACATCCTGACTCATCCGGAGGTCGAAGACCACTATATCATATATACGGATATCTAATCGCTTTGCAAGTATATTTATTTTGAATGTTTAAGTTGTGTACTATTCAATGTATTATGTCAATCAATTATGTTCTAACATTATAGTCATCGTCACTTTGTAGATCTGGGCGTTTGAGTGCATCCCTGAATTCGGGAAGCAATTAGGAGAGAAGACATCGGATGAATTTCCAAGAGGTGTTCGATGGCGAAGTCCAGGAAAGCGTCCAAGTATTCCTGACATTTTCAATGCATGTAATGTGAGTAATTGTGATTTTCAGCCTATTTATCTTATACTTTGAATTCTACACACTAATAACATGTCAATATGCATCAGATTGAGTGCATTCAGTTGGAGCCCACACCGGCTGAGATGGAATTACCATATATGGTTGATATTGAGATGGACATCTTATCTGGAGTAAGATTTGTCCATCAAGATCGACCGATTGGGCGTAGGAATGCACATGCAGATAGGCCGAGACTGTCTAGGTCGGACACTGTACGTTCCCAAGAAATAAAGGTTGTTTCAAGAAATACTAAACAGCCTTCAAAGCGAACAAAAATTGATACGCAAATTCTGATTGGCGAGGGAGGTGACGAGGGTAATCCAGCAACAACACCAACCTCAGCCCCAACAGCACCTCCCCCACCTGTAGCCTCACGACCACCACCAGCACATGAGGTTGTGTTACTATTCTTTCGTGCACTAATTACTTTACTTGTGTTAACAGTTCTCGATAGATAAACTAGTGCGTATATTTATTTTGCATCTGTAGCAAAATCAGAAGTCGAAAGATGATTCAAAGAAGCGGCAAAAGTCCAAGAAGTTGTCTACACGAGCGACTTCCGAATTTCTGAGGACAGAGCTTGCTTCGGTAATAAAGAGTGGCACACGACGGGGAACATATATTGTCTACGAGCGACTTCCAAATTTCTAAGGACAGAGCTTGCTTCGGTAATAAAGAGTGGCACATGATAGGGAACAAATATTGTCTAACAATCACTTTCAACCCTTGTTCGACAGATATTGCCTGATATCCTGAAATATGTGATGCCCGACCTCGTTCGACAGTCACTGCTTGATGTCCTGTGAGATGTCATGCCAGACATTATTCGACAGTCACTGTCGGATATCCTGCGAGATGTGATGTCGAACTTCATTGGTCAGTTGCTTCCGAAGGTGGTTAGACAAATGAGGGGGAATGAGTCTTCAATCCCCTCCAAAGAGACAGAGAGTACACAGGGCCTTGGAGCACACAGTCCTGCACAGACATCTGATTTCATACATGGGGTTAGTACAAATATCATGTTTTTCTCATTATTGTCTTTATGTTTACTCTATACATTTGATTATATATTGAGGTTCTTCTGAATATTTCATTGTAGGATGCTAGATTTCCTATACTGTTGGACCAACAGTCACAGGCGATGCCACTGACAGAAGGAAACGTGTTTGTCCCAGAACCTCTTCAGGCACCACCTATTACTGTCTTGGAGTGACAGGACGAGACAACATCCCTCCCGGAGGATCCAGCTGCAGAAGACAAGATGAGAGATGTGGTAGCATCCCTTTCGGAGGAACCAACTCCAAAAGACGACATAGAAGACGTGCTGGAAGGGCCTGTAGTGAATGCATCAGACAGCACTCATCTCTAAAAGATGGGAAGGCCATTGAGATTTACACACGATGCATACAAGCAAAGTCAGCTTCAATCCGGACTCCACTCATTGATCCAGACCTCAAGAAGAAGCGTTTCAAGTTGGAGGCTGATTACGCAGATTTCATGAGTAGTGATGAATCTCGACAGATTCATGGAACCAATTTACTTGAAAATACTACGTGATTCAAGGATATCGAGGATCCATCAGTTGATCTTGGTACAAATATAAGTTTATTTCTATTCATTGATTAATTTTTATAATTGTATATTGTAAATAGGTAATGGGGTGACCAATTGGTTGTTGACATGGTTATAGGTTTTGGATAGCTATATGAGTCATTTGGCTCTGAGGTTGAGACAGAGTGATTCTATACTTCCTGGATTGGCCTCGAACAGCTTCAACATCATTGATTCCACCTTTATGGTGAGTCACGTCACTAATAATATGAGCAGTTTATTTTTTATCTTTTCTAACGCTATAACATTTTGCTATCATAATTTCAGACCTTGGTGAGATTTTCCTGGATAAGGTTGTATAAAAATGATCCATAGTTCGTACAAAGTGACCCTTTGGGACCTTGCAGATATCCGAATTGGACACCGGATAATGATTTGTAAAGATATGTAAGAGACACCTTCCCTTCGTGGGGACACCCATGGCATCGAGTCCCAAATGTAAGTTTTGAACATCTACTCTGTCATGGTTTCGATTTACTTTTTTTTGGGTGCTATTATATATACATGTTCTTATAATTGTTAAACATCTTTTATTGATATGCCACTACGGAGCTAGTAGTCACTGGATTACCTGTCGGGTGCACTTACGTGAGGCAAATCCAAGTCTTTAACTCGTTGAGCCATTCAAATGATGATGATGATGACTCTATATGTTTCAAAGTAGATTGTTTCAGTTGACCCACTGAGACGTTTGTTGCCTAGATTACTTGAGGTAGCAGGGTGGTTCGAGAGGTTGAAGATTACGCCGAACTTTAATCCCTTTGATGTTATACAGGTTCCTCTAGGTGAGCAATTTAGACAGAATGATGATCATAATTGTTGTGCATTTGCATGTATGTATGTAGAGTGATTTATATCTAGTAGATTTATTCATCCTAGTACCAATGAGATGGTTGCTCAATATAGGAAACAAATGGCATTTAAGCTTTTTGAGTTGAGTACTTAGGTTTCTTCTAGCTAATTATGGGTTGAATGAGTTGTTTTGATGGAATTACTTTGTGGGCTTCACTTATTCGTTGAATATAAGCAGGGTTATTCTCAATTGTGGTTTATATATACATTATATAAGTCCTGAATTTGTTGGGTTTTTGATTGTTGGTTATTCTCGATTGTTGGTTATACAATATATAAGCAGGGTTATTGTCGATTGTTGGTTATATATTATATACGTAGGGTTATTCTCGATTGTGGTTATACATTATATAATAGATTGTTGGGTTTCTGATTGAGGATTATTGTCGAACTTGCTATTTGATTCACTTAACAAATGTTGGACTCTACTTGTTTTCTCATGTGGATTTGGTCTGGAAAAGTTTTGTGTGATTTTTGCACTTTTAGTTTAGATGATCTTAGAATATGGTTTCGGGAACTTCATTTTGAAAGAAGTAGTGAAGTTGTTTGTGACAGGCTTTCAGCATATCATTTTGAAGTGGGGAACCACTAAAAGACACAATTTTTATGAAATCTTAATCATTTTGTAATTCTAGTCGAACATGCTAATGGAAATAACTTTCAGTTCTATGGTTTGTAAAGTTAGTTTAAAACCTTTTGCAATCTCAAGTTTGGTCACTACAGATAAGCAGTGATGCTCTTCAGGTTCTCTTGGATTTTGGATATGATACATGCATATTTCTTTGGGCTTTTGAAAGTTGTTTTTGGAAGTTTCATTTTGAGCAGGAAGTTGTTAAGACAAAATTTTGCAAAAATAAAATTTGATGGAGCATCACAAGATTATTTCGAGTATCAAATGCTATTTTTTTATTTGTGCAATTTTTATTACCTGTTGTGTTTGTACCAAGATGAAGTTTGTTTTGTAATCTTAATACAAAGATAACGTTAAAAGACCAAAAAAATTTCAAAACCTCCAAGTATAAGATTTTTAAAAAATCGACGAAGCAGAAAACAATGCCGTCACTTTTTGCCAAATCCGAAACTGGACTACATTTGAAAAATCATAGCAATTCGTACACCACTCCAAAAATTACCAAATTTCAACCATACACTCTACACTTGATGGAAAATAACATACCAAAACTATTTTTAAGAAATCTAAGTATAACATTTTATAAAAATTTTGCAAAGCGGACTGCAATATCATCACTTTTTACCAAATCTGAAACTGGACTACATTTGAAAAACCATAGCAATTCATACACCATTCCAAAAATTACCAAATTTCAACCATACACTCTAAACTTGATGAAAAATAACATACTAAAACAGTTTTCAAGAAATCCAAGTATAACATTTTATAAAAATTTTGCAAAGCGGACTGCAATGTCGTCATATTTTGCCAAATCCGAAACTGCACTACATTTGAAAAATCATAACAATTCGTACAATACTCCAAAAATTACTAAATTTCAACCATACGCTCTACACTAGATGGAAAATAACATACCAAAACAGTTTTCAAGAACTCCAAGCATAACATTTTATAAAAATAGACAAAGCGGACCAAAAATACACTATCACACATACAGGTGGATTGGACAAGATAGATTGCGAATATGATAATACGATAAAAGTTGAAACATACTAATACGATACATTTGAAATTCAATAAAGAAGACATACAATACAAAGACATAATTTAATTCTAGTCAATCATTCACCAAAAACCGCTTTCTCAACTCCATCTGCTTGAATCTAATATGAACACAAGAGAGACAAAATGCAACAACCCTATGTTAAACTGAGATGAATATATCAAAATTGCATTGTAATTCATAACAATATATATATATATATATATATATATATCTTCATACCTCATTCTTCTTCCTCACTAGTTAGAATTGCTCGTTGATCACATGTCCTCTTTGTATGTCCGACTTTTCTGCAGATGTTGTACTTCTTCGGTTGCCTTTTTTGAGGTTCATTTGATTGTTGAGCCGCTACATTTGCACCTGGTAGCATCATATTCACCATACATCCTGCACGATTGTGGTCGGTAACCTAACATCTTGAACATTTTTTAACACAACTCCTGCTACTTGATTCTCCACCTGATGGACGACTTAAGCTGGATTCCACACTTGACCATTTGGTACGTCGTTTCGAAAACCATGTTTGAAGTAAGTTGCAAGAAAAATCAAGAAGAGAACATATCGGCAACTTTCGGGCCCATAAGAGTTTTGAATTCAAAGACTCTGCTGAGTTTAATGTCATAATCTCATATCGACACACGGGACAACATGCACGAGCCCATCTTTTAACCTTCACTTTTCTCAACTTCTTCCATCCCTTCTTATTTAATACCTTTATTTGCTCCATATACTTCTTGTGCATATCTCTTGTATAAGAATAGACAGCTTTCTTATACAAGCTCACAAATCGAGCTCCATATATGTGAAAGTTCAACTCCATATGCCACGAACATAAACCATGGAATGCCCCTAGAAATACTCCTTCAATTGCATTTTGTATGCTTACATGACGATCTGTTGACAAAAAAATTAAAAAGAATTAGTATCTCAAACTTAATTACTCAAAACAAAGTTCCAGAAAAATATCATTTATATCTGATACAATTATAAGATTATCCGGATGACCATATGCTTTCTTTAGTTGAATCAAGAACCAATGCCAAGATTCATCATTTTCCTTGTCACCAACACCAAATGCAAGAGGATAAATCTGTTTATTACCATCCTGAGTAGCAGCCACAAACATAAGACCCTTGTATCTGTCTTTCAAATGTGTTCCATCAACCACGATTATAGGTCTACAACATTCATGAAATCCTCTTATAGAGGCACCAAGAGCCATGAACACATACTTGAACTTACTATCTTCATCTGTTTCAAAACACGTTACAGTACCAGGATTTGATCTTCTGAGCATGTGCAAGTTCGCAGGTAACATCCTCCACAAGTGATCAAAATCACCATAAATTAAGCTATGTGCATGATAATGAGCTCTCAGTGCCTTATCATATTGAATCTGAATACCATGGTGTGTAGAAACATCATCCATAATGTCTCTGGGCTTAAGTATACGACCATCTCGAAGCAATGAAGGAGCAAAATAAGCTCCAATTATCTTCGATGGCAATTGACGAGGTCGGGTTATCATATCCAAATGGCAGTTATGTGGAGCCTTAAACTTTTTCAATGTCCACAGTCCCTTTTCAGTTCCATTAGCATGCAATAAAAATTGGCATCCTTGTTGTTTACAAACAATCATATATCGTTGCTTGTTAGAACGTTTCATTGCATACTCAACTCGATTCTTCATATGGTAAAATCCCACACCATACATTAACTGCATTTTGCTATCAAATATAGCCCCAACATCGAGCTTTCTTTCACCATCTACTAAAATAGGATCAGGCTCTTCAGTGTGAAACAACACCCCTAGAATAATTCAATCCTCATGCTGATGTTTTGCTAATTCTAGTCCTGACTCACCACTTGAACCATCTTCTCTAATCGAAATGGTTCTATTTCTAAGAACTTGCTGATGACTAGTACCAATAATGACGTCTTCACTCTGAGCAAAATCCTCTTGCACAAAAAATTCATTTGTTTCCCATTGCTCGGTAAATAACCGACTATGAAGTAAATCATCATAATCATCATCATCATCATAATCATCATCATCATCATCTTCACCATCATCATCATCATCATAGTCATCAGTACGAACATTAGCAACCATAGCCCCCACTACTGCTTCATCATCATCATCATCATCATCGTCATCATCATCAGTACAAACATTAGCAAACTCTGCCACAACTGCAATCGTACCATCACCATCATCTTCATCATCTTTGTCATCTACATATTTTGAATCAAAAATATCGTTGAAATCGAAAAGTCGGTGATGTGGTGGGGAGCTAATTCTCTGAGCATCAACAACGGCCACTGATATTTGCTTGGAAGAAAAGCAAAACAGATCCTCCAATGGATTGTTAGCACAAGCTTTGAAATTTTGGACTGGATAAACAGAAGGAATTTGGTGTGCAGTCAGACTTTGCACATAATTTAGTTGATCTCCATAACTATATTGTAGTTGATAATTCAAAAGCCGAACATAACTTCCCCCTGACTTGCATATGAGAATGGAATATTCAAATCATGTTCTTTGGGTTCAATAAAAACAAATAACTTGAGGTAATCATACACCTCAGCAACTCTTCTCAAATCAGTATTCGTCCTGATTTTAAATTTCACTTCTCCTGCAATCTGCGTAGGCATTAAACAATGCAACACATAATCACAAGTCCTACGATCTGCTCGGACAATATAATGAATTTCATCTAATAGTTTTTCATAAGAAATTGTATGCAATGATGCATATATCAAACCATCCTCTCCATTTTTATACTCTGATCCATGTCAATATCCACGATGAACTATAATGATTTCGTTGTTTGCCATCTACAATAAAAAAAAAATCATAACAATTACACTTCATTTAGCCAATTAAATAATAATACATATAACGACAAGAACAATTTCAATCCTATACAAACTTTATGAAAAACATAAATACATTTTATGAAAGAAAAATTTGATCCACACATTAAGTGTTTATACATAATATGATTGCATTTTTGATTTAATCTTATCAAATTAATAATATGATTTCACCACGGTATTCTTACATTTAATATTTTAAAACTATAGATTTTAGGAATGTACAACTATTATTTGATTTAAATTAAATTACTATTATTTGATTTTTTAAGATTTGTTATAATGATTTTAATTATTATTATTATCAATTGACAATCATATATTCGAAATAATATATTAGAACTATTTTTTTAGATCTTAGGAAAATAATTCGTGATAAAAAAACATACAAAAAAACTATGATTTTTACATTTTAGATTATTAATTACAAGTATTATCATTATTATTATTATTATTATTATTATTATTCAATAATATTTTAATTATTTTTAAAATTTATATATAAAAATTAGTTACCATTGCGATTCATATTTCATATTTTTTTAAAAATAATTACGATTTTTGTACAATTTATAATGGTTGTTATTATTATGATGATGATGATGATTATTATTATTACTATTATTATTATTATCTTAAAACTATTTATGAATTTTTTGTAAGATTTATTACAAATATTTAAATAATTTTTTTTTATAAAATAGGATTTTAAAACCATTATGCTTGAATTTAGAAATAATTTTTTACAATTGTTTTCTTGAAGTTTTAATATAATATTCAATTTTAAAAAATACTTTAAAAAAATTGAGAATTTTTTTAAGTTTTAATTATAATTATATTATAAATGATATTATCATAGATCACGGTGGTGTTTGAATAGATCACGATGCTAAAAAATACCACCGTGATCTAAGTTGAGCATCGTGATCTATGGTATTTTTTTTAAAAAAATTCTTAAAATTGATCATGGTGCTCAGGGTAGATCACGATGCTCAAATACCATCGTGATCTAATTTGAGCTTTGTGATCTATTTTATTCTTCATTGAACAGATCACGAAGCTCCTTGATGATCACGAAGGTAAACATAGGTCACGAGGGTGTTTAGTTTCGTTATCTACCTTCTTGATCTATGTTTAGCTTTGTGATCTTCAAGAAGCTTCGTGATCTGTTCCTGGTAAAAAAAATTCAGTTTTTCACGATTTTTTTGGTTTTTTAAAATGGGATTTACATGCATAAATATATATCTACATTCAAAAATTATCAAATACAATATACTACATTTGAAAATAATGATCATTTTACCTCTTTTGAGCACCTTAAGAGATGAAAATCATTACATTGCTTGTATTTTAAGAGATGAATTTTATCTAAAATATGAATTGATACATAGGTATGAGATGAGATAAGGAGCATTGAATTGTGGTGGGTGAAATCATTAAAGACATAGGGTAAGGGCATTTATGACTTTTTATCCTCATTTTGGGTAAAAAAAAAAAATGTTTTCTTATCAAGTGGATAATTTTCTTTTTTTTTTGGTGTGTATATTAGATACAAACGCCTATTTCCACTACAGTTTTTGTGTTCTTCTTTTCATCTTCTATGAAGAAGCCTCAAATCTCCTTCGAATAACACTGTAGATAATTTAGTCTTAGCTCTTGTATTCTTAGGTGGTGTGTGTAAACTGAAGAATATGGCCTATTAGTTGACGGATGGAGAGTCCTTATAATCTGAAGCCATTTAATTCATCCTCAACAATTTCATATCTATCGAGGCTGTTTATAATATCATCACATGAACAACGCTTCTGATATGTGTCAATCAAAATATATATCACAATATTAAATAATTAATTAACTATTTCATTCTGGAATTCTATTTTGATTTAATTCCTATAAATAAATAGAAAACATAACTCGATATTTAATATATTATTTTACACATGTCACAATTTAATTGACATCAGAATTTGTGTATCTTGACATATGGAAATGAAGCTTTAGATGATATAATTCAGCATTATGGAACTTAGGTACTCTATATCTGGTTAAGGTCAGCATTGTGAAACTTAGGTGCTCTGTTTCTGATTATATTCAGTAATGTGTTGGGCACGTTTTTAAACACAAATTGGTCATTTTGTTTTAAGATACTAGAGCAACAACTTAAGTTGCAAATTGTGTTCAAAAGGAGGCAAAAAATGTGTATACTATTATTCTAAAACTAACAACTATGAATCATAGTCCGTAGACAATGTGTTATTGACTATTCATTCTAACACAATGCAATCCTAGATAATGGAAATGAAAAGATTATCATCAGACACATGATCTGGCTTGGTAGTTTGATGAAGAAGAGGAGCAACATCGTTTTCGTTTGAGCCATTAATCTTGTGAGGAAGTACTGGGAGGCTTTGGGCACATCCGAGTAAGATTTGGAGGACGTCCTTCATGGAGGGCCTGCTCGTAGGAAACGAGCTCGTGCAGATCAATCCGAGCTTGAGTACAGTGTTGATATCTTCCAAGTATAGAGACTCCTCCTTTGTATCCTGGATAATTGGATTGCCTTGTTCAAACTGACGCCATGCCCATTGAGCCAAGGATGAGCTCTCATCTCCGTTTTGAGCTTCTCTTCCCGTTATCAACTCTAGAAGCACCACTCCAAAGCTGTACACGTCTATCTTCTCATTCACTCTTCTTGTTTGGCCATATTCTGAAATACAATTCATAATATATGGTTAGAACGCCGGTGTTTATTTTTGGCGAATTTAATCCAACTATTTCTTCAGAAATGTCCATGTGACCGCGATAATTTGGGGATTTTATAACTTGCCTAAACCTGTCGAAATCTACGAATTTCCTAAATTGAACTTCTCGGCTATGTTTGTTTCTAATTGGAGGGAGTTGGGGGAATTTTGAGTTTGAAATCTTGGATTCTATAATGAGATGAATAGTAAAAAATGTAACCCTATAGTTATATTGCATTTTACCCAATATAAAAAGTAGAAGAAAAACATAGTGTAGTGAAAGAAATTACCAGGAGGCATATATCCAAAAGAGCCAGCAACAACAGACATGGTATTAGGCTCTCCATGCTTGGTCATCAACATTCTTGCCAACCCAAAATCTGCAATCTTTGCATTGAACTCAGAGTCCAACAATATATTGCTCGACTTGACATCACGATGTATGATCGGAGGCGAGCAGTGATGATGCATATAGCAAAGCCCCTGCGCCGCTCCTATCGCTATCCTCAACTTCTTCTCCCAATCCAACCCATTCTGTCTCCCATGAATCCACCTATCCAGGCTCCGATTCTCCATGTACTCATATACTAGCAGCTTCGATGAGTTGTCACTCGATATGCAGCTAAGTAACTTCACTATGTTGGAATGGCGAATCGTGCCCAGAATCCCCACTTCAGACAAGAACTCCTTCTCCAGCTTCTGATCTAACTTCACTTTGTCCCATATTCTCTTTACAGCCACACATTCCCCTGATTGATTTATAGCCACACGATACACTCGCCCTGATCCGCCACTTCCTATCACATTCTCCTCTGTTAGGCCTGAGAGTATGTCTGCTTCTGTGAACTTCACTCTCTGGAATGACGTCAGCTTCCACGTGGACTGATCCGATGAGATTTTCTTCCCCTTTCTGCAGATGTAGATTGTGTACATGAACATGACTAATAACGCCACCACTGCTATGCTCGACACGGCTGCGATGAAACGAGACGAAACCTTGCTCGATTTCCCCGTGCCTTGGTGGCTCCTGCTACACCTGCTTAACCCTAATGCTGGGATGTTGGAACAAAGTCCTGAGTTGTTCGAGAAACTGCTCTCGAATGCTGAGTTCTCGAACACACTCGGGATTGTCCCCGACAGCCTGTTTGATGAGACATCCAATGAAGACAGCCTCATTTGCCCAATCTCAGCAGGGATTCTGCCCGAAAATTGATTCCCTGATAAATTCAAGTAATTAAGATCTGGCAAGAGCCCCATCGAAGCAGGGATTTCACCAGATAGATGGTTCCTACTAAGACTCAAAGTGGTCAGAGATTTCCATGAGACTATATTCGAAGGAAGATTGCCAGAGAGCTGATTGTAATCCAACAGAAGAATAGACAAAGATGAAAGAGCTGTGAGCTCTTGAGGTATCTCACCACTTAGCATGTTATTACTTGCTCTCAACACATTCAACATCTCCCACGAAGAAATCCCGACAGGAATCCTGCCTGAAAACCTGTTGTTCATAACCTCGACCAACGCCAACTGCGGGCCCACTCTCTCGGGAAGCTGCCCGGAAAACATGTTGTTGCTGACCGTCAAAGTCGTCAGATTGTTCAACGTCCATAAACCGTCTGGGATTCTGCCCGAAAACCCGTTGCTCTCGATTCTTACCGTTTGCAGACTGTGGCAATCGCTGAGAGAATCCGGCAATTCGCCACTGAGTTTGTTCTCAAAGGCGATCACGCCAACTAAGGCCTTGTTTGCACAGAGATGAATCGGAAGTTGGCCATCAAATTGGTTTAAACATACTTGGAACCTTCTCAGCTTGGAGTATCGCCCGAAATCTGGTGGCAGTTTGCCTGATAGATTATTGCTGTATATCCCGATATCGAGAAGCTGGGGCAATATCCCTATGCTAGCTGGCACTTCACCAGATAACTGGTTGAAGAACAGAGCTAGTCCCGTGAGACTGGTCAACCTTCCAAAATCATCTGGGATCGTTCCTGTTAACGTGTTGTTGGAAAGGTCAAGAACTTGTAAATTCAATGCCTCGATTCTTCGAGGAATGGAGCCTGAGAGCCTGTTTTTGTAGAGGAATAAATGAGTCAAGTTCTTGAGGAGAAAAACGGAAGGAGGAATGGTGCCAGTCAAGATGTTGACAGATAAATCCAGGGATTGTAAAGCTGACATATTGCCAATGGATTCAGGGATTTCTCCAATCAAATTAGCCTCTGTCATCCATAGACTCTTGAGCTTGTTAAGGTTGGTGAAGCTGGAGGGGATGGATTGAGGTCGAAACGAGTTGTAGCTCAAAACGAGCTCTTCTAGGTTCAACAATTGGCCAATTTCCGGTGGGATAGAGCCATTGAACTGGTTTACAGAGAAGTCGAGATGTCTGAGGCTTAACAATTGGCCAATGGACCAAGGGATGTCTCCTGTGAAGTTGTTGAATGACAGGTTCAAGAACTGAAGAGTCGAAGAAAGGCGGTTAATGTCGTTAGGAATTGTGCCAATGAAGTAGTTTTGAGAAAGGTCCAAGTATTGGAGCTTGGAGCAGTTGTAGAGAAGGGATGGGAAGGTGGAAGGGATGAAGTTCCATTGGAGGTCGAGGTAGGTGAGGTTGTTGAGGTCGCATATTGAAGGGGGTATTGTTTCTGTGATGGAGGCGTTGATGATCCTCATTGCGATGACGGAGCCATCGGTGGTGGCGCACGTGATCTCCGGCCACGTGCAGTGGTCGGAGGAGGGAGTCCAGTGGGCCAGGGAGGAGGCGCTGGACCAGTGCTGTTTGAGTGAGAGGAGAATGGCTCGTTCTTCATTGGGGTTGCTGCTTTGGGTGTTTCCATGGAAGGGTAGAGAGAGAAGAAAGATGGTGATGAATCTGATGATGGTGTAGAGTTCCATGGGAGAATATGTGTTTTTGATCATGGATTCTTTTTCTTTTAGGGGGGAACGAGGAAGAGAGAGAGAGAGAGAGAGAGAGAGAGAGAGAGAGAGATTGTGTAATGTGAAAAGTGAAGCAAAGAGGAAATTGTGAATAAGGGGATACCTCAGCAGTTGACTCAGGAAAGACAAGTTAGAAATTTCAAACTTTTGCTTTTTTCTTTAAATAAGGTGAGTACACCGTACACTAAACCTCTAGATTATTCAAGTTCTTCTAGTTTACCTATTAATTATTTTTTTATGTAATGCAATTACATTTTTTTTTTTTTTTGGTTTTATTAGAGTTTTTTTTTTTTAGAAAAATCGTCAATCCTTTTCGTTAATATGTTCAACATTTTAGATTAATTTTATTAGCCCTTATTCGAATAATTAATGTCTACTAAACTTTATTATTCAAATATTTTCTTTTCTTTCTTATTATAGTGTGAACTATGCAAATTTTGTTAGTTATCATATCTAGTAGAATATTATGTCAAAATTCTTTGGGTACATGATACGGTACTCTTCTTTCTTTTCGTGTTACCCGTGGTATAACCATATACGCAGCATGGTGACATGTACCTCCAATTTTAATATATATATATATATATAGTTTTTGACAAATTGAATTGAAGAAAGTCACCTTCACATTTCACAATCATATCTTCAACTTTGAGAGTGAATTCAAGTTAAAAATAAATGAAAAAATAAATAAAAAAATAAAATTCCACACCTTAGTTCATCAAAATTTTAATACTATTGATATGTACTGTTTTCTTTTGTTTATTAATTAATTGTTTTGATGTTGTTTGTTAATCAACTAGAAATGTATTGTTTTCTCCATCTCAGAAATTGTTGATTTTGTTATAGATCTGTTATTCATTCTTTTAGAAGTTTTAGCTGATTGTCATGTTTTTTATATGATTGTATTCTTATTCTTTACTGCAAATTAGAAAATGAATTATACTCTCAAATCAAAGAAAATCAGGGTAGTAAGAAAGCAACTCAATCTTTGGCAAGTTATGTTTAAGAAAGCGAATCTCAAGAAGTTTTTTACTTGAGTTTTGTAATATATTTTGTATTTGCATAAATTTTGGTTGGACATTTATGTATGAATTTTTTTCTATTATTCATTACTTATTTTTTGTTTTGTAATATATTATGTATTTGCGTAAATTTTGGTTGTACATTTATATATGAATTTTTTTTCTATTATTCATTACTTATTTTTTTGTAACCTATTTTCAAAATTTTGGATCCACCACCGTGAGTTACAAAGATATTTCTACCTTCTTAAGAGGCATGACATTTCTTATATGTTCTTTAATTTACAACATAAACTCTAGAGTGATGATAAGTGTCGTTTTTCATCTATTTTTGCGTATGTTTATATATTCATTCGAGTATGTTTAGGTACGTTTTAATAGTTATTTATGTGATTTTATTGTATTAGTTGCATTTTGTGGGTTTGTGCTTAGTTTCATGTTTTGGATGACAAAAAGTATGAGTTTCAAGTGTAATTGATGATCAAGGAAGGAATCACGGAAAAATAAGGAAGAAACGGAGTGAAATGCAAGTTGAAATCCAAAATTTTGGTGGCGCACGTGGTGGGGCACGACAGTGCCCCACTACGTGCGCCACCAAAATTAGTGCCCCACGGCACGATCACAACCGTACAACTTTAAAATGTGTTCAGGCAGGACACGATCGACCGTGCCCCGAATACGCAGCTTCACTTAAGTTTTGATTTTTTTTTTCTTTTTTTCGACCCTTAACTCACTTAGAAGACCCCCAAGACGATATAAATACTCAGAATTATTCCACATATCGAAGTACGCATTCATAGAGAGAAAATAAGATATTTTGAGAGCATTGAAAGGAGAAGAAGGATTCAAGAGATCGAGGAATTGCGAGATCATCGTTCAATAGAGTTTTTAATCTTTCCTCCTTTGTTAGATATTAGTTTTGATATGATATTTTCAACCATGTCTATGAATTTGTTTATTATCATGTCTAGCTAAGTCGAATTTTAATGGATCTTTAATTTCAATTTAAGTTCATGATTATTTATCCTATTTGTGTGTTTATGATTTGACTGCTTGTTTGATTGTCTGGCCAGTAATTGAGCATATTTTAGTAATTAATTAGATCAAAATTCGGGAGATGGGATTTAATTATAGAAGAATAAACATATGACACATAAATATAACTAAATTAGGAGATTAATGAATTTATGTGATGAGAAATCAAACTTAGGTGCTATTGGGAGTTATTATGTTTTAATCAAATTGATTAGAGATACCTCTGGTAGCATAATAATCAACCGGTTAAATGACTCGGGAGAGTTGTTAATTCGATATTAGTGATTGCTGATATAAGATGATTAATTAATGAATTTAGATTGGTTAGAGTGATATTTTGATGAGAATTTGATAAAAACATATCCTAGAACCTGTTTTAACTATATCTATTTATCTCGTGGAATTTGATCTGTTTTGTTTGAGTCTTATTAATTTGAAATCTTTGATATTCGATAGTCTAGATAAAATTAGGGTTTGAATTTGAGTAATTGATTGATCTTAAGTAACTAGTCTTTGTGGGATCGACCTTTCTCACCACTTCTACAATCACACTGTATACTTGTGGGAGTAGCTAAAAGAATTTAGTTAACAAATGACACTTAATTGGGATGAATCAATGTGGGCAACTTCTTTATTTGAAATTCGATAAATCAAACCCGATATATCAAATTTATCATTGTTTTTAATCTTTAATTTATATTTCATATAAATAAAAGAAATATATCAAATCTAAAATATTTTAATTTCGGTTCATTTAATTATTTATTTTAATTGATTTATAATAGTCCTGGCAATAGTTTGTAGACTCACATGTTGGATTTTAAAAAATATGTGTTATAATTAAAAATTCTAAAACTGCAAAGACTAAATAAATATGAAAATAAAAAAATTGTAGATAAAAAAGTTGTAAATAAACTACTTAAATAATTTAAATTATATAAGGAAAAGATAATCATTTTTAATAGAAAATAGGATCCTACATCTATTTATTAATCTTTTAAATATTACTTATCTTATATAAAAAAATTACTCGCAATGATTTCCTTATAGTTGTTATCTATAGTTCATATATTACAATACATAGTTACTTAAAATAATGTTCATCTAGAAATATTGTATATGAAGATTTAATTAATTAAATATTTTAATTTGCAAGAAAGATAAATAACCAAATTGTTCAACTAGAAATATTATACTCCCTCACTCCACAAAGATATTAACACTTATATTTTACATGACAGATTAAGAAAACCAAATTAATTTACTTGGAAAAATAATTTTAATTCATAAACTTCCCATTATGTCCTTATTAATACATATTGACGAATAAACAAAAAGCTTCCAACATTTAGAAAGTGATAACTCCAACAAACATTAATTAAAGGTATTTTAGACAAATTATACCCTATTAACAAGGAAAGTATCTATAATTTGGGACAACCAAAAAGAAATATATGACTATGCTATGGGATAGAGAGAGTTAAGAAATTCTTTCAAACATGGTAATATTAATTGGTCAAATTTCTCTCTTCTAACTGCCTTCTATTTCGAATATAGACTTTTCAATTCACCTATTTAAGTTAGCTATAATTTGTATGTTATTGCTTTATATTAAAATTTCAATTAATATTATTAAATATAAATATTTAGAATTATTTAAAATAATTTTATGTTAAATTATCTAATTTTTATTAATATAAATATTAAAAGAGTTATATATTTCATATTAAGATAATATACAATTATATTATGTAATCAAAAGTTTAAAACTATTGGTTGTTTGTTATGCAACACACAAATACACTACTAGTTTATAAAATTTAGATATTTAGATGTTTAAAACTAAAATTGATATAATTTTAAAAAGAGTTTATTATCCAAATTGTTCAGTAACTTAGGGGTTTGTCAATTTCGGACAATAAGTTTTTTGGCTGACAATTTTATCCTTTAATTTTTGAAAATTTGGAAATTTAGGTCAATTTCAACCCGAAGACCAAATTGGGAAGAAATTGCATGTGAAACACATGTGTTGACCTAATTTTGGGCTATTCGGTTCAAATTATTGATTTGAAATTTATTTTACACTTATGTGGAACATGCTTAAACACATGGTCATCCATTTTGATTGAAATGACTTATGTTGATTAAATAATAGCAAAATGTATATCAAACCGAACTCTCACCGCTGGTGAATAGCAATCTGAGAAGATGACCGGAAAATGTAATATATATATATATATCAAAACGATCCCCAGTTAAACTCATTCCAAACTTCAAATCAATTTGAAAATGCATATTTGAATCGACCTTCAAAAAACTAAGCGAAAATCTTCAACCCTTCAATATCTAACTAATCATGTGTTGAAGAAGAGACAAGTCCAATGATCTTAAGTAGCAGAGCACCTTGTTCCTCAACTTAATCTATAGCTCTAGTGTGTTAAAAATTTGATTGAGAAGTTGTGTTGCATGATAGATTTTGTTAGTCCCAAGTGGTCAGAGGTTCAGAGGGGGTGAATGATGGACCTCTATCAAATTTTACGTTTTAAAACTTTCTATATGTAGGTTACTGAATTCTAGATAGAATACAGCAACACTCGGGAATCAGTAAGCTGGCAGTATGCTTGATCAGCTTACCGTTTCACAGTTTACAGTATGCAACAGAAACTTAAGATAAAGTTTCTTTTGAAAAACAGTTTTCTTTTACCAAGTATGATTTTAACAGAATTCTTTTTAGCAGAATGAGTAGGATATATGAGATATGCAGCAAGTAGAATAAAACGATAAACACACAAGGGTTTATAGTGGTTCGAAGGTGGTGTAATCCTTCTACGTCCACTCTTCTCCTTCACACAAGAGAAACTCCACTAGGTCAGATTGATTTACAACTCTCAACTTTACAATCCTCTTCCTAACAAGCCAACACCTACTAGAATCAGTAAGATTGCTAAGCTAATCCCACATAGGGTACAAATACTCACACAAAGTAAGAAGTCTTAAACAAAGTAAAGTTAAACACTTAGTGAGGATCTAAATCCTTCCCACTAAAAACACCAACTAAAATAACCTAGCACACAGTAAATAGGTTAAAAGTATATGTTCTTCAACTGGTGCGTTCGAAGACAGCCTTAAGATCTTTATAAGCTCGAAATCTTGGGCTCGACTGCTTCTTGAAGGTTGAGTGACTGAACTGTTAGAAAACTTGCATTTTGCTTGAGAATTCTAATCGCTAGAAAATATCTTGTATGTTCAGTAGTCTTCTTGAGTCACCTTCGTCTTTTATTTATATCTGTAGAAATATGTCCGTTGAAGAGAGACATAATCTTTGTCGAAATTCAAATATTGATCTCGTTTGATCTTCGCATTAAATGCACCTGGAAAAATTGGAAAATAGGGTATCTCCTACTCTGTGCTGCATTAATGGTGTCACTCCTTGGCAATAGTGCTTTTGCAGGTCCATGGTCCAGATGGCATCACCTCATTGGTCAGGTGCTAACTTCCATCTACCAGATACTTTGATAATACAGAAACCTCATACTGCATTCACTTCTTCCTCGTACTGCAATAAATAAGAAAGATAAACTTACTGTTTCCTGCTCAGGTTGTAGTAACTACTTTCTGTTCTGCGTCTGCTTACTGATTCTGTAACAGCTTTCTGTTTCTGAATCCTACAGAAAGCCTTTAGTTCTCTGTACTGATTATTGTATGCTGCTTACTGATCTAGCTTGCTGATTCTATTTACTCCTTCTGCTTACTGATTCTCCTTACTGATAATCAGCATTCGATACTTCTTTTCTTACAGAATCCTGCTGCAATCAGAAACTTCCATCTTTCTGATTTTTACAACTCTTAAAAAATACATCTCAGAAAGTAAACTTATCAAAGCTAAAATCCACTCAAATAATGTGGAAAAATGAGGTACTCTAACTTTCTATACAAAGTTACTTGTCTCATCAAAACCTAACAGAAATATCCCAACAGATTCGACAAAGAAGAAGCTGAAAAGAATCCATTCGGGTTGAAGGTATAACAAGAATAGACATTAAAGAAATTGAGACTGAGGATTTATAATTTCGGCAGCAAGTGGCCCAGAGGCGGATGCGGACATTGTTGTACTACATGGTTTATATTGGTCCAATTGACACAAAGGTTCAGAGGGGGTAAATGAACCTCTATAGATTTTTCAAAATTTTTTGAACAAGGCACTGTGTGCTATAACCTATGAGGCTTACAGCTATGTGTGCAAACTTAGCTTACAACACTATTGAGGAGTGTAGTCAACTTATCTTAGAGTTCGTGCAATGAAATTTTTTTATGCCTTTGAGGTCCTTTTGAAAACATTTTCAAATATGAGATTTTAACAAGAGTGTTATGTTGTATGATAAGATAAGATATATATATATATATATAAATATATATATATATATGCAAAGATACAACAATAAGATAAACAAACACAGAAGGTCTTATAGTGGTTCGTGGGTGATGTAATTCCTCTACGTCCCACTCTACTCCTTCACAATGAGGAACTTCGTTAAGAATGATTTGGTTTACAGAACACTTCTTAACAAATACTAGACCTAACGAGAGCACCTACTAAAGCTCAGCTTCTTCACAGGTGGCTGGAAACTTCAAAGGCAAGCCCACACAGGATCTCTACAACCCACACAGGGTTATTGACAAAACATTTGACAATATACACTCAGCAAGGAACACTTCATATTAACTGAGGATACCTAAAACAGTCTAACACACAATAGACGGTTAAAGTATATAGATGTTTTTCTTCAACTAGTGCAGGAAGCAACCTTGAGATCTTGATCTTTGCTCGAATACTTGATTGTTTCTTTAGAGATTGAGTGACTGAAACTTGAACTTGAGAGAGCTTAGGATATTGAGAGTTTTCTTGCTTGTAATTTGAATATTGTAGTTTCAATAGTTGTAATAGTCGACTCTTCCTCAATTTATATGAGTAGATTTATGCTCGTTGAAGAAGACACAAAACTTTATATTTGAATCATCTAATATTGGCGTGGAATCCGTATTGAATGCATTTTATCTTGTTCTTTCGAATATAGTTAATTCTGTTGTACCAGGTTGCAAGTTTATGTTGTCTGTTAAGTCAGGTGACAGTTGTTTATTGGCTTACAGTTTTGTAACTATCAGCTTGTCTCTACTGGCTATATTTCCATCTGTTGAAGTGATTAATTCTTAGATTGTTCTTGATCTTCCTCGTACTGTATTTATGCTTGAAGAGTAAATGTCTTCTCATGAAATTTGTCTAAGTCGATAGCATGTAGTTTATGTTTCTGCAACCTAGTCTTCATTTAGTGAATAAGCTTTCAATGCATCTGTTGTAACTTCCAGCTTATAGCATGCAAATCATTGTTTATCCATACAGCCTACAGTAACTATTTTTCATACAACTTTTATAGCAAGGTCTTCTTTTGCATTCTTTTCCTTCTGCAACATATTCTTAAACTCAAGGTCTATTCTATTTTCATTTAAACATTGTGAAAAATGAGGTACTCTATTTTCCTATTACACTTGTGTTTTGTCTCATTAAAATCTAAATATTATTTTCTAATAATGCTACCACAAGCAGGGTCAGTAGTGCTATCTTTAAGGGACATATTATTGATGACGTAGCACTTAGGGACGACAATGAAGAAAAGAAGGGGGTCAGGGTGGAAGTGTTGTTTTAACCATTTCTCATGCCTTTTTTTCATTCTTGAATAAGTGATTATGGTGATTGTGAGTTTTGGAAGTTTTAGAGAATTTGGGGATAAAGGTCGAGAAAGAGGCTACCAATTTTTTTATTTTAATGTATTAATTTTATTTCTTTTGATTTATATGTTATTTTAATACTTTTGTATTCATCTTAATGTTATTTAGTCTACATCAACCCATTCATGCCTGAAAGGATAGCCACTTGTACAAGTGCATGACACAGATAAAAAATGATAGTTAAATCAGTAATGTGGAACGAATAACCCGAAATTAGGCCAACACGTGTGTTTCATGTGTAATTTGGCCCAATTTGGTCATTAGGGCTTATATTGACTTAAATTTTATTTTCAAAAGTTAAAGGATAAAATTGTCGGCTTGGAACTTATTATCCGAAATTGTCAGACCCTTTAAGTTGCTGGGTAATTTGGATAACAAACTTTTAAAAAAATAAGGGTTATAGAATCAATGTGGATATCAATCAGCTAGCCTATTTAGTGTTTGGACCAAAACAAGCCAACAAAATTTAGTCATAACTTTCCTTTTATCAGTTTAAACTAGTTGGTCTATCGGACCACAAGATATTTAACATACCTACTTGTACATGTTATACCTGATGAATTATATAGATTGTGCAATGTCTACCATCTACTTTTAGATACATATATATATATATATATATATGGGTGAGCTAATTTGGATATTGATCGGCCAGTCTATTAAGTGTTCCGACCAAAACAATCTAACAAAATTTTGTCATAACCTTTTCTGTTTGTCGGTTTAAATTAGTTGGTCTATCAAGCCACAACTTATTTAACATCCCTAATTGTAGATGTTATACTTGATGAATTATACTCCCTCCGTCCCTTAAAACTTTGCACACTTTTCTTTTTAATCTGTCCCCAAATACTTTGCACACCCAAAAATGGCAAATTTTATCACAATTATTACCCTCCCAATACACACTTATTTACACACAATGCCATTACTTTTTCTCTCTCAACACTTTATTACCTTTTGTCTTTTTCTCACATAATTGACCCTTATACCCTCAATCATAAAACAAATATTCCTTTTTTCTTAAAAACTGTGCCCAAATTAGTGTGCAGAGTTTTGCGGGACGAAGAGAGTATTAATTATACAATGTCCATTTGCTATCTCTCTCTCTCTCTCTCTCTCACACACACACACATATATATATATATATATCTCGGTGTGTGTGCGCACATTTGTATTCAAGTTGAATAATATAGGTTGCATCTGATGTAATTAACATATTTCGAGTCAAGTAAATATTCATATAAAATAACTAAAAATAAATAGTCATGTAAAATAACTAAAATTTTATTCCAGCCAAATAATAACAAAAACTCTTTTCTAATCACAAAAGGTGGGAAAAATGGTTGCTTTGAAAAAAATGGCATACTAAATCAATGCGGGAAAATCCCATGTTTGTATATATGTGTGATTATGTCTTGCACAAACTTTGTGTTTGTAGTTCGTGTATTGCACGAATTGTGTGTGTGATTCGTGCATTATGTGTGTATGTATGTTAATAAAGGACATGAACCATATGTGGGGATCGTGTTTGTAGTTCATGCCAAACTAATCATCACAGTTCGATTGACAATTATTTGATAGTGACTTATTTTATTGAGAGTATTTCATTCAATATGATAAAAATAAAAGGTTTTATTATTATGTTGTTGCTAATATAATATTTTATTTTCTTAAATGACTACTTTGTCTCGTCTGTGTGTATATATATATATATACTTATTATTGATTCCTAACACTTAACTAATAGTAACAAAATTATATTTTCCTTTTCCAAATTAATAGAGGTGATCAAGTGGTAGAGTACTTGGAGTTTAGGGTTGTGGTTTTAAATTCCAACCCAAAAAAATGTACCATTTGGTTGAGCTAACATATTGGAAATGATGCAAAATTTACACTATGATAAGGAACACATCGTTTGGATTCTTATGGAGCCAATCTGGCTTACGTGACAATCAACATCTTGTTTTCTTTTTTCTTTCTTTTCTTACGTTTCAATTACCACGTAATATTCTTTTTTATTTTATTGCATTTTTTACATAAATCTTTTTTATTGCATATTATTCTTTTTTATTTTATTGCATTTTTTATTTTATTGCATTTTTTATTTTATTGCAGTTTTTACATAAATCTTTTTCTTTATTCATCTAAAATTCTATCTCCACACATCTTTTCAAACTCATCTCATTTTAAATTTTTTTCTATTTAACATTAATACTAATTTTTCAATTTTTTTTCTCTAGTAGTTTTCATTAATATCAATAATACTTGGAAAAATATTTTAAATTTTTTTTAATTGTACATAAATTAAGAAATTGTCGTAGTTTCCATTAATATTAATAGTACTTCGAAAAATATTTTAATAATTCTTTTTAATTGTATTTATAAATCGAATTTGACTTTCAAACATTCTTATTTGTTTTTCTCGACATAAATAAAAATAAATATTCAAATGTGAAAATAAATAATATGTTATTATTGTGGTTTTTTTTCTTTGATTTATTTTGACATTTGATATATTTTATTTATTTTTATTTATGTCAAAAACAACAAATAAGAATGTTATGTGGATTTTGTTGGTCCCAAGTGGTCAGAGGTTCAGAAGGGGTGAATGAACCTCTATAAAAAAAAGCATTTTAAAAACTTCTGTTAACAAGTTGTTGATTCACTACAAGAAAAAAGGGCTACGACAAGTGTTTTTAACCCTTGTCGTAGCCATATTCAAACCGTTGTCGTAGCTGGTGTTGTCGTAGCCTCTGAAAAAATCCACTCATAGACAACGGTTTTTAACCGTTGTCGTAGCCATAAAAAAACTGTTGTCGTAGATCGTAGTGTTGAAAAAAACCGTTGTCGTAGCCATATAATAACCGTTGTCGTAGATCGTCATATCTTAAAAACCGTTGTCGTAGCAATATAATAACTGTTGTCGTAGATCGTCATATCTTAAAAACCGTTGTCGTAGTGTCTACGACAACGGTTAAAAACCGTTGTCGTAGCCATATTAATAAAAAAACAATATTTTACCACGTAAGCTTGCCACATCATCACACACGTCATGCCACGTCATCACACACATCATGCTAAGGATGACATGTCATCATAAGGATGACATCATCACTAAAATCATCATAATCAATATTATGCGTTGTGTGAGATTCGAACCTGGGTGGCCCGGTGGTGCTCTAACCACTAGACCATCGATGCCTTATGTGACAATGTCTTGCATATATTTCTTTTATAATATATTTTTGATATTTTTCAATTTTCTATTATTAATGCATTTCTTTGTTAACTTTTATAAAACCATTACTTATTAATATAAGTAATTGATTTCCAATTTTGATATATTAATATATATATATATATAATTGAATGATTAATGACTATATTAATAATAATTAATATAATTTTCAAATTATATATATATAATGAATATATTTATAAAATTAATATATTATTCAAATTATATATATAATGAATATATTTATAAAATTAATATATATTTCAAATTATATGTATAATTAATATATTTATAACATTAATGTATTTTTCTCATTAATATATTTATAAAATTAATAATCTATTGTACATATTTTCTAAAATTTCTTTATAATGAAATAAAATTTAATTCTCAAAATTAGTTTATTTCATCAATTTTATTCAACAATATATAGCATTTCTTCTTTCATTTAAAAAAAAATTGTAATATTTGACTTTTTTTTTTAAATATTAGTCTACGACAACACTTCTACGAGGCTACGACAATGTTAGAAAACAACTCATGTGACATTGGCTTGCATATATTTCTTTTATAATATATTTTTGATATTTTTCAATTTTCTATTATTACATATTTTTTGTTAACTTTTATAAATTAAGTACCATTAGTTATTAATATAAGTAATTGATTTCCAATTTTGATATATTAATATATATATATATAAATAATTCAATGATTAATGACTATATTAATAATAATTAATATAATTTTCAAATTATATATATAATGAATATATTTATAAAATTAATATATTTTTCAAATTAATATATGTATATTAATAATTAATATATTTTTCAAATTATATTTATAATTAATATATTTATAAAATTAATAATCTGTTGTACATATTTTCTAAAGTTTCTTTATAATGAAATAAAATTTAATTCCCAAAATTAGTTTATTTCATTAATTTAATTAATTCAACAATTAATATATGCATTTCTTTGTTAACTTTTATAAAGTACCATTACTTATTAATATAAGTAATTGATTTCCAATTTTGATAGATTAATATATATATATATATATATATATAATTGGAAGATTAATTAATGACTATATTAATAATAATTAATATAATTTTCAAATTATATATATAATGATTATATTTATAAAATTAATATATTTTTCAAATTAATATATGTATATTAATAATGCATATATTTTTCAAATTATATATATAATTAATATATTTATAAAATCAATATATTTTTCAAAATTATATTTACAATTAATAAATTTATATAATTAATGTATTTTTCAAATTAATATATTTATAAAATTAATAATCTGTTGTAAATATTTTCTAAATTTTATTTATAATGAAATAAAATTTAATTCTCAAAATTAGTTTATTTCATTAATTTAATTCAACAATATATAGCATTTCTTATATCATTTTGAAAAAAAAATATTGTAATAGTTGACTTTTATTTTTAAATATTAGTCTACGACAACGCTTCTACGAGACTACGACAACGTTAGAAAACAACTTTTGCCTTTGCTTTTCTCATATTTCTAATATATTGGAAAGTCTTTTTATTATTCCTATTTTATTTATAATTAATTTTAAGTAATCCAGGTTTTATTTGTGTTAAGTAATCAGCATTTTTTGTTTAATTTAAGCTTATAATTTGTGGTTTATAATTTGTTGTAAATATTTACAAAATTTTATTTATAATGAAATAAAATTTAATTGTCAAAATTAATTTATTTCATTCATTTAATTCAACAATATATATCATTTTTTATATCATTTAATTAAGAAAAAAATTAAAATAATTGTCTTTTTTTTTAAATTTCAGTCTACGACAAGAGTTTTAAAATGGCTACGACAACGTTTTCTAACTCTTGTCTTAGGGGTCCTAGGACAACACGTCTACGACAACGGTAGGTTAATACCATTGTCTATAAGAGAAGTTTTCGGGCTATGACAATGGTTTAAAAATGTCTACGACAACGGTAGCTAAAACCGTTGTCTATGAGAGAATTTTTGGGGCTACGACAACGGTTTTGACAATGGTTGCTAAAAAACCCTTGTCTATGAGAGAAGTTTTTGAGCTACGACAACGGTTTTGACAACGGTAGCTAAAAAACCCTTGTTTATGAGAGAAGTTTTTGATCTACGACAACGGTTTTATCTACGACAACAGAATTTTAGGCTACGACAAGGGTTTTTAGCAAAAACACATGTCGTAGGGGTGTTGTCTATGAGAGAATTTCTTGTAGTGATTCTACAGAGAATGCAGCAACTGACTTGATTCAGTAAGCTAGCAGAATGCTGATTCAGCTTACTGTCTTGGTATCACAGTATGCAGCGGAAAATCAAGGATAAAGTTTCTTTTGAAAAACGATTTTCTTTTACAAGTATGATTTTGTCATAATCCTTTTAGCAGTATGCTTATGATAAATGCAGTAAGATAAATATAAATATAAGAGATATGCAGCAAGTAAACAAAAGCGATAAACACACAAGGGTTTATAGTGGTTTGAATGTGGTGTAATCCTTCTACATCCACTCTACTCCTTCTCAAATGAGAAACTTTGTTAGGCCAGTTTGCTTTACAAGACTCAATTCTACAAACTTCTTCCTATCAGGTTAACCTACTAGAATCAACAGATTCCTAGGCCAAATCCCACACAGGGTATAAAAACTCACACAGAGCAAATAGCCTACATAAGATTCAACACTTAGCGAGGATCTAATCCTTCCAACTAAGGACACCAAACTAAAACAGCCTAGCAAACATCAAATGGTTTAAAGTATATAAGTGTTCTTCAACTGGTGCAACTTGAAGTCAGCCTTTGGAACTTGAAAGCTCGAATGCTTGGCTCGACTGCTTCTGAAGGTTGAGTGACTGTACTTACTTTAGATAGCTTGAGAGAGAGAGAGAGATAGCTTAGAAATATCAGATGCTCAGTAGTTCAGTAGTCTCCTCGGTCACACTAACCTTCTATATATAGTGTATGGAAAATGCTCATTGAAGAGAGGCATTGTCCTTTGAAGAAATTCAAATTGATCTTCACAATCTTTGCAAGAAATGTGTTTGGGTAAAACAGGGTTATAGGGTATGTCCTACTCTGATCCACATTAATGGTGTCACTCCTCGGCTATAGTACTTTTACAGATGCGCGGTTTAGATAGCATCATCTCATAGATTGGGTACTAACTTCCATCTATTGGTTACTTTGACAAGGCAGAAACCTCGTACTGCATTCAATATATTCCTCATATTGCATTGAATAAGATAGAAAGACTTACAGCTTGTTGCTCAGGTTGCAGTAGTTGTTTTCTGTTCTGCCCCAACTTTTTGTTTCAGAACAACTTCCTGTTCCTGAAACCTGTAGTCAGCTTCCTAATCTGCGATAGCTTTCTGATTTGCGTCTGCTTCCTGATTCTGAACAACTTCTTGTTCCAGAATCCTGTAGTCTGCTTTCTGACATGTGATAACTTCCTGATTCTAACCAGTTTCCTGTTCCAAAATCCTGCAATCAGCTTTCAGTTTTCCTTACTGCTTTCTGTTTGCCGCTTACTGGTCCAGCTTTATGATTCTGTGTTTTTCTTCGGCTTACTGACTTTCCTTGCTGAAAGTCAGTTCTTGAAACTTCTTCATCTCCATAATCCTGCTAACATCAGTATTCTCTATCTTTTTGATAAATACATCTTTACAAAACAAAACTTAGAAAGATAAACTTATCAAGCTAAAAATCACTTAAACAATGTGGAAAATGGGTACTCTAACTTCCTATCCAAAGTTACATTTTCTTATCAAAACCAAACAGAAATATCCCAATAGTTTTTCTGTTATTTATTTTGACATTTGATAACAACAAATAAGAATGTTATGATGTTTTTCTTTTATTTATTTTTGACATTTGATAACAACAAATAAGAATGTTAGGATCTTTTTCTTTTATTTATTCTGACATTTGATAGGTTTTATTTATTTATATGTATGTCAACAATAATAAATAACAATGTTTGGATGTTTTTCTTTTATTTATTTTTATTTATATCAAGAATAACAAATAAGAGTGTTAGGATGTTTTTCTTTTATTTATTTTGACATTTAATAACAACAAATAAGAATGTTATGATCTTTTTTCTTTAATTTATTTTGACATTTGATAACAACAAATAAGAATGATAAGATCTTTTTCTTTTATTTATTTTTATTTATGTCAATAACAACAAATAAGAATGTTTGGATGTTTTTCTTTTATTTATTTTTATTTATGTCAAGAATAATAAATAAGAATGTTAGGGTGTTTTTCTTTTATTTATTTTGAACATTTGATACGTTTTATTTATTTATATTTGTAATCTTCACAATGTATAAGGAGGTGACAAAAGGTATTAAATGACAAGTTCTAAACTTATGTACAATTCAAAAAAAATAGATGATTGATATTACTCCATAAAGATCTACAAATGGTTGAGTTTACTTCATAAAAATCTACAAGTACATGAAATTTTTAGACAATTTCAAAATTTATGTACAATTAAAAAAAATATCTTAAAATATTTTTCCAAGTATTATTGATATTAATGGAAACTACAAGAGAAGAAAATAAATTGAAAATTAGTATTAATGTTAAATAGAGAAAAAGAATGGGGATAAAATGAAATGAGTTTGAAAAAGATGTGTGGAGATGTAGACAAAATGAGATGAATTTGAAAAAGATGTGTGAAGATAGAATGTTAGATGAATAAGAAAAAAAAATTTAAAAAAAAATAAAAAAGAATGATACGCGGTAATTGAAACGTAAGAAAAGAAAGAAAAAGGAAAACAAGACATGAATTGCCGCATAAGGGCTCCATAAGGAACCCAACAATGGATTCTTTGTCATTACTATATATATATATATATATATATATATATATATATATTGGTGTGTGTGCACGCATTTGTATTCAAGTTGAATAATATAGGTTGTATCTGATGTAATTAATATATTTCGAGGCAAGTAAATAGTCATATAAAATAACTAAAAATAAATAGACATGTAAAATAACTAAATTTTATTCCAACCAAGTAATAACAAAAACTCTTTTCTAACCACAAAAGGTGGGGAAAATGGTTGTTTTGAAAAAAACGGCATAATAAATCAATGCAGGAGAATCCCATGTTTGTATGTATGTGTGATTCATGTCTTGCACGAACTTTATGTGTTTGTAGTTCGTGATTGTGTGTGTGATTCGTGTATTATGTGTGTATGTATGTCAATGAAGGGCACGAACCATGTGTGGTGACCATATTTGTAGTTCATGCCAAACTAACCATCATAGTTCGACTGACAATTATTTGATAGTGACTTATTTTATTGAGAGTATTTCATTCAATATGATAAAAATAAATGGTTTTATTATTATTTTGTTGTTAATATAATATTTTGCTGTCTTAAATGACTACTTTGTCTCGATACACACTTATTGATATATATTTTGATTCCTAACACTTAACTGATAGTAACAAAATTATATTTCTTTTTCCCAAGTAATAGAGGTGATCAAGTGGTAGAGTACTTGAATTTAGGGTTGTGGTTTTAAATTCCAACCCAACCAAATGACCATTTTGTTGAGCTAACATGTTGGAAATGATGCAAAATTTACACTATTGCCTTTGTATGGTATAATTTTTTAGAACATTATTCCTATTTAAATAACCTAGATTTCAAATATAAGTTGGTAGATACAATTAGGTTCATCTCTTCGAGCTGCCACACATGCTAAGATACTCAACGTTGTAATTTTATATAATTATTTTTGTACAACGATATTTTAAACTTAACTAATTAATCGATCTTTCACATAAAGATAATACCAGAATAAATAGATAGAAGGACATGGACCAAGATAGACCGTCTAATTACCAACTAAAATCACAGATCAAGAATTTTTAAACTAGGGGTACGAAGAAATAAACAATAGATCAATTATAGAAAAAATATTCAAACATAAACATTGTTTAATATTTAAAATTGTGCAACTAAAATATGCAAATATATACAATATTATTATAAATTCAAGTAAAATTTATAATTACAAACTAAAATTTAATTTGTGAGTCTTCGATTTTTGGAAGAGATCAACGACATTATCATCGGGAATTTGTAAGAATACATTTTTCTCAATAAAAGTTCTCAAATAAACAACCCACAAAATTTTTTTTAAAAAAGTCATAATATATCTATCACAAAATCAATAAATTTCACACATACATCAAAAAACATAAAACCTTATTTATGAACAAATAACATCTAATAAACTAATCCAAACAATAAATATGAAAATTACTAATATTTTAATAAATAAAATGTGAAGAGAGAGAGAGAGAACATTATTGTCACCCGAATCGAAGAAAAAAGAGAGCTAGCTTAGTGTGAGTTTGCTTGAAGTTGATCAAATTAGTTTTACCATATATTTATTTAGTATTTAAGTTAATGGCACTACTTGTAATTTTTAATTATAATAGGGGTAATTATAATATAATACATATATGTATATAATTTTTTAAAATTTACGGCTACATATGTACCCTATTGTACCATGTTAAATCCACCATTAAAACAAGCCATCTCATGTCTCAAAACATGATTGGGTTAGTAAACGATTTCTTATTTATGTGTCCACCACTTTGGACATATAACATGATTTTATCATCCAAGACTAGACTTTCGACCAAGTTAGTTGGTCCCATATATAAGAAAATAGATCTTAGTTTTGATTTTCTTACTGTACAAAAAAGTCTGTAAAAATTGTTAAAAAAAAAAAAAAAAGAACTACAACTTCAATCTAGCTTCCTGTGAAATGTGATCAACCAAAATTGGTCGATCAGGAATGTCGGGAATATGTCACTGAAATTGTCTTTCACATATTTTTTTATTGTAGTGTGTTAACCTTTAATACTCTTATTAGCTGACTAAATCTACTCACACATCCACACGTTAGCAATTACATTTATAAACTAATTGGCATTTTCAAATATCATCCATAGCGTAAATTTTCAAATACAAGCTATTACAAAATAGCTATTACAAAATATTTAGTTATATATATTACTACTACTACTACTATGTATTGTGTATATACTTAAAATAAAATAAAAAAATTTCACCTAAACGCACACAGCTAATAAAAGAAAAGTGAAATAAAAACTAAACATTAACCAATCTTTCTTCAAAGAAAAAAAAAAGCAGTCTTTAGGTTTAAGGTAGTGGACATTTCAGGGTAGGGCCTACTTGCATAGTATATATGAGAAGCTTCCGACGTATTTCCAACTTCTTTTAATGAGAAGCAAATCAAAGGATAATCATTTGTTAGTCAAAGCTGAATAAATTGAGTCGCCTTTTTTGAAGTTGAAAGCAAATAAACTAATTAGTCTAACCTATAATAATGGCTGATACACCAAGACGACTTTTGTTTTATCTTTTTGTTGTTTTTTCGTGAGAAGATGATACACCACGACTTTTAATACTATTAAACTGAGGTAACAGATATACAACACGAGGGGGATATAACATGTATTTTAATTTTTATTTTGGACATATTAAGTTTTTTGTCCTCTAAATTTTAGAAAAATATTTCCACACCCACAGTTTTGTCTGCAACCTTTCATTTTTTATCAACGGATATTGATTTAGCAAAAATTATCTTAGGAGACAAAAATAGCATGATAATTATCTGATTTTACCCAAATTATCTTAGTAAAATCATTAAAATTAACTTCCTAACTGAATAACAAAATCGAGACAGTTCACTGTTTTTTTCCTTTTTTTTTTTGGACAGTTTATCACATATAAGGGTTCAAACCTAATGAAACGATTTGGATTGGTTATAAATACTTGAAGATTATATTAATTGTCAATAATATTGTTCTACAAACTTTTTAAGATTTAATTTAGCGCGTGATGGATTAAACGTTTTTTTTTAAAATATCCTGTGAGATTTTAAACTGAAATTAGTAATGAATATTTTAAAATTCAATTATAAAAATGTGCAACCAAATTCAATATCAAAGTATAATGGAAATATTTGGCCAGGCGATGGAAATATTGTCATGAACTAACATGCTTAATTTTGATCCGTTTGGTTTCCTTATCTTTTATCTATGTATTTTTATCGTACTCCATTCTGAAATTATAAAAAATAAATAAATTGTTTTAATTATTTTTATGTATTTTTCAATGAATTATTCTAGTTATGTAAAAGATGACAAATAAATTTGCTTATCCAAAATTTAAACTACTGATAGTTAATCTAAAACTAGGAGAGGAAGGTTGAGTATATAGTATGATAGCCTATAAATAATTGACTAAATATTTAGATGGGTTTGTTGATGTGAATCATGTGATCGAAAGAATGGAATATAAATATGGAAGAAAACGACTGTGGTATTTAATTCCTTAATTAAATGAAGGAGATTTTGGTTTAAGCGTGCATTGCTGTTTTGACCTAACAATCATTAGACTAATTATATGGGCCAATATACTTGTCATAAATTAAAGAGCAATGATGGGCCAATGGTGTTCATTAGAAACTGTGAGCCAATACAACAGAAATATCCTAAAAGCTATTATCTTATGTTGAATTCAGATTTCTACAGCAAATATAAAAATGAAGATCAAACTGATGTACACCATAAAGCTCATATGAAGCACCAACATTATTCAGGAAATGATTTCTGTCTTTCAAAGTGTTAACTAAAGACAAAAATAAAGACCAAACTGAGATACTATAAAGCTCATATAAAGACACCAAGATTATTCAGGAAATAATTGGTCTTTCAAAGCTCCCACACAATCTAATCGGTTGGCAATAAACACATCACGACTCTAACATTGTCAAAGAATAAAAAACCCACAAACTAAGCATAGTTTCTGGAGCTCTTTCGAATACCTGACATAAGAATTTGAATATGTAGATCATCCTCCAAAGTATATACCTGTCATAAGTAAGCTGTAAATAAAATCTCTAAACAATTATAGAGATCTTTCACAGTTGACCTCATCTTTCCCCAACAAGATTAAAATCCGAAAGCAAATAAACTATATCCAGCCTCTATACCAATAAAAAAGCTTCCTTCATATTGAACTTCAACAAGCAAAACAATCAAAGGGTGAATGTCACCTACAATTTCAAAGCCAATATGAATCGAGGGAGTTGTCCACCGACTAAAAGCAGCAAGTACAACTTGTTTTCATAAATACCACTATCCAAGCAAGTACAACATAGCCCATGACCAACAATACTAATATACACAGGTAGTGAACAAATAAGTGATGACAATCGCATGGTCAGTTGTGAAAAATAAAAATAACAAAGCTAATGTTCTGTCACCGAAATCTTTGGCCTTATTGCTCAGTAATTTTATATAAATCATTTCCCTGGTATAAGTAACATTACAAAAATGGAACTACTACTTAGATTTAGAAGCTTCAAAACGCTGCTTTTGATGTCAAATAGTGGTTTCAAGATATGAAATAAAAAAAAGTGTGTGTAACATCCCAAACCAAAAACAAAGCAGGTAATTAAATAATTAAATTCTTAATTAAAATATTTTATGTGCGTTAATTCTTAATTGTCTATGTGCGTTTCAAAAATATGTTTAATGCAAGTATTAGGTGGGTAAAATTTTAAGATGTGGAACATAGAATATTCTTAGACCATGAGATGCGTAACGGAAAAACGAGAAAATAGAAACAAACTAGGGGTCAATCGGAGACTCGTAGCTCAAATGGCGAAGAAAAGAGTCAAATACAAAAACTAGGTAAAACGAGAGGGTAAAATCCAGATGAAGGGTAAAACGGAAAAATAATATTTTAATGGATGGTAATTAAAATTTACTTGGTAAATAGTAATTTTGGAAATCTATAAATAGGGGCTCAGTCAATTCAAAATTTTCCTTTTCCGCCGACGACGAAAGCGACGCGAATAAGTAAGTCTCTCTCTCTTCTCTCTTTCTTTATTTTTCCGTCGCCGCCGGCGAGTCGCCGGAGCGCTGCCGAAACCACCGTTGTAGCCGCCGTCGCCATCGCCGGAACCGCCGCCGCCGCCGTCGCCGGAGCCACCGCCGGGCGGCAGTTGTGCTGGTGGTGGTGCGCCGGGTGCCGGGTTGTGCGTCGGGGACGGGATTGCGCGTCGGGGTGTGCGTCGGGGCCGGGTGTGCATGTCGGGGGCCAAGTGTGCGCGGGCTGCGTGGGCGACGGGAGACGGGCGTGCGGGGCGCCGAGCGACGGGCGCGCACGGGCGAGGGCTACGGGAGCCGGGTAGCGCGCGGGCGCGAGCGACGGGAGCGTCGGGGGTCGAGGCTGTCGAGCGCCGTGTTGCCCACTGCCGAGAAAACTCGGCAGCTGCCAGATGATGCGCCAAGCCCGCCGGGTTTTTTCCCCGGCGCCGAGTGCTCGCATGCCCCGACGCACGCGACACCGTATTTTCGATCCGAACTTCGATTTTTCCATCATATGTCAACATCGAGTCGTTATTGATGAAATGTCGTTGACCGAGGGTCGTGGACCCTGTCAAAGTCAACCCTTTGACCAAAATTACCAAAATACCCCTAAACTTAAAATGCTCCGTACGAGCTCGTTTCAACTCCGATTGAGCTCATTCTTTTTGCGTTGCGATCCTTATTACACCCTCTTTCACCTCAGCCTAAGAAACTGAACTTTCACCCTTGTTACTTCAACCTCAATTTTGAGATCCCTCGATTCGTCGCGCGTTAAAAGATCGTTCTTTCTCCGAAATTATTTATAGCTTTAATTATATTTATTAAGAATTTAAGAAACACTGTAACTTGTGTAGGTTATCAGTTGGACCGTGTTTGTAATACTTAATACTAGCTACTCATCAAGGTGGGGTCAAGGTGGGGTAACTTCTAAATCTTTATTTGTTTACTGTTTCCCTAGTAAAAGCATTAACTATGGAATACTACATGCTGTGAAATTAGTTGTTGTGTCATACTTTATACTGTGAAAGGACAGAGGTCCGACTCTGATCATGCATTCTACGTGCTGTGAAATTAGTTGTTGTGTCATACTTTATACTGTGAAAGGACAAAGGTCCGACTCTGATCATGCATTCGTCCATGTCCCTCTTCTACTACTCTGTTGAGGTTTGGTAGTCCTCTTGAAATGCACCAGCGGTATTGAAACCGTTTTATAGGGTAAGATGGAGGAATACCCGCACCTATTCGTCCCTCACCATCTCTAATATCTACTGTGCATTTTACGTACTGTGGCAACGTGCTGGTAGATGCTTTTATCAAAACACTTTCAAACCATGGTTTAATCTATATATGTTTTGTGATATTTGGATACATGTAACTGATATGAGATCCTGATGAATTGTTCTGCTGCGTATGTTGTATGTTGTGAGTATCGGTCTATGGAGACCGATTACTGAGATGTGAATGATATACTTATCCCTTATCTCTTTCTTCTGTTGTCTCCTATCATTTCTTTCTATTGTGATATGTCCCTTACTATTTCTATCTTCACGCCCTTGTGAAAACTCTGATATTTTACCAAAAGAAAACGGGTCGTGACAGTGTGCTCCTTAACTTCTTATGGAACCAAATACGCTTTGCTCGGAGAGTAAAGCCTGATGAAATAAAACTAGCATTCCTGCAAAATTTTATTAGAAATGTTGTGGTGAAATTCTTGGGTGCATCCATCAATGTTAGATAATCCCCATCAAATCAGCCACACATGTATTTACAGTTATTCTACAACTAATTGGGCTAATCTAATCTAAATGGAGCATGAAACTTTCAAGATTAGCATCATACGCAAATTGGTACCAAGTACACAATATTAACAATAATATGAAACAATATCTTCTAGACAACAGCTGGATCGGAACTTAAAGCCTACATTTGTTGTCCTGAGAATAATCAAAACAAGAAAGAGCGACGAACAAGAATTCTATTCTCCCAAGTCCAAACTGCGGCTTATGTCACATAATATTATTGTTGCATTCAATGGTAAAGCAAGCAAAAATACAAACATATGTCTGGCTAGAATCATATAAATATATATTTTTTGGTGCTATTGTATCCTTAGTTCAGATTACTTCATTCTTCCACATTTATTTTGCTCTAAGCATTATTTAGTAATCATCTACAAACAAATTACAGATGTTTAACAAGAATTTCTTCAGCTGTTCAATAATCTGAGCATTTATACAAGAAAAATATAAGGAACCAAACTTCATATTTACTGTGTCCTCAAAGATACAACATGTGCAGTGCTAAAATGAAGGTAGATATATCTGCAAATGATAGCTTTTAGATAAAATGCCAACTCTTTATGAATTATGAGCAATAAATTTTATCAAGATATTAGAGGAAAAGGTTTACTTAAGAAAATATTCTATATTCTAATAAAGAACCCCATGCTAATGTAAGGTAAATTTGTACGAACCTAGTTTTATTTCACTTACAAGCAAGCATAGTAAATAATATGAGAAGACCAACTCATAATAGTATGTTCAACTCAAACAGCACATCACAAACAAGCTATATTAAATTGGTGAATCAAATCTGCAACAGGGCATTTTGTTAAACAGAGCGCAGAATTACAATTACAACCAAAAGACAACTGCATAAGCATTTATTTACAACAGCCCAAGCATCCCAATTCAATCTACTCAAGTTTCCATGCATTGATTACAATTGATTAGAATTTGAGAAGATTTGGTAATTTTTGGAAACAATCATGTCAATATCATGGAACAGAGGGAGCTGGAAAAAGATAATGGATGGGATAGAGATTTCAAAAAACTAATTCTTCATATGTTGAGACATTGTGAAATAAGATTAGGCTAAACAAAATAGTAAAACATGCAAAGCCATTAATGAAACAGCATAACATGATTTTGTCAACATCATTCCAAAGAAAAGTGTGATAAACCAAACAAGTGATGTATCCACAATTTTAACACAACTTCAATAGATCGTGAAATTCATCTCTCTAAAATCATGTCCATTGAAGAACTTGAAAATCTTAATCTACAAAACTATCAGTAATAGATAATCCAATAGTAACAAATATTGCAAGATCACAAATTATTACTTGCATACATTACCACCAATACACAACTTCAAATTATATGTTGATTTTTGTTTTTAAGTCACAACTAGAGTATGAGAAAGAAACCTTGATTCAAATTAAAGCAAAAACCTCTCATTTGAACTCGAAAGTCGGTGGGATCGGTGAATCAAAGCTCTCGAGAATCTCCGTCTTAGCTTCACTACCACTTTTCTTCTCTTCCTGGCCGCCGCCAAACAAACCTCCAAACCACGAAGGCGACGTCGTACTGGAAGCCACCTCTTGCGGCACGCCATTGGTCCCACCGGGAACATCCTCAACGAAGATCGGCGCGTCTTGCGGAGCACTCATGACTTTATTCAACATAATCCCCGCCCCCTCAATCAGAGCCAAGAGAACACCACCAAAGAGGGCGGATCGTGAGGCGGCGCCGACGCCCTGGCGCATCTGGAGGAAACCGCCCGTGGCGGCGCCGGCGATGATGGAATTCCAGGGGTCCTCCACCTGTCTGAGGTAAACCATGGAGCAGTCGAAGGTGGAGAAGAGGCCGCCCCAGACGGCGAAGCTGCCGCCGATGCGAGGGGCGTTCATGCGAACGGCCTGTGCGCCGCCGATGAGGCGCTCGCCCTTGGGGGAGTTGTAGAGACCCTTGAGGAAGTGGAAGGCGGAGCCGCCGACGGCGCCCATGCCGAAGGCGCCGCCGACGTCGTCGAGGATGCGGTCAGGGCATGGCTCACGGGAGGTTTCGGGGGTTCCCATTTTGTTTGATTTGATTTGACGGAAATTGCAAGAAAATGGTGTTTGGGGTTTTGGGGGAGGGTTTTAGGTCGAAGACCTTGGGGGAGGGGCTACCGCTTACCTCATGCCATCACTACAAATAGTTAAATACCATTTCTACATTTGGTTTTTCTTTTGGCCCTTTTAGAGTTATATTATTGTAAATCTAGGGCCTTTACGTCTGAATATTGTATATGGCTACAATTTTTCAAAGAAATCGTAACTTAATGGACCTACTTCGCGAATATCGCTTAGAGCATCCAGAATCCCTTCATGGAAAATACTATTCATTTAGTTATTTATTACTATGCCCTCTCCACATTTTACCAATTTAAATTAACACCCACGTCCCATCGAATTCAAAATCAATTATTTATAAATCTTATTTTCATTCAATCTTCTCTCTTGTAATTTCAACTTAAATTTAATTTGGATTTTTTAATTTTGAAAACTAGAACTGTATTTGAATATTTTTAAATAAATAGAATATTATATTAAAATAAAAAGGTTAAACAAATTTATCTAATTTTAATAAATATTAAAATGAAGGAGTAAAAAAATAGAAAAATAAAAAGACATCAAATTAAAGATAGGATAATCAAACGAATACAAATTCACTATTTTAATCTATATCTATATATATATATATATATAATAACAATTACCCCTAAAAATAGAAATGACAAAAAAATTTATTTTCTAATGTTGGAAATATCATTAATTATTGATTTTTATTTTTTAGTCAATTTATACATTATACATGTCCAATTTTTTTAATTATGTATATGGTATACAGTTGGTTCTTATAATAAACGAAAATTTTTAGACACAAACTTACCATATCGGAATTGTTATGCAATAATCTCCGATTTAGAATGATTTTCATTAGTTTATAAATTTGGAATACTCAATCTTACATGGATGGTAATGTTCTTGACTTTTCTACATATAATTGATGAATTAAAAATATATTAATAAAATATATCATAATTTTCACTAAATCTAAATACTATTTGACAATTGAAATTTAATACCATTTGATTGTTTTGGTTTCCTCGAAATCATAATGATATATATACACACACACACAGTTTCTTCCATTCTACAATCTAGATTAAGATGATAATTTTTATTTTATTTTTTTTGAATTTGAGAGATTATGCTTATATTACTGAATTTACAAATATCATAACGAGATATATATATATATATATTATCAAATTAATGCAATCAGTTTGATATACAGTATTTTAAAATACAATACTTTGAAAACGGATTGCAAAAGCAATATTATCAAATCTTAAATATTTTATATATGGATAACATATCACATTAATGCTTTATACATGTCCATTTACCAAACATTTGATGCGTATATCGTCAATCAATAATATTGTGAGAGTTCTCACAATTATCTTATATATTATGTTTCCAATTTCAGATTATGGAAATTTATTATGTGCCACTATAAAATGAAATCATCTTCAAGATTTTACTCCCTATACCATACACATATAATGTTTATAAGAACTTTTTCGAGAGAGAAAAAAAAAGGCTCATGTGTTGTTGATGACATCAATCCATCCAAGCCGTGCTCATTGAAGTTTTGTTTAGTAAGAACATATGATGATGTACCTGCTTGCTTACAAGAATAATAGACATATATATAGTCATGACTTATAAGTGCATTCAAAGACAAAGAGGTAATTTAAATATATTGAATTGATTATATATATGGATCCATTATCTATTATGGTTAGATTAATATGATTCTTATGTATACTTCTTTTAGGGAAGTATGATACATGGTTTTGTTTGTAAATTGTGGATAGTCTAAAGTCTCTACTCAATGAGAGACTTTGATTTCATTGTGGTTGAGAATATTCTGAAATATTTCATATCAAATTTTAAATATATACTTAATTTAAATTCAATTTAAGTTCAACAATAACACAAGAGTTGAAACAAAATAATGAAAAGAGATTGCATATATATTTTCCCGTTGTCAATAAAACAGTTAGAAAAATGTATATATTCCATTTGAGATTTAAAAATAGCAATCAAATTCCACAGTTTCAAAAGAGAAAAATTATAACTATTTTTATGTGGTAATTTAAGAGAAAATAGCATATATATTTGTGGGGTAATTTTCGTTTTGGCAAATGTGACTAAATTAATTTTGTGTAAAAGATCGTTAAGAATAAAAACATGTATTTGTTTGGTAACACATTTAGATTTGAGTTTTCTATATAAAATTTCATTTACAAAACATTTCGACATTTAGTAAATTTATTTTTGATCTTTTTTATTTTTTCGAGAAATCATCTCTATAAATCCATTATAAAATGATAATCGACAACTTATAAATTTCATTTACCATATTTCTATTTAGAAGTTAGTCAAAATGAGATTTTACTATATATATATAATACAACTCGAAAGTTACCTTATTACTTTCCCGTCCATTGATATAGTTTGTATATATGCAAAGTCAATTTTATTTATTTATTTATTAAAATATTGATATTTATATGTAAATATCAATTTATGCATTATGAATCACTTTAAGCAAAAAATATTCACTTCATTCAAATTTTATTAAATGCAATATTTTACTCGATTTTGTCAAATCATTGTTGAATAAACGATAACCTGAACATGAAACAGATTTATGTAACTGTACTTTTTTCGATTTTTACTTTTCCTATTTTGGAATAAAATATAATTAAATGTGTATCTCTAACAAAATTTATTTTTTATATATATCTCACAATGCCAGCTCATTTAAATTAATCTTCATAAATATATTTTAAATACTTTAATCTATAATTATGAGATTTTATGTAATACTGGTGTGATTAATTAAATGTATTCAACATCAGAACATCTGAATTAGATTTAAGAATATGAAATAAAACAATATTTTCTTATTTCAAGCTATATATATATATATATATATATATATATATATATATCAAGTATCTTCCCCAAGGTGAAAATGAAGCTATTTGTCTGTCCATTTCAACTTCGGAAAATTTGGAATATGATTATTTGTTATCTATATAATTGATAATTTATAGATTACAAAAGATATTGAATTTTTCATAATTTGTGTATATAAATGGTATGAAAATCATTTTGTATAAATGTGAAAATTGAGATTTTTTAATCATATCACATATGTTATAAATTTAGCATGATTTGTGTATATATGATATTAAAATCATGCTATGAATCCATCAAAAGTCGTGAATAACAATTGTTATCTTTTATTTATCATGTTTTGTTTGTAATATTTAAGGCAAAAATCTAAATCATCTATATATTCATAAAAAAATTTAGCAAAAAAATAAGCGATGACATTATTTCTTCTCCATGATTATTAATAAGGAAAATCATATCTGAGATTCCATTGTAGCACAATGAAATTTAGTTTTACGTGACTCATTTGAACAAATATAAAATCGTATCACCATTTTAGACTCATTATGTTATCATCCTACATTTGCATAAATATTTCAAGACCAGTTATAATAAATAAAATTAGTAAAATAATCTAATTAACAATGTATGATGAATTTAAGAAATATTTAAAATTCATAAATTATATGGATAATAGATTAAATTGAAATAATTCTAAAGAGAATCAATATCTTTATATCAAAAAATTGTACACTTGTCATTTATATGTTCATGCATCACGCGAGTATCAAATGAAATTGAAATATTATGAAGAATTTGATATTTTTGTAAATTAATATTTTCATATTAAACTTCAAATATTTAAAATTATTGTCATGTATCACTCAAGTAACAAATTAGATTGTACTTATTGTTAGAAACATATTATTTTTCGTATTCAACATTTTCATATCAAAATATTAAATTGTAAAATTTGTAAACCATGTGTCGCATGGGACTTATACTAGTTCATCATCGAGACGTCAAAGTGTTCCCAAATATGTTCAACTAAGTCCGAACAAAGTTGGTGATGCACTTGATTATCACGTATCTTTGTACGCAAAAACTTGTGTGTCCCCGGGACACGGATCTTAGATTTGTGTCCCCAACCCGACCCACGCCCAACGCACACCCCACGCGCTCTCACGTGCGTCCACGCGCCCTGGACGCGCGCGCGTGGGCATCTGCTGAGCCCCTCCATGCGTGTACCTGATCCTGATAGGTATCCATGGGATACTTGATAAGTATTCCATGGATATCTTGATAGTATTCATGGGCAAGGTATCCACATGTATACTTGATGGTTTCCACATGTATACTTGAAAGTATCCATGGAACCTACGCGCATCTCACCACGCCGTGCGCACACACCGCGCACCCATGCACCGACGCCGCGCGCAACTCACAAATTGTGCACCCACGCCGCCCGCGCATAGGTATCCCATGTATATCGTGAAGGTATTTCATGTATACCTTAAAGGTATACATTAAAGGTATACATGTGATGTCTGTAAAATGATATTCCATGGATAACTGAAAGGTATTCCATGGATATCTTGAAGGTATCCCATGTATACCTTAAAGGTATACATGTGATGTCTGTAAAATGATATTTCATGGATAACTGAAAAGTATTCCATGGATATCTTGAAGGTATCCATGGAATACCTTTCAGGTATCCATGTGCACACTTGCGCGCACCCACGCTGCTCGCGCACCTTTAATGTATACATGTGATACCTTCAAGGCATTCCATGGATACCTTGAAGGTATACATGTGATACCTATACATGAAAATAAATAAAAAACCTGAGCGAAAAAATATATATATTTAAAATTAATGTGGGGCCCACAGGATGGGTTGGGGACACGGATCTAGATCCGTGTCCTTGGGACACAAGAGACACACCCATCTTTGTATTATTTCAGATAAATTCTTGAAATTCCCAATTTGGGTCTTGGACGTGTTTTGTGGGATTATCGTATTCGTCATTGTACCAATTTGTAATCATATTCCCATCATCTTTAACGATCATGTTATGTAAAATAATATAAACTAACATGATTTTCTTAAGTTTTTTCATGTACCAAAATCATGTTGGGCCTCTAACAATTGCCCATCGAGCTTGAAACACCTCAAATGCTCGTTCGACATCTTTTCTTGTAGCATATTGTTTTTCTTTGAACAAACTTTTTTTATGATCCTTTGGCCATGGAAATGTTTTAATGAAAGTAGCCCATTCTGAATGAATTCCATTTGTTAGATAATACCTCTTTGTATAAGTTGTGCATGTGATTTTGGTAATAATTGAGGCAAGATTTTGGTTATTGTGTACATGTAATTCTTTTAATAATTGAAACAACATCTATTTTATATTTATTGAAGCAATAAATGTCAGATGTGTCAATATGTTATTCTTTAATTTTCCTATGTCGTCATATATCTTTACCTATTTCATCAGTTTTATTGAAGTAATAAATATCAGCATCATAAATATTTTTAAGTGACGAAGACATACTCCTTCTGTCCCAAAATAATTGTCATTTTAATATTTGAGATTTGTCTTAAAATATTTGTCATTATAAGAATGCAAGAAACATTTTCCCCAATTCTTCCAAAATTACCCCAATTTATTCTTCCTTATTAAATCTTTTATTATCTCATAATGAGTATTGGAAATATAAAAAGGAAGAAAAAAGTCATAGGTAGATCAGTCATTTTGTAGGTCTCCTTAATCTGTGTGAAAAATGTTAAAACGTCAATTATTTTGGGATGGAGGAGTATTTATTAGTAAAAAAAGATCCATTGACTTGAAATGCATTAATACTAAATTAATAATAATTAAAGATTGATTACCTTTTTCTACAACTTATAGAACCGGAAAAAAAAATTAAAGATTCATAACAGAAAATACAAATTGACAAAATCTATGACATTACATATTTAGCCCTCAACTTGGTTTTGATTTTTCTCACACATTTATTGATGAAAAATAAGTTGTTTCGGGGTGTAATGACTTTTATTTTCATTAAAAATCTTATATTCCCTCATGTGGGCGTGAAGAAAGAAGATGAAAGAGACGTGCATGATATAAAATAGAAGGAGGTAAGAGACGACCATACGAAGAATGAGGTAAGAGACAACCAGAAATATTACATATCAACCTTCGGATACAACCGATTTCATTAAAACATTAACATCGGAAGTAAACTTACAAGATCCATCATCCATAGTAAAAACGAAGTTATACTTACAAAACGAGAATTATAAAATCATTATTTAATTGTTGTGGAAGAAAAGACTTAAAGATAGAAAATCTAGATAGGGCGCCATCACTCTCTCTCTAAGGTTCAACATGCTCGTCATCTCCTGTAATGTGAATTATAGAATAGGGGGTGAGTGCGTTGAATACACTCGTGGGGATACTTTCCATATTTTTAACAATTATTAGGTAAGTATAACAAATCAAACATATACAAGTTTGGCAAATAGACACAACATATAGAATGCATAGCACATAAATCGGATCCTTTGTGGACACGTAGTCCCATAGAGCTCATATCTGCAGCGAGGGCGGGTACTCCCCGTTGACCCCAGGTGCGGGTACTCCCCGACATATTTTACGGGTCTCTAGTTCCCCTGTAATATGAAGGTAGACCTTCGTCCATTCAATCATGAATGTGGACCTTTGTCTCTTCATATAAATATGGACTTTCGTCCTATCACAACATCTTCATAAACCATGCATGAACACATTAATCATAGCATATAATCACAACACATAATGTTCAACAATTCATTTAATATCAAGTTCATAAGCATGCGTTCATATATCATCATTTTGCGTTAAATACATAAACGTATAATTATTAAGGATTAGAAATTACCCCCACCTTGTTCGGTGGTTACCACGTGAGTAGCGAGTATCAAATATCAAGAATCACAAAGCACGATCCAACTGATAGCCTACACAAGTTACAGTGTTTCTTAGATCCTTAATAAGTACAATTAAAGATATAAATGATTTCGGAGAAGATACGATAAAAAAAAACAAGATGAAATGGAAGATCTAAAGATTGAGGTTGAAGAAACGAGGGTGAAAGTTCAGTCCAACTGGCTGATATGAACGAGGGAAAGATTTGGGTCGCAACGGAAAAAGAATGAGCTCAATCGGAGTTGAAACGAGCTCAAACGTAGCGTTTTAAGATTGAGGGGTATTTTGATAATTTTGGTTAAGGGGTTGACGTTGACCGGGACCCCCGACTCCCGGCCGAAGACATCTTGTCGCCGACGACTCGATAATAACGTACGATGGAAAAAATGCAACTCGCATCGCAAACACGGCACCGCACACGCACCCGTCACACGACGTCGCATGCGCGCGCGCTACACGTCACCCTGCGTCGGGCGCCCAGTTACCCAGCGTCTCCCGGCGCACGCGCCCAGCAGTGCCCAGCGTCCTCCCAGCACCGTGTGCCTAGCAGCAGCTTTCCAACCACTTTCTAGCAGCCTCCGGCTGTGGCGGTGCCGTCCCCACCTAACCCACCGGCGACCCCAACTCCGACCACCATCACCTCCGGCGGCCGTGAATAGTACCCCAAAACAGCCCCCAAACATCACACAAACACACACATGCATGCACACAACACCTTGCACTACCACCTTTTCCACCACTATTTCAGCTCCGGCACCGCCACCCACGACGGCGCCACCATCCCCAACTGATAGTCCGACATCCCGGGAAGGTTAGCCACCACTCCGGCGAAGGAGGAGAGAGAGAGAGAGAGAAAACCAAGGAGAGAGAAAGGGTGGAAAAACATGGGTTAGGGTTTTCCGACAACGTTTTTGCCGTTTCCCGACGAACGAGACATCGGAATTGAAATCCGAAACCTATCCTAGACTCGTCTCGATGAGACCTACGTTTTGTGCGAAAATTGGCCAAAACTGAGAAAAATGATTTTCCGGCACCGGTGGCGGCGGTGCAGCGGCGGCGGCGCTGGTGACCAGAAAATAAAAAATATAGAGAGAGAAGGGAGAAGAGAGAGACTTACGTGTTTTCATCGATTTAGCCTCATTCGAAAAAACGGTGATCTCTCGGCTCGAAAACGCCCATATATATAGACTTTCGAAATGTTACTATTCATCAAAAAAATCTTGGGTTACTATTTATGTAAAAAATATTGGGTTACTATTCACCGAAAATATCTTTCGTTTTTCCGAATCTTCGTATTTTGTCCTTTTCTTCACCATTTGAGCTACGGGTCTCCGATTGACCTCTAGTTCATTTCTATCTTCTCGTTTTTCTATTACGCACCTAATGGTAACATAATAATCTATGTTCCGCAACTAATTTTTATTTCCATCTAAAACATGCATTATTCACGTATTTGAAACGCATATAATTAAAATAAACAGTCAAGATTAACGCACATAATAATTCAATTAAGGATTTAATATTTAATTAATCAATTATGCTTCGTTTTTGGTCCGGGACGCTACATCCCTTACCTCTTAAAAGAATTTTATTCTCGAAATTAAACGTGTACCTAGGAATGGTAAGTCAGGATACTTCTTTAGAATTTCATCTTCTAACTCCCATGTCGCTTCTTCCTTCCCGTGACGGCTCCATTGAACCTTCACTATAGCCATCTCTCAATTTCTCATCCTTTGGTACACACATTCTTCCCTTGAAGTTAAGAGCTCCATCTGTTGTCAAAGAGAAACCTTCAGCTTTTGCATTGTCCATGCGAGCTTTCATCCTCATTAGGAAGTTATCCCTCTTCCGAGCCTCAACAATTCATTCGCGAAGCGTATGTTTCACGAATAACGCTGCCATCCTATATGAAGCTTTCGACACCGGTGCTGATCCTGGGACGAGATCAATATCGAAGGTCACCTGTCGATCTGGCGGAGGACCAGGTAAATCCTCTGGAAAGACGTCCATGTATTCCTTTATCACCGGTACATTCTCGATAAAAATCGATCTTTGCTCGGGGTTCACCTTGTTGACCAACCAAGCTTCACAATTCCTTTTGCTAAGCATCTGGCTTGTCTTCATGACCGATATAATCCTTGAGTCAACTTTAACTCGTGTCCTATGAAAGGTGAACTCCGGTTTTCCGGGTGTTTGAAAGACAATCTCTCTTACACGGCACTTGATCACTATGTGATTTTGCCTTAAGCCAATCCATTTCCATAATCACATCAAAGTCCTTCATCTCTAATGCATACAGATCGGCTAAAAGAATTCTACTCCCAAGCGCGATCTTTAGACCTAGACAAAGGTGTTTCGTTCGTATCGTTCTTCCCGATGGAATACTAACTTCTAAAGTTTTAGCGACTACCAAATCGTTCTCATGCTTTAACAGATCCGGTGCCACCGCAATACTATAGATGAAGAAATAAAATATGAAACGCGAAGGGAGAAGTAAACATAGATTCCATCGAATAGCAAAAGATGATCTGGTATAGAATATATATATATATATATATATATATATATATACGCAAACGGTGGGCAGCTCGTACATTATACAAAAGGATTACGTACACTACTACAAGGTATGAGCCACTACATATCTATCTATATATATAATATAAAGAGTTCATCATCTGCAATCTATCTCTCGACAGCCTCTGAACGAGTGAGGACGAATGTTCAAGACTAGCCTGTTCCTGGCCTCGAATTTGGTGTTGTAGCTGGTGAGTTTCTAGACCTTGGACAGTTAGTTGAGATGTGTCCTGACACTCCACACCGGTAGCAACTCCGTGTCTCTTGTTGGCACGGTCCCATGTGTAATCTTCCATACTTGGAACATGAGTTCCCTGGCCTCGATGATGTAGCCACCGGATTCTTAAACTTCTGGCAGTTGTTCGCTAAGTGTCTAAGTTCTCTACACCGGTAACATTTTCGGGTTTCCTGTATGCATGGTCCCACGTGAATCCTTCCACATTGGGTACATGGGTTTCCCAGTTTAGGAGTAGGGAGAAACAGAGCATTATTGGTCCGTGGAAGCTGGTGTTGGTCGAAGTCTTGACTAAGATCGGTCAATTTCCTCTTTCCTGTCACTACTTCCACTCTCTTGGGTGGCGCTACTTCTAAGTGGAGATGAGAAGTGATCTCTTGAGCTCTCTCGACGACCGTGGCATAAGACATTACATCTTGGCCAGCCAGAATGAAGTCGATCTCCCAACGAAGACCCTTCTCAAAGTGTCGGGTCTTCTTGGCATTCGTGTCCACCAGATGGGATGCGTACCTACTTAGTCGGTTGAATCTTTTCACGTATTCTTCTACGGAGGTGGTCCCTTGACGAATACATATGAAATCTGCTTCTTTTTCGTCACAGTACGACTGAGGCATGAATTCCTGTCTAACCACCTTTTTGAAGACTCCCCAAGACATAACACTCCTAAATTCTGGTGACATAGTCCTTTCATTTGACTCCCACCAGTAGTTGGCTCCTTCAGTGAGTTGTAACACGACACAGGAGATCTTCTGCTCTTCTGTGCATGCCAAATGTCCAAAGAGTCAATCCAATGAACTTAGCCACTTTTCAGCTTCGATCGGTTCTCCTATTCCATTGAAGGTCGATGGATCAAATCATCGGAACTGTTCAATAATTAAGTTTGCGGTGTTCCTCGATGATGGTGGCGGCGCAACTTGGGTGATTTCTAAATGTCGAGCCAAGTTTCTCTGTACGGGTACCACCCCCAAATCTCTTCTCAAGGCATTCACGTCATGTTCAGACAGATTTTCCATTGACAACTTATTCCTTCATAGTTGACCTCGGGGTATATTATTCTAAAGACGACAAACGAAAACTAACCTTTATAATCTACCCCACGTAACCCAACAATATAAATAACCACAATTTAACAAACAATAAGTAACATGGTACAGATAAACATTCTTTTTATTAAGTTCCATGATCCGGGAAAGTAGCGCATAGGGAGAGGTGCTTATCCGTCTTTAGGATAATATTTATATCCCACTTGCATATACAACTAGAAGAGTTCATCAGGGAACATATCATAAACTTCCACACATGATCGTCATAGATCTCAAGCATCAAATCAATCTTACGTATCACAGATATCCTCACATGGTCTCTATAGACCTCAAGTATTAACAGCGGCTTTACGTATCATAACCACGAATTAAGAAAAACACCCATTAGCACACCCTGTGGTAAACAAGGGTCCATGGTAGTCTCAACTCTCTGTAGCACAACATCAACTCCTGCGAACGACCATACTCACACACTAGCTCACGCTGCTGCAGTCAGCGGCTTTGTGGCGGTGACTTAGAGCAGTGTGTCGATTGTAGTGACACCAAAAGGTTTTTAAAAGATCTTTTTATCGTGACATTATATCCTTAACACCCTGTCAATCCTAAACGGTTTATATCATACTAACAAGGTAACACATAACAAATTCACACTCTTTTTCTCAAGTCCAATGATCAGGGAGAGACACCTATAGAGAAATGATGCTTATCCATTTATTTTCGAAAATATTTTCTCGTTTAAAACACATTTTTCTCGTTTTCTCTTTGTAAAACAAGTTTGAGCAAGTTCAAAAATGATAGAACATTGCTCTGATACCATCTGTCACGTCCCGTTTTTCCTTACCTAAAAATTATCAGAGTTTTCATTGTGGGCGTGAAGAAAGAAGAGGAAAGAGACGTGCATGATATAAAATAGAAGGAGGTAAGAGATGACCATAAGAAGAATGAGGTAAGAGACGACCAGAAATATTACATTTCAACCTTCAGATACAACCAATTTCATTAAAACATTAGCAGCGGAAGTAAACTTACAGGATCCATCATCCATAGTAAAAATGAAGTTATACTTACAAAATGAGAATTATAAAATCATTATTTAATTGTTGTGGAATAAAAGACTTAAAGATAGAAAATCTAGATAGGGCGCCATCACTCTCTCTCTAAGGTTCAACATGCTCGTCATTTCCTGTAATGTGAATTACAGAATAGGGGGTGAGTGCGTTGAATACACTCGTGGGGATACTTTCCATATTTTTAACAAGTATTAGGTAAGTATAACAAATCAAACATATACAAGTTTGGCAAATAGACACAACATATAGAATGCATAACACATAAATCGGATCCTTTATGGACACATAGTCCTATAGAGCTCATATCTGCAGCGAGGGCGGGTACTCCCCGTTGACCCCAGGTGCGGGTACTCCCCAACATATTTTATGGGTCTCTAGTTCTCCCGTAATATGAAGGTAGACCTTCGTCCATTCAATCATGAATGTGGACCTTTGTCTCTCTTCATATAAATATGGACTTTCGTCCTTTCACAACATCTTCATAAACCATGCATGAACACATTAATCATAACATATAATCACAACACATAATGTTCAACAATTCATTTAATATCAAGTTCATAAGCATGCGTTCATATATCATCATTTTGCGTTAAATACATAAATGTATAATTATTAAGAATTAGAAATTACCCCCACCTTGTTCGGTGGTTACCACGTGAGTAGCGAGTATCAAATATCAAGAATCACAAAGCACGATCCAACTGATAGCCTACACAAGTTACAATGTTTCTTAGATCCTTAATAAGTATAATTAAAGATATAAATGATTTCGGAGAAGATACGATCAAAAAAAACAAGACGAAATGGAAGATCTAAAGATTGAGGTTGAAGAAACGAGGGTGAAAGTTCAGTCCAACAGGCTGATATGAAAGAGGGAAAGATTTGGGTTGCAACGGAAAAAGAATGAGTTCAATCGGAGTTGAAACGAGCTCAAACGGAGCGTTTTAAAATTGAGGGGTATTTTGATAATTTTGGTCAAGGGGTTGACTTTGACCGGGACCCCCGACTCCCGGCCGATGACATCTTGTCGCTGATGACTCGACAATAATGTACGATGGAAAAAATGCAACTCACTTCGCAAACACGGCACCGCGTGCGCACCTGTCACACGGCGTCGCGTGCGCGCGCGCTGCTCGTCACCCGGCGCCGGGCGCCCAGTTACCCGGCGTCTCCCGGCGCGCGCACCCAGCAGCGCTCAGCGCCCACCCAGCACCGTGTGCCCAGCAGCAGCTTTCCAGCCACTTTCCAGCAGCCTCCGGCTGCGGCGGTGCTGCCCGGCACCGCCCCCACCTGACCCGCCGGCGACCCCAACTCCGGCCACCCCCATCTCATATGCATTCGGAACTTCCTCGCCCTTTTGGAGTTTCATGTGTCGCATATTCATCGGGAAGGGAATTCTGTTGCAGATTACTTGACTAACTTAGGGTGTCAGACTGAGTTAGCTGGGTCCTTTCCCCCGGCTGTGTTACCTCGACGGGTCCAGGTGCTGGCTCGATTTGATCAGTTAGGATGGGCGTCGTTTCGTGTTGATCGTGATGGTGCTTGATTTTGATGCATCGACTTTTTCTCCTGTATATATTCGTTTATGGATATGGTTTCCTGTTTTAGTTCTTGGTTTTTCCTACCACCTGTCGGCAGTTGATCTTGGCCACCTGTTTTGGCCGTTTAGTTTGTTCTTTGCTCCTGTTTTTTCCTGCCACCTGTCGGCAGTCGTATATGGCCACTTGTTTCGGCCACTTTGTTCGTTTTTCATGTTCTTGATGTTTTCTCTCATGTATACTTTGACTTTTTGGTTTCTATGTACAGGTTGGGGGTCTGCCTAAACCCCTCACCCCATAGGGTGTTTGGTTAAAAAAATAAAAAAAACACCTTGTACCACCACCTTTTCCACCACCATTTCAGCTCCGGCACCGCCGTCCACGGCGGCGCCACCACCCCCAACTGATAGCCCAACATCCCGGGAAGGTCAGCCACCACTCCGGTGAAGGAAAATAGAGAGAGAGAGAGAGAAAACCAAGAATAGAGAAAGGGTGGAAAAACAAGGGTTAGGGTTTTTCGGTGATGTTTTTGTCGTTTTTCGGCGAACGAGACATCGGAATTGAAATCCGAAACCTATCATAAACTCGTTTCGACGAGACCTACATTCTGTGCGAAAATCGGCTGAAATCGAGAAAAATGATTTCCCGGCACCGGCGGCGACGCTGGTGACTAGAAAACAGAAAATAGAGAGAGAGAGACTTACGTGTTTTCATTGATTTAGCCTCTTTCGAAAAAACGATGATCTCTCGGCTCGAAAATGCCCATATATATAGACTTTCGAAAAGTTACTATTCATCCAAAAAATCTTGGGTTACTATTCATGTAAAAAATCTTGGGTTACTATTCACCGAAAATATCTTTCGTTTTTCCGAATCTTCGTATTTTGCCATTTTCTTCGCCATTTGAGCTACGGGTCTCCGATTGACCTCTAGTTCGTTTCTATCTTCTCGTTTTTTCATTACGCACTTAATGGTAACATAATAATCTATGTTCCACGACTAATTTTTATTTCCATCTAAAACATGCATTATTCACGTATCTGAAACGCATATAATTAAAATAAACAGTCAAGATTAACGCACATAATAATTCAATTAAGGGTTTAATATTTAATTAATCAATTATGCTTCATTTTTGGTTCGGGGTGCTACAGTAAGCAAGACTAAAAATAGAGAAAAAATGAAGGGGGAAAAAGAGGGTAGAATTGCAAATAATAAATTGTTTTTTTTCCTAAAAGATATAATTTTTTTTTCTTTCAAATTTTAATTCTTTTAGTTGAAATTTAATAAACACAAAAACTCATGTGAGACGGTCTCATGGATAGTTTCCGTGAGACGGAGCCCCATCACCCACAAAAAACATATGAATTGTAGGGTTTGGGTGGTGGGTAATTGGGTTGTGGGTTGATCCGTCTCACGCAATGCATTAAAATTTCATGAGACGGTCTCACAAGAGACTTACTTTTTAATAAAACTGGAATGACTTTAGTCCAATCCATTTGAAAACGAAGCAAGCTTCAAAACGTGTGAGCGTGAGCTTTTTGGGCCAAAATTTTAAATAGCCAATTATACATTAAAACATTCTTTTTTTGTCATATTTTTGTAAAGTGTTTTTTTTTTTAGCTAAGAGAGTTTTGTTTTCCAAAATTTTAAATAACCAATTATACATTAAAACATTTTTTTTGTCATATTTTTGTAAAGTGTTCTTTTTTATTCAAAATAATTTTTTTTTCCTATAATACCCTTAATGAAGTTAAACCAAAAGAAAAGTAAGAAAAGGTAAAACTAACTAATTTTTTAACCTCACACTTAATTCTTCCCAAAACTCTAGTTGCTGCTCATTTCGCTGCCGGTTGCCGTCGGTCGCCACTGGTCAGTTGGTCGACCACCTCTAGAAGAACTTCTGGAGGCACGCAGAAAAAAGGTTTGCACTTAATTGTTTTACTTGATGCATTTTTTCTATTTTCTATGCACACCGCAATCGCATTGGAATATAAACTGAGTAAATGAAATCATTTTTTTCTATGATGTTGCAATCTCGTATTCCATCCTATTGTGTGTGTGAAATAATAAATTGAAGTTCTGTAACTTACAAGCAATCCAATTATATCACCATAAAAAACCATAACTTTATTTGAGCATGAAGCATTTAGATGAAAAAATGATTTGAATTGTACCTTAACTTTTGAGATGAGTCAAATGCAATAATAAATGGAAGAGGAATGAAGTACAAAATTGGTCCCACTTCATGCCATTATCAAAAGAAAAAAAAAAGAATCGAATATTACAATAAAGAAAAATAAGAAAAAGATACAAAATTAGTCCCGCTACATGCCGTAATCAAAAGAAAAAATAGAAATGAAGATCACTAAAAAAAATAAGAAAAAGAAAGACTTACACGCTGATCAAGACTTACAACCGCCATTTATTATTTATAGTGTAAATGTCTCTCTTTACCCTATTTTATAAGCCAACTTATTTTTATGCCTCATCTTTTTTAAAACTATTTTTTTTACCCAATTTACGTGCTAAAAAGTCCAATTTACCCTCAACTTAACCTACAATGTATTACATGACTGTATATACGATTGCAAACTTTTTAGATTGCTATATTTTTTATTAATCGTGCACTTTTCTCATATCTTCATATCATATATATGGTGACACATTATATATTTTCTTTTTATTTGAGACGAGTTGGAGTTATATGATTATTCGTTTGGGTGGATATTGGGAAGGTTTGGAATACAAATTTTGGGATGAAGAGTTCATAACAATTCCTTCAAAAGGAATTACTCGAGATGAACTTTTTGAAATGGTTCATGGTGTTGTTCAAGTCAATCAAGATGAATTCAAATATGTCATTCATGCATTGATTAACATTATTTCGTATAAAATTAGCAAATTGAAGATTCAAACAAATCATGATGGGGATCGAGTAATAGTTAGCTCTAATATGTCAATTATTTTTGTTACACTTAAAAGGATAGAGAGACAAACGAATCTCACTGGAATTCAACAATCTTATAATGGTGTTTTGGGTAGGGCTGGTGGTTCTGTTGAATTGATGAACTCCTAAGGTGCACAATCTCGATCCAAATCGATCAATGATTATCGGCATGACTCTTCACAATCTCCATCTCTACACGATATACCAAACAACTTCCAATCAAGTTATCCTTTTATATCTTCAAATAATTTTACAACATCGGTCTCTTCGAATGTTCTCATACGTTGATGTTTGGATTTTGAGGATCACTACAAGAAAATAATTAATTGGCTAGGGAATATTTTGTAGGCATTTATATTTGCCTACGGAATACCAATGAGAAACAATTATAGGGATTTTACTCATAGGTGATTTGTTTACCTATAAAAATATAATCCATAGGTGATTACCCATCGATTTTCAATCGCAAATCCATAGGCATCTTGGTTACCAAATTAAATAAGAATCTGTAGGCAAAAAATCAACGTCGGAATATTTCGTAGGTAATTCCGTAGGCATATTTGGCAACAGAAACTTTGGTAGGCAAAATTTTTATTTACAAATTTTGTAGCACCTCGTACCAAAAACGAAGCATAATTTATTAATTAAATATTTAAACCCATGATTTAATAATTATGTGCGTATATTTTAACTGTTTAATTTAATTATGTGCGTTTCAGATACGTGTTTAATGCATGATTTAGACGGATAATTTTCTTGGACATGGAACATAGAATATTTTTATACCATTAGATACGTAATGGAAAAACGAGAAGATAGAAATGAATTAGGGGTCAATCGGAGACCCGTAGCTCAAACGGCGACGAAAAGGGCAATATACGAAGTTTCGGAAAATCGAAAGATATTTACGGTGAATAGTAACGAAGATTTTTACTGTGAATAGTGACGAAGAATTTTTCAACCATGAACAATAATCTTGAGATTTTTTAAGTGAATAGTGTTTTCCGGGATTTCTATAAATAGGGGCGTTTTCGATTCAAAAATCACCATTTTTCTGAATGAGCTGAAAGCAACGAAAACTTGTAAGTCTCTCTCTCCTCTCTCTCTCTTTTCCATTTTCTGCCTTCGGCGCACCGCTGGCCGGAAAATTTCAATGTTGTCAGTTTCGGTCGATTTTCACACACAACGTAGGTCTCGACAAGACTAGTCTAGAATAGGTCTCGGATTTCAATTCCGATTTCTCGTTCGTCGAAAAACGATGAAAAACCCTCTCTAAACACCAAACCCTAACTTTTGCCACCTTTTCTCTCTCTTCCAGTTTTCTTCCTCCTCTCACCGGAGTAGTCACCGGAGAAGCTGCTGGTGGCCTGGGTGGGTCGCCGAAGGGGTGGCGCCGCCGTAGGTGGCGACACCGGAGCTGTTATGGGCCGTGTGTGCCGAGCTGCCGCCGACCGGAGCTGGGAAGGGTAGGGTTTGTTATTGCATGTGTGTGTGTTTAGGTGTGTTTGGGACTATTTTTAAGGTACTGTTCATGCCGGAATCCGGCGAGGGATGGCCGGAGGTGGTGGTCGGCGGTGCAGGGTTACCGGCGGATAAGGTGGCGGTGATGTCGTTGTTGGTGGCTGCCGGAAGCAGCAGCAGCTGCTGGGTCGATGCCGGGTGACGTTGGGCACGAGCCTGGTCGAGGTTGCCGTGAAAGGCCGGCCATGTCGGGTGCCGGGTGGGTGCCTACCGAGAAATGCACGTAGTTGTCGAGAAGTGCCGACCCACTGCCGAGGGTGCCTGCCGAAGCTGCCGAGAAATGTGCGCAGCTGCCGAGAAACCGCGCCTGCTACTGAGGGCGGCTGCCGAGTTGCCAAGGGACGCGCGCACTGGGCGCGTAAGCCTGCTGAGGCTGTCGAGCTGGCTGCCGAGTTTTTCACCCGACACCGGGTGCATCCACGACGTCGTGTTTTCAATTCGAATCCCTATTTTTCTGTCGTATGTCATCATCGAGTCATCGCCAATGAGATGTCGTTGACCGGGGGTCGTGGGTCCCGGTCAAAGTGAACCCTTTGACCAAAATTACCAAAATACCCCTAAATTTAAAATGCTCCATTCGAGCTTGTTTCAACTTCGATTGAGCTCATTCTTTTTTCGTTGTGACCCAAATTTCATTCTCTATCGTCTCAGCCATATAAACTGATCATCCACTCTTCTTTCTTCAACCCCAATCTTTAGATCTCTCGATTCACCGAGTCTTTAACGATCGTTTTTCTTCCGGAATCATTTATAACTTTAATTATAATTATTAAGAATCTAAGGAACACCGTATCATGTGTAGGCTACTTGTTGGATTGAGCGTTGAGATATTTGATCTTTGGTACTTGCTACTCACGCGGAAAGCACCGAACAAGGTGGGGGTGTCACGCCCCAAAATCTTTTCACGTTTTATCAGAGTTTTACCATTGGGCGTGAAGATAGAAATAGCAAGGGACGCATACTCAACAGAAAGAATAAGCAAGGGACGACAGAAGAAGGAGGTAAGGGACGAAGTGAATCTCTCACTTATAAACATACGGCTTCTGCCGTTAGTAATCGGTCTCACTATTGATATAAAACATCATACGCAGCGGAAACTCATCAGGATCTCACATCCTTACATGTATCAAAATATTATAAAACATAAGCTTAACCAAAACATAATTTGAAAAAGTTTAAGAGACCTCGTCTCATTACAACAAAACCAGATACAGTACTTCCTCTCTCCTCCTAGGGTTCCTCATGCTCATCATCGCCTGTAGTGTGAGTACAGATTAAGGGGTAAGTACGTGGAATACACTTGTGGGGATAAAATCCAACTCATATATCTCAAGATAGAATTAAATACCGAAAAGCTAACCTACGGTCACGTTGTCACAACACATATATTGCAAAACAGATATTAGAAATGACAAGAGACGAATAGGTGCGGAATTCCTCCGTCTTATCCTATGAATGGTCTCACACTGCTAGTGCATTTCAAGAGGCTCACGACACCTCCATAGAGTAGTAGAAAGTAGCAGGGGATGAACAGAATGCATGATCAGAGGACCTCTGTCCTTTCACAGTTATATCATGGCACAACAAGTATAAACACAACACTTAGTATTCCTCAATCATGTGTTTACTTAGGGAAAACGGTAAACAGAAGAAGAGTTAAAAATTACCCCACCTCATTCGGTGGTTTCCCGCGTGAGTCGAAAGGTCTAAAGATCTGGTGATACAAGCTCAATCCAACAAGTAATCAAATCTTAATCCAATAAATCGCCTACACAAGTTACGTTGTACTCAGATCTTTATTAATTATAATTAAATCGATAAACGTATACGCGACGAGTCGAAGGACCTAAAGATCGGATAAAACACGAGCTCATTCGGTGTTGATACAAGCTCGACAACGTATATGAAGTTTGAAAGTACATTGATATCAAGGATTGACCTCGACCAGGCCCTCGACCCTCGGTCGACAACTTCCCGTCAGCTAAGACTCGATGGTAAAGGATATAAAGGAAAAGGAACGGGAAAGGATTGGAAACACGGTGTTACTCGACACGCGTCTTGCACCCAGCGCCCACTCCCGGCGCATCCTGGCCGTGCACGACTGTGCCCCCTGGCGCACGACCGTGCGCCAGCTTCCAGAAATCTCTGTCTGGCCGCGCACGACCGTGCTCCCCTAGCATGACCGTGCGCCAGCCTCCAGCGGTTTCTGCCAGCTGGGGCACGACCGCGCGCCAGCAGCCTTCCCCGGCAGCCTCGTTTCCGCCCGGTGTTTCTGGCCACTTCATTCCAAACTTCTCGTTCCCAACTACTACACTCCGATATGAAACCAAACCCCTCTCCAACACCAAACCCTCATACACATAACATATATATACACAAACACATATCCTAAAAAATACTTGGTCGGCGACCTTCGGTCGTCGGAAACCCATCGTCACAACCCACCGGCGCTTCACCAACGCCGGTTATCACTTTCTTCATGGCGGCACCATCTGTGCCATCCCCAACAGAGATCACACACAAACACACACACATGCATATAATATAAACAATCCGTCATAACTCCAACACCACCACGCATGGCGGCGTCATCCCCCCAACAACTCACTCTCATCTCCATGAGAACCCCCGACAACATCTCCAATTAAAAGGATGAAGGAAACGAGAGAAAACCGAGGAGAGAGAAAAGTTGGCTAGGGTTAGGGTTTAGGGTTTTGCAAAGGTTTTTCGCCGTTTTCCGGCGAACGACAAGTCGGAATAAAAATCCGAGACTTGTTCTAGACTCAACTCGTCAAAACCTACATTGTATGCAAAAATCGGCTGAAACTGACAACTTCGAAACATTCCGGCGAACTCCGGTGGCGGCACCACCGTGCCGGCAGCGGCTCCGGCGGTGGTGCCGGTGGTGGCGCACCGGAGGCCGAAAAAGAAAAGAGAGAGAAGAGAGTCTTACGTGTAAACGTCGCTTTTTGGCTCGTTCGAAGAAAATGGTGAAAATGAACTGGGGTGGGCTCCTATTTATAGATTTCAGAAGTTACTATTCACCGTAAATATCTCGGTAAATATCTTGGTAAATATCTTCTGATATTTCCGAAACCTCGTGTTTTATTCTCTTCATTGCCGTTTAAGCTACAGATCCCCGATTAACCTCTAGTTCGTTTCTATATTTCTATACTTTCAACGCGCAACTAGTGATATAAAAATATCCTACATCCCATGTCTAGGTAAATTATCTTTCTCATACGGGTGTTAGACACTTATCTGAAACGCATGTATTTAAACAGTTAAAACATCCACACATATATATTAAATCTCGAGTTAAAATATTTAATTAATATATTATGTTTCATTTTGGTCCGGGGTGCTGCATCTCTTACCTCTTAAAAGAATTTCATCCTCGAAATTAAACGCATACTATAAGAAGGAAGATAAACGGGTACCCATGAAAGGTAAGTCGGGGTACTTCCTCAGGATTTCATTCTCCAATTCCCAGGTTGCTTCTTCTTTTCCATGTCGACTCCACTGGATCTTTACTATAAACATATCCCGATTCCTTAGTTATCGTTTCTTTCTGTCCAAAATAGCTATCGGGACTTCCTCGTACGTCAGATCGTTTTCCAGTTCTATGCCTTCTTGTTCGATTACATGTTGTGGATCGAATATGTACTTCCTTAGCATAGAAACGTGGAATACATTATGCACTCTAGCGAAGTTTGGTGGTAAAGCTAGACGGTACGCGACCTCTCCAACATGATCTAGAATTTCGAATGGTCCAACATATCTCGGCTTCAGCTTCCCCCTCTTTCCAAAACGATGAACTCCCTTAGTAGGAGATACCTTGAGAAAGACTTCATCTCCTACTTCAAATTCCAGTTCCCGTCTGCATATGATTTCTGTCGATCTTGGGCTACTCGTATTCTATCCCGAACCTTCTTTATTACTTCGACCGTTTGTTCCACTAATTTGGGTCCCAAAATTTTCTTTTCGCCCACTTCATACCAGCAGATGGGTGATCGACACTTTCTTCTGTAGAGTGCTTCGTAAGGCGCCATACCAATGGTTGACTGATAGCTATTGTTGTAGGCAAATTCTACTAAGCATAGATGGTCTTCTTGACTTCTGGGAAAATCTAAAACACAAGCCCGCAACATGTCCTCCAAAATCTGTATGGTCCTTTCCGATTGTCCGTCAGTCTGTGGGTGGAAAGCTGTACTGAATGACAACTTGGTCCCCAACTCCTTTTATAAGCTCTACCAGAACCTAGAAGTGAACCGTGGATCTCTATCAGATACGATAGAAACTGGTACGCCGTGCAGTCGAACTATCTCTTCAAGATATATACGTGCCAACTTGTCTAGTCCGAAAGTCATCTTGATTGACAAGAAATGGGTAGACTTCGTTAATCTATCAACGATTACCTACACGACGTGGTTTTCTCGTCTGGTTGTCAGTAAACCAACCACAAAATCCATGGTTATATGCTCCCATTTCCACTCCGGTATCTCTAGAGGCATCAGCATCCTAGCCGGTCGTTGATGCTCTGCTTTCACTTGTTGGCAGACGAGACACCTCTTGATGAACATCCCTATACTTCTTTTCATATTCCTCCACAAAAAGTTCATCCTTAGGTCTCAGTACATCTTTGTACCTCCAGGGTGTGCAGACATTGGTGTACAATGCGTTTCTTTGAGAATTTCTTCTCTTAATTCTTCATTCTTAGGCACGCACACTCTTCCTCTGAAGATCAGAGCTCCATCGGTAGCTAATGTGAAACCTTCGGCTCTTTCACTATCCATAAGGGCTTTCATTTTCATTAGAAAGTTATCCTTTTTCTGAGCTTCCACGATTCGGTCACGTAATGTGGGTTTTACGAATAACGTCGCCATCCTGGATTCAATGCTAATTGGAGACGAGACTATCTCCAGATTTAGCTTTGACATTTCCTCGATCAAATGGTGCTGATTGGTGATCATCGACGTCACCACTCTTTCTCTTTCTGCTAAGGACGTCAACTACCACATTCGCTTTTCCAGGGTGGTAGTGAATTGTAATATCATAATCTTTTACCAACTCTAACCATCTTCTTTGCCTTATATTGAGCTCTTTTTGCTCAAAGAAGTACTTCAGGCTTTTGTGATCGGTATAGATTTCACACTTCACGCCGTAAAGGTAATGCCTCCAGATCTTAAGGGCGTGTACTACCGCTGCTAACTCCAGATCGTGAGTCGGATAGTTTTGTTCATGGATCTTCAGCTGGCGTGATGCATACGCCACTATTTTTCCTTCCTGCATCAGAACACATCCTAATCCTTGCTTGGATGCGTCGCTGTAGACCACGAAGTCTTTAGACATATTTGGAACTGTCAAGACTGGTGCTTCTGTCAGTCTTCTCTTCAGTTCCTGAAAACTACACTCGCATTGCTCACTCCATTGGAACTTCACATCCTTTCTTGTTAGTCGAGTCATTGGAGTGGCAATCTTTAAAAATCCTTCTATGAATCTTCGGTAGTATCCAGCCAGGCCGACGAAACTCCGAACTTCCTTCACATTCGTTGGAGTTTCCCATTTGCTGACAGCTGCCATCTATTTAGGATCTACTTCGATCCCTTGTGCAGAAACGATATGGCCTAGAAAACCCACTTTGTCCATCCAGAACTCACACTTCTTGAATTTGGCATAGAGCTTCTCCTTCTTTAGTACTTCCAGTGCGATTCTGAGATGTTGTTCATGGTGCGCCCTGTCGCACGAGTAGATGAGAATATCATCTATGAACACTATGACAAAGAGATCCAGATAAGGATGGAAAATGTGATTTATCAAATCCATGAAGACAGTCGTAGCATTATTTACTCCAAATGGCATTACTACAAACTCGTAGTGGCCATACCTCGTTCTGAATGCTGTCTTGGATATATTAGCATCTTTGACTTTCATCTGGTGATATCCAGATCTCAAGTCAATCTTTGAGAACACACTGACACCTCTTAATTGATCAAAAAGATCTTCGATCCGAGGCAGTGGATACTTGTTCTTTATCATTCTCTTGTTCAACTCTCGGTAATCAATACACATCTGAAAGCTGTCATCCTTCTTCTTCACGAATAGCACTGGTGCTCCCCAGGACGACACACTTGGTCTGATGAAACCCTTGTCCAGTAGTTCCTGTAGTTGGACCTTCAATTCTTGCAACTCTTTCTATGTCATCCGGTAAGGAGCTTTAGACACCGGTGCTGATCCCAGGATAAGATCTATCTCGAAGGTCACTTGTCGATCCGGTGGTTGTCCAGGTAAATCCTCTAGAAATACATCCGTGAATTCCTTTATCACTAGTACTTTCTCGATAGGAATCAATTCCTTCTCGGAGTTCACCATATTGACCAACCAAGCTTCGCAATTTCCTTTGCTAAGCATCTGGGTTGCTTTCATGGCTGAGACGATCCTTGAGTCAACTTTAACTCGAGTCCCATGGAAAGTAAACTCCGGCTCTCCCGGTGTTTGGAAGATTATCTCTTTCTCGCGACACTTGATTATCGCATAATTGGACTCCAACCAGTCCATCCCCAAGATGATATCGAAATCCTTCATCTCCAAAGCGTGGAGATCTGCTATAAGTATCTTATCATCGAAGGCAATCTTAAGATGACGGTACAAGTGTTTTGTCTTTACCGTCTTCCCTGAGGGGATACTAACTTCTAGAGTTCGAGCGACTATCCTACCGTCAACATACTTCAACAGTTTACAGAAGTTGACAGATATGAAGGAGTGCGTCGCTCCAGTGTCAAACAAGATGAAAACAGGTATATCAGATACTGATAACATACCTGCCATCGTCTTTGTCCCTTCAACGACTTCCGGATGAGTAAGAGCGAAAGCCCTCGCTCTACCTACTACCGGCCTCGAGTTTGACCCTGTAGCCGGTGTACTCCTTGCCTTCCAGCAATTTGCCGTAATGTGCCCCGGCGCTCCGCAGTTATAACAGCTCCGTGTCTCTTGTTGACACGGTCCCGCATGCACCTTTCTACATCTCGGGAATGGATTTCCGTGTCGGGAAATGGGAAAAGGTGGGACGTTGCTTGCCCTTGGAAACTTATTCGGGGCGAAGCTCTAGTTTGGGCCAGTCCATTTCCTCTTGGTAGGAATAGGAAAAACTCGTTTAAGCGGCGCAACATCCAAACCCATTCGGGAGACGATCTCCTAGGCTCTTTTAATGACCCTTGCATACGTCGTCGTTTCCTGCCCAGCTAAGATCATGCTGATCTGTGGGCGAAGGCCTTTCTCAAATCTTCGTGTCTTCTTCAGATCAGTGTCCACCAGGTGTGGAGTGTACCGGCTCAACTGGTTGAACCGTCGTTCATAATCCCCAACAGTAGAACTCCCTTGTTTGAGGTGAAGGAACTCAGTTTCCTTCTTGTCCTGGTATGATTAAGGAATGAAATGACTAGACACCACTTCCTTGAAATCCTCCCAAGTCATTGCCTCCCTTTCAGCTGGCAATAAGGTTCTCTCGTACGAGTCCCACCAATGACCCGCCTCTTCCGTGAGGTTAAAGATGGCACAGCTGACCATCTGTTCCTTTGAGCATATTAGATGCCCAAACAGCTGGTCGAGTGACCTTAGCCACTCTTCCGCTTCAGTCGGTTCTCCCTTCCCGCTAAAAGTCGGCAGATTGAATCGCCGAAATTGCTCGTAAATTTGGTTCGGGTCATTCCTCGCTGACTGGTGGACGGTTTGGTTAACCTCAAAGTATTGTGCTAACCCTCGTAGCACGGTCACCAAATCTCCCACGTTGGTGTTTTCCTCACGTTCCGGTTGGTTGATCGGTTGTTGTGGTTCGTTTCGAGGTCTACCTCTCGACATAATTCTGTTACAATATGTATATACGTATAAGTCGTTGCGATTATTAATAACATTATACATATAAAAGATAACACATTACTCGTGATGAGACACAAACGCAAACGTCATTTGATAAACGAAAAGATATACGTGTATATATACATAGTAGCATAAAAAAGGATAGTACTACACCATAACAAAAGATGTATGTACACTATTTATGGTGTAAAAACTACCCCACACTTAAACATATAGAACATCGTATCTTGTGTAGCATAATATATATACATATAACTAAGTCGCTTCGGAACATCTAATCTACATCAGCGGGAGGCGGTAGAGACTACTGTCCCTCCTGAGGATCATCAATCTCTTCGGCGTCCTCCTCAGGATCCTCCTTCGGATCTTCCACTAGATCCTCCTCCGACTCCGAGCTACTGTTGGAAGGATCATAGGGTGATGGTTTCGGAGCAATCGGTAGGCCATGTAGACCCCAGAGCTCTAGCATCTTCCGTGCTACGTTGCCGAAATTGGCGATAGACACTAAATTCACGGATGAGAACACCAGCTCGTCTCTATAAACTAATCGAGCTCTCACCAACCAATCCTATGGTAGAGTGTAGATCATCTGCAGACAAGCCTGCACTCCGCTAATTCTGCTCCCTATACCCCCAATCTCTCTCCAGCAGTGGAGGAGTCTAGCTACATGCTCCCCCACCGATCTATCATCTGTCACCCTACTCTCATAGAATTGACGTCGAAGACGCTGCTCTTGAGTCTCAAAAATAGGGGCTGTCCCTCCCCCTCTACCGGCCCTGAGTATCCTACTCATCTGCCAAGTTAATTTACGTGAGTTCCTAACGTCATATATCCATACTGCAACGCTCCCTCCTAAACCCAATGGTTTAAGACAAGATAACACTTAACAGATAAACATACATATTCTGCAACACTTATATCAGGGAGGGTCACCTATGGAGAGAGAACATAACTTATCTATCACTTTTCCAAACCATTCCACATTTTAAGATCACATCTATGAAATCATATATATATATATTTTTTTTCCCTTTTTTTTTCTTTTTAAAACCAATTCGAGCCCGTTCTCAATGTTAGAACGACTCTGATACCATTTTGTCACACCCCAAAATCTTTTCACGTTTTATCAGAGATTTACCATTAGGCGTGAAGATAGAAATAGCAAGGGACGCATACTCAACAGAAAGAATAAACAAGGGACGACAGAAGAAGGAGGTAAGAGACGAAGTGAATCTCTCACTTATAAACATACGGCCTCTGCCGTTAGTAATCGGTCTCACTACCGATATAAAACATCATACGCAGCGGAAACTCATCAGGATCTCACATCCTTACATGTATCAAAATATTATAAAACATAAGCTTAACCAAAACATAGTTTGAAAAAGTTTAAGAGACCTCGTTTCATTACAACAAAACCAGATACAATATTTTCTCTCTCCTCCTAGGGTTCCTCATGCTCATCATCGCCTGTAGTGTGAGTACAGATTAAGGGGTAAGTGCGTGGAATACACTTGTGGGGATAAAATCCACCTCATATATCTCAAGACAGAATTAAATACCGAAAATCTAACCTACGGTCATGTTGTCACAGCACATATATTGCAAAACAGATATTAGAAATGGCAAGGGACGAATAGGTGCGGAATTCCTCCGTCTTATCCTATGAACGGTCTCACACCGCTAGTGCATTTCAAGAGGCTCACGACACCTCCATAGAGTAGTAGAAAGTAGCAGGGGACGAACAAAATGCATGATCAGAGGACCTCTGTCCTTTCACAGTTATATCATGGCACAACAAGTATAAACACAACACTTAGTATTTCTCAATCATGCGTTTACTTAGGGAAAACGGTAAACAGAAGAAGAGTTAGAAATTACCCCCACCTCATTTGGTGGTTTCCCGCGTGAGTCGAAAGGTCTAAAGATCTGGTGATACAAGCTCAATCCAACAAGTAATCAAATCTTAATCCAATAAATCGCCTACACAAGTTACGTTGTACTCAGATCTTTATTAATTATAATTAAATCGATTAACGTATATGCGACGAGTCGAAGGACCTAAAGATTGGATAAAACACGAGCTCATTCGGTGTTGATACGAGCTCGACAACGTATATGAAGTTTGAAAGTACATTGATATCAAGGGTTGACCTCGACCGGGCCCTCGATCCTCGGTCGACAACTTCCCGTCAGCTAAGACTCGATGGTAAAGGATATAAAGGAAAAGGAACAAGAAAGGATTGGAAACACGGTGTTACCCAACACGCGTCTTGCACCCGGTGCCCACCCTGGCCGCGCACGACCGTGCCCCCTGGCGCACGACCATGCGCCAGTTTCCAGAAATCTCTACCTGGCCACACACGACCGTGCTCCCCTAGCACGACCGTGCGCCAGCCTCCAGCGGTTTCTGCCAGTTGGGGCACGACCGCACCCCAGCAGCCTTCCCCCGGCAGCCTCGTTTCCGCCCGGCATTTTCGGCCACTTCGTTCCAAACTTCTCGTTCCCAACTACTACACTCCGATATGAAACCAAACCCCTCTCCAACACCAAACCCTCATACCCTCATACACATAACATATATATACACAAACACATATCCTCAAAAATACTTGGCCGACGACCTTCGGTCACTGGAAACCCATCGTCACAACCCACCGACGCATCACAAACATCGGTTATCACTTTCTTCATGGCGGCACCATCTGTGCCGCCCCCAACAGAGATCACACACAAACACACACACACATGCATATAAACATAAACAATCCGCCATAACTCCGACACCACCACGCATAGTGGCGTCGTCCCCCCAACAACTCACCCTCATCTCCATGAGAACCCCCGACAATATCTCCAATTAAAAGGACGAAGGAAACTAGAGAAAACCGAGAAGAGAGAAAAGTTGGCTAGGGTTAGGGTTTAGGGTTTTGCAAAGGTTTTTTGCCGTTTTCCGGTGAACGACAAGTCGGAATAAAAATCCGAGACTTGTTCTAGACTAAACTCGTCAAAACCTACATTGTGTGCGAAAATCGGCTGAAACTGACAACTTCGAAACATTCCGGCGAACTCCGGTGGCGGCACCACCGCGGCGGCAGCGGCACCGGTGGTGGCGCGCTGGAGGCCGGAAAAGAAAAGAGAGAGAAGAGAGACTTACGTGTAAACGTCGCTTTTTGGCTCGTTCGAAGAAAGGGGTGAAAATGAACTGGGGTGAGCTCCTATTTATAGATTTCAAAAGTTACTATTCACCGTAAATATCTCGGTAAATATCTTGGTAAATATCTTCTGATATTTTCGAAACCCTGTGTTTTGTTCTCTTCATTGCCGTTTAAGCTACAGATCCCCGATTAACCTCTAGTTCGTTTCTATCTTTCTATACTTCCAACGTGCAACTAGTGATATAAAAATATCCTACATCCCATGTCTAGGTAAATTATCCTTCTCATACGGGTGTTAGACACTTATCTGAAATGCACGTATTTAAACAGTTAAAACATCTGCACATATATATTAAATCCCGTGTTAAAATATTTAATTAATATATTATGTTTCATTTTGGTCCGGGGTACTATAGGGGGTAATTTCTAACTTTTAATCTGTTTACAGTTTTCCCTATTTTGAGGCATGATTGAGAAATACTAAATGCTGTGATTATATGCTATGTATATGTGTTCATGTTATACTGTGAAAGGACTTCGGTTCACATTGCATGTTCGGAGGGTTTTATGAACCGTAAAAAAGCTGTCTCTTATCTCTTCTACTTCCTGAAAGGTCTAGCGGTCCTGTAAATGCGCTAGCAGTATTGAGACCGTTTTAGGGGATAAGATGGGAAATTCCCGCACCCCATGGATGAGTTACGAGAAACGTGCCTTGCATTTTATGTGCTGTGACAACGTGACTGAATGTTACATTTCCGATATTATATATCTGTTGATTGTTATAAGAGGTGGATTTCATCCCCACGTGTGTATTCCACGCACTCACCCCCTATTCTGTAATTCATGTTATAGGAGATGATGAGCATGATGAACCCTAGATGGAGAGAGGTGGTGCTATATTTGGACCTGTATATTTAATTTGATGTCTCACAAATATTTTCAAACAATGTTTTAATTAATTCACATTTTGTAATAATTTTATATATGTTTCGGATGTTGGATCCTGATGATATTTTTTGCTGCTATGATATGTTAATTGGTTGATACCGATTGTTGATATGTGACCGATTCACATCGTCTCCTACCTCATTCATCTATCGTCTCATATCTACTTCTTCTGTTTATGAAAAATGTCTCTTACCATTTCTTCTTCACGCTCAAAGCAAAACTCTAATATTTTTATGAAAGATAACGGGGCATGATAAATTTAATTAATAAATCTATTTTTGATTATTTACCTACGGAACCAATTCCATTGTAAATTTAAAGAAAATGTAAGAACCTGTACCTAGGAAATTCGGTAGGTAATTTCTCTTATATATATAATCATATTTATTAGTTCCAATTTTTTTAGAATACCTATAATCAATCCAAGACCAATTAATGATATTCTATAAACATAAAAATAGTTCCATAAATTGTAAAACAACATATATAAACTTGAATATATAGATAAAAATTACAAAACCATTCATATTATAAATAGTAATCCCCAAAGTAGCAGAGTATTCGTATTCTTACATAAAATGTTAGAAACTAGAACAAAATATATCCACCAATCACAAAAGAAACAGTAATCTCCAAAATAACAGACTATTCCCACATAACATGTTAGGAACTAGAACAAAATATATACAACAATCACAAAATATGCGTACTATCACAAAATATGTCTGCAACTCTTTGGTGTTCAAAAGTACTTCTGTAGACGTAGCTGAAATGTAACAACTTCCATACAAAAAAAGATATTGGTGGAACATGAATACAAAACCTGTCAAATAAAATAGTAGGAAGATTATCATATTGTAGTTATGTCACGAGGCTCCAATCATTTCACATATACGTTCATCAATTTGACGCTGCAATTCTTCAGCAAAGTGTTGCTGTATGTCATCAAAAATCTTTCTTCGTTGAATCTCATGTTACTCCTGCATGTCCTCGATAAGCTGATCCTGGTGATCAAGTTGACGTTTCAACTCATGGATAGTCTGTTCAGCCTCAAGTCCTTATGTAGTAGATGAAGGCTTATCCTTTTTGTAATATTCATACGCTAGGGAGCCAAGCCCATATACGTCATTTTTATCGCTCATTCCACAGGCAGAGTCATAATTCAATTTTTCTTCATCAATCTCTTCATTATTTTGTATCATTTGCACTATATTCTCCTCGATAGTATCCTTGATATCATTTACAAAATAAGAAAGTTATCATTCTGAATACATATATAATATATAAAAAAATTAATTAAAAATTTTAAATCAATTGTGTAACTTACATTTACTTTCTTGCATTTCTCATTAACAAAAGTTTTGCCATCATCTTTCTTTGTATGAGTTTTAAGGTACACCTCTTGAAGAAAAACCTTTCGTGTCACATCCCAAAATCTTTTCACATTTTATCAGAGTTTTATCATTGGGCATGAAGATAGAAATAGCAAGGGACGCATACTCAACATAAAGAATAAGCAAGAGACGATAGAAGAAAGAGGTAAGAGACGAAGTGAATCTCTCACTTATAAACATACGGCCTCTGCCGTTAGCATTCGGTCTCACTACCGATATAAAACATCATACGCAGCGGAATCATTCTTCAGGATCTCCCATCCTTATATGTATCAAAATATTACATAACCCAAAATACATAAAACATGGTTTGATAAAGTTTGTGTTATATCGTACTAATCATGCGAATACAAAAGATAGCACCATCTCTCTTTCCGTCTAGGGTTCCTCTTGTTCATCATTGCCAGTAGTATGAGTACAGATTAAGGGGTAAGTGCGTGGAATACACTCGTGGGAATAAAATCCACCTCTTGTGACTCATAACAGATATAAAACACTATGAAAATAATCCTTAAGTCACGTCATCACAACACATAAAAGCAAAGCAGATATTAGAAATGACAAGGGACAATAGGTGTGGAATTCCTTCATCTTATCCTGTAAACGGTCTCACTACCATTGGTGCATTTCAAGAGGACCACCAAACCTCAACAGAGTAGTAGAAAATAGCAGGGGACGAACAGAGTGGACCTCAGTCCTTTCACAGTTATATGGCACATCAATTATAAACACAACACTTAGTATTCCTCAGTCATGTATTTAATAGGGAAAACAGTAAACAGATAAAGAGATAGAAATTACTCCCACCTTGTTCGGTAGTTACCCGCATGAGTCACTAGTCTCAAAAGTCTGATAACACAAGCTCAATCCAATAGTAACTCAAGCTCAACCCAACAGTAACTCAAGCTCAACCCAATATGTAGCCTACACAAGATACGGTGTCCTTAGATCCTTATTAATTATAATTAAAGCGTTAAACGTTTCTTCCGGAAGAAAGACGATTGTTATCTATGCGATGAGTCGAAAGATCTAGGGTTGACTTCGACCGGGCCCTCGACCCTCGGTCAACAATATCTCATCAACTAAGACTCGATAATAAAGGTACAAAGGAAAGAAACGGAAAAAGGATTGGAAACACGGCATCACCCGACATGCGTTCTGCACCCGGCGCGCCTATGTAGCGCACGACCGTGCCCCTTGGCGCACGACCGTGTGCCAGCTTCCAGCAACTTCTGCCTGGCCATGCATGACCGTGCTCCCCAAGCACGACTGTGCGCCAGCCTCCAGCAACTTCTGCCGGCTGAGGCACGACCGTGCCCCAGCGCGCCCAACAGCCTGCGTGCCCAGCAGCCTCCCCGGCTGCCTCGTTGCTGCCCGACGTCTTCCTCTTCGGATCCTCCGGCTATATCGTCCTAAACTAAAACATCTCCGTTACAAGATCAACACTTCCCCAACCCCAATACTCACAGACACACATGTATATACATAAACACACATCCTAAAAAATACTTGGCCAGCGACCGAAGGTCATCGGAATCCCATCGTCACAACTCACCGGCGTATCACCAGCGACGATTATCACTTTCCTCATGGCGGCACCATCTGTGCCGTCCCCAACAGAGATCACACACGAACACTCACGAACACAAACACGCACACATGCATTTATCATAACCAACCCATTATAACTCCGATATTACCCCTCACGGCGGCGTCGTCCTTCCAACAACTCACCCTCACCTCCGGGAGAAACTCCGACAACATCTCCGGTTAAAAGGACGGAGGAAAAGAGAGAAAACCGAGGAGAGAGAAAAGTTGGCTAGGGTTAGTATTTAGGGTTTTGAAGTGGTTTTTCACCGTTTTCCGGCGAACGATAAGTCGGAATTGAAATCCGAGACCTATTCTAGACTCGACTCGTCAAAACCTACGTTGTGTGCGAAAATCGGCCGAAACCGACAACTTTGAAATTTTCTGGCGAACTCCGGTGGCGACACCACCGCGCCGGCGGCGGCGCCGGTGGTGGTGCACCAGAGGCCGAAAAAGAAACGAGAGAGGGAAGAGAGACTTACGTGTTTTCGGTGATTTTGGCTCGTTCGAAGAAAGGGGTGAAAAAATGAACTGAAGGAGCCTCTATTTATAGATTTCGAAAGCTACTATTCACCGGTAAATATCTCATTTACTATTCATCGTAAATATCTTCTGATATTTCCAAAACCTCGTGTTTTGTTCTTTTCATCGTCGTTTGAGCTACAAGTCTCCGATAGACCTCTAGTTCGTTTCTATCTTCTCGTTTTTCCAAAACGCATCTAGTGATATAAAAAATATCCTATATTCCACGTCTAGGTAAACTATCTATCTCATACATGCATTAAACACTTATTTGAAACGCACGTATTTAAACAGTTAAAACATGCGCACATATATATTAAACCCTGAGTTCAAATATTTAAATTAATAAATTATATTTCGTTTTGGTCCGGGGTGCTACATCCCTTACCCCTTAAAAGAATTTCGTCCTCGAAATTAAACGCATACTATAAGAAGGAAGATAAACATATACCTGTGAACGGTAAATCGGGATACTTTCTCAGGATTTCATCCTCCATTTCCCAGGTTGCTTCTTCCTTTCTATGACGACTCCACTGGATTTTTACTATAGTCATATCCCGATTTCTTAGTTGTCGTTGCTTTCTATCCAATATGGCTATCGGGACTTCTTCATACGTCAAATCCTTTTCCAGTTCTATGCCTTCTTGTTCGATTATATGTTATGGATCGAATATGTACTTCTGTAGCATAGAAACGTGGAATACATTGTGCACTCCAGCAAAGTTCGGAGGTAAAGCTAGACGGTACGTGACCTCTCCAACACGATATAGAATTTTGAACGGTCCCACGTACCTAGGCTTCAGTTTCCCTCTTTTTCCAAAACTATGAACCCCTTTAGTAGGAGATACCTTGAGGAAAACTTCATCTCTCACTTCAAACTCCAGTTCTCTCCGTCTCTTGTCCGCATATGCTTTCTGTTTATCTTGGGCTATTCGTATCCTTTCCCGAATCTTCTTTATTACTTCGACTGTTTGATCCACCAATTCGGGTCCCAAAATTTTCTTTTCACCCACTTCATCCCAGCATATAGGTGATCGATACTTTCTTCCATAGAGAGCCTTATAAGGTGCCATACCAATGGTCGATTGATAGCTATTGTTGTAGGCAAATTCCACTAAGCATAGATGGTCTTCCCAACTTCCGGGAAAATCCAAAACACAAGCCCGCAACATATCCTCCAAGATTTGTATGGTCCTTTCCGATTGTCCGTCAATCTGTGGGTGGAAAGTTGTGCTGAAAGACAACTTGGTCCCCAACTCCTTTTGTAAGCTCTGCCAGAACCTAAAAGTGAACCATGGATCTCTATCAGATACGATAGAAACTGGTACGCCATGCAGTCGGACTATCTCTTCAAGATATATTCATGCCAACTTGTCCAGTCTGAATGTCATCTTAATTGGTAAGAAATAGGTAGACTTCGTTAATCTATCAACGATTACCCATACGATGTGGTTTCCTCATCTGGTTGTCGGTAACCCAACCACAAAATCCATGGTTATATGCTCCCATTTCCACTCCGGTATCTCTAGAGGTGTTAGCATCCCAGCCGGTCGTTGATGCTCTGCTTTCACTTATTGGCAAATAAGACACCTCTTGACGAACAACCCTATACTTCTTTTCATATTTTTCCACCAAAAGTTCACCCTTAGGTCTCGGTACATCTTTGTACCTCTAGGGTGTGCAGACATTGGTGTGCAATGCACCTCTTTGAGAATTTCTTCTCTTAATTCTTCATTCTTAGGCACGCACACTCTCCCTCTGAAGATTAGAGCTCCATCGGTAGCCAAAGTGAAACCTTCGGCTCTTCCACTATCCGTTAGGGCTTTCATCTTCATTAGAAAGTTATCCTTCTTCTGAGCTTCCACGATTCAGTCACGTAGCGTGGGATTTATGAATAACGCTGCCATCCTGGATTCAATGCTAATCAGAGACGAGATTATCTCCAGATTTAACTTTGACATCTCCTCGATCAAATGGTGTTGATTGGTGATCATCGATGTCACCACTCCTTTTCCCTTTCTGCTAAGGGCGTCAGCTACCACATTCATTCCAGGATGATAGTGAATCGTAATATCATAATCTTTTACCAACTCTAGCCATCTTCTTTGTCTCATATTGAACTCCTTCTGCTCAAAGAAGTACTTCAAGCTTTTGTGGTCGGTATAGATTTCACACTTCACACCGTAAAGGTAGTGCCTCCAGATCTTGAGGGCGTGTACTACAGCTGCTAGTTCCAGATCGTGAGTCGAATAGTTTTGTTCGTGGATCTTCAGTTGGCGTGATGCATACGCCACTACATTTCCTTCCTGCATCAGAACACATCCCAAACCTTGCTTGGATGCGTCACTGTAGACCACGAAGTCTTTAGACACATCTGGAACTGTTAAGACTGGTGCTTCTGTCAGTCTTCTCTTCAGTTCCTGGAAACTATTCTCGCATTGCTTACTCCACTGAAACTTTATATCTTTTCTTGTTAAGCGCGTCATAGGAGTAGCAATCTTCGAAAATCCTTCTATAAATCTTCGGTAGTATCCAGCTAGGCCGACGAAACTCCGAACTTCTTTCATATTCGTTGGAGTTTCCCACTTACTGACAACTGCCACCTTTTCAGGATCTACTTCGATCCCTTGTGCAAAAACGATGTGGCCTAGAAAACCCACTTTGTCCATCCAGAACTCGCACTTCTTGAATTTGGCATAGAGTTTCTCCTTCCTTAGTACTTCTAGATTCTGAGATGTTGTTCATGGTGCGCTCTGTCGCACGAGTAGATGAGAATATCATCTATGAACACTATGACAAAGAGATCTAGATAAGGATGGAAAACGAGATTCATCAAATCCATGAAGACAACTAGCATTACTTACTCCAAATGGCATACTACAAACTCATAGTGGCCATACCTCGTTCTGAATGCTGTCTTGGATATATCAGCATCTTTGACTTTCATCTGGTGATATCTAGTCCTCAAGTCAATCTTTGAGAACACACTGACACCTCTTAATTGATCAAAAAGATCTTCGATCCGAGGCAGTGGATACTTGTTCTTTATCGTTCTCTTGTTCAGCTCTCGGTATTCAATACACATCCGAAAGCTGCTATCCTTCTTCTTCACGAACAGCACGGGTGCTGCCAGGGTGACACACTTGGTCTGATGAAACCCTTATCCAGTAGTTCCTGTAGTTGGACCTTCAGTTCCTGCAACTCTTTCGGTGCCATCCGGTAAGGAGCTTTAGACACCGGCATTGATCCCGGGATAAGATCTATCTCGAAGGTCACTTGTCGATCCGGTGGAGGACCAGGTAAATCCTTTGGAAATACATCCGTGAATTCTGTTATCACCGACACCTTCTCGATAGGAATCGATTCCTTCTCGGAGTTCACCATATTGACCAACTAAGCTTCACAATCTCCTTTGCTAAGCATCTGGGTTACTTTCATGGCTGAGACAATTCTTGAGTCGACTTTAACTCGAGTCCCATGGAAAGTAAACTCCGGCTCTCCCGGTGTTTGGAAGACTATGTCCCTCTCACGGCAATTGATTACCACGTAATTGGACTCTAGCCAGTCCATTCCCAGGATTATATCGAAGTCCTTCATCTTCAAAGCGTGGAGATCCGCTAGAAGGATCTTATCCTCAAAGGCAATCTTAAGATGACGATTAAGGTGTTTTGTCCTTACCGTCTTTCCCGAGGGGATACTAACTTCTAGTGTTCGAGTAACTATCCTACCGTCAACATGTTTTAGTAGTTTACAGAAGTTGACAGATATGAAGGAGTGCGTCGCTCCAGTATCAAATAAGATGAAAACAGGTATATCAGTTACTGATAACATACCTGTCATCGTCTCGGCTCCCTCCGCAGCTTCCAGATGAGTAAGAGCAAAAGCCCTCACTCTACCTACCACCGGCCTCGTATTCGGCCCTATAGCCGGTGTGTTCCTTATCTTCCAGTAATTGGCCGCTATGTGCCCTGGCGCTCCGCAGTTAAAACAACTTCGTATCTCTTGCTGACACGGTCCCATGTGCACCTTTCTACATCTAGGGCATGGATTCCCAGGTCGGGGAAGTGGGACGTTGCTTGCCCTCGGAAACTTATTCGGGGCAAAGTTCTGGCTCGGGCCAGTCCACTTCCTCTTGACAGGTGCAGGGAAGACTCTCTTAAGCGGTACAACATCCAAACCCATTCGGGAGACGATCTCCTAGGCTCTTCCAATGACCCTTGCATACGTCGTCATTTTCTGCCCAGCTAAGATCATGCTGATCTCTGGACAAAGACCTCTCTCGAATCTTCGGGCCTTTTTAAGATCAGTATCCACCAGATGTGGAGCGTACCGGCTCAAACGGTTGAATCACCGTTCGTAATCCCCAACAGAAGAACTCCTCTGTTTGAGATGAAGGAGCTCTGTCTCCTTCTGGTCTTGGTAAGTCTGAGGAATGAAGTGGTTAGACACCACTTCCTTGAAATCCTCCCAAGTCATCGTTTCCCTTTGAACGGGCAATAGGGTCCGCTTGTATGAGTCCCACCAGTGACTCGCTTCATCCGTGAGTTGGAAGATTGTACAGCTGACCATCTGTTCCATTGAGCATGTTAGGTGCCCAAACAGTCGGTCAAGTGATCTTAGCCACTCTTCCGCTTCGGTCGGTTCTCCCTTTCCTCCAAATGTCGGTGGATTGAACCACTGGAACTGTTCGAAAATAATGTTCGGGTCGGTTCTAGCTTGTGGTGGGGTAGCTCGGTTAACATTGAAATGTTATGCTAACCCTCGTAGCACAGTAACCAAATCTCCTACGTTGGTATTCTCCTCGCATTCCGGTTGGTCGATCGATTGTTGTCGCTCCTTTTGAGGTCTGTCTCTCGACATAATTCTATTACGATATGTATACGTATAAGTCGTTGGGATTATTAATAACGTTATCAATATAAAAGATAACACGTTACACGTGATGAGGCATAAACACAAACTTCATAGGATGAGCAAAAGATATATGTACATATATACATAAGATCATAAGGAGGATAGTACTACATCATAACAAAAGATGTATGTACACTATCTACAATGTAAGAACCCTTCTATGCTTATACATATAGAATAACGTATCAGGTGTAGCTTATAATATACACATAACTACATCTTCTCCAACCATCTACTCTACATCAGCGGGAGGCGACGGAGGTCCCGGTCCATCCTGAGGGTCATCCCCCTCTATGTCAATCTCCTTCGGATTCTCTTCCGGATCCTCCTCTGACTCGGAGCTGCCACTGGGAGGATCATAAGGTGATGGTTCCGGAGCAATCGAAAGGCCATATAGACCCCAGAGCTCTAGCATCTTCCATGCTATGTTGCCGAAATCGGCGATAGGCACCAGATTCACGGACGAGAACACTAGCTCGTCTCTATAAACTAATCGAGCTCTTACCACCCAATCCTATGGTAAAGTGTGGATCATGTGCTGACAAGCCTGCACTCCACAAATCCTGCTCCCCATACCCCTAATCTCTCTCCAGCATTGGAAGAGTCTAGCTATATACTCCTCTATCGATATATCGTCTGTTACCCTACTCTCATAGAAGTGACGTCGAAGCCGCTGCTCTCGAGTCTCAAAAATAAGGGCTCTCCCTCTCCCTCTACCGGCCACAAAATTCCTATTCAACTGTCGAGTTTATATTACATGAGTTTCTAACATCATATATCCATACTTACAACGCTCCCTTCTAAACCCAACGGTTTAAAGCGAAATAACACTTAACAAGCAACACACATATTCCAAAAATCTTATATCAGGGAGAGTCACCTAGGGAGAGAGGTTAGTGCCTATCTATATCTTTTTCAAAAACCCTTTCACGTTTTCAAATCATACTTTCAAAATCACATTTTTTTTCCACTTTTCAAACCAACTCGAGCAAGTTCTCAATGTCAGAACTTCTCTGATACCATTTGTCTCGCCCCAAAATCTTTTCACATTTTATCAGAGTTTTATCATTGGGCATGAAGATAGAGATAGCAAGGGACGCATACTCAACATAAAGAATAAGCAAGAGACGACAGAAGAAAGAGGTAAGTGACGAAGTGAATCTCTCACTTATAAACATACGGCCTCTGCCGTTAGCAATCAGTCTTACTACCGATATAAAATATCATATGCAGCGGAATCATTCTTCAAGATCTCCCATCCTTATATGTATCAAAATATTACATAACCCAAAATACATAAAACATGGTTTGACAAAGTTTGTGTTACATCGTACTAATCATGCGAATACAAAAGATAGCACCATCTCTCTCTCCGTCTAGGGTTCCTCTTGTTCATCATTGCCTGTAGTATGAGTACAGATTAAGGGGTGAGTGTGTGGAATACACTCGTGGGAATAAAATCCACCTCTTGTGACTCATAACAGATATAAAATACTAGGAAAATAATCCTTAAGTCACGTCATCACAGCACATAAAAGCAAAGCAGATATTAGAAATGACAAGGGACGAATAGGTGCGGAATTCCTTCATCTTACCCTATAAACGGTCTCACTACCATTGGTGCATTTCAAGAGGACCACCAAACCTCAACAGAGTAGTAGAAAATAGCAGGGGACGAACAGAGTGGACCTTGGTCCTTTCACAGTTATATGGCACAACAATTATAAACACATCACTTAGTATTCCTCAGTCATGTATTTAATAGGGAAAACAGTAAACAGGTAAAGAGATAGAAATTACCCCCATCTTGTTCGGTGGTTACCCACGTGAGTCGCTAGTCTCAAAAGTCTGATAACACAAGCTCAATCTAATAGTAACTCAAGCTCAACCCAACAGTAACTCAAGCTCAACCCAATATGTAGCCTACACAAGTTACGGTGTCCTTAGATCCTTATTAATTATAATTAAAGCGTTAAACATTTCTTCCGGAAGAAAGACGATTGTTATCTACGCGATGAGTCGAAAGATCTAAAGATTGGATAAGGAACAAGCACATTTGGAGTTGATACGAGCTCTACGACATATATAAGTTTGAAGGTAAATTGGTATCAAGGGTTGACTTCGACCGGGCCCTCGACCCTCGGTCAATGACATCTCGTCGACTAAGACTCGATGATAAAGGCACAAAGGAAAGGAATGGAAAAAGGATTGGAAACACGGCGTCACCCGACACGTGTCCTGCACCCGGCGCCAACTCCCGATGCGCCCATGCAGTGCACGACCGTGTGCCAGCTTCCAGCAACTTCTGCCTGGCTGCGCACGACCGTGCGCCAACCTCCAGCAACTTCTGTCGGTTGGGACACGACCGTGCCCTCCGACACGACCGCACACCAGCGCACCCAGCAGCCTTCCCGGCTGTCTTGTTGCTGCCCGACGTCTCCCCCTCCCGATCTTTCGGCTATATTGTCCCAAACTAAAACTTCTCTGTTACAAGATCAACACTTTCCCAACCCCAATACTCACAGACATACATGTATATACATAAACACACATCCTAAAAAATACTTGGCCGACGACCGAAGATCGCTGGAATCCCATCGTCACAACTCACCGGCGCATCACCAGCGCCGGTCATCACTTTCCTCATGGCGGCACCATCTGTGCCGCCCCCAACAGAGATCACACATGAACACACACGAACACAAACACGCACACATGCATTTATCATAACCAACCCGTTATAACTCCGACACTATGCCTCACGGTGGCATCGTCCTTCCAACAACTCACCCTCACCTCCGGGAGAAACTCCGACAACATCTCCAGCTAAAAAGATGGAGGAAAAGAGAGAAAACCGAGGAGAGAGAAAAGTTGGCTAGGGTTAGGGTTTAGGGTTTTGAAGTGGTTTTTCACCGTTTTCCGACGAACGATAAGTCGGAATTGAAATTCGAGACCTGTTCTAGACTCGACTCGTCAAAACCTACGTTGTGTGTGAAAATTGGCCGAAACCGATAACTTTGAAATTTTCTGGCAAACTCCGGTGGCGGCACCACCGCGCTGGAGGCCGAAAAAGAAATGAGAGAGGGAAGAGAGACTTACGTGTTTTCGGCGCTTTTGGCTCGTTCGAAGAAAGGGTGAAAAAATGAACTGAAGGAGCCTCTATTTATAGATTTCGAAAGATACTATTCACCGGGTAAATATTTCATTTACTATTCACCGTAAATATCTTCTGATATTTCCGAAACCTCGTGTTCTGTTCTTTTCATCGTCATTTGAGCTACAGGTCTCCGATTGACCTCTAGTTCATTTCTATCTTCTCGTTTTTCCAAAACGCATCTAGTGATATAAAAAATATCCTATGTTCCATGTCTAGGTAAACTATCCATCTCATACATGCATTAAACACTTATCTGAAACGCACATATTTAAATAGTTAAAACATGCGCACATATATATTAAATCCTGAGTTTTAATATTTAAATTAATAAATTATGTTTCGTTTTGGTCCGGGGTGCTACATTTCGTCCCAATACTACAGCCTACACAACATATACAAAATCTTAATCAAGTTTATATGACCTCCAAATCAATGCATAAAATGGTAGTTATATTAAAATAAAAGTATATAAACTGAAATTTATATAAAATTTTACAAGTTTTTCCGCAGCCTTGAAATGGGTAATAGAGCCCGCATTGTGGGTGGAATGTGCAGAGGCACTAGCACTAGCAGAACCACTTCTTCTATTTTTTGAGTTCTGTTCAGATTTGCGTTTAGCCTTAGGTGAGTCCTAATATTCCAGCCAATGTTTGTATGTATCTTCTTCCATGTATTTTGGTTTCACCCCTCCACTCTTGATTTCACTTAGCATGTCACTATAGTGACCACTAGCTTTTTTATCCCAAGCTCTACGAACTTGTATTTGGATATATATCTCATCATCCCAATAGACACTTTTCTGTATCCAAAAAATATATAACCAAGAAAAGAAAAACATAACCAAAAGATCTGAAATTCATCAATTAATTAAGTCTACCAACCCTTATTACTCATCAACCACTAGAAACCAATTTCCCGTAAACTCCAATACCCCTAAAACTCATTCAACAATCTCAGTATCATTGGTAATTGGACAACTAGTCAAATTCACAATTAATAAGAGTAATATCATAATATAACCAATTAGTGTACAATTTTCTCTTTATTATACATCTCTTGAATTACAAAATCTATGTTGCAAAGAATCTCATCAGTAGTTGTAATTTGAACAATGTCTATTAGTCTTATCTCAAACTTGGAGAAATAGTTTTTGTCTCTTCAGAAACTTTTTTCCATGTAAACCCCTCATAATCTTGTCTTTCCTCAAGAATCTTCCTTATAGCTCGGGAGCAAGCTTTAGATGGCTCTATGCTATACAATTAAAATTTTAACCAAAATTTAATGACATTAAATTATATACAATTTTAGCTTAATTGTTCAATGAAGTAAAATAAAGCAAATCAGAAAATACAAATCATATGTGAAAGTCAGTGGATGAAACTTCAACAAATTAAACGTCATCCATGAGAATGCACTTCGGATGAAACTTCAACAAATTTTAACATTTTCAACAAATTTTCTATGAATGATACACTCAATTAAAGGTAAGTTAAGTGCACTTACATGTCTTGACATAAATACATATATATACGTCCAGTGGAAGTCCTAGAATTTGTCGAAGATGCAGGGATTTGTGATGACCCTGTTGAATCTGGCGGTGGTGATCCTGATTATCTAGGTGTAACCTGATTTGGTGTCTCTGAGATATTTAAACCATCTTTTAGACTTTGCCCTATCAAGCCCTCAGTATAGCTCATTGGCTGTCCAAAATTAAAAAGAATCCTACCACCATTTGCTCTTCTTGCCATTTCTACAATAAAATTTGTGAACACAAATTCATATAAAATGAAATATCAATTCAGCAAGTAATGATATTCAAAATTGCAAACATAAATATAAGTAAAAATGTCATACAAACAAACAACTAAATGAAAAGAAAAAAGAGTTCCATCTATTCTCTTGCATCTTCATCTTCACTCTCATATTGATCCGAGTTTTCTGAATCTGACTCACGTATTGGCTCATCTGAAACTTCTTCATCTTCACCCAAATCAATAAATTCACCACCAGGATCATTTAAAGGATTTGAATCATCAATGTTTGCTAATGTCTCACTGAATTCCAAATTAACCGACTCATCTTCTTGGAATGTTTTGTCAATTATAGGAATATCGGCCACCTGTCTAGCTTTCACCTTAAATACCGTCAACCAATCAGACTTATCTCTTCTTGAGCTTGGATATGGGATATAATATACTTGTGCAACTTGTATAGCAAGAATAAAAAGGCTCATACTTAATGAGTTTGCGTCTATGATTAATGTCTACCAGCGCATATTGTTTATGTACCTTCATACCGACATTATTTGTTGGATCAAACCACTCACATTTAACCAATATAGTATGCTTAATAGGTAGTCCAGGGTACTCCAACTGTAAAACCTTAGACAAACATCCATAGTAATCATTTTTGGTCTCACTATAATTTATGCCCTTAATACAAACTCCATTATTTGACGTTGACCTTACCGAACCATGTGAATCTATATGAAATTTATATCCATTAACAAAGTAGACAGAAAACATCTTTACAGTTCTTAATGGGCCTTGTGCAAGTGCTTTGATAAAATTGTTGTCAATCACATTTTGATGGGCCTACCAAAGAAAGTAATAGGCATTAAAATCTAAATATAAAAAAATAGATTTAAATATTTCTAAATAAACAATTCAAACACTTACATAATTTTGAAACCATTTAGCAAAATGTGTATCAAGCTGAATGTTAAGTTCCTTATTATTGATGTCTGTCGATGTTTTTAATAACTCCTCAGTAAACATGCTTTGCATATTGCAAAATACTTTAGAAAATTACAGAATATTAGCTGAAAATAGAATAAGAATTAGCAATGAAAAATATCTACTTGACATAAGGTTCAATCTCCTTGCAATTTAGCAATATATAAGTTTGAGCAGTATGATATTCGGTGCTAGTCAACATTCTTGATTTTTCTTTTCTATATGGTCATCCAGGATACTCAAAGATTGACAAATTTCCAGGAATATGTTCAAGATCACCACCATCATCATTGCGGGCAATTTTTCGTAAGCTTGTGTAAATATGAGGCTCAAAATAGTACGAACAAAATGTAGAAGCTTTTTCCACTGAGTATGCATTACAAGTTTAGCCTTCCACTTTTACTTTATTGTTCATATTCTTCTTTAAGCATCACAAGAACCTACATATAAACATATAAATAATTATATGTAAGAATTCAACTACTTAAAAACAATTTAATGTTTTACCTTTCAAAATGATACATCCAACGATATTGCACTGGACCAGCTATTTTTATTTCATATGGTAAGTATATTGAAAGATGTTCCATGGAGTCGAAGAAACTAGGAGGGAATATACGCTCCGATTTACAAAGGATGATAAAAATTTCTTTCTCAAGTCTATACATGTCTTCAACTCTGATTGACGTAGATGTGATTTCTTTAAAAAATAAACTTAGTTCTTTATGGCTTGCCATACATTGGCTGGAAGAAGCTCACGAAAAGCAATAGGTATCAACCTCTGCATAAAAATATGGCAATCATGGCTTTTCATGCCAAACAACTTATACTTTTTCATATCTACACATCGCCCCATATTTGAAACATAGCCATCAAGAAATTTGAGATTTTTAACTCATTCACACAATATCTTTTTTTTGACTTGTATCTATTATGTAGCATGCTTTTGGATATTTCCCAGTAACTTCATTCTTTTCCAGTCCAGGCCTTTGGCATAAGTTCTTCAAATCTACTCTTGACTTGTCATTGTCTTTAGTTTTTCCCTCAATATTCAATATAGTCTTGAAGATATTGTCGAACACATTCTTCTCAATGTGCATCACATCTAGATTATGCCTTATTAAATTTGTACTCCAATAAGACATATCCCAAAATATACTACATTTTTTCCATCCACAAGTCTTGCAAATTGGGCCATTGACCACTTCACCATCAATTTCAGTTACTTTCCTCAACCCCAATTCTTCTATCTCATGTAATATTTGAGTGCTAGTCTTCACAAGAGGTGCCAGACACATCTCAACTCTGTTTTTGAGAAAAGAAGATTTGTTACGCTCAAAAGAATATTCAGATGGGAAGAATTTTCGATGATTATCGAACCATGATGTCTTTCTACCACTGGTGAGCTTGTGAATGTTTCATGCAATATGGACAAGCACGTTTTCCAATTGTACTCAAACCAGATAACATCGAGTATGCTGGAAAATCATTGATAGTCCACATTAGTGCAACTCTCATTGTAAAATTATGTTTTTTTCCTACATCATACGTAAGGGCTCCCACATCCCACTGTTGCTTCAAATCTGCAATCAAAGGTTGAAGAAACATATCTATTTTTTATTTAGGATTGTTGGGTCCGGGAACAATAATAGATAAGAACATGTATACATCCTTCATGCACATCCATGTTTGGCATCCACCCGACTTGGGTTGGGTGAAACTGAACACTGATGGGGCCTACAGGACGACATCTTTGGTGTCTGGGATTGGTGGAGTGATTCGAGACCATACAGGTGAGGTGACCTTTGCATTTCACGAGCGAGGATCGGCAGTTGGGAGCTTAGCAGTGGAGTTGGAGGCACTTTTCCGTGGCCTTCATCATATCAGGAGGCTTGGGTTTGATCGAGTGTGGATTGAGTTGGATGCTACTTCTGTGGTTCAGCTCCTTTTACATTCGGATACAGGTCATTGGAGTTTACAGAGTTATCTCACATCCATCCGGAACTTCCTCGCTCTTTTGGAGTTTCAGGTGTCACATATACATCGGGAAGGGAACTCTGTTGTAGATTCCCTGGCTAACTTAGGGTGTCAGACTGAGTTAGCTGGGTCCTTTCTTCCGGATGTGTTACCTCGACGAGTCCAGGTGTTGGCTAGATTTGATCAGTTGGGATGACCGTCATTTCGAGTTGATCGAGATGGTTCTTGCTTTTGATGCATCGGTTTGTTATTTCCTATTTTGTTCGTATATGGATATGGATTTTTGATTTTTGTTCTTGCTTTTTTCCTGCCACCTGTCGGCAGTAGTTTATGGCCACCTGTTTCAGCTGCTTGTTCGTTCTTTATGTGTTCTTTCTTGTATACATTGATACATTAGTTTTTATGTACAGGTTGGGGGTCTGCCTAAACCCCTCACCCCATAGGGTGTTTGGTTAAAAAACAAAAATTGTATGGAGTGACTATCACTAGCCATGAGGAATATTATTGGCCCGATTTGTTTTTTTGCTACTAATAAGTGTCGTTTTTCATATATTTTTGCGTATGTTTATGTATTCATGTGAATATGTTTAGATACGTTTTTATGGTGATTTCTGATATTATATTGTATAAGTTGCATTTGACGTGTTTGTGCTTAGTTTCATGATTTTGATGAGAAAAGTGCAAGTTTCAAGTGTAATTGATGATTAAGAAAAGAATCACGAAAAAACGAAGAAGAATAGGAGTTGAAATATGAGATCACGTGGAAGAATTGGTGGCACACGATCTGGTCGTGCCATGTAACACGACCGTGCACCATTGTATAGTGATGGGGCACGACCGAGCCGTGGGACACGGTCAACTCCGTAAAAATGCCAGTGACCTCTTGATGGGGCACGATCGACCGTGCTATGGGGCACGACCGTGCCCGGGTGAACAAGAACTCGTACAGTTTTGATTTTCTTGGAGTGTTTTCACCTCTTACTTCTAGGAAGACTCCCAAAGCCATATAAATACTCAACATGAAGAGAGAGAAAGAATATAGAGAGAAAAATTAAGAGAGAGATTCATAGAGAAGAACACGATAGTTTGAGAAGCATCGCGAGGATTTGAAGAAGAATTCAAGAGATCGAGGAATCGCGAGATCATCTAATAGAGTTTTTTCTATCTTTTCTTCTTTTGTTAGATATTAGTAGATATGATATTTCCAATCTTGTCTATGAGTTTGTTTATCATCATGTCTAGCTAATTTTCTAGGGTTTTTAGGGATTGTTAGTAATTTAATTCGAATCTTGATGGATCTTTAATTTCAATTCAAAATTCATGATCGTTTATCCTATTCGTGTGTTTATGAATTGATTGCTTGTTTGATTGTCCGGGCGGTAATTGAACATGTTTTAGTAATTAGATCAAAATTCGGGAGATGAGATTTAATTATGGAAGAATAAACACATGATACATAAAAAGACTTAGATCGGGAGATTAAAGAATTTATGTAATGAGAAATCAATCTTAGGTGTTTTTGGTAGTTGTTATGTTTCAATCAGATTGAGTAGGGATACCTCTGGTGGCATAATAATCAACCGGTTAACTGACTCGGGAGATCTGTTAATTCGACATATGTGATTGCTCATATAGGATGATTGATTAATGAACTTGAGTTGGTTAAAGTGATGTTTTGATGAGAATTAGATGAAAGCATGTCCTAGAACCTGTCTTAGATATCTGTTATTCTTGAGTGAATTTATCTGCTTGGTTACTTTTCTATTGAATTAATCTGCAATCAGTGATTTGATTTTCCTAGATAAAACTGAGAATTGAATTTGAGTAATTAGTTAGTACCTAGATAGCCAGTCTCTATGGGATCGACCTTGCTCACCACTTCTACACCCTACACCGTACACTTGCGGGAGTAGTTAAAAGAAATTAGTGAAGAAGTTTTTGGCGCCGTTGCCGGGGATTGGCGTTTAGGATAATTAATATTCAAGTTTTGTTTTTATTTTTAGTCTAGGATTTATTTTTATTTATTTCATTTTTTATTTATTTTTCTAGATTTATAGAGAGTATCTGATACTTATCTTTTAGGGTTTTCAGATTGTGCATGAACACTCGCTCTAAAAAGGTGAACTTGATTGCATTAGATTCGGAGATTGAAGCAACATGTAGACGTAGTAAAACATGAAAGCAACTATTCGCTCAAACTCAGATGGCTGAAGATAATCCAGTAGTGCAAGTACCAAACAATCAAGGTGTTGATGGAGGAGTGAACCAAGTACCACCAGTTGGTGCTCAAAGAGACATCAGAGACTATTTTCAACCAAAACAAAATGTAAGGGGGGTTGTGCGACCACCTATTCAAGCGAATAATTTTGAGTTGAAGCCGACTCTGATTAATATGGTCCAACAGAATCAGTTTGGGTGGCCCTTTAGATGACCCCAATGCGCATCTGGCGCAGTTTCTTGAAGTATGTGATACGATCAAGTTGAATGGTGTTTCTGATGATGCCATAAGACTTCGATTATTTTCTTTCTCTTTATGAGGCAAAGCGAAGCTGTGGTTCAACTCACTCCCTCCAGGTTCAATTACTACGTGGGATGGATTAAGTAGTAAATTTCTCTTTAAGTACTTTCCACCAAGTAAGATGTTGAAGTTGAAAAGTGAGATCACACAGTTCAAGCAATTTGATGGGGAGTCCTTGGGCAAAGCTTGGGAAAGATTCAGAGATATGTTAAGAAGATGTCCTCAGCATGGATTCCTGAAGATCAACAGGTCTGTTTATTCTACAATGGATTATTTGGATCAATAAGAGCAATGATTGATACAGGACAGGAGGAGCTTTGTTAGCAAAGAATCCGAAGGATGCAATATATATTTTGGAGAAAATGGCAACAAACAGCTACCAATGGCTGTTTGAAAGAAACACATATAGGAAAGTGGCGGAGATTCAAAGTCAAGATCAATTGTTCGTGTTAACTTCACAAATAGTGACTCTCAAAAATCAAGTATCTATGCTGGTAAGGGTTAAAACTCAAAATGTAGGAAGTGTAGGGAGTCGAGGAGGTGATTTTACCCAATAAGAGGAAGCAGAAGATGTCAACTATATGAATGGGCGAAATTACAACAACCAAAACTTCCGAAATAGGGGTATGTATCAGTATAAACATGGAGGGGCGAATCATGAAAATTTCTCCTATGCAAATAATAGGAATGTTTAGCAACCCCCTCTGGATTTTTCTGTTACGAATGGAGTTATCGATGAACCAAAGAAGCCGACTGTTGGGATATTTCAGTGGTTATCTTGATAAGACAAAACACTAACTCAAGAAGAAAAGAACAGTTTGCGTAAGGTATTGATGCCTAGTTTCCACACCACATGATCAAGGAAAGATCATGTATTGGTTTCCCAAGATACAGAGAAAACCAACCTTAGAAGAAGTAAGAACACTTCTAAGGGCTAGCATGCTGAAGGAGCAGCAAGCTAGTAGAAGTATCCTGAGCTGTAGAAGAGTCAGGATACTGGAAGAAGCTTACAGCAGGTTGACAAGGAATCGGAGTCAAGAAGCTGCAGACAGTAAACTAGGTTACTACTATGGTGTACGCTGGCCTAGGTTACAAGAGCAGGTTGCTGAGCAGGAAGCTGTTCCGAAAGGAGAATTCAGAAAGCTAGCTGTTGCTGCAAGAACTCGACAAGAACTACAAGAATGCGTGCTTACGACAGAGGTTGTCGAGGATACAGGACTGGCCGAGGAGACGGAGTCCTTACTGAAGACCTCAGAAGAGGATGTTGTTCTGACAACACTTTCTGAGGATAAGAAGACCTCTGAAGGGGTGAACTGTTGAGACAGTATCCTCAGAGGATGATTGAGGATAAACTGAGATAACTGCTGATCAGCTAGAGTACCTCATAAGGAGGTTGATGTTGCTGCTGCTGCAAGCTCACAAGAACCTATCCAGGTTACAACAACAGAAGTTACTGAGGAAGCTAAAGTCTGCAAGAAGCTGCTGCAAGTATTCATATACAACAAGACTGCAAGAAAGCAGCTACATCATCGCAACAAAGAAAGAAGGAACGACATGCAGCTTCGCTGTAAGAAAAGATACAGGAGTACTGCAAGAAAGGTTACAACAGTACTGTATGAAGACACTGCAAGAAGGTCTATGTTACAGCAGCACTGTAATGCATTAACAGCTGCAAGTAGACCTAGGATATAGCGCCCTTGACAAGCAACCAACCGAAGAAGTATCCTGCGATCCGAGGAAGGATGAATGCAGTATGAAGGAAAGAGCCATTCGAGAGAAGACTGAAGTTGCAGACATAGAGCCAATGCGAAGACGCCACGTGGACTGACGCGCTGCAGAAAGCTGCGAGCCACAATCACCACGATAAAAGCTCTAGAAGAGTCAAGTCACATTAAATGCAAACCATGTCGTTGGTCAAATAGCCCAGATGCATTTAATGTGACCTTAGAGGAGATCTTGGAGATAAAAGCTTGTTTTTGAAGAAGCAAGAAGTATCTCTCTTCAACGGATACTTCTCAACGGATAGAAATTCCAAGATCTATAAATAGAAGGTGTGGCTGACTGGAAAAGTGCTGTTATTGGACAAGTCGAGTGGAAATTCAGAAATCATCCAAAGCTTTTAGCTTCCACTTGTCCAAGCCACTTAACCTTCTAGGAGCAGTCAACAACAACAGATGAGCTTTCAGCGAACAAGACTGCTCCGCACTAATTGAAGATTTTCTTTTTCTTTTTAACCTTAAAGCTGTGTGCGTAGGTTGTTTAGGTTCAAACAGTTGATAGGAGAGATCCTTGCTATTTGTATAGTTGTCTAGGTGCTAGGCAGCTTCCCTGTGTGGGAGTGTGTAACCCTGTGTGGGTTAGTCTTTAGAATTTGCAGTGCTGTGTGATCTCTGGATTCTAGTTAGCGGGCCTTTAGAGTTTGCAGTGCTGTGTGATCTCTGGACTCTAGTTGGCGTTTACTTTGTAAAGTTGATAGGTTGTGAGGAAGAGTCCTGTAATTCAATCTTGCTTAACAAAGTTCTTGCTCGAGGAAGCAGTAGAGTGGATGTAGAGGGCTTACACTACCTTTGAACCACTATAAATGATAAGATGTTTTATTGCTTTCTCTCTGACGCTTTATCTTGCATATCTCTATTTATCATTCACATAAAACATTTTGGAAACGATCATGTTAAACCAGCCAACCTTGTGCTTTAAAAGAGTTTATCTTTCCGCTGCGCTTAAAACTCTAAGTTACAGCAAGCAGCACTGTTTTCTAGTGCTGTAAGCAGTAACTGACTGGCGCTGCAAGTTCTTGTAGCTTGCAGAACAGTTTATTTTGAAAAGGTTTTTCAAAATAGACCAAGGTTCATTCACCCCCCTCTGAACCTCGGACACCGCTTGGGACCCAACAAGTGGTATCAGAGCAGGTTGGGTTACATGCCATAATATATCAGACAACCTATCCAGATCCAACTTTTCATGTTGGTTAAACTGCTTCATCGTTTTCATCAGATCCATACCATGTCTTCTCAAAAATTATATTTTAACCCCCAAAGATTTTAAAGCTTTATATTTTGACCCCCAAAACTTTCAAAAATCGCACTTTGACCCCAAAGGTTTTAAATATATCAAAAAGACCCCAAAACCTTTCTGATTTTACAATTATACCCCTGGTCAAAGTCGACTCTTTACCATAATTTACGAAAATGCCCCTGCACATTTAAACGCTCCGTTTAAGCTTGTTTTTCCTCCATTTTAACCCGTTTTTCCTCCATTCAAACTCTAATCTTTTCCTTTACGCCCTATGATCACATGTTTAACCTTCCACGCTAGTTTCTTCATTCTTATGATCAAGTTTCGAACCTTCGCTTTGTTTTCCTTTTCTTCAACGCCTTTCTTTGAGAGTGTTCTTTTTATTATGTGTAAATATCGTAATAACGAAACTAAGAAACCTCTTTACATGTGTAGGCTCTCAATCGGAACACTTTAGAATTTGATACTTTGACCTACACGAGATTTACCACCGAACAAGATGGGGGTAACTTCTAATCTCTATATGTTTATTGTTTTCCATATTTGATATATGAATTATTGAACCCTACGTGTCGTGATTATATGCTGTGAATTCTGTGTTCATACTATTATACTGTGAAAGGACTAAGGTCCACATTGATACCTCGAAGGGACTAATGGTCCGTAAAAAATGCTTTGGAGGGATTGGTGGTCCGTAAAATGCACCAACGGTATAAAAATTGTAATGAATGCTTCAGAAGGATTGGTGGTTCGTAAAATACACCAACGGTATAAAAACCATTATATAGGGTAAGACGGGTTGCACCCGCACCTATTTGTATTTATGTGCTATGCATTCTATGTGCTATGTCTAATTGCCAAACTTATATATATACTATTTGTTTAATTGCTTAATAACTGTTAAAACATGAAAATTACTCCCACGAGTGTATTCAACGTACCCACTTACACGTGTATTCACACTATATGAAACAATAAAAGTGGAGAAGCATAGCGAGAGAGGTGTCATATCTGTTGTGTCTTTTTTCCCTTCATGTCTTTCTGGTTTTACCCTTTAAACATCATTTGTAAAAGTTAAATTATTCTTCTATGTATTGGATCCTGATGTTTTTTTCGCTTGCTTTTCAAATGTTTTATTTTGGTTGGACACCGATCGAACATGTAAAATCGTATCTTTAACTATTTCCGAAGTTTCTGTTTCAAACGTTGTTTCGAATCTTTACTCGTTTATTATATCTGTAACCTTTAAAATGTATGTCTCTTTTCCCTTTCTTCCTGCACGCCTAAAAGAAAACTCTGATATTTTAGGTACGAAAATGGGGTGTGACAAGAAGACTCAGCTATCACCCTACCAATTTCATGTACTAGCAATTGTTGCTAAACACCCAATGATGGTGTCTTCTCAGCATTATGTGGGCACATGTCTTGCTCGATGAAGTCATCGTTAACAGCCTCGACACTCCATCCGAAATTCATTAACTTAATCACCTCTTGTGTAACTAGAGATGAAATCCTTGACTCCATCCATGCCTCAAGTCTTTCAAATTTCATACGGATTGGCCCTTCATAAGTGTCCAAAAATTGTCATCATGTGGGCTTCTAACTCGGTCTTTAATTACCGCATCACCGATATACATAATCTGAGAAGCCTGATGGGTGGAGGTATGTTCTTGTTGTGGTGGATGACAACTCCGATTGCTACTTTGGAGCAAGGTAGTGGAAGCATCAACAAGATATTCTCCAATCGGAGTGTGACGTGATTCTTCATTCTAAGCCTCATCAATCCTTCACCTTTTTTAGCATGTGGTGCTTGCCAATGATCACCCACAACATCTATTTTGGTCAAGGATCTTGTACTGAAGTTGATTGTGTTGTGGATGATCTTCCTTGTCTTCCTCTTCGAAATGGATTACCATGGATTATAAACTGAACTTCATGTTTGAGATCGTCATTAATGTCAATCAATAAGGTTGGTGCCTCTCATCTTCAGTTGCAATCAATTGTGGCAAACACTCGGCTTGAGATGAAAATTAATTAATTATACATATTCAAATCAATTAATTGTAAAGTTAACATTGCATATGGATGAATCAATACTTGACCATCAAACAAGTGATATAGATCGATCTTTACATTATTGAATCTCCAACGACTGTAATGTGGTAGAGCATCAACAACTTCAATACGACCACAAATGGCCCCAAGAGCAGGAATGACCTCATATACCCATATCTTAAAAAAATAAGATAATACCTCATAGTTGCATGGATTTCGTAAATTAGATTCAAGTGACCCATTCTATATATAAAATACAACAAAAATTTAAATAAGTTTTTGTACTCACAAGTAATGCAGTGCTACAACTATAGCAGTGGTATGCTCGGCGGCTGCTTTTTGAATAGGGAATCTATACAGACATTATACTAAACACTATGTATTAGCTTCTGGTAAGAAAATTTGCCCTAAGGAAACTTATCCCAAATCTCGGGGTTCTCTATCATAAACCAAATCCACCTGTCAACAGTGGTTTGTCGACCATCCACTCCAAATAAGAACAGATATACAAAAAGAATCTTTACAACCTTCACTGCATCATCACCAGATTGGCAAAAATCACCTCTAATAAATCGACTCCTCAATGAATCCAAAGTCATATGTGGCTTATCATGTACTTTCCTCATATAAAAACTTATTTCTGGTATATCATGTGGAATATTTGGATCAAAGCAGAGTTTTCAAATTTCAAACTCATCACCAATGCATATTCATACTCCAAAAATTGAATATTTCGTTCTCCCACTCTAAACCACAACTTATCTCCCAACATCTCGTTTAACAATCTCACAACAAAGAAGTGAATGAAGGACAATGTTGCAATTAAATTTATCCCAATCGAATCTTAGAAAGTGGCCAAAATAAGAGTCCTCGAATTGCCTAAAAAAATCCACTCTAATACGACCTAACTCCAACTTTAGCTCATTGATGATGCTTGACCTAACATATCCATTTATACTAGCCTTAACACCATGTAGACTAGGTCTCTTCCATGTTCAATAACCTAATAGGTAGCAAACGAGTCAAATACAAAGTAAAGCATAAAGGAGTATTTTGAAAATTATGTACACAATTATTTCAAATTATTTCATGTACACGATATAGATATAAATATAAATAACATTAAGGGAGAACAAAACCGTATACATGTACATGAATAATGATACAAAATAAGTGTACACATATAGGATTTTAATTGCAATATATCTTGTACTCAATTTCATAAATAGTCCATAGCATTAAGTTAAACAAAACTCTAAACGTGTACATGAATAATAATGTAACACATCAACGTGTACACGTATAGGGTTAATATTGTAATATATGCATAACTTTACGTGTACAAGATATAAATAAAATTAAGGTAAAGAAAACCTCATATAAGTGTACACGTATATGGTTAAAACTGTAATATATCTTGTACTTGATTTTATAACTACTCGTGTACATGATATACATATAATTAAGGCAACCAAAAACTTATACGTGTACACGACATACATGACATAATGATAAACCCTATACATGTACAATTAATCAATACTATGCAATATACAGGTGTATTCGTGTACACGTAAAAGTAGATTTGCCAATTGCATATCGTGTACATATAAAAAGTTAGATTTCACATATTGTGTAGTATCTAGTGGCGCTATATTCAACGATTTCTACAACTCATGCACGTACATACACGATTAAGAAGGAAATTATTCTCAAACCACAAAAACCCAAGCAATTTCACGATTATTCACTAAACATTCTAACCACATTGAGAAAAAAAAACGACAACGTCAACTAAAAAACAAAAAACTAACCACATTGCTCGATTGCCCAAAATCATTTGGTGTAGTTGCAGTTGTTGAGATATTCTCCGTTGTCGAACTCGCCGTAGGAGTCGCCTCTGATGGAGTATCGTCGAGTGCATTTTGCTCCTCCATCACATTATCAGTTTGGGAAGGTGCATTTTCTATCATTATTGTTTCAAAATCATCCGTCATTGCTCGGAGTGGGAGAGTTGGGGGACTTCGTTTTCCATTATCAAAGTTGAGAAGAAGGTGATTGAAATAGTGTAGACAAGTGCACGATACAGTTGTCAACAATGGAGAAGAAGTGGATGTTCAGAAGGTGGGGTCGCGTGGTGGAGCTTGGGGGAGATATGAATTATAAAACGTTTATAATTTGAGGGTTATAGAATTTTAAAATTTAAATTCAAATAGTGTATTTACACTTTATTTTAACATTAAAGTGTATATATGGTTAATGGGTGATATTTGAATGTATTTAGCAAAATACTTAAAAAATGGATAAAAAATTTATTTTCATAAAAATAGGGTAGAAAAGTTCATTGCACTATGAAATGGGGTAATTTTGGACTTACCCTTGTTGATAAAGGAAGGAAAAAAAAAAAGAACAAATAAAAAAAAGTGGTACATTAAATAAGAGAAATTGAAGATTTCAAGACTTAAAATCACTGCTCTGGCCGCCACTCCACAGTAGAGACGCCCAAACGGTTCGCCGGTTACGGTTCCGGTTCGAACCGCCGGTTCGGCGGTTTCGAATTGGTGGAACCGAAACCGAACCGTGTGATGGCCGGTTCCGGTTTCGGTTCCAAACCGCCGGTTGAACCGGAACCGGGCGGTTCGGCCGGTTCGAACCGGCGGTTTTGGTCGGTTTTTTCTTTTTTCTTTTTTTTTTTTTTGATTGATTTTTTTATAATTATAAAATCACAACTCCAAATTTGATTTTTAATGTTTGTTTTGAAATATATCATATCATAATTTATACCATGAGAAATTGAAATATTTAAGTGAACAAACATTTTTCATTATCATTATAACTTGGAAAATTATTACAAGTTAGAACTCTATATAATCTATGATCTAATATATTACAAAAGTTGATATATATTACAATTACAAAAGTCCATATCTATCTAAAAGAAATAAAAGTCTATCTTGAATTACAATTATCTATCTATCTTGAATTATATAATACAATTCTAAGATCTAAGTAGAACATTCTAACTAAGTAACATATGAAACAACATTAGCCAAAAGGAGGGGAAAAAAATTGAAAGAGCTTGAGTTTTATTCTAAGTTTGGAATTAAAATTCAAATTCCAAACTTAAAATAAAATTGCCTACGTATCCTTAATTCAAATCAAATTAAGGAATCAAAGCTCACGTAGTTCTCTTACCTCAACTTACCTACACCCAATCGTCGGGGTTGTTGATGCCACTACCACCGGAGGATGTTGTGTTTGAGTCGTAACCATACAAGTCCGGTTCACCTTCCTCAAAGCGTGTGCAATCGAGGTTTTGTTGACGTTTGGATGCCTTGACCCAATCCTCAAGGAGCATAAGGTTTTGGACATTCTCGGCGGCCAAGTTTGCTCGTCTCGCACTCAAAGTGTGGCCCGATATGCTAAAGGCATGTTCAACCGAGACCGTGGAGGCGGGACATGCAAAGATCTCCTTGGCAATAATTGTTAGTATAGGATATATGGTGGTCCTCCGTGACCACCACTTTAATAGATCCGAATTGTTCTCGAAAGCAATAGATTCAAAAGTAGCACTTAAATAAGAATCTAATTCTTGTGATGGGTTGGTACCTCTAGCTCTTTTTTGCGTTCTTATGTCATAGAAGTTGTAAAATTGACTAAGAGTTGGTCCAAAACTAGATGAAGAAGAAGAATAACTACTAGATCCTACATTTTGATCTCCTACTTCATCACTACTACTTGCATCACCATGAATTGTTTTATATTGTCTAAATAAATCATACAAATAATCTTTTGCCCGTTTTACTACTTCCCTAGGATTAGGCACATATTCTACTAGATCATATTCACTAATCAAACCACATGGAAACAATGCATTATAGTACATATTTAAGAGTTCTTCTAATCCATCTTCTCTAATCCTAGGATCTAATAATTTAGCACATAAATATAGAGGGGGTAGCTCATGATAATATTTTAACCATTTTGCTTTCATCATAATAATTGCATCACTTAAAATAAGATCATCTTTGTAAGAGTTAATTACCAAAGCAATTTTAACACATTGATCTAAAGCTAAAGGAGATGTAGGATAATAACATCCACTAACTTCCCTAGTGGCTTCTTCAAAATTTTTTAACAAACCCATCATGTTTATACAAGAATCCCAAGAATGTGCAACTAACATAACATTATTATCACCAAATTCCATAAAAAAAGCACATAAAAGTTCTCTATAATTATACGAATCTTGAAGCATGTAAAAAGTAGAATTCCACCTATGTGGCACATCTTTCACAAATTTTTTTACTTCTAATCCATTCAATTTACAAAACGTGGCCCATCTTTTCCGCATTTGTACGATGTGACAAATTAAATTAATTGCATCTCTAATTTTATCTATTTCTACTTCTAAAGTTTTTAATCCATCTTGAACACATAAATTAAAAACATGACACATGCATCTAGTATGAAAAAGATCACCATTTAATGAAGGTTTACAAAAATCAATTATTGTAGGCAAGCTAGCTTTATTATTAGTTGCATTATCTAAAGCTATAGCAAATACTTTTGTTAATATACCATAATCATTTAACACATGTATTACTTTTTGTGAAATATGCAAACCGGTATGTTTTTTATTAAAATCAATAAAAGCAATTAAACGTTTTTGAACATCCCATGCATCATCAATCCAATGGCAAGTAATTCCCATATAATCATTTTTATTATAAGGATCTTTCCAACAATCACAACATATTGCAACTTTTTGTTTAAGGTTAGCTAAATCGGATACTAATTTATATTTTCTTTCACGTACTCTTTTATCAATATCCCTAGTGGCCGTGTTCCTACTTATCATTCTAGCGGGTGGTTGTAAATACGTGCTCACATAATCTTCATAAAGGTCATCGGAAGCAAATGAAAAAGGTAGATGTTTTGAAGCAATAAAATCGGCGGTGCCTTTCCTAAGTTCTAATTGACTAAATTTAAAGGTTAAAGAATCCATACCTTGTGAAGACCCGGTGAATCCTCGTAGTTGTGTTTGAGAGCGCTCCAATCCAACCTTGTCGGGATGCTTCTTCGTGATGTGGTTGTTAAACGTTCCATAGCCCCCTCCATGCTTGAACTTGTATTGCTTTCCACAATGGTTGCACGTGACTACGTAGTCGACATCCGAATTCGGCACGGCTTCCTTCTTGAAGTGAATGGAGAAAATGTCACTTCGAAGTGAAGAAGGTTCTCTATTTGAAGTGGTTTGAGTTTGATTCAAACTCTCTTGTGTCGGATGCACCTCTTCTTCATCTTCGTCGGCTAAGGCTTGAGCGATTTGTTCCCCCAAATCGACATTCGGATCAAGGTCGTCACACCATTGATCAATGAGTTCATCTTCATACGATGGTGGAGGTGGCATGGGACTCTTTCCCTTCCCACGAGATGATGAAGTTGAAGAACCTCTTCTAGACATGATGAATTTACAATAGAAAAAATAGAAGTAGAAATAGAACTAGAAGTTGATGACGAAGAACAAGAAATCGAAATATAACAAGAATTTGAGAGATTTTGAACTTGAAATAATTTAAAGTGAGCTAGAATGCAAGAATTGAGACTTGAGAGAGAGAGAGCAAGAGAATTGGTGTGAGCAAATACACAATTTGAACCCCTATTTATAGATCTTAAAAATTCAAAAAAAAAAAAAAAAAAAAAGGAAATTGCTACGCTTCGGTTCGAACCGCCGGTTCCGGTTCGGTTTGAACCGGCGGTTCGACACATCACAGCCGTCAATTTCCAACGGCCATTTGATCTCGGCCGTTGGATGCAAAATTCCTCCAAACCGCCGGTTCGAACCGGCGGTTTCCGGTTCGGTTCGGTTTTGGCCGGTTTGCAACGGTCATTTCATCCGAGCCATTCATCTTCAACGGCTATATTTGATTCAAGCACAGCCGTACACGTGGCATGGTCGAATTTAAAAAAAAAAAAAAAATTACATAAAACCGGCGGTTCGAACCGCCGGTTAAACCGCCGGTTTGCCGGTTTGTTTAATTGAAAACCGAAACCGAACCGGTTCCCGGCGGTTCCCGGTTCCGGTTTGGAACCGAAACCGGGTCAGCGGTTCCCGGAACCGTTGACCGCCGGTTCGAACCGGCCCGGTTCCGGTTTTCCGAACCGTTTGGGCGTGTTTACTCCACAGTGGTCTACCACCGCCACTCCTTTAATCGAAAAATAATTTTTGGATTTTCAATATTGTGTGTTGTTAAGAAATGAGAGATATAAATTAGAGATGGGTGAAAAAAATAAGAATCTCAAGGGTATAAATGGGTAAAAAAGATTTTTTTTTTATTTTTTTTTTATCACAAATAGCAAACGGCATCGTTTCTACGTAGTCTCCCCCATCTATCAGTAACAGACCAACAGTAGCGTCTCCAAGCGCAGATAAACCCCTCCAAAATCCCCGAGACCAAAACCCTTGGCGGCCATGGCCCCAAACACAGTAAGGTATTTATCTATTTACAACTAATAAATGCACCATGTTTGCTTTGCTCTACAATTAGGTTTTATCTGTATCAGTTTCGAATTCAATTGTTTCAGTAAGAAAATCATATTGTAAGAAGACATCTTTCATAGTTGAGTAGCAGAAGATAATCACCCTCTACATTGGTAATATGGCAAAGCCTTCAGCATTACCTTTAGCCTTTAGGGTTTCGTCGCTGCCCACAATAATTCCGAGGCAATCCAGCGCCCCAAACTTTGTCCCTTTCCATATAATTCGCGAACAATTCCAGTTTCAACGAGCTGGAAATGGCTTGCGAAGTTTCTTCGTGAACTATTCGTTATTGGGAGTGAGAAGTTTTTCGGGTTCAATTTCGAAGAAGGGAAGTGAGAGAAGTGAAAAGCCTCTTCCTTGGTTAGCTGCATCTACGGAAAGGAAACACAGAAAATCTGGAAGTAATGAGACGAGCAAAGGAGCTCGCTCTTCGTGGGAGGAATCTGCAGAAAGATTCTTGAAAAGCAGTGCATCCACGGTAGAAACTACTGAAAATCCTAAATCTGAGAGTAGGAGAAATGAATTTAGGAGTAAAGATAGGACTTATGTTGAAGATGAAGAAGAAGAGGGGGAGGTTGAGGTGGTTAATGATCCTAGGTGGCACAATATTAAGAAGAGGTATGATAGCTTTGTCAGAGTGAAACCAGTGCCTGAGAGACCAGAGGTGAGAAGATGGAATAAGGAGGAAAGTTGGGGTAGGAAGACATGGAAAGAAGCTAAGGAATCTACATTGCCGAAAATAATAGGAGAAGGGGTCTATGGAGTTGGTCCTGTTTTGGCTGCACTTTCAGCTGAACGAAGAGAATTCTATGCTTTGTATGTCCAAGAAGGATTGGATTTGAGTAGTAATAATAAGAAGAAGAAGGATAAGAAAGGTCTCGAGAAGGTTCTAAAGATGGCGGAAAAGATTGGATTAGGCATAAAGGAGATACCGAAGCACGATCTCAACATGGTTGTTGATAATAGACCTCACCAGGGGTTGGTCCTGGATGCTTCACCATTGGAGATGGTTGGTATAAAGGAGTTGGAGACTGTTTCGAACGAGGGAGAAAAGGGCCTTCTTTGGTTGGCATTGGACGAGGTTACTGACCCCCAGAATTTGGGAGCTATCATTCGGTCTGCTTACTTTTTTGGCGCATCTGGAGTAGTGTTATGCGCAAAAAACTCGGCCCCGTTGAGTGGGGTCGTGAGCAAGGCGAGTGCAGGCTCGCTTGAACTAATGGAGCTTAGATCTTGCAAGAATATGATGCAGTTCTTGGCATCTTCAGCTGGGAATGGCTGGCGGGTTCTTGGAGGCTCCGTTTCTCCAAGAGCTGTTCCTTTGAACGAGATTGTGCCTGGTAGTCCGACTATCATGGTTCTAGGTAGTGAAGGCACTGGTTTGAGGCCGTTGGTGGAAAGATCTTGCACTCAGTTGGTTAGAATTCCTGGAAATCTGCCACTTGATTTGGTGGCAAAGGGAGATGAAGATACAGACAATGTTGAGAATCCAGGTGAAGAATTCAGGTCCTTTTTGGCAGTTGAGAGCTTGAATGTGAGTGTTGCAGCTGGTGTTCTGCTTAATCATTTGATTGGTAGCAACGACGCTGAATCTGGTCATTTACGAGAGAGCAAAGTGGCATAACTGGATGAAGTATTCTGGTAATTTTAACTCAACTTGTGATATGGTTGTTGTCTTGTTGAGGTTAACTTTTACCGTATATTTTATTTGTATCATCTTCCAATACGCCACTCTCCTATTGTTTGGTTTTAAATTTAAACAAAGATGAGTACAAGTCTAAATCTGGTTATTTTATGATAACTTGTTAATTATTTTTCATACGACAGAAGTGGTGATGACTAATAAGAGTAGATTCATTTTTCTTTAACTGCCAGTGTTTGGGATAATTGTCATGGTGTCTGATTGTAACACCCCGTTTTCAAAGAAAAACCTGCATTTCATATTTTATAAAATTTATTTTAATATTCATTTAAAAATGAATTAAGTGTGAGATCTTATATTACACTAAGTTATGATTTATGAATTTTTGTTTCGTTGTGCTTATTTATTTTTTAAAAAAAAGATTTTATGACATGTTTTTCTTTCGAGATTTTAAGGGTTTTACAGGATTGCTCACGGAAGAAACCGAGCTCGATCTCCACTCACTCGACAAATATGAATGGAAGTAAAAAGATAAGATGTTAATTAAATGAATAAAATGATTTTAGGTTTTATGATAATTTTATTCGTTACCGTTTTTGAATACTTTCTTTTTATGAAATTAGACGTTTACCTTCAACGAGCATGCATTATAGTGAATATTAAAATAACCGCAATGCTTATTAATTTAAGTACATATGGAAATTTAATACTTAATTTTATGCTAAGCAATTTCCACATTTATGTGAATTATACATTACATTATTATTGTTAGTCCCTTCAATAAGGTATACATATACTTATAAATATGTGTGACATGAAACATCAAAATATCATGATAAATAAATTAATTTAACTTTTTATTTAAACTAAAGCTTCCATGATAAGTCATTGCTAACGATGACTAAGAAGTCTAAACTAGCCTAGCCACCTCACCACCCTAATTTCAACATGCAAAATATCCATCAACTTGCAACATGCAAAATATCCTTACTTGATGATACCCTTTCTCTCTCTCTCGTCCATATCATATGAGAAGAACCAAGGTCATAGATAGTTTAACATAAGAAGCAAAGAAAGAGAGAAGAAACAAAGGAAAGAAAGATCAAACATACATCAAGTCTTTCCTCAAACCCTAAAGGTATTTTGGCTAAAACTCTCTTAATACCTTCATTAAATTTTATGATTTATGATAAATACCTTAGGCTAGAAAGTCCAAAGATGTTCTTTGGCAATTTGTTTGGGATTATATGTTGTTTGAATGAAGAAATAAGTTGTTTCTAGAATAAACTTAAGGATGTGCTTGGTTTTGATTCTGTTTTGGATGTGTTCGAAAATCTTAGGAATTGTTTTAAGCTAAATCCTTTTTCCAAATTGAAATATATGAAGTCAAGAGTATGTCTGTAAAATTTCAGAAGATTTGAAGTTAAACTCGATTTTATATGATTTTTCTAAGATAAGCTATTCAGAGACAGTTTTCGCCCTGTTTTTAGGTCGGAATCATATAATTTTATGGAACAGTATACTTCGAATTTATACATGATCTTCTACTATGTTTAATAACCTGTTCTTAGGTACGTGTAGGATTTTAGTATGCATTTTTTTTAGCTTTGTACGATTTATGCCGGATTTTACAACAAAACCTGTTTTCTACATAGATGATGTCTTGTTTTCAGTTTTGTTCTAAAATTCGTAACTATTTATTGAGATTGTATTTATAAGCCATGTTTTACTATGATGTAGTATACGTTCTTATGAGTATATATAAATTTACCATGTAATTTTTAGAACCTTGTACGATTTATAGTGATTTTTACAATAAAGTCTGTTTTAAGCATACACTATGTCCAGTTTTTGGCCAACTTAGGAAATTCATAACTAATTATGTGATTCTTATTTTCAGTTGATATTTTTATATGTTATACTAAAAGAAGTTATGTGATTATATGAATGATTATGTGATATTAGGGATTATATGTGAATTATTAAATTATGACAACTTTATGTGTCATTTTAGGTCTGAAAATTATTAGTTAAAAACTTAACAATTAAGTTATAAGTATGAATATGTTTTAGGCTAATGTAACCTAATATAAATGCAAAAGATTATGTTATACGTTATAAGGAGGCTAATCAGTTAAGTGTGTCGAGCGCAGTCGAGACGATCGGTGAACCTGGAGGCAATCCTTGCACTTTTTACGTACAAGTGGGTAACTTCTACTCTCTACTATGTGTTGTTAATTGAATTGATAAGTTATGTATGAAAATCTACGACTGAAGCCCGTAGCTATAACCAATATGTAACTTCCATATTGGGCAACGACCTTAAAGGCGAAAATGCCTGGTCTATGAAAGCGACCATAAGAGTGAGAATGCCTGGTCTATGCGAGGTTGAGTGGGCGAGCGATTCCCACATTCCTCTATGCTTATGGTCTGGGGTGAGCGTACCCAAAGGACATGTAATACTTGCTTAATAGTTTAATTGCTTCAATGTATTAGATTGTATAGTTATCCCACTAGGATTCCTCTCCGGAGGTGTCTCATGATGTTACTCTTTTATTATTTTTCAGGTTCGGCAGATGATGACGTGGACACGTAGTAGGCTGGGCTGACTTCTCACTGTCATTTTAAAATAGATATGCTAGAAATCAATATGTTGTTTAAACGTCTATATTATGAAAATGATGGGCCTAGACTTATCTTATGTTATATGTATGTTTTGTTGTGTAAATTCTCGTTGGTCGATGGTTCAAACTTTTTCCTATAAATGTGGGTAGGACACGACTAGGCTTGAGTAATAGGCAGATATGTATGTATATGCTTGTAGTGTGAGTTTTGGGGGAAGGGGAAGCCTGGATGGTGGCGCACGGTGGTGCCGGAGTGCACGGTCGTGCACCAGCCGAGGAAGCCACTGGATGGTGGCGCACGGTCGTGCCGGAGCGTACGGTGGTGCACGAGCCTTTGGGAAGTTGCTGGACAGTGGTGCACAACCGTGCCAGGAGGGCACGGTCGTGCGCTGGGTAAGTGCTATATGTATATATATGATATATTTTTAAAAAAACTCTCGTGTCTTCACTTTTAAGTCTTCCACTGTATGTTATAAATTCTTTATAATTTCTTTATTTTCTAAGTATGTAAAGGGTGACGACCTATTTCCAATAAAGGAAAACGGGGCGTTACACTGACATATCAGTCTTGCTGGGCATCTTCATTCTTGGTATATATACGGTGAAGATGCATTATAACTAGGCACCACAACAATATTGGAATCCAAGTACATGCAGCAACAATTTGATCATGTTGTATTGTAGCACCCCGGACCAAAACGAGCATAATTCATTAATTAAATATTTAAACTCGTAATTGAATAATTATGTGAGTCTGTTTTGACCGTTTCATTAATTTCGTGCGTTTCAGATAAGTGCTTAATGCACACGTTGTAGATCGATAATTTTATTAGACGTAGAACATAGGAATTTTATATACCAATAGATGCGTATCGAGAAAACGAGAAGTTAGAAACGAACTAGAGGTCAATTGGAGACCTGTAGCTCGAACGGCGACGAAAAGGGCAAAACTCGAAGTTTCGATCGGAAACCTGGAAGATATTTCCAGTGAATAGTAACTTGGAAAAGTCAACTCGTGAATAGTGACCAAAATATTTTGGATGAATAGTAACTTCTAAAAATCTATAAATAGGGCCTCCCCCATTTCATTTTTCACCGTTTTTCCGACGAGCCGAACGCGCCGAAAACGAGTAAGTCTCTCTCTCCTCCCTTCTCTCTCTCGTTTTTTGATTTCTGGTCGGCAGCGCCACCACCGGCGCCGTCGCCGGTGCGGCGGCGCCGCCACCGGCCGGTCGCTGGAAAATTTCAACATTGTCGGAATTGGATGATTTTCGCACACGACGTTCGTCTCAACGAGATGATTCTAGGATAGGTCTCGGATTTCAAATCCGATTTCTCGTTCGTTGGAAAATGGCGAAAAACAGCCTCTTAAACCCTAACCCTAAGTCTTTCCACCACCTTCTCTCTCTTCTTGCCGGAGATGATGACCGGAGATCGCCGGAGGTAAGGGTGCCGAGCTGGAGGGCCGGCGCCGAAGATGGACAGTGTATGCATGTATGTAAACGTGCATGTGTGTGTTTATATATGCGTGGGTGTATATCTATTGGTGTGTGTGTGAGCATGGCAGCTGGTGGTGGCCGGCGACTGGGGGTCGCCGGCCAGGGTTACCGGAGGGTGGTGGTGGTGGCCGGCGGCAGGTGGCCGTCGGCCAAGGTGGTGGTTTGGTGTGTGTGTTTGAGCGTGAGTGTGTGTGTATATGCATGTGTATATATAGCTCTGTGTGTGTGTTTGGTTGGTCGGGAAAGGTTGCCGGTGGAGGTGTTGGGAGTCGTCGCTGGCGACGGGAAGTCGCCGGCCGAAGTTTTGAAGTTTGGGTGTAAGTTCGAAAAACTGAGCATCGAAGGATTTTACGGCGAGATTCCGGGCACTATTCACCACCGGAATCCGACGAAGGATGGCCGGAGGTGGTAGCCGACGGTGCGAGGTATCCGACGAACTAGGCGGCGGCGGTAGAGGGCGGCGCCACCGCGCCGGGTGGCGCCGGGAAGGAGGCTGGTCGAGCAGGCCGACGTCGGGTGGCCTGGGCACGACGCGCGCACGCCGGGTAGAAGACTTGCCGAGAAATCTCGACAGCTGCCGAGAGCTGTCGAGCCATGCCGCCGAGTCCGCCGAGTGATGCGCGCCTAGCTGCCGAGAAATCTCGGCAGCTACCAAGAGCTGCCGAGCCGTGTCCATCGGGCTGCCGAGAAAACGCGCAAGACTGCCGAGTTTTTCACCCGGCGCCGGGTGCGTGTGCGCCCCGGTGCCCGCAACGCCGTGTTTTCGATCCGAACCCCGTTTTTTCCACCATTCATCATTTTCGAGTCATCGCCAATGAGACATCATTGACCCGGGTCCATGGGCCCGGTCAAAGTCAACCCTTTGACCAAAATTACCATTTTACCCCAAAACCTAAAATGCTCCGTTTGAGCTCATTTTAACTCTGATCGAGCTCATTCTTTTTTTATCGTGACCCAAATTTCATTTCCTATCATCTCAGCCCTTTAGACTTGACTTTCATCCTTGTTCTCCAAAATCCCAATCTTTAGATCGCTCGATCCGTCGCGTATTTAACGACCGATTTCCAACGGAACATTTTACAGCTTTATTTATAATTTATTAAGGATCTAAGGAACGTCATAACCTGTGTAGGCTACTTGTTGAGTTGAGCCTTGTGATATCGGATCCTTTGGTACTTTCTTGTGATATCTGATCCGTCGGTACTCGTTGATCACGTGGTAACCACCGAACAAGGTGGGGGTAATTTCTAACTCTTAATGTGTTTACAGTTTTTCCTATTATGAAGCATGAATGAGGAATACTAAATGATGTGAATATACGTGTTGTGCCATACTATGTACTGTGAAAGAACTTCGGTTCACATTGCATGTTCGGAGAGTCCTACGGGACTGTAAAAAAATCGTCTCCCTCCCTTCTACTACTCTATTGAGGTTTGGTGGTCCTCATGAAGCGTACCAGTGGTATTGAGACCATTTTATAGGGTAAGACGAGCTGCTCTTGCACCTATCCTTCTTACAATTTCTAATATCTGCTGTGCATTTTACTTGCTATGACTTTGTGCCGATTGTTATATATCGTTAATCTATATATGTCTGTTGAATGTTATAAGATGCAGACTTTATCCCCACGAGTGTATTCAACGCACTCACCCCCTTAATCTATACTCACACTATAGGAGCTGGTGAGCATGTCGAACCCTAGGTGGAGAGAGGTAGTGTTGTTCCTGATCTTGTGTTCATTTAGGATGTGTCGCACAAACACTTTCAAACAGTATTATAAGTTTATTCACGTTTTGTAAATATTTTTGAGTATACTGTGAACGTGAGATCCTGATGGTTCATTCCGCTGCTTTAATATGTTGTGTATATTTTATCGGTATTGAGACTGATCGTTATCGGTCGAGACAGTTGTTGATATGTGAAAGATTCACATCGTCCCTTATCTCTTTCTTCTGTCGTCTTTAATCCCCTTTTTCTGTCGTCTCTTACTTTTTCTTCTTCACTCCCAAAGCAAAACTCTGATACTTTATGAAAAGAAAACGGGACGTGACATGTATAATTCCCCATCACCTCCCTTTTTTTTGTCTTATGAGTTGGAGGAGTGGGGAAAGAAAGATAATAAAAATTAGAATAATTGAGTGATCCAGATTTGAATACAATCAACCAAATTTGCACCTATATAATACAATCAACCAAATTTGCACCTATATAAGAGCAAGCCCAACAGCTCGCAAGAATGGAGGTGGATGCCACTTTTATTCCCCCAACAAGGCGCCTCCTCAGTGCTACTGTGGAGTTATCAACAGTGCGGTGCTACATGTGGCACCAAACTGTTTATGCGCTACTTTTCCTTTTTTTTCTGATTTTTTTAGTTTAACTAAATATTTAATTTGTAATGATAATTTTGTAATTTTGTTGACTAGTTTTTGTATAATAAAAATTTGAGATAACGTTAATTTTTCGATGGTAGGTATTATAAAAAAAATTTAAATTAACACGGGTGATAACTATTTGAACAATGTAGATGAAAATAACATTCACAACATTTAAAATAATAATATAATAAAAATAAATTACAATTACAACAAATTACTAAATAAATTAAATTACATGTAAGTAAAAGATAAAATTACTAAAAATTTGTCACGCCCCGTTTTCTTTTCGTATTTATATCAGAGTTTTGCTTTGGGTGTGAAGAAGAATAAGCAAGGGACACGTATCGCAAGCAGAAAGAAGGAGTAAGAGACGCCAGAAGAAAGAGGTAAGGGATGATATGGATCATTCTCATATCAACAGTCGGTCTCACTACCGACAATATTCGGTCTCAATATCGATATATACAACATATTAAAGCAGCGGAATAAACCATCAGGATCTCACGTTCACAATATACTCAGAAATAATTACAAAACGTGAATAAACTTAAAATATTATTTCAAAAATGTTTGTGCGAAACATCCTGAAATCACAAGTTCAGAAGCGGCATCGCCTCTCTCCATCTAGAGTTTATCATGCTCATCAGCTCCTGTAGTGTGAGTATAGATTAAGGGGGTTAGTGCGTGGAATATACTTATGGGGATAAAGTCCGCATCTTGTATCATTCAATAGATTTATATAGAACAATAGTATGTAATGATCGACATGAATTCATAACAAGTAAAATGCATAGCAGATATTAGAAATGGTAAGAAGGATAGGTGAGGGAACAACCTGTCTTACCCTATGAAACGGTCTCAATACCGCTGGTGCATTTCATGAGGACCACCAAACCTCAATAGAGTAGTAGAAGGGAGGGAGACAATTTTTTACAGTCCCGTAGGACTCTTCGAACATGCAATGTGAAACGAAGTTCTTTCACAGTATATAGTATGGCACATCACGAATATTCACAACATTTAGTATTCCTCATTCATGCTTCATAATAGGGAAAACTGTAAACACATTAAGATTTAGAAATTACCCCCACCTTGTTCGGTGGTTACCACGTGAGTAGCGAGGTCCGATGATCTGATAACTCAATGCTCAATCCAACAGGTAGCCTACACACATTACAGTGTTCTTAGATCGTTAATAATCTATAATTAAAGTGATAATTGATTCCGGCGGAAAAACATTCATTAAATACGCGACGGATCGAGAGATGTAAAGATCGGGGTCGAAGAAATGAGAAGGGCAGATCAGTCTAAGTGGCTAAGATGATAGAGAATGAAATTTGGGTCACGATAGAAAAAGAATGAGCTCGATCGAAGTTAAAACGAACTCAAACGGAACATTTTAAGTTTAGGGGTATAATGGTAATTTTGGTCAAGGGATTGACTTTGACCGGGCCCACAACCCTCGGTCAACGACGTCTCGTCGGCGACGACTTAAAAAAAATGAACGGCAGAAAAAACGGGGTTCGGATCGAAAATACGGCGTCGCGTGCGCGTCGGCACGCGCGAACCCGGCGTTGGGTGGAAAAACCCGGCGGCCTGGCGCATGGCTCGGCAGCTGCCGAGATTTCTTCGCAGCAGCGTGGACGTGGCTCGACAGTGGTTGAGTTTTCTCGACCAGGCCCTCCCGACACTCGACCAGCTGCCGAGTTTTCTCGGCAGCTTCTTCTCCCGGAGTGCGCATGGTCGAGTTTTCTCGGCCAGGTCCTTCCCGGTACCCAGCGTCGGGCCTGCTCGACGCGCCACCTTCCCGGTGCCACCCGGCGCGGTGGCGCCGCCCTCGCCGCTGCCACCTAGTTCGCCGGATACCTCGCACCGCCGGCTACCACCTTCGGCCATCCCTCGCTGGATTCCAGCGGCTGACCCTGACCTCCGGCGGCCTCCGACAGCAGGTCCGGCGCGGTGGAGAGAGAAAACACAGAAGAGAGAGAAAGGGTGGTGCAAGGGTTAGAGTTAGGGTTAAGAGGCTGTTTTTCGTCATTTTCTGGCGAACGACAAATCGGAATTTAATTCTGAGACCTATCCTAGATTCGTCTCGTCGAGACGAACGTCGTGTGTGAAAATCGGCTAAATTCGACAATGTTGGATTTTTCCGGCCACCAGCCGGCGGCGGCGGCACCGACCAGAAAACTGAAAACGAGAGAGAGAAGGGAGGAGAGAGAGACTTACGAGTTTTCGGCGCGTTCGACTCGTTCGGAAAAACGGTGAAAAATGAATCGGAGGAGCCCCTATTTATAGAATTTGGAAATCACTATTCACCCAAAAATATCTTGTTACTGTTCATCGGTGGACTTTTCCAAGTTACTATTCACTAGAAATATCTTCTGGTTTTCCGATCGAAACTTCGGGTTTTGTCCTTTTCGTCGCCGTTCAGGCTATAAGTCTCCGATTGACCTCCAGTTCATTTCTATCTTCCCGTTTTCTCAATACGCATCTAATGGTATATAAATATCCTATGTTCCACGTCTAATAAAAATTATCATTCTAAAACGTGCATTAAACACTTATCTGAAACGCACGTAATTAATTAAACAGTCAAAGCATACCCACATAATTAATAAATTATAGGTTTGAATATTTAATTAATCAATTATGCTCGTTTTGATCCAGGGCGCTACAAAATTGATTAAAATACATGAAAATAAAACATAAAATTATTGAAAATTGATTAAAATATATGAAAATAAAAGATAAAATTACTGAAAATAACAATAAAAACTAATAATGGAGAGATCAGATCTAGATTCTCCAAGATTTGGAAATTGTCTAAACATATCAAACATATTAATTATTGTTTTTTTTTCATTTTACATTAAGTTTCACTTAATTAGTCTTATGATTTTTTATTTATTAAATTTAAAATATAAAGAGTAAAAACTATATTAAATAATGTTTACGTTTGTAAATATGTTAATCAATTATAACAAGAGTTTTAAAACAAGATTAAATAAATTAATGATTAGAAATATTATAGAATATTCTTTTTGTATATAAAATGTAGTACAAACTGCTGAAGATAAAATACTGTTTCTGCACTACTTTTGTAACACCCGATTTTCAAAAAAATAAATTTGCATAGCATATTTTTACATATAAATTTAATTCTTTTAAATAATTCACGATTTATAACCCGTTTCAGTATTTGACAAGATGCATGATTCTCCAAGAATAAATGAGCTAATGTTTCTTTAAGTCTAAAAGTCTTGCAAGATAGCTATCTGAAGAGACCGAGTTCGATCGTGATGCACTCATCATGCACAAGTAAAAGAATGACAAAAATTAGATAAGTTACACATAAAAATGGTTAAATGATTGATATAAGAAACACGACTAATGTGTTTTATTATGGTTAAGTATATTTTGTTTTTATTAGCATGTGAATTGTGTGCAATAAAGTGTGTGATTTACGTGGTGTATTAAATTAAATATATCTTCATTCATAATTATGTGGCTTATATGATGTATTAAATTGAAAATAAGTTTATGCATAATTACCATGATTCATTTATTGTACATGTCATATTAGATGGAACTACACTCTATCTCTTCCATACCTCCATCAAATCCACCATAAGTCTCAATGCTACTAATCATCACACCTCTAGTGGATAAATACTACAAGAGATGATCTACATGTATAATACATGCATTAAAGTATAATTGAACCCTATATATAGCTAGGGGGCTACATTGAATCTCCATACTCCCTCATATGATGATCTCTTTCTCTCTCTTTCATTTTGAGCTTCCTTAGTAAAACTCATTTCTCTCCCTTCTCTCTACCATTTTTTCCCTTCCAAAAGCCTTTATTTCCACCTTAAAACGAGCTGCAAATTCAAGACTTAACAAAGAATAAGGAGTTTTCAAAACAAGGAGTAGAGTTAAGCTTAAGAGATAGTCTCCATTCAAAGAACACTCAAGAACTCATAATTTGTGTGCAACCCTAGAGGTATTTTAGCTAGATCTCAACAATATTTTCCTTAGAGTCATGGTTAGGTTCTTAATGTTGAAATGCATATTGAAGGAAGTATTGCATGTTTGCTTTCCCTCACCTAAACCCATTGCATGTGTGATCTAAGATCTAAATATTTTGATCTATGTGGTTGATCTTCAAAATATGAAATCCTTGAGTGTTGATTATGCAATTGCATGTTGAAATAGACTTTGCATGTTTGATTACTTTGTTAAAACTTCTTGTATGTGTGATCTAATAGATAAATGTTTTGATCTATGTGGTTGATCTTCAAGATGTGAAATCCTTGAGTGTTGATTATGCAATTGCATGTTGAAATAGACTTTGCATGTTTGATTACTTTATTAAAACTTCTTACATGTGTGATAAATTGAGTTATGATGATCTTCTTGAGGTTAATATAGTTATTAAAGTTGGAATTATCTTTTAATTGAGGGAATAAGCAGGGTTAATCAACTTGTGAAAAACTTGGGTGATTGCAGTCCACTTTGTCAATTTTTATAAAATCGTAAACTTGGATTTTTTTTAAAACTGTTTTCGTATACTATTCTACATGAAGTTTTGAGTATATGGTTAAAATTTGGTAATATTTGGAGTAATTTTTGAATTATAATGATTTTTCAAAGATGGTCCAATTTCGAGTTAAAATTATGCAGTTCAAACCCTAGAAAATTATTTTTATAAAATCGGTCAATTGAAATACTTCAAAACTGTTTTAGTATACTATTCTCCATGCAGTTGTGAGTATATGGTTAAACTTTGGTGATATTTGGAGTAGTGTATGAATTAAAATGATTTTTTCAAAAATGGTCTAGTTCGAATTGAAATTCTATAGTTTTAGACCTTAGAAAAAACAAATATAATTTTTCATAATGTTAATTAGTTAGAGTCTTCAAAAATGTTTTACTATGTTTAAATGTATGATGATAGAAGTCTACATTATTAATTTCATAAGGGTTTCATAATTATATAATTTATGGTGAATTTTATAAGATATACTAGTTTATAACACTTTTCGACCAATGATGAGTATAGTAAGTTAATTATTACAGTTTGTATGATTAGAAATTATCTCTACCATTTTAGCAAGGTTAACTTAAGGTCATTATATAAATGTATAATTATTTCATTATGGTACAATTAAAATACAACCTAAAGACTAAGAATTGATGAACGTGCCGAGGCAGTCCGAGACGATCGGATACCTCAGGAGCTTTCCCCGCTTTCAAATCAACATCAAATGTAGGTAACATTTATTTACGGTTATATTGATTAGAATAACTTGTACGTCAAGTATGAATGTATGATGCCTTGAAATGACATCTTCGGGTGAAGTACCAGGTTGACGAACCTTGGATGTCAAGTCTTCAGACCTTGGAGTTTATACCAGGTGTTTGGACCTTGGAGATGACGTATTAATCGTATTAGTTAATCTTTTTAACATAACAGTTAATAAGCGTTATCCACTAAAATTTCTCAAATCTTATGTTGCTATGTTCAAATGTTTTCAGGATCAACACATGACGAAGCGGATGAGTAGCCAGCTGTACGAACTCCCCTCTAGGAGGATATATATATAAATATGTGTGTGTGTTTTAATATATTTTAATGTGTACGAATTTGAAATGTTGGATGCCCTTTTGAGACTTCTAATATCGACTTAAGTAAATTGTTTAGTCGTTTTAAATATGTTAAGGTTTTGATTTACAAATGTGGGTAAGACACGAGTTAGATGATTGCATGTTCAGCCTTTTGGTATAAAAAAAAAGAGATATGGTCCTATTTGTATAATAAAGCCTTCCGTTGAGTTCTTTATGAAAATCTTTTAAACATTAAGTATATATTTTCCAATATATAAAGTCAAGATAGTGACTCAATCCTCCTAAGTTGGGTTGGGGTGCTATGACTTTAGTGCAGATTTTGGATTAAAGTAGTGCAAATTGTTGTGGATGCTCTAAAGATGGAGATGTTACTTGAGCTATAAGACTCGTAGTTTGGAAAGGGAATATAAAAATCATTCAAAACCCACAGGAAATACATTTCAATTTTTTTTTGTTTTTATATATGTATATGAATATCAAAATAAAAAACATTAAAATATAATTAATTTGATATATTATATGTTAAAAATTGACTTACAGTGAAATAATTAATATAGTGAAACAATTATTGTATTTAAAATTCTGGAACAGATATTAATCACCACCCACCCTTCACGACAAAAACTTTTGTGCACAAGGTGCATGGATCCTAGATCCATGCACCACAATTTGGTACCCACCCAGCCCACAATATATATTGTCTAGCCCAATAATATTTATTCTTCAGCCCACCACAATATATATTCTCCAGCTAATAATATTTATTTTCCAGCCCACATCCAAACAACAATTCATTTTCCTGCCAAAACCCAATTGAAAAGCCCACAATATTTTCTCTCTCTCTCTAACAAACACACTCTGAATTTCGAAAATCTCGCGCGACTCGAAGAAGAAACTGGTCTTCTTCTCTCTCACATTCAAATTTTCATTTCGAAGTTGTAATCGTGTTCTTCTCTCCGTAAACCTAGTTCGAAGTTGTAATCGTCTTCTTCTCTCCGAAAACCTTGTTTTGAAGTGCGATTTCAGTTCGAAGTTGTAGTTCTTCTTCTTCTCTGCGGTTTGTTCTTCAAAATTTCTGTAAGTTTCTCCGATTTTGTTTAAACATTACATGCAATCGGTTTAAAAGTGAAACATTTTGCCAGTTTTCTTTCTAATTTTCCCCCAATTTCAATTTCAAAAAACACTTTTTAATTTTGAATCTGTCTATTTAACCCTACATGCAATTGTATTTAAATCATCTAATATACTGTTTGTTTCTGCATTTTAGGTTTTCATTGTCTAGATTTTGGTTTACTTTCTTCAACGGTAAGTTTTCTGATTTTTATTTTGTTTTTCGAGATTTATTATACACTTCGTGTTCTATGTTTTTTTTCACCTTTCTGTGTTATTCGCGCGTCTGTGTTGTGTGTTCTTCGCACATTTTGTGTTGTGTGGTTTTGATATATTATTGAATCTCTGAAAATGATTTTACAAGTGTGATTTTGAACAGGAGAAGATATATCATTTGTAATATGGGAGGTTTTTCATTGTGTTTTTCACATATTTGCATATTTCTCTATTTTTTATGTGTTAATGTAATTTGTTATACAGTATTGACTATTAATACTTGCTATGTTATAATTTGGCAAAGTTCAACTAAATTTCTATATAAAATTGAACTTTGTCACAATGGATGATTACAATGTAACTAAATTTTCATCGCATTTGTATGTGTCTCTTTTTTTGTGTTTCTTATATTAGTAAAGTATTAATGAAACAGTCTTAGTGTATTTTGTTATACAGTATTAGTGTAATTGTTATATAGTATTAGTATATTTGTTATACAGTATTAGTTTATTTGTTATACAGTATTAGTGTAATAGTGAAACAATATTTGTATCTTTGTATAACAGTATTAATGTAATTGTGAAATGGTATTTGTATATTTGTTATACATTATTTATTTATTTGTTATTTCAGTTTTTGACTATTGATGATTGCAATGTTATACAGTTTTTAGGTTGAAAACCAGATCGTCAAAGGGTGATGGAACTGAAGATAGCGACCAGTGAAAAGAGATTTAAAACAAATAACGCAGAAAATGAAGGATTCTAAAAAAGATCCAAAGAAAAAGTTGGAGAAGGAAACTGTTGATAAAAAGTTTCTGAATAAGGAGGTTATAGAAGTAGGTGACGAGAGTGATAATGATGTTCGGTATGTAATCTATTTTTTTTATTGTTATGTACTTAAAAAATATGTTTGAAGCTTAGAAAAATTATAATGTTCATTGTTTTTTTATTGGGCAGTGATTTTGTGACACAATCTAGGCCTAAGGGTCTACATAATTTGATTTGTCAGTTATCTAACAGACAGAAAAAGGATATTGCTGACAAAATGTGCGAATCTTCATATAATTCATTGGTTGGTTAGGAGTTTTAACAACAGTAGTAGGATGTTGTCTATAGGAAGAGGCAGAAGTTTTGTGATTACCGCAGATGATGTTCGTGATGTGTTTATGTTGCTTAGAAAAGTAGGTTTCCCTGTGATAAAATTTAATAAGTATGAAGATTCAGTATTACTTAAGCGTTTTGGGGAGATGGGGGTACAGGCTGGTGTTCAGTGTAAAGTTTTATTTGATTTGATAGTTAGTCGTTTTTCTTGTGGTGGTGATGATTTCAAAAGATTGTTTGTTTTGTATGTTCTGTATTCATTTCTGACTCCAACTTGTAATAAAACTGTAAACATCAGTGTGTTGAAATCATTAGAAGATGTTGATAGAATAGGTCAGTTTGATTGGTGTGAATACATATTGGAAAGATTGTGTGATGGTGTTTATGTCTATAATAACACACAATCGAAAAATGTTTCCGACTGTACAATATTTCTGCAAATAGTCTATATGCATAGACTGAAGTGGAAAGGTGTTGCTGCACCTTCTTCACTGCCTCTTATTCAACATTGGAACGACGACAAATTGCATAAAAGATGCATTGAAGAGGCTGCTGCGGGATCGTACGGTGACGGCAAACTTTTATCTGATGTGTATCCTATTAGTAGGAATGAGAAGAAGGATGAAGAGGAGAAAGTGAATCAAGAAAGAGGGAGAGCTGGTGTGTCAAACAGAGAAGGAATTGGCTAGTTTATCAGTTTTGAGTGATATGAATGATGAACAAATAAAGACAGCTACCAAAGATGTAAGTTTCTGACTCAATAGTGTTATATGAAATTTAAGTATTATTGTTAAGTATAACTTACTAATACTTTACAGTATTACTAACTAATACTAATTAGTATTAGTTAGTAATACTGTAAAGTATTAGTTAGTAATACTGTTAAGTAATACTAAGTAGTATTAGTTAGTAATACTGTTAGATATAACTTACTAATACTAACACTACAGCAAAATAGGTGTCTAGCTACACTAATTTAATGACGCTTGTAAAATGTGTTATTAAAAAGAAAATTTTAATGACACTTTAAAAAAAGGGTACTTAAGTTATGAATTTTACTAACAGAAAAAAAAATGTAAGCATTTTTTAAAATATAGAGACGTTATTATAAAAGCGTCATAATTTTAAAACATTATTGACATATTTTAAAAAGTGTCGCAATTAAGAATAAATTTAGTGACGCTTTTTCTGCTTGTGTCATTAAAGTAGTAACATTTAATTTTATATGTCATTAAATCGATAACACATTATATTTTGGGTTTAAAATTGTATAATTTAGTTTTGTCTTGACACATAATTCACAACACTATTAAAAAATGTTGTTTTTGAAAAATATAATTATCACGCTACTTAAGAGTGTTGCGATACTTGCAAACACTTTTATTGTCTGTGTCGTTAAGAATATGATGCTTAAAAATATATTGTCGAAAATTTAATTGTCACGCTATTTAAAGTGTTGTAATGCTTGCAAACACTTTTATTGTTTGCGTCGCTAACTATATGACATTTAACAAAAAATGTTACAGTGTAAATTCTTAGTTTTGCCAATCAGGTTTTAATTCCTTCCAAATAATTAAAAATAAATGACCTAAAATAAACTTAAAAATTATTTATAAAAAAAAATGAATTTACACACACATATAATTTCCTTTAGTTGTTAAAAAGAAAAAAATAGATTATAGCCGTTAATCACTTTTAAATATTCTAAACACCCTCTTCTCTCTCTCTACTTTTTCCATTTCCTAATTTTCCTTTCTAGTTTTTCTTCTCAAGAATCGGAGAGATGCCTCCACCACGTACCTGAAATCAATCGAGGAGCAAAGCAGAATCCTAATCTAGATTTTAATAACACATTGATACAATCTATGTCGATACAATCAAGATTTTAATCCCAATAGATACAATCTATTTTGGAGAGATGCCTCCACCACATACCTGAAATCAATCGAGGAGTAAAGCAGAATCCCAATCCTACCCGCCCCTACCCATCGTCGCTAGCCCTTCTCGTCCCACCCATCGCGGTCGCCAGCATACCTGAGGTATTTTCTCATCTCTCTGTTTTTTTTGTGTTTTCTTAGTTTTGCCAATCAGGTTTGAAATTCCTTCCAAATTAGGTTTGAAATTACTATTTTTTGTTAATTGTTTTGCTAGAAATTGGAAATTTTATGATTCCAACGTGATTTTTTTCTTAAATTTTAAGATTAATTTCCATTATCATGATCTTCTGTTAGATTAATTTCCTAATAGCAGATACTCATGTGGGGAGTTGTAGATTAGTGCAGATATCTGTTAGATTCATGTTATTCTTTTAATTTGGGGAAGTCCTCTCTCATTATCAGAGTTCAGAACAGAACTGGTGGCAAGCAATCCAAAAACCAAGTAGTGTATATTATGAGATTCATTTGTGAAATTCTAGTGCATTCTTGGGTTAAATGATTCATCACGATAAATATAAATCTCCTGAACTTCAGTAATTATTGAAATATAAAATGTGTTGAACTTGTTTTATGTTAACTAGAAGTTACCATGTGGAGATGGAGTAAGACTAATCTGGGTATAATGCTTTTTCAAAATAATGGAGTGATTATTTTTTTGGTAGAAGACATCTACTGTTCTGCAGTCTTTCGTACTAGTAAAATAACTGACAGAATTCAACCTGAAACAACTTTATGCACTGAAAGTCTTTGTTCACTCTGATATGAATCTTCAGTGCCTCTGTCTCACTTTGTTTCTGCATTTGTCTGTCTCATACTTTGTTTATTTATCTATTATGTTCTTCACGGGAGACAATTCTAAGGTGGATTGAAAATTAGGGTCTTAAACTTAATACCTGCTTGTGCTTAATGGACAATTTATAAGCTTGACCTGGTGCCCTGGTGAAGCTTGATTGGGATTTTGTGGCATTCTTGGACTTAGGTTCAGAGGTTCTCACGCTGAGTACATGAATTAGTTTTCTTCTAATACAAATATTTTTTGGGTTATCCCTTTTCCTTGCAATGCTGTTTCTTGGATCTTGGACTAATTGTGGAGGATATTTTTCTGATCACTAGTGCAAGTCAAATAAAAAAACATGCATCCACTTCTCGTTAGCTTCTAAACAATAATTTTCATACTTTCAAATGTCTCATGATATTAGATATTATGAAGGGCTGCAACGGTGTCTAAGACTTTATTCAGCAAGCGGTGAATATTCTGTAGATGAAATTGATTGACTGGAAGCCTTGTATGAATCACTCAGCAAGCAATATAATAGGTCATCTGATGTGAAGGTGCGAAATGCTTTCTTGTTCCTGTGCTTTTTCTTGCATGTAACTGTGGCATCTGTCTAAAGTGAACTCTGTCCTGTATTGCATAGAATTTAAGATTATGCTTTCACGTCGCTAAACTTTTCCAGAAAGGCTTCCTATGAGTGCATTCTTGAATTGGGCATTCTATTATATCTTGATTAATCCTGTATTCCAACAAAATTCTGCAGATGGATATTAGTTTTCTTAACATCTTTTATCTTTTGTTGTGTTAATAAAATCTTTGTTAAGGTCTAAGGGGACTATAGTTTCCAGAATGACATGCTATCTCATTTGCTCTTCTGTTTCTAATAATTTACCATACTTCATATTCATAGAACTTTGTTTTGATAGATGTCAAATTGTCTGTTTTTTTAATCATGCTCATCTTTCATTTTCATAAATATTTTATAAAAGAAAGAAGTTGAAAGTTTAAGTTGGGCAGGTTTGAGAGTAAGATTTCTCTAGATTCCAATTAATTTTGTTCTTGAATTTCTTTTTGCAGAGAATTCCAGTTGATTTTCTAAGTGGTGAAAAGTTTCATACAACATCTGAAAATTATGTTCGACCTTTTCTGACCAAGGTACTCTTCCTCAAATATGGAACATCTACTGGTTAATTGACCAAGTCTTCTTATGTTTTTATTTTGTGATGATATCTAGGGAATTCATTCTCTATTTTCAGATATTTCTCCTCTCTATGATCACCCAGGAAAGGTTAGTGATTTCCTTTATAGAGATGATGACTCATGCATGATGCAAGTATAAAGGTTCCCTAAATAATGTATCAATAATGTATACCCACCACTTGCTTTGTTCCCTTTGTACTGTCCTATCATTTGTGATAGTACAAAGATAAAAGATTCATTGTTGATTCTTGTATTTTGAAAATCTTCTGTTGGTTTAGCATACTTGACTAATTTAGTACTGCTCATTGTTCCTATTAGTTTGTCACTTAATTGTATATCTCATCGTTGAGAGTTTTCAATAATATAAGATAAAAGTGCAACCATTGCTTTAGATTATTAGTTTTTTTGGTGTGTCGAATAAGTCGATTATTGATGATGATTTGACCTTTTTTTGTTAATAAGAAGAACCTTTTGGGTTTTTAAGTTTGAATAGAGTGATGAACTTGGACAAGTATGTAAACTTATTGTTTTCAAATCTATTTTTTCAATCATTCTTCTATTAAGGAATTACGAATTAGCAACTCAAAAGTTGGATTGATTTTACAGTAATGGATAAAACTTGGATGCAAGAACCTAGATCAAGTAAAGCATTTACAGAGGGATTGTAAGATTTTATCAAATTTGCCGTTCATAAATCATCAATTAATGGAAAAATGTATTGCCCATGTCGAAGGTGTTTTAATAGATTTACGTTTGATGCTAAGACTGTACAAGAGCACTTGGTGTGGGATGGTTTTCAAGCAGGTTATAATTGTTGGGTGTTCCATGGTGAAAATATTTGTTCTTCATCAGATAATCATTGCAGCTCTAGTGAGTCAATTTTAAGAAATATTGAAGAGAATCTTGATGGTGGTTATCACATGAGTGGACTTCTTCGAGATGCACTTGGAGAAACACTTGAACATAATATGCAAGATGCAACCAGAGATGCATATGAAAATTTGAATACACCAAATGAAAGACAAAATCCAACTGATCAGGCGCAACCTACCGATGACGAGTTTACTATAAATAATGAAAGACACAAATATCCAACTTTTGAGAAAGAAAGAGATCAAGAATTGTATACGGGATGTGTAAATTTCTCTAAAGTCTCTTTTGTATTGCGATTATTCCACCTAAAATGTCTCTATGGTTGGTCAGCAAAGTCTTTCAGCATGCTTCTTGAGTTATTGATAGATGCATTTCCATCAGGTGTTTCACTACCGTCATCTTATTATGAAGCCAGAAAGATAATTAGGGAGTTGGGTCTTGGATATCAGAAAATTGACACTTGCCCTAATGATTGTATGTTGTTTTGGAGGGATAAAGTGAATGTTGAAACTTGTAATATCTGTTCATCTTCAAGGTGGGTAGTGAACAAAGAAGATAAGCCAAGGAAGAAAAAAACAGCTAAAGTTCTACGCTATTTTCCTTTAATCCCAAGACTAAAACGACTTTACTTGTCTTCAAAAACGGCATCTTCCATGCGATGGCATATGGAAGGTCGTACAAAAGATGGAAAATTTAGGCATCCAGCTGATGGAAAAGCTTGGAAAGAATTTGATAATAGATTTCCAGAATTTTCTTCTGATCCTCGTAGTGTAAGGTTAGCACTAGCAAGTGATGGGTTTAGCCTATTCCGAATGATGAGCACTACGTATATTACTTGGCCTGTTTTACTGATCCCATATAATTTGGAACCTTGTGTTTGTATGAAACAGTCATCATTGATACTCTCAATGGTTATTCCAGGAGAAAAAGGTCCAGGAAATGATATTGATGTTTTCTTAAAACCATTAATTGGGGAATTAAAGCAACTATGGAAATGTGTAGATGCATTTGATGCTTCAAAAGGTCAAAATTTCAAACTACGAGTAGCTTTATTATGGACCATCAATGATTTTCCTACTTATGCCAATTTATCGGGCTGGAGTACCAAGGGTCGTGTTGCATGTCCTTGTTGTGGAAATTCAACTCATTCTCGATGGTTACAACATGGGGGAAAGTTTTGTTATATGGGACACCGCAGATGGCTACCACCGAATCATCATTTCGCTTTCAAAGTGATGAATTTGATGGCACTAAAGAGTTATTGTCTGCTCCTTCTTCATCTTCTAGTAGTGACATCTTAACACAACTGTCTGGGGTCAAATTCATTTATGGGAAAACTAAACAAGCATCAACCAAACGAACAAGGGAAAAAATGAAGAAATCCACAGGTACGACCACCACTAATGAGCAATTAGTTGCAGGTGTGTTTGATAATGTTGATGATTTCATCGAAGAAAATGCTAATGTTGATAGTATAACCACTGGTCAGGGGATATCAGAACAAATGTCACAAGGAAACCAATATTTCATGTGGAAGAAAATGAGTATTTTCTTTAACCTACCTTATTGGGAGTTTAATCTTTTGCATCATAACTTAGATGTGATGCACATAGAGAAGAATGTATGTGATAACATCATCAACACTTTACTGAATGTTGAAGGTAAAAGTAAAGACAACTACAAGACACGACTTGATCTGGTGGAAATAGGTATAAGACATGAGCTTCATCCTATTAATGGACCTAATAATGTGGCCCGTTTGCCTCATGCATGCTACAGTTTGAATGCAAAAGAAAAATTCTTATTCTTAACTGTGCTAAAAAATCTCAAGGTTCCTGATGGATATGCGTCTAATATATCAAGGTGTGTAAATCTCAAAGAACGCAAGCTCACTAACCTCAAAAGTCATGATGCTCACATTTTGATGCAAGATATTCTTCCAATAGCTTTATGAGCTTCTATGTCTCCTTATTTGGTAGCCGTCATCTCTGAATTGTCGTTATTCTTTAAGTTGTTGTGCTCTAAAACTCTTGATCTGGAAGAGCTTAAACAATTACAAGAAAATGTGGTAGTAACATTATGTCGCCTAGAGAAGATTTTCCCCCCTAGTTTTTTTACTATTATGGTTCACTTGATTATACATCTAGCTGAAGAGTCTATGCTTGGTGGTCCTGTACACTATAGATGGATGTATCCTATTGAGAGGTTAGATTTTAATGTTATTTGAAGTTTCATAATGTATTTCACTTGAATGAATTCTTATGTGCAAATGTTTGTTCAAATTATATTTTGAAGGGACTTGGTGCTTTTAAAATCTCTTGTGCGAAATAGAGCTCAGCTTGAAGGATCCATTGCTGAAGGTTTTATTGCGAATGAGTGTTTAACATTTTGCTCACGTTATCTTCAAGATGTGGAAACTACATTTTCTCGTACTCGAAGGAATTTCGATAATGTTGACAATGGAGAGATTTTCCTTTTCTCAAGTGGTGGACGTATAATAGGGAAAGTTGAAAGTGTGGTTCTTGATGACACGACTTTGGCACAAGCCCATCGATATGTGTTGCTTCATAATGAATAAATATCCTCCTATCATAGGTATTTACTCTATTATTTATAATTTAAGTGTTTTTGAATTTTATCTTTATAATTGTTTGGGGTAATAATTATAAAGTGTAATTCAGTGAATTTTTGGCGTCCCAAAGGAGAGCTTATCGCCCAAATTGAGCAACCCAAAGAGTTGAACAAAAGTGGTTATTAGAAAATTTTCCAGAATGACTTTTAAACCAAGTAAGAATCTAATCTAAAATATTTATTTCATTAGTATATTTATGAAATATATATAAGTAAATGTCAAAAATTATAATTATTGAATATATGATATGTCAGGTTCCAATCATGGTAAACAATAAATGTTCAGATGAATTAGTAGCCATTGCTCGAGGACCAAACAACATTGCTCGACGGTTTAGTGGGTTTATTATTAATGGTTTTAGATACCATACAAAAACTCGTGATAGATTAAGAAAAACACAAAATAGTGGAGTAGCTGTTGTAGTGGATGGAAAATCTTATTACGGTGTGCTTAACGACATATTTGAGTTAGATTACTATAGAATGTTTAAGATTGTGATGTTTAGGTGTGATTGGGTTGATGTCAATACAACAAGAGGACTGAAAAGAGATTCAAATGGTTGTCTATTGCTGAACTTATCTAAGCTAATACACACAGGAAACACTCTTCAGGATGATCCATTTGTATTCTCATCACAAGCAAAACAAGTATTTTATGTGCAAGATCCTAAAAATAATGAGTGGTCTCAAGTGATTTGTACAAAACCGAGGGATCTGTATGATATAGGATTGGGATCACAAGAAGAGGATGATGATACGTACACGGAATGCATGCCTCACAATGTGAATGTAACTAACAACGAATCCGGTTACAGCAATTGGGCTAGGCTCGATGGAGAAGATGAAGATGAAAACATTGATTGTTAATACAATACAAGAATGTGTTGTAACGAAGCTGCAACAGGTTCTTTAACAAGAAAAGTAAGTGTACACGTAATTTGTAAGTATATCTAGCCATCACATGATATGAAAATTAGAAGAAACTTTTTGGGTGCATCATGCTCTGGGTTTCCCCACCTTACCTTTAGATAATCAGTTCTATAGAATTTGAAGAAATATGCAAGGTTTGAGGACTCTAGTATTTTTTCTTGCATGTTATGGTTGTAAAAGCATCATACCTATGCATTTCATAGTGCTTTCTCTCTGAATCGTTTGTCATACCTAGTTAATGGTTTGGGATTATCAGTTTCTCACATATCTACTAACAATTCAGTTGCATCTGGGAATGGGGTTGGATTATTCAATCATGTCATGGAAAACAAACAAGACTTTTTTTCACAGAAGCAGAATGAAGACTTTGCTGCTTTAGAACAGGTTTATTTACAGCATTTTTGCTCTTGCTGCATACTTGTGGTACTTTTATTAGTTCAATATTAATTTTGTTTTTTTGGTTCCAGGTTGTTAGAGTCATAGTCTCCTTAGTAAATGACATTTTATTATAACTTTTCCTCATTTGTGATAAAATTTTAAAGGAGCTTTAGAAAATCACTCTTCATCTTGGGAATTCTTTTACAAGCATAAATTGTTTTTGGATAGATTATGGTACTATTATTCACATTCCTCTCTGTTGAAACACTTCTGCTATGATTTCTAGTGGCATGTAAAGGATTTGATATAAAATTATTTGGTTAAGTGAATTGGAGCTTTACATCATTAATATAACTTTTCTTCATAATCATTGTTTATACTGTCTTATCATTTGGTTGCCATCATCCAGAAAAACACAATGCCACATTATATTTACTTGCTATTGGCAATTGCTTGTATATTTTTGTTAGGTAATTGCTTAGCCGCTGAGATTCTGCACTGCTTTAGATTCTTAGTACAAACAATGTTTTCTTATTTTCGGTTCCAATCTATGTACTAAGTTTTGGTCTTCATTTCAGAAATAGAAAGGTCAGAGGAACCCTCAACTTTGATGATGTTGATGTGGGTTTGGTCACAGACTCGATCGTTGCTAACAGACTTTACATCCAGATGGAAGCTGTTCGTCGTCATCTCACATTGTTGTGAAATCGGAGCAACAAGACTCGTAAATTCAGAGTAGCTTATTTCTATAGTTTGTAGATATCAACTTTCTTTGTTTCTCCTTGTATCATATATAACACAATCTTATACAATAGATGTTGTTTTGACCACCGATCAGTATTCGGATTTACTATTTACTCTTTATTTACCAATTACTCTCTCAGGCTCAAAGGAAAAAAATTGTTTCAATTAAAAAAAAAGTCATGTTACATGTTGGGATATTTCTGTATAGGTTTTGATGAGACAATGTAATATTAGATGAACTTTTAGAGTACCCATATTCCACGTTTTATAAGTGGAGTTTTTGTTTGCCTATCAAATCTTTCAAGATATAGTTTTGAGAAGTCTATAGTACCAGAAAGATAGGTAGAACACTGTTAGCAGGATTCTGGACTTTGAGTCTTCAAGAAAGCATAGAAGAATGTCAGCAAAGTTAGTCCAAGTCAGAAACAGGAAGCAGACAATAGGATTCAGCAAAATGAAACTAATCAGAAACAGAAAGCATTTCAGAAAGGATACACAAATCAGGAAGCTGATTAAAGTATTCAAGAACAGGAAGCTGATCAGGAACTTAATTTTGAAGCACAACAAAGTGACTACTGCAATCAGAAGAGCATGCAGTAAGTCCCAGTCTATTCAAAACAATACGAGGAAAAATGCTGGAAACTATACGAGGTTTGGATCCTGATCAGTTACCAGTAGATAGAAGTTTGTGAAGAACCACTGACAAACTGCCACATGGAAAGTGGCTCTACAAAGTACTGTATCTAAAGTATGGCACCATTAATGTGGATTCAGAGTAGGATATGCCACGAAGCTCTGATCTTTTACACCGCATTAATTATGAAGATTTGAAGATCTTGGATAACAAGTTGAATCATGCCTCTCTTCAACGGGCATTTTTCAGACATCTATAAATAGAAGATTGAGAAGCTTGTGAAGACTACTGAACAAATTGAGCTCTTCAAGTTATTCTATCATTCTTCATTATTTCAAGCTTTCGAGTTCAGTCACTCAACCTTCAGAAGCGGTTAAGCCAAGCATCAGAACTTTCAAGCTCACGACTGTCTTCAAGTCCCACCAGTTGAAGAAACATATATTTTTAACCATTGTGTTGTGTGTGCTAGGTTGTTTTATTTGGTGTACTTAGTTGATAGGATTTTATCCTTGCTAAGTTTGTTAGTCTTGTGTAGGCTATCTTTCCCTGTGTGGGAGTGTGTCCCTGTGTGGGAGTTTGTATACCCTATGTAGGTTTAGACCTAGGAATCTGGGATTCTAGTAGGTATAACTTGTTTTGGAAGAGGTTTGTAAAGACGAGTCTGGTAAAACAAACTAACCATAATGAAGATCCTCCTCAGAGAAGGAGTAGAGTAGACGTAGAAAGATTACACCACCTTCGAACCACTATAAGCCATACATGTTTACTGCTTATCTTATTTATTGTATTGCTTTGCTTGCATATTTATTTTGTTGCATCTATTATAAGCATACTGTTAAAACGTGTGTTGCAAAATCATACTTGGAAAAGAAAACTGGTTTTCATCAGAAACTCTATCAAGTTTATTCCGCTGCGTTGCATTCTAATATCGGGATAATAACCTGATTCAGCCAAGGGCCAGGTTGCTGACTCGAGACAGGATACTGTTCTCCAAGTGAGATAGAAACCTGTTAATCACTTATATGTTTAAGAAAAGTTTGAAAAATCGATTGAGGTTCATTCCCCCCTTAAACCCCTGACCACTTGGGACCCAGCAAGTAGTATCAGAGCGAGTTGGGTTAACAACCAACTTATCTGGCTACCTACCCAGATCCACCTGTTTCTGCTGGATAAACCATTTTTGTTTTCTGACCAAAATTCATAACTTTAGCATAAGCATGGATTTTTCACATCATAAGCTATCTATGTTTTCCATATATGAATATGACGATTGGAGAATACGCATGAAAGCTTATCTGTCAGCCATGCATGACGAAATGTGGTATGTTATTACCGAAGGACCTCCAGTAATCTACAAGGCAAACCCTACTTATGTAGCACAGCTTCGCGAACAAAGGCGAGCTGAAGAAGCTGCAACTACAGAAGGTGGAGAAATAGAAGACGCAGCAATCGTCGATGATGATGTCGAAATCACTCCAAGAAACGGCCCACGAGAAGCTGCACCAAGTAATAGGAGAGCACCTCCACCACAGGAATATATTGTCAAGGAAAGATATGAATATACTCCTGAAGAAAGGAAAAGAGGCAACCTTGACAATGTGGCTAAGAATGCTCTATTTCTCACGCTGGATAGAGACACGTTCAGCAAAGTCAAAAACTGCAGAACAGCGAAAGAGATATGGAGCAAACTAGGGTTAATCTGTGAAGGCAATGAACTTGCCAAGGAGAACAGGATTTCAAAAGCTACACAACTCTATGAGCAGTTCACCATGAATCCTGGAGAAACTCTAGAAGAGCTGGATCTAAGATTCACAACAATCATCAGTGAGCTGGAATCTCTAGGAAAAACCTACAAACAAAATGAGAAAAATTTGAAGGTTTTGAGAGCACTACCTTTGGAGTGGCATAGCAAGAAAACTGCAATGAGAGTCTCACTTGATCTCAACACAATGAGCACCTTTGATCTATTTTCAGACCTCAAGACTTTTGAATTTGACATTGAACGAAGGAAAAAGAAGGCTGAAGGATCAACATCCAGAGTAACGACACTTGCTACTAGGGCACATGACACTGTCACCACAAGCAGCAGCAAGTTGAAGAGCAAACAAAAAGAAGTACTTACACACGATGCTGAAGAAGAGATGACACTTCTGTTAAAGAGATTCAAAAGGTTTCTGAAAACCAATCACAAAGGAAATGACTATAGAAGGAAGCCTCAAACATCAGAAAGGAGTCCCCAGGAAAGAGTACAACAACAAACGAACATAGGTACATCTGACTTGTGTTATAATTGCAGGAAACCTGGTCACTTTGTCAGAAACTGCCCTCATCCTCAAGTTCACAAATATACGGAGGATGAAATGATGCAGAGAAAAGATGAGTGATGACAAACAAAGGTTCAGAGCCCTTCTTAGTGAAACTGAAGCTCTAAAGACAGTAAGCAGCTCCAAAGAGGAAGCCAAAGATAACTGTTCATCTGAGAGCGATTCTGATAGCTCTACCTCCGATGAAGAGGCACTACTATGTCTAATGGTCAAAGATTGTAAAGACAACGAAGAAGATGAGGTAACTTCACAATCTGCTAATATCTCAAATTGTGAAAAGCTTAACATGATCCAGTCTTTTAGACAGATCATGAGTGACTTTGAGCAGATAAATTCAACTCATGAAGAACTCAAAGAGAAAAACCTCCAGCTCAAAAGTGAGCATACTGTACTGAAAGAACAGGTTGCTGATCTGGAGTACTATAATACAAAATGCAATAATCTTAAAACTGAGGTCTCTGAGTTCAAACTGCTAGTCACTAAGCTAGAATCTGAGAAAGCTGGACTGCAAAACACAATTAGTGTGTATAGCAAGTCAGCAAGAAAGACACAGGAATGTATCTAAGAAACCCAAAATACCTTTACAAGGAATGGTATAGGATACTATGCCAGTACTTTTCAAAAACCTGTCAACAAATCCAATGATGGAAAGTTTATTCAAGCCAGAGTCTCCTATGCTCAGGAACTTCTTCTAATCAATGGAAGTATGAATATAACTAGTACTCTGGATAAAGGTAAGAAACCCTTGCTACAGGAAGACAATAGTAAGTCTGCTCAAACCTTTGGAAAACAGCATAATCAGTATATTGTGAATAAGAGAAGAAAGCAGCAAACTTCCAGAAAATAACAAAAAATCTACCCTTCATATACCAAGGCCTACATGTCAATATTCCAAAGAGCTTATGCTCAGGAAAGGTATAAGGGAGTATCTTCTTCAAACAGGAAGTACAAAACCTGGAAACATCCAGTACACACACATCATGAATAGTATTCTGCTAAAAATATCAACAGAAGGAGAACCACCAATGCTTATGGTAAATCAATAATCATCAAGCAAGTGTGGGTTCCAAAGAAGACTAACCACCCAGGACCCATACTTGTATGGGTACCTAAATCACCCTAATTTACTTGCAGATACAGTTGCCAGGAAGCAACAGTGATATATGATATATAAATAGTGGCTGCTCCAGATATATGACTGACAACAAAGCCGAATTAAGAGACTTCCAACCATGTAAAGGACCTAAGGTTGTCTTCAGAGATGATTCAAAAGGAAGCACCAGAGGCATGAGAAGTTTGATCAGAGGCAATGCAAGTATCAGTGATGTATTATATGTCAAATGACTGAAGTACAACCTCCTAAGTACCAGTCAGTTTTGTGACAAAAGATGCTCAGTTGAGTTTAACCTCAATAAGTGTCTAATTAGAGATAACAAAATGAATGAGGTTAAGCTTACTGGCACTAGAAGAGACAACATCTACCTTGCTTATTGGAGTTCAACAGTGCAACCAACATGCTTTATTGTTTAAAAAGCACTCCTGAATTGAGTTGGCTATGGTACAAGAGAATGAGTCACTTGAACTTCAAAACAATCAACAGACTGGCAAGAAAAAGTCTAGTAAGAGGATTACCTGATGTTGCTTATAAAAAGGAAAATGTATGTGGAGCCTGTCAGAAGGGAAAACAAATAAGAAGCTCATTTAAGGATAAGGTTCAGAGATCCTCTCATAGAATAATGGATCTTCTGCACATGGATCTATTTGGACCAGTGGAGCCTGTCAGTGTAAGTGGGAAGAAATATTCCCTAGTAATTGTGGACGATTACTCTAGATTTACTTGGACCATCTTCCTGGCCAAGAAATCAAAAACTCAAAACAGGCTGCCGGAATTCATGAAGAGGTTGCAGAATGAGAAAAGCTTAAGTATTGTAAAGATAAGATCTGACAGAGGGACTGAATTCACAAACAAATTCATAGGGAAGTATTGTTCAAAAAATGGGATTAGTCATGAGTACTCTGCAGCAAGAACTCCTCAACAGAATGGAATTGCAGAAAGAAGAAATAGAACCCTGAAGGAAGCTGCAAGGACTATGATTGCTAATACTGGAATTCCCAAGAGATTCTGGGCAGAAGCAACTAGCACAGCATGCTACACTTAGAATAGATGACTGATCAACAAAGATCATAACAAGACTCCCTATGAGGTATGGTATGACATAACACCTAATATTTCTTATCTGCATATCTTTGGATACAGGTGTTACATACTGAACAATGGAAATGAGTATTTGAAGACCTTTGATGAAAAGTCAGATGAATGAGTATTCTTAGGATACTCATCTGTAAGCAAGGCCTTTAGAATCTTCAACAAACGAAGCCTGGTAGTAGAAGAATCAATACATGTGGTATTCGATGAACCACACTGTGATACTACTGAGATGGACAAATTAAAGGAAGGTGTATCAAATATAAAGATCAACGATCAAACATTAAGATATATTGATGGTATTCCAATGCCTGCTGAGGAGATCACTAAAAGCAGTTCACAGGCCACTGCAAGCCATGATACTATAATGTAGAATGATGAACAACAAGCAGACAATACTCAGCAGACCAACAGTAATCACGCACAGAATACTGAAGACCAACAGGTTACCATCCACCAACCTATCCTCTCTTTTGAGCCTGACAGGACTTGGCTCAAGGATCACCCAAGAAAACTTGTGATTGGAAATATCAATGAAGGAGTTAGAACAAGGAGAACAAGAACACAAGAGTCACTTCTAACGTGCTTCATATCACAAGTTGAACCCAGGAGTATATAAGAAGCTCTTGAAGACAATCACTGGGTTCAGGCTATGTAGGAAGAATTAAATAGATTCAAGAGGAACCAAGTATAGAAACTGGTTCCACAGCCTGATCATCAAGGAGTTATTGGAACTAAATGGGTATTCAAGAAGAAGTTGGACGAATCTGGTGTTGTGGTCAGAAACAAAGCAAGACTAGTAGCAAAAGGATACTGCCAGGAAGAAGGCATAGATTTTGATGAGACCTTTGCTCCAGTTGCTAGACTTGAAGCAATAAGAATATTTCTGGTCTACGCTGCTCACAGTAATTTCAAAGTCTATCAGATGGATGTAAAGAGCGCATTTCTTAATGGACTTCTATCAGAGGAAGTATATGTGGAATAGCCACCAGGTTTTGAAGAATAGGCAAATGAAAGAGTATGCAGACTAGAGAAAGCTTTATACGGACTAAAGCAAACTTCCAGAGCTTGGTATGATACACTGTCCCTGTATCTCTTGGAAAATGGTTTCCAGAAAGGAACAGTAGACAAGACACTCTTCAGAATACTGGATGGAGACAGCATACTACTTGTTCAGATTTATGTGGATGACATAATCTTCGACTCTACAAACAAGAACCTATGTGATAAATTTTTATCACTCATGCAAAGTAAGTTTGAGATGAGCATGATGGGAGAATTAAGTTTCTTTCTTAGTTTACAAGTCAAACAACTAGATCAAGGGACTTTCATAAGTCAAGTCAAATATACCAAGGAGTTAATCAAGAAATTTGGAATGGAAGGTGGCTCATCTGTAAGCATACCAATGGCTACATCCACAAGCCTGGATAAGGATGAAGATGAAAAAGATGTGGAGATTACTAAGTACAGAAGATTCATTGGATCCTTACTTTATCTAACAGCAAGCAGACCAGATATAGTATTTGCAGTACGAGTATGTACAAGATTCCAAACTGCCCTAAAGGAATCACATCTATCAGCAGTAAAGACGATTATCAAGTACCTGAAAGGCACTCAGGATGTTGGACTATGGTATCCAAAAGATGGAGGCTTCAATCTTAAAGGATACTCAGATTCAGACTTTGCAGGCTGCAAGATTGACAGGAAAAGTACCAATGGCACTTGTTAATTTTTGGGAGACAGGTTAGTTTCTTGGTTTTGCAGGAAACAAACATCCATTGTGACATCAACTGCGGAAGCCGAATATGTAGCGGCTGGAAGCTGCTATGCTCAGATTTGTGGATACAGCAACAACTAAAAGACTATGGGATAATAGAAAGAGAGACTTCCATCCTGTGTGACAACACAAGTGCTATTGCCATAACCCACAATCCTATCTTCCACTCAAGAACTAAACACATCGATGTCAGACATCACTTCATAAGGGATCATGTGGAGAAGAAGGATATTGTTCTAAACAAAGTACATACTGACATGCGGCTTGCTAACATATTCACAAAACCCTTATGTGAATCACGATTTTCTTTGCTGAGAACCGAGCTTAGGATAATTAAGCTCTAATTTGTAAGATTTCAAGGATTCCTATGTAAGGGGGAACCTAAAGCTGTATTATTTGAGTTTTTAGATATTCAGATTACTGGAACAGGATACTGTCTTTAATCAAAACAGGATTCTTTAACAGTATACAGTTTCAGGATACAGCATATAGCAACAGGTTTCTGTCACAAAGGTTTAAAATAGGTTCCTAAAGGTTGCAAACATCATTCACTAAGATCAACATTCATTGAGTCGTGCAACCTCGTACCAGGAATAGTAGTAACCTGATCGCGTGATGATTATGAAAGAGAATATGGCTATCGCATTTAATATGAAAACCACTTTTTCAGGAGAGGCAAAAAAGACATGGTTCAAACCTCCGACACGTCCTCAGTAATTTACATAACTGCCCCTTCGCCACTAAACCTCAACCACTGGATTATGCACATCCTTTAAAGTTTTAATCTGGATCGTCTATATTTTTGGAACGTGATTCCAAAATAAATTGTTCATATTCTCTTGTCTTCAACATCACGTCTTCTTTGATACATCCCAAAACGAAAAACTGCTATCAAATCTCTGCAAACAAAATTCTCTCAAAACTCTCTTCGCTTTTCAAGCCTCTGAAAAAAAAAACCTACAATGGAATGAGGAAAGATCACTAACAAAGTGCTAGAAGGAAGACTTGTTGACACAAGAGTGTTACTGGATGACAAGTCACCATACAACAACAAGGATCTTATTTCTGAAGTCTGGGATCATGTGTGTAACAGCAAGCTGGATGGGCTGTTCACAACCACATATGAAGGATTCTCCAGTATAACAGTAGAGAAATTCTATGTATGGGCAAAACTCTCAGATGATGAGAAGACCATCTCCTTCAAGATTGATGAGGATGATGATGAAGTTAACACACTCATTGTGGCCGATATTGCCAAAGCCTTTGGAATTTCGGATAAAGGGATGACACTTTCTGATCTAACAGAATATAGAGAAGATTATCTAGAAGAAAGCTGGAATCAGTTCACACTGGATTCAGTAAAAGAGGAGGCTGCTACCAGCAACTTTCCCAAAAAGAAACTCAAACCAGAGTATGAGTTTCTGCATGACATTCTTGTCTACACCGTGGAAAAAAGGTGTGGAAGCTATGACAAATGTACTAACCTACGGTTTAGAATGATGACTGTTATTGTCAGGGAGGAAGAAGTTAACTGGGCTCAAGTTCTTTTTCAAAGAATTTGGGAGGAGGCAATCAAACCCTGGGAGATAAGAGGGTTTGGAATTGTACTATCATCCATTCTAACATCGTTGAGGTTGCCATTGGAGATAAGAGTACCCTATGCTGCAGGGTGGTATCTAGGAGTGAAGAAGGGTACACCAAATGAGAGAAGAAGGAAAAAACACTCAAGAAGAAACTAGCAACCAAACAGGTTCCTGACTCTTCTAGTAACTCTGGAAATGATAACGACAAACCAACAAGGAAGAAGATAGTGAAGAAAGTAACAAAGAATAAAGTGACAAAGAAGGGTATTGTTCCCTCTAAGCCTGTTACACCTTCTCCTACGAAGACCACTGATTAATCCAATACCTCAGATGCTGACAAATAGGTTCCTGATCAACCAGAGAAACCAGTTACTGAAAAGGCTATAGTGCCTTCGGAGCAGGCAGATGAAGAAATTCTTGTTCCAGTTGGTGAAGAGGATTCTGAAGATGTTCAGGAAATTCAGGTTGCTGCTCCAGTAAGCCAACTCTCAGGGGAATCGGATAGAGTAGATGTTGAGGTGGTTACTGAACAGATTTCTGATCCAGTCACTGAACCTGTTGTTGAAGAGATGCAGGAATCAAGGAGAAAGAGAAGAAGGTTAATAAAAAGGGCTGACACCACTATCAAGAAAAGAAAGTGGTTAGGACCCAAAGAGGAACTAAGGGAGATCAACACCCTTAACAAAGTGGCACAGTCCATAGAGTCCATCACTGTAGAAGAAGCAAACAGGGCATTGAGAGAGTCTGCCAACTCCATTTGGAAGAGATTTGCAGCTGCCTATGATGATTGGAGATAGATGAGACTGGGTCCTGGAGTGGACTTGGTAAAATGGTCTGATTGGCTTACAGTGGAGAATATCATCTTAGTATGGATAGAAAACTTTTTGACTGAAGAAGATCTATCTCATGGACTTCTACCTTTCTTTAGTGAGGACTACATTCATCGTCAAGCTGAAGAAATGACAGCCCTTATTCAAAGTAGGCAGGACACCCTGAATGCCTACTTGCTGGCCGAGGCAGAGACATAAGAGAATACGGGTGAGCAGTCAATGAAATTTAGGGAAGACAACACACTGATAAACCCCACAGCAGAGACTGTTAGGAACCCTACTAAGCTGGAGATGGCTGAAGCTTAGTTAGCTAACCTCACTCTTGAGGAAGCTAATGCACGGATACAACGACTGGAAATGGAAGCTAGCAAAGTTGAATCTTTGAGGCATCCCAGAATATTGCAACAAGAGGAAGGAAATTCAAAGGCTGTGGAGGCACAAGACTCTTCAACATTTACAGGTACTGCAACACTTTCCCCTATGACTCGCTTAGACACTGTGGATACTGTTATCCAGTTGCTTGATTATTTTGTTTCCCCTGTAATTCATGATCAACCGACTGAGGGGGAAGCATCATCTATAATCCATAGTGTTCTAGAGAAGATTGAAGAGGAGAACGCCAATAAAGCATTTGTGGATGAAGATGCAGATGCAGGACTCTCTGTACTGGCCACTATTGCAGTACAGAAAGCTCAAGAAATGGAAGCAGAACAGCTTCCTATGGAGAATCCTGATCAGACTCTTGAACTACTTCATGAAGCTGTTTCAAGGCTAGCTAAAGTGAATTAGGATTTAGCTACAACCAAGGAGGATGTTGCTGAAAAACCAACTGCTGAGGTAATCACTGACATCGATCAATCATTTGAAACTGGTCAGCTTGCTGATGAAGTAGTTGAGGAGGTTGCTGAGGTAGTCGAAGCTTCTAACCTACAGGAAGCTGAGATTATTGTGGACGCAATGATCTTACATAATGATGAACCTATTGAAGTAACAACTCTATCTGAACAAGTTACTAAGGGTGCACAAGTTCATAATGGCACAACGCCACAGGATGCTGAACCTCAAGAAGTGATTGAGCTCACTAATCCAAAAGACACCTCGGGCACGGATGCTGTTGAGACGGTTCCGGTGGAGGACGTAGAAGGGATTAAATCGAAGGATAATGTGCCTATTGGAGACAAAATTGCTTCAGCTCTAAATGATAGTGATGATTCATCCAGTTCCAATGAGGATGAACCTGCAAACTCCCCTCCCTATGAGAGAACGAGCACACTCAGAAACCCTAAAAGAACTAAAGAAACAACTAGATGATCTTCTTGGTAAGATACAAACAAGGATGAACTCTGAATTCAATGCTCAACATGTTGCTAGAAAAAGATTTGAGAGAGAACAACAAACTACATCTAAGGCTCGAGATAAAATCATAGAAGAGATGAGGAGCACTCAGGCAGCACAGAGTTTAGCTCAAGATGAAATCATTGCCACAACACGAAGCAACAATGACAACATTCTCAACATTGAATTGTTGCTAGGAGAGATGAGGGCACTCATGGAAAGAGTTTATCCGAGGGAGACTGCTGCAATTACTAACCCCACTGTTGCCTAGATTGATGATGCCGAAAAGGGGAAAAGTAAGCAGCCAAGTGAACCAGATGCTGAGATGGTTGAAACCTTCACCAAGGAGCTTGATCAAGATGATGATGATGAACTTCCCTTGACCAAGATTAAGCGCAAGAGATCAGATGTTTCTGAACATGGTCAGGGTGATGACTCTAAAAGAAGGAAACCAGATGTGATGATAATGCAGGTGCTGGTGGTACTGCTTCTCGAATAGTAAGCAGCACTGCATTACAGCAAGTACAATAGGTCACTGTTGTTTCAACAAGACCAAGGACTTACACATAACATCTTGGTCGAGGTCGAGGTCGAGGAAGAGGAAGACAGCAAACAGGTCAGGTTTCCAGTTCACAACCTTATATGGCCTTACCTGTTGACCCAAGATTAAGGCTCTCTGAGGAAAGATGGAGACAGCTTAAGGCTGCAGATGAGGAAAGAAGAAGAAAACAGGCGGACTGGATTTCAAGATTGGGGATTGTTGGGAGAAGAACAATAGTTAAAGAGAAAGTTGATGCAACTCTTCACTCATTCCCTGATCAAGAACCTCCTGATTTCAATAAGGAAGATGCTCCAGCTGAGGTGTTAGTACTGTTGGAATAAAGAACTGAGGATATCAATTTTCACTGGGATTTAAGTATCTTCGAATAAGTATACTTGCCCAAGAATAGGAATCCAACATTTGAAGAAATCACCAAGTTCAAACGCTCAGAATACTGGAGGTATTTTTGAAATCTCCTCAAGTGTAACTTCTTTCAAAATTTTCCGTCATGTGAGCATGCATTGAAGAAATATGAAGAACTGCCGAGAGAATGAGAATTGGATAGCCAGAAGATTTTGATTGAGAAAGTCAAGAAAGGAGAAGAGGTTCCTTACTGCCAGGATTATTAGCTAAGATGGATATAGATTCCTGAGATTGCTACATAATTGGAAAATTCATATCAAGACTCTATCTTAAACTGGTGGAAAGGAACGAAGTATGAAGAAGTCGTCAAACAGAATCAGCAAGCGTCTTCAGGACATGATCTAGTAAAGAGGAAGCTGTTTAGTGACAAAGAATCTGATGAAGGATAACTTACTGATTATCTCTGATCATCCTACTGTAAGTATCTCTTATAAAGAATTTTTGTATTCTTTTAAATTCTTCATTTTCTCTCTTACTATTGTAAACATATGTATCGATATGTTTGAAAAGCTTACTTTGTACTATACCTGTACATCTTACATGTATAAAAGTACATCTATTTCTACTGCTTTATATGGGTTTTGTCATCATCAAAAAGGGGGAAATTGTTGGGATATTTCTGTATAGGTTTTGATGAGACAATGTAATATTAGATGAACTTTTAGAGTACCCATATTCCACGTTTTATAAGTGGATTTTTTGTTTGCCTATCAAATCTTTCAAGATATAGTTTTGAGAAGTCTATAGTACCAGAAAGATAGGTAGAACACCGTTAGCAGGATTCTGGACTTTGAGTCTTCAAGAAAGCATTGAAGAATGTCAGCAAAGTTAGTCCAAGTCAGAAACAGGAAGCAGACAATAGGATTCAGCAAAATGAAACTAATCAGAAACGGAAAGCATTTCAGAAAGGATACGCAAATCAGGAAGCTGATTAAAGTATTCAAGAACAGGAAACTGATCAGGAACAGAATTCTGAAGCACAACAAAGTGACTACTGCAATCAGAAGAGCATGCAGTAAGTCCCAGTCTATTCAAAACAATACGAGGAAAAATGCTGGAAACTATACGAGGTTTGGATCCTGATCTTTTACCAGTAGATAGAAGTTTGTGAAGAACCACTGACAAACTGCCACATGGAAAGTGGCTCTACAAAGTACTGTATCTAAAGTATGGCACCATTAATACGGATTCAGAGTAGGATATGCCACGAAGCTCTGATCCTTTACACCGCATTAATTATGAAGATTTGAAGATCTTGGATAACAAGTTGAATCATGTCTCTCTTCAATGGGCATTTTTCAGACATCTATAAATAGAAGATTGAGAAGCTTGTGAACACTACTGAACAAATTGAGCTCTTCAAGTTATTCTATCATTCTTCATTATTTCAAGCTTTCGAGTTCAGTCACTCAACCTTCAGAAGCGGTCAAGCCAAGCATCAGAACTTTCAAGCTCACGACTGTCTTCAAGTCCCACCAGTTGAAGAAACATATATTTTTAACCATTGTGCTGTGTGTACTAGGTTGTTTTATTTGGTGTACTTAGTTGATAGGATTTTATCCTTGCTAAGTTTGTTAGTCTTGTGTAAGCTATCTTTCCCTGTGTGGGAGTTTGTATACCCTGTGTGGGTTTAGACCTAGGAATCTGGGATTCTAGTAGGTATAACTTGTTTTGGAAGAGGTTTGTAAAGACGAGTCTTGTAAAGCAAACTGCCCATAATGAAGATCCTCCTCAAAGAATGAGTAGAGTGGACGTAGAAGGATTACACCACCTTCGAACCACTATAAGCCCTACGTGTTTACTGCTTATCTTATTTGTTGTATTGCTTTGCTTGCATATCTATTTTGTTGCATCTATTATAAGCATACTGTTAAAACGTGTGTTGTAAAATCATACTTGGAAAAGAAAACTGGTTTTCATCAGAAACTCTATCAAGTTTATTCCGCTGCGTTACATTCTGATACCGGGACAGTAACCTGATTCAACCAAGGGCCAGGTTGCTAACTCAAGACAGGATATTGTTCTCCAAGTGAGACAGAAACCTGTTAATCACTTATATGTTTAAGAAAAGTTTGAAAAATCGATAGAGGTTCATTCCCCCCCGAACCTCTGACCACTTGGGACCCAACATTACATATTTCAATTGAAATAACCAACTTTGCACAATCGAATGAAATTTAGATTTTTCCAACCCAACCCCACCAGTCCAGCCTCATTAGCACCAGCTAGCCCTTGTCAGCCCCCGCCCGCCGTCGCCAGTCCCTCTCGTCCCACCCATTATTAATTTTCCTAATTATATATTATTATTGTTATCTTTATATATATATATAAGTAAGACCAAAGTGCCACATGACAAGCCTAAAATGTGTTTTAAAGTTCAATGATATGTATTATTATATATTTCAAATTTCTTAAACTTAAAAATGTAAAGAAAAAATATAAATAGATACAAACGAAAAAAAACTAAACTAAAATAAAGGTGGGCAGCTTGAAAATTATTATTCAAACTTATTAATTATTGAAATCAAATAATTTTTGGAATATATGCTTTAAAATAAACTATGGAATTTATTTGTGAAATTTTGACTTTAATTTTTTATCATTCAATTGAAAATAAAAGTTGAGGGTTGTTACAAATGTAAACAATAAAAATCAAACTAAAGAACAAAATGGTGGGCGGGTTGAATAATATAATAGGTATAGCAATGTATATTCTTTTCAAAATAATAATAATTTATTAACTGATCATCTACAAATGCAACACATATTTTAACATTTAAATAATTATTTGATCATATTTTATTATATTTAATGTTAAATTAAATGATATATGTTGCACAAATCATAAATTTAATTTTGTTGCGTTTATGATATTTAATTTTTTTTAATTTCACTAAATTTAATTTTTTTTTTAATAAATCTCGTGTATTACACGAACCTCATACTAATACTTCTATATAACTGAGATTCTATGTTTAGAACGTTGATAGATAATTGGGTTATATTTGGCATTTTTATGATCTGAATAAATTGGTTTATCATTTATTAAATATACAAATAGTTTACATCTTCCAATATGTAAATAATCTAACAAATACTGAAAATCTTCATTAACCTTTTGTATAACGTAGGTGTTATTCTGTTTTGGTTCTCATAAATATACATATATATATATATATATATATATATATTCAAACCCTTATCGCGGCTTCAAGCTGAATATAAAATCCTTTTTTACCACTATATTTCATACCATCTTCATGATTTGAGAATTGGGCTTTTTTTTAATTGTAGGAAGAATAATCAAATCGGCTGATATTTCAATTCGATTTTTAGTGGGGCTGCGATTTGGGGAATCTCTCTAAATTAGATCTTAGATTGAGGCTTATTCCAAATTGATTCTACACAATAGGGCTGCAATTTGGGATTTTAGATATGGAAATCAGTCTTTTAGTATGTGTTGCTGCTTGGAATACACAATTTGAATCGCTGAGATTTGGGGATACAAAATTTGCCTCGAATTTATATTCATCTTATTGTAAAGGCTTTAAATCATTCATTTTCTGCAAATTCAGATTTGGGATTTCTGATTTCCTGCGTTCTTTACTGCCATTTCTCTCGGAAAAAACACCAAACTGGTAATCTCCTTGTCACGCCCCAAAATCTTTTCACATTTTATCAGAGTTTTCACATGGGCGTGAAGATGGAAAAAGCAAGGGACACTTATCACAATCAGAAAGAATGAGTAAGAGACAACAGAAGAAAGAGGTAAGGGACGAAGTGAATCTTTCACTTATCAACAATCGGCCTCAGCCGATAACAATCGGTCTCACTACCGATATAAAACATCATACGCAGTGGAATAATACTTCAGGATCTCACATCCTTACATGTATCAAAATATTACATAACCCAAAATATATAAATCATGGTTTGATAAAGTTTGTGTTACATCGTTCTAATCAAGCGAATACAAAAGATAACACCATCTCTCTTTCCGTCTAGGGTTCCTCTTGTTCATCATCGCCTGTAGTGTGAGTACAGATTAAGGGGTGAGTGCGTGGAATACACTCGTGGGGATAAAATCCACCTCTTATGACTCATAACAGAAATAAATACCGAAGATAATCTACAGTCACGTTGTCACAGCACATAAAATGCACAACAGATATTAGAAATGACAAGGGACGAGTAGGTGTGGGATTCCCCCGTCTTACCCTAATGAACGGTCTCAATACCGCTGGTGCGCTTCAAGAGGACCACCAAACCTCAACAGAGTAGTAGAAGATAGCAAGGGACAAATGCATGATCAGAGTGGACCTCGGTCCTTTCACAGTAATAATATGGCACAATAAATATATTCACAGCACTTAGTATCCCTCAATCATGCATTCTCTAGGAAAAATAGAAAATAGACAAAGGGATAGAAATTACCCCCACCTTGTTCGGTGGTTACCCGCGTGAGTCGCTAGTCTCAATAGTCTGATAACACAAGCTCAATCCAACAGTAACTTAAGCTCAACCCAATATATAGCCTACACAAGTTATGATGTCCTTAGATCCTTATTATATATAGTTAAAGTGATAAATGTTTATTCCAAAAGAAAACGACTGTTAAATATGCGACGAGTCGAGAGCTCTAAAGATTGGAAAAAGGATCAAGCTCGTTCGGAGTCGATACGAGCTCAATGACGTATATAAAGTTTGAAGGTATATTGGTATCAAGGGTTGATTTTGACCGGGCCCTTGACCCTCGGTCAACGACATCTCGTCGTCTAAGATCCAATGATAAAGGTACAAAGGGAAGAAATGAAAAATGGATTGAAAACACGGCGTCATCCGACACGCGTCCTGCACCCGGCACCCACTCCCGACGCATCCACGCAGCGCACTACCATGCCCCCTGGCACACGACCGTGCGCCTGCACCCAGCAACTTCTGCCTGGTCGCGCACGACCGTGCTCCCCAAGCACGACCGTGCGCCTGCACCCAGCAACTTCTGCCTGGTCGCGCATGACCGTGCTCCCCAAACACGACCGTGCGCCAGCCTCCAGCAACTTCTGCCGGCTGGGGCACGACCGCGCGCCAGCACGCCCAACAGCCTGGGCGCCTATCAGCCCCCCCGGCTGCCTCGTTGCTGCCCGATGTCTCCCCTCTCAGTCATCACTTTCCTCATGGCGGCATCGCCTATGCCGCCCCCAACAGAGATCACACACGCACACACACAAACACACACACATACATGCATAGATCATACCCAACCCAATATAGTTCCGACACCACCACACACGGCGGCGGCGTCCCTCCAATATCTCACCCTCACCTCCGAGAGAACCTCCGACAACATCTCCGACTAAAAGGATGAAGGAAAAGAGAGAAAATTGAGAAAAGAGAAAAGTTGGCTAGGGTTAGGGTTTAGGGTTTTGAGATGGTTTTTCACCGTTTTCCGACGAATGATAAATTAGAATAGAAATCCGAGACTTGTTCTAGGCTCGACTCGTCAAAACCTACATTGTGTGTGAAAATCGGCCGAAACCGATAACTTTGAAATTTTTCGGCAAACTCCGGTGGTGACACCATTGCACCGGCGGCGGCTCCGACGGCGGCGCCGGTGGTGGCGCGCCGGAGGCCGAAAAAGAAATGAGAGAGAGAAGAGAGACTTACGTGTTTTCGGTGCTTTTGGCTCGTTCGAAGAAAGAGGTGAAAAATGAACTGAAGGAGCCTCTATTTATAGATTTCGAAAGTTACTATTCACCGGTAAATATCTCATTTACTATTCACCGTAAATATCTTTTGATATTTCCGAAACCTCGTGTTTTGTTCTTTTCATCGTTGTTTGAGCTACAGATCTCTGATTGACCTCTAGTTTGTTTCTATCTTCTCATTTTTCCAAAACGCATCTAGTGATATAAAAATATCCTATGTTCCACATCTAGGTAAACTATCCATCTCATACATGCATTAAACACTTATTTGAAACACACGTATTTAAACAGTTAAAACATACGCACATATATATTAAATCCTGAGTTTAAATATTTAATTAATAGATTATGTTTCGTTTTGGTCCGGGGTGCTACATCCCTTACCCCTTAAAAGAATTTCGTCCTCAAAATTAAACGCATACTATAAGAAGGAAGATAATCGTGTACCTATGAAAGGTAAGTCGGGGTACTTCCTCATGATTTCGTCCTCCAATTCCCAGGTTGTTTCTTCCTTTCCATGGCGACTCCACTGGATCTTTACTATAGCCATATCCCGATTTCTTAGTTGTCGTTGCTTTCTATCCAATATGGCTATCGGGATTGCTCCATACGTCAAATCCTTTTCCAGTTCTATGTCTTCTTGTTCGATTATATGTTGTGGATCGATATGTACTTCCGTAGCATAGAAACGTGGAATACATTGTGCACTCCAGCGAAGTTCGGGGGTAAAGCTAGACGGTACGCAACCTCTCCAACATGATCTAGAATTTCAAATGGTCCAACGTACCTTGGCTTCAGCTTCCCTCTTTTTTCGAAACGATGGACTCCTTTAGTAAGAGATACCTTGAGAAAAACTTCATCTCCCACTTCAAACTCCAGTTTTCTCCGTCTCTTATCCGCATATCCTGTCCCGAATTTTTTTTATTACTCCGACCATTTGCTCCACTAACTCGGGCCCCAAGATTTTCTTTTCGCCCACTTCATCCCAACATATAGGTGATCGACACTTTCTTCCATAGAGAGTCTCATAAGGTGTCATACCAATGGTCGATTGATAGCTATTATTGTAGGCAAATTCTACTAAGCATAGATGGTCTTCCCAACTTCCGGGAAAATCCAAAACACAAGCCCGCAACATATCCTCCAAGATTTGTATGGTCCTTTCCGATTATCCATCAGTTTGTGGGTGGAAAGCTATGCTGAAAGACAACTTGGTCCCCAATTCCTTTTGTAGGCTCTGCCAGAACCTAGAAGTGAATCGTGGATCTCTATTAGATACGATAGAAACTGGTACGCCGTGCAGTTGGACTATCTCTTCAAGATATATTCATGCCAACTTGTCTAGTCCGAAAGTCATCTTGATTGGCAAGAAGTGGGTAGATTTCGTTAATCAATCAACGATTACCCACACAGCGTGGTTTCCTCGTCTGGTTGTCGGCAACCCAACCACAAAATCCATGGTTATGTGTTCCCACTTCCACTCCGGTATTTCTAATGGAGTTAGCATCCCAGCCGGTCTTTGATGTTCTACTTTCACTTATTGGCAGATGAGACACCTCTTGACAAACAGCCCTATACTTTTTTTCATATGTCTCCACCAAAAGTTCACCCTTAGGTCTCGGTACATCTTTGTACCTCCAGGGTGTGCAGACATTGGTGTGCAATGTGCCTCTTTGAGAATTTCTTCTCTTAATTCTTCATTCTTAGGCACGCTCATTCTTCCTCTGAAGATCAGAGCTCCATCGGTAGCCAAAGTGAATCTTTCGGCTCTTCTATTATCCATAAGGGCTTTCATTTTCATTAGAAAGTTATCATTCTTCTGAGCTTCCACGATTCGATCACGTAGCGTGGGTTTTACGAATAACATTGCCATCCTAGATTCAATGCTAATCGGAGATGAGACTATCTCCAGATTTAGCTTTGACATCTCCTCGATCAAATGGTGCTGATTGGTGATCATCGACGTCACCACTCCCTTTCCCTTTCTGCTAAGGGCGTCAGCTACCACATTCGCTTTTCCAGGATGATAGTGAATCGTAATATCATAATCTTTTACCAACTCTAGCCATCTTCTTTGCCTCATATTGAGCTCTTTCTGCTCAAAGAAGTACTTCAGGCTCTTGTGGTCGGTATAGATTTCATACTTCACGCCGTAAAGGTAGTGCCTCCAGATCTTGAGGGCATGTACCATAGCTGCTAGTTCCAGATCGTGAGTCGGATAGTTTTGTTCGTGGATCTTCAGCTGGCATGATGCATACGCCACTACCTTTTCTTTCTGCATCAAAACACACCCCAAACCTTGCTTGGATGTGTCACTGTAGACCACGAAGTCTTTAGACACATCTGGAACTATTAAGACAGGTGCTTCTGTCAGTCTTCTCTTTAGTTCCTGGAAACTACTCTCGCATTGCTTACTCCACTGAAACTTCACTTCTTTTCTTGTCAAGCACGTCATAGGAGTAGCAATCTTCGAAAATCCCTCTATGAATCTTCGGTAGTATCCAGCTAGGCCGACGAAACTCCGAACTTCCTTCACATTCGTTGGAGTTTCCCACTTACTGACAGTTGCCACCTTTTCAGGATCTACTTCGATCCCTTATGTAGAAACGATGTGGCCTAGAAAACCCACTTTGTCCATCCAGAACTCACACTTCTTGAATTTTGCATATAGCTTCTCCTTCCTTAGTACTTCCAGTGCAATTCTGAGATGTTGTTCATGGTGCGCTCTGTCGCACGAGTAGATGAGAATATCATCTATGAATACTATGACAAAGAGATCCAGATAAGGATGGAAAACGTGATTCATCAAATCCATGAAGACAGCCGAAGCATTACTTACTCCAAATGGCATTACTACAAACTCATAGTGGTCATATCTCATTCTGAATGTTGTCTTGGATATATCAGCGTCTTTGACTTCCATCTGGTGATATCCAGATCTCAAGTCAATCTTTGAGAACACACTGACACCTCTTAATTGATCAAAGAGATCTTCAATTCGAGGCAGTGGATACTTGTTCTTTATCGTTCTCTTGTTCAGCTCTCGGTAATCAATACACATCGAAAAGTTATCATCCTTCTTCTTCACGAACAGCACGGGTGCTCCCCGAGATGACACACTCGGTCTGATGAAACCCTTGTCCAGCAGTTCATGTAGTTGGATCTTCAGTTCCTGCAACTCTTTCGATGACATTCGGTAAGGGGCTTTAGACACCGGCACTGATCCCGGGATAAGATCTATCTCGAAGGTCACTTACCGATCCGGTGGTTGTCCAGGTAAATCCTCTGGGAACACATCTAGAAATTCCTCTATCACCGGCACCTTCTCGATAGGAATCGATTCCTTCTCGGAGTTCACCATATTGACCAACCAAGCTTCGCAATCTCCTTTGCTAGGCATCTGGGTCGCTTTCATGGCCGAGACAATCCTTAAGTCGACTTTAACTCGAGTCCCGTGGAAAGTAAACTCGGCTCTCCCGGTGTTTGAAAGACTATCTCCTTCTCACGGCACTTGATTACCGCGTAATTGGACTCTAGCTAGTCAATTCCCAGGATTATATCGAAGTCCTTCATCTCCAAAGCATGGAGATCAGCTAGAAAGATCTTATCTCCAAAAGCAACCTTAAGATGACGGTAAAGGTGTTTTGTTCTTACCGTCTTTCCCGAGGGGATACTAACTTCTAATGTTCGAGCAACTATCCTACCGTCAACATGCTTCAACAGTTTACAGAATTTGACAGATATGAAGGAGTGCGTCGCTCCAGTATTAAATAAGATGAAAGCAGGTATATCAGATACTGATAACATACTTATCATCGTCTCAACTCCCTCCGTAGCTTCCGGACGAGTAAGAGCGAAAGCCTTCGCTCTACTTGCCATCGGCCTCATATTTGGCCCTGTAGTCGGCGTGTTCTCATCCTCCAAAAATTGGTCGCTATGTGCCCTGGCGTTCCATAGGTATAGCAGCTCTGTGTCTTTTGCTGACACGGTCCTGAGTGCATCTTTCTACATTTAGGGCACAGATTCCCAAGTCGGGGAACAGGAAGGAGTGGGGCGTTGCTTGCCCTCAAAAAATTATTCGGGGTAAAGCTCTGGCTCGGGCTAGTCCACTTCCTCTTGACAGGTGCAGGGAAGACTCTTTTAAGCGGTGCAGCATCCAAACCCATTCGGGAGACAATCTCTTGGGCTCTTCTAACGACCCATGCATACGTCATTGTTTCCTGCCCAGCTAAGATCATGCTGATCTCTAGGCAAAGGCCTCTCTCGAATCTTCGGGCCTTTTTAAGATCAGTGTCCACCAAATGTGGGGCGTACCGGCTCAAATGATTGAACCGCCGCTCGTAGTCCCCAACAGTTGAACTCTCTTGTTTGAGATGAAGAAACACTGTCTCCTTCTGGTCCTGGTAAGTCTGAGGAATGAAGTGGCTAGACGCCACTTCCTTGAAATCCTCCCAAGTCATCGTCTCCCTTTGAGCGGGCAGTAGGGTCCGCTCGTACGAGTCCCACCAGTGACTCGCTTCATCCGTGAGCTGGAAGATGGCACAACTGACCATCTGTTTCGTTGAGCACGTTAGGTGCCCAAACAGTTGGTCGAGTGACCTTAGCCACTTTTCCTCTTCGATCGGTTCTCCCTTTTCTCCAAATGTCGGCGGATTGAACCGCCAGAACTATTCGAAAATAATGTTCGGGTCGGTTCTAGCTAGCGGTGGGGTAGCTCGGTTAACATCGAAATGTTGTGCTAACCCTCGTAGCACAGTAACCAAATCTCCTACGTTGGTATTCTCCTCACGTTCTGGTTGGTCGATCGGTTGCTGTCGCTCCTTTCGAGGTCTGTCTCTCGACATAATTCTGTTACGATATATATATATACGTATAAGTCGTTACGATTATTAACCACATTATAAATATAGAAGATAACACGTTATACGTGATGAGGCATAAACACAAACTTCATAGGATAGGCAAAAGATATATGTACATATATACATAAGATCATAAGGAGGATAGTACTACACCATAACAAAAGATGTATGTACACTATCTACGATGTAAAAACCCTCATATGCTTATACATATAACTACATCTTCTCCAACCATCTACTCTACATCAGCAGGAGACGATGGAGGTCCCAGTCCGTCCTGAGGCTCATCCCCCTCTATGTCAATCTCCTCCGGATCCTCCTCCGGATCTTCCTCCGGATCCTCTTTCGGATCCTCCTCTGACTCGGAGCTGCCACTGGGAGGATCATAAGGTGATGGCTCCGGGGTAGTCGGAAGGCCATATCGGCCCTAGAACTCCAGCATCTGCCGCGCCATATTGCCAAAATCGGCGATAGGCACCAGATTCACGGATGAGAACACTATCTCGTCTCTATAAACTAAGCGAGCCCTCACCGTCCACTCCGGTGGTAAGGTGTGGATCATGTGCAGACCAACCTGCGCTCCGCTGATCCTACTCCTCATACCCCCAATCTCTCTCCAGCAGTGGAGGAGTCTAGCTATATGCTCCTCCACCAATACACTGTCTGTCACCCTACTCTCAAAGAAGTGACGTCTGAGTCGCTGCTCTCGAGTCTCCGGAATAAGGGCTCTCCCCCTCCCTCAACCAGCTCTGTATATCCTATTCATCTGCCAAGTTATTTTACGTGAGTTCCTAACGTCATATATCCATACTTCAAACGCTCTCTTCCAAACCCAACAATTCAAAGTGAATAACACTTAACAAGCAACACACATATTCTACAAATCTTATATTAGGGGGAGTCACCTATGGAGAGAGGATAGTACCTATCTATATCTTTTTAAAAAACCCTTTCACGTTTTCAAATCACACTTTTGAAATCACATTTTCCCCACTTTTCAAACCAACTCGAGCAAGTTCTCAATGTTAGAACTGCTCTGATACCATTTGTCACGCCTCAAAATCTTTTCACATTTTATCAGATTTTTCACATGGGTGTGAAGATGGAAAAAGCAAGGGATACTTATCACAATCAGAAAGAATGAGTAAAAGACAACAGAAGAAAGAGGTAAGGGACGAAGTGAATCTTTCACTTATCAACAATTGGCCTCAGCCGATAACAATCGGTCTCACTACCGATATAAAACATCATACGTAGCAGAATAATACTTCAGGATCTCACATCCTTATATGTATCAAAATATTACATAACCCAAAATATATAAATCATGGTTTGATAAAGTTTGTGTTACATCGTTCTAATCAAGTGGATACAAAAGATAGCACCATCTCTCTCTCCGTCTAGGGTTCCTCTTGTTCATCATCACCTGTAGTATAAGTACAGATTAAGGGGTGAGTGCGTGGAATACACTCGTGGGGATAAAATCCATCTCTTATGACTCATAACAGAAATAAATACCGAAGATAATCTACAGTCACGTTGTCACAGCACATAAAATACACAGCAGATATTAGAAATGGCAAGGGACGAGTAGGTGCGGGATTCCCCCGTCTTACCCTAATGAACGGTCTCAATACCGCTGGTGCGCTTTAAGAGGACCACCAAACCTCAACAGAGTAGTAGAAGATAGCAAGGGACGAATGCATGATCAGAGTGGACCTCGGTCCTTTCACAATAATAATATGGCACAACAAATATATTCACAGCATTTAGTATCCCTCAATCATGCATTCTCTAGGAAAAATAGAAAATAGACAAAGGGATAGAAATTACCCCCACCTTGTTCGGTGGTTACCCGCATGAGTCGCTAGTCTCAATAGTCTGATAACACAAGCTCAATCCAACAGTAACTCAAGCTCAACCCAATATATAGCCTACACAAGTTACGGTGTCCTTAGATCTTTATTATATATAGTTAAAGCGATAAACGTTTCTTCCGAAAGAAAACGACTGTTAAATACGCGATGAGTCGAGAGCTCTAAAGATTGGAAAAAGAATGAAGCTCATTCGGAGTCGATACGAGCTCAACGATGTATATAAAGTTCGAAGGTATATTGGTATCAAGGGTTGACTTTGACCGCTCGACCCTCGGTCAACGACATCTCGTCGTCTAAGATCCAATGATAAAGGTACAAAGGGAAGAAACGGAAAATGGATTGAAAACACGGCACCACCCGACAAGTGTCCTGTACCCGGCACCCACTCCCAATGCGCCCACGCAGCGCACGATCGTGCCCCTGGCGCACAACCGTGCGCCAGCACCCAGCAACTTCTGTCTGGTCGCGCACGACCGTGCTCCCCAAGCATGACCGTGCACCAGCCTCCAGCAACTTCTGTCGGCTGGGGCACAACCATGCCCTCCGGCACGACCACGTGCCAACACGCCCTGCAGCCCCCCCGGCTACCTCATTGCTGCTCGGTGTCTCCCCCTCCCGATCCTCCGGCTATATCATCTCAAAATACTACATCTCCGTTACAAGACCAACACTTCCCCAACCCCAATACTCATACACACATGTATATATATAAACACACATCCTCAAAAAAAATACTTGGTCGGTGATCTTCGGTCGCCGAAAACCCATCTTCACAACCCGTCGGCGCATCACCAGCGTCGGTCATCACTTTCCTCATGGCGGCACCGCCTGTGCCGCCCCCAACAGAGATCACACATGCACACACACAAACACACACACATACTGTTAGGATGTATACTATAAGCTTAGCTTTTGTATGAACATCTTTTATGGAATGAGAATCACTTTGGTCATATGTTTGCATTTTATATTTGTTATATATGTTTATGCAATGTCTAATTAATTTATATTATAGATAACTTGGTGTGTGGTGCCACACAGAAGATCATGTTATCAGTTTCTTATAAATTATAAATAGTAGCTCACAACCAAGATGGATTTGGATAAATCATCGGAATGGTTGTAGTATAGTTTGGTATTAGTCTGTCTTGACTATAAAACTACACTAGTACACTTTGTGTGTATTGAGCAGGACCATTTGAGGTTGTTTGTTTTATACTGACTATATAATAGAACAAGACCTCTGTTATTATGGATGTGCGTTCTCTTAATCCCCATATAATAACAGCCACGTATACACAATATTTGTTTCTTTAATTTACCAATGAGTGAGATTTATTTATTAAATCAATAAACTCGGTGAATTGGGAAACAGTATTGTCTATATGGTGTACTGTTGATTATAGAAGGAATCTGTGTCCTAATTATTTAGGATGATGATGTCCCCTTGAGGAGCTCATAAGGATTATCATGTAAACCCTGCAGGTGGATTTAACCCGACATGATAATAAAGTTGAGTGGTATTACTCTTGGAATTAGATTTTAATTAATTAAGTTATCAGTAACTTATTTAATTAACGAACATTCGATATGTTAAACACAGGGAGATAAACGTGCACATAATAAGAAGGAGCTCATATTAAATATGGGATTGGGACGGTAGTTCAATAATAATTCTTTAGGGCTCGTTTGGTTTGGAGGTTGGGTTTAGGTTGGTTTGTTAAAAAATGTGATTAATTACTGTTCATTGAAGATAAAAAATTAGTTAATATTGGTGTTTGGTTTGTTGGTTTAGGATAGGTTTGAGTTTAATTTTGGTGTTTGGTTTGTTGGTTTAGGTTGGGTTAGAGTTTTCGAAAATTGTGTTAGGTTATAAACTTTTGTTTGGTTCATAGGTTAGTTAAATGAAATATGCAAAATACCCAAACTACCCTCAATGACGTTTCTTATGCAAGAATACCCAATTTCTTATATTTTTTTTATTAAAAAATGCAGAAGAATACATTGCTAGGTTGTAGTCAACAGTAAACCAACACAATTGGGAATTTGTTGGACACCTTCGGCCTTCAAGAAATTGGGGTAAAATACCTGGGGTGTGAAACCAAGATTTGCAAAACAGAGGCATTCTCAAAGCCGTGATTACAGACAATAAGAAGTAGCGATGTAAATGCACTCTTCCGACCACGCCGACTGTCGCTGCCCTTCTTCATATTCCAAGTACGGTTCTCCCAATTTCATAAATTGAAGCTCCATCGGTGGTGATCGATTACAGCTCGCATAGGAAGTACTATGTCCTCTAGGTATATGTTTCTTCCTTGAGATCGTTCTATTTTGCGGATTTCTCAAAGATTAGGTTGTTGAATTGCTATTTGAGACTACACCTCATAATTCATAATTCGATTTTGCCCAATTTGCTATCTCTTTGATTGTACTTGTGTAGTACCTGCCTTGAGTTTGATGGAATTGATGGTTTGGGTTAAGTTTTGGAGCATGATTCGAATCTATTCTGAAAGAGGTTTTCGGTTATTGTCCATTTCGAAATCTTGTGATGTTGAAGTATAAACTGTTTAATGGTCGAATTTGGTTGATATAGACACTAAATTTGCCGGGTAAAATAACTTATCTACGATGCACATTTTGTGTTTTTGAAGTACGTATTCATATAAAAGTGGAGCCTCTAGATATGAGATTAGCCGTGATGAAGTGGACCGTTGCCGACATGCGCTTCCGATGCATATCCAAACATCTCAGACAAAAAAAAATCCAATGCAACGTTTCAAGACTTGTCCTCTTCGAGGGGTTAGTTATCTCACACATCTGAATTTCCATTCACGAACACAATGTTGAGTTTAGTGGCTAAATATTGTAGATATCTTGTAATTCAAAATTTGGGTCTTCCTGATCATTTCAGAAAGAAGGTTGCGGGGTATTCATCTGGGTCGAGCCGCAGCTCGAGGGTCGTGCTAGAGATGTGGCTCTACAATGCATCGATAAGATTGATCGATTGAAGGCCGATCTTGCCATCACAACAGCCAGTGAAAGAAAGTATAAGAAACTTGTGAGAAACATGGGGATTTTGTGTTTGTTAGTAATTTTGGCATTTACGTGGTTGTGGCAAATCTCAACATCACGTTAAAATATTTATGGAAATTGTGCGTTATCATGATGACGTCCCTCTGTTTGATCACCCGATGTCTTTAGTTGTTATCGTGTAGTTGTTGCGTGGACACTGTTATGATATCGTACTTGTAGTACTTTTGTTTTTTACGTGGTGACAAACAATTTGGAGGATTTCTATGTTGGGCTAATTGTGTGATGAAAGTGTGTTCTTCATGAATTATTCCTTTGCAAAACAATTACATGTATGTCTTTGATTTTATGTGCTCTTATTTTGCAGACTACATATGCCATATGATGTTCTCTAATTTTTATACCTACCATGCTTTTCTATACTGATGAATTTGTTACATATATTGCACTACTGAAACGGTTTGGGTGTGATGTGCATTACGGGCTTCGAAACAAAGCTTAGAGAAAGTTTGAAATGTCGAACATCCGTTAAGCACAAATATTTATCAATAGAGCATGAATGTAGGTTTCAGAATCCTACAAAGCATGGAAGTTCACGTCTAAAGCCCCAAACATGTGTGAGATCAACTTCGCTTAAATACATGGAGATAGCCCTACTATAGCAAAACATTGCTAATTTGAAAGTTGTTAAGCGACTTGGTCCTACGAATAAAGTGGCCAATGCATCATGTGCAAAATATAAGGAGACAAACCCTGCGAAATGAAATCAGGCTTCCAAGTGAACAACAGTGGTCTACAGTGTTGGCAATCTACTTGGGTGGATGGGCTGGATCCTCGCCATGTGCAAACGCCGATCCCAATCATCCACTGCGTTCGGGTCGAATGGCTCATCCTTAACGACGATCGGGGTACGCGACGATGACCCTACAGTGCCAAACAAGACCTCACCGGGTCGGTGTCCTTCAACGATCAGAGACCATGCATCGAAATTAGGAAATCCATATTCACGGAACAATTTTTGCAACCCGGTCTCCTGTAAAAACAATAATTACTTGTGATTGACAAGATTTAATCATGGGCATCGAATAAAAAAATCATATAATGCAACCTCTAAATCTGGGTTTTAGATAAAAAAAATCAATTTTTATACGGCTATATATAGATTTAGGCGTGGGAGAAAATAGGATGTACTGCATGTAAATGTGGCCATTATTAAAGAAGAATACCTTGGATAAGACCTGCCAATACTCGACTGAGACCAAGATGCGGTTCTTCTTGAGATTATACTTAACTCCAGTGGTCGTATTCACATAGTGGACGAACTCTTTGTACAGCCTCATATTGTTCGCAACGAAGGCTTTCACTTCATGTGGAAGGAGTGGGTCATCCCCCATGGTGGACTTCATCTCCTTTGCGATTTCAGTTAACACGCATGCAAGAGTTTTGGGGTCGGACACAGCACGTTCGACACATTTTTCCTTAAGGCTTGAGATGATCTGATCCGCCTGTTCATATGTGAAGTCGCGATAGAAAGGTTCCAAGTGTGGGTTGCGCTTATGCATTTTCCTGCAAAACCAATTGGCAGCGACATATAATTTCGCAATTCAATTGTTATGAGCGATTCATGTCATGTGTGGTGTTTTATCCTGATGACTTTGATTTCTACTCAGGCATATGGAATTGCAAATAATCTGTGAAATATGGAGTAGGAGAAAAATGGTAAATCTTTGCATTAAATGAGATTACCACTTTTTCAGATTGACATGTTAGATGAATGCCTGTAGTAAATCAATGAATGCAAAGAACATTGTAAGCTATGAATGGATGGACAAATCTTGTAACTTTGAAAGACTTGCCTTCATTAGGCTGAAGTTTTATCCCAATGACTTTAATTTCTACTCAGGCCAATGGAATTGCAAATACATTGTGAAATATGGAATAAGAGAAAAATGGTAAATCTTTGCATTAAATGAGATCACCACTTTTTTCAGAATATTACATGTTAGATGGATGAGCTGTGGTCACGAAATTAATGCAAAGAAGATTGTAATCTCAAAATGGTTGGACAAAGCACAACTTTGTCAGACTTGCCTTCATTTAAGTTGAAATGTCTGGCCATGCCATAAATACATGCAGCTGTAATCTAAAATTGATTATTTCCAATGCATTTTGTATTGCTATAATTATTAAAATGAATACTCATATGCCTCAATTACTGTTTCTCTTTATTGAGCCCGTGGGATGGTGTCTCAGTCTACAAATTTAAAGAACAAAATGGTGAAGTTCTCCTACTAATACACTCAATTAGTCTCATTTAATGTAAGTCTTATCCTACCTTTTGAGACTGGTGGGTTAAGTCTAAACTAATTAAATATAGGAGCTTTTGGTGCTCATTTAATTTGGATGGAGTTGTAATTAATACAAGTCACATTCTACAACTACTCAAACCGAGTGGATCATTTAATGGTTTTTAGGTTATTTTATCTCTTATTCAGTACATGAGGGTTTGCATCTAACTGCAGTATAAATATTTCTCCATCGGGTTATGGGAGTTGAGAGCGATCAACAAAAGTAATAGCAGACGTATTGAATAGGCCAAAAAAATCATGTTGGGGAAAGAATTGAGTCTGAAGCAAGAGGACTACCTGTACGGGGTAGAATGGGATGTCAATGTTGTGTCTCTTTTCATTGAAGTGTTGGCTGATCAGGCAAGAATGGGGAAGTTCAACCCCAAGGGTAACAACCGTCATGCAATTAGTACTGCTCAATACTTCGTGAACAAATTTTTCAACTAAAATCTTGAGTTGAAGGACTGTGTGAAGCAAGTACGCTTGCTTCGTCAGAGGCATTCGACGTTTTCAACTATGATGATGCGTGATGACGTTGGGTGGTCCATTGAGGAAAATTTCATTGACTACAACACCGAGACATGGGATGAGATAGTAAGGGTATGGCTATATTTATACTATCTTGTGTTCGTAGATGCACTGTTTAACCTGGACTTCCCATCATATTGATGCCCAATGGTTTCATATTAATTAATTTCAGTTAATGTGATTAGCTTTAATTATTATTTTCTCCAGGCAAATCCGTTTGCTGCTGCGTACGCAAAATGTGGCGATCCACACTGGGATGACCTCAAAGTTATCTTCGGGGATCCCAGTGTTCTTCCTCCGCCCATGCCTTGTCCCACACCCGTGCCGTGTGTGATCACAATATCTGATGATGTACCTCCGGTTAATTTGAGCCCAAATTTCACCCCTTTGGATGAGGTTATCAATATATTTAGTGACAAGTCTGGAACAATTTCCACCGACTTTTGGAACGAGTTGGGACCCGTTGGGAATTCGTCGGATGATGACGATTCATTTCGCTCTCCATCGCTTAAGACGGAGATGAGCTCATCCAATCCTCCAAAAAGGGCTGTAGGGAAAGGAAAATACATTGTCGATGAGATGTGTGTGAACTTGTACGGGCCTTCATACGTCTCTTCATCGATTCCCACCACGCCGAATTCTAAGAAATGATCATGATGGAAAGCATCCCGTTGCTGGTGACATTTGATGGATCCCACATTTTTGCGAATAGGATGCCTGCACTATTATGTTTTAACCTCTATGATGGATATCATGTTGTTAGGAATAGGATGCCTATAATATTATGTTTTAATTTCTCGTTGTCGTTTGCACTATTTTATTGTATCAATTAACTTTTGGTGAACATCAACTGTCATTGACTTGGCATGGATGTTTTTTACATTTTGTACTGATGCCCTGGAACATTTTGTGGGCTTGGATTCTATGTCTTTGATGTGAATGGCAAGTCATTTTGGGGCATAGTTTAATATATATTAGATGCGGGTTATTTAGTTTATCTCACGTAAGTGTATTGCATATTCAAAATGGGGTCGGTTGACATTTTTAGAACATATCAAAATAACCTTACATCTTACTAATAAAAGACATCAGTAGTCACCTTAGCTTAAAACCCAAAACAAAATACCGCTAAAGTGAGTAATATCACCAGTCTAATACTAGTATTTAGTTGTCAGAATATTACATATGAAAATGATCTTAAGGAAGACATGCGAATATAATAAACCCAAACATCAGCAGCATGGAGTACACTTAAATCTTGTCCAGTATATCTTTGACCAATACGATTCTAGCATCATCTGGAATGCTAAGAAAGAAATCGAGGTCACTCTCGCTGTTGCACAGGTATCTGGCAACATGAACTCTTGCTTCCAAGCAGGGGAACTCGAAGCCGTCAAGCATCTTGTAAACCTTCATGCGTTTCTCACTTGTCTCCAACTTCGATGTTTTTTTCTTTGCGATATCACCTATCTTGCTTGCTATCTCACCCATGTGATCATCGTTTCGACTACAATACTCGCTCACCTTGACAATGAAAGGGTCTGCATCCTCAGTTTCAATCCGTCTACACTTCGACTTCCCACTTCGTCGGGATGTGTTAGAGCTCGATGCAATACCCCGTGATATGTACTCGGTTGAGGACTCTTCAAAGTTGCATGAACTGGGCATGGATGGAGTTTGTGTCGGCTCCGTGTTACCGGTATTGAGGTAGTCTTGTAGGGCGTCTGCAAACCCTTGAGCTTGTTCTCCGGTTGCACGGTCCTTACCAAAAATATCCACCCAATCATTAAAAAACGGCCAAGTTTTGAATCGCATTGTTCGCACGGATGGCTCCGCCCTCTGTCCATGAAAGTTATACATGGCCGGTATTGAGAAGAATTGAGAAGTACACGGATTAGATAGAATGACTATGTTTTAATTGTATATTAAAAATAGTAATTGAATGATAAGTTTAGTAAAAAATGAATGCAAACCTTGACGTACGCTTCCCACACTTCATCGGTCACGTCGATCATGAAGTTGGGACTTAGTCCAATGCCACTGGTGCCAAACATCAGGGACAAGGCGTTGTAGCATTTCTTCCATGAATGAATTTACTAGAGATGTGTGGGTCGGCCTTCAGGTCAGTGCCGGGAAAACGGGTTGCTAATGATTGCTCCAATAAATGAAGATAACCTGTCCTAAAACCATTGTCGTTCTTATATCCTCGAACAACCAACTCCTTGAGCGACTCGATGAGATGTTGCTCCTCAATGAAATTCCAAGTCCTTCTTGATTGGGTTGGGCCCTTATTGTTACCCTTTTGGCTCTTATTGTTCATATCTAAGGGACATGAGGCATGAGGTTATTTACATCAACATAGTGAAATAATTTGATTGCCCAATAAATGAAGATAATAAAATTGCACTAAATTTTCCACTACCACAACACCAGCAACCATCTCTTCCCTGCAATGCAAAGAGCTAGTGGGTCGTATATTTAATAGTTAGAACTTTGAAATTCCAAGTCATATGCTGAAAAGTTGATAACAATGGTGTCGATTTCATTGACAACAGCATGGGAAAAAACATTGTGCATTTTAAATGAATAAACTTCAAGTCTTGTTTATAGCTGTCATGGGAAACAATATACTGCTATGAATTTTCATAGATAAGTTATGAATCAAAGGTACAATTGTTCAGGCCACAATACATTACACAAGTGCATATTAACAAAGTTCATAAGGTATTGCATTACAGGAATTTTACTAGAGCCGGTACATATCTACAATATTTTTTTAGGAATGTCTCGCCCACCGAATAAACATTAATTTAATAGGATCAATCCCGGGTGTTCCACATTTCGAGGGCAATGGTATCTCTCCATTGGGTCCACGATTGGGATGACTCCACTTGGTCGATATAGCCTACATCCGTATTGGCATCGAAATTGGGATCACTACATAGGTCGGGTACCTCACTTTCTATTGGGTCGATGGTGGCGTTGGTATGAATGAAATTATGAAGTAAACAACATGCCAAGATGATATGATTTTGTGTCTTGATTGGATAGTATGAGTTACTCCTAAGAATGCCCCAACGGGCTTTGAGAACACCAAATGAACGTTCAATAACATTACGGGCTCTAGCATGTTTGAGATTAAAGTACTCATGGGGTGTTTGGGGTCCTTGGGATGCATGATTCCACTCTTGTAAGTGATATCTTACACCCCTGTATGGTGCCAAAAAACCTTGCCCGTTTGTGTAGCCTCCGTCACACAAATAGTAATTGCCTGCCACATTCAAACAAACATTGTGTTCAGGAAAGAAAGGGCACGCAAATTGGATAATTTGTGTACTGGTGAATTATTTACAATTGAAGACTGATGAAATGAAAGAACAAAATTGAGCTACTATGAATAATCAGAAAAAATATTGGGAATATACCATTTGGGACTTTTAACCCATTCGGCCGGGATATGGCATCACGTAAGACTCGTCCATCGGCTGCGGATCCTTCCCATCCAACCAAGACAAATGAATAATTCATGTGACGGTCACATACACCCAACACATTCACGGAAACAAAACCCTTCCTGTTTCTGTATCTAGGTTTGTCATGGAGTCTGACTTGCACAGGAATATACGTGTCATCTAGTGCACCTAGACAACCCTATATTTCAATGAGATTACTAAATTTTATTAATTGCGTTAATAATTTGAAAGAATCCCGAATACCATCAAAGGAAGGATACCAAATTGCATTGAGTGAGTAATGGGTTTGTTACCTTAAAATGTTTCCACCGATCCTGTTGCTCATCGATTTCGATAGGCTTGGGTTGAACTAGAAGCACGGTGTGTAGTTTTAACAAACACTTCAGCACACTATTGAAGTGCTTGCTTGTCGTGTACCCACTTCTGGTGAAATCATCTTTCACTACTCTATTTTTCTTGTGATGTGAAAGAATAGAAAGAAAGATAGCGACTTGTTCTGGAATTGGTAGATGTCTGGTGGGTTGTAGCCCACCTAAGTTCTCCAACAGGTAACACAAACGACAAAATGTGTCACGGTTCATTCTTAGATGGTTGATGCAGGCTTCATCGGTGGTGAGTGTTAGAGAACGAACGTGCTCTAATTGACGACTAACGTTTAGCGACAAATTGTATTTTCTACTGCTCGCTCAGTGGTTTTCTCTATGTCTATTGGCTCGATAGAACCTTATGTATGCGAAAGTCATGAGCATGAGAAAGGCTTTGATAGATGAATTGATTGCCTCGACACCACCGACTATTATCTCCAGATCGGTATATTCATCCATGTTCATAGTCTAATATGTATCATCACAAGAGGGGTCAAAACATAACTATTTGCAAACTAGGCTAGACTACATCATTTTAGAATGTATTGAAATATGTATATTCGCACAAGAAATGTAAATGCCCGTTTTTTCGTATTCTTCGATATAATCCGTTAACTAAATTGGTTGGTAATCTGCACTCAATTTTAATACGTAGATTGTAGGTGTAGCCATTAGGCAGACAGTAATGAAATGAGCCCCCCGACACTGTAAATTGATTTTATAGTGATGAACAAACTTGAGCAAGTGTTAAGTAGATGATCGACTGCTCTGGGGAATATAGGAAGATCCTAATGGGAAGTCTAGAGGTGTCCACAAAACTGAAATGAAAGAAAACACACATTGCAGGTATGAATGCAGGCAAATTAACAAAGCATGGTTGCACTAAAATGAAATGAAATCATCCAGTGAGGATCTCCTAAACTAATGAGATTAGATTTTAGTCAATGATCATGGTAATCTTAATCAATTTAATAAAGCATGGGTGCATTAAAATGAAATGAAATCATCCAGTGAGGATCTCCTAAACTAATGAGATTAGATCTTAATCAATGATCCTGATAATCTTAATCAATTTAACAAAGCATGGGCGTAATAAAATGAAATGAAATCATCCAGTGAGGATCTCCTAAACTAGTGATTATAGATTTTAGTCAATGATCATGACAATTTTAATTAATTTAATGACTGAACAAATATCCATTTAGATAATTTCTCGTTGTTGTTGTATTAGTTAATTAAGCTTGGTTTTCTACTATGATGGCATGGAGACAAACAAATAACGGCAGGTATGCACAATGTGAGTTGTAATTGCAGTTATGACCTAGAACTACAGCAACAAACCCAATCATATTCGAAATGATAGCACATTCGACTATGCAAAGCAGAAAAGTAAGTAAATAAATATTCCAAAGCTCAAAGCACATCACTGACCTGTACGAGCTTGCAAATCACAGTGATATCAACAATCTTGTGGAAATGGAGCCCTTCCAATTAGATCCAAACTGCATCCAAGTAACAGCAAAAAATAATTTATTAAGACAAAGGTTGCATATTAATATTTCAGGCCACAAAATTTGCATTAAAAACATAATTCATATAATGGGAATTTTAGATGGACAAAGTCCAACAACAAAACTTATAGTAGAATACTTAAACCCATTTCTCTTTTGTATAGTAAGTTATCAACTGAAAAGTAAATTATACATTAAGTAAGACTGAATCATTTTAATAAATCAAGAATAGTATCCAATTACTGTCCCAACAAGGAATAATTATTTTTATGCCCTCTGGTTATTTTATCAACTATTTGGTCTATCTTATTTTCTTCAAAAAAATTACAGCATAAAATATCATATGGAAAGATGCCCTTGACAAGGGAATATGCATAGATATTTGATCTCAGAATAGGTCGAATTAAAACAATTTTCACCAAAGCATTAAGAACACTAATAATGCGTGGATGTCACCATTCCCTCAGATTATAAGCAAATCAAGCAAGCAATTATTAATACAAAATTCCCATATACACAGAATATGCGTGGATGTGCCATTCCCTAATATTTTTTGCTCTCATGGAACCGACATCTTACAAAATTCAAGTGTTAGTGATTTAATTTGAAAGTTCTAACCTCTAAATTGTTCCGAGTTAATATCATGCTATCCTAAACTCTAATCCATTCTATATTCCCCACTCAAAAATTCAGAAGGCATTGTATTATAGGACAAAACAACAAGGAGGAACCCCAACTGTCATCAAATTTCATGTGAGTGCTCATACATTTTAGCTTTCTTGAGGCTGACACAACCCCATCACTGACAATAAGAGACTAAGACTTTCTTTCTGACCAAATCACCAATGGGTTTGGAAAGAAGAAGCTATATGCCGATAATCAATTATTTAAAAAAGTACCGGGGTCAGGTGATTCAGTGAATAGAACTGAGTAGTTCAAGCTATTCCAATGAAGAAATGACTAAGTGGTTTCTTTTTAAAAAAAACTCAAATCCCTCACATTTAAATTTAGGCTCAGAATACCAGACAAACTAAAAGTTCCTAATCAATTCATCTCAAACAAGGTCTCCTTGCCCAATACTAGTAAAACTAAAAGGTCCAGGTCTGAACCTTAAGCAAAACAATGATAATTAAACATCTTAATCAAGAAAACTCAACCAAACTTCGATTCACGAAACACCGAACAATTCAACTAATTTCGAATTAAAAGATCCTCCTTCAATACCTAGGGCTCGAAATCAAGTAAGGAAGATGCCCATTAATTTCGTTTGCTTGCTTCAATTGAAATGACAAACAACAGAGCACGGTTATCAAAAACACTCACCGTCCCAACCTTGACGAATTTCAATCGAACCAACGAATCGCCAAAATTCCAACAAGTCACTTCAGTTGCAGGTCCGAAATCTAATTCATATACATTCACACATTAATTCAAGTATAAATACAACAGTGATCATACATTGCTCGGAGAAACTTTGAGAATCAAAAGAAGAGTGTTACGAAGCAGTTTGCAAATAGGGTGAAAAAACAACCCAAAGGATTCAAAATAGAAGAGTGCAAGACATATTGCAATCCGGTTAAAAAATAGAAAAGGACAGACCATTATTCCTATATTCAGCATTCAATTCTCCATTTTGGGTTACCAAACATAAATTCTTTTCTGAGAAATACAGAACCTAGGATTCTCATCTAAATAATGAAATCAAACACGAAACTTCTTTTTTTCTACCCTATTTCATCAATACCTGCCTTGTCTTCTTACTGTATGAGCTCTTCAAATCCGTTTCCTTTCATGTTTGTGTCGGAATGCTTGTTTGTAAACGCACACTGGGGTCTTCACCAAGTCCTCAAACAGAGAGTTTGTGTACTTGCAGCAATATTTCTTGATTGTTAAACTTGCTAAATACACTGGCTAAAACCATGAAAATAGGGCGAAAAAACTTACCACAAATACTCCGATCTACTTTTCCAGTTGTGGCTCGTGGTCCTCCCAACGCCGACGACTATCTTCCTATGGTAGGCTTCATGACTGTGGCATCCATTTCCAGGTCGATGGCTTTTTTCTTCTGAACAATGCCTGATATCTCTTTGATTTCGCCGGAGTCGAGAAACGAGAAATTGGGGGTTGTGGCTTTGCAAAATCAGGGGCTCGATTGGGGTTTCTCAAATTTGGGTGGAATTGATGTTTTTGGATCTTATATGCAATGGCACATTGGAGGTTTTTAGCATAAGTAAGGACAAATACGTCATTTATTTCAAAAAAGCAAGGGCACATTGGGGAGAAAAAAAGTTACTGTTGGGTTGATTTTAAACCCACCAAAATTGGTGGGTTTATAAACCTTGGGCTGTAGCCTCCTCAATCACCCGGGCCATGCTTATTAAACCAAGGGGATCCTCCGGGCCCAGTTTATTGTCTCATCTTGTAACCCCCAAACCAAACGGGGGTTTAGGTTGGTTTATAATCCGAAACCAACCTAAACCCCCAATCCAAACACCCCCTTAGTGGACTAAATTATTATTGATGGATTTAAGTTATGTGTTCGGGCCGAACACAAGATACTTAAGCCCATCAGAAGACCCAACCCAATTCTTCCTCTAGGTCCCTGGTGTAGCCTATATATAGCTTTTTTCCATCAGCGCCTCAAAGCACACAGATCACAGAAAACACGTGATAGTGAGAGAGAAGACAGAACTGAGATTTCTCGAAGGATCGTTGGTCACGCAACGTTCGAGAAAGGCTGTAGGAATACATCAGAAGATCAAAGAGGTCTAGGGTTACGAAAGATCAATCTTTGGCCCGTTTTCTTCTAGATTGATCAAAAGGTATAACTCTTTTATTCCGCTGCGTTTGTTATATCTAGCATGGAACTGTTGGAACCGACGGATCGCCGGCCCTATGCTATCGGAATCGGGATCCAAAGATAAATCGCAGCGGAAAGAAATCATACCCTTGTAGACCTCTTGATCTTCTGATGTATTCCTCTGAGCCCTTCTCGAACGTTGCGTGGCCAACGATCCTTCGAGAAAAATCAGTTCCGCTCTCTCTCACTTATCACGTGTTTTCTGTGATCTGTGTTCTATTTTTATGAGAGGCGCTGATGAAAAGAGCTATATATAGGCTACACCAGGGACCTAGAGGAGGAATTGGGTTGGGCCTCCTGATGGGCTTTAGTATCCTGCGTTCGGCCCGAACACATAACTGAAGCCCATCAATAATAATTCAGTCCACTAGAGAATTATTATTGAACTACCATCCCAATCCCATATTTAATATGGGCTCCTTATTATGTGTACATTTATTTCCCCGTGTTTAAGATATCGAATGTCCGTAAATTAAATAAGTTACTGACAACTTAAATAATTTACATCTAATTCCAAGAGTAGTACCACTCATCCTTATTATCATGTCGGATTAAATCCACCTGCAGGGTTTACATGATAATCCTTATGAGCTCCTCAAGGGGACATTATCATCCTAAATAATTAGGACACGGATTCCTTCTATAATCAACAGAACACCATATAAACAATGCTATCTCCCAACTCACCGAGTTTATTGATTTATGAATAAATCTCACCCATTGGCAAATTAAAGAAATAAACATTGAGCATACGTGCCCGTTATTATATAGGGATTAAGAAGATGTACATCCATAATAACAGAGGTCTTGTTCTATTATATAGTCAGTATAAAACGAACAACCTCAAATGGTCCTGCTCAATACACACAAAGTGTACTAGTGTAGTTTTATAGTCAAGACAGACTAATACCAAACTACACTACAACCATTCCGATGATTTGTCCAAATCCATCTTGGTTGTGAGCTACTATTTATAATTTATAAGAAACTGATAACATGATCTTCTGTGTGGCACCACACACCAAGTTATCTATAATATAAATTAATTGGACATTGCATAAACATATATAACAAATATAAAATGCAAACATATGACCAATGTGATTCTCATTCCATAAACGATGTTCATACAAAAATCTAGGCTTATAGTATACATCCTAACAATCTCCCACTTATACTAAAAGACTATGCTTCTATAAGCGCCGCCACACATCTAATTCCCATCCCTTCAACATGCCCATCAAAAGCTTTCGCTGGGAGGGCCTTTGTGAAAGGATCTGCTAGGTTATCTGCTGATGCAATTTTGGCGACAACAACTTCTCCTCGCTTTACGATGTCTCGTATCAGGTGGTACTTGCGCTCAATGTGTTTACTTGCTTTATGGGCTCGTGGTTCCTTCGAGTTTGCCACTGCACCACTGTTATCACAATAAATTGTGATAGCTTTGGGCAAACCAGGAATCACTTCTAAGTCCATCAAGAAGTTCCTGAGCCATACAGCTTCTTTGGCTGCCTCAGAGGCTGCCACATACTCAGCTTCCATGGTGGAGTCTGAAACGCATTTCTGCTTAACACTCCTCCATATAATGGCTCCACCTCCTAAGGTAAACACATAACCCGAGGTAGATTTACTGTTGTCCCTATCCGACTGGAAATCAGAATCTGTGTAACCCACAGGAAGCACATCATCTGCTTGGTAAACCAGCATATAATTTCTAGTCCTTTTCAGGTACTTTAAAATATGCTTTACCGCAGTCCAATGTCCTTGTCCTGGGTTACTTTGATATCTGCTAACCATGCCCACGGCAAAACAGATATCTGGCCTCGTACATAGCATTGCATACATTAGGCTTCCTACGGCCGAAGCATAAGGAACTGCCTTCATGTCCTCTATCTCCTTTGGTGTCTTAGGACACATCTCCTTAGATAAAGGTACTCCATGTCGAAAAGGTAGAAAACCTTTCTTGGAGTTTTGCATGCTAAAACGAGCTAGAATGGTATCAATGTACGAAGCTTGAGATAAGCATAACATTCTTTTCTTGCGATCTCTTATCACTTTGATCCCAAGAATATGTCCTACTTCTCCCAAGTCCTTCATATCAAACTGCTTGGACAGCCATACCCTTACGTCTGACAACACCTTGACATTGTTGCCAATGAGCAAGATGTCATCTACGTATAGTACAAGAAATACCACCACGTTTCCATCACTCTTCTTGTATACACATGACTCATCCGGACATTGAATGAATCCATAAGACTGGATTACCTCATCAAAACGGATGTTCCAAGATCTCGAAGCTTGTTTCAATCCATAAATGGACCGATTAAGCTTACACACAAGATGCTCTTTGCCCTTTGCAACGAACCCTTCTGGTTGCTTCATATAGATGTTTTCTTCAAGACTACCGTTAAGGAAAGCAGTCTTGACATCCATTTGCCAAACCTCATAATTCATATGAGCAGCAATAGACAAAAGAATCCGGATAGACTTAAGCATGGCTACCGGCGAAAAGGTTTCCTCATAATCGATTCCTTCTTTTTGAGTGTACCCCTTCGCAACAAGCCTTGCTTTGAAAGTTTCTACTTTCCCGTCTGATCCTCTTTTCCTTTTGTAGACCCACTTACATCCAATGGCTTTTACACCATTTGGTGGTTCTACTAGCTCCCAGACTTGATTAGAATCCATAGATTCTAATTCAGAATTCATAGCTTTTTGCCAAGATTCTGCATCTTTATCTTGGAGTGCTTCGTCATAGGTCCAAGGATCAGATTCATGTTCACCAGATACCAAGTCCGAAGACTCTCCCAAAAACATGAATCTATCAGGCTGTCTAACAACCCTCCCACTACGACGAGGCACTTGTGGTAATTGTGTATCATTAGTGACACATTGTGCAGACCCCTGTGGTATCTCATCTTGTACTAGTGGTACTAAGGTAGGGATTTCCCCTCTGATTTCCTCTAGAACAATTTTACTCGTGGGCTTGTGGTTCATTACATAGTCCTCTTCTAAGAATCGGGCATTTGTGCTAACAATGACCTTCTGATCCTTAGGACTATAAAATAAACCACCTTTCGTTCCTCTAGGATAGCCCACAAACAGCCGAACATCCGTACGAGATTCCAACTTATCAGCATCTCCCTTCAGCACATGTGCTGGACTACCCCAAATCCGAATGTGTTTAAGACTAGGCTTACGCCCATTCCACAATTCTGTGGGAGTAGAGGGTACTGTCTTAGAAGGTACCAAGTTTAGAATATACGCTGCCGTTTCCAGGGCATATCCCCAAAACGAATTCGGTAATTCCGAATAACTCATCATCGATCTAACCATTTCCATGAGAGTTCTATTCCTTCGTTCTGCCACACCATTCTGTTGGGGTGTACCAGGTGCAGACAATTGGGATTGAATCCCAGCCTCTGATAAGTAATTCCTAAACTCTCCTAAGAGGTACTCGCCACCACGATCAGATCGTAGTGTTTTGATACATTTACCATGACGCTTCTCCACATCAGCCTTGTACTCTTTGAATTTATCAAAGCACTCAGACTTGCGGCGCATCAAATAAATATACCCATATCTCGAAAAATCGTCTATAAATGAGACAAAATATTCGAAACCACCTCTTGCCTGGATAGTCATAGGACCACACAAATCAGAATGAACCAATTCCAACACTTCTTTGGCTCTATACCCCTTGGCTTTAAAAGGCCTCTTGGTCATTTTTCCTTCCAAGCAGGACTCGCAGGTCGGATAGTTTTCCACTTCCAATGAACTCAAAGGTCCATCGGCTATCAACCTTTGAATCCTACTCAAGTTAATGTGACCTAGTCTTAGATGCCAAAGATATGTTTGGTTCATTTTAGAAGGTTCTTTTCTCTTATTTGAGTTAGAAGATGTATTATTAATTTCCAGTTGTTGCATCGTAGGAGTTATTGGATTAAGAGTATATAAATTGCCAACCAACGTACCAGAACAGACAATAACCCTATTTTTCTTGACAACCACTTTGCCATCAAAAGAAACAGAATATCCATCCAAAAATAACTTAGAAACCGAAATCAAGTTCTTTCTAAAAGAAGGTACGTAAAGACAATTCCTCAAAACCAAAGTCTTGTTCCTATCAAAAGATAAATAAACATCTCCCACTGCAACTGCCGCCACTTTCGTAGCGTTGCCCATGTAGATGGTAATCTCGCCCTCACTAAGTCGCCTGGTTTCCTGGAACCCCTGCAAAGAATTGCAGACATGATCAGTGGCTCCCGTATCTACACACCAGGTACCGGTAGATAACACCGCTAAACATGTTTCAGTAATTAGTGAGTAAGATTTACCTTCTTTGTTCTCCTTTTTCTTGGGACAATCTACCTTCCAATGTCCAGGCTGCTTGCATGAGAAGCACTTGCCCTTCGGCTTTTTCACGCCACCTTGTGGCCCAGCCTTTTGAGGTCCATTCGCTTTGTTTGCCGAAGGATTCTGTTTCTTTTTCTTCTTTCCACCTTTCGGCTTAGAATTAGAAACATTTTCAGCAACGTAAGCTTGAGCACTTTGACGAAATAGTCCTTCTGCCGATTTGAGTTCTGTCAGAAGTTCCGCCAAGGAATACATCCTTTTGTTCATATTATAATTAAGGCGGAACTGCTCAAAACTCTTAGGCAGTGTTTGGAGCACGATATCGACCTGGGTTTCCCCATCGATTTCAGCTCCAAGGACTTCCATCTCATTCAAATGAGCCATCATCTTAAGGACGTGATCACTCACAGGTGTCCCTTCAGACATGGTGGTCGTCATTAAGTTTCTCATTGCCTCCTGTCTGGCAGCCCGACTCTGGTGTCCGAAGAGTTCTCTAAGATTGTGCATCATATCATAGGCAGTGGGCATGGCCTGATGCTGATGTTGCAGTACATTTGACATGGAAGCCAAAATGTAACACCGCGCCATCTCATCTGCCTTAACCCACTTTCTATAATGCACTTTCTCCTCTTCAGTAGAGTTTTCATCAGGCATGTCAGGACAGTGCTCATGGAGTACAAACTTGTACTCCTCAGCAGTTAGGACAATATCCAGGTTTCTTTTCCAGTCAATATAATTAGGACCAGTAAGTTTGTTTTCTTTGAGTATAACAGCAAGTGGATTGAAAGACATAATGAAATCCTGAGAATCATATAAATAAATAAATAAATACACAGGTCATAACATATAGAATTTAAAGCCTATATTGTTCCCTCAAACAATATAATTAAATTCACCAACACCTCAAAAACACCGTGAACTTCGCATGCCACGATAGTGTGGACGTATGCTAATTCAAACATTTGTAAGAGGAGGTTTTACCCATTAATTTCATTATCTTGTCAAACAAAATAAAATTAATAGTTGGTTTAGCTTCAGCCATGCAAACAACAGCACTTACTCCGATGGGAAGGATACTATCATATGCACCTAAGTGTGTACCATTTCTTAATACTAAGTCCATTATCTAGGATTGTATCTCTTCAGATGGAGAAGATCATACGCTCCTAAATAATTTTCTATAATTATCCTTAGAGGAAGTTTGATCCAGTGATCCGCAATCAAACTCATCCGATGTGGAAGAAGGCACTCAAAGCCAACGTGTAAGTTTAAATGCATCACTTACAAACCAGTAATGGAGGCTATGGGATTTATTCAAAATAAATCCCTCTCCCACTTAGTTATTTAAATGAGGGATTTTAGCATGCAATAACATATAACATTCAAAAGCATGCTTGATAAAACAACAAACAAAAAGAAAGGCAATAAATACGGAATAATATAAATCCAACTATTATGGCCACTTCGATTGAATGTTTGCCTGCTAAACGGGGATCGACCTGCCCGGTCAGGTCGCGGGGATCGACCTGCCCGGTCAGGTCGCGGGGTGCGGGGCAGCGCCCCGTTAGAAAAAATTAGGGTTTAAAACCCTAATCAGCACCAACATCCAGCGAACAGAATCAGCGCCAAATCCAGCGATTGTTGCGCAAATCCAGCAGGTTGTTGCACAGAATCAGCGCCAATCTACTGATCTGATCGATCAGCCCCATCGAGCAATCTGTTCCAGCGCCTAGCAATCTTGATCGAACAGCCCCTTCGAACGCCAATCCTAGTTCGAATAGAAGTCTCGATCGAACAGGAATCCTATACAGAATCTAGTTCGAACATCTACCAATCCTATACAGAATCTAGTTCGAACATCTACCAAACCCTATGCAGAATCCTTGTAGGATCAGAATACACCATATGAGATCGAACAAAATTACATCGAGAACAAATCAAGAATATGTAAAACCTAACACGACAAACCGCCGTGTTTTTACTATTACAATCATGCAACCAACCCAAAATAAAAACCTCGACAGGTCCGAGGGTTTAGATCATACATTAAACATACATACAGACCATAATAGTTGGATATATAGGTAACCTGCAAAACCGAGTTATCCTATGCAATCCTACTATCATACAATCTGAATATAAAACGTATGAAAAAGCATAAGATCGTAATATATAACCGATCCAATTACATAGAACCAGAAACCGTGGCTCTGATACCAATTGTTGGAACCGACGGATCGCCGGCCCTATGCTATCGGAATCGGGATCCAAAGATAAATCGCAGCGGAAAGAAATCATACCCTTGTAGACCTCTTGATCTTCTGATGTATTCCTCTGAGCCCTTCTCGAACGTTGCGTGGCCAACGATCCTTCGAGAAAAATCAGTTCCGCTCTCTCTCACTTATCACGTGTTTTCTGTGATCTGTGTTCTATTTTTATGAGAGGCGCTGATGAAAAGAGCTATATATAGGCTACACCAGGGACCTAGAGGAGGAATTGGGTTGGGCCTCCTGATGGGCTTTAGTATCCTGCGTTCGGCCCGAACACATAACTGAAGCCCATCAATAATAATTCAGTCCACTAGAGAATTATTATTGAACTACCATCCCAATCCCATATTTAATATGGGCTCCTTATTATGTGTACATTTATTTCCCCGTGTTTAAGATATCGAATGTCCGTAAATTAAATAAGTTACTGACAACTTAAATAATTTACATCTAATTCCAAGAGTAGTACCACTCATCCTTATTATCATGTCGGATTAAATCCACCTGCAGGGTTTACATGATAATCCTTATGAGCTCCTCAAGGGGACATTATCATCCTAAATAATTAGGACACGGATTCCTTCTATAATCAACAGAACACCATATAAACAATGCTATCTCCCAACTCACCGAGTTTATTGATTTATGAATAAATCTCACCCATTGGCAAATTAAAGAAATAAACATTGAGCATACGTGCCCGTTATTATATAGGGATTAAGAAGATGTACATCCATAATAACAGAGGTCTTGTTCTATTATATAGTCAGTATAAAACGAACAACCTCAAATGGTCCTGCTCAATACACACAAAGTGTACTAGTGTAGTTTTATAGTCAAGACAGACTAATACCAAACTACACTACAACCATTCCGATGATTTGTCCAAATCCATCTTGGTTGTGAGCTACTATTTATAATTTATAAGAAACTGATAACATGATCTTCTGTGTGGCACCACACACCAAGTTATCTATAATATAAATTAATTGGACATTGCATAAACATATATAACAAATATAAAATGCAAACATATGACCAATGTGATTCTCATTCCATAAACGATGTTCATACAAAAATCTAGGCTTATAGTATACATCCTAACAGGAACCCGATTAATTAATTGCATAGAGTCGGTGATCCATCGGTTCCAACACATACATGCATAGATCATACCCAACCCAATATAGTTCCGACACCACCACACACGATGGCGTCGTCCCTCCAACATCTCTCTCTCACCTCCAAGAGAACCTCCGACAACATCTCCGGCTAAAAGGACGGAGGAAAAGAGAGAAAACCAAGAAGAGAGAAAAGTTGGCTAGGGTTAGGGTTTAGGGTTTTGAGATGGTTTTTCGCCATTTTCAGGCGAACGATAAATCGGAATAGAAATTCGAGACTTATTCTAGGCTCGACTCGTCAAAACCTACATTGTGTGCGAAAATCGGCCGAAACCGACAACTTTGAAATTTTCCGGTGAACTCCAATGGAGGCACCACCGTGCCAGTGGCGCCGGTGGTGGCGCGCCGGAGGCCGAAAAAGAAACGAGAGAGAGAAGAGAGACTTACATGTTTTCGGTGCTTTTGGCTCGTTCGAAGAAAGAGATGAAAAATGAACTGAAGGAGCCTCTATTTATAGATTTCGAAAGTTACTATTCACCGGTAAATATCTCGTTTACTATTCACTGTAAATATCTTCTGATATTTTTGAAACCTCGTGTTTTGTTCTTTTCATCGCCGTTTGAGCTACAGATCTCCGATTGATCTCTAGTTCATTTCTATCTTCTCGTTTTTCCAAAACGCATCTAGTGATATAAAAATATCCTATGTTCCACGTCTAGGTAAACTATCGATCTCATACATACATTAAACACTTATCTGAAACGCACGTATTTAAACAGTTAAAACATACACATATATATTAAATCCTGAGTTTAAATATTTAATTAATAGATTATGTTTCATTTTGGTCCAGGATGCTACACTCCTTACTTTCGGTTATGATGTTTTTGGGATGATGTTTCTTGCTACTGTTGTTTCTCTATTTTGTAAGACTAGCCTGTAATTTCCCTACATTTTTATGAACAACTATATAAGCCTTGTTGTGGATTTATGTGTGCAGATTATGGTTTTACAAAAATTAGTTACTATGTTGAAAATTCTTGTAATATGCAGAAAACATAGGGTACTATTTGTCTTTGCTTGTTTTGGCTCACTGGGACAAACAATCTAAACCGAGTTATATACAAAAAACACAAGTTGCTATTTGTCTTTGCTTGCATCATAATTATTCTGCTTTGTGTTAGGGTGTGTGAATATATAATAACTACTGCACTAGGTACTCTTGTTTTTAGTTTGGATGTCTTAGCTAAATCTAATGCTTGGTACCTGCACATGAATATTTGTCTCAAATTTCTAGAGCAACCAATCTAAAGGCCAAATGAGTTTTGTTTAATAGTTGCATTTTAATAAAATAGGAGTCCTGTTACTATATAAAGATCTTACTACCTGAGGGCCATAACAGAGTTCCAGTTCGGATCCTGCTTTGACATTTTCTATTGCTCGTATGAAAAGAGTACGAGAAAAGAAATATGTGTGAACATTCGACTGGCAAGAATGGTTAAATAAACTGCCGCCTGAATATACAGCTTGAGCCACTTGGATCTACAAAAATATCATTAGACAGATTCAGGACATATAAAAATCTCAGTATTCAAATTAAACCAAATTGAAACTTGAACCAAAAGAATAGCAGTTCAGTTACATAAAAGCAAAGTTTTTTGGGAAGTTGCAACAAAAAGAAAAAATTAAAATCCAATGTTATTGTCGAGAGTTATTAGAAAACTCAAGTAACATTAGGCCCTAGGAAAAGTCTCAAAGGTGATATTGGGCCTTAGAATAACTTAAGCCTCAAGTTTCTCCAACAACAAAATAACTCTTCAAAATGCAATGGCAACCTGATGTGTTATCTAGTCTAATAACCTGGACAACATCATCCATGCCTTGAGCCTCTTTTAAGAGTTGTTTATTTTTCTTCTCAAGGACACTAGCAACAAGGAAAACAATTAGAGCACCTTGCTGATCTGTCCATCCGGTCTGCAAATTTTTCCTCTCAAACTTTCCATACTGCTTGAGCTCTTTTTGACTGATTTTAACTTCACTTGGGCCTACTTCTACTGTACACATTTATTGTGAAGTATTTTGTTACTCGGTGATCACATTGGAATGTTACTTTCTACTCTGCATTGACATTTACTACTTATTTAATGGATATATTAACTCAATTCTTCAAACAATAGGTGTAATCTTTACTTATTTGACAGGTTGGTTTTTGTTTTATTTTAGGTCTATTTTGACATGGAAAACGAACATCGTCCACGGGATGTGATGACCACTGAAGAAATAAACAATGACAAAAGTATAGCAGCTATCCAACAAAGTTCTGATGAAAATGATGAGACTCAATCATGTGATGTCGATGAGACCCAACCACCTGATAGTCTAGAGGTTGAAAGTGATGAACCTGAAGGTGATTCTATCGAGGAAGTTTTCTATGATATTGAAATAAGAGGTACTATCAATCCTTCATATTAAAACTGAATTTTGAAAGTATATACATTTTTTTAAATATTTTCATTAACTATACATAAAGATTTATTGATGACTATAACAATCGAGTATATATTTGTTTATATTTAGATAGTCAAGGTAATGTGTGGAAAAAACGTGGGGCAACTCATGCAAAAGACGTTTGGACTCTACCTAAAGGTGAATGTGCCCCCTCGCGCACGACCATGCGCCAACCTCCAGTAGCTCCACCCGGCTCGTGCATGACCGTGCGCGCCAGTGCGCCCTGCAGCCTGCGCTGCTTCTTCTGGCTGCTTCTTGCTGCGGCGGCAACGACCCCTCCTGGTCCACCGGCGACCTCGTTCCAACCTCCTCCATCTCCAGCCACCCCTACCGGACCCCGGTGTGAGAGTATCTCTTCCCCAACCCCAAAACTCACACATACATGCATATATATACAAACACACACACTAAACTCTTGGCCGGCGACTTCCAGTCACCGGCGACCATCACCAAGCCTTGCCAGCGCATCACCAGCGTCGGTCATCACTTTCCCACGACGGCGCCACCTGCACCGCCCTCAACAGCATGCAACACACACACACACACTAAGTCACACACACACATGCTATATACACACACAAACTCCGATCAGCCCCGGCACCGCCACCCACGGCACCGCCACCCCTCCGGCAGCTCACCCTTACCTCCAGGCTGGCCTCTGGCAGCAACTCCGGCGAGAGAGAGTGGGAGAGAGAGAGAAATCAAAGGAGAGAGAAAAGTTGGCTAGGGTTAGGGTTTAGAGTTTTGAGATGGTTTTTCGTCATTTTCCGGCAAACGAGAAATTGAAATTGAAATTCGAGACCTATTCTAAACTCGTCTCATTGAGACCTACGTCGTGTGCGAAAATCAACCGAAACTGACAACGTTGAAATTTTCCGGCCATCGAAGACCGAAACAGAATAGAGAGAGAAGAGAGAGAAAGACTTACAAGTTTTCGTTGTTTTCGGCTCATTAAAAAAAACGGTGATTTTTGAATCGAAAACACCCCTATTTATAGAAATCCCGAAAGTCATTATTCATCAAAAATATCTGAATCACTATTCATCAGTTGAAAAGTCCAAGTTACTATTCACCGTAAATATCTTTCGGTTTTCCGAAACTTCATGTTTCGCCCTTTTTGTCATTGTTTGAGCTACGGGTCTCCGATTGACCCCTAGTTCATTTCTATCTTCTTGTTTTTCCAAAATGCATCTAATGGTATAAAAATATCCTATGTTCCATATCCAAGAAAATTATCCGTCTAAAACATGTTTTATACACGTATCTGAAACGCACGTAATTAATGTAAACAGTCAAAATATACGCACATAATTATTAAGTCATGCGTTTAAATATTTACTTAATAAATTATGCTTTGTTTTGGTCTGGGGTGCTACATCCCTTACCCCTTAAAAGAATTTCATCCTCGAAATTAAACGCGTAACTAGAAAGAAAATAAATCGTGTACCTAGGAAAGGTAGGTCGGGGTACTTCTTCAGAATTTCATCCTCCAATTCCGAAGTTGCTTCTTCCAATCCATGGCGGCTCCGCTGGACTTTTACTATAGCCATTTCCTGATTCTTTAGTTTTCATTTTTCTATGTCTTCTTGTTCAATTATATGATTTGGATCGAATATATACTTACATAGCATAGACACGTGAAAAACATTATATACTCCAGTGAAGTCTGATGGCAGTGCTAAACGGTACGCGACCTCTCCAACTTGATCTAAAATTTCGAACGACCCTACGTACCTCGGCTTCAACTTTTCTCTTTTTCCAAAATGATGGACTTCTTTGGTGGGAGACACTTTGAGAAAAACTTTGTCTCCAACTTCGAACTTCAGCTCCCTTCTTCTTTTGTCTGCATATGTTTTTTGCCGATCTTGGGCTACTTGTATTCTGTCCCAAATCTTCTTTATCACCTCAACCGTTTGATTCACCAATTCGGGTCCCAAGATTTTCTTTTCACCCACTTCATCCCAGCAGATAGGTGAGCGGCACTTTCTTCCGTAGAGAGCTTCATAGGGCGTCATACCAATGGTTGATTGATAGTTATTGTTGTAGGCAAACTCTACTAAGCATAGATGATCTTCCTAACTTTCGGGAAAATCCAAAACATATGCCCGCAACATATCTTCCAAGATTTGTATGGTCCTTTCTGATTGTCCGTCAGTCTATGGATGAAAAGTTGTGCTGAAAGACAACTTGGTTCATAACTCCTTTTGCAAGCTTTGCCAGAATCTGGAAGTGAACCGTGGATCTCTATCAGATACGATAGAAACTGGTATGTCGTGCAATCGGACTATCTCCTAGAGATATATGCGTGCCAACTTATCCAGTTCGAAAGTCATCTTGATTGGCAAGAAATGGGTAGACTTTGTTAGTCTATCAACGATTACCCATACAACGTGGTTTCCTCGTCTGGTTATTGGCAGACCAACCACGAAATCCATGGCTATGTGTTCTCACTTCTATTTCAGTATCTTCAAAGAAGTTAGCATCCCAGCTGGTCGTTGATGCTCTGCTTTTACTTGTTGAAAGATGAGACACCTTTTGACAAACAGCCCTATACCTCTCTTTATATTTCTCCACCAAAAGTTCACCCTTAAATCTCGGTACATTTTTGTACCTCCAGGATGTGCAGACATTGGTGTGCAATGCGCCTCTTTAAGGATTTCTTCCCTCAATTCTTCATTCTTAGGCACGCACATTCTTCCTCTAAAGATTAGAGCTTCATCTGTAGCCAAAGAGAAATCTTCGTCTCTTCCATTATCCATAAGAGCTTTCATCTTCATTAGGAAGTTATCTCTCTTTTGAGCTTCCACAATTCAATCACGCATTGTGGGTTTTACGAACAACGTTGCCATCCTGGATTCAATGCTAATCGAAGACGTGACTATCTCTAGATTTAGCTGTGACATCTCCTTGATCAGTTGGTGATGATTGGTGATCATAGACGTCACCACTTCCTTTCTTTTTTTGCTAAGGACGTCAGCAACTACGTTCACTTTTCCAGGATGGTAGTAGATTGTAATATCGTAATCTTTCACCTAACTCTAGCCATTTTCTTTGTCTCATATTGAGCTCATTTTGCTCAAAGAAATATTTCAAGCTCTTGTGGTCGGTGTAGATTTCACACTTTACGCCATAGAGGTAGTGTCTCCATATCTTGAGGGCGTGTACCACAACTGCTAATTCCAGATCATGCGTTGGGTAGATCTGTTCGTGAATCTTCAGCTTGCGTGATGCATACGCCACTACCTTTTCTTCTTGCATCAAAACACACCCCAAACCTTGTTTGGATGCATCACTGTAGATCACGAACTCTTTGGTTACATCTAGAACTATTAAGACTGGCGTTTCTGTCAGTCTTTTCTTTAGTTCCTGAAAACTACGTTCGCATTGCTCACTCCATAGACACTTCACATCTTTTCTTGTCAAGCGAGTCATTGAAGTGACAATCTTCAAAAATCCCTTTATGAATCTTCGGTAGTATCCAGCTAGGCCGATGAAACTCCAGACTTCCTTCACGTTTGTTAGAGTTTCCCACTGGCTGACAGCTTCCACCTTCTCAGTATCTACTTCGATCCCTTGTGAAGAAATGATGTGGCCCAGAAAGCCTACTTTGTCCATCAAGAATTCGCACTTCTTGAATTTGGCGTAAAACATCTCCTTCTTTAGAACCTCTAGTGCGATTCTGAGATGTTGTTCATGATGCACTCTATCGCACGAATAAATGAGAATGTCATCTATGAACACAATGACAAAGAGGTCAAGATAAGGATGGAAGACGTGATTCATCAAGTCCATAAAGACAGCTGGAGCATTACTCAGTCCGAATGACATTACTACAAACTAGTAGTGGTCATATCTCGTTCTGAATGTTGTCTTGGATATATCAGCGTCTTTGACTTTCCTATGTGTTGCCCAGAGCTCTTAATACTCCGATCATTTCTTCTCAACAATTGGAATTTATGCTCTTGATATTGGGGTCTTTGATTATCTCCATGTTGATTATTTTTTTGGTTCACTTATCGAAGGTTGGGATGATCTCTCCACCCCGAATTATAAGTATTAGAATATGGATCATACCTTCGACCTTGAGAATTCCCAAAACCAACTGCATTGGCATGCTGCTCTATATCATCATTCAGGACCCAACAATCATCAGTGGTATGCTCAGTAGTGTTGCAAAGTTTGCAAGGACGGGATTCTGGAGTTTTAACCTTCATCATCATCTCCATCATGCTTGCAATCTTTTCTAAGGCATCATTTTTTGAAATTTCCACGGGTCTCACCACAGCATCACGTACACCAAATTGTTGAGTATTTGCTGTTATATTGGAAATCAGCTCTCGTGCAGCTGTTGGTGTGCCATCAACTTCATGTGCCATCTCCATATTTTCAGATTCTGGTTCAGGGTTCGACTCTTCACTAGTATCACTCATTTCTTCACTACTTGCTTCTCTTGTTAGTGCAAAATCAATTCACCGATGTAAAGGAGCTTCTTTCCTAAGTCGTCAGATTCATCAACTTCATGTGCCATCTCTGTTAGGATGTATACTATAAGCCTAGCTTTTTGTATGAACATCTTTTTGATATGAGAATCATTTTGGTCATATGTTTGCATTTTATATTTGTTATATATGTTTATGCAATGTCCAATTAATTTATATTATAGATAACTTGGTGTGTGGTGCCACACAGAAGATCATGTTATCAGTTTCTTATAAATTATAAATAGTAGCTCACAACCAAGATGGATTTGGACAAACCATTGGAATGGTTGTAGTGTAATTTGTTATTAGTCTATCTTGACTATAAAGTTACACTAGTACATTTTGTATGTATTGAGCAGGACCATTTGAGGTTGTTCGATTTGTACTGACTATATAATAGAACAAGACCTCTGTTATTATGGATGTACATCTTCTTAATCCCTATATAATAACGGGCACGTATACTCAGTGTTTATTTCTTTAATTTGTCAATGGGTGAGATTTATTTATAAATCAATAAGCTCAGTGAATTGGGAGATAGCATTGTTTATATGGTGTGCTGTTGATTATAGAAGGAATCTGTGTCCTAATTATTTAGGATGATAATGTCCCCTTGAGGAGCTCATAAGGATTATCATGTAAACCCAGCAGGTGGATTTAATCCGACATGATAATAAGGATGAGTGGTACTACTCTTGGAATTAGATGTAAATTAATTAAGTTATCAGTAACTTATTTAATTTACGGACATTCGATATCTTAAACACGGGGAAATAAATGTACACATAATAAAAGGAGCCCATATTGTAATATGGATTGGGGCGGTAGTTCAATTATAATTCTTTAGTGGACCGAATTATAATTGATGGACTTAAGTTGGGTGTTCGGGCCGAACACAGGACGCTTAAGCCCATTAGGAGGCCCAACCCTAATTTCTCCTCCAGGTCCCTGTTGTAGGCTATAAATACCCTAAAATCAGCGCCTCCCTCAAGTTTCTATCGCTCAATCTCACGCAAAAACACACAGAACTGTGAGACTAGAGAGAGAGGGACGAGATCGCTGTTTTTCTTGGAAGATCATCGCCCACACGACGTCCGAGGAAAGGGCTGGGAATACATCAGAAGATCAAGAGGTCTACGAGGGTATGATTTCTCTTTCCGCTGCGTACTTTTATGGATCCCGATTCTGATAGCATAGAGTCGGCGATCCATCGGTTCCAACAATCTCCATATTTTCAGATTCTGGTTCAGGGTTCGACTCTTCACTAGTATTACTCATTTCTTCACTACTTGTTTCTCTTGTTGGTGCAAAATCAATTCACCGATGTAAATGAGTTTCTTTCCTAAGTCGTCTGATTCATCAACTCCATGTGCCATCTCCATATTTTCAGATTCTGGTTCAGGATTCGGCTCTTCACTAGTATCACTCCTTTCTTCACTACTTGTTTCTCTTGTTGGTGCAAAATCAATTCGCCAACGTAAACGAGCTTCTTTCCTAAGTCATCTGACTTCCTATTCTACCTCAAGGTTAAATATAAGTTGTTCACCTCGGTTTGATCGAGTGATCATCCACTGCAAACAACACACTTAACAAAAATTGAACAGACACTGAAAAGGAACTAAGTGGGTGTTCAAGAACAAACTAGATAAAACCGATATTGTGGTCAGAAATAAGGCAAGGTCAGGGGCTAAAGGATACTGCTAGGAAGAAGACATAGATTTTATTGAGACTTTTACCCCTACTGCTAGGCTTGAAGCTATAAGGATATTTCTGGCCTATGTTGCTCATAAGAACTTCAATGTTTATCAGATGGATGTGAAGAGTGCTTTTTGAATGGACTACTATATGAAGAAGTATATGTGGAACAGCCACTAGATTTTGAAGAATAGACAGAAGACAATGTATTCAGATTAGAGAAAGTTTTATATGGATTAAAGCAAGCACCTAGAACTTGGTATGATACATTGTCCTTGTATCTCTTGGAGAATGGATTTCAGAAAGGGACAATGGACAAGACTCTTTTCAGGATATAGGATGGAGATAGTATACTGCTTGTTCAGTATACATGGATGATATCATCTTTAGATCAACAAACAAAGATCTATGTGAAAAGTTCTCAACCCTCATGCAAAAAAAATTTGAGATGAGCATGATGGGAGAACTAAATTTCTTCCTTGGTCTACAAGTGAAACAACTAGAGAATGAGATTTTCATAAATCAAGCCAAGTATACCAAGGAGTTGATCAAGAAGTTTGGAATGGAAAATGGATCCTCAGTAAGCATATCTATGGCCACATCTATCAGCTTAGATAAGGATGAAAGTGGAAAACATGTAGAGATAACCAAGTACAGAAGGCTTATTAGATCCTTACTGTATCTCACAGCAAGTAGGCCAAATATAATGTTTGCAGTAGGAGTATGTGCAAGATTCCAAACAGCACCAAATGAATCACATCTTGCAGCAGTGAATGGAATCATTAAGTATCTGAAAGGTACTCAAGATGTTGGCTTATGGCTCAAGATGTTGGCTTATGTATCTAAGATGAAGATCAAGGATGTTATTCTAACTTTGCAGGATGCAAGATTAATAGAAAGAGTACAAGTGGTACCTGTCAATTCTTAGGACATAGACTAGTTTTTTGGTTCTGCAAGAAACAAACATCCATAACAACGTCAACCGCTGAAGTAGAGTATATAGCTACTGGAAGTTGTTGTGCTCAGATTTTGTGGATACAACAACAGTTAAAGGATAATGGGATTACAGAGAAAGAGACTCTCATTTTGTGTGATAACACTAGTGTCATTGCTATAACACACAATCCTGTCTTCCACTTAAAGACAAAGAATATTGATATGAGACATCATTTCATAAGAGATCATGTGGAGAAAAAAGACATTGAACTTGAGAAAGTGCTTATTGACTTGCAGCTAGCTGACATTTACACAAAACCTTTATGTGAATCAAGGTTTTCTATGTTAAGAAGTGAGCTTAGGATCATCAAGCTTTGATAAGTAAGAGAATATAAGTTCCTTAAATAAGGGGGAAACTTATGCAGTATTTTAATTTTCAGATATTCAATATACTGGAACAAGATACAACATTTTCTTAAAACAGCATTTTCTAACAGTATTCAGTTTCAAGATACAACAAGCTGAGTACAGGTTACTGAAACATGTTGCTACAAGCAGAAAACAACACTTATTAAAGACAACAGTTATGAAGCCCTGCAATCTCGTATTAGAAATAGTAACCTTAATCCTAATCATTTCAAATGATAATTCGACATCCGCATTAAATGCAAAACTGTCTTTTTAGAGAAAATTAAAAAAGACGTTGTTCAACTTTTGACATAACTATCCTCATAATTATGGATTTGCCCCTCCACTATTTTATCTCAACCGTCAGATTGCACACGTCTCTTACGTCATTTAATCTAAACCATTGATCATTTTGGATTAATTATTTGAACTATAAACTGATCAAACACTCTCTATTTTCTCTCTACGCTTACACTATTACTTGCTAAACCTTTGCAATTCTCTCTCTACATTCTCTAAGCATTTTACTCAGATCATCAATGGCGGTTCCAAGAGAGATAGGGGTTTTGGAAGGAAAGTTGGTTAACACCAAGGTGATGTTGGGAGATGACTCACCGTATGACATAGATCTCATCACCAAGGTCTGGAATCATGTATGTGCAAGCCAAATCTCTGGGCTCTTCACAACCAATGGTGGGTTCTCTGCCTGATCTATTGAGAAGTTTTACGCATATGCCAAGCTGTCTGAGGACTCGGAATCCATCCTCTTCTAGATAGATGATGACAGTGATGAATGACACTCCCTGCAGGCTGGAGACATCGCCAAGACCTTTGACATTTTTGATAAAGGTATGAAGTTTGCTGACCTGGAGACATATGAGTCAGAATATCTGGAGGAGAGTTAGAACCAGTTCAAGCTAGATTCTGTGAAGGAGAGTGTAACAAGAAACTTTGGGAAAAAGAAACTCAAGCCGGAGTATGAGTTTCTGCATGACATCTGAGCCTACACCATCAAGGGCAGGTGTGGTAGCTTTGATAAGTGCACTAATCTTAGGATGTGGTTAATAACTGCCATTGTTCGAGAAGAGACAGTTAATTGGGCACAATTCCTTTTTCAGAAGATTTGGGAAGAGGCCACCAAGCCAACTAGCAGAAGAAGTTTTGGAATCGTCCTCACTGCTGTTCTCTTCAAGCTTGGATTTTCACTGAAGAAAATTGTGCCTATTGCTCCTGGCTAGTTTCTGGGAGTAAAGAAAGGTTATTACAAGCAAAAAAATGGTGAAGAGAGGGTTAAGCAACCTAAGCAGAAGAAGGTTGTTGTCAAGCGTCAGGTTGCTGAAACCGACTCTGAAGATACACCAATACCAAGGGCTAATGACTCAGATTCTGGCAATGATAATGAAAGTGGTAAGCCAGTGAGGAAGCCCGTGATGAAGAAAGCTCCCCTAAAAAGAAAGCTGAAGGTGAAGAAGACTACTTAGGGAGCTTCTCCCAAAGATGCTGAAATGGGAGATTATGATGATGGAACAAGGGATGCTGCTCCTAAAGATTCAACTAAGGATGTTAAACTTCTGGAATATCCTGCTTCTGACCAGGAAGCTAATAGAGGTTAGGAAGCTGAACAGGTTACTGCTCAAGATGTTCAGGTTGCTGATCAACCTAAAATAGAGGTTACTGAGCAAGATGTTGCTCTAAGAGAAGAAGATTCTCAGGCTGTAAAGCTTGAATTAAGATAGCTTGCTTCGTTGCTGGAAAGAAAGAAAAAGCGAAAGGAGCTGATGAATGGAAAAAAGAGCAAGAGGAAGCTTATGGAGAAACCCAAGGGCCAGACAAGGTGAAGATCGATAGGGCCTAAGGATGCTCTGAAAGAGATCGACATGCTGAACAAAGTTGAGAGCTCCATTGAAGATATTGATACAGAGGCTGTTGAGAATGTTCTGATAGAAACTGCTGAGTCTATATGGAGAAGATTTGCTGAGACCTGGAGATGGATGAGGTTTTGCTCAGGAAGGGATTTGGTCCAATGGGAAGACTGGCTGGCGATGGAAGATATAATTCTTACATAGATAATCAATTTCATTGAAGATCCTGATACACTCCCCAATGAGATTCTACCTCTCTTTTATGAAGATTTTCTTAACCAACACATTGTTGATATGATTGCTAAAATCTTCGAGAGGTAAGAGAAGTTGAACGATCACTGGTTGGCCAAAAGCAAGGCTGGGGAGTCACAGGACGAATAGTTGATGAAGACAGAGGAGGACAACACATTGATGAACCCCAGCACTGAGACTGTTAGGACCCCAACTGAATTGGAGCTTGCTGAAGTTCAGTTAGCTAACCTCACTCCTGAGGAAGCTAACCTGAATATGATACAGATGGGGATTGCAGCAAGCAAAGCTGAATTCAACCAACCCCCCAGAATACTGCAAGCAGGAGAATGAAGCAGTGCTGCCGCGGAAGCTCATGACTCATCTACCTTTAAAGGTATTATAGCACTGTCTCCTATAATTAGCTTGGATGTGATGGAGACTGACAAGCAACCGTTAGTTGATTAGACTACCTCCCATGTTTATCATGTTGTATTATTTGAGGGGGAACCATCACCTATCATCCATGGAATTTGCAAGGACATCAATGAGAAGTTTGCCGATGAAGCAGCCGAGGAGGAAGTTGCTGAGGTGGGACTCCCTGTACAGGCTACTATAGCAATACAGAATGCTGAGGAGCAAGAAAAAGCATAGGTTGCTAATATGAAAGTTGATACTGCTGAGAAACTTGATCTTCTGACTACTGTTGCCACCAAGGTTGTTGTTGGTGAGATCACTGGTGTTGCTGCTGTTGAAGTTGCTGAAGTAACTGAAGCTACTGCTATTGAGATAGCTGAGGTTACTGTTGACGAGAAAGTAGTTGATGAAGTGGTTGCAGATGCTAAGAAAGCTGTTGAGACAGCTTCTCCCCTGAAGACCTTTAGCGTGGATATTGTTGAGACAGTACGACGAAGGAGATATAAGGGAACTCTAAGAAGGAAGAAATGCCTGTGAGAGGTAAAGAGATTATTGTTGTAGCACCTATACCGAATCCTGATGATGCAGATGACTCATCCAACAATGATGTTGAGGATCCTAAAGGAGACAGTCCTTCATACACAAAACCTTTCAAGGCCAAGAGGACCTCAGAAGAAAGATTAAAGTAGATGTTAGAAATGGAGGATGCTGAGCAATAAGAAAATGTGAGTCAGGCCATGGTCCTCTATACTCAAGAGGAAGCAGGACCGCCAATGGTTAGAGTTGAGACTCTTACTGACTCACAAGGAATTATGGATGTTGTTTGAGGACTGATGTGAGCCTTGAAAACGTATGAGATGAACATGGCAACAAACATCCAGATGAGAGAGAGAGAGAGAGAACACTCATCATCTATGGAAAAGCTAAGAAATGAGTTGTTTGAACTCCCTTTCAGGATACAAATGAGGATGAATGAGGAGATGAATGCTCAGTACCAAGAAAAGAAGAGATTTGAGCGTACACAACAAGCTACATCTGAAGCATGAGATACAACTCTAAATGAAGTTAGGAGCTCAGTTGCTGAAGTTACAAGCTCGATTAATAAGATGCAAAACAGTCAGGCTGCACAGAGTATGGTTATTGACAATATGCAAGAAAACATCACCACACAAGCTCCTAATGTTCAAAGTGTGAATGACAAAATATTAAATCTGGAGCTGTTTGTGGGAGAGATGCGGGTCATCCTTGTTCGAGCGTTTTCTCAACATTTACCTACGGAAGCTGTTGCCCCAGGTGCTGAAAAGATTGATGATGCTAAAAAGGGGGAAGACAAGCAGCAAGCAAATCCGGTTCTGGATATTGCAGTGGAGGCCACAACAAGAGAGATTGTTGAGGAAGATGATGATGAAAATGATAATGTTCCTCTGACCATCAGCAGGAAACGTAAACGTTCAGATTTCGGGCACGGTCAGAGGTTCCAACCAAAGCCATGGAAAAATGATAATGATAATATAGGTGTTGGGGATATTGTTTCTCATGCAGTAAGCAGCACTGCAACATAGTAAGAAACCAGAGTTGTTGCTACACCAAATGTTAAACCTAGTCCCGGTGGAAGTCTCAGTTCTGCTGGATCAGAAACCTGAAAGGGTAAACATAACATGGGACCTCAAAATCTTTGATTAGATATACTTACCGAAGAATAAAAATCCAACTTTCGAGGTGATCACCTTATTCAAAAGATCTGAGTATTTGAGGTACTTCAGAAATTTATGCAGGCATGATTACTTTGTAAATTTTCCATCATGTGAAAAGACCTTGATGAAGTATGAGGAATTGGCAAGAGAAAGGAAGTTGGACAGCCAGTTGATATTAATGGATAAGATAAAGAAAGGAGAACAGGTTCCGTTTTGTCAGGATTTTTGGTTGCGATGGATTCAGGTTCCTGAAATTTATGAGAGGCTAGAAAAATCCTATCAAGAATCTATTTTGAATTGGTGGAAAAGAACCAAGTATGAAGAGGTTGTCAAACAGTCGCAAGTTGACGCTGGACATGACTATGTAAAGAGGAAACTGTTTGGTGACAAAGAAACCTGATAAAGTGAAGCTTACTATGGTTTATCAGAAAAATGTTCGAGTAAGCACTTCTTGTATAGAATTTTATTTATTCTTTTATTTTTTCATTTTATTTATGAAGCTGTAAGCTCGTAATTGTTGATGTTAGCTTACATTGTACTTTACTTGTACAAAATACTTATAATTATGTACATCTGTATATGTTGCTTAGTATGGATTTTGTCATCATAAAAAATGGGGAAATTGTTGGGATATTTCTGTTAGGTTTTGATGAGACAATGTAACTTTGTATAGGAAGTTAGAGTACCCCATTTTTCCACGATGTTTGAGTGGATTTTTAGCTTGATAAGTTTATCTTTCTAAGTTGTATTTTATAAAGATGTAAAAAATAGGAAAAATGGAAAATACTGATAATAGCAGGAAGCTGATTGTGAAGAAGTATAGAATGCTGGTTTTCAATAAGGAAAGTCAGCAAGTTGGATCAGTAAGCACCATTGATAAGTAGGAAAGTTACGTCGTCTTATGTGTTTAGGCGTTTGGTTTTAATTGCATATTCATGCTATTTTGTTATATTTTCCTACTTATTAATTCTTCTTGGTAGATCTCTTCGATTTCTTATTTTTGTGTATTTTAAGGGCTTAATGGAGCTGTTCCAAGGATGAATCCTAAGTGCACGTGTTGGAGTGAGGCATAGGAGAGCAAGGAATAAAGTTGCTAGACTTTGGAGCTGAAAACGCTAAACAATACATAGACACAAGTTGTGCTTGTGTTGACTGACATGCCCGTGTTGGGCCATTTCACTGAAGTTGTTTAGAATTTCTTGGAGGCCAAGTGTTCGGTCCAATATTAATTATTTCAGCCCAACACTGTAGGTCACAACCAAGACATATTGAGACCTATCTTAGATGCATTTAAGGAAGATTTTTGGAGGGGATTGGAGAACAATTTGGACACGAGAACAAGTTTTTCCATCTTTTCTTTGGGGAGTTTCTTTTGAAGCCGATATGTAAGGCTAGACTATTTTTGCTTGGTTCAAAGGGATGTTGAAACCCAAAACCTCTTTTATGCTTTGATTGATTCCAGTAACATATTCTCTAATTTATTCTCGTGAATTGATTGTGTTATTCTATGATGAAAGTTTATGATTTGTGTAACTTTGATTTAGCCTTATCAACTTTATTGAATTTACGCATGTCTATTGCTAGAATTGAGATTGCAATCCGTAATTGTTGTTATTCTTAATTTGTAGTAGCAAACTAGTGTCCAAGCATCGCTAGGGATAACACGACCTAAGTTAAATGAATCGTCATACGTATTTATTGCTTAGTCTAACCTATTTTCCTTGATTCCAAAGTTATCGTTGCATTAAATCTAATTTATTAGGTTGTCCAATGATTAGGTCTAATTAACGATCGTATCTTAATTAGATATACTTAAGAGAAAATCTGAATAACTTGTCATACTTATTATTTAGGGTTAGTAATTCATGAGGAAAGAAGAGAATATTGTTACAATCAATTTTACATAGTTGAGTGAGGGTGGAAATGGAACTAAGAACCGAGTGCTTTCTTAATTGATTAAATTTCATTTTAATTGCTCGCTTTATTCTTGATGTTTTCTCTAGAATTTTAAATCCAAAAACCCCCTGTCTTCTTGATTGAACTCTAAATATAAAATAATTAGTTTTGTTCGCTCTCCGTGGGATCAACCTTTGTTATCACTTCTACGTCTTTGTAGTGGTTTGAGTAGAGAAATAAATTTAATTTTACTATGCCGGCAACAGCACGGTCAAGCATACAGATAGCAGTAAGGAAAACTGGAGACTGTCTGTAGGATTTAGAAGCAGGAAGTTGTTCCGAATTAGGAATCAAACACAGATCATAATAAACATCAGGATCTCTCGTTCATAGAATACTCCGAATTAGTACAAAACATGAATAAACTTTAAAATATTACAAAACGTGAGTTAAATTAAAATATTATTTTAGAAATGTTGAGAGACCTCGTCTCATTACAACAAAACCAGAAACAACACTTCCTCTCTCCGACTAAGGTTCCTCATGCTCAACATCTCCTATAACATGAATTACAGAATAGGGGGTGAGTATGTGGAATACACTCGTGGGGATGAAATCCGGCTCTTTTAGCAATCAATAGATATAAAATACAGAAATAGTAACATTCAGTCATATTATCACAGCACATAAAATGCATAGCATGTATTTCGCAACCCAACTCAGGTGCGGGTATCCCCCGTCTTACCCCTACAAATCTCAGGTCCAGGTATTACCTGACCCTACAGAAACTCAGGTATGGGTATCACCAGACCCTACTCAATCTCAGGTACGGGTATCACCCGACCCTACGGAAACTCAGGTACGGGCATCACACGACCCTATAATATCTCAAGTACGGGTATCTCCCGACCTTACAGAAACTCAAGTGCGGGCATCTCCTGACCCTACATATGAATGAATGTTGACCCACATCCTTTCACAATATATCATGAACATGTATTCAAAGCATATAATCACAGCATTTAGTATTTCGCCAATCATGCATTTAAATAGGGAAAACTGTAAACAAATAAAGAGATAGAAATTACCCCCACCTTGTTCGGTGGTTACCCGCGTGAGTCGAAAGTCTCAAATGTCAAATATCTCAAGCGCAATCCAATAGTAACCCAAGCTCAATCCAATCAAGTAAGTCAATCTTAATCCAACAAATCACCTACACAAGTTACGATATACTTAGATCTTTATTAATTATAATTAAAGCGATAAACATTTCTTCCGGAAGAAAGACGACCGTTAAAAATGCGACGAGTCGAGAGCTCTAAGGATTGGATAAGGAACGAGCTTATTTGGAGTTGATACGATCTCAAATAAAGTATATAGAGTTGGAGGGTAAAAAAGATAAGTACGGAAAAAGGATTGGAGAACACGACGTCTCCCGATACACGCCCCACACCCGGTGCCCTCTCCCGGTGCGCCCACTCAGTGCACAATCGTGCCCTCCTGGCATGGCCGTGCACCACCCTCCAGCAACTACTGTCGGCCAGTGCACAACCGTGCTCTCTTAGCACGATCGTGCGCCACCATCCAGAAACTCATCCCCAGCTCAGGCACAACCGTGCGCCAACCTCCAGTGGCTCCTGCTGACTCGCGCACGGTCGTGCCCTTCGGCACGACCGCGCACCAACGCGCCCAGCAACCTGCTCGCCCGGCAGTTTCTCCGGCTGCCTCCAACGGCAACAACAACACCCGATTCTTCCCCCTCCCGGTCCTCTGGCTGTCTCGTTTCAACACACTACAATATCACTGATATGATACCACTCTATCCCAACCCCATCACACACACACAAACATATAATATACAAACACACTTATCACAAAAACGCTTGGCCCACGACCAAAGATCGCCGGAAATCCATCGTCACAACCCACCGGCGTATCACCAACACCGGTTATTACTTTCCTCATGGTGACACCACCTGTGCCGCCCCCAACAGAGATCACCCAAGCATACACATAAACTCACACACATACATGCATATGTACATACCCAACCCGATATAGTTCCGACACCACCACACCCGGCGACGTCGTCCCTCCAACAACTCACCCTCACCTCCAGAACCTGCGACAACAAACTCTGGCTAAAAGGACGGAGGAAAGAGAGAAAACCGAGGAGAGAAAGTTTTGCTAGGGTTAAGGTTTAGGGTTTCAAGAGGGTTTTTTGCCGTTTTCCGGTGAACAATAAGTCGGAATGGAAATCTGAGACCGATTCTAGACTCGACTCGTCAAAACCTACGTTGTGTGTGAAAATCGGCCGAAACCGATAACTTTGAAATTTTCCGGCGAACTCCGGCGGAGGCGCCGGTGGTGGCGTGCCGGAGGCAGAAAAAGAAACGAGAGAGAAAAGAGAGACTTACGTGTTTTCGGCGCTTTTGGCTTGTTCGAAGAAATGGGTGAAAATGAACTGAAAGGAGCCTCTATTTATAGAGTTGGAAAAGTTACTATTCACCAAAATATCTCGTTTCACTATTCACCGTAAATATCTCCCGATATTTCCGAAACCTCATGTTTTGTTCTTTTCATCATCGTTTAAGCTACAGATCTCCAATTAACCTCTAGTTCGTTTCTATCTTCTCGTTTTTCCAAAACGCATCTAGTGGTATAAAATTACCCTATGTTCCACGTCTAGAAAAATTATCGATCTAATCATGCAGTAAACTCGTATCTGAAATGCACAAATTAAATTAAACAGTTAAACCATACGCACAAAATTATTAAATCATAGGTTAAAATATTTAATTAATCAATTATGCTCGTTTTGATCCGGGGCGCTATCGGAAATGCCTCTCTTTAACGGGCATATTCTTACAATATAAATAGAAGGATGGAGTGACTAAGAAGACCACTGAACAACTGATATAATTCTAAGTTTTCAAACTCTCAAGTTATTCTCAAAAGCTTTCTAAGCAGTTTAGTCACTCAACCTTCAGAAGCAGTCAAATGAAGTTTTCGAGCTATCATGTTCTTAAGGCTGACTTCGAGCTGCACCAGTTGAAGACCATATATACTTTTAACCATTTGTTGTGTGCTAGGTTATTTTAGTCGGTGTCCTTAATTGGAAGGTTTAGATCCTCACTAAGTGTAAAGTCTTGTGTAGATTGTTTACTCTGTGTGAGTTTTGTACCCTGCGTGGGAAGCTGCCTAGGAATCTGTTTGATTTTAGTAAGTCAACTCGTTAGGAAGAAGTTTTTAAAGTCAAGTCTTGTAAAACAAACTGACTTACTGAAGTTCCTCTTATGTGAAGGAGTATAGTGGACGTAGAAGGATTACACCACCTTCAAATCACTATAAACCCTAGTGTGTTTATTGCTTTTACTTATTTGCTACATTGCATATCTATCTATCTTGCTGCATATATCATAAGCATACTGCTAAAAGGATTCTGATAAAATCATACTTGTGAAAGAAAATCATTTTTCAAAAAAAACTCTATCTTTGATTTCTATTGCATGTTGTGATATACCGATATAATAAGCTGAATCAACATTCTGCTAGCTTACCGAATCGAGTGAGTTGCTACATTCACTGTAGAATCAGCAACATATTTACATAAAAATTTTAAAATGCAAAATTTGATAGAGGTTCATTCACCCCCCTCTAAACCTCTGACCACTTAGAACCAACAACTTGTATTAACTTCCTACAACGCTACTTAAAGAAATGTTTTATGCAGTGGAATATATTCAATAGAGAGTTCTTTTAGAAAACATTTCACAAATATGAGTTTATCAAATACAGTTTGTATGCGAATGTTTTGTTCAATGAATGCAAATTGAAATAAAGTAAATACACAAATGTTTACAATTGTTCAAGGGTGGTGTAATCCCTCTAATTATTCAACTATTTCTCTTGAGGAGGAACATTGTTAAACATTTGTTGTTTACAACACATATACAACTCTTTACAAAAAGAGACCTAACAAAGATATATATAGTTAGTTAGGCTCCACACACTTAGCTCAACTATCTTAAGACATATACACACATAAGATCATACTCGGCTCATACAAAGCTGCACAACTCACATAGAGTTAAACACTTAGTGAACACCCGATTTCATTAACTAAGGACATCATGTGATTCATGAAAATAAAACTGATATTCAAATCAAACATTGTGCAAAATATTTTCAAGAAATTCAATTAAATTGAATTTATTCCATTGCACCCTTAAAGTAGTTAAACGTTCACTTGTAGTTAATTTGTAAGTTGTAACTTCTCACATATCTGTATGATGCATTGTAAGAACAAGTTTCCTACTTCTTATAAAAAGAAAGCTAACATTTGTTAAAATTTCAAAATTTGAAGATGAAACACCCAATTTTTCATAAAACTTGCATGGCATATTTTTATATAAATTTGCATTACTTTTTAATATATAAAATAATTTATAGCGTATGATCTTTTCGAGTTTAAGATGAATTTTACTTTTTATCAAGAATGGATGAGCTAATATTTCTTTAAGTCTAAAAGTCTTGCAGGATAGCTATCCGAAGAGACCGAGTTCGATCGTGATGTATTCAACATGCACGAGTAAAAGAATGACCAAAAATAGATAAGTTACACACAAAAATGATTAAATGATTAACATAAGAAACATGGCTAATGTGTTTAATCATGCTTAAGTATATATTTTTTATTATCATGTGAATTGTGTGCAATAAAGTGTGTGATTTATATGGTGTATTAAATTAAATATATCTTCATTCATAATTATGTGACTTATGTGTTTAATTATAGTTAGGTAGATTTTTATTATATAGTTTATGTACAATGAAGTATGTGACTATTATGATGTGTTAAATTAAATATATTTTCAAACATACTTATGTGATGGGCTAATTTGGATATAATTCATGCATAATTGTCATGATTAAATTACTTATGCATGTTACATTAGATAGAGCTATACTCAATCCCCCATGCCCCCATTAAATCCTCCTCAAGTTTCAGTATTTATAATCATCACACCTCTAGTGGATAAATACTACAAGATATGATCTACATGTATAATACATGTATTAAATTAGAATTGGTACACTACATGCTATATAAAAAAAGGGGAGACTCCACTTTAAGCTCATTTCACCCCTCATTGAGCACTTTTCTCTCTCTCTCTAGATAATTGCTCCTCCTTCTCTCTACTCTTTTTCTTCTTCTCCACATCATATTCCCTATCTTCAAACAAGCTGCCCAATTCAAGAAATGAGTGAAGAAACAAGATCATTCCAAGAGATCATGGAAAATTAAGCTCAAAGTACAACCTCCTTTCAAGCAAGTTTCAAAGAACTCATAGTTTGTACATTTAAGAGGTATTTTGGCTAAATCCTCACCACTCTTCTTCCTTAGAAGCATAATTAAGTTCTAATTTTGAGTTGCATGTAAGATCTAAGTGATGTTTCCTATAAATGTGATAAAATTGTTAGATACCTTGTTCTAAGTAGTGGATCTTCAAAAATATGTCATTTTAAGTGTTGATTGAGCAAATGCATGTTGGATTAAGCTTTGCATGTTTGATTTCTTTACCTAAACACATTGCATGTATGATCCAAGGGTGATTTTCTACTAATGTGAAGAAATTTATTCAAAGTCTTGTTTTGTATGGTTGATCTTTAAAATATGTCACTTTTGGGAGTTGATTGTTCAATTGCATGTTGATTTAGTCATTGCATGTCTGATTATCATGTCTAAGCTCATTGCATGTGTGATAAATTGAGTCAAGATGGTTTATTTGAGGTTGATAGTGTTATAAAAGTCGAATCTACATTCTAATTATGAAAATAGGTGAGTTTAATCAAGTTGTGAAAATCTTTAGAAAGGGCAGTCCACTTTGCCGATTTTTATAAAATTTTATACTTGGAATTTTTCAAAACTATTTTGGTATGTTATACTACATGAAGTGTTGAGTCTATGGTTAAAATTTGGTAATTTTTGGAATAATTTATGCATTATGATGATTTTTCAAAGATAGTCCATTTCGAGTTAAAATTATGCAGTTTCAGATTCTAGAAAATTATTTTTATAAAATCATACACTTTGAGTTTCTCAAAAATGTTTTAGTATGTTATTCTAAATAAAGTTGTGAGAATATGGTTAAAATTTGGTAATGTTTGGAGTAGTTTATGAATTATGATGATTTTTCAAAGATAGTCATTTGAGTTGGATTTATGCAGTTTCAAACCTTAGAAAATTAATTATATAAAATCGGTCCATTATAATTTTTCAAAACTGTTTTACTATGTTTAAGTACATGATGTTAGAGGTCTAAATTATTAATTTTAGAAGGTTTCAGTAAATATACAATTTACGGTGAATTTTATGACACAGACTGATTTTAGAGCATTTTTGAACAATCTTTTCGATTATATTAAATAATTTATTAAAGCTTTTGTGATTTGAATTTATCCCTAACATTTTAGCATGGATAACTAAGGGTTGTTATGTAAATGCATACTTATTTTCATGAATTTTGGATGATCGTTAAATTATGAAAATTATTGTAGCAAAGAGTGTCTTTTCTTCCTACATATTACTAACTTCAAGATCAAAAGTTTATCTATGATTTAAGAATGCAATTTGACCATATTTTGAAACTGATATTATGTGATTAAATGTGTGTTTATGTGTGATGTGTTAAATAATTTAAGTCTTTTGCATATGAATTAGAGTTTTATGAGTTAAAATGTAAAATACGGTTTTCATTCCCTTCAAGGTACAATCGATGCTTGTTTGGAAGTATACATTAAAATTTCTCCTAAATCAATAATTATGTTTTGTGATATACATATGTTATATGTACGATAAGCATAATAAGTTAGATATGTATGATATAATTGAAATGCAACATAAAGACTAAGAATTTATGAACGTGTCGAGTGCAGTACGAGCGACCGGATACTTCAGGAGCTATCCCAGCTTACAAATCAACGTCAAAAGTGGGTAATATTTATTTACGGTTACATTGATTAGAATAATTTGTATGTTGAGTACGAGTGTAAGATGCCTTGAAATGACACCTTCGGGTGAAGTACCAAGTTGACGAACCTTGGATGTCAGGTCTTCGGACCTTGGCTGTTTATACCAGGTCTTCGGACCTTGGAGGCCAGGTCTTCGGACCTTGGATGATGATGTAATTAGCATATTGGTTAATCTCTTTAGCATAACAGTTAATAAGCGTTATCCACTAAGATTTCTCAAATCTTATGTTGCTATGTTTAAATATTTTCAAGGTCAACATATGACGAAGCGGATGAGTAGCCGGCTGTATGGACTCCCCTTTAGAAGCATATACATATATATATATATGTGTGTGTGTGTGTGTGTTTTAATATATTTTAATGTGTACGAATTCAAAACATTGGATGTCTTTTGAGACTTCTAATATCGACTTAAGTAAACTGTTTAGTCGTTTAAATATGACAAAGTTTTTTATTTACAAATGTGGGTAGAACACGAGTTAGTTTCTTGCATGCTAAGCTTTTCGATTTTTAAAATAAAAAAAAAGAGTACTCGTGTTTAATAAAGTCTTCCGCTGAGTTTATTTATGAAAATCTTTTAAAGGGAAAAATTATTATCATTTTACAAAATCATTTGAGCATATAAGGTTAAGGTGGCGCCTCAATCCTACAAAGATGGGTTGGGGTGCTACAGAAGAGGTTTATTTAATTGAAATGCCGAATAGACCTCAGAAGATAGGATGAGATTAAACCTAACAATATAGCCAAGAATGTCGTATTTGCCACTCTTAATAAATTCATATTCAACAATATCTCGACGTACAAAACAACTAAGAAAATTTGGGACAAGATCCAACTTATATGTAAAGGCACAAAACTCACAAAAGATAACAATATCTTAAGAGACATTGAAAAACTTGATCTTATATTTACTTGAATCATAAATGGATTGGATCTTTCTATAAATATGAATGTCCTTAGAGCAGTACTTGTAGAATTTGAATCAAGACCATAGCAATGAGGGTTTCCATGGACCTCCTTTCTATAAGAATTATTGTTTTAGATTTTTACTTGAAAACTTATGAATGTAATAGTAATAAGAGAAACAAAAAAGAATTAGAGGAGTTTTTGTCCCATGTGGAAAAGAAAGGTGTATGAGAAGTAAATAAATCAATTCAAATTTTAAAAATTTTCAATATAGAAAACTTATGCTTACAGTACAACATAGAGTTAACTTTGATTACAGTTTACAACATAACTTTAAGTTCTGGCCTCTTATTGAGTTGTGACAAAAACTTATACCATAAGTTCAATATCCTTAGGTGATGTTTGGATTGGTGTTATGTAGGATTTGGGAAATCCGACTTTGAAATTCTGGGTTTTTCAAATAAAGATGAATAGTTAAAATCTGTGTTTGTTTAGAGATTTTGTAAGGTAGGATTAGTACTGTAGATGTCAAATCAATGCTGGAAAAAGTGTTATTATGTAATATTATATTGTTAATTGATGTAATGGTAATGATTGGATGATTGTAATAGTAGAAATTTAAGTGTATATTGAAATTTATGTATTAATAGGTTATAGTGTAGCGCCCCGGATCAAAACGAGCATAATTAATTAATTAAATATTTTAACCTATGATTTAATAATTTTGTGCGTATGATTTAACTGTTTAATTTATTTTGTGCGTTTCAGATACGTGTTTTAATGTGAGGTTTAGATCGATAATTTTTATTAGATGTGGAACATAGGATAATTTTATACCATTGGATGCGTATCGAGAAAACGAGAAGATAGAAACGAACTAGGGGTCAATCGGAGACCCGTAGCTCAACCGGCAACGAAAAGGGCGAAACACGAGGTTTCGGAAAAACCGGAAGATATTTCGGTGAATAGTAGCGTGGAAAATTCAACCGATGAATAGTGACGAGATATTTTCACGTGAATAGTGTTTTCCAACTTCTATAAATAGGGGCTCCTCCGATTCATTTCTCACCCTTTTTCCGAACGCGCCGAAAACGAGTAAGTCTCTCTCTCCTCCCTTCTCTTTCCCATTTTTAGTTTTCTGGTCGGCGGCGCCACCGCCGGCCGGTCGCCGGAAAACTTCAATGTTGTCGGAATCGGATGATTTTCGCACACGACGTTCGTCTCGAAGAGACGAATCTAGAATAGGTCTCGGATTTCAAATCCGATTTCTCGTTCGCCGGAAAATGGTAAAAAAACGGTCTCCAAACCCGTTTTCTCTCTCCTCCTTTCTACCTCGTTTCTTCTCCGTTTTGGGTAAACTCAAACTCTAGATTGAAGCTCTCATCGAGCCGGTCACGAAACCGGGCTCGGATTTCCGAACAGATCTCTCCTTCTCCGGCAATCGCCGGTCAAAGATCCGGCCAACCTTTCTCTCTCCTCCCTCCCTCTTCTCTCTTCCCGTCGGCTCTCTTCCTCTCTTCTCTCGCCGGAAAACTTATGGACAGCAGCTGGGAGTGTGTGTGATGGTTGGAGGTGGTGGCCGGTGACTGGAAGTTGCCGGCCGGAGTAGGAATGGGCTGGAAGGGTTAGGGTTTGCTTGGTTGGAGTGTGTGTGTGTTTATGTATAAGCTTGTTGTTGGTGTGTTTAGAGGTGGTCGGAGAAGCTGCCGGTGGTGTGGTGGTGATGTCGGGGAGGTGGCGCCGCCGCTGGTGGCGGCGCCGGGCAGGAACAGTAGCTATATATGTATGTTGTGCATGTGTGTGTGAGTGACGGGGTGGTGGTGTGTGTGTTGCTTGTGCTTGCTGTTGGGGGCAGCGCCGGGTGGCGCCGCCGTGTGTGATCGGTGGGCCGGCGACGGGAGGTCACCGGCGAGGCTCTGGTGGTGGTGGCCGGCGGCAGGTGGCTGTCGGCCAAGCTGGAAGGGTGTGTGTGTGAGTATGCGTGTGTGTGTTTCCTTGCATGCGTGTGTATATATAGACCGTGTGTGTGTGTTTGGCTGGTCAGGAAAGGTTGCCGGCGACGAGGGGTCGCCGGCGTAGGTGTTGGGAGTCGTCGCCGGCGACGGGAAGTCGCCGGCCGGAGTTTTGGTTGAAGTTGGGATTTTTGAAAAACTGGGCTTCAAAGGTTTTTGCGGCGAAGATTCGGACACTATTCACCGCCGGAATCCGGCGATGGACGGCCGGAGGTGGTAGCCGGCGGTGCGAGGTATCCGGCGAGGTAGGTGGTGGTGGCTGGAGGCAGCGGCGCCGCGCCGGGCGACGCCGGGAAGTGGCCTGCTCGAGCAGGCCACCGTCGGGAAGAACTGGGCAAGGCTGGCCGAGAAAACTGGACCAGCCGGGTTGAGTTGTGCCTAGCTGCCGAGAAAACTCGGCAGCCGTCGGGTGCCGGGTGCCGGCGCGCACCGTGCGCGCCCGTCAGGTGCCGACGCGCACCCGACGCCGTGTTTTCGATCCGAACCTCGTTTTCCTTCCGTCGTTCGTCTTTTTCGAGTTATTGCCGATGAGACGTCGTTGACCCGGGTCCGTGGGCCCGGTCAAAGTCAACCATTTGACCAAAATTACTGTTTTACCCCTAAACTTAAAATGCTCCGTTTGAGCTCGTTTGAACTCTGATTGAGCTCATTCTTTTTGCGTTGCGATCCTTATTTCATTTCCTATCTATTCAGCCACTCATACAGATCTGACCCTCTCGTTTCTTGAACTCCAATCTTTAGATCGTTCGATCCGTCGCGTCGTTAACGAACGTATTTCCGCCGGAACCTTTTACAGCTTTATTTATATTTATTAAGGATCTAAGAATGTTGTAACGTATGTAGGCTACCTGTTGGATTGATGTTGGGTTATCTGACTGTTGACACTCGCTACTCGGACTCTTAGTTATCTGATTTGTCGGTACTCGTTGATCACGTGGTAACCACCGAACAAGGTGGGGGTAATTTCTAAATCTTAATGTATTTACAGTTTTCCCTATTATGAAGCATGAATGAGGAATACTAACTGCTGTGAATATACGTGTTGTGCCATACTATATACTGTGAAAGAACTTCGGTTCACATTGCATGTTCGGAGAGTCCTACGGGACTGTAAAAAATGCGTCTCCCTCCCTTCTACTACTCTATTGAGGTTTGGTGGTCCTCATGAAGCGCACCAGCGGTATATGAGACCGTTTTATAGGATAAGACGGGTTGTTCCCGCACCTATTCTTCTTACCATTTCTAATATCTGCTATGCATATTACTTGCCATGATTTCATGACTGCAGTTTAATTTCCGATTTTATATCTATCGAATGTTGTAAGATGTAGACCTTATCCCCACGAGTGTATTCAACGCACTCACCCCCTTATTCTGTACTCACACTACAGGAGCCGGTGAACATGTCGAACCCTAGGTGGAGAGAGGTGGTGTTGTTCCTGATCTTGTGTATATTTAGGTTGTGTCGCACAAACATCTTTAAACAATATATTTTAAGTTTATTCACGTTTTGTAATTATTTTTTAGTATACTGTGAACGTGAGATCCTGATGTTGATTTTGCTGCTTTAATATGTTGTATATTTCGGTATTGAGACCGATCGTTATTGGCCGAGGCCGTTGTTGATATGTGAAAGACTCACATCGCCCCTCACCTCTTTCTTCTGTCGTCTCTAATCCCCTTCTTCTGTCGTCTCTTGCTATTTCTTCTTCACGCCCAACGGTAAAACTCTGATAAAAATATGAAAAGATTTTGGGGCGTGACATATAGTATAGAGTTAATGATTGTGTTTTTATTTAGATAAAATAAAATTTTAGTAGATTGTATAATCCTCTTCTAACATCAAAACAAACGAGCATTTAGTTGAATCCAAATCCTAAATCCCGACCAGCCAACACTAAACCAAACATCACCTTAAGGATTTTCAGCCTCACACATGGATGCTAGAGTTTTAACAACCTCATTTGATCACTTATAAATTATGTTAGATATATTAGAGAATGATTTATAGGAGCGAAAAAAATGCATTAAATATATATTGTCATTCTGCTTTAATAACAGGTTCAACAAGAATAGTTGAATCAATCTAAATGGTAACTTTGGGAGTGAGCGTGCCAGGTTCTTAATGCCCCCTAACAGATTCAACAGAGATAGTTGTATTAGTGTAAATGGTAACTCTGGAAGTGGCGTGCCAGGTTCTTAATGCCCATTAAATTTTAAAAAGTTGATTATTTTACTAATGTTGGTAAGATATGTTGATTTTTGGTGACAAAACATCTTCCTACAAATATATAATAATCACAAACTAGTAAATATTAACATTAAACATATAACGATTTATAAAATCATATCAATTTTTTTCCAACTAACAAACAGTTTCATTACTTTAATATCACATTACACTTTTTATTTACCACATCCATAGTTATCCATTGTTGTATCTTAACATTTTCAACTACAAACCTAAAATATAAATCAGAAAATAAACTAAAGAAGAAACCATGCAATTCGAGTAACAAGTAACCTAACTTATCATACTCGTTTTCAAAGATCTAACCAAAAATATGTGGTCTAAAAAAAATCTTAATCTAGTTTACAATAAATTTACAACAACATCCTCTAAGCGCTTATCAACAAATTTTCCATTTGATTTCTTATGCATCTTCAGAAAAACATCATAGTCAGTTACAAGATGTCCAAGCTTTTTAGCCTGTAATTATTGTGACTAAAATTAGAACACTATAATATAACATTAATGTTAACTAAACCATAATTTGGATTAAAACATAATAAATTTAAGTAAGAAAATCATTTACTGGATGTATGTTGTTATCTATAGCAAATCTAGAACCTCCCATAATGCTTAGATGGTCAATTGACAGGTACTGCAACCTCACTCAAATGATTTTGGGATGCTTTCATACACTTATTCTTAAATTCTAGAGTATTATATTCTTTCTGTCAATTATCCCAAGTCTTGTGAGAAACAAACAAATGACACTTTTTTGATTTCTATCATTAACAAAGTGTACTAGTATAACATATTGCCATTTGACGCTCCCAAATTTTTCAAACCATAGATAAGTCCATAACAAAAAAAATGTGTCTGCAAGCGATGGGTAGATTTAATCATGTTAGTCACAATTGAGTATAGACTGTTATACTTGTATATAAAGATTGTATAATGATTCCTATATAGTAAAAAAATAAAGGGTTAAAAATATTTTTCCATCTGAACTGTACATGATTATACACTTTTTTTGTATAAACTTTGAAATGTTGCATTTTGCCGTATGAACTTTAAATTTGATGCATTTCATGGTATTGAACAAATCATAACCGTACACTCTTAAATCAATAACTAGGATTTTGACAAATACCGTAAAATGCATCAAATTTAAAGTTCATATAGCAAAATGTAATATTTTAAAGTTTATACAAAATAGTGTAAAATCACGTATAATTCGGATGGAAAAATATTTTTAACCCTAAAATAAAATATATTATAATGTAATAAATTGAAAGAAAATGAGTGAAATTAATTACCACAAAATTGTACACCTAATTTGCTGGAATTTTTAAGAAAAATCCACCCAAATCATAATTATGGGAATGAAAAAGCAAGCCATTAAAGAAGAATAAGTTGTAAATTAAATATTGGTTTTTACTTAGTTAAATGAAGTTGCTATAAGTGAGACTCCTTGCAATTGCTTCGATGCCTTAGCATCAAAATTGCAACAAGAAGTTTGTACGCAATATTTTATGGAATTTATGGGGCTATAGATCCCCATTCCATTTTCATTCAAAAATTTGCAATCATGTATGTGATATATAAATCTCTACCAAACACTTTGTAGGACATTTATTAAGAAAATCTATTACTAAAAGAATTGAAATTGAAGCAATGTAGAACAAGATAAATCTTACTAGAGAAAGAGCTTCTTGTAAACAATTTCTTCTTACAAGTGACTAGTACTATTCCCCAATACTGATATATATAGGCGAGGGAAGATGTATGCATCATAATGGTGATGCAAATCCATCAATAACTCTCTCACAAAGATACAAGAGATTTTATTATGATTTTATTATGATGAGTTGGAGCCACCTCATAAAAGTTATCTTTAGTAGGTGGTAATTAATGTCACATATATTACAGTAATAAGCCTCAGAAATATTCATAGTTTAGTATCTTTAGTCAATTAAATTTGGTGAATACTTGTACAAAGGGTTGTTTGGAAAGGCGGAGAAACCAAAGAATTAATTCATTATGAAAAAAGTTAAACCTTACATTGGATTACGTGAATAGATAATAGTAATTTCAAATGTGGTAACACTCACCAACTATCTTTAATGAAGTCTTCTTCCCTCAATTGTAGAAAATCTAAAAGTTCTTCATTTACAATGAAATTCTAATCTTGTAAAGATATTTTGTGATTGTTAAACCCAAGTATCAAGAGAAAATCATTAGGGGTTGACAACGAAATTTCTAGAATTTTTACACATTAATAAGACAAAAACCTAAACATGGAAAATAGAAAGAAAAATTCAATAAGATGACATAAAACATTGTTAAATAGTTTATAATTTTAATGTTTTCATTCCATTTATTACTTTAACTTAATAACTTTTATGTTAACGTATACCTAAAAAATTAAGTACTATGAAGCCTAATGTAAAGATACTTCAATTTCGAAAAGATGAAAAAAAAAATTGTAAGCAAATCTAGTGTTGTTAAGAAGTACCAAAGAAATAGTACTATATCAACAAAGGAAAAAAAAGTTTCAAAATACAAATATGTAGCTCAATGAACTAATTTGAGATTTTATTATTTAATTAGGACTTACTTTGAATTATTAACTTTTATATCAACGTATAAATTAAAAAAAACAAATACATACTATGAAGCCTCATGTAAAACAACTTTAATCACTGAACAATTTGCAAGCAAATCTAGTGTTGTCAAGATGTACCAATTAAGTACTTTGTCAATGAAGGAAAAAAATATTTCAAAATACATATTTGTAGCGCAATGAACTACTTTGAGATTTATTATTTAATTTTGTTTCTTTAAGACACTCGAGCATGATCACAATGCAACATGTTGTTAATTATATTTATTGTTATCGTAGTTTAATTATGAGCATTGTTGTTTACCTATAAATATTTTACAGTCATATCCATAAATGTTATGTACAATCCATTTTGTCGAGGACCTTTTTTTATAAGGTTAAAAGCGGCCGATAATTCTATTAATTATAAATGTTATATTATTCTCATTCAATTGAATATCTTTCTATTAAAACTAGTTTGTATCTACATTTACATCACAAGTGTCATTAAGCGCAATATATAACTTATTGATTTCTGTACAAATGATATATGATATGACTCAAGAAAGTTTTGTTATGCCTAAACGACAAAAACATATGTTTTTGGAAGCATAAAGATTTTAATAAAAATGTGGTATTTTTGTAAATTCTATATACAATTATCATAGTTTTATTAAACAAACATTGTTATTTAGGAAAGATCCTTTCTATATATGCCCTTTACAATCCATTTTTTAATTTGAGGATCTTTCAATAAGGTTAAAAGCAATTCGATCATTTTGTTAATCATTAATATTATCTCATTCTTTCTAAAGTTGATATTTTTCCATTAACTCATATTTATATCTACAAGTGTATGACATATGTGATTCCAACAATAATATATTTGATAGTTATGTTAAAATGATTTGAAATTTTTTAATAAGCACATATATTTTTACATGTTTTTTATTATTACGTATAATACTACATTACACAATACATGTTTGAAATGTTTTATTTTGGGTTACACAAACTACAAAACAATACACTTTTTTAAATATTAGCCATTTTCATGTGCCTATATATCTGCATCCATTAAAGTCTGTATAATTGAGTCATGAATATATTTGTATTTACGACTATAACAAGAAGATAATCAATAAATGACCTAAAAGGTTTCACTTCATGGTAGATATAGAATATGTGTTATAGTTTTATTATACAAGTTAAGTAAAAAATTATGACAAACCCCGGAGGCAGGAACTCCGGCAGCTCATCCATCATCCAGAGATGATAGGCTGGTAGGGGCTGCTTCTCAAGGTAGGAGACCAGAGCTACCATCAGAGGCCTGTCGTCGACTCCGGCAGAACGATTGGTCTGGATGTTGTCCATGAAGCACAAGAGGTAGGTCAGAATACTCTCATATTTGTATTCTGCCGACACCTTGAACCTCTGGGCAACTGTCATCTCATCCAACTGGACAGTCTGGGCCTTCTCCAGTTCGGCACGAAGTCGAGACATCTCCATCGTGAGGTTAGCCAATTGTTGTTGGTCGGTCTCGACGGCTTAGGTCACCACGCTGAGTTCCTCCTGAGAGGAGGCCAGCTGGACAGTCAGAGTGACCCTCTCGTCCTTGACGGCGGCCAGCTCAGCTCGAGCATCGCGCAGCTCCGTCCTTCGTCGCTCAAACCTCTCCCAAGCAGCGAGGTAAGAGGCCTGGGCCCTCCAAGCAAAGACAAAAGCCTGGGCATGGAGGATGGAGGAACAAATGTTAAGATCGACACCCGTCATGCACTGGGCATAGTCCTTTAGCTCCTCGGTCTAGGCCCGGGCAGGCGCTTCCATCGCTTTCTCCATCCCGACCGAGAAACTCATGTCGGGACTCGGAGAATGGGTACGGCTGAAGCTGATCTGGAAGGGAGGCCTCCACCCCAACCAGTCCTTGGTCTCAGCCATCCGCTGGAGGTCCCAACCAGTGATGCTAACCGACCCAGCCAAGTTCGACCCCGAGCCAGGGGCAGGCTGTGGCCGAGGAGCTAATCGGCCGGATCTGGAAGAGCTATCTTGTTCAACGCACGTCCGCTTGTTCGGTGCCTGCTCAGAGCTAGGCTGCCGCCTGAACACAGCAGTTTGGGGCTGGCTGGGACGGCTAGAGCCATGATCCCGAGTAGAAGTCTGAGCATCCTGAGTTGGGGCCAACGCACGCTGCGAGTGCTGGCGAAGACGTTCGGCAGGGTCCATCCTCAATGAGATGCTTTGGCCGGGGAGGGAAACTGAAAAAGAAAAAACCCAACCAGTCAGGAGATCCGGATATTAAAAATAGATATCTATCCGAACCGGACAGAAATACGTACCTTGTACACGACGTGGAGCGACACGAAACGGCGAAATCAGGCCTGCATCAAGGAGGTTCTCCTCAGCGAGCAGAATCCTACAATGCCTCTGGTCCGCGGTGGAGAAGTCTCGCAGATAGCGAATCTTCTAGGAGAAGGAGTCACCGATCACAAGGTTCTTAGGTGGAGTCTCTGCAGAACAAAGAAAAGTTAACGATCAGAAATGACGTTAGCAGACCACCAAATGAAACGCTAAATACCCTCGGTGTCGCCAAATTGTGTCGGGCATTTAACCCGTGTAGAAGAGTCTGTCCATTCCCCGCCGACCCAAAACCACTTATCGTGCTAGTCTTTGATTGATGACGGCAAACATCGCACCAGCTAAGACCAGTACTTCCGCACCGACACGTAGAAAAAGTGGTTCTTCAGACCGGGAGCCAGCTTCAATCTGAACATCCACGCTATCTCATGAGGGCTCGGCACTCCGAGGCCGAAGTGTCAAAACATTACCACCAGCCCAATAAGAGATGACCAGCCGTTGGGGTGGAGCTGACCCGGTGTGATTCCCCAATGCTCTAGAGAGCCAGCCAGGATGGGGGCAGGGGGAAATCGGAGGCCAGCCTCGAGAGCTTGTACGCTGATGGCGATGTGGCCCGCTGGCGGCTGGTTCATCTGATCAACCGAATGAGGCACGATAAACGTCACACCCTCCAGGATGTTGAAGAGTGTGTGCCATTTGTTTAGCTCGGCCTGAGTCATGAAGGTCGGGCAGTCGAAAGCTTTCAAGTCGCGATTGGGAGTGTTTTGCCGGATCGGGCGCCTGGGTGTTACGGTCCGGAGCGGGATTCCCTCGGGGATGGAGTCGTCCTGTCCCGACGTACCGACCTCGCCTGAACAACGAAATGATGAGCTTGGGGCAGCATGGACAACACTTGAAATATCGATCAGCTACTCCGCTAAGGCGGCTTCTGAGTCAGACGAGGAAGACGAAGATGGATCTGACGAGTTGGACGTCTAAGAATATGATGGCTCTGAAACGGGACCGACCCCCTGGTCGCAATCCTGAACCATTCTACTGGCGGATGAATCTGAAGTCATAAGTTAAATAAGAAAGACGAAGAGAGAATATATACCTCAAGGTTTCGGAGGTCGGGAGGTCCTACACGGAAATAGAAAAGAAAATATTTGAGGTCGGGAGGTCCTACACGGGAGGTCGGGAGAATATATTTGAGGTCTGTATTTTCTGCTCGAAGTAGAAAAGAAAAAATGTGAGGTTTTTGGGTTCGTGAAGAGTGAAAGTGGAGAAAAGAGTTTGTTTCTCACCTATTTATAGGAGATCACGACGTCCGTTCGGCTTCCGAACTCCGAGATGATGACACGTGGAGCAGATGATGACACATGGAGCTGGAATCTGACACCTGGCATTCTGTGCGGCCAATAGGTACATAACACGTCAGGGGCAGGTTGACCTCACTGGGCTGAATGGATTTAGGACCCAGCCTGAGCAAGTCCAGGCCACAGCCTAAGGGGTTAATGTTATACCCCGCCAGACCGACCCGAGTGTAGAGCCGACCAGACCGGAATTGTGTCGATGAAGGACCTCTCTGCCAAAACCCGGATGACCAGAAGTTCTCTTGATGATGGGTTCGGGTGCCACTGGCCCAAGATAACCAGACCATCGGGGCGCCGACTCGAGCTGAAATTACCAACATGATTGTGGTCCGAACCTGACCGACCTAACCATAAAGGTGGACAGACCTGGACCAATATGCACCGACCAATCTCTCAGAAAGGCTCATCTGACCTGAAAAGACCTGAGGAACACGCTAGATTTGGTCTATTTTTTGTGAAGGAATCTATAAAGAATAAAACAAATCCTTTAGCAAATCGTATCCAATTTAGATAGGATAAGATCCGATTTGCTCCCTATTTAGGCCCTATAAACAAGGTATTTATTTCTTGTTGTTGAAGTATTGTATCCTAGAATTAGCCTATAAATAGAGTTTTAAAACCACAAAGAGGGGGTTGGAAAATCATTGTATCCAAGCACTTAGAGGATTCATTTTCTCTCAAATTCAATAAAAAACGTTCTGTCCGGCCAAAGTGAGCCGACCAGAATGAGCTTAGCAGATTTGCCCGAGTAGGCACCGGGCATAGTGTTTTCTTATTTTATCCAATTTTCATATCATTCATTTGATTCGGTTTACTCGAGCCGGACCGAGATTCTTGGGTTAGGCTAGGATTTTGTGCTCTACAAGATCTGACGTCAACAATTATCTCATTCTTTCTAAAGTTGATATTTTTCCATTAACTCATATTTATATCTACAAGTGTATGACATATGTGATTCCAACAATAATATATTTGATAGTTATGTTAAAATGATTTGAAATTTTTTAATAAGCACATATATTTTTACATGTTTTTTATTATTACGTATAATACTACATTACACAATACATGTTTGAAATGTTTTGTTTTGGGTTACACAAACTACAAAACAATACACTTTTTTTAAATATTAGCCATTTTCATGTGCCTATATATCTGCATCCATTAAAGTCTATATAATTGAGCCATGAATATATTTGTATTTACGACTATAACAAGAAGATAATCAATAAATGACCTAAAAGGTTTCACTTCATGGTGGATATAGAATATGTGTTATAGTTTTATTATACAAGTTAAGTAAAAAATTATGACAAAGAAATAGTTCAATCTACTCAAATGTATAGAGGGAGTTAAAGGTTGATTGCGATGCACCAAATACATTATAAACTATGGTTTGTTAATCCAAGAAATTCATCTTTTTTCCCATAACTATGTATAATTAAAAAATATAGATTATAAAATTTAATTAATCATGAGTAACATTTTATAACAACTTCGTATGGAGGTAGCAAACCAACACATTCAAAGATGTTAAAGAAATCACAATTATCAGATTAACTATTGGTAGGAAATGAATATTTGGTAAAAGTTAGGACATAAACCATACCTTAGGAATATATTCATTTACACTATAACATCATTTCCTAACAATCTCATAACACATTTTCCATATCTTTAGTTAGGAAAATGAACTCCTACTTTGAACACTAATAGCATCTTTATAAAAGTTGGTTGATTCTAGCTACAACCCACCAACATTTTAAGCTTGTCAATATACTGTTAAGTTAATGTCAAAATACATATTTCATAAAACCAGCAAACGAGAAATTATATATTAGTAGGAAAAATTAAGAGATGTTGATACGACTAGATTATGTATGAGCAAGCACAAATAGTTTTAACCGAATTTCTCATAGGTGAGGGAATTCATTATATATACACAACTTTTGAGAAACATTAACATAGATGTTGGGATATTTCAGTTGTTATCTTGATAAGACAAAATACTAACTCAAGAAGAAAAGAACAGTTTGCTTAAGGTATTGATGCCTAGTTTCCACATCACATGATCAAGGAAAGATCATGTATTGGTTTTCCAAGATACAGGGAAAACCAACCTTAGAAGAAGTAAAAACACTTCTAAGGGCTAGCATGCTGAAGGAACAGCAAGCTAGTAGAAGTATCCTAAGCTGAAGAAGAGTCAGGATACTGGAAGAAGCTTGCAGCAGGTTGAGAAGGAACCGGAGTCAGGAAGCTGCAGACAGTAAACTAGGTTACTACTATGGTGTAAGCTGGCCTAGGTTACAGGAGCAGGTTGCTGAGCAGGAAGCTGTTCTGGAAGGAGTATTCAGAAAACTAGCTGCTGCTGTAAGAACCCGACAAGAGCTGCAAGAACTCATGCTTACAGCAGAGGTTGTCGAGGATACGAGACTAGCCGAGGAGATGGAGTCCTTGCTGAAGACCTCAGAAGAGGATGTTGTTCTGACAACTCTCTGAGGATAAGAAGACCTCTGAAGGGGTGAACTGTTGAGACAGTACCCTTTGAGGATGATTGAGGAGAAGCTTAGGTAACTGCTGATCAGCTAGAGTACCTCATAAGGAGGTTGATGTTGCTGCTGCTGCAAGCTCACAAGAACCTATCCAGGTTACAGCAGCAGAAGTTACTGAGGAAGCTAAAGTCTGCAAGAAGCTGCTGCAAGTATTCATATACAATAAGACTGTAAGAAAGCAATTACATCATTGCAGCAAAAAAAGAAGGAACGGCATGCAGCTTCGCTGCAAGAAAAGATACAGGAGTACTGCAAGTAAGGTTACAGCAGTACTGTATGAAGACACTGCAAGAAGGTCTATGTTACAGCAGCACTGTAATGCTTTAACAGCTGCAAGCAGACCAAGGATACAGCGCCCTTGACAAGCAACCAACTGAAGAAGTATCCTGAGATCCGAGGAAGGATGAATGCAGTACAAAGGAAAGAGTTGTTCGAGAGAAGACTGAAGTTGCAGACACGGAGCCAATGCGAAGACGCTACGTGGACTGACGCGCTGCAGAAAGCTGCGAGCCGCAATCACCACGATAAAAGCTCCAGAAGAGTCAAGTCATATTAAATGCAAACCATGTCGTTGGTCATATAGCCCAGATGCATTTAATGTGACCTCAGAGGAGATCTTGGAGATCAAAGCTTGATTTTGAAGAAGCAAGAAGTATCTCTCTTCAACGGATACTTCTCAACGGATAGAAATTCCAAGATCTATAAATAGAAGGAGTGGCTGACTAGAGAGTTGCTGCTGGACAAGTCGAGTGGAAATTCAGAAATCATCCAAAGCTTTTTAGCTTCCACTTGTCCAAGCCACTCAACCTTCTAGGAACAGTCAACAACAACAGATGAGCTTTCAGCGAACAAGACTGCTCCGCACCAGTTGAAGATTTTCTTTTTCTTTTTAACCTTAAAGCTGTGTGCGTAGGTTCTTTAGGTGCCAAACAGTTGATATGAGAGATCCTTGTTGTTTGTATAGTTGTCTAGGTGCTAGGCAGCTTCCCTGTGTGGGAGTGTGAAACCCTGTGTGGGTTAGCCTTTAGAATTTGCAGTGTTGTATGATCTCTGGATTCTAGTAGACGGGCCTTTAGAGTTTGCAGTGTTGTGTGATCTCTGGACTCTAGTTGGCGTTTGCTTTGTAAAGTTGATAGGTTGTGAGGAAGAGTCATGTAATTCAATCTTGCTTAACAAAGTTCCTGCTCGAGGAAGCAGTAGAGTGGATGTAGAAGGCTTACACCACCTTCGAACCACTATAAAGGATAAGATGTTTTATTGTTTTCTCTCTTACACTTTATCTTGCATATCTCTATCTATCATACATATAAAACATCTTGGAAACAATCATGTTTAAACCAGCCAGCCTTGTGTTTTAAAAGAGTTTTTCTTTCCGCTGCGCTTAAAACTCTAAGTTACAGCAAGCAGCACTATTTTTTAGTGTTGTAAGCAGTAACTGACTGGTGCTGCAAGTTCATGTAGCTTGCAGAATAATTTTTTTGAAAAGGTTTTTCAAAATAGACCGAGGTTCATTCACCCCCCCTCTGAACCTCGGACACCGCTTGGGACCCAATAATAGATGTGGGAAAAAAATGAATTTTTTGGACTTCATTAGATAGTTTGTTCAAGCATATCAATGTTAGAAGTTGTTGTTTAGATTTTTATGAGAAAAACTAATATTCAGAATAGGATGTATAGGTTGCTATTTTTCAAGTTGGAGAGTATAAGCCTTGATAATTGTAAGAAGCTCTGGGTTAAAGTTGCAACGACCCTAGATGTAAGAATGTTAGGAAATTTATGTTTAGATTTTGATAAGACAAAATAACAATGTAATAGAAAATTAGAGTACCTTACTTTTCATAATGATTAAGTGAAACTTAGATTAGTTGAGTCTAAAAGTTGAGTTGAAGAATGGAGGATTTTGAAATTCAGTGGCCAATAGATCAAGAAGGAAAATTCTATTAGAAGCAGGAAAGACCGCTACTGAATGCAGTAGTAAAACATAGTATTCAGATACTGTAAGCAGAATAATGCAGCAATGCAAAAAGCAGAATAGATATAGCAAGCTGAACAGAAAGTTGTATTACTGTAGTGGTTGTAGAAGACATGTACTGCACTCTAAAGTCAATGAAAGACATAAAGAATGAATAGATATTCACACACAACTATGCAATATAAGAAAGATCAATGTTGTTCGAGGAAATGTATTTTCAAAACTAGCCAATAGAGATAAATTGATTAATGAAGTATCGAGAACCAGTAACCAATCGACACGTGGACTGACAGACTACAATAAACCTGCAACCTAGTACAACCGCATTAAATAACCTTGAGTGCAAGACAAGGAAAATTAAGTGCAACTCTTTAGAAACATCTAATGTAAGCTCAAAGAACATTTGAAGAGGATTTAAATTCAAAGAAATATGTCTTTCTTCAACGAACATATTTTTTCACCTATAAATAGAGCAAGACTTGACTGAAACAACTATTGAACAACTGAAAAACTGAATATTCACTCTCAAGCCCTCAACATTTATATTTTTTTAGTCACTCAACCTCTAAGAGAAATAGTTAAGCCTCAGAAGCATTCGAGTTCAAGATTCATCAAGGCTGCTTCAAGCACTAATTGAAGAAAACCTATATACTTTTAACCTTTGTGCTGTATGCTTAGGTTGTTTTAGTGGTGTCCTCAATTGATAGAATTTTTAGATTCTTGCTGAGTGTTTAGCCTTAGGAGTTTAAGGCGATAACTCTGTGTGAGTTTATGATCTTGTGTGGGTCAGCCTATTTAATTCGAGCAACCTATGTGGAAGCTGAATCTCAGTAGGTGAAAACTTGTTTGGTTAATAGATTGTAAGGTTGAGTCCTGTAAACAATCTTACTTAATGAAGTTCCTCCTCAGAGAAGTAGTACAGTTGACGTAGAAGGATTACACCACCTTCGAACTATTATAAGCCTTGTGTGTTTATCCTTTTGTTTTAGCATTTATGTGTTTATATCTTACTGTATTCTACATCATATCATACAACATTCAAAGTTTCCTAAAACTTATATTCCAGAAAAGGTTTTCAAAAGAAACTCTATCAAAAGTTTTAAAGTTTCCACTGCAAAGAACTCTGGTTCAGTAAGCTGTACTACATTCTAGCCCAGCAAGCTGAACTATATTTTATGCTGTATTTTGCTCTAGTGCTGAAGTTCGAAAAGATTTTTAAAAATTGATAAAGGTTTATTCACCCCCTCTGAATCTCTTTGCTACTTAGGGACTAATAAGTGGTATTAGAACGAGTTGAGTTAAAAGCCAAATTGTCTAGTTACCTACCCAAATCCACCCATTTCTGTTGTGAAAACCACTTTCATATCTGTTTTTATAAATCTCATATCTTTAGCATATCATGGATCTCTCATATCACAAGCTACCCATGTTTTTCATAGAAGAATATGATGACTGGAAGATCAGAATTTAGACACATCTCTTTGTAATATGGTATGTCATCACCGAAGGACCACCAGTTATCGCAAAGCCTAATCCTGCCCTTAAAAGATAGCAGAAAGAAAGAGATAGAGCTGAAGCCGAAGCAACTATAACATATGCAACAACATCAGTAATTGCTAAGGTGGAAACAACAATGGAAGAAGTAGTAATCAATGAGGGAGCTTATGGAGCTGGCCCAAGACCCCTTGCTGCACAAGCACTTACTGCTAAGTACTTGGTAAAACCAAGACATGAGTATACTGCTAAAGATAGAAAAAGAGCCAATTTAGACAATGTTGCTAAGAATGCATTGTTCCTCATATTGGATAAAAGAACACGTAACAAGGTGAAGACATGCAAAACTGCCAAACAGATTTGGGATAAACTAGAACAGATCTATGAAGGAACTGAACTAGCAAAAGACAACAAGATATCTACTGCAACACAACTGTTTGAACTGTTCAAAATGAAGCCTAAAGAATCCCTAGAAGAGCTTTATTTGAGGTTCACATCCATTGTAAACGAATTAGAATCTCTGTGGAAACAATATAGCCCGAAGGAGAAAAATCTCAAAGTACTTAGAGCATTACCTGCTGAGTGGGACAACAAGACCACAACCATGAGGGTATCCATGGATCTGAAGATGATGAGTATCTTTGACTTATTTTCAAACCTCAAAGCATTTGAGTTTGACATCAATAGAAGGAAGATAGAGGATGAAGAATCAAACACCAAGGTCACTGCACTTACTGCAAGCTTTAAGGATACAACAACTGCAAGCAGCAATAAGCAAAAAGAATTGCATGCAGAAGGTGTTGAAAAAGAAATGACACTATTCTTACAGAAATTTAAAAAGTTTCTGAAGACCAACAAAAGAGGAAAAGACTTTAAGAAGAAATCTTCAACCCCACAGGCAAATCCAAGTCCATAATCAAATATGGTTTCCATTGATTTATGTTACAACTACAGGAAACCAGACCACTATGCAAGAAACTGCCCCTATCCTCAAGGTATAAGCACCTTGAAGAGGAAAAGAAGCAAAAAAGAGAAAAGAGGAGAAATGAGAAACAAAAGCTAAGAGTACTTCTTGGAGAAGCTGAAACTCTGAAAGTAGCAAGCTCATCCAAAGAAGAAGCAAGAGAACAAAGCTCATCTGATGAAGAAGCATTGCTATACCTGATTGCCAAGGACTGTGAAGATGAAGATGATGATGAGGTATCCACTTAATACTTTGTTGATTCTGATAGAGAAAAACTGAACATGATCCAGTCTTTTAGATAAATCATGAGTGACTTTAAGCAAATTTGATATATCTCATTAATCAAAAGTTAATAGCCTAATTAAAGAGGACAACTTTTTATTAAATCCCTACTGTAAAGGGCCTAATTAAGGCCAAAATCTATAAAATATACATTAAGGCCTAATTAATCCATTAATATAAAGTATGTGCATAATGTAACCAACCCCTAGCCCCACCTCCTTCCCCAATTTCCCGCCCCTGTCACCTCCTCCCATCGCAACTCTGATCGTCGTCGTCCTCCTCTCATTCTCGCCATCCTTCACCGCCACCTCTCCTCTTAGTCGTTCCTTTTTGTTAATAATTATTTACACATTTCTCTTTTCCGGTCTTTTCTCATTTCTTCATTCATCTTCTTCTCCGGAAAATGGCATTTTGTAATTTCCCAAAATTGTCATATTTTTATATTAGTATAGATCTCAAATCAATTTTAATTTTTTTTTTCAATTATTTTTACACCTGATGATGTTTGGATTTGGATTGCTGAGTTGATAACAATCAGAATAATGTTAATATCTTATTAAATATGGAAAAGCTTTTATTCCTTCCTCCATCTGATTTTTCTTGTTTTTGATATTTTTCTTCTTTTTCAAAATTTTTAGCCTCCATGAAATTGCTCATCTAAAGTACTTATTGTGTTTTTGAATCTGCAGTATTTTTAGCCTCCAATATTTTTAAATTTGCAGTTTTGGAATATATTCTGGTGTTTTTGAATCTGTAGTATTTTTAACCTTCTATATTTTTGAATATGTTGAATCTGCAGTTTTTGAATCTATTCTTGTGTTTTTGAATATACAATCTTGCTCATTAAATCTGCAGTATTTTTAGCTTCCAATATTTTTGAATGTGCATCAACAACCCATAACTTTGCTTATATAGATCAATGGATTGGAGAGGAAACCTCATTCAAAAGGCTCGAAGAGGAAGCCTCATTCAAAATTATTATTTCTTTAATTTATAAAATAAAAGTGAAACCTAAAAAAAAAGTAAAAATTAAATTATTTAAACCGTCAGCAATTGATATGACTGTTCTATGCAGAAAAATGACAAATGTGTAAAATTTATCAACCTCTCTAATTTTATATATAGTATAGATTAATTAAAATTTGGAAGTTAAATAAATACCCCTCAAAAATCACAATCACGTTTTACACTTGATAAAAAAAAAAAAATAGGAAATCTAGTGTGGCCCTAGCCCTGGTTCTGGAGACGGCTCGGCGCGAGTGGTGGACGGCGAGCTGGTAATTTTTTTTCACTTCGCCTAGGTTTGCAATGTGTGTGAGATAGAATTCCCTGCGGTTCTTGGAAGTCCCCCATCACTGCAGACATCGTCCGTCTTTGGCTCAGATAAATCTTGAATCCCGTCCCTTGCCTCATCTCCATTACTCCTCCATCGCCCATCTCCATTTAAGGTACATTTTCCCCACTATTTCGACTTTCCAATTTCACCCACTAGTTCGAATCGCGATTCATTTGATTAATTTTTAGGGAGATTATCCTACTTTGCCCTGTCGAATTTTTGGTCCTTTTATCTATCCATGTTTTCCCCTTATTTTTAGATAATATTGGATAGAAACTGTGAGCCTACTTAATAGGAGTGGGACTTATTTATTCTTCAGCTGAAATTGATTGCGCCTTTTTAATCTACATTCGATTGTTAATGGAAGCTATGGGGTTCCTGTTTGCCAGCATATTTCAGGAGTGTTTTGTGTGAATTGTGAAGTACGCATTTCTATTTTAGCTTTTTTTTTTATTCAATTATTTCTGTGTAGGTGGACAAGGACAATGGCGAATTTGATATAATGTGTCAATGGCATTACTTACCTTATTTTAGATGTTTGCCTTAGCTTTCTGTATTTTTCTTGTCAATATTTATGAGGTCTCACGCCGCATTCTAGGATTTCTTGTATTCAAACATTTTGGATTAGTTAAGATACGTAGCATGTTATTTACTCTTCCTTTTGTCTTTAATTCAGAGAGGAAAAGATCGTTCTTTGTTATTCATTGTGAGTCTGTGACGGAAGTTTGACATCTAGATCGAAATTAAAATTAGTGGCTTTTGTGGTGGATATTAAAGTTTAAACTCTACCCCAATTGGATGATCAAAGATCATAAAAGAATGCATAGAAGAGTTGATATATTCAAGACCTAATTAATTGCTCGACTTGTCTCCCACCTGCTGATTCTAATTTTGCAATTCTAAACCAATATCTGTAGCTGTGGGTTGTGAATAAATTATTGTTTTAATTTTATCAGATATCTAGCTTTGGCATGGATCAAAGAAAACTGATACATATTTACATCTAGACATTTTTGAATTTTAGATGTTTTTTGGTTGAAAGGCGTCAAGATTTAAACTATCTCAAGCACAAGATCGCCTATCACACCAGGTAGGTCAACAGTTCCTCCTTTAGTTGTTTACGATTATTGAAACTGATATTTAGGCCCATAAAATTTATAGGAAACAGCTGGATTACACAAGTGTGCTTGCCATGCAGTTCAATGAAAGTATATGCTGGATTGATAGATATGTGTAATCCAAAGTAAACAAGAACTTATTGTTCGCCGAAATTGGATTGTGGTTGTGTCCTTTGATTTTCTGAATTAGACAGAAATTTTGGCGTTTTTTTTCTACTAGGAGAGCTGTATCCATGGAACCTAGCAAAGGAGAGGCGCAGCAGCATGTGCCGCTTGATCGTACCAGTCGCGCCACCAGGGGCAAACGGTATGGGAAAATTATTTTGTATGCAATGTGTTTGTGTATGAATTTATGCTAATATGAAACTAATTGTATGATAGGATGACAAAGCTGCTTAATGAGGAGCTTGAGGAAGATGAGCTTTTCTGGAATCAAGATGCTCTGAAAGAGGTAGTATTTCTATTTACGATGGTAGAAGGAGTGTTTGCTTTGCATTCAAGATATGTCTCTTGTTTCTTGTTAACATAATGACGATCACTGTCCTGTTATGTCACCATTTAATATAGAGTTGTTGGTTGAAGTAAATAAACCATTTGAAATTTTGAAAAGGAATATCATGGGGTTTTGAACTTATATTACCTAGGGGTTCTACAATGATGTGAGATATTTAAAATCAGAATGGTCTTGTAGACAAGGACAAGTACTCTTAGATTATTGCTTAGTTTGATGGCCGAATCAAATCGAAGATAGATAACGCAGTTTGTTAATGGTGGAAGATTCTAAAAGATATTGATTGTAAACATAGATATTTCGTACTAGCAGTTATGTTTTTGACTAACTCATCCTGTAATTCTGCATAATAATGATGCCTAGGGGATGCTACACCTAGTGATTTCCACCAAGTGTGCTTCTCAACACATTTTACTGTCATTCAAATGCATGTGTGTGTGAAAGTGTGGTGATGTGCAGACCAGGTGATGTCACTGGGTGTAGCATATCCAGGATTAAGACATGGTGCAAATACTATTTCATTAAATTAATGCATTTGCGATATGTTTAACAATGTGATGTTGGACTATCAAAGGTGTTTGGTTCCACAAGATGGACGGATGTCTTTAACAAATTTTCTCCTGGAATTAATAGTATTTTCATCCAATATTTTCAGGAAGAGAATGATGTAGAATATGAGGCAGAAGGAGAAGCTGTAGATGTTTTTGATAGTGACTTTGATGAAGATGTAAGTTTGTGTTTTCATGAACATTTGTTGTCTCATCTTCGTCATTTCTCTTCCCTTGACTTATTTTATTATGCTATCAGGAGCCAGAGGCAGATGAAGAAGCGGAAAAGGAACCTGACGAGAGGTTTGACTTCTCTTGCTCAATGGGCTATAACCTTTTTTTATTATTGAAATTTTGTTTGTCTTTTCCTGTTGTGACAGAATAAGAACAAAGAAGAAATTAATATATCCAGGAAAAGCACCACCAAAGAAGAAGAAAAACAAGGTGTCTAAGTCAGAAAGTGCACCTCAAGATGAGAAAACTCAGGAGGAGGAGACTCCTTCAGAGCATCATAATGTCCCTGATGATGCTGAAAGAGAAAAAATAGTTAGAAAATCAACCAGAACTTCTGTAATTATCAGGCAAGCTGAGAGAGATGCAATACGTGCGGCACTACAAGCTACAATGAAGGTATGGTGAATTCATGATTACCTTTATTTTCTGACAAGAGAAACATATCATTGCATTTTTAACTAGTTTAGATGGGAAGCATGAGATCTAGTTTGATTGGTTTTTCAGAAGGTGACTGCATACATCACATTTTGGTTCTATATGGGTAGGCAAGAGCCGCTGGAATTTAATCAAGTTCAAAGCACATCTGACTGATAGCTCAGAAGATAAAATATCAGATATTTAAGAAACTCATGGGAGAAATGAAGTAATCATGAAGTGCTAACTTAATGAATCCGGTAGCTCATGTGCCAAAGTTATTGATGAGTGTCTTGAAATATCTGTTGACATGCTCAAGGTTTTGGAAACCCCTTCATTTCTTTTGGCAAATTCCTTGCTATCATCCCAACTTTCTTGGCACAACCTATTTAGCATGGCAAGATACAAGTGCTTACTGTTTTGAGATCTTATTGAGAAAGTTATGCAGTTATTTATCACTGTTTCTACTGTTATAATTTTATTCAGTAATGACTTGTAAAGAAACCACTAGGGCATGGAAACCATGCACCGATGCCTCCTTACATGATTTGTTACTCTTAAGTTGTTGAATGACAATTTAATTCTTTTCCATCATTATGTTATATTTGGTCACTGCGTTCTCAAATTTCAGCCAATAAAAAGGAAAAAGGAAGGTGAGGAGAAGAAGATGACCCAAGAAGAGATGCTTCTGGAAGCCGCTCAAACAGGTGCTTCTTGTGACACTTCTCTTATAATATTTCTTTTATCTTGTTATAACGTTGGGTATGTTTCATATTCTACTTCCTATTTAATTGCAACCAATTGGCAGAGATTATGAACTTGAGAAATTTGGAAAGGGTGTTAGCAAGAGAAGAAGAAGTTAAGAAAAGAGCTATTGTGCATAAAGCAGTTTACAAGGGTCCACAGATACGATATCTTTCTAAAAATGGTAAGCTCTTTGTGTGCCTTTTTGAACATCTTGAAAGATCACTCTTTTCAAACACCTGTTTAAAAATGTTTCCATTGGATTCTATTTCTAATCAATTCCTATATTGTTTCTCATTTTGTATGATAGATATGTGATGTAATAAATAAAACATAATTTGTTACAGGTTATTCATATCTAAGTTTCTTGAATGGATCGTCATTTGAGTCTAAGCTCTCAACCTCATCCTCTCCATGTAAGTAAAAATGTTTTGTTTGTAGTCACCATTGCTAAATGTTTGCTTTCGATCCTGACTCAGTCAACCTCTGAGTTGATCTTTAGGCATGCTGCTTTTATTGATAGATTCATAAGTACTGGTTTGGTTGGTCATCTATGATGTTAAAGATCAACGTTTTAAAAAATACAGTTATAGATGCATTGTACAGTTTCAGCCACAAGGAATTGGAAGCGTAGCCTTGTAGATGATGAGCTCTCTATAATTCATTTTGACTCATGCTTGCCATTCACCATTTACTGTTACATTAGATCTGCAAAACTTCTCCCGGTTCATATGTTATTTTCTTCTTGGTATTGTCTGATTTTACGTATACAATCTTTCTAGATCCAGAGAATGCAGTGTGTGCGGTTACTGGACTGCCAGCAATGTAAGTTTTGACAATTGCAAATATCTTCAAATTGATGTTGCATTATATTTTGTTCACGATGGTAAGGCTTACAAATTAGGTTTTTCAGGCAGAAATATATTTCTTAGTGAACTGGTTTACAGTTTGAGAAACTTAAATTCTAAATGTTTGTTATCAATATATTCTAGTATTTAGAGGCACAAGCAACCATCAGTACACATGGAATTATTTTTTTGCCCATGTTAATTCGTGCAGCGTATGAGATAATGTAGACAAGTTTAGCATAATATAAGAGCACTAAGATATGGTTTCATATTCAGTTCTTAGTCATATGAGCAAACATGATGAGCTTTTTCATGACTGATGTGACATGTTATTGAACACCATTATTCTATTATCCTTGGCCTTAACTGCTATAGATGGAGAGTCTGTATACATGTTATTAGGTTCTTGTTTCTTATACACTTCACTTGGTGGGATGAAAGGGAAATAAGGAGGAACATTAAATCAATGTACGAGTTTTCATCTTGTATCCTTTAAAGCTAAAGAAATGAAATATTTTTCTGACTCAAATTCAAGATATTAATGAGTGTTGACAACACTCGGATTGAGTACAATTGAAGGAAGAAAGATATAATGTGGTTTCCATCAACCTAAAATGCCAAAGGCATATAACAGCCTTAAGATCACCCATTGATCTTAAAAGAATTATACATGTGATAAAATAAAAAAGAGAAAAGGACCACTTTGAACTAAAATCATATCAATTTTAGAATATTACAACAGGTATGAAGTATTGTTGAGTTCTTACTCCTCATTTACCCTGTGTATGCTTGTATTAAGGTATTAAACATTTGGGGACCCATTACAATCCAGTAGTTAGACTAGCTAAGTGAATAAGTTACAATATGATGGCTGTGCTTGATGTAGTTTGGCCAGCATATAACCAGTGTACTTATATTTGTATCTTTGATCAATGAAATTTATATTTCTGTTTAAAAAGGTTGTGTTTTGCTCTGTGGTATGATGCAGTTATCGTGATCCAAAGACTGGTTTACCTTATGCAACAAAAGAAGCATTCAAGGCCATTCGTGAACAGTAAGTTTTATATCCCTATTATGAATCTCTCTATCATTAAGGGTCTAGAAGTGGTAATCTCTTCGTTTACAATAATTCCATCTTAAGAGATTTGGTAATAGCTAGCTGCTGAAGAATTCCTTAGTAAATTTACATGTATAAGTGACACACTTTGTTAATCATATACTGAAAGTGATCCTATTTTTGGATCAAGATTTTACTAAATTCATCTTGGGATTTTTGTGGTTTTGTTCCTTATTGAAGACGTTAGCTCTTCCTGAAAGTTCATTGTAAGTTAATCTGCTAGGAAAGTTTATGCATAGACAACATGCCTTTATATGCAAAAAATTTTGTGAGATTTGGATTACCAAACGATACAGCAGATGCTGCTGACTTCTAATGAACCTGCCCGTCCAAATTAAATTGAAAACTGCTTCCTTATTGGATTCAGATTGATAAAGTTCATTTTAGGAATTTTCATACATTTTTTGGTGATTCACTTTTTACAAGATATATAAACTAGTGATGTTTCATTGTCTCCACACAACATGAACCCTTATGTTGTGTAATTCTGCTAATTGTGTAGGTTCACTCAAGAGAGTAGCTGCAGTAAGAAACAAAGTAGCATGGGACTCTTATCCGATGAAAGTTACGAGCAAGGATTTTCCCAAAAGAAAAAGAGGTCAGTGATTCCACATGACAAGGAAACATCATACTTCCGCCCCTTTGCTCGTTTCCGTACATTTCCTGATTTGGAAATTGAAGAATCGGACTAGAAGTCGTGCTCATTTCCTCCTTAACTCGTACCTGGAAATCCAAGGTTCTTCCTCACCGAGGTTTATGTAAGAGGTTTCATCTTGTATATGAGTAGTATGTGCAAGTCTTTTCAAGATGGAGACATTTTGGTAGAAAATGAGTCTCTTAGCATCCTATGCTTTGTATAAACGATTATAACCAATTTGCATTTGAATTTATCCCATGAAAGTGTATCTGCATCAAAAAAAAAAAACAACAGATTTATACCTCAACATAACATTAGGGCATAGGGGTATATTTGCACATTTGAATGATTGATTCTTTATCATCATGTGTAATAGAATATCATATGTGTCTAATTGTCGGCAGAGGTAAATCGAAATATAAATTATAATATGCCTCGGAAAGATGTGAATTGTGAATATCCTAATGATTAGGCTTAGGAAAACCATAATTACACTATAAATTAATAATGTTACACAGAAAGACATTGTGAATTCTAGTCTTAATTTGAATAGTCTGGATTTTATTAGTTATGTCACAATTTCCAGCGGGGTAAATAGGTCAAAACAGCCGCAGCTTTATCTGCTTTTTATATTTTTGGTTGAATTTTTATTTTTTTGGTTAGATAGTTTGTTGATCTCAACTCTTCTCAATTTTCATTCACATAGATTTCATGCCCAATTCTCTACTTTTCTTTTGTATCAACTGTCTTTGAAATTTGAATCAGATACTATTTTACAAATATAATTTCATAAAATATTCAGTTTATAACTGATCTAAATAAACTTGTAATATTATGTGGGACAAGAAAAAAATTTCCGAATATATTTAGTCAAGTTGTAGATTACTAAACCGACAACCAAAGGTCAAAGGTTTGTGAAACGTTTGCTAGGAAAGTTGTTGAAGTCTTCCTCTACAACAATATTTTCTTGCTTAATTTAATTAATAGGTCTAATTGTAATTTAAGTTAGAGAAAATAAAGAAATTAGAAAAAGTATGAAGAATCATAAATTGTGATATATATATAAGATGTGCGAAAAGGTGAGTGACATGAATTGTAAGTGAGATTATACATGTATATTTTAGTATAACATATATGAGATTACATTTAACAACGCCAATTTATATGCCATATATTATAATTAATTATAAATGATAATATATAGAATTATTAGTAGGAAGATGTTTATTCATATTGACCGTCCTCAACCAGTATTTCACACTTGAATCTGCAAAAAGGTAAAAATGTTATGTTATGCCTTTTTGCTTTTCCAAAGTTAAACAATGCCAATGTTTGTATATACTTTTTTCACTTCAAAATAATTCCCATTTTGGATCTCTTACCAATATGTTCCCACTTTTAATGTGTTTAAATCTTAAAGTGGAATAGCTAATTCTCCTATTATAAACTTTGTTGACATGATGTCTAGACGTGAGTAGTAGAAATATTAATATGTATCCATTATATTATTTCTGCTACAATTCAAATGTGATATTTTAATTCAGATGATGAATAATATTTTAACTTAAATGAAAACAAATATTAATTACTAGCTAAAATGAATTAAAGTAGAAGCTTAAGTTGAACTTAATAACATAGTTAACATCACAATTAGAATTGTGGAGTTGATATAGTCAAACATGTGAGCCGAAACCACAATAAATTATGTTATTATTACTATGGGTAACAAAATCTTTTTGTCAGACTAACATGAAGCAAACAATTTCTCACAAATTGAAAACTACATAAAATTTGAAAACTTATATTATCGAAAAAATGAGAAAATTTGTTCAACTACGAAAATAAAGCTTTAAAAGAGTGTTTAAAGGCCCCAAAAACCTTCAACAAATCCGATAAAAATAATACAAAATCTAAATTAATTTTTAATTAGCATATATAAATGCGCCATTTGGCCCAAAGGAAGGAATATTGACTTAAATGTGTTTATATGACAATCAAATGCAGTGAGTATGTGTATGATAGATAACACTATTCTGTTTGGAGTACATAATTGTAATGAAAATCCTGACATTTGAGCAAATAGTTATGTCTATTATGATTTTTTTTTTTTTTTGAGTTTATTAATTATAAACAGCCTTAATATAGTGATGGGTTAATATTATTTTCCAAACATATACAATACATGTTTTTTCATTTTGGAATTTAAATTAAATATTTTTTTTTCTGATCACAACCTGCACTATTATTTTTATCAATTTTACAACCTCTAACAATAAATTTCGGAGAAAAAAGCACATACGTGATTTGCGCATGCATAATTGAAGGGTATTTTTTCCATTCTCTTTGAAAAGTGAGAAAATTTGGTGTTGTTGATTTATAAATAGTTTTAAATGATAAAGAAACACATAAATATTTTGAATGTGTGACTATTTTAGAAATTGAGAACGAATTAGGGTTAGGGTTGATTTTGGGGTGAATTCAAAGATGATTAAATGACAAAAATACTCAGAAAATTGATTTAGTTTCCCACGTGGCTGAAATAGAACCACAATTTAATTTTTCACAAATCACAACAATTTCTGGGAAGTACTGTTTGGCAGCCAACATTGTTAATTCAAAATCCCGCGTTTCTAAAATCGGACTCAACTTGTCAAACATCAAACCGCGGCTTTCAAGTCAAACACGCCCCATCTCTTTTTATATAGTACCTACTAATCAATATATATACACACACACGATCATATTTCCATCTATCAACTTCACCACCTTTCCAAATCCCAAATCCTAAAACTAGAAACGAATTTTTAATTAGTTTATTTCTGAGAATTTTAATTTCTTGTTATGGCCACTTCTAGTCATCACTGTTCCAAGTCTACGAACATATCAGTATTGATATTGACTGTTTACTTGATACTTTTCGAGTTAAGTTGCCGGGAAATCGCGGTGGTGCGGTCGTTGGCGGCGGCGGAGCAGAGGAATAATCTAGTGATTCAATCCCTTTCGAGAGGCTGTGTGCCGCCCTCCCAGAGCAGTCCATGCACCTACATTCCCGGCGGCAAAAACCGTGGATGCTACGCCATCAGTGGCGGATCCAGAATTTAGAATTTTGGGGTGCGAAAAATGATAAAAAAATTTGTTGCAAAAAATTATAACACAACTAAAGGAAATAAATAAATATCACACACATGTGGCCACAAAGATTTGAACCCGAGTCTCAAAAATAGAAATAAAACCAATTGAGTCACATCACAACAATGATTAATTTGTTAATACTATATTATATCTACTATTTTTTAAGAAATTTGGGGGTACAACTTGCACCATGTAGATTCGCCGTTGTGCGCCATGCAAGTGGTTTTCGACCACCATGCGGCGGCGCGGCCGCCTCCGGTGATGGCTGATGGATCTCAAAGGAAGTCTTGATCATTTTGCCAAATGTTGTAAATACACATTTGATATATATATATTTTTTTTTTTTTGTTTTTCTTGAGGGGGACAATGGGAATGTTGTTTGACAAAATTAACCCTGCAGTTGTTATTTGTAGTTATACACCTATACTGATTTTCTAGTCTTTTTTTTTCAGATGTATTGTGGTTAATAAAACAAGAAAGTTAAGCTTTACACAATACATAGTTTATATTTTCATTTCTTCTGAGAAATAAAATTATTTGTAATTAATCATTTCTCATGTTTTAACATATACGATTATTGAAACTTATATTTAGGCCCATAAAATTTGATAGGAAACAGCTGGGTACAATGGGCTAGCTCTAGTAACATTAGTTACTTTTGCCTTGACAGATGTATATATAGAGCTAAGAAATTTCTCAATACAACATCTAGATATAAAATTTAATTTTTACTCTATCATGTAGACATAAAATCTGATTATTATCTTAAATCTTGTTATTGGTCTCTCTCTCTCTGGCCAACTTTAACAATAAAATTTATTTGAATCTTATGCTTCATATGAAGGTAAAAATTTAAATTAACATTGCTCGTTAATTTCTGATAAGTGAAATATTTTGAAATATGTCAAATTCCGAAAGAAGATATGAGTATAATTGTAATGTTTCCGAATTTCATTGACTACAAGATATAAGGAAGTATACAAACATATGGTTATGAATCATACAGATATTTGGATTCGTATGTTAGAAAATGTTTTCGATCATCACAAAATCTTCCATAACTTGAAAATTCAAAATTAAATAATCATATTACATTTCACTTCACGGATATAACAGTAATGAGCTATCTTGTCAAACTGAATTGATTCTTTCTCTCTCCACACTCAAAATTCATACTTTATTTCTCTGTTCTCTCCTCTATTTTATTAATTTGTCCTTTCTCATTCTCATGTGATTTATCAAGCTATCTCTCTCCTCTCTCATTTTATTGCTCCTCTTTTCTCTCTCATGTGATTCTCTCCCATTTCTCATCTGAATTAATTAGTTTTCTCTCTTCTCTCTCATGTGATTCACGATTCTCCCCTCTCTTCTTAATTAGTCTTTTCTCTCTCTCTCATGATTCTCTCATCTCTCATGAATATTACCCGTGGCAACTATTGCTAAAGTATGTTCAATTTGTCAGAAGTCGCCTGTTATATTAAAGACAACATTTTACACTACACTTATTTAAAAAACATCCTAGACTACAATATTGTGTTAAAAAGTTATATTTTCAAAGAGAAAATGAAAAAAATAAATGAGATGAGTCAACCCACCACTAACCCACGGACTAACCCATCAAAAGCCTGATCCACCACGAGTCAAACCTACTTAGACCACCTTCTTGTAGTCTTCTAATTACTCGAGCCAACCTACCGTTTTGGTATGTTGGGACGGACTGACCAAACAAGCCTAACTCATTTTGATAGATCTACATATTCTTTTTTTGGTCGAATTTCGAATGTATATGGCCTCAATGATAAGTTGGTTTCTTGTGAAATAGAAGACCTTTTGAAGTAAAAACCAAATAAAAATTACATTATCAAGTATCGATAGAACTCCAATAGAATAATCATCAATGGAGTCTATGGACACTTTACTACAAAGCTAATCAGTTTTTAATTCTTTCTTATTTCATTTATGGTTCCACTTTGGTAACATGACATCGATTTCATCTTATTCTATAGAAAGCAAAGCTTGAAAAGTGTGTTGAGAGATTGGATTTCCATTTTACAAGAAATGGATGGTAAGTTAACTTTGACATATACAAGTTGGGTGAAGTCATATTATCATTGGTGCTCATCATGAACCAGTAGACTACGAAACATAGTTTAGGAGCTATTGCCCATATAAATAATAGAGTTAAAATGCAATAATTAATCTCAAGTATTGATTTTTTTTTTTACTTTGCAACTTAAAATTTTTGATGTCTGATTGCAATGTTGAAGTTGTGAAGTAGTCACTTTTTCGATCATTTTTCCAGCATGTGGTTTAATTTTTTCACTTTGCAACCTAACTTTATTTTTTTTTATCCAATTGCAACCTCTGATTTAGGATATACTTTGGTAAATTCTAGGACTTGAGGTTGGAATAGGATAAAAACACAAAATTTAGGTTGCAAAGTAAAAAAATTAAATCGTGTGCGAGTCACGTGAACTCTACTTTGCTAGAGAAATGATCGGAAAATAATTTTAAATTGCATTTTGATAAACCCTGAAATTGGGAATGAAGGAATATTTCATAGGGGCCACGAGTGCGTCAGGTATTTTTATAGAATCTTATGTTTTACTGGCAAGTCTTATCCTTTGAGCTCCTGTTGGCAAGAAAAAGAATGAAGGAGGCTTTGGTGATTGTTTACCTCCCTTCTACGCTTTATTCTTCTTAAACTTCAAGATTGCAATTGGATTAAAAAAAAAAAATTAGTTTGCAAAATGAAAAAAAAAAACCTATTCTTTTAGTTGATCTTTGGCACGAAATCCTCAAAACCGTTAAATTAAACGAGAGTGTAATACACCCACCTATTCTGCGAATTGTAATTGTTTTTTAAATCACTTTTAACTTGTATATTGACTATAGTACCCTTTTAAAATTTGCATATGAACCCCTTTTTATATTTTATTGTACAAAATAAATATATTTCTTGTAATGTTTTAATTTATTTCATATTTGTGCATTTTTATATATACATGTTATTTATGCTCATTTTACAATATTTTAGAAGAAATACATTTGATATTTAATTTATTAATATAAATTATTAAGTTTATACATTTGCAAAAAAAGTTTTAGATTTAGGAAACAAATTCACTTAATTTATTAATATCAATTAAAACTTTTAAATCAAGAAATATGATTAAATTCAAATATATTAGGACCTATATGGAAAATATCCAAATTTACTTGAAAATACTTTTAAATTTAAGTATTTATCTTTAAAATAATTTTATATTTTATTTTTAAATTTATTTGAATTTTTGATTTACTGCATCATCTTTATCATCTTCATCCTTCAGCTCCAGTAATGGCACCACCGTCGTGCCGCCGTCGGACCACCATCAGCGAATTCTCAAGTTTCTCTTTTACTTGCCAAACTTCACGAAATGAATCCAAATCTACCAACAACCATTTTCTCTTCCAAGTTTGTAGAAATATATTGCTGAAAATAGCAAAAAATAAACATCACCGCCACTTTTCGCCGGAAACTCCATTGTTGTTAATCAAGCTCCAAAATTTGATCTCTCTCATTTCTCAACCAAAATACACGAAATTTATACCAAAACGATTATCAACTCAAGTCCAAACATAAACCCATGTCAATTTATAGAAAAATCATTCGATTTTGAGTCAAATCAATCCAAATTTGATTGAGATTTCAAAGCAAAATCCATTTCATTGGTTCTCATTTTAACTTACAATTTGATAAATTAATTTAGGGGTTTTAATCCTCATGATATCATTTGTATTATAATATCTTTGTTTGTAATTTCTATTCAATTTACTGATGTATTTCGAAGGAATGAAGAAGACTGTAGTCTGAGCGCGAGCTTGTCGATATAAGAGATTCTGTGCAAATTTTTTTTTTAATATCAGATTTTTTTAATTATTATATTATTCTATTTTAAGGGTATAATGGGAAACACAATATAAAAATTTACACCGTCTGATCTAATTTTAAAAAAAATGAAATATGTACCGACTTATTCATATCACATGTGTAAATTTTATCATTCTTTTAACATAAGAGCATCACATGTGTAAATTTTATCATTCTTTTAACATAAGAGGAACCAATGCAATATTTCCAAAACACAACGGGGTTGGTTCAGTGCATTTTACCCAAATAATATGTAATAAATTTTGTGAAAAAGTTGTTCATCCTTTAGTGTAACCGAACATTTTTGTTGAATAAAATTTTACTTCTTTTGGATTTCCTTGTTTAGCGTTCACAATATGAATTAGAAACCTAATTTTTGTATATGCAATATTGACATATTCTATGTTATTGTTTACACAATATGGACATACACAAATCTTAATATTGTGTTCATCTATTATATAATGTTCACGATATGAATTAGGAACCTAATTTTTGTGTACGCAATATTGACATATTCTATATTATTATGTACACATTATGGACATATACAAATCTTAATCTTGTGTTCATCTATTATCAACTTAACCTGTGCAAGACAATGGTCAAGTGGTCATCTCTAGGCTCTGGCCCAATATTCATACCCCCTTAAGACCACTATACACTATGCATTTTCTTCTTCTCAGAATCACACTAACTTTATCTTACACTTATGAAATTTCTTTGTTTATGTTTTTTCTCCTCTCCTTTTCCTCCATTTTATTTTCTTACAATTTAAAATAACAACGAGAAAAGTTGAGGCAATAGTTAGACTCTTTCTTCGTAAGACAAAATTATCCCGTATTTAGTGCTTTACGGTCTATGACAAATGTTCCTAAGATACAACGACTTATTAACTTAAGGATCACAACAAAAAAAATCCAAAAGTTTTCCAACGAACGAAAATGATATTTGGAACTTTTTGAGACAAGAAGAGAGACTACAGTTGTGATTGGTTGTCAAACCAACAAAGATAAAAACCTACTCCAAATGAGCAAATGCAAGAGTATAATGGGAAGTAGGGTCGATCCACAGGGAATAGGACTTAATTCTCTTGAGTATAAACGAACCAAAGGGGTTTTTTGATTATCAATAAACCTAATGAAACTAACACTAAACTAAGCAAGCAAACAAAAAGAGAGAAGGGAAGACAAGCAACAAATGATGAAAATAAAGAGGAGAATAAGAAATCTTATGAAACTCCGATTCAAGGGTGTTGACATTCGATTGCATCACTGATCATAGGCTACAAACATCATCTTGCACATTCAAGCATTTAACCTTAGACTAAACACGAAGCCGGAGAGAAGTCCATGTTTTTCCAATTTAATTGATCAAACCCAGCATCTGTTGGGCATCGGTCCAGATACAATAAAGCTTATCATAACTATTATAGAGAATAGCCAGAATACACAAGCTCTATAACAGATAAGAAAATGAGAAGGAGCTGAAAGACAGTGAAGGAGGAGTAAGGAATAGATATCACCAGTAGGTCTTTAAACCAACACAAAGGTCAGTGTTACAGATTCGGTTCAGTCCCCCTCAACCAACAGTCGCAGAGACAAGCACCAAACTCAGCCCGGTAACACCACTGAGGAGCCAAAACACCACGATCCAGAAGCCTCAAGCAAACAACACCCCTTCTCACTTAAAACAGAGACAGATCATCAACACATGTACATCAGTCTCTTATCACAAAGGAAAGTGGAGAAAAAACCCGTCACAACCCCTAACACACTCTTTCTCTCTCAAGGAAGAAGATAGAGCAGCAAAATAGACGGATATCCTCCCTCTCTCTCTACCCAAACCCTAGAACATATATAACCGGTGAAAAACCGACCAAAAGGACAGCAGAGGACAACCCGAGGTTGAGAAGGACTGTCGGGCACAAGGACAGTCGATGGTTCATGGTTGTACGAAGATCAGATGAGAGATAGAGAGGAGGGGGCACCGCGGATGAGAGAGAAGGGGGATTAGGGTTGTGACTAGAAATGGGAAGAGAGAGTATATATCAGGGGATGTGAGCGGCTGAGATCCGAGATTAGAAATGGAGGGCTCAGATCAAACGGCCACTAAAGGAGATGGGCTTGGGCCGGGATATATGGGTTTGCTTCCTCAAGTGGGCTGCCTAATGAAAGAAAGAGAGTGAGGCCCAATAGGATTTGGCCCACAACTTACATTTCTCCACCTTGGGCCAAACTTGGTGCATTGCAGACATTCCACAGATATAGGGGGTCATCATTACCGATTTTTCCACCTGCAAACACAGATAACACAGAGGCATCAAGTTAGAACAGGTAGAGATGCACAAAGCATACAGAGAGCACAAAGCTGAGAATCAGAGCAATCACACAGATTGCACAAAGCAGGAACACAAGGTTCAAGGAACAAAATTTAAGTTCAAGATCCTTAAACAAGATCTGAACTTTTCAACAGGAAGACACTTTGTTCCCATATCAGCAGGGTTGAATTCTGAGGGAACCTTTTCAAGGTTAACAATACCTTTTTCCACTATGTCTCTAATGAAATGGTATTTAAAATCAATGTGTTTAGTTATGTCATGAAAGACAGGATTTTTGCAAAGCTGAATACCAGATTGACTGTCAGAAAACACAACCACCTTTTCCTTAAGAAAACCAATTTCAGACAACAGGCCCTTGAGCTAAATAACTTCTTTAATTGCTTCAATTGCAGTAATATATTCAGACTCAGTAGTAGATAGGGCAACAATGTTCTGCAATTGAGATTTCCAGCTTACACAGGCACCACATAAGGTAAACACATAGGAGGTGGTTGATTTCCTATTATCTTTATCATTTGCAAAATTAGAATCCACATAGCCACACAGATTAACATCACTTTCAGACTTACCAAATTCAATTCCAGTTTGCAAAGATCCTTTCATATATCTCAGAAGCCATTTCACAGCCTCTCAATGAGACATACCAGGGTTAGACATGTATCTACTCAAGCAACTCACAACATAAGCAATATCAGGCCTAGTACTTACCATGAGATACATCACAGAACCAATAGCACTAGCATAAGGCACAGAAGACATCTCAGTTTTTTCAAGATCAGTCTTTGGAGACTAGTCTTTACTTAGCAAAAAATGAGCAGCAAGAGGAACAGTCACAGATTTAGCTTCATTCATAGAGAACTTATCAAGAATCCTTTGCACATACACAGATTGATTAAGAGACAAGGAGCATGCATCTCTATTTCTGATAATGTCCATCCCTAAGATCCTTTTTGCATCACCAAGTAGTTTCATATCAAAATTATCACTTAAACACTTAGTGACATGATTTATAGCATTCACACAGGGCTGGCCAATAGCATATCATCCACATAGATCATCAAGAAAACAGGAGTTTGAACATCTTCATTAAAGTACAAACATGGATCATAAGAGCTTCTTTTGAATTTAAGAGACAACATGCAGGAATCAAACTTCTTATTCCACTGTCTAGGTGATTGCTTAAGACCATACAATGATTTTTTCAGGAGACAGACATAATCAGGATACATTTTATCAACAAAACCCTCAGGTTGTTTCATGAAAATTTGCTTATCAAGTTCACCATGCAAGAAGACAGTTTTAACATCCATTTGTTTCAATTCCCAATTAAAATGAGCAGTCAAAGCAAGCATGATTCTAACAGTAGTGAATTTCACAACAGGAGCAAATATTTCATTATAATCAATCCCTTCCTTTTGGGTAAAACCCTTAGCCACTAGTCTTGCCTTATATCTCACAGAGTCAGATTCATGCTTCAATTTAAATAGCCATTTACAGTCAACAAGAGAACACTTAGCAGGTTTGGGCACAAGAGACCAAGTATCATTAACATGCAAGGATTTCATTTCATCTTTCATGGCATTAATCCATTTAGCAGAATCAGCAGATTGCAAGGCATGCTTATATGACTTAGGTTCATTCTCATCAAGGCTTTCAAAAGCATTAAACACATATGAAGCAAGCTGAAAATCATCAAAATGGTGAGGTCTCCTAACATCTCTTCTAGGCCTATCCCTAGCAAGCTGGTAATCACTCAAATCATCCAACACAGGTATAGAAGACTCAACATCTTGATCATACACATTTTCAGAAGGTTCATGCTCATTAACAGTTTCATCAGATTCAAGAGGGGAATGCTCCGCCTCATTAAGAGCAGCAACAGGAACAATAAAAGCAGGCACAGGGAGACAAGGAAACTCATTCTCATTAAACACAACATCTCTGCTTATGATAGTTTTAAAACCAGGTTCACTCTTTAGCCAACATCTATAGCCCTTAACCCCATCTGGATAACCAAAGAAAACACCTTTTAGAGACCTAGGTTCTAATTTATCAGTTTTATGATGCACAAAAGCAGTACAACCAAACACTCTCAAATTAGATAGGTCCACAGGTTTTTCACACCACACAGATTCTGGCAAATCACCATTCAAAGGCACAGAAGGACATCTATTAATCAGATATGCAGCAGTTATAACAGCTTCACCCCAAAACAACTTTGGCAAACCAGAAGCACATAACATAGATCTCATTTTGTCAAGAAGGGTTCTATTCATTCTTTCTGCAATCCCATTCTGTTGGGGAGTATAAGCAACAGTCCTATGTCTTTTAATACCAGATTCAGCTCATAGATCATCAAATTCATGATTACAAAATTCAGTTCCATTATCTGTCCTTAACACTTTGATTTTCTTTCCAGTTTGATTTTCAACTAGTATTTTCCATACTTAAAACCTACCAATCATATCAGATTTCTGTTTAAGCAAGAACACAAAGACTTTTCTGGAAAAATCATCAATCACAGATAGGAAATACCTATTTCCACTAGGTGTAGAGACAGAGGCAGGACCCCAAACATCAGAATGCACATATTCAAGAATTTCAGAGCACTTAGTTGAATTAGGGAAGGGGGAAACAGGGAACTTAACTTTTGTTTGCTTACCCATAATGCATGAATCACACATAGGCATATCAGAACTTTTCTGGAAAAATCATCAATCACAGATAGGAAATACCTATTTCCACTAGGTGTAGAGACAGAAGCAGGACCCCAAACATCAGAATGCACATATTTCAGAGCACTTAGTTGGATTAGGAAAAGGGGAAACAGGGAACTTAACTTTTGTTTGCTTACCCATAATGCATGAATCACACATAGGCATATCAGAACTTTTCTAGAAAAATCATCAATCACAGATAGAAAATACCTATTTCCACTAGGTGTAGAGACAGAGGCAGGACCCCAAACATCAGAATGCACATATTCAAGAATTTCAGAGCACTTAGTTGAATTAGGGAAGGGGGAAACAGGGAACTTAACTTTTGTTTGCTTACACATAATGCATGAATCACACATAGGCATATCAGAAACAATATCACCACACAGGTACTTGTTCTTATGCAGAATATCCAAACCTTTACTACTGATATGACCAAGCCTTTTATGCCATAAAACAGTTAAATCATGTTGGACAGTATTAGCATGCAAAACAGGTTCAACATAAGCAACATACATATTCTGATTTCTATCAGCTTTGAAAGCAACAGAGCCATTCTTAATTAAATTCATTTTTCCATTCCCCCATTCACCCTTAAAGCCACAATCTTCCAAAGCAGCACAAGACATCAGATTATTACACAAATTAGGAACATGTCTCACATTTTTCAAGGATAACACAAAGCCATCATCAAATTTAAGGTTAACAGTCCCAATTCCTAGAACATGCCTTTGACTACTATCAGCCATGGAAACAGATCCATTTTTCAATTTCACATAGGTAGAAAACATGTTCATGTGAGGTGTCATATGATTGGTACATGCAGAGTCTAAAAGCCAGATTTTATCACTTAGAGAATCAAGCACAGAGTTCACAGAGTCAGTACCACAGTCAGAAATCATATAAACATCACCCATATTATCTGTGACATTATTAGCATGATTAGGTTGATTGTTAGGTCTTTCCTTTTTAGGTTCAGTGCACTTATCAGCATAATGTCCAGGTTTACCACAATTATAACACTTCATATTTTTAAATCTCTGTTTACCCTTATATTTTCCTGACTTTTGAGGAGTTTGGTTCTGATTATTATTACCAGAGGTGGAAGCAACATTGGGAGACTTGTTTTTAGGCTTGTGTTTCACATGATTAACATCACCTAAAGATCGGTTTCCTTTACTGGTTTTTAAATCAAGTTCCTTACTCTTCAAACTATTAATCACAGTGTTAAGAGTTACTTTATCTCTGTCATACTTAATAGCAAATTTCACATCACCATAAGTGTCAGGAATAACATTTAACAAAACAATGGGGGTATACTCATCAATGTTCTTATCTCCAGTTAACTTTATGTCTTGCACAAGTTTTGTAAAAACATCCAAATTCTCATCAATATCTTTATGCATGTCAAGTTTAAATCTGAAGAACTTTTCAAGTAAGAACATCTTAGAAGGCAGAGAAGTTTCAGTGTAAAACTCTTCCAGTTTATCCCATAACAGTTTTGCAGATTCAAACTTACCCAACTTCCTAATCACAGAGTTAGAAAGGTTCAAAATGATAAAGGAATAAGCAAGTTCATCAAGTTCACTTTTAACATCATCTCCAGTTTTATCATCATAGTTCAGAGTTATGGCTCTAAAACACTTTTGTTGCACCAAAACACCCTTTATCTTTTGTTGTCATATAGAGAAATCACCCTTACCATCAAAGGAGGCAACTAGGTAGGAGTTCATGGTTTCACAACAGGCAAACAAAGCAGATATAGGAACACAAATGAAGATGAGATACACAAGCAACAACGAAGGATAAAACCAGCAGCAAAACACAGGGATAAGTTCACCCTCTCAACCTAGATTCCAGGGACACTAAGTGGTCCGGACAAGGTGAGTAACCAGGGGAACAAAGGAGAAGAAACACAACACACAGGGAGCAGCAAGAGAGCACAGAGACAGACTCAATACCAGCAACAAGACCACCAAGAGACACCAAAGAACAGAAAACGCAGCGGAGAAGAGATCCACAGGATCCAACACAAAAAAAGAGAGAGAGAGTAAAGCCAAGATACCTGACCACCTCAGCACCACTGGACCGATTTTATCAACAACAAGGCTCTGATGCCACTGTTGGGCATTGGTCCAGATACAATAAAGCCTATCATAACTATTATAGAGAATAGCCAGAATACACAAGCTCTATAACAGATAAGAAAATGAGAAGGAGTTGAAAGACAGTGAAGGAGGAGTAAGGAATAGATATCACCAGTAGGTCTTCAAACCAACACAAAGGTCAGTGTTGCAGATTCGGTTCAGTCTCCCTCAACCAACAGTCACAGAGACAAGCACCAAACTCAGCCCGGTAACACCACTGAGGAGCCAGAACACCACGATCCAGAAGCCTCAAGCAAACACCCCTTCTCACTCAAAACAGAGACAGATCATCAACACATGTACATCAGTCTCTTATCACAAAGGAAAGTGGAGAAAAAACCCGTCACAACCCCTAACACACTCTTTCTCTCTCAAGGAAGAAGATGGAGCAGCAAAATAGACGGATATCCTCCCTTTCTCTCTACCCAAACCCTAGAACATATATAACCGGTGAAAGACCGACCAAAATGACAGCCCGAGGTCGAGAAGGACCGTCGGGCATAAGGACAGCCGGTGGTTCATGGTTGTACGAAGATCAGGGGAGAGATAGAGAGGAGGGGGCATCGCGGATGAGAGAGAAGGGGGATTAGGGTTGTGACCAGAAATTGGAAGAGGGAGTATATATCAGGGGATGTGAGCGGCTAAGATCCGAGATTAGAAACGGAGGGCTCAGATCAAACAACCACTAAAGGAGATGGGCTTGGGCTGGGATACATAGGTTTGCTTCCTCAAGTGGGCTGCCTAATGAAAGAAAGAGAGTGAGGCCCAATAGGATTTGGCCCACAACTTACAACATCCAATCAAATCTAGCCATTAACTAAGTTGGTCGCGATCCAAATTAATTAACAACCGCATTAAGCTCTTGTGAAAACAGTTAAACATAAACTGAAACCTAGAACCTAATAATCGAGATAGCTGTAATTACTAAGCCTATGGTTCCGTTAATCCCGTTAATTCATTAGGTAATTACACAATCCTAGCAAAAGCATAATCAACCTATTGCTACTAAGCATCAATCATTCATCAATCATACATCCCAGCAACATATAAGAGAGAATTCATGGATAGCATTAGCAATATATAATTCAAATCAAATTGTCAGATCAACCCAAATTATATATCACTCTATAGAATTAAATCATGAATCAACAAATACTTGAATTAAAATAAGAATTTAAATTAAGCACAAAACCTCATGGTGATAGCAATTGAATTAAACGACCCTTAAATCAGAGAGGAAAATTAGCCACTCATGATTTGACTAATCATCTCCATAAAAATATCCAACATTCGTCTTGAGAATAGAGAAGAAAAAGAAAGAGAACGATTGAGAAAACTAGCGTGCATGTGCTAGAGAGAGTTAGGAGAGAGAGAAATCGCGTATTGGCAGATATTGCGATAATATAATATCTTTTGATCTGAGATCTCCTACTCTTAATAAAACTCTATTAATCTAAAAAGATATGCAAATCTATTACAAAGATAAGAGTTTAATTGGATTAAAACTCTTTTTGGACATTCCTCCACCATCAACTCAGCTGGGCCTAATTGATATCTCTTTCCCAAGCCCACATCACAGCTTAAGCCCAAAATGCACTCTTTAACTCAATTTCTCTTCAAAATCCACCAAAATCAATTCCTACAAATAACAATAATAATTAGATCAATTAAAGTACAAATGGACTATAACCAAAGATAATTATGATGATAAAATATATATAAATAGAGACGCATCAAGTTGCTAGAATGCTAAGAATGCAAATCGTAGTAGAGTGAATGGAATGAATGAATGTGGGATCTATTTATAGAAGTTGAAGAAGTGTGGTGTCTTTCCATAATAGACACATTTTAGTTTGAAATTATGTCTTTTCATAATTAGATATCTTTTAGTTTGAATTGGTGTCTTTCCATAATTAGACACCTTTTGGTATGAAATAGTGTCTCAAAATGATTCGCATTGGTTGCATCCCTTTAATTTGGATTGTACCAATTCAATTCAAATTCACACATTTTCAAACCTTCACATCTTTCCAAACTTTCACACATTTTCAATTTAAGTTGCCAACTTTAAGTATTAATTTTTCATTCATTCGAAATTGGATTTGAGAAAATAAATACTCTAAATTTATCTACTCGAAATGTAGATTTTCAAATTTGCAACTTGTTTTTTGTTTTTAACAAATGAAACATCATATAATAATTGGTCAAAGATTGATAAACACCAAAATTTCCAAATCAATTACCAACATCTAATACAGACAAAACGATTATACATTGAAGTATCACTTTTTGCACTTTAGACTCCATTTACTTCATAGCATAAAGTAGGATTATGTATTATAATCATGAGTAGTCAGACGTTTACTTGGAGTTAAAATGGTGGATATCATACGAGCTCGGGATAAATTTGAAAGTTGGGGATTAATTGACTAATACCATATCCCACCATCCCTACTAGATAAAATTTATCCCATTAAATCTCTCATTTCTCAACAAGAAACCCGGATTTGTTTCATCTCCTTATGCATTCTAGTTCACCACCATCACCGATCCACCATTTCCAACTGGCAAAAAAACCACCGCCATCATATCTTCTTCTTCTTTATCTAACCAGACCACCACCATTAATTTCAATTTCAGGCCCCACAGTGCTTCTTTTATTATCTCTTCCAACCTACATCACATTATTAATCAACCAATATCTTCTTCAATTGGTGTTTTGTTGCTTGGTATTTGTATAAGTTTCATTTATGATACAATATTTTTCTTCTCTTATTTTGTATGTGTGAGAAAGAAAAAAAGACGATGAAATTCAGAAACAACAAAACAATGATTGTGGATCCAGGGAGAGAAATAAAAAATTAATATATAAATAAAGGAAATAAATAAGAACAATGAAGAAATTTCAAAGAAAATTGAAGTGGAAGATGAAGATGAAGAAGCACATGAGAACTGAGGAAGAAAAGATAAAAGAAAGGGGGGAAGAGAGAAGATAGAAGAAAAGGGTGTTTGGCACTTTGGAGTATTTATTTATTTGTTTTTTGTTTTTTTCACTTATTAAAATTAATGCAATATAAAAGATAAAATTTATATAATTTATTTTTATCTTTTATATTGCATTAATTTTAATCATATGAAGTACATGATGAATTGTTTTGTTAAATTTATCCTTATTCCATTACCTATTCTATGATTTATCAAGACAACTTAATTCTTACTAGCAAGCCTAAGGTATTATTTAATATGTATAAAAATATTATCTGATAGACAATAAGTATTACATACTCTAACATATATACAACCTGTGATCCTTTAAATATACACTAAGTAATACTTTCTTATATTAAAAGTGGTACTTGAACATATAATAAATAATATTTGTGTGTATAAAGTAATACTTTAATGGATATAAAGTAATACTTTAACATACAATTTAAATTTTATTATTCTTATGTTGATTGCAAGGTGCGTAATGACCCATGTTTTATTGATATACTCGACCCATTCCACCTAATAAAATCCACGAAACTATCTCATATACGAATTTGCCATTATTTACTAATAGTGTTTGTTTTACAAATACACAATTTATATACTTTTTTTAGATATTGTTTATGAAAGGCATTATTATAATTTTGAGTTTACTTAAAATTCATATATACATATTGGTGGGACTATCCACATCCCACCATTTTCTAAACACACCCCATAATTTAATAATAAATAAATAAATAAATAAATTTAAAATGACTAAAATAACATTACCTTTAAATAAAAGAAAAATATTTCTCTCCCTCCTTATCCTCTTCTTATTCTTCATGTTTCTCTTTCTTCTTAAACCCTAACATCACAACATTTTATCACTCTAATTTCTAAACTTGTGTTGTGAAGAAAAATCACGATAGAACACTAAATATTTTGTTAAGAACACAGTTCAACCAAAAGAATCCGTAGAAAACATGATTTATATCCGAAAATTTCGTTCGATCCTAATCAGTCGAACTCAAATGAGTTATATCCGAAAATTTCGTTCGATCCTAATCAGTCGAACTCAAATGAGTATGTTCGACCACCTGAGGCTGAACATACTAGAACACATTTGACTTGGATATGTTGAACGTCTTATGGTGTGTTCGGTTCCTGATGGTAGAACACATTCTTTCATGTTTGGCTGACCAAGGTGGAATGGGGCTTAGCTAAAGCGAAATATTGGCTGACCAAGGTGGAATGGGGCTTAGCTAAAGCGAAATATTTTTTTAATTAAATATTAAATAGGACGCTGACGTCATCACAACACTGACACATCATGCCACGTCGCATGCCACATCACCATAGTGCTGACACATCAGCATTGCAAATATTACGTGTTGCCCTGGATTCGAACCCGAGTGACATGGTCGAACTCCAACCACTAGACCACTAATGCTTTATGTTATAATATTCTACATGCATTTTTTTTATTTCAATTTTTGATATTTTTCAATTTTCTATTATCACATATTTTTTTGTTAATTTTTATTATTTGTATTTTTAATATATTTTAAAAGGTTAAATATATATATATATATATATATATATAATTGGAAAATTAATGACTAATTAATATGTTTAGTATTGTTTAATCTAATTTCATTTTAAGACAATTATAAAATATACTAGTGCATGTTTTTAATATATTTTATGAAAATACTATTTTTAAAAATTATGAGTTTATTCATATAAGATAATATTAATGCAAATAATATAAGATAAAATCATAAAATAATTAAAATTTTCAAATTTAATTTAATTAAAAAACAATTAATATTATCACATATTTTTTTGTTAATTTTTATTATTTGTATTTTTAATATATTTTAAAAGGTTATATATATAATTGGAAGATTAATGACTAATTAATATGTTTAGTAATGTTTAATCTAATTTCATTTTATCTCAATTATAAAATATACTAGTGCATATTTTTAATTTTTATTATTTGTATTTTTAATATATTTTAAAAGGTTAACAATATATATATATATATATATATTTGGTATGATTTATATATAACTTTTTTTTGCTTTATAAAATAATTGTTTAAAATAATTTATGTTTTTTGTATTAATTTTAAAACCAAACTCATTCTATCTTTATTTTTATTTTAGAAAAACATTTATAATTTATGAATTATGAATTATAAAACATAATTTTTGAATTATGTTTTAAAATAAAATATAAATTTTGTATTATTATATAAAAGGGTGATAGTAATATTTTAGGTGTAGTTTCTTAATTAATTCAAAATAGTATTTTATAAAAATACTATTTTTTAAAATTATGAGTTTGTTCATATAAGATAATATTAATGCAAATAATATAAGCAAACATTATAAATTAATTAAATTTTTTAAATTTAATTAAATTAAAAAATAATTAATTTATAATTAACACAACACATGAAAAAAGCGTTGCACAATGTGTTGTCTATTGGCGAAAAAAAACTATGAAAAGGCAACGTATAAAAGCGTTGCATACAAGGGTTGTCTATTTTTAAAAAAATAAGCTATTTGACAACACTTTGAAAAAAGCATTGCACAAAAGCATTGTCTATTTTTAAAAAATATGCTATTTAATAACCCTACGAAAAAGCGTTGTCTTATCCAAAAAAAGCGTTGTCTATTTTTTTAAAAAAATCGCTATTTAACAACCTTATGAAAAAAACGTTGTCTTATCCAAAAAAACCGTTGTCTATTTTTTAAAAAATTCGATATTTAACAACCCCATGAAAAAAGTGTTGTCTTATCCAAAAAAAGCGTTGTCTTTGGTCAAATTTTTTGAACAAAGACAACGCCCGCGTTGTAAAAGGGTTGTTAATTCAAAAAAACAACACAGATTCATAAAAAGGGTTGTCTTTGAGGGGTTGTTAAAGGCCATTTTTCTTGTAGTGAAGAGATAAATAGATAATTTAGAGAGAGGCAATGAAGATGAAAGTTTTAGAATCATTTTTGTGTTTCTATTTTCTAAAGGATATAGTTGGAATGCTTGTATTTTTTTAACTTTGTTTTAGAATCATTTTTGTGTTTCTATTTTCTAAAGGATATAGTTGGAATGCTTGTATTTTTTTAACTTTATTTGATTTATTTTAGTTATAGGGGGTGGATAGCTCCACTGACCTTAAACATATAATACTATCTAAACTGATGAAAAATTATAGGGTAAGTTATAATTTTGGTATCCAAACTAAACCCCATGTCATTTCAATTTTGGTACTCTTATTTTCTGCGACTTACAAAGTTGATATCCAAAGTTTAAAAAATTAGCAAATTACATACCTTTCATCAAATTTTCATCCAAATTTGACAAAAGTTACCCAACCCTAATTATTTTGTGGAAAAATTGTTGTCTTTTTCCCCCAATTTCCCAATTTCATTCTCCCTTTCGGTTTGCCCTAATTTCATTTCACTTCTCTTCAATTTTTCCTTACCACCTTTACTCTCCAATTTTAACTTGAATATTTAACTTATAATTTCTTTTGCTTCCCCAGGTATTATCTACTATAGTTGTTTTTTCGACTGTGGATTCAATGTCAAAATGGTGTTTAATTCACTCACTGATCAATCTGTCATCATGCCATCTTATTCTCGAGCCATTTAGTCTGTTAGTGTGGGTCATGCATGATGGGCATAGACGATGTTTCTTTACTGCATTAAGAACCTCTATTTGTGGACTTGAATGTTTTTTCCCATTTCAGAAAAATGTTGTTTTAGAAAAATGGATTGTTGTGCTGTCTCCTTTGGTTGCATTGTACCTTGTTTTCTAGGGAAATATAAATTGGTAAGTCTAAGCTTTAGCCATTTTGCCCGTGAAAGTTTTAAACGTTGTCTGCATGTCTCTTCTGAATTGTTCCTTGTTTGCAGTCAGGGGAGAATTGGTTAGCTTTGAAGAACCAAATTTAAACCACTAGAAATTTGGAGAGAAAAAATAGAAATTTGGAGAGATTGAAGTGAAGAGGAATGAAACAAGGGCAAACTGAAAAGGGGAAGGAAATTGGGGCAAAAAGAAACAACTTTCCTACCAACTATTTAGGGTTAGGTAACTTTTGTTAAGTTTGAACGGAAACTTCGTAAGTAATGTGTTAATTTTTGAAACTTCAGGTATCAACTTTGTAAGTCGCAGAAACATGAATACCAAAATTGAAATAAAAGTATACTTTGGATACCAAAATTGTAATTTATTAATCATTGGGTTTAGACATTACTTCGGAGCTTCTTCATCCTTTAAAAAATTATAAATTAAGGTAAATTTGACTAAACTTTGAGTATCCATGACGTTTCTCCTCGTAATTTTTCTTTTTTTGAAAAGAACAATAAGCAACAAATATTAAACAAATAACTTATATGAAATTATTTGATGAATATAATTACATAAGACATAATCATACTATCCATTGTTCAAACTTATTTTTATAAATCAATGTTTATTTTTCAAGTTATAAATTGTGAATTACTCTGTCTCATATGAATATATTTTTATTATGCTTTCGTAGGAGTCATAACATAGGAGTCCTACCCGGGCGAAATTTTACATCAAACCTACAAGGTTCAACAGTGAATTAATATTTCCCCTAAAAAAAAAGGAGGTAATATTCCTTCTCCATTATACATCCATCCAAATAAGGTAAAATATCAATGGAGGATTTTCATTAATTTAAAAATAGAACAATAATTAAAGAATTTTGAAAGGGAAATTTAATATCCCGCCACCAAATGGGTATCTACTGCCATCCAACGGTCTCTCCCTCCTTTCTCTCTCGCAGTCCATATTTTTCCTTTTTGGAAAACAGGACGAAAAAGGCATATTTGGTACAGCAGTGAAGAAGCTTACTAAAAAAAGGTAATTTCTCTCTCTAAAAAGGATCACCACTCTTGAATATATAAAATTACGCGGTCTCTCTCACATCAGCCCCTTTTTTCTCCTCTCTTCTTCCTCCACTTTGTTCTATCCTGTCATCCATGGCGATCTGCTGAATTCCTATGATTGTGCGTTCATGAAGATACATTTTAGAAATTTGTTTTCGCCATGGTGCATTGTACGTGTTGATTGATTTTGATTACTCTAGAACGAAAAAAAAAAATCCCTTAGTGGCAGAGATTGTATGTGAAATGTCGCTGTTTGATTCATTGGACGCGTTTTTGTTCGCCGCAAGCGATTCTTGTTGTAGTACTTTTGCGTTATTTATACAGATCCAGGTAAAACTTTGAATTGTGATTCTATCCGGTGGAAAACAGATTACATAAAGTTATTTTGCAATGGAATATATATATATACATATATTTGCTATGGAAATTTAGGTTGTTAATGTCGAATTTTTTCTGTTTGTGTTTCGGGTCATTGTTTGGTTTCAGCTTATTCTACGTGTTGTGTATAGGAGTTAAAACATATGTCTTTTATACTGATATCATTGTTGTTGTGAGCTTGCATTAAGTGAAAATTTTCCCATTTCTTTATTTTTCTTTCTCGAGGATGAAGTCGGGAAAAAAACAATTTTTTTTCTTTTTTCTGTTTTTGTGGTACAACACATGTTGATGGTAAATATATTTTGGTTTTGAATTTGTCTTTTGTACTTGAGAATTACATTATCAGCGAATGAAGAGGATGTGGTTTTAGTCGTAATGAATGGATGGAAGGATGGATGCTTTACTTTAGATTCTTAAATGGCATTTCTTTTCAGCTAATTATGCCATTGGAGTTCATAATAATAATTCTGCTTATTATGGTTATATATTGTTCCCCTACCCCCTCTAGAAGGTGGGGATTGGTGGTGTGTAAGGAGGTACGAGTCAATAAATCAAGTGATAAAAATACCATAACAGAGAATCTCAACCTACTCTATGAAAGACATGAAATCAACATATTTTATTTGATCTAAAGGTTTCCTGAGATATGTATTAGGAAATGTACTTAGGGTTTCTGATAAATAAGGATTGATAGGCATGTAGATTTATAATGGATTGTTCAATTTATTTGTCCTTGATCTCATGTTTCCGAATTGGTTAGTGATTGTGCTGAAGTTTTGCTTGTGTAAACAGTGGATTGTTCTTTTGATGTTGTGGTACTGCTGAATTTTTGGATAATTAAAGTTTGAAATGTGTTTTAGCTCATTTCTTGATCTTTTAAATCGGACATCGGGAGTTCTGCCTAAGTGAACTTTGTTGGTACATCATTCTTTTCTTAAATAATTTTCAACTCTAATTCTTGTTTAAATTTGGTGGAATCTTTCTATCATTAAACCTCGGTAACTAGAATCCACATTCAATGGATAAAATGTGAAGGCAAGGAATATCTTGTTCACCTACAACGCAAAGATGTACTGTCGCATATATTCATGATGTGAATACTTGGATTCTTTATAATGCTTCAGATCTATAACTTTTGCATCTTTCAAATTGGTAGTTGTTATTTTATGAAAACTAATTTGAGACATCTTGGTTTCGATATTAAAATTGCATTGCTTTTTCTTATATATGAATCCCCATTCCTAAAATTTGAGTTTGTGCGAAACTTTTCTTCATGCTGCAGGGATTTGTTATTTGCATACTTCTTGCTCTTGGCTGGAGTTTGGCTTCTTATGTAAGGTACAGATTGATGATCTACAACCCATTTGTGGTGCAGAAAAAATCATGGGTTTTTTCTGCTTTAAATCTTGCTATTATACATAGTTTATGAAACCAGATTTCCTGTGGCAGGCGTAAAGAGATAAAACGACTGAAGCGGAGCATAAATAGTGGCAATAGCTTTGCTTTTCTTTCTTATGATATTAATGACCTCGAGCATTCTAGTCAGGTCAATTTGCCAAGGGTTTCTGTTGTAATGCCTTTGAAGGGTTTTGGTGAACACAATCTCCATAACTGGAGAAGTCAGGTGAATGATTCTTAAAGTTCTTAACACTTATTATAGTTGATTAAGCATTGTTTATTTTTGATTTTTCAGGTGGCATCGTATATTAGTAACTTGGTCTGATTCAATCCACTAGTAAACAATTTGTTTGTTTCTTTTAAACATAGTTATTAAAGATAAATATAATTGGTAAACAAATTCAACTTGTTATAATGGTCAATGTATTTGGTCCTGCCATTATCTTAACCTTCTTACATAGTCAGAAATTGGTTTCCGAGAATAAATGCTTTGATTTCTTTAAACCAGACTCTTTAAACATGTGGCCCTCCTTTGATTAATTACTCTTGGCATTGGACCTCCTAGCACCTCATCTCCAGATTATGATTTATTTGGTTTTCAATGCTGCAGATCACATCTTTATATGGCGGTCCTCTGGAATTTCTTTTTGTAGTTGAGAGCACTGATGATCCTGCATATCATGCTGTAAAACGTGTATTGAATGATTTTGAGGTCTGCTTTCTCCTTCAATTACCTGATTGTAAGACTGACCACCGCATTTTCATTTATCTTATTTCTTATGAATTCATCACTTTATTCCTCTGGCAATAAGACGTGATTTAAATGACAAATGTTCTTTTGGCAATACATTAGTTGTTTTTGCTTGTTTAGAGTTTGATGTTCATGTTCAAGATTCTTACAATTTTATCATTTTACATCTTTCTGAGTTTCAGTTGCCAAAAAACCTTTTTATATTTGTTGTTTCTGGTCATTTACATTAAAGCTTGCTTGTTTATGAGTTGAGGTTCCAAGTTCAAGAATCTTGCTTGGTAAGATATTTAATGATTGTAGTGTTATTCGATAACTGTCTACTGCATAGTCATCACACCTGCTGCAGTTCAGTTCATTTTCTCACTCCTTGAAGCAGCATAAAAGTAGGATTATAGAAACATTAGCTGGTCTTTTGTGAAAATTGTCAATTTCGAGAGTATTTGTTATTACATTTAAGATGCAGTTGATATCTTATGCTGCCAGAATACGAGTACATGAAGGTTATTTGATTCCTGAAGTAAATTTGCGATTCTTATGATGGATTCAGAAGTGAATGTGTCAATTTATCGATTAACAAAGAAATGTGGTTCCATGTTCACAACAAACATATTTTAGAACTATCAGTAACAGGAATGTTCTTATGCCAAATTTATATCTGGCTTCGGGATGAGCCGATAAGGACTAAAATAAAGTTTGCCTACATTGTGTATTTGGGAGTTAATTGATCAAGAACTTTACATGGCCAAACATATAATTCTTTAACTAATATGTTAATTACCAAGGTCACTAAAGTAGGATATCCTTGCTTGTGGCTATTTCAATGTTGGCTGTGCTTAATAAAAGCCATAATGTTTAATATCTTGTCAATGTCTAGATGTATGTTTTGCACAAAAATGAGAGATTTGCCAATATGACACTGTATTGCTCATTCTATGACCTAAGATGAACACATAGTTTTGTTTTGTTTTGTTTTTTATTTTTTGTGCTGCTTTTTTTATTTATTTCACAAATTTGGTATACACTGCATCTCTTCTATATGGTGTATATCATTATTTCTGTTCAAAATATTGCAGAAATAGGTTTGATATTTTCAAAACTTCAGTGTGATCTGTCTCCTTATGCATGCTTATTAAATTGTGCAGGATGAAGTTGATGCCAAAATTGTTGTAGCTGGTTTGTCAACAACCTGTAGTCAGAAGATTCACAATCAGTTGGTAACAATGAGTTAAAATGTTGTTCTATTTGATTGGATGAATCGTAGTTGTAAATTTCTCTCTATTAATTTTCTGTAACTTCAATATCGTCAAAGACAAACAAATTACATTAATTTTATGCCCACTTCTTTTATTAAAACAATGCTGATTAGATCTTAATTTGAAACTTGAATTTTGTGTGGCTTCTGTATGCCTTTATGTTTCTTAGAAGGTTTAAATTAAGTGTTATCTCTCCAGGGAAAATAAGGTACATTAAGCTTATCCGAACAATGGAGCTCAATGATTAGAATTGTATGTTATAGACTCCATCTTTGACGATTTATCTTCAGAAACTTTTAGTAAAGAGAAGCAACAAGATATCGCTTCTCATGTATTCATCTAATGTATATCACTTTTAACATCCTGATGGATATTGCATTTCATACATTCACTGTACTTTTGCAGATTGGGGTTGAAAAAATCCATAAGGATAGCAAGTACGTATTATTTCTAGATGATGATGTTAGGCTGCATCCGGGGTCAATCGGAGCCCTCACTGCTGAAATGGAGAAGAACCCAGATGTATGCTAATATATGAATCTTTCCACATTACTAAATATATTGCTCTAGATAAAGTCCTGATCGTGGGTCAATCGGAACCCTCACTCATAAATATTTATTTTGGCCTAACTCTTGATTCTTGAAATTGCAGATATTTATTCAAACTGGATACCCTCTTGATTTGCCATCTGGAAGTTTAGGAAGTTACTGCATATACGAATATCACATGGTATGTTATTCTTCACAACAACTTCTCTGTTACCAATTTTCTCCCACACCATAAAGCCTTTTCTTTTGGTAATGCATTGTATTTTATTTTGGGAGGGGGTGATTGGGTGAGGGGTTGAACTGCAAGATAGATTTGAGGTGAGAGCTATATCAAGTTTGCTAGGCATCGACTGGGGCAAGTATGTGGATGAGTCAAATCATACACAATTTTGTGCATTACAGACCCCACATTAGCAGAACAGTTGTAAAAAGGCCACACACACACACACACAGACACACATATATATACACACACACTATAAAGACTTCTCAAATGTTGATTAATTCCATAGTGTTCTTGAAACTGTTCAAATTTAGCTTCCTACTATTACAAATCTGATAGTTAAAAACTTTATGATTTAATTTATGTGTGGTTCTCCTTAAATATTATTCAGTACATGATTTTCATAAAGCGTTATTTCAAATTATAGCGAGATTCCTTATGCAACGATTTTCTTCATTCATTAAGTCTCAACCTGAGTGAGTGATATTCATAATAGAATTTGAAACCATTTAATGGGTATGTAGATGGCATTCATGATTGTGTGTCAATGCTATTGTGTCTGCAAATTTCTTACATTTTCCATCAAATAACAATTAATTTTTAGGTTGCTTGTTTGGCACTTCAAATCAGCAAGCTATATTATTTAAAGGAATGAATGAAGTAGAGTGATGATATAAATGTAGAATTGAAAATTGAACCATAAATTTCTGTTTATCAGGTTTCCTTGAAGAGAAACAATAAGTAATTCCCCCATTCTTAAATAAATTTAGTTGACCACCTTGAGTATAGTCAAGGTGTTCATTTTGATATGGATATTTTTCTCTCTGCTTCATCATTTCTTTCAATCATTTTTTACTCTGAACTGTATTTTTATGTGGGTGGTCCTTTTTGTTTAGAAGTGCATCAACTTTGTTGCCATTTGATGAGTTTGCAACATCTATAGTTTCAGATTTTTACGTTTTTATCATCCTTGGAGTCTCCTTTTTGAATTGTACTAGTCTGAAATCTCTTGTTTCTTTCTTTATTGGAAAGAGTATAACTGATGTGTCTATTTATTGGAAGGAGTATAACTAATGTGTCTATGCTAGTTTCTCATGGTATCTGCTATCACTTTAGGAACACATTGATGAGTTGACATTTAAGCTACCGTTCTAGTTGGACATTTTTACCCTTCATCATCTATGACACATTGATGGGGTTTCATTGCCATCTAAACTTTTGAGTTTTATTTACAGCCTTGTTCTATGGGGTTTGCTACTGGAGGAAAAACATTCTTTTTATGGGGAGGATGCATGATGGTAAGCATCTTATGCATATTTGAAATCAAAGTTGCATATCTCAAGATTCTTATAGTGGTTTTTAAAAATTGCAGATGCGTGCAGATGATTTTAGAACTGATCGTCATGGTGTTGTTTCAGAACTCCGAGATGGGGGCTATTCAGATGACATGACTCTTGCAGCTATTGCGGGTAATATTCTCCATCTTATGTTAATTCGTAATTACAAAAAGTTCCTGGATAGACTGCCCATACAAACCATACAATACCTGAGATATTATATCTTGAAGTTGTTTAAGCATTGTGTCTCTTGTCTTTAGTCTTTACCATTTGATGCTGAAACATTGTAGTTTTTTGCCGCTATTGCCTTTGACAGGGGCTCATAAGAGGCTAATCACATCGCCACCAGTTGCTGTATTTCCTCATCCACTTGCAAGTGATCTTAACTTTGGCAGGTTTTTAATGTTTTCAAACTTGATCTTCCACTTAAAATTGGTTTCCAGCTTCTAGTGTCTTTTCTGACTACGTATTCCGATGCATGTAGGTATTGGAATTATTTGAGGAAGCAAACATTTGTTTTAGAATCATATGTGAATAGAGTCAACCATATCATGAACCGGGCTCTATTCTTCACCCATTGCTACTTGTCGTGGGGATTCGTCGCGCCATATATTATGTCTGCTATTCATGTGGTTGCAGCACTGAGATATCACTGTAAAGGCTACTCATTTGGTGAAGCACCTTTCCGATCTGACGGTACATATTTTACATAGCTGTGAATATATAGAGTAAAGGTAAAAATGTATCTAATTGACAAAGTCTTGTTGCTGAATTTCTATACGACAGCTTTATTGCTCGCAATCTGTTCTGATCTCTTGATTTCCTCTTTCTTTGATTTCTGATCTACAATTTTACCTCATGCTCTTTGGAGATTAATTAGTGAAAATGTGTCTTTATACCCAATATCCATAATAAAACAAGCTTTTTATCCGATATTTTTTTGAATGGCTTAATTGCCCCTTTTAGTTATTTCACTCATCATCTCTATAATCTCTCTTTGAAATTTGCAGAAATCAATTTTCTCTCCCATCTCCCTCCTTTTACATCTCGATTCTTTCTCTCATCTGTCTCTTCATGCATCTCAATTATCTATATCTTTAGTTTTGGTCAATTTTCAATTTGATTTTGAAGTTCTGCTTTTAAGTAGCATTGAGATCGAAGATCTAGAACCTAAGTACCATCGAGATCTAACTTCTCGAAAGTATAATGCTATTACCTTCAAGATCTATTTAAGGGTATTTATGTCATTTGTCTTTGATTTGGGTAGAAAACATGTTTTTCTTATCAAGTGAGTATTTTTCATGTTCCGTTATGTGGGTAGAAAACGTGTTTTTCTTATCAAATGAGTATTTTTCATGTTCCCTTACGTATGATGGATAGAAACAAGATGACTCCCAGATTAATTATCTGTATTATTATTGATACAACCATATATTGAGTACTTCTACTGTGGGTAACACTTCCTCTAGTTATTGTTATATCCAAACCTTGTTCTCACTGGAAGTTTAAATAATAAAGTTATGTTTATTTTGGATTTAAGGTGACTTTTGTAATTGTGGATTTGAGATTTAGGAGGATTTTGTGAGTATGAGTTTTGAAAATCTTGTGTTTGTTTGAAATTATGTAGGGTAGAATTATAGTTAAGATGTCATTTTCACATTGAGAATTGTAGAAAAAGTGGAAAAAATAAATGTTTTTATTGAGAATTATAGAAAAAGTAGGAAAATTAGGATAAGATGGTAGGATTTTGTAAGTTCTTGTCCATGTTGGAAATTGGAAGAGAAGGTTGGTTTTGACCAATCTTTGACCAAATTTTAATGTTGATTCTATTTTAAATAAATGGAAATAAGTTGCTAAATCTGAATCTACGTTCCGTGTAGATGAATGTAGTGTATTTACTTTCGAATTTTCAATTTCGGGTGAATGAGAAATTAATACACAAAGTTGGCAACTTGGATCTTTCTTATAAAGGAAAATGGGAGAAAAGAGAATGTTGTCCCACATCGGAAAAATGGTGGAAAAAGTTTTACTTTATTAATAGGAGCACATGTATAAGAGATAATTATGTGTGCTCCCTTATGGTGGAACCTAGTGCCATTTTTTGGATCTAGTTAGCTAAACACTCACGCACCATCCGAACCGCACGTGGCACCATCGCACTCGGGTTGGGTCCGGATCGGGTCGGGTCAGGTCGGGGATCGGGTTGGGCCGGGCTGAGCCAGGTGTGAAGTGGTGTGACCTTTGGATGTGGAAGGGTGTGACCCTTGGTCCAAATGGCTTGACCCTTGGGAAGAGGTGTGAACACACCTCTTAGATCCAAGGGTGGTGTCCATTGTGGGAAATGACACATCTCCTTACTCCTATAAATAGGAGACCCCCCATTTCATTTCATTCATTCGAACATTCAGAATTCTAACATTCATTCAGAAAATCACGTAGTTGTGCATATTTTCAATACGCCTAACCACTTATTATCCAACAGTCCAAACATGGACCGGACTGAATTCATCCAAAATTTGGATGAGCCAAGTCTAGTGCAAACATAGCCTAAGCGTTTAACTCCATCATAATTAATTGATTGTGAAAATCGTAGTGCATTCAGTGTGCCTATGCAGTGCTTAAATTAAAGTATTGTTATTTGAAATTGTTCAGGGTTAGCATTGGCTGGCACCCTTGCTCTATGTACTATCATTGAACTTTTTGCTATGTGGAACTTAACAAGAATAGAAGTTCGGCTATGCAATTTGCTATCACCCGAGGCTCCTCCTTTATCACTTGCATCTTATAACTGGTTACTTGTAAGTTCTTTCTTTTTTTTTGAACATCTCTTTAACCAGATGCATAATTTTAGGCTCATACATACTTGATATAGTTCTTGGTTATTGGGTTTAAGAAGTGCATTCAATGTATTTGAAGTATCAATGCAAAATTCAATTTAGTTATGGTATTGAATCATCAATGGATTGATTTATAACTGTGCAGGTTTTCACTGCAATGCTGGTTGACAATTTTTTGTATCCGATATGTGCATTGCGATCACATTTCTCTCAGTATATTAATTGGTCTGGCATCCGATATTATTTGAAGGATGGCAAGATATACAAGGTATGATTATCCAAGTCTATCCATTTTTTTTTTTTTTAAGAAAAGAACTAATTATCACTGATTTTTAAGTGAAAGAATAATGATATTGGCCGTTGTAGAGTTTATGCTAGCTATAAATGATTTGGATCTTCTAGGTAAATGTTTTGTAAGTTTCTTGAAAATTTGGAGGAGAATATGACATACTAGGTAGAAAATGTTTGGGGCCCACTTTTCCATTTTCACCTGCCTCTTAATGTATCTTAATTCTCTCTCCAAATTTTACTGTTTGAAATGTAGAGGATCCAAATACAGAGGTTCTAAATGACCATCTTCTCTCTGCATCTTCACCTGCCTCTTAAGTTTACAAGAATAAAAATTTATATATACGTGTGGCTTTAAATGAGGTGGTCCCTATATGTTGTACACTACACATGACTATATATTGTAAAACCTACAACACAAATTACTAATAATAAGTTGAAAGGATAGTATGCAGCAAGATGTGTGAATGTTGAATTTGTACAAAATATATGCAGATCGAAAGAAGCAAGGGTAAGGGACCTAGGTTCACGGATTTGGGAGGAAAGAATTTGTACAGTAAAAGGGGAAATTCCAACCGCTATTCTATACTGAAATCTTTGTCCAGAAGTTACGTCCAATGGCGACAACCCAAGAAATACGACTTATAGACACTGAGCAAATTGCAATGCTGACATATATTTATTTTTCTATATGTAGATTTTCATAGAAATGTGATTCTTTACCTTGAGTTAAAAAATTTGTAGAATTCCTTTTTTTTCCTAGACCACTTCCAAAGTCACAATTTGGAGTGGTGGGATTTAGATTATTTTGTTGTAGATTAGTTTTATTAATTGATTCTCCAAGTTAGTGGGGACTAATTTTGTTCTCCAAGATGTATTCATCTTAATAGTGTTATTCTTTCAAACATTCTTAGTGTAAAATTTACGCATTTCTAGCCTGCTTATGTATTTCTTTTTGGTAGTTTTTAGTCTAGTAAGAAGTTTTTATTGATGAGTTCTTGTGTGTAAATATGGACATAGTTCTAGTTCCAAACTGAAACCGTCAATTCTGAACTACCGTCACCGATCCGGTTTAACTGCTGACCGGATTTTGGGGCCGATTTTTTGGATTTTTTAATCAACGATTTAAATTATTTGATAATTAGAGATCAACTGCTGAAATTCAAACAAATTCTAACTCTTGGTAGAACCCCTGGTTCCAAACCAAAACTACCGATTCCGAACGAACCATGAGTTCCAAATTTCCAATTGAGAAAGAAAAAGAAAAGAAAAATATCCGTAGAAATTCCATTTCTAGAACTGAAATCAAAACCGTTTATTGCATGGTTCGATTATGATTCCCCTACATCCAGAACTGACAGTTCCCAAACCGAACCAAGTCACGCGTGCTCACATCTACTTGTGTGCTTACAAACAAACCAGTAACCAGTACTCGACTTAGTAATAAATACTCAAATGCCGTTAGAGTTATTGTCGAATGATTTCATCTTGGAATTTGAAAATCCGAAGGTTTTGGCCTACAATTTCGAATAGCATATTTAAAAAGTATTTCATTTACACATGCAGAGAGAACACTGAAGTCCTAGAAACAGATATAAAAACCATACTATCATTTTATTAAATAAATATAATAGGGAGGAATACTATAATATTATTATAAAATCATTTCATTAAAAACCATACTATCTACATTAGAAATAAAGTGGATTCAAGTTTTTGTTTGTAAAAAACCTGAGCCATCATACTATCATTTATTTAGAACCGGATCCTTTATTCATCTTACATATGTTTGACAAAAGAACTCAATTCCAAACAAAATAGAAGTGCGTGAGCTTTTTTCCTACAAACAAGAGTACGAGACTCAATTCAAAATAGAAAGAAAATATAAGTACTCATTTTTTGCAAATAAAAATAAAGGGGACTAATAAAATAAATAATAAATGAGAAGAGACAATGCCCTGCTACATACCATGTATTGGAACTTGTTGAGGAATCAGGACTCTACACTACAAGAAGACATCCAAGCCACACCCGGTTGGAGCCGGGCTGGGCCTCTCATCGACTTTTCTTCCTTAGTACTAGTATAACATAACAGAGGATATTGAGAGTGTTCAGTCAACTATCTTGCACATGAAGAGACAAGTTATCATGGAGCACAAGGAATATATATGCTATCCTCCACTAAGGTAAGCAAACACTTGTTTCAAATTTCCTCGTGATGGTCGCGCATTGACCACATATTTACATATAAAAACTAACCGTCTTCGCAAGTCTGACTTGGTGATTCGTGTCTCACTGAATGATCTTCCCGTATCAAAATGTCCTGTTGGAACATTTTACAATTAGAACCGGAAATTACAGAGTTTACTAGTGACATAGAATGAGAAGGGTAAAAACATTGGGTGGGACTAAAGGTACCCCATCATTTTCTAAGCACACCCCAATTCATTCATTTTTCATTTAAAAAAAATTATAAAATAGATAATACCAATTTTACCCTTAAGTCAAACTCTACTAGCTTCGTTCGGCCATCATGGCCGAACGTACTGCTTCTACATGTTCGGCCAAGGTGGCCAAACACTCATCTATGTGTTCAGTCAACCAGAACCGAACAAAACAACTCGGGTTTGATCGATTATTTGCGTTTTTTCATATGATTTTCACTCGATTTTCATACATTTAACAAATCTGTGGAATGTTCGTCATTATGTTGCATTACATTCCTCAAGAAATTAAAAGATTTAATATAAAAAAAGCAAGAAATATGATAAATAAAGAAATGGAAGAAAAAAAGGAAGACTAAGGTTTCTTCTCTTTTTTTTTTTTTTTTTTGGCTTAGAGGGTAAAATAGGTATTTTCAAATTTTTTACTTTTTTTAATTGAAATGTTATTAATTGAGGTGTGCTTAGAAAAGGTTGGGGTGCCTTTAGTCCCACCCATAAACATTTTGCTACACTATCGTGCTTGTACAAGTTTGTGTGGCGTGTGTGTTTGAATTTAGTCACTTTCACGTCAGATTGAACATCAACGAAGAGTAAGAGGTTAATAGGCCAAAATCTTAACCAGCAACTTAAAAACACATAAAGATCTTGGCACTATATGCATCACCTGCTTCATCGTAAAACGTCATTAAAATAGCCAAACAAACGCATATGCTTATATCTTCTCCTGCAAACAAATAAATAAAAAGATGATCAAGGAGAGAAACAGTTTAATGTATTGATTGGCAAATATCCAAACAGAGAAGAAAATTTTCGTATGGCTTTTGGGTTTCGGAGAACTTGAAAAATGAGTGTATTGGAAAATATGATGCATTAGTAATAAGATATATCAAAAAATTTGACTATGTTTGGATGTGTTATGGAGGATGCATTGGTCAAAAGTTCTTTTTAGGAGATACAAGCAAACATAGCACATCAGATGCAGAAGCAAATCAAGTCAAAAAGAGCATAAGAAGATGCATGATGGATAAATTAGCTGATGAGTTTTATTCATATTTGTGATCTGGATACGCAGCAAGAGAATCACATTTAGATGCAATTTTTTTCTATTTGATTGTTTAACAGATAATAAATCACATAATATCACGGTGCATATTATTTTTTGGATTCATAAGAGGAAGTTCCCTAAGGCAATCGATTAAAAAACCTAGAGTCACAGTGCCACTTATACAGCCTAAGAGAAGAAGCACCTGAAGCCACATCTATTCTGTGAACACACAATCAATAAGAGAATGCTTACCATTGCTGCAGCAAATTAAAAGTGTGTTCCCTTTTCTCAACTGAGACTCAGCAAAGTTCAGAGCATATGGGATATTCCTTAACAAAGAGAAACGATCGATTTTGCAGTCCTGCTCAAAAGAAGAAGTAAGATAAGAAAAGAAGAAAGGAAAACGTTTTAAATCCATGATTTTTTATTTTTATTTTTATTTTTTTGGGAAAAAAACAAGAAAAACCATAACATCAAACAATAAATACTAACAGCTTCCACACATACCAAAACTGGTAAGTGTAAATACATTTCAGGGCTGTCCGGAGAGACAGGAACTGACTCTCTATCACAGTTTAATATGCTGTAAGCAGGAGGGACTTCCATGGCTGCAAAATAGGATATCATCACAGTGGGTTCGCAAAGTATATTGATAATCAATAATGCAGACTCAGAAGAAAACAGATACTAAACCAATTCATTGCAATTTGAAATATGCATCATATTGGGATTTAGGCTTTTTCACCGCTATGATCTCCAACTTGGCCTGGATGTTCTTCGATGAATTCTATTGGGAACAAATTTCACTAAGAATTTAGGCTCCAAGGTATTACCTAGTTTGGAGCCAAAATAGTGCAAACCAATGATATATAGTTTTACTCACTTCCAATAAAGAAATAAAGGTTAACTGGAAGCATGAGGAAAAAATTCAATAACTTCACCAAGTACAGACAATAACAAAGTAAATGTACCAAGTTGAGAATTGCCAACTGCGATATTGGTTGGCCCCAAAACAAATATGTGATTATCATGACTTGACTTCTCTCCCTCAGCTGCAGTTTCACTGTCCAACTTTAATGGCCCTCCCATTGAGAACATAGTTGTACTTCCCAGGCACTTTAAGGGTCTGACAGAGAACTGTGGAGCATTTTCTCCCCTATGTGCACGACGAACTCGGTCCTTTTCAACAATATTTGCTATGTTTTGATTACACAAGTCAGGACCTGAGCTTATAATATCATAGGCATGTTTCCAGAAAAGATCTGGGGATAAACCTCTAGCCCAACTTTCCTCGTCATCTCCAGCTCCAGCAATATAGTTCCAACTAAATTCCGAGGTAGTTCGCTGCTGAAATATGTCACCTGAGGATGATGCTGTGACAAGTATGATAGGTGTGAAATCCCAGGAATCATACTCCGGTACTTCATTCAACCAGATAACAGTTTTTTGTGAAATCCATAAAGGTCTTAAAGGTTTTCTTAAAGCTAATGAAATAGAGGTGATATCAGCTCCACTGGCCTCCAATTCTTTGTTCCAACCATCCAAATGTTTTTCAATCATTGCTTTCTCAGTTTGTGAAACCCAGAGGGGGAGATGCAAGGAACAATCCCACCCAGACAAGTCTTGGCCAAGATTCTCCAGCTCACTTGAGGTGTCTGACTCCTGTTGAAAAACATTTAAGTTAATTTTGTTGCATGTATAAGTGATATTATGAGAGTATTCAATAGGACCATTTGATAACGTGAACAAAGTTGGATTGTCTAATCATGCAACAAATAAATTAAAAGGGGAAGTCAAGGATCATCATCATGCACAAAATCAAATAGAGAAAGCAATTGGTATAAAAATACAGCCACATATAAGAGTTCACAGAGTGTAACATTGCTTTATATATTGAAGTTTTATCTAACCATGAAGCATGAGTCTATACCAAATTGGCTCAAGCTCAAATCTCAACTGAAGCAAGGCAAATAGGCTGACTTAGCTGAAATGAACTTCAAGTTCATGACACTTGGTATTCTAAGTTTGTTTCAGAAGGAAATCCAAGAAAACTAGTAGTTTGTATCCTAGTTAGTCAGGATTGAAAGTATAACAAGCAGTTTTTGAATAAAATCTGAATTCATGCGAGAGGCCTCATTACTAGTTAATTCACTGACCTTCTTCCTGCTTAAATATTTTTATATGGATGGAACCCAATCACAAAATGAAAATGGCCAAAAGTGACTTCAATACTACTGATTTCGTTAAATAGTTTATAAAATCGTCTTTTCCATCAAAATCAATCATGCAATTTGCAAGTTTCACACCTATGATTCCAAGAAATCTTTAGTGTAAATAATATAACTAGCATTCTAACTGGGAACAAGAATTACTTACGGTCTTAGAAGAATCATGTCTTGACAGTCTTCTCCTATAACTAAAAATTGCACGATTTAAGACACAGGTCCAAATTGGAATAGTCTTGGACATGCTGTCTGGGAACCTCTTCCCTTTCCGCGTTGAATCAACAATAATGCATCCTCTCCTCTGTCCTACCCATCAAAAGCACATAGACAAGTCACTATGGATTCGATACAATTGCAATTAACTTACCTGCTAAAATTATGCATACACACTCAAATCTGAGAACCAATACACAACCCAAACATGAAAGTAGTCCTTTTTTTTGTTATTCAATAAGTATGTGACATATCTTTAATTTCTTCACTTGGGATAAAATAATTGCTCAGAGGTCAGAATACAGAAATATGGATAGATCAATGACAGAACCAATTTCAGTTTAACCAAACAATGTGTGAATATCATATGAATCCTTGGTTCCATGCCATAAAAGACAAAACAAGTCCGGTGGCTCTGGTTCAGAAAGTTCTCCATGCACATTGAGTAACTAAACAGCATTATATGCATTCCATCCACAAGAAAATCTACCAACAATCATGCATATAGAAAACTGGCTAACAAAATTTGCATGACAAAATAAACTACTATTTAGCTAACTATGGATTCATGGTGTAAAAAAGGCTAAACTCAAATTTGACCTTTCCTACTATCACCCAACATGAGACTGCCTGATACTATCTATTTGATGGCATCAATTTTCGCCATTTAATTCTTGAAAACGTTTCATTTACAATATTTTCTTCAAAAGAGTAAGTCTCACTTCACATATATGTCCATGTAACAAAAGTGCCAAAAAAGTGGGGAAAATAAAATCAAACGGTCCCTTTCCATGTTGGTAGCCACCTGCCTGGCCAAGCCCCATTCCACAAACCAACCTCTCAAAATAAAAAGCTACTTAAGCAAGAATGGTTGTAGATATCACAGAATTCCAATGGTTCTGGTCAAAAGGTGTTAGACAATTGTTACAACATTTTCGTGATATTAAATTTAAAAATGTAATAGGATATTACTAGTGTGCAGCAAAATAAAATAACCATGTTGAATTCACCCAAGGAAGTGTAATACACTAGCTCAAATTGCAGCTACATAAACTGAGTTTATTGTTCACAATTCAAGAGCTTTTCATGTAATAATTTGGTTGTATTTGATTAAGGGTGTGGAATTTCTTGAGAGAGTTGTGTGCACAATATGTTTCATGTCATTTCTGCGTAGGAAGAAGTAAATCCACCCCATTGACACACAAAAACATATACAAGTGGTGGAGAGAGTTGGTGCCTGGTGGAAGTTTTCTTAGCCACTCAAAAGACCCCACCAACTCTCCACATGTTTCAACTTCAAAATGCTACACACAACACTCATGGGTGTATACATACACATGTACAATAAGAGGACTGAGCAAGAATTAACCATGACAGGGTAGGGAATAAGCTCAAACTAAAGATTGAGGCATGCGAGTTTGACTTTTCTGTTTAGAAAGAAATGCAGTAGCAAGGTCAATGGCAGTGAAGTCCTTTCATGTCAGCACCCCTACTCTTGATGATTCATGCATTATGCCCATATGCATGCATATGTTTGCATGTCTATATATTATGCAATTTCAAATGAATAATTTCCAACCCAAATCATATTGAATGTTCACTTAAGTTACTTAACTATTCATACGTAATATTGATAAGCATCTTGAAATTGCAATTATCGAACAGCTCAATTCAAGGATGTCCCAAGAAGGCGACTCAACAAATGATGACTAGATTTATCTCTCCAATTAATCTCATATTCTGCATTGATAATTTAACTTCTAAATCACCAAACAATTTCCACTCAACGAGTTTTTGTAGAATTAGAGGGAAAGCAATACAATCAATCAATGCAGATCCTCAATCCTAATAGTAATTATGGAACTACAAGAAATAATCGCAAAGGAGTGCACGTAATTGCAGAAACCACAAAGAAAAAAAAAAGGCAAAAAAAGAATTAAAAAGAAAAAAAGGCAGAGATACCAGCGAGGAGGGCAACATGGAGGTTAAGGCGGGAAGTGTTGAAAGATAAGTTGTTGGTGTGGCCATCGGTGGATTTGAAGTAACAATTGAAGTGGAACTTGGGTGAGTACCAAAGACCACATCGGAGATTAGCGAGCAGCGGCAGCTCCGGCCAGAGTTGAGAGATTTCTCCGACGAAGATGGAGTCCTCGTAGATGGATCGTAAGGCGTTGTAGAGCGTACTGTCTCTGCGTTTTATGCTCCTCGATATTTTGTATATGCTTTGCCTTTCCTCCGCCATTGCTGCTGAGTTGACTCAGTATGCGCAAATACGAGATTCTGCTGGGCATGGGTTGAAACTAAAATCATTGTTTGATTGATAGGTTAATAATTGAATCAAATAATGTTTTACAAAAAATGAAGTGTTAGATTTTTGTAAATTTAATATTTAAAAAAATGATTTTTTTCGATGTATATTATAATGTTTTAAGTAACATTAGTTTTTTTTTTTTTTTTGAAGAAGTAACATTTATTTATATTCTATATAAAAACAAAATATAGATATGAAAAAAAGTGCAAAGTACAACACGATTATATATTATTATACTGAAAGTATGATATTCTTAGGGCTCATTTGGTTTGAATGATGGGTTTGTTAAGATTGATAAAAATGGTAGGATTGTATTGTTCACTGAAGACAAAAATGATGTTTTTTTTTTATGTTTGGTATGTAGGTTTTATAGTAGGTTTGAGTTAAATTGTATGTTTGGTTAGAATGATTATGAATTTGCAAATGTGGGTTAATTTACATTTTATGTTTGTTTTGTTGGTTAAGAATGATAAAAAAGATGATAAGACTAAATTACCCTTCATTTCAAAAATCATCTATAATCATCTTTATAACTCTTGAATAAAATGAAAAAAGAAAACCTAGAAAATGTTTCCCTCTTTGTAGCTTCTCTGTCGAGAGATATAAAAATTGAAAGGTGAAGTGAAGAATTCACCTCATTCCAGCTTTTTTCTCATAAAATCATCTTCAATAAACGAGGATTTAAGTATGGGTTCTTCGATTTCCTAAGAAAAAATCATCTAAACTCAGAACTTTGCTCAAATCGTGAATGAGTTTGCAACAGAGGATCTTCATGTAAGGTTTGGTCTATTACACAAAATCGAACACTCAAACTCAACAAGAAATGTCGAACATGTATGGGGTTCTTATTATAGTCGTTTTGATACTTTTGTTAAACATGAACAAATAAAGAATGATATTTGCCCAGTAGTGGAATTTTTGGAAGGTTTAGTGAGTGAATGAGTTTAGGGAAGATCATCGTGCTTGGTAGTACAGAAATTTTGCTAAGATATGTAGATATCATGTTGCAATTGTTGCACTTGATCATATCACATTAGCTTCCTTGTTCAATTAATAAAGTTTACGATTTCTGACACTTTACATTAGTCCTACATACGTGAATGCTTGAACTAGCCATAGATTGTTTGATACGGATGTCTTATGATATATGTATGTCGTTTTACATGGTTGTCCTTTAGTTTTTTGGAAACTAAAGTGTTTGGAGTCGTAATTCACCCATATTGTATTACGTGAATGTAGGTCAACTTCATATTACCAAGGACATTGTGGTGGAAATTCTCAACCCAATGATGTGAGCGTCCGTTGTTGACATGTCATTCCAATGCATATCCAAACTTTTGAAACAAAAAAAAATCCTTTGCGATGTTTTATGACTTGTCCTTTTCGAGTGGTATGATGATCTCTAATTCAATCCTTCCTGTTCTTACCCCATTATTTGTGCTTTTAGAAGTATGATGTATTATGTTGATTTTGAAGTATGGAAGTTTTCTTGGTGTTGTTGATATAGAACGAATCATGTGGGGTATTCATTTGGTTGGAGCCACAGCTTGAGGATCGTGCTAGAGATGTTGCTCTTGATTGTATTGAAAAAATTGATGGATTGAAGGCCGAACAAGCGATGATGAAAGCTCGTGAATAAAGATATAAGAAACAAGCAAGATTTATATATTTTTTAGGTATCTCATTTGTCGTCCTCTCGGTGGATGCAAAAGTCGAGCTTCTAAAAGACGAATGAAATTTGTAAGTTGTAATATATTGCACCTATGACTTCATAATATGTATTAGAGTCGCATGCTCCAAACACCATCATTCGATCAATATTATTAGTTGACATGTCCGTTATGTATAAAGACATAAAATGCCCATGTGTATTGATGTGTTTGTATGCAATTGTTTTTTTGTCAATGTGAAGTGGTGTTGGTTTTATTACAATGTAGATACCTCCATGTGTTGCAAATTAATTTGTGTAAAAGTGGTTCATGTAATGTCCTGCAAAGTTAAATTAGGAAAACATATTTTGGAATGTATCTTGCATGCTATGTAAATCAGAGGATTAAAGCTAATGACACTTTGGGAAAAATCAAAGACATGAATTCATAATAACTTTGGTGTTTACAGTTTATGAACAAATTTGCAATGTTCATAAGTCTTTATGTTCAATAGGTAGCATTTTAGAAACCAACATGAATGCCCCAACATAATTGATAGTCATATCTCAAAAACACAGCTCCACATCTAAGCATGTTCAAAAGTTTGGTCATTTACATAATTACATAGTTCAACCAACACTTAGGCATAAAGTGTCATTACAGTGACATCATCCTTGCAACAAACCCATTGTATTAAGAGTAACTTGGTGTCCAAAAGTGGTTGCTCTGCCTACATGGGAAGTACCCTTTGTTGTGATGACTTTGCCAAGATGTTGTATTAAAATAAGTTTTGTGTGGAGCTAGGATAGATTACAGTACAGATAATTTATCAGGATTGATGGGTGGCTTCTTGTTATTCGAAGGGAATCGGCGATCCCAATCGTCCACAACATCAAAGTCAAAGGGCTCTTCCTTAACGACAATGAGAATAGCAGCTGATGAGCTAACCTCTCCAAACAACACATCTCCGAGTTGGTGCGCTTTAATGATTTTGGACCATTCGTCAAAGTTGAGGAACCCACACTCCCTAAAAACCTTTGCTACAGGTTTTTCTGTGATAGACATAATTAAAGTAAAGTAATTAAATATATGTATTAACAACTTTAATACAGTATTAAGAAATTGGTTTAGAATAAGAACATTGCAAAACCGATCAATCAACATTAGTTATATTTTTGATGAAGTGATTCAAGTTGCATTACCTTTCGTACGATGTACCAATACTCAACATTGACTTCTCTGCAGTTCTTTTTCTTCTTATACTTAACTTTAATGATGTTGTTTACGTATGCGACATACTCTTTGTAGAGTTTAATGTTGTTAGAGATGAAAGTCTTGATGTTGAGATCACTGAATTACTCTTCACCCATATCCTTCCTCATTTGCAATGTCATATCCGAGCATGCAGTTGTAAGAATCTTGGAATCTGATACATTGCGTCACGCAAACATGGGAAAATTGGTTAATGATATCTGTCACCTCCTCATAAGTGAAAGTATGATAGAAATGTGCGAGAGATGGGTTTCTTTTAGGCATGATCTTGCACAATAAAATAAATAATTTAAAAATTAAAAAATATACAGATTATTAACATCTCCACAAAGTGACACTGATGTAGATGTATAACATTAGCTAAAGACATGTTGGAAATTCTAATACTTTAGGTATAAAGCTACTTACAATGTTGTGTACTGCACAAATTAAATGAAGATATATTAACTTGGACTATATGGTTTGATCAATATTTAATGAATTGGAACTTCATGTCTACCAAACGTTGTTGTTATATACCAAGCAAGACTGGTCTTAATAAAATTAATTGGTGCACTGCTCTACGCATACAATAATCCTGGATTGAAGCTCTTTGTGCAGCAAATTTTGATGAGTCTTCACACTTTATATAGAATGACAAGCAATGTAAAGAATTTACATGTTTCCAATATTTGCATGATAAACATCACATTCCTAAAAAGTAGTTTGTCTTGCATGGTTTGGACTCATCCACAAAAGGAATGTGTTAGTTTTTTTCTTATTTTTAAATAGAATGCAAGTATGTGCGCATCACAATTTTTCCTTCGACATAACATAACTATTTCAGTCAATAATGAATATTTTTGGGCCCACGAAATGTGAAAGGTGACATTTCAAACTTACAATGTGTGCCAATTGCTTATCACACTTGTAGGTCTCATCGAGACGAGTCTAGGATAGGTCTCGGATTTCAATTCCAATGTCTCATTCGTCGGAAAATGACAAAACACCACCTCAAAACCCTAAACCCTAGATTTATCACCTTTTCTCTCTCTTCTGTTTTCTCTCCCTCTCTCCCCGGAGCTGACGTCGGAGGACGTCCTAGGTGTGTGGGTGTGTCGATGGAGGGGCGGCACCGCCATGGGTGACGACACCGGAGCAACAGTGGCATGTGTGTGTGTGTTTGCATGGTGTGTGTTGAAACGTGTGTGTGTTGTGTGCTGTTGGGGGTGGTGCTGTGCAACGCCACCGTGGTTACTGTTGGCAGGCGTTGGTGATGCACCGGCAAGGGATTTAGATGTGTACCTAGAAACGGCAAGTCGGGATACTTTGCTAAAAGCTCGTCCTCTTATTCCCATGTTGCTTCTTCCTTTCCATGTCGACTCTATTGGACTTTCACTAAAGTCATATCTCGATTTCTTAATCTGCGAGTCTTTTGATCCAAGATGGCCACTAGTTTTTCTTCATAAGTTAGATCCTTTTCAATCTCTATGCTTTCTTGGTTGATCACGTGACTTGGATTGAAAACATATTTCCTCATCATGGACACGTGGAAGACGTTGTGTACATCGGCGAAGTCTGGCGGCAAGGCTAGTCGATAAGAGACTTCTCAAATCTGTTCCAAGATTTCGAAAGGTCCTACATATTTTGGTCTCAACTTTTCTCTTTTTTCGAAACGATAAATTCCTTTAGAAGGCGACACCTTTAGGAAAACCTTATCTCCCACTTCAAACTTCAGCTCTCTGCGTCTTTTATTAGTATAAGATTTTTATCGGTCCTGAGCTACTCTGATTCTTTCCCGAATCTTCTTTATCACTTCCACCGTCTGATCCACTAAATTGGGTCCCAAAACTTTCTTTTTGCCCACCTCGTCCCAACAAATAGGAGAGCGACACTTCCTTCCATAGAGAGCTTCGTACGGTGCCATTCCAATTGTCGATTGATAGCTATTATTATAAGCAAACTCCACTAGGCACAGATGATCTTCCCAGCTTCCGTGAAGATCCATAATGCAAGCTCTTAACATATCTTCCAAGATCTATATAGTTCTTTCTAATTGTCCGTCAGTTTGAGGGTGGGAAGCGGCGCTGAAAGCTAGCTTGGTACCTAGCTCTTTTTGTAAGCTCTGCCAGAATCTAGAGGTGAAACAGGGATCTCTATCTGATATGATAGAAATCGGTACTCCATGCAATCTGACGATCTCTTCGAGATAGATTCGAGCCAACCTATCCAATCTGAAAGTCATCTTGATGGGTAAGAAATGTACAGACTTGGTCAATCTATCTACAATCACCCATACAACGTGATTTTCTCGTTTGGTTCTAGGTAAACCAACAACGAAATCCATGACAATGTGCTCTCATTTCCATTCAGGTATCTCCAACGAAGTAAGCATTCCAACTGGTCGTTGATGTTCAGCTTTCACTTGTTGGCAAACTAGATATTTCTTAACGAAAAGTCCGATGCTTCCCTTCATATTTCTCCACCAAAAGCTTTCCTTCAAATCTCGGTACATCTTTATACCTCCAGGGTATGCTGGCAAATGCGCACAATGAGCTTCTTCGAGAATTCCTTCCCTCAATTCCTCATCCTTTGGCACGCGTAATCTTCTTCTGAAGATAAAAGCCCCATCTGTTGCCAAAGTGAAACCTTCAGCCTTTCCATTATCCATATGAGTCTTCATCTTTGATAGAAAGTTATCTTTTCCTTGAGCTTTAACTATTCATTCGCGAAGTGTAGGTTTTACGAATAACGTTGCCATTCTAGCCTTGATGCTGTTCGGAGGTGAGACTACCTCTAGATTCAACCTTGACATCTCTTCAATTAGTTGGTTCTGGTTGGTAATTATGGACGTTACAATCCCTTTTCCTTTTCTGCTAAGAACATCAGCAACCACGTTCGCTTTTTCGGGGTGATAGAGGATCATAACATCATAATCTTTCACCAACTCCAGCCATCTTCTCTGTCTCATATTGAGCTCTTTCTGTTCGAAGAAATATTTCAGGCTCTTGTGGTCGATATAGATCTCACATTTCACGTCATAAAGATAATGTCTCAAAATCTTAAGGGCGGGTACAACAGCGGCCAGCTCTAGATCATGTGTTGGATAGTTCTGTTCGTGAGTCTTTAGCTGTCATGATGCGTATGCTACTATTTTCCCTTGCTGCATCAGAATGCACCCTAAACCTTGTTTGGATGCATCGCTATAGATCACGAACTCTTTCGTTACGTCCTGAACTATTAGGACTGGTGCCTCTGTTAGTCTCTTCTTCAATTCTTGGAAACTATGCTCGCATTGCTCAATCCACTGAAATTTTACATCCTTCCATGTCAAACGAGTCATCGGAGTGACAATCTTCGAAAATCCTTCTATGAATCTTTGGTAATATCTGGCTAAGCCAATGAAACTTCGCACTTCCTTGACATTCATTTGAGCCTCCCAATTGCTGACAGCTTCTATCTTGTCAAGGTCTACTTCAATCCCTTAACAGGAGACAAGAAAGCCTACTTTGTCCATCCAAAATTCACATTTCTTACATTTTGCATAAAGTTTCTCTTCTCGTAAAATCTCTAGTGTAATCTTGAGATGTTCATGGAGCTTCTTATCATATGAGTAGACAAGAATGTCATCGATAAACACAATGACGAAAAGATTGAGATACAGATAGAAGACACGATTCATCAGATCCATAAAAATAGCTGGTGCATTGCTGAGTCCAAATGGCATTACTACAAACTCGTAGTGGCCATACCTCATCCTGAATGTTGTCTTAGATATATCAGTATCCTTGAATTTCATCTGATGGTATCCAAACCTTAAGTTAATCTGTGAGAACACACTGACACCTCTCAACTGATCAAAAAGATCTTCAATTCGAGACAGTGGATACTTGTTCTTGACGGTCCACTTATTTAGCTTTTGATAGTCGATGCACATCCGAAAACTTCTATCATTCTTCTTCACAATGAACACTGGAGCTTTCTAGGGTGATACACTTGGTCGAATGAAACCTTTGTCCAGAAGTTCTTGTAATTGAACCTTCAGTTCCCGTAGCTCCTTCGGTGTCATCCGATACAGAGCTTTCAATGCCGGTGCTGATCCTGGTACAAGATTAATTTCAATAGTAACCTATCGATCTGGCGGAGGGCCGGGTAAATCTTCTGGAAAGACATCCATGTATTCCTTTATCACCGGTACATTCCCGATGGAATTCATTCCTTGTTTGAGATTTACCATGTTGACCAACCAAGCTTCGCAATTTCCTTTGCTAAGCATCTTGGTTGCTTTCATGATGATACAATCCTTGGGTTGATTCTAACTCGTGTTCCTTGAAACATGAACTCTGATTCTCCAAGCATTTGAAAAATGATCTCTCTTGTGTGGCAATTGATCACCACGTGATTTAGCTCAAGCCATTCTATCCCTAGGATCACATCGAAATCGTTCATTTCCAGCGCGTGAAGATCAGCTATAAGGATTCTATCCTCAAAGGCGATCCTTAGATTATGGTAAAGGTGTTTAATCTTTACTATCTTTCCCGATAGAATACTAACTTTTAGGGTTTCAGTGACTACCCTAACGTTCTCATGCTTCAATAGATTACAGAAATTAACAGAGATAAAAGAATGGGTCGCTCCGGTATCAAACAAGATCAGAGCAGGTATATCACATACTGTTAACATACCTGTCATAGTCTTCGACCCCTCAGCAGCCTCCGTGTGAGTGAGAGCGTAAGCCCGAGCCCTACCTACCCCTGGTCTTGACCTTGGTGTTGCCACTGCTGGGTTTCCGAACCTTCGATAGTTAACCGTAATGTGTCCCGGTTTTCCACACCTGTAGCAATTTTCAGCTCCTTGTTGGCATGGTCCCATGTGAATTTTCCCACATCTAGCACATGGGTTTCCCGGTCTCGGAGTGGGGAGAAGTGGAGTATTATTAGTCCTGTGAAACTTGTTTGGACTAAAGCTCTGACTTGGACCGATCCACCTCCTATTTCCAGGCATTGGAAGGACCTTCTTGGGTGGTACAACATCCAAATGCAGACGAGAGGAAATCTCTTGAGCTCTCTCTACGATGTTGGTATAGGTCATTATACCCTGCCAGAATGAAACCGATCTCTAAACGAAGACCCCTCTCAAAATGTCGGGTCTTCTTGATGTCGGTATCAACCAAGTGAATCGTATATCTACTTAGTTGATTAAACCTCTGCTCGTACTCTCCCATCGTTGCGATTCCTTGACGAAGATATAAAAACTCTATTTCCTTTTGATCGTTATAAGATTGTGGTATGAAGTGTTGTGTGATCACTTCCTTGAAGGTTTTCCATGTCATCGTTTCCCTCTGGTCAGGCGATAAGGTCCTTTCATACGAATCCCACCAGTGACTAGCCTCCTCTGTGATCTAAAAGACTGCGCACGAAATCTTTTGCTCTTTTGTACAAGTTAGGTGGCCAAATAAACAAACGAGTGACCTTAGCCACTCTTCAACGTTAGCTGGTTCACCTTTTCCGTTGAATGTTGGTGGATTGAAATGCCGAAATTGTTCAAAGATTATGTTGGCATCATTCCTCATTGGCGGTTGTGCAGTATGCGTGACCTCGAAATGTTGAACCAATCCCCTAAGGACGGTCACTAAATTTCCCATCGTGGTATCCGCATCTTCTTTTGGTGGATTAGCCGTTGTGGCTGATTCCTTCGTGGTCGGCCTCTAGACATAATTCTGTTATGATGTATATAATGTTTCCATTGATCAGGTGTTACAACAACACTAAAAATAAAGAAAATAGGCACGAGATGCGAGGAAAGAAATAGATGTGGATTCAATATGATTGGCAAAAGACAAACCGATATAATATATATAAGCAAAAGATGATCAGCTCATACATTAATACAAAACGTTTATGTATACTAACTACATAGGAAGAGCTATCACCTACATATGTACATATATAATGGTGCATCATCTGTGATCTATTTATACAAAATATATACGTCCAAAATCCTATCATCTAGACGGCCAAAGACGGAGGTGGTGGAGGCCCCTGTAGTCCGGGTGCCATGTCTCTCGGATCACCTTTCTCAAGGTCATCCTCCTCGGGATCCTCCTTAGGATCCTCCTCCTCAGAATCATCATCCTCCGCTTCCGAGCTGTCGCTAGATAGGTCATAGGGTTCATGCTCCGGGGTAGTCGGAAAGCCATGACGGCCCCACAGCTCTAGGAGATGTCTAGCAACCCTCCCGAAGTCGACAATGAGAGTACCATCCTGAGCTGAATATACTATCTCGTCTCTGTAGACGAGGCGCACTCTGATTGCCCACTCATCGGGCAGTGTATGTATCAGGTGCAGACAAGCCTGAACATTAATGATGCTACCCCCTACACCCCCAATCTCTCTCCAGCAGTGATACAACTTAGAGACGTGTTCACCTAAAGATACGTCTCCCGTCACTCTACTATCGAAAAAATAACGTCTAAGTCTCATCGCTCGTGTCTCTGGTTGGACTCTCTTCTTAGCCGAAAGTCTAACCCTAGCCATCTGTCGTGTACAAACTTATATAAGTTTCGTAATGAAACCACTTCTACAACATTTTCTTATACTTAAAATTTAAATCAGATAAACAAGAAGACATGATACAGATAAACATTCTTTTTATTAAGTTCTGTGGTTAGAGAGAGAAGCGTATAGAGAGTGGTGGTACTTATCCATTTCTTTTTGAAAAGATTTTCACGTTTAAAACACGTTTTAAAAAGAAAAATGAGTTTGAACAAGTCAAAAAACGGTAGAACATTGCTCTGATACCATACTATCACGTCCCGTTTTCATTCTTAAAATATTAGAGTTTTCTTACTGGGCGTGCAAGAAGAAATGGAAAGAGACGTTCATTTTTAAGAAGGAGATAAGAGACGATAAGAAGTTGTACATATGTGAAACATCAGATACAACTGATTTAAAGGGTTTGAAACCTTAAGCAGTGGAAATATACTTTTACAGGATCCATCAACAGAAAATACGATATAATTTTTACAAAATGTGAAATTAAATAAAACATTATTTCAACATTAAGTTTTAGAAAGCAAAAAGGAAAATTCTTGATACGACAACCTCCTCTCTATACGTCTTGATTCTCATCATCTCCTGTAATGTGATTACAGATGGGGGTGGGTGTGTTGAATACACTCATGAGGATAAACTCCGTATCTTAACATGTTATAATAGTTAAACAATTCAAATATATATAAGTTCGGCAATTAGACACAACACGTAGAATGCATAGCACATAATTCGTAACTCAACCTCAGATGCGGTTATTTCCTATCTTACCCTACAAAATAGTTTTATAACCGTTGGTGCATTTTACGGACCACCAATCCCATGATAGTAGAAGGAGAAAGATACGTGTTTTACGGACTATAAGTCTCTCCGACGATGAATGTGGACCTTAGTCCTTTCACAGTATAATAGTATGACACATCATTCATAGCATATAATCACAACACATAGAGTTCAACAATTCATATATCAAATACGGAAAACAATAAACATATAGAGATTAGAAGTTACCCCCATCTTGTTCGGTGGTAATCTCGTGAAATGACAAAGATATCGAGTTTTAAGAGTGTTAATCCGATTATAAGCCTACATATGTAAAAAGGTTTCTTAGATCCATATTACGTTAATTACGTATATATTAATTATAAAAATTCTCTCGAAGAAGAAGCAATAGGGAAAAACGAGATGAAACGAAAGATTTAGAGATCAAAGATGAAGAAATGAGTGTAGATTGTTAAACATGTGATCTTAAGATGAAAAGGAAAGGATTAGGGTTTGAACGGAAGAAGAATGGGATTAATCGGAGTTAAAACGAGCTCAAACGAAGCGTTTTAAAATATAGGGGCGTTTTCGTAATTTTCAAAAAAAAGTTGACTTTGACCGAGACCCCCGACTCCCGACCGATGACATTCTATCGCCAGTGACAAAATGCACACATACGATGTGGACTGACACACACACACACAAACACTCCGGCGCGCATACAAAACCCCGGCGTCAGTACTCAATGTGCACGCATCACACACCAGCACCCCGGCGTCGGTACTCGGCATGCGTGCATCACACACCAATACCCCCACGACAGCGCCACCCCCACCACACGACACACACACACCTAGGGGAGGTCCGACCACTGTTCCGGCGAGGGAGAGAAAGAATAAAGGAGAGAGAAAGGAAGAGAGGAGAGGGAAAAATAGGGTTTTCCGACGTTTGACCTATCGTTTTTCGACGAAAGAGATGTCGGAATGAAAAATCGAGATTTGATCTAGAATGGGCTCGATGAAACTTATAAGCTGTGCAAAAATCGGCCAAAACCACACAGTTGAGATTACCATTGGCCTTTGTTAACAACAGGGTGAGCTAGTTGGTGTGTTTTCTGGTTTGTGGTTGTGATACGTAAGGTTGGTTTTGAAACTTGAGGTCTATCGGAAACCATGTGTGGTTGTCTGTGATGTGTTTATGATGTTCTACTTATGATATGCTACAATGAAAAATGAATGACATAGAATCTATGCTACGATGATAAACGAAGGACAGAGAAATCATGCTATGATGAGGAACGAATGACAGAGAATGTATGCTATGATGTTAAATGAATGACGAAAAATCTATTGAGAATGTTATATGATTAACGGAATAACGTTTACCGGTACCAGGGTACTAGTTATAGTTTATCTGTTGTTAAAGATTGTTGGGTTACGTGGGGTAGACTACAAGGGTTAGTCTTTGTATGACATCTATAGAACGATATGCCACGAGGTCGAACCCTTAAAGACCAACCGTCAATGGAGAATCCAATTGGATACGATATGGACGCCACGAGAAGAGACTCGGCGTCAATGTTCATAAAGAGGAACTTGGCTCGACATTTAGAGATCACTCAATCTGCGCCGCCATCGTTGGTGAGGAATAATGCGAACTCAATAATCGAGGCTTGCAAGTGCCTTGATGAGAAATGGAAAGAACGAAACGACACGGGAATGAGAAGATGAGATTCTGGCAAAGTAGCCAATCTTGTTGTTTCTATGTACGCGTACAATTTCGAGGACGAAATTATTTTAAGGGGTAAGGGATGTAGCGCCCCGGATCAAAATGAGCATAATTTATTAATTAAATATTTTAACGTGCGACTTAATAATTATGTGTGTATATTTTGGTTGTCTAATTAATTACGTGCGTTTCAGATACATGTTTAACGCGTGACTTAGACAGATAATTTTCGTGGACATGGTATAGAGAATATTTCATACCATAAGATGCGTCTTGGAAAGATGAGAAGATAGAAATGAACTAGGGGTCAATCGGAGACCCGTAGCTTGAACGGCGACGGAAAGGGCAAAACCCGAAGATCCGAAAAATCGGAAGATATTTACGATGAATAGTAAAACAAAGATATTTACGTGAATAGTAACATTGAAAAATCAACCAATGAATAGTGACGGGATATTTTGGATGAATAGTGATCCGGATATTTTCGATGAATAGTAACTTTCGGAAAATCTATAAATAGGGGTGATTTCGATTCAAAAATCACCGTTTTTCGAATGAGCCAAACGAGCCGAAAGCGACGAAACCGAGCTATCAGTTGGATTGAACATCGAGATACGGGATTTGAGACATGAGTTTTGAGACTCGAGCTTTGAGATATCCGATCTCTGGGATTCGCTACTCACGTGGTAACCACCGAACGAGGTGGGGGTAACTTCTAAACTCTATGTGTTTACTGTTTTCCCTATGTGATATATGAATTGTTGAACTCTACGTGCTGTGTTTACATACTGTGTTTATTTTACGATGGTGATGCTACGAAGGGACTTCGGTCCATAACTGTGCTACGAAGGGACTTTGGTCCATAACTATGCTACGAAGGGACAACGGTCCATATTATTCTACGAAGGGACTACAGTCCATTTCTATGCTACGTGTCTCTATGTTATGTGTTGTGTTTAATTGCTGAATCATTATATCTATTTAATACGTGATCGGTTTATAAATTTTAAAAGTTGGAAAGTATTCCCACGAGTGTATTCAACGCACTCACCCCTATTCTGTACTCACACTATAGGAGAAGAAGAGAATCTTGACACGTAGAGAGAGGGGTGCCCTATCAGCTGTGTCCTTTTCCGGTTTTGTCTTTAAACCTATGTTGATTTGTTTATAAAACGATGTTCCACGTTTTGTAAAATGTTAACTGTATTTCTCATCTTTGTAAAAGATCCTGATATTTTTCCGCTGCGTAAGGTTTCAAACTCCCTTTTATCGGTTGTATCCGATGTTCTAAGTGTATCTCTTCTTATCCTCTCATTTTTCTTTCTATTTTATATCATGCACGCCTTCTTCCCTTTTCTTTCTTCACGCCCATCTATGAAAAACTCTGATATTTTAACGAAAGATTTTGGGGCGTGACACCCTTACTCTTTCTTTTGTCGTCTCCTGCTACTTCTTTCTGTGTTTGTAAAATGTCTCTTTCTTTTTTTTTCTTCACTCCCGTGTGAAAACTCTGATATTTTACGAAAAGATTTTGGGGCGTGACTAATGGTATCAAAGCTTAGTTCTACCCTTTGTAGGACTTTGCTCAAGCTTGTTTTTAAACGTGTTTTTAACGTGAAAATCTTTTCAAAAGGAATAGATAGGCACTCTCCTCTCTCTATAAGTGACTTTCCCTGAACGTAGGGCTTGATAGAATGAGTGCTTACCTGATATGTGTTACCTGGATGGTACGATATATAAACCATTTAGGTTTGAAGGGGTGTTAAGAATACAAGTTTCACGATAAAAATATCTCTTAAAAAAGAAACCTTTCGGTAATTAAAAGAAACGGGGCTAGATGAGAATTCTCTCCTGTACTTAGTGTACAGGGTAAGGTGGGAAATTCTCTCCTGTAATTTAAAAGGAACGGGGTAAGAGGGGAATTCTCTCCTGTACTTAGTGTACAGGGTAAGACGGGAAATTCTCTCCTATATTATTAAAAGGAACGGGGTAAGAGGGGAATTCTCTCCTGTACTTAGTGTACAGGGTAAGGTGGGAAATTCTCTCCTCTATTATTAAAAGAAACGGGGTAAGAGGGGAATTCTCTCCTGTACTTAGTGTACAGGATAAGGTAGGAAATTCTCTCCTGTATTATTAAAAGAAACGGGGCAAGATGAGAATTCTCTCCTGTACTTAGTGTACAGGGTAAGGCGGGAAATTCTCTCCTGTATTTTTTTAAAAGTAATGGGGTAAGAGGGGGAATCTCTTCTGTGCTTAAGATACAGGGTAAGATGGGAAATACCCTCCCATACCGAAGAAATTTTCAAGTGAGATACTCCCACTCACATAGAGTCACTCATATTATTCCAACAACAACAAGACTAATTCAAATATCTAGGAAAATTGAGCATCATCTCCGAGATTTTTGCATCTCATGTAGCTCAAGATTCTCAATAACCTCACATATGTTGTTAAAATGCTACCAGAGGAATTCCACATCACTCAGGAAAATATTATTTTGCTTATAAGTCTCAAGTACTGATTAGAATCGCTCAAAAGAATTTTAGCACTTCTAACTAATGAGATCAAAAGTGCTCTTCCTTATAGCACAATTCAAGGAATATAGAAGACACATATTAGTATCTCATGCTCAAGAGTCAACATACTTATTAGTGGACTAGCTTCAGAGAATAAAAAACATCTTATCTTTCCAGGGAGCTTCTTCTACTAGAAATTAATGTATGCCAAGAGAGGTTGACTTTAGCGAGATAGCTAACAAAAGCCTTCTCCAGCTAACATAGTCATCATATGCCAAGGGAGGTTGATTTTAGCGAGTAGCTAACAAAAGCATCCTCTAGCTAACATATTTGCAAAAGGTTTCATAAAAGAACTCTCCAAAGAGCATACTCTCTGCTGCTTAAACCCTTGACATTTTCAATTAGTGAAACCTACTGTTATGCCCCCAAATCTTTTCATAAAATATCAGAGTTCTTTCATTTTTGGGTGTGAAGAAAAAAAAGGGAAAAAGACTTGCATGATATAAAATAGAAGGAGAAAATGAGATGATAGGAAGTGGTACACTTGAAACATCGGATACAACCGATGAAAAGAGTTTGAAAACCTTACACAGCGGAAGTAAACTTTACATGATAAAAATCCTTCGGTGCAAAGCCGGGAGAGAACATAGCAGTGGAAAAACCTCAGGATCCTACATCCATAAGATAAATAGAACCACAGAAGAAGCAGTAGAAAACGACAGAAGAATGAGGTAAGGGGACGATGTCAATCATTCACATATCAACAATTGGTCTCAATACCGATAACAACAACATAACTTAGCAGTGGAAAACATCTTCAGGATCTTATACAAAGAAGAAGAACAGTTAACATTTTACAAAATGTGGAACATCGTTTCAACTTAGCATTAAAAGACAAAACCGGAAAAGGACACGGCTGATAAGACATCCCTCTCTCTACGCATCGTGATTCTCTTTTTCACCTGTAGTGCGAGTACAGAATAGAGGGTGAGTGCGTGGAATACACTCGTGGGGATAACATCCGCATCTTATAACAATCGACAGATATATTATTCCGAAAAAGTAACACTCAGTTACGTTGTCACAGTATTTCATGAACACACTCAGTCACATTGTCATAGTATAACATGATCACAACATTTAGTATTTCTCATTCATACTTCAATATAGAGAAAACTGTAAACAGTTACAGAGTTAGAAATTACCCCCATCTTGTTCGGTGGTTACCACATGAGTAGCGAGTATCAAAGATCTCGTGTCTCAGATCTCGTGTCTTAGATCCCATGTCTCAAACCTTGTGTCTCAATCCTCATATCTTAATGTTCAATCCAATTGATAGCCTACATATGTTACAGTGTTCTTAGATCCTTAATAATTATAATTAAAATTGTAAAAGATTCCGGCGGAGAAACGATCACTAAATACACAACGGATTGAGAGTTCTAACAATTGGAGTCTAAGAAACAAGGATGGATAATTAATCGATATGGCTGAGATGATAGAGAATGAAATTTGGGTCACAACGAAAAAAGAATGAACTTGATCGGAGTTAAAACGAGCTCAAATGGAGCATTTTAAGTTTAGGGGTATTTTGGTAATTTTGGTCAAAGGGTTGACTTTGACCGGGCCCACGACCCTCGGTCAACGACATCTCATCGGTGATGACTCGATATTGATGTACGGTGGAAAAAACGGGGTTCGGATCAAAAACAAGGCATCGCGAGCGATGGGGCACGCGCGTACCAGGCACCGGGTGGGAAAACCCGGCGGCCCCGGTGGTTTTTCGGCAGCTACCGAGTCACGTCCTCGGCAAGCTACCGAGTTTTCTCGGTAGTAGGATACGTCGGCTCGGCAGCTGCCGAGTTTTCTCTGCAGCGGGTGGCCTCTCTCGGCGGCTGCCGAGTTTTCTCAGCAGCCTGGCACCCAGCGTCTCCCGGCGTCGCCCTGCTCGACCAACCACCTTCCCGGCGCTGTCGTATGCCACCACCACTAGATCCGCCGGAAAGCTTGCATCGCCGGCTTGTAGCACCCCGGACCAAAACGAGCATAATTTATTAATTAAATATTAAAAACTCATAATTTAATAATTATGTGCGTATGATTTATCTGTTTAATTTATTTCGTGCGTTTCAGATATGTGTTTAATGCATGGTTAGGATGGAAGTATTTATCTAGACATGGAACGTAGAATTTTATTTTACCATTAGATGCGTAATGGAAAAACGAGAAGATAGAAACGAATTAGGGGTCAATCGGAGACCCGTAGCCCGAATGACGAAAAAAGGGGCAAAACTCGAAGTTTCGGAACAGAAAATCGAAAGATATTAACGATGAATAGTAACGAGATAGACATGATGAATAGTAACCCGGAAAAGTCAACTAGAACAGTAACTTAGATTTTTCACGTGAATAGTAACTTTGAGATTTCTATAAATAGAGGTGATTTCGATTCAAAAATCACAGTTTCTTCGATCGAGCCGAACCCGACGAAAACACGTAAGTCCTCCTTTCTCGTCTTTTCTTTTCTGTCTTTCTATTTTCCGGCATGCCGCCGGCGCGGCGGCGCCGCCGCCAGCGGCCGGTCGCCGGAAATTTTTTCAACATTGTCGGAATCGGACGATTTTCGTACACGACGTTCATCTCGACGAGACAAATCTAGGATAGGTCTCAGATTTCAAATCCAAGTTTTCATTCGCCGGGAAACGGCGAAAAACAGCCCCTAAACCCTAACCTTCGTCACCCTTTCTCTTTCCTCTATTTCTCTCTCTCTCCTCGTCCTCTTGCCGGAACGGTGGCCGGAGAAGCTGGTGGTGGTGTGATGGTGATGTGGAAGAGGTGGCGCCGCCACTGGTGGCGGCGCCTGGCCGGAAAAATTGGAGAATGTATGTGTACGTGCATGTGTGTGTATATGTACGTGTGTGACTGTGTGTGTTGGGAGCCGCTGATTGGGGCGGCGCTGGGTGACGCCGCCGTGTGTGGAATGAACGGCCGGCGACGGGAGGTCGCCGGCGAGGTGGAGGAGGAGGTCGCCGGCGGCTGGTGGCCGCCGGTAAAGAGTGGCAGTAGGGGTGTGTGTGTAAACACACCCTACGCTATGTGTGTGTGTGTTTTTGTGCGGTGGTGTTGGTGGTGACCGGCGACGGGGGTCGCCGCCCAAGGCCTGGGGGAACGACGGTGGTCGCCGGCGGCAGGCGGCCGCCGGCCAAGGCTTGGAAGCCGTGTGTGTGTGTGTATGTTATACGTGTGAGTGTGTGTATATACATGTATATGTATAGGCTGTGTTAGGATGTTTGGTTGGTCGGGAAAGGTTGCCGGCGACGAGGGGTCGCCGGCGGAGGTGTTGGGGGTGGTCGCCGGCGATGGGAAGTCGCCGGCCGGAGTTTTGGTTGGAGTTGGAAATCTGGGAAAAACAGGATATCGAAGGGTTTTACAGCGTAATTTCCGGGAACTATTCATGCCGGAATCCGGCGATGGACGGCCGAAGGTGGTAGCTGGCGGTGCGGGGTATCCGGCGAGGTAGGTGGTGGTGGCTGGAGGCGGCGCCGCCGCGCCGGGCGACGCCGCGCCGGGCGACGCCGGGAAGTGGCCTGCTCAAGCAGGCGACCATCGGGAATTCTGGGCAGGGGCTGGCCGAGAAAACTCGACCAGCCGGGTTGGGTCGCGCCTAGCTGCCGAGAAAACTCGGCAGCCGTCGGGTGCCGGGTGGCGGCGCGCACCGTGCGCGCCCGTCCGGTGCCGACGTGCACCCGATGCCGTGTTTTCGATCCTAATGTCGTTTTCTTTCCGCCGTTCATCCGTATCGAGTCGTCGATGACGAGACGTCGTTGATCGGGGTCCGTGGGCCCGGTCAAAGTCAACCCCTTGACCAAAATTATCGTTTTACCCTAAACTTAAAATGCTCCGTTTGAGCTCGTTTTAACTCCGATTGAGCTCTTTCTTTTTGCGTTGCGATCCTTATTTCATTTCCTATCATCTCAGCCACTGAGACTTGACTTTCAGCCTTGTCTCCAAAATTCCAATCTTTAGATCGATCGATCCGTCGCGTATTTAACGACCGTTGTCCGACAGAATCATTTACAGTTTTAATTATAATTTATTTAAGATCTAAGCAACGCCGTAAATGTGTAGGCTAATTGTTATACTGAGCTTTGAGTTGAGCTTTGAGGTTTCGGAGTTTACAGACTTACTGTTCAGGCTACTCACGTGGTTACCACTATACGAGGTGGGGGTACATTCTAATCTCTTATCTGTTTACTGCTTTCCCTATATATGCATGATTGAGGAATACTAAGTGCTATGTTTATACTTGCTGTGCCATGATATAATTGTGGAAGGACAGAGGTCCTCCGATCATGCATTCTGTTCGTCTCTTGTTATTTTCTACTACTCTGTGGAGGTGTCGTGAGCCTCTTGAAATGCACTAACGGTGAGACACCGTTATAGGATAAGACAGGGGAAACCCGCACCTATTCATCCCTTGCCATTTCTAATATCTGCTTTGCATTTTAATTGCTGTGACGACGTGGCTGTAGGTTAGCTTTTTGGTATTTATTTTCTGTCTTGATTCTTATGAGGCGGATGTTATCTCCACGAGTGTATTCCACGCACTCACCCCTTAATCTGTACTCACAATACAGGAGATGAGGAGATTGATAAACCATAGACGGAGGGAGTTGGTCTTGACTGATGGTTTCCTTTGATAGAATGTTGTAACTAAACATTTCCAAACATGTTTTCAAACAATGTATGATCTGTATATATTTTGAATACTTGTGAGGATGGGAGATCTTGATGAATAGTTTCCGCTGTATATGATGTACATTATCGGTGTGAGACCGAATGTTATCGGATGAAGCCGATTTTTGTTATGAGATGGATTCTCATCGTCTCTTACCTTTATCTTCTGTTGTCCCTTACTTAATTCTTTCTGTATATGTTAAGCGTCCCTTGCTTTTCTATCTTCACGCCCGGGTAAAACTCTGATATTTTAACGAAAGAAAACGGGGTGTGACACGGCTACCACCTCTGGTCATCCCTCGCCGGATTCCGACCGTGAATAGTACCCGAAACTTCGCCACAAAACTCTTCGTCATCACATTCGCAAAACCAAACCCCATCTCTTTCTAGCTCCGGTCGGTGACTCCCAGTCACCGGTGACCCTTCCCGGACCCCCGGCCGGCGACCTTCCGTCGCCGGCAACCATCCATATCCAACCCAAACCCCTAGCAACACACCACACACCCACGTATATAAACACACACACGTATAACACACACTCACCTATCACTGCCAAGACAACCACCTGCCGCTAGCCACCGCCGTCATCCACTGGTAACCCTGGCCGGTGACCCCCAGTCGCCAGCCGCTACCTGCTGGCCGCGCACACACACACAGAAACAAACACACACGCGCATGGTATAACTCACACACACACATCGGGTTTGTTTGGCCGGCGACTTCCAGTCGCCCACCACCCACCGGAGCACCTCGCCGGCCATCACTTCCCACACGGCGGCGCCACCTGCGCCGCCCACAACAGTTCACAACAACACACACACACTAACACACCTTCACTCACACACGCACATGCACGATGCATACATACACATACTGTTCCGGCCAGACGGCGCCACCCATGGCGGCGCCACCACTCCGGCAGCTCCCCACCACTCCTAAGTAGGTTCGCCGGCCACTACTCGGGCAAGAGAAGGTAGAGAGAGAAAGAAACAGAGGAGAGAGAAGGTGGCACCAAAGCTAGGGTTTAGGGTTTAAGGGCTGTTTTTCACCATTTTTCGGCAAACGAAAAATCGGAATTAAATTCCAAGACTTATCCTAGATTTATCTCGTCGAGACGAACGTCATGTGCGAAAATCGGCCGAAACCGACAACTTTTATGTTTTCCGGCCACCACTGGCGGCGGCGCACCGAAGCCAGAAAACCGAAACGAGAGAGAGAAGAGAAAGAGACTTACGGGTTTTCGTCGCTTTCGGTTCGTTCAACTCATTCGGAAAAACGGTGGTTCTCGAACCGAAAACACTATTCACCAAAAATATCTCCGTTATTATTCATCGATTGAAAAAGTCTCCATTACTATTCACCGGAAATATCTTCGTTTCCATTCGCCGTAAATATCTTCCGATTTCTCGAAACTTCGGGTTTTGCCCTTTTTATCGCCGTTTGAGATACAGGTCTCCGATTGACCCCTAGTTCATTTCTATCTTCTCGTTTCATCAACATGCATCTAATGGTATAAAAATATTTTATATACCATGTCCAAGAAAATATCCGTCTAAAACATACTTAAAACATGTATCTGAAACGCACGTAATTAAATTAAACAATCCAAATATACGCACAAAATTATTAAGTTTAAAATATTTAATTAACAAATTATGTTTCGTTTTGGTCCGGGGTGCTACACCTACTCACAACAAAGCTGCAAGTAACATTGTAAGTATGCAAGTTGTGTTGGGAGTTCAAGTATATATCTCAAAGCTTGAAGCAAGAAAGTCTACAATTTAATGAATATTTACAAAAAATTATTAAACATTTTTTCAGATTGAATTAAATGTGGATTTGAAAATTGTGAAGTTTGAATTTTTAGTAAATTATTATATATAAATTATATATTGAAATTAAATATTTTAAGATTTTAAAATTATTATTTGGAATATAAAATTCTATTCTTATGTAAAAACTCAATTTCCTTGATTAATTTATTTTTTTATATAATTTAGTGATTTTAATGTATATTTATTTCTATTAAAGACAATTAATGTATTTTAAAGTAATAGGTAACTGTCACATGTAAGGACATCAATGAATCGGGCTCAAATGGTCAGAAATTAGGGTTTCACGTACATTTCAAGTGCAACCAATTGGATCATATGTGTTAAAATTGGGCAAAAATTTTGAATTTTAAAAAGTAATGCCAACCTGAAAAGTTATTGTCAGAAAGTACGTGACCCTCTAAGTTATTGTCATTAATCTTCCAATTATATATATATATAACCTTTTAAAATATATTAAAAATACAAATAATAAAAATTAACAAAAAGTATGTGATAATAGAAAATTGAAAAATATCAAAAATTGAAATAAAAGAAATGCATGTAGAATATTACTACATAAAGCACTAGTGGTTGGAGTTCCACCTTGTCACTCGGGTTCGAATCTCAGACAACACGCAGTATTTGACATGATGATGTGCCAGCACTTTGATGACGTGGCATGCTGACGTCAGCACTTCAATTAATGTACTATGATGATGTGGCATGATGACATCAGCGTCAACACTTCAGCACTTTGACGACGTGACATGATGAGGCATGCTGACGTCAGCACTTCAATTAATGTACTATGATGATGTGGCATGATGACATCAGCGTCAACACTTCAGCACTTTGACGACGTGACATGATGATTCTACAATATAGCACTTTGATGACGTGGCATGCTGACATCAACACTTCAATTCTACAATGTAAAAATGTGACATGATGATTCTACAATATAGCACTTTGATGATGTGGCATGCTGACGTCAACACTTCAATTCTACAACCTAAAAAGGTGAATTTCTTGTAGTGATTCTAGTGATTCTACGACAACGGTTATTAACTGTTGTCCTGCCGTTGTTGTAGAAAGAAAAGACAACGGTTTAGAACCGTTGTCTCCGTCGTTGTTGTATGGGTTGTCTCCGTCGTTGTTGTATGGGTCTACGACAACGGTTAATAACCGTTGTCTGCGAAATTTTCTTGACCCTACGACAACACCATCTACGACAAGGGTTGAAATATAGCTACGATAAGGGTTAATAACCCTTGTCTATGTGCATTTTTCTTGTAGTGTAGGTAAAATAGATAATATACTCGAATGATTAAATATAGACAGTAATTATTATGTCAAAATTTTATGATCTAAATTTAGATAGGTAACCAAACATACTTTAGGAATAATGAAATTCAAAATTCTAACATGTGAGTTCTTTTTTAAATTTTGATTAAATTTTTACATATATAATGTCAAAAGTTAGGATTTTTATGCAATTAGGCCTTAGACTAATTATAACCTCACACAATTAGTATTCAAGCACAAAGGAAACAAAAAATAAAATTTGAAATATATATGTAAACGCAAAAATCAACCTAAAGTATGATCATTTTTCAATTTGTAAATCTAAATTTTTTTATCTGATTGTAACATGAAGTTTAGTAGTTTTATCAAATTGCAACCTAAACATTTTTTCCAACAATTTTTCCTGTGAAATGCACAACACATGTTTTTACATGGATAAATTTGTTATTTTAAAAAATTTTAGGTTTTAAATTAAAAAAAAATTAATTTAGGTTGTGATTTGAAAAACGATAATAGTTTAGATTGTTTTTATCGTTCTGAAAGTCGAAAAGTTGTCAGGAAAAAAATTTAGGTTGCACTTTAAAAAACTCATGAACTTTAGATTGTAATAAGTAGTTTAGGTTAGAAATTGAAAATTGTTCATACTTTAAATTGATTTTTGCATTTAACCCTATATAAATGTGTATAGCTAGAAATAGGTTGCACATAAGCAATGTATTGCACGTCTTTTTGACTTGATCATCAAAAGCAATGCACATTAATTTTACCTCTAATTTTAATATCAATTTTTTCGTGTTTCAATTTTAATTCTCTATTACTTTTTTTTACATGTTTTCAATTTAATATCAATTTTACGTGTTTTAGTATATAAATCGATATATATTAATTTAATCTGATTTTATTTGAAATGTCAATTTTTATTTAGGTTGATGATGAAATTGAAAATTTCACTTTAGCAATGTAGATGTACATGTAGCAAAAGTTGAAATTTCAAGAAATTTGGAAAAACAATTGAAAAATAAAAGTTATAGTTAAAGAATGAAAATTGGAATACGTAAAATTGATGGTTAAAAAAAGACAATACTTATAATGCCAATTTCTATTTATGTAGACGTTGGAATTGAAAAATTCATGTCAACAACTTAGGCATGCATATAGCAAAAAATCAAAATTTCAAGCAATATCATACTAATATTTTTTTTTTAAAGTGACATAATTTATGATAAAAAAAGGGTAAAGGACTATCTAACTTGACGTAAATTACAAATTTCCTCAAATTTTATATTCAAGTTCACTTTTACCTGAAAATAAAGTTGAAGTAAAGAGAAAAATTTGCCCCATTTTTTTTTTTAAAGGAACCTAAAAATTACAAGCACAAATGAAAAAGGGAGAAATGTTAATGTAAATCACAATCTATCTATATATAAAATCACAGTTTCAGTTATAAGAAACTGTTCTCGCTCATTTCTACAAGACAACTTTCTCCATTTATATAAGTTAGTTTTTGTGAAAGAAATATTTGCATGCAAAAAATATGTTGATTACATCATTCTTTTGAAAATTCATTTGTATTTTGTGAATTGATTACGAAAATTAATTTATATATTGTACATAGATTACAGAAATTATTTCTATCTTGTGATTATATATTGTGATTGAATATTCGGTGTCTTGTGTTTCGATAATGTCATTCTTTAAAAAAAAATTGTTTTACTTTAATTGTTTTTACTTTTTTCAATGATTTTTTCTTTGATGTTTGAGATATTTTCCCTAAAAATTTATTTAACTACATTTAGAAATGAGATAATGTCAATATCAAATGTTCATTAAACTTGGTTTCTTCCATAAATATATGTTTTGTTCGTTAATTTAGAATTTACTTTCAAGATATACATTTTATAAATAAATTTGACTTTTAAAATATATGTTTTGTTCGTTAATTTAGAATTTACTGATATTTTCTTGAAATTTTTAATTTTCAATTTTTGTCAAGGAAAAACTTGATTTTTTTTGTATAGTATATTGTATAAATAATAGTTGAGTTTTTAGAATATAAATTTGACTCTTAAGAATATATGTTTTGGTGGTTTAAAATTTACCGACATTTTCACTAAATTTTTCAATATTCGGATAAATATATTTTTCAAGAATATCGTACAAAAAATATCAATATCAATATCGTACAAGAATAATTAAGAATGTATATTAATATCGATATCTTTTGATATATTATACATATTTAAAAAAATATGTATCATTTACATGAAAATCATAACCAAATATTGAGGATTTATTGAGCATGTATTGAAATAAGTTAAACATTAATAAATATTTATAAAAGTTATAAGTTCTTAATTTCTAAAACTTATTCCAATATCAACATTGAATATTTCCTTAAATTCAAAATATATTTGTATCGAGATTGATATGTTGAATTTATAGTATAATTTGAATTGAATATTAAAAAATATTATTTTTTCTCGCAAAATATCCATGCATCACACGGACGACTAGTTACTATTAAAGTAGGAAGAAATTTTTTCTACTAGATATATATGGACAATGATTAAAATGGACAATGACCCACTATATATATATATATGTATATATGTTTTCTATGGAGATTGATATTTTCTTTAATATATATATATATATATATATACTAAATATATTATTTTTTATTTCCTTGTTGCATTTCAATTAGTTTAAAAAGAAGAACAAACATTGCATTAATAACTAAATTTTCAAGGGTAAGAAAAAATTATTGTGTAATATTTATCAGCACAAAAATACATAAAAACTTCTTTAAATTAATACAAAAATTCTTGCAAGACGGTTTCACGGATAATTATTGTGACAGTGCCCCATTACCCACAAACAACTTGAAAATTGTAGGATTTGTATTGTGGGTTGAACCATCACACGTAATACAATCCATAAGACGATCTTATAAGAGACTCACTCTTAAATTAAATTAAAAGAGAATAGCTCGTCGTACGGAAAGGCAATACAAGAAAACAACAATGTAATAAAAAATCTAATTTATTAAAGCTTCTTTAATTACACTACTAACTTAAAAAAATCAAATTAATAAACTAAAAAAGATATATATACAATCAAATGGAATGCTGGTACCAAGCAAACTATACATGCTAGAATGTCAATATCATGTAAAAATCACTAGCTTGCACTCTTTTTATTTATTTATAGAACTATTTTCTTTTTTCTAAACAAAAAATTTAGACAGTAGGACCAAGTTAAAGATGTATTCAGATCTAAAATAGGTAGGACCGGGAACACTGAGATTATTTTCTATAATTATATGTTGTAATAACATAGTAATTTATATGTGCATACTAACCATGTAATTCAATAAAATTATAATTAAATATATACAGGTTAAACAAAAGGAACCTTATTTAAAAAAAAAAAAAAACAAAACAAAACAAAAGATCCTATAACAAATCATTTATTGAAAATTTGATCTATATCGTACATTTTGTCTTCGTTGTTAATTAATTCATGTATGTTCAACCCAGAAAAGCACAAGGGCGCTTTCTTTGTAAATTATATTTGAAGAACAATAAAATGAATTATACTTAAAGTGTTGGGATTGCGTATAAATCCAATAAAAAGAGACAAAAGGTGGGGGCTTAGCTTTCCTCGTATATATAAAGGCAATCACACTCATACCAACTAAAGCTTTCCTGATACATAAAAACAATTCTAAAAATTTTGTTGATTTTGCACATAAAGGAAAATTTTAAATCTTTATAGCAAGAAACAGAAATAGGTTGCACTTAAATGTACGCCTTTTTGACTTGATATATTATCAAAGGAAATGTGGTATGTACAAGATATCATGACATTAATATGCTTGTGGCTTAAATTTATTCAATTTTTTTGATATTTGAAACGAAAAAAAAAAAAAGACTTTAGGTTTACTTTGCAATTCAAATCACATGTCAACTTCTCGATTATCAAATAATGATATGTTCGACACTAACTATAATTCCATCATACTGCCAATATTGGCATGACGAATAAGCTATAATTAGTGTCAGAAACTTCATCATTTGATCATTAATAAATTGACTAATGATTCGAATTTTTTATTTTCAAATTCCAAAAGTTTGCATAAATTTGCCCATAAAGCAAATGTCAGGGTTTTTTTTTTTTTTTGAAATCCAATTACGCCTTAATTATAACTTGAGACAATTAGTATTAAGTTTATATTCACCTGAAAGAAAAAAATTAAAAAGAAAAAAAAAGGATAGAGAAACTTGCAAAATTTTAAACTATAACCAATAACTTTCAAGCACAGTTATAAGACAGAGAAAAAAAAAACTGTAAGTAACAGATACTACTAAAACAAAAAAGAAGATATTTCTACCATAAATGATTAAATGGACAAAGACTAAACATATGAACGTTTTAAGTCTTTCCTTTGAAGCAAAGAACTGAAATTGTTTGCACATAGCTATGATCAAAGAAAAAAGCATAAAAACTTAATAAAAATTAATATACATTTTTGAGGCAATCAAAAAGGAAACTAGAAGAAAAGTGACTGCAAATCACATATGCTATTGAAGCCAAAAAAAAAGGTGTTTTTCATTGTTATTGTGATGATAATGATAATGCATGCATATGTATATCCTTATTTTTTGAAAAGGAAAAGAAAAGAAAAAAACATTTATTGGCTAAGCTGTAAGTTTGTTATGCAGCGCTGTAAGTTTGTTATGCAAGTGCAGCGCTGTAAGTTTGTTATGCAGGTTTGGCGCTGTAAGTTTGTTTTGCAGTTTTGGAGATCTGTTTTGCGGGGGGCAATAACTTACTCGTTTCTTAACGAAATCAAGAACGGTTTCTTTCTACGTGCTCTATAAAAGATGGAGTTCATTCTCAACAGAAGAACACGAAATCATTAGAGATGTGTAGAGAGAGAAAGTTTACTGCAAACATTGTACAACTGTTTAGGGTTTTCTTTTCTCTTTCTATTGTGTTGAAAACTCTTGGATTCGTCTTGAAATTAGTGGATTAAAGCTTCTCAGTGGATGTAGGGATTGTTAACCCGAACCACTTAATTCTTGGTGTTCATTCTTTGTTTTATCTATTTCTTGGTTGGAAGTTTCTGGGTGGATTTTGCAGTATTATCGTATTTCTTGATCTGAAACTTTGACAAGTGGCGCCGTCTGTGGGAAGTTTGAAGATCAAGAAATGGGATTAGTCAAGTTTGAAGTTGAAAAATTTGATGGATAAAGTGACTTCGGCCTATGGAGAGTGAAGATGAAGGCATTGTTGGTCCAACATGGAGCAGCAGCAGTCTTGCAGGGTATTGGCGCATTTCCTGAAGGAATGAGACCTGAGCAAAAGACAACTCTCATGAAGAAAGCACATAGTATGATAATACTCAGCATGGACAACAAGGTTTTGCGAGAAGTAGCCAAGATTGAATCAGCAAAAGAGGTTTGGGAGAAACTTGAAAGTCTATACATGGTAAAATCCTTGACAAATCGACTATTTCTGAAAAAGAAGTTATATGCTTTCAAAATCGTTGAAGATAAGCCCCTGATGAGTCAATTGGAGGAGTTTAACAAGATATTAGATGACCTTGAAAATGTGGATGTCAAACTGGAAGAAGAAGACAAAGCCTTGATGTTACTAAGTTCTCTTCCCAAAAGTTTTGAAACTTTTTGTGACTCAATCTTGTACAGTAAACAATTATCTATCAACTTGGAGGAAGTAATAACTGCCTTGAAGACTAAGGAATTAACCAAGGAATCTGATGCTAAAGCTCAGGGTGGAGGAGAAAGTTTGATAGCCAAACAAGCTGGAAGAAAGAAGAAGCCCTTCAAGAAAGGGAACAAGAAGCCACCAGTCTTAAATCAAGATTCTAAGGAAGATATTGAAGGAAATCGATGCTTTCACTGTCATAAGCCTGGCCATTACAAAAAGGATTGTTTTAAGCTCAAAGGGAACAAGAAAGGGAAGCCAAATCAATCAGAAAATCAAGCCAATCCAACTACTGATGCAGCAAATCCCAACAATGGATATGAGTCTGCAGAAGTACTAGCCATAACCTCTAATGATACTAATGAAGAGTGGATCCTTGATTCAGGTTGTTCCTTCCACATGAGCCCTAAAAAAGGATGGTTCAGGGACTTGGTCATCAAGGAGGATGGAGCTATCATGCTTGGTAACAACAAGACATGTAGAGTCAAAGGAGTTGGATCTATTCCATTGAAGATGAAGGATGGATCAGTAAAGATTCTCTCAAATGTCAGGTTTGTTCCAGAATTAAGGAGAAATCTTATTTCTCTTGGCATGTTAGATTCTCAAGGCTTCAAGCTATCCGCTGGAAATGGAGCTATGCAAGTTTTAAAGGGATCAAGGATTGTGATGGAAGGAGTTAAAAAGGCATGATCTATATTACTTGAAGGGAGCTACTGCCTTTGGTGGATCCTACTCTGTAAAAGAGATGGATAGGACTCTTATTTGGTATAAGAGGTTGGCTCATATTAGCATCCAAGGTTTGCAGGAGTTGCAGAAACAAGAAGCATTTGGGAAAGACAAGATCACTGATCTCAGTTTTTGTGACCACTGTGTTATGGGTAAAGCAAAAAGATTGAGGTTCAATGCTGGTACTCACACCACTCAAGGAAGGTTGGATTATGTCCACTCAGATCTTTGGGGTCCTACTAAGGCAACCACAAAGAATGGAGGTAGATATTTCTTATCAATCATTGATGATTTCTCAAGAAAGGTTTGGGTTTTTGTGCTCAAAAGTAAGGATGAGGCATTTCAGAAATTTAAGGAATGGCTGATTCAGGTGGAGAATCAAATTGATAAGAAGTTGAAATATCTGAGAACTGACAATGGTTTGGAATTTGTATCAAATGCTTTCAATTCTTTTTGCAAGGAGAAAGGAATTACCAGACACAAGACCACTCCTTATACACCACAACAGAATGGTCTTGCAGAGAGGTTGAATCAAACTCTCTTAGAAAGAGTAAGGTGTATGCTACTAAGTTCAGGTTTAGATAAGAGCTTTTGGGGTGAGGCAGTCACCACTGCAGCATATTTGATCAATCGATCTCCATCTAGTGCTATAGGATTCAAAACTCCAGAAGAAAAGTGGAATGGAAAGCTTGTTGATTACTCCAAGCTAAGAGTGTTTGGATGTCTAGCCTATGTCCATGTCAAACAAGACAAGTTAGAATCAAGAGCACTCAAATGTGTATTCTTGGGATATCCAGAAGGGGTCAAGGGATATAAGCTATGGTGTTTGGAGAAAGGAAATCAGAAATGCATTGTGTCTAGAGATGTGTCATTTGATGAGACTTGCATGCCTCTAAACAAAGAAGAAATCAAAGTGCAAGACAAGACTGATAATGATGAAACTCAGCTTGAGGTAGAGCCTCTACACATAAATTCAAATGATGACCATCATCAGAGTACAAGTGATGAAGGATCTCAGGAAGAAGATCAACAGGAATCAAGTTAAGAAGATCATCAGTTGATCAATTATCAACTCACCAGAGATAGATCAAGAAGGTTAGTTAAACCCCTACTAGATTTGATCAATCTAATTCCATTTCTTTTGCCTTTCTTGCAGCTGAAGACATAGAGCATTCAGAGCCACTTAACTATACTGATGCTACTACTTGCAAGGAAAAAGAGAAGTGGAAATCAGCTATACAAGATGAATTAAGTTCATTAGCAAGAAATGAGACTTGGGTCATAGTTGATAAGCCAAGAAATCAGAAACTTGTGAGCTGCAAGTGGATCTTTAAGAAGAAAATTGAAGCTGCTCAAAGTAACAAAGTAAGGTTTAAAGCAAGACTTGTTGCTAGAGGATTTACTCAGAAGGAGGGTGTTGATTACACAGAGATCTTCTCTCCAGTAGTCAAGCATTGTTCTATAAGGATATTACTTGCAATGGTGGCTCAATTCGATTTGGAATTACATCAAATGGATGTCACAACAGCTTTCTTACATGGTGAACTAAAGGAAAGGATTTACATGAAGGTTCCAGAAGGCTTGGAGATTCCAAACAGTGAAGAGAAAGCTTGCTTGCTCAGAAAATCACTCTATGGATTAAAGCAATCTCCAACGCAATGGTATCTCAGGTTTGATCAATTTATGAAAAGAATTCACTTCACTAGAAGTATGTATGATAGTTGTGTGTATTTCAGTTTTGATTCCAATGCATCATTCATTTTTTTGTTATTATATGTTGATGATATGCTTATTGCAAGTGATTCTATGCAAAGTTTAAATAAGATTAAATGCTTACTTAACACTGAGTTTGAGATGAAGGATCTTGGAGAAGCAAAAAGGATCTTAGGTATGGACATCACCAGACAAAGATCAGAAAATGAAGTAGTGCTTGAGCTGAGCAACTATTTGAAGAAGGTTTTGATCAGATATCAAATGAATCAGTGCAAAAGTGTTTCTACTCCAATTGGACAGCATATGAAACTTTCTTAAGATCAGTGTCCAAAAACAAAGGAAGAAGAACACAAGATGAACAAGATACCATACTCTAATGTTGTAGGAAACATGATGTATGCTATGGTGTGTTGCATACCAGATTTAGCATATTCCATGAGCTTGGTCAGTAGGTATATGTCTGATCCAGGTTCTTTGCATTGGGAAGCAGTGAAGTATGTGCTTAGGTATATAAATGGTTCAGTGAATCTAGGGTTGAGATTCAAGAAAACTTCAGCTTCAAGTACATATATAGTTGGCTTTGTGGATGCAGATTATGCAGGGAATATGGATACAAGAAAATCCCTTACAGGCTATATCTTTACCCTATTTGGCACTGCAGTAAGTTGGAAATCAACTCAGCAATCCGTAGTTGCATTATCTACCACTGAGGCTGAGTTTATTGCATTAACAGAAGCTATCAAGGAAGCTCTTTGGCTCAAAGGCATACTTTCAGAGTTTGGAATTAATCAGAAATGTGTGGAAGTTTACTGTGATAACAACAGTGCTATCCACCTATCAAAACACCAAGGATTCCATGAGAGGACAAAGCACATTGATGTCAAGTTATATTACATAAGGGACATCATAGAAAGGAAAGAGATCAAGGTTAGCAAAGTAGCTAGTGAAAAGAATCCAGCTGATGGATTAACTAAAGCTTTACCTACAGCCAAGTTCCAACTGTGTCTGAAATTGATTGGTTTAAAAGGGAGCTCTTCTACAAGTATAACCTGATTGTCTATCAGATTGTTCAAAACAAGGATACATCATGCATTAAGGTGGAGATTTGTGATGATAATGCATGCATATGTATATCCTTATTTTTTGAAAAGGAAAAGAAAAGAAAAAAAACATTTATTGGCTATGCTGTAAGTTTTTTATGCAGCGCTGTAAGTTTGTTATGCAGGTGCAACGCTGTAAGTTTGTTATGCAGGTTTGGCGCTGTAAGTTTGTTTTGCAGTTTTGGAGATCTGTTTTGCGGGGGGACGATAACTTACTCGTTTCTTAACGAAATCAAGAACGGTTTCTTTCTACGTGCTCTATAAAAGATGGAGTTTATTCTCAACAGAAGAACACGAAATCATTAGAGATGTGTAGAGAGAGAAAGTTTACTGCAAACATTGTATAACTGTTTAGGGTTTTCTTTTCTCTTTCTATTGTGTTGAAAACTCTTGGATTCGTCTTGAAATTAGTGGATTAAAGTTTCTCAGTGGATGTAGGGATTGTTAACCCGAACCACTTAATTCTTGGTGTTCATTCTTTGCTTCATCTATTTCTTGGTTGGAAGTTTCTGGGTGGATTTTGCAGTATTATCGTATTTCTTGAACTGAAACTTTGACAGTTATCATTTTATGCATCATGCATCCAATCACATCATCCATATATGCTATCATTTTATGCATTTGTCAGATTGCTTTTTTATTCAAATTAAAATTTGTTGTCGAATCTTATCTTGAGGTATTACATTTACAACTCTAACATGACAAAACAAGTGTTTCTTGCATGCTATAGGAAACAAGAATATCATCTTTTACCTGAGTGGGAACTATTTAATCGCAAATTCTCCCATACACCGGGTGTATGGATCATTAATCCATGCAATCCCCGACCGACCCAACCCAGACCGGAAATATAAATAATTTTTTCCCTTTTTCTTTTCACACTTTCCTTTCATTTGAACTCTAATGGTTTTTCTTCTCGTTCTCTCTTGGGTCTCTCCTTCCCTTCTTTTTTTTTTTTGATTTTTCTTGCTTTTTCTGGATTACTTTCTTCATCTCTCAGTCGGGTTGTAGTGTTGGTTTGTTTCTCTTGGTGTTTCTTTGTTCGCGAAACCCTCATTGTCACACCCCATTTTCATACTTGAAATATCAGAGTTTGAACGTACAGGAAAAGAAGGAAAATAAGGAAAAGAAACATACATTTTAAAACTTACAGACGAAATAAACGAGTAAAGATTTAAAACAATATTTGAAACAAAAACTTCGAAAACTGTTAAACATACGATATAACATGTTCAAAATTCTCGGCATCTAGCCGGAAGAAAACAATTAAAACAAAAGCAGTGGAAAATCATATAGGATCCATAACAGAGAAAATAGTTTAACTTTACAAACGGTTCATGACATGTTTAGGAAAAATGGATTACAAAAGGAAAAAGGTACAACATGATATGACACCCCTCTCACTACGCTTCTCCACTTCCATTGTTTCCTGTAGCGTGAATACACGCAGGGTGAGTGCGTTTGAATACACTCGTGGAAGTAATTTCCGTATTTAGAGTTTATTAAACAGTTAAGCTAAATCAACAGGTAACAATACAACACTTTAAACAAAGCACATAAAATGCATTGCACGTAACATAAGATAGATGCGGGTATTTCCCATCTTACCCTATGAACGGTTTTATACCGTTTGGTGATTTTTACGTTCAACCAGTCCCTCCGTAGCATGAAAGTGGACTTTCATCCTCGTATAACATATTCATAATGCATGCATGAATCATATAAATCACAGCATGTATCTCAAGGCACATAGGTTCACAATTCATAGCATTAAAAGATCGTTTCCTAAATCTTAGATTCACATATCATAACGATTAGGGTTCGCTTCGGAAGCATAAGTTCACATATCATATATTCATCTATCGTCATTCATGCATTAATTAACGAAAATTTAAAGATTAGGGTTTAGAAGTTACCCCCACCTTGTTAGATGGTGTTTCCCTCGTGTAACATGAGTACTAAGCCTACAATCGTTCCTTAACGTGAAAACCTACGCATGCAAATGAGGGTTATTAGATTCTTGTTACGTTAATTACGTATATTTAAAAGAACTCTCTCGAAGAAGAGGTGTTGAAGAAAGGGAAATGAAACGAAGGCTTGAAACTTGATCATAAGGTGTAAAAGGATCGATTAGAGTTTTAACGGAGGAAAAACGAGCTTAAACGGAGCTTTTAAAAGTGCAGGGGTATTTTCATAAATTTTGAAAAAGGGTTGACTTTGTCCAGGGGTATTTTGTAAAATCAGAAAAGATTTGGGGCCTTTTTGATATTTTTAAAACCTTGGGGTCAAAATACAATTTTTAAAAGTTCTGGAGGTCAAAGTCTAAAGCTTGAAAACTTTTGGGGTTAAAACATAATTTTCAAAAGTTTAAGGGCTAAAATAATATTTTTCTATAGATGGAGGGTTAACTTGCAAAAATCCTAAGAATCTAGGGTTTGCAATTCGATACCCGAGCTCTATGAATTTGCAAATCGGCCCCCGCCTCCCCAAACCCACTCTTCCCCTGTGCCACCGCCCCTTTTCCTGTCGCCACACACACGCCGGCAACACCACGTCGCCTGCAACCCCAAGACACACATGCACACACACGGCAGCGCTGCACCGAGCACCGCCTGACACCACCACCAGCACGGCGGCGCTACACAACACCTCCCCCATACACAACACGATCGGTGCAGTCACGCACACACATCGGCACACCTCGCATTGGCCATACACACACAGACAAGATGATGGTAAAGGAACGACAGTGGTAAAGGACCGGCGAGAGAGAGAGAGAAACGGGGAGGAAGAAAGAAAAAATGAGAGAAGAGAGAGAAAGTGAGAGAAGATGAGAGAGAAAGAGAGAGGTTACGTCTTTGCCAGCCGTTTCCCGGTAGAGGCAGCGGCGGTTTGGCGATCCGAGCCCATATCTGGAATGGGCTCGGCAAGGGCTACGTTTCAGCGTAAAAATCAAGTGAAACAAAGGAGAAAAAGGACGGCACCGGTGGCAGCACGACGACGCTTCGGCCGGCCGGCCGGAAACCTAGAGAGAGAGAAACCTTTATCCAAAAAGTGATCCAAACTTGTTCCCTTGCGTTCCAACATATCGACTTTATACTCTTCGTGATTTGGGCCATGAACCCTTAACGGGCCGCCCTTTAATGTTTTAAATTTTGGGTTTCGATTTACGATATCCTTCTTAAATTATAACCTATGTTTTCAATTAAATTATACATTCGATAATTAATCATACATTATTTCGTTTTTCTGAAACGCGTGTAATTAAATCAAATAATTAGGGATTTAATTATTTAGTTAGCCAATTATGCATCGTTTTATCCTAGGCGTTACACTCATCGTTGCTTAAGGTATTTTTTTAGTTTTTTTTTGTTTTTATCGGTTAAACTGATGTTTTTTCTTTCAATTTCTTGTAGTTGTTGTGTTGTTTTGTCAATTTTATTTGTATTTTTTGATTTGTTAGTTTCTCTGTTTTTATCTGATTTTTTTTTTTGCAATCGAAGACTATAATCTATTGAGTGCAATGATTTCTAATTTGAGTTTAGATAGGAGCATTGTTGTTAGTGAGAAGATGTCTAAGATGAAATCGAATCGTGTTTATAAGAAGAGATAATTTAATGGATTTTATGTTATGAACTATGAACTGTTAGATTGTTATACCTTTATGCTATAGCTGTGTGACCTTTACTCTATATGTGTTTGACTTTTATGTTAGTTTTAGGAGACCTTTATGTTTTATTCCATGAACTCGAGCTGTTAAGTTGTTGTACTTTTATGCTATCAGTGAGACATTTTCTCTTTATATGTCTAACCTTTATGTTAGATTTATGAAACCTTTATGTTTTATGTCATGAACTGTGTACAGTTAAGGTGTTATACCTTTATAATATATCTGTGTGACATTTACTTTATATATGTTTGATCTTTATGTTAGTTTTAGGAGTCATTTATGTGTTATATATGTCATGAACTGTGAACTGATATCTTTTTTATTTTTTGCAGGACATCTACAAAACTTTTCTCTACTTCAAAAGAGATATTTATGTTGTGTCTAATTATTATATAAAGAAACTGCTTAATATGAAGAAGAAAATTTCTAAAAAAGTGTCCAATTCTCCTTCTGATATTTCTGAATCTTAGAAATTCTTTTTTTGATGAAAATGTGCATAATTGCATTGACAATGTGGTTGAGAATTTCTTGAGAATGATTAAGATTGCGTTAGATATGCCTTCATTTGAACTCCTTACACCTGAGCAACCTCAAGTTAATGTTGGAGATGAAGTTGTTGAAAATGAAGCTTTTAATGAGGGAGTTGCAACAAATGCTAGAGATAAATAGACAATTACATTCATGAATAAACAATGTAACCTTTGTGTATTAGTATTGTTACCTTCATGTATTATTTGTAACACCTTTATGAGATAGAACAAGTCTAAGTCAAACTTTGAATGTATTTTTTTTTTATGGAAAGTTAAAATTTTATGTGAAGTTAAAAATAAATTTATTTGATGTTATGTTTTATTAGTGTCACATTTATGTGATAGTAGAATAGTTTAGCTAAACTAAAAGAATGTATCAAGTATAAAAATAAATGAAAATCTTTATGCATATTTTAATATCTTTACATTATTGATGGGTGAAATTTATGTTTTATTAGTGTCACATTTATGTGATAGTTGAGTAATTGAGCTAAAACTAAGAGAATGTATCATGTATAAAAACAAATGAAAACCTTTATTCGTATTCAATAATACCTTTACATTATTGTTGGGTGATCTTTATGTTTTATTAGTGTCATCTTTATGTGATAGTAGAATAGTTGAGCTAAAACTAATAGAATGTATCAAGTATAATAACAAATAAATACCTTTATGCATATTTATTAATACATTTACATCATTGTTGGGTGACCTTTATATTTTATTAATGTCATCTTTATGTGATAGTAGTAGAGTTGAGCTAAGACTAAAAGAATGTATCAAGTATACAAATGTCACGCCCCGATTTCTTCCATACAAATTTATCAGAGTTTTAATTAAAAACAGAGGCGCGCAAAAGAAGAAGAAGGCAAGGGACGATCAGAAGAAGAAGAGGATAGAAGACATTAGAATCTTTCCCATAACATATCGGGCACAGCCGATTCCACATCATACAAAACATCGGTCACAGCCGATTCTCAAACATCATCACAGCGGAAAATCTATCAGGATCCATCAGAAATTACAGAATTATATATACATGTCAAAAGATATAGATCATTGTTTCTTGAAACTTCGTAAAAGATATTTTATGAAAATCCCAAAAGAATGACACCATCTCTCTCTCTACTGCTCTACTGTTCGTCATCTCCTGTAGTGTGAGTACAGATTAAGGGGTCAGTGCATGGAATACACTGGTGGAGATAAACTCTGCATCTTATAACATTCAACAAAGATGTATGTATAAAGTAAACCGAGAGTTCACAGCAAAGAGGCACATTATCACAGCACGTAAAATTCACAGCAGACATTAGAAATGGTAAGGGACGAATAGGTGCGGGTGTTCCCCATCTTATCCTATAAAAACGGTCTCATTACCGTTGGTGCATTTCTAGGACCACCAAACCTTCAAGAATAGTAGAAAAGGGGTAGGGGACGAATGCATGTTCAGAGTTGGACCGCAGCCCATGCACAGTATAAATATGACACAACACTTAAAATACACAGCATTTAGCATTTCTCAAACGAGCATCAAAATAGGGAAAACAGTAAACAACTTAAGAGTTAGAAAATACCCCCACCTCGATAAGAGGTTATCACGTGATCTGATAAGTTATAAGAGTCAAGCCTATAGCGTACGATCCAATAGATTGCCTACAAAAGTACCGTGATAGCTTAGGTCCTCAAAAGATTAAAAGACGGATATAAATAAAGAAAAGAATGATTGAGGAGGCGAGATGGATAAGATGACTCGAAGATTAAAGGTATCAAGAAGAGTATGAAAGGTAAACTTGGAAAAAGGGTTGATTCGACCGAGATCCCCGACTCCCGACAAAATGACGGAAACAAACGACTCGAAACGACATGCGAAAACGCTCGCCTGTGCACACACAACGCACTCAGTAAAACCCCACACTCACACTCTCTCACATGGTCGTGCAAAACTGCACACGACCGTGCCCCACAATACTCGATCGTGCGCTACCTTCCAATGGCCGCGCACGGTCGCTCACTCCTGGCGTACAGCCGTGCCCTAACGCACGGTCCTGCCCTAGCGCACGGTCCTGCGCGGACCAGCCTACACAGCAGCGCCGCTATCTCCTTCCCCAGCTTTCTTGCTCCGGCCGGTGACTCCCGTCGCCGGCAACACTTCTGCCACCATGGCCGGCGACCTCCCATCGCCGGCATCACCCAAAAACATGCAAAACACACAACCCAAGCAAGAACCACGCACACAACACACACTCAAAACCAAATCTCTCACTCAAACCACACACTTATAACTCCGGCCACACCACCCTTCTGGTGGCTCCACCACTTCCAACCTAAAGACAAACACTCCGGATTGGTTATCTACCATCCCGATAAGGAAAACGAGGGAGAGAAAGCAAGAAACGAGGAAAGAGAAAAGGTGATGGACTCAACTTAGGTTTTTCCGTCGGTTGACTGGTGATTTGCTAGCGATCTAACCGTCGGAACGGAAAAGCAAGACCGTACAAGACTCGCCTCGACGAGAGCTACAACCTATGCGAAAACCGTTCAATTCCGAGAAGGTTGACTTTTCCAGTCACCGGCGGCGGTGGCGGCGGCCGCCGGAAAAAGAAAGAGAAAAAAGAGAGAAAACTTACGTGTCTTTCGATTATGAGCTCGTGTGACTTATCGACTTAAAAACTAAGCTATATATACTCCTCCAAAAAGGCTACTATTCATCAATAATATCTCGTATGCTACCCCTCGTATACATCTCGTGTACGTCGTATTCTTCATTTTCACTGTTTCCTCCACTACTAGAGCTACGAAACTCCGATTGACCTCTAGTTCATTTCTATTCTCTCGTTTTTCTGTTACGCATCTTATTATATAAAAATCTTCTAGGTTCCATGTCTAAAAAAAATTACGTCCTTCTAAACTGACATCAAACACATATCTGTAACGCATATAAATAAATTCAAACACCCAAAATTAACACACATAGAATTATTTCAATTAAGGGTTTAATTATTTAATTATCTAATTATGCTTCATTTTGTCCTGGGCACTACAACAAAAACTTTAAAATCTTTATGTATTCAGTAATACTTTTACATTATTGTTAGTGTCAGCTAAAAGAATGTATCAAGTATAAAAGAAACATGAAAACCTTTGTGTGTATTCAACAATACCTTTATATTATATAACGATGACCTAAAGATAGGAAAACCTTTGTGTGTATTCAGCAATACCTTTATATTATATAATGATGACCTTTATGTTATACATATAATACCTTTATGAGATAGATTAGTTACCCTCATTTATTTCAGAAATTGTATCAGCACAACAACAAATTGTTCTTCGTCAGTAGATAACTCAATTATTTCATGTGTATTTGAATGATCACCTATCATACAACAGTAAAAACGTGAAATTAGACACAATTTCATATTTTTCGAACTGATAAAGGTGGCTATTTTTTTTATCAATTCTCTAGACTTCTCTCTTCATCTTCCATGTTTCTTGTCTGGATTTGAGTTGTTAATAATAGATTTCATAAAAAATTTCAGAATGAACACATAAGTTGAAGGAAGAAGAGGAATTGAATGGAAGATTGAGAAGGAGAAGTTGCAGAAGAATTGTAATATGAGAGAAGGAGAGGCGCACTGGGTCTGAGTGAATTGGGGGTGATAGGTAAAAATATATATATATATATATATATACACACACCACCTGGATCCGAGTCAGGCGACCCAATTACACGGATTTAGATCCGTGCAACTGGTGTATAGAAGTTCAACTCCTAATTAATTTACTAATATTAATATAAACTAAATATATTATTCGTTTTCTTGTTGCCATTTGATTAGTTTAAAAGAACAAGTGATGCATTAATAACTGTATCTTTGAAGGATAAGGAAATGATTTATTACGTTAAATCCAGTACGATGCATTAAAAGATTAGGAGTAGTGTTTGTGTGAACCAGGTGCACGGATCATGATTTGTGCAACTGAGTGCACATGGCCATTTTTTTTCTTTTCAAATTTATGTTTATGTTATACTAGTCTAACATTTACGTATAGATATCATAACTGTTAAGTGAATAACTTAGACTTTTTTTCAGTATAAAAATTCATGTAGTATAGCTGAAAACCTTTATGTTATAATAATTTAACATTTATGTTATATTAGTATAATCTTTATGTACACATATCATAACCTTTTTGTACATAAAGAATAATATAAAGGTTATATTATTATAACGGAAATGTTAAATTATTATATATAAAGGTTATATTATTACAACATAAAGGTTTAAAAGATATCATAGGTTTGAAATACACCTTAAAAGGTCAAACCAACAGAAACATAAATGTTATGTGAATATAACATAAAGGTTATGCAAGCATAACTAAAAGGTTAGGTTCGCCAAAATAAAAGATTAGGCGAACATAACTGCAAAATTAGGGGTTTGGCTAGGATCTGAGTGTGGATTTAGGACGTATGGGCATGTGAATTAGGGGTTTGGCTAGGATTTGAGCGTGGATTTAGGACGTGTGGGCGTGTGAAGTGCGTAAAATACATGAACATTTGTGAAAGACTAGAACCTTAAAAAAACTAAAAAAACTAAAATAAAAAAACTTATACAATCAAATGATGTGCTAGTTCAAGCAAACTCTTCATGGCATGCGGAATGTCAATATCATGTCAAAATTACTTACACTTATATTTGTTTATAGGAGTGTTGCATTTGACTAACCCAAAATTAAGATGTGATCACATTAACAGGAGATCACGTTAATAGGCAAGGGAATGGCATGAGATTATATATCTTTTATAATTATTCTAGTATTCTATATAATATTACACAAAAACTCATGTGAGACGGTCTTACGGATGATTTCCGTGAGACGGATCCCTATTACCCATAATCCAAACTCATTTTAATAAATTTACATGTAAATTGTGAAATATGGGTTGTGGGTTAACCCGTCTCACGTAAAAAGATCCGTGAGACGGTCTCACATAAGACTCACTCATAATATTATAGTTATATATATTTATGATCTAGTACTGAAGTTATAATACTCTCAAATTTGAATTTAGATTTTAGTAAGCATGTAAATATATTTAATGAGCTAGATGAAGTGAAAGAGAGGGAATAAAGACTAGAAAAAAATTTGTGATTCAAGTTCGAACCCTGGTCATCACACAATCTGCACCTTTATTATTATTATTATTATTATTATTATTATTATTATTATTATTATTATTATTATTATTATTATTATTATTATTATTATTATTATCAATTGCATTTTATTAGAATAATTATAGATGAAAATTATCTCATAGTATTTCCCTAAATATTGTGAATACATCTTTAATTTGGTCCTGATGTTTATAATTGTTGGTTTTGAAAAAAGAAAATAATTCTATAAATAAATAAAAAGTGTGCAGATGATTATGACATGATATTGACATTCGAGAATTTATAGTTTGCTTGATGCTAGCATTCCATTTGATTGTATATCTTTTTATTTATATATTTTAGTTTTTCAGATAGTAGTGTAAAGAAGTTTTAATAATTTAGATTGTTGATTGCACTGATTGTTGTTTCCTTGTATTACCTTTACTTCACGTAAGGTGAGCTTTTCACTTTTATTATTATTATTATTTTTTAATTTAAAAGAATTTTTGTATTTTTTTTTTCTGATACATATTACATAATAATTTTTCCTTACCCTTTGAAGTTATTAATGCGACGATTGTTCTTCTGTTTAAACTTAATCGAAATGCAACAAGAGAATTAACATAAAAATATATTTGGTATATATTAATATTTATAAAATGATTTCATAAGATGAAGGTAAATTACTTCCACTTGGGTAAATAAAATATATTATTCTTGTAGGAAGAAACACTTGTTTTGTATTGGTTGGACATACATGAACTAATTAACGACTTGGATCAATTTAGCTGTAAATGATGTGTTCTAACTTCTAGGATCCTTTTGTTTAACCTGTCTATATGCACATATAATTTAACTATATATGTTAATAGTTATAGAAAATAATCTCAGTGTATCCTGTCCCTATTGCTTAGAAAAAAAGAAAATAGTTCTATAAATAAATAAAAAGATTACAAGTGATTTTAACATGATATTGACATTCTAGCATGTAAAGTTTGCTTGTTACTAGCATTCCATTTGATTGTATATACATCTTTATTATTATTTTTTTTTATTATTATTATTTTTTTTAAGTTAGTAGTGTAATTAAAGAAGTTTTAATAATTTAGATATTTGATTGCATTGTTGTTTCCTTGCCTTTACGTATTACGGACGCTCTCTTTTCATTTAATTTAAAAGGTTTTTTTTTTTTTTTTTTTTTGTTTTTGTATTTTTCTGTTTTTTGTATTTTTCTACCGATCAATATTACATATATGATAATTTTTATTTATTTACCCTTTGAAAATTTAGTTGTTAATGCAATGTTTGTTCTTCTTTTTAAACTAATTGAAATGCAACAAGGGAATTAAAAAAATAATATATTTAGTATATATATATTAATATTTATAAAATGATAATAGTATCCATTATATATAATATTCACAAAAAAAATTATTTTAAAAAATTCAAATAAGGATATATTGTAGAGTGAAAATTATGGATTGATTTATCTTATAAAATTAAATTTGTGATACGATTTTATACGGTGCTATTCATTGGTGAGATTGGCCTAACAACTTTTTCTATAAATAAAACGGTCTTACATGTGCTGCTCTATTTTTTTTTTTTTGCTTAAATACTATATTTGATTTCGAGTCATTTTTCTTTTCAGTTTCCCTTTTAGTTTTCTGAAAATTTGTTTAATATTTTTCAGTAAGTTTTTATTCTTTCCTTTTATTGCTTTAATCTGATCAATATGACATTAAATAATATTTATGCTTTCAAAGAGTCAAGAAGACATGCATATTTATAGCTATTATGTGTAATCTATTTTTGTTTTTGGCTATAGAGAAAATATTTAAAAGTTTATACCTTGTTCATTGTCCATTTTAATCATAGATCATACATGGTAGAAAAACCTTCGTTTTGCTTTAATAGTAATTGTGATGTACAGTAACATTTCTTCCCTGTTTCATTTGTGCTAGAAATTTTTTGGTTCCTTTTTTTTGAGAAAAAAATGGGCAAGTTTTTCTCTTTACTTAAATTATTTTGTTTTTAGGTAAAAGTGAACATGAATATTAGATGTGTGGAAAATTGTAATTTTCGTCAAGTAAATAAGGTAGTCCATTTTTTTTATCATAAATTTTACGTATTTGGACTTTGGTTCTCTAAATACATCACTTTCTTTTTCCCAATTTTAGTACGATTTTGCATAAAATTTCTATTTTTTTCTATATGCACAATTTAATTGTAGACGTGAAATTTTCAATTCCAGCATCTGCATAGAGATGCCATTAAAGTTATTGTCTTTTTTTTTTTTTTCTTACAACCAACATTATGCATTCGAGATTTTATTTTCTAACTATCACTTTTATTTTTCAAATTTGATCCAAATTTGCTCAAAATTTCTACTTTTGCTACATGTTTGTTCGAATTGCTGGTGTGATTTTCAATTCCATCGTCCACCTAAACAACGATTGACATTTTGAACAAAGTCGAATCAAATTTGAAAAAAAAAATACAATAATAATTAGAGAGTCAAAATTGACACTTACCATTGATGTTAAAATTTGATGGTGAAATATGAACTTACATTGCTTTTGATGATCAAGTCAAAAAGACGTGCACTTAGATTGCTCATGTGCAACCTATTTCTAGCTATATAGATTTATCTATTTCAAATATTCTTCTGTTTAATTTCCTTTGTGCTCGAAATTTTGGTAAGTGTCTCTCTCTTTAAATTTCGCTCTAGGTGAATAATAATTTGAATACTAATTGTGTTAAATTATAATTATTCTGAGCCTAATTGCATAAAAAATCCTAACATTTGACATTATATATGTAAAAATTTAATTAAACTTTTGAAATTTAACAAAAATTCTATGACTAGTCATACATTGTAACTTGAATCACTAATCAACTTTTCAATATCAGAATCAGATGATATATCTCTAACATTAATTGTGCTTACCCATTATGCTAACATTAATAGTATGAAAAAACTATAATTAGTGCTGAACTCATTATCTTCGATCATAGAAAAATTTACGAGTGATTTGAGATGTAAGGTATACCTAAAATCACGTGTCTTTTTTATTTTTTATTTTATTAAATCTTAAAACTTTGATTAAATTTACAGCTAAAAGCAAATGCGGTCATGATTTTTTAAACCACATTTCCTTTGATGATCAAAAAGACGTGCAGTTATATGGCTTATGTGAAACTAAGGATGCCAGTTTTACTCAAAGGATCGTATGTAAATAATGTATTGCCCGACATTTCAGGTAATGGATAGGGTCCTACACATGTCCATCAAATTATATTAGGGTAAGAATAGAGTATGACTTTAGCATTCCATTTGATTGTATATCTTTTTATTTATATATTTTAGTTTTTCAGATAGTAGTGTAAAGAAGTTTTAATAATTTAGATTGTTGATTGCAGTTGAAGGAATAAACTACATAAGACCAAAAAATGTCACGCCCCGTTTTCTTTCATAAAAATATCAGAGTTTTCCTTACGGGTGTGAAGAAAGAAATGGTAAGAGACATTTTTCATAAATAGAAGAAGGAGGTAGGAGACGACAGGAGAATGAGGTAGGAGACGATGTGAATCATTCACATATCAATAATCGGTTTCAACCGATTAACATAACATAGCAGCAGAAATATATCATCAGGATCCATCATCCAAAACATGTACGAGATAAATTATTACAAAACGTGAGTTATAAAAATCATTGTTTGAAAATGTTGTGAGACATCAACTTAAATATACAGGTCCAGATATAGCACCACCTCTCTCTCTCTAAGGTTCATCATGCTCGTCATCTCCTGTAACGTGAATTACAGATTAGGGGGTGAGTGTGTGGAATACACTCGTGGAAATAACATCCGCATCTTATAACAGTCAACAGATATAAAATACCGGAAATGTAACATTCAGTCACATTGTCACAGCACATCAAATGCAAGACACGTATCTCGTAACTCTTCCATTAGGTGCGGAAATTTCCTGACTTACCCTTCCAAACGGTCTTACCGCTAGCGCATTTACAGGACCGCCAGACCTTTCAGGTAGTAGAGGGGGGTAAGAGATAGTTGGTTTTTACGGTCCATGAGATACTCCAAACATGCAATGTGAACCGAAGTCCTTTCACAGTATATCATGAACACATATACATGACATATAATCACTGCATTTAGTATTCCTCAATCATACTTCAAAATAGGAAAAACTATAAACAGATAAAGAGTTAGAAATTACCCCCATCTTGTTTGGTGGTTACCGCGTGAGTAGCAAGTATCAAAGATCAAGTATCTCAATGCTCAATCCAACTGATAGCCTACACAAGTTATGGTGTTTCTTAGATCCTTAATAAGTATAATTAAAGCTATAAATGATTCCGGAGAAACTGAGATCGTTAAAGACACGACGGATCGAGAGATCTAAAGATTGAGGTTGAAGAAACGAGAGTGGATGTTCAGTTTATAAGGCTGAGGTGAAAGAGGATGAAATTTGGGTCACGATGGAAAAAGAATGAGCTCAATCGGAGTTGAAACGAGCTTGAATGGAGCGTTTTAAGTTTGGGGGTATTTTAGTAATTTTGGTCAAAGGGTTGACTTTGACCAGGACCCATGACCCCCGGTCAACGACATCTCGTCGGCGATGACTCGATGATAACGTACGATGGAAAAAAAGGGGATTTGGATCGAAAACACGGCGTCGCGCGCGTACCCATCACACTGCGTGGCGCGCGCTTGTGCGCTCTCGGCGTCGGGTAAAATTCTCGACAGTCTCGGTAGCTCTCGGCAGCATGCACGCTCAGCACCCGGCGCTTCTCGGCATTCTCAGCAGGGCGTCCTCGGCAGCACTCAGTGGTCTCGACAGCAGCGCTCGGCAGCCTCAGCATTCTCGGCAGGCGTCTTTGACAGCCTCGGCGTTCTTGGTGGACTCGGCCAGCGCCACCCATCACACGGCATGGCGCGTGCGTGCGATCTCGGCGTCGGGTAAAATTCTCGGCAGTCTCGGCAGCTCTCGATAGCATGCACGCGCGGCACCCCGTGCTTTTTGGTAGCTCTCGGCGTTCTCGGCAGCACTCGACAGTCTCGACAACAACGCTCGGCAGCCTCGGCATTCTCGGCAGGCGTCCTCGGCAGCCTCGGCGTTCTCTGCGGACTCAGCCAGCACCACTCGGTGCTTGGCCCCAGCGTGCCCAGCCTGCGCGCAGTGCACCCCGGCTGCTTCCAGCAGCCGCCTGCTGCTGCCGCGCCGTCCCCACCTGGTCCGCCGGTGACCCTAGCCCCGGCCGCCACCGTCTCCAGCTACCTTTCGGCCGTGAATAGCGCTCTTTCCAGATTTTCTCCCCAAACCTCAAAACACACACACATGCTTGCAAACCACAACCAACATAGCCCTTGGCCGGTGACTTCCAGTCGCCGGCCACTCTCCCCAGACCAACTGGAACACTAGCCGGCGACTTCCAATCGCCAGCAACCATCCAACAGCCCCGCATACACACACAAAACATCATACTCATACACGCATATATATACACCAACACATACACACACCTTCACAGCTTGGCCGGCAACTTCCAGTCACCGGCCACCCACCTCTGAGCCTCGTCGGCGCATCACCAACACCGGCCCACTATTTCCCCACGGCGGCGCCACCTGCGCCGCCCTCAACAGCATGCATGTATACCATACACACTAACACACACTCACACATGCAAAACACACACACAGAGCCCGTTTCAGCTCCGGTGCCACCACCCACGGCAGCAGCTCCGGCGAGAAGAAGAGAGGAGACAGAAGAGAGAGAAAAGTTGGCAAGAATTAGGGTTTAGGGTTTGGAGGTGGTTTTTCACCGTTTTTCGATGAATGAGAAATCGGAATTGAAATCCGAGACCTATCCTAAACTCATCTCGACGAGACCAACGTTCTGTGTGAAAATCGGCCAAAACCAACAACTTTAAAATTTTCCAGCCACAGGCAGCAGCACACCGGAGGCCTGAACAGTAAAGAGAGAGAGAGAGAAGAGATGAGAGATAGACTTACGAATTTTCATCGTTTTCGACTCGTTCGGAGAAACGATGATTTTTGAATCGAAAACGCCCCTATTTATAGATTTCCCGGAAAACACTATTCATAAAAAAAATCTAAAATTACTGTTCATGGGGTAAAAATCTTGGTCACTATTCATGTAAAAATCTTCGTTACTATTCACCATAAATATCTTCCGATTTTCCGAAACTTCGTGTTTTGCCCTTTTCATTGCCGTTTGAGCTACAGGTCTTCGATTGATCTCTAGTTCATTTCTATCTTCTCGTTTTTCCATTATGCATCTAATGGTATAAAAATATTCTAGGTTCCATGTCTAGAAAATATATCCGTTTAATTCATGCAGTAAATACATATCTAAAACGCACATAATTAACTTAAATAGTCAAAATCAACGCACATAATTATTCAATTATAGGTTTAATATTTAATTAATCAATTATGCTTCGTTTTTGGTCCGGGGTGCTACATCCCTTACCCTTTAAAAGAATTTCGTCCTCAAAATTAAACGTGTATCTAGGAAGAAATTAAACGTGTACCTAGGAAAGGTAAGTCGGGGTACTTTCTCAGGATTTCGTCTTTTTCAATTCCCAACGTATAGCCATCTCTCGATTTCTTAGTTGCCGGTTCTTTCTATCCAAGATGGCTATCGGGACTTCTTCATATGTCAGATCTTTCTCAAGTTCTATGTCTTCTTGTTCGATTATATGGTTTGGATCGAATATATACTTTCGTAGCATAGACACGTGAAAAACATTGTGTACTCCAGCGAAGTCCGACGATAGATCTAGACGGTACGCGACCTCCCCAACTCGATTTAGAATTTTGAATGGTCCCACGTACCTCGGTTTCAGCTTCCCTCTCTTTCCAAAACGATGGACCCCTTTAGTGGGCGACACTTTGAGGAAAACTTTATCTCCTACTTCAAACTTCAGCTCCCTCCTTCTTTTGGTTGTATATGTCTTTTGTCGATCTTGGGCTACTCGTACGAGGAAGATCAACAATATTCTGATAATTAATCACTTCAACAAGTCAAAAACTAGCTAGGAGAGACAAGCCCGAAGATGTAGTGCAAAGAGCCAGTAAGCAACAGACATATGGTCTGACAGACTGCATAAAACTGTAATCTAGATAGCCGCATTTAAGACCTATAGTGCAAGAAAGGAAAATTTTAATGCAAGTTTCAGATGACATTAAATGCAAGCTCTACAATATTTAAGAGGATTCAAATTTAAAGGATTATGTCTTCCTTCAACGAGCATAATTCTTCACCTATAAATAGAGAAAGAGTGGTCTGAAATTACTAATGAAACTGAAGCTAAAATTTACAACTCTCAAAGCTACAAGCAAGCAAGCTCTCAATATTCTAAGTGTTATCAAAGCAACCTAGTTTTCAGTCTCCCAACCTCAAAAGTTGTTAAGTATTCAATCCAAGATTCAGATATCTCAAGGTTGTTTCCTATACCAGTTGAAACCCCCATGTACTTTTAACCCTATGTTATGTGTTTGGTTGTTTTAGGTGTCCATAGTTGATAGGAAATAACTTCTTTGTTGTGTGTATATTATCTTAGAGTTGAGGCAATAACACTTTGTGAGTTATATGATCTTGTATGGGTCAGTCTTTCAAACTTGAGAACCTCTATGGAAGCTAAGTTCTAGTAGGTGCAACTTTGTTGAGTTAGAGTTTATTAGGAAAGAGTCTTGTAATTCAAACGTTCTTAACGAAGTTCCTTCTTAAAAAGAAGTAGAGTGGACATAGAAGGATTACACCACATTCGAACCACTTTAAGACCCTGTGTATTTGTTATCTGCCTATCATATTTTATTATTCTTATATTAGTTCTGCATTTATAATCTGTTATATTGTATAAACATCTTGCTAAAATTCGTAATTCAAAATGTTTTCAAACGGACCCTATCTATCAAAGTTTTCATTTTCCCTACAAGAACTCTGACAGTTGCGAGTAAACAACACTGCTCAATAGCATTGTAATTGTATTGTATTTTTCACTATAAGTTGTTTAGGTTACAGTGCAGTAAGTTCAAAAAAGTTTCAAAATCGATAGAATTTCATTCAACCCCCTCTGAACCTTTGTGCCACTTGGGACCAACAAGTGGTATTAGAGCACGTTGGGTTAAAAACCAACTTGTCTGGTCACCTACCCAGATCCTTTTTTATGCTTATTTGAAAACTGCTTTCATATATGTCTTAAAATTTCATATCCTTAGCATAACATGGACCTTTCACACCACAAGCTTCATATGTTTACATGAAGGAATATGATGGTTGGAAGATCATAATGCAAACTCATCTTTCACCGATGAATAATGAGATGTGGTATGTCATCAAGGAAGGACCACCCATGTGATGATCGAACTTTTCACTACTTATTGACCAATATGCCTCATGCATCATATGCATATCTTATTATTTATGTGCTACTTGTGATTTTGCATTATTATATTTTACTCTTAAATATTGAATTATTACGTGATTTTATATGATTGGTGATGAGAAAACCTTATTATAATTTTGGGACTCTAATAATGTTTGAGTGCATAATAAAATTATTTTATTAATGCAAATATAAATTAAGTAACAAATTATGAAAATATAATAATTCTAGAATTTATTATATATATATATTATATGTATGTGTACACGTGTGTGTTTGAAATGGGTTTAGTAATATAATAATTATTTGTAAGTGCATGTGTATAGTAGCTAGCTGTTTGTTTGCATATACATATAAGAAGATTAGTTAATTAATATTAAAATATATAAATACTATTGATAAATGAAAGTGGTGTGTGTGTATATATGTATAAAGTCAATTTGATAATATTATATAAATATAAGTGATGCATATACGGGTTTGGCATTAAATGTGGTCATACTAGTGATATCAATAAAATAATAATAAGAAACCTTACCTTAGGAGTAAAAAACGTATATGTCATATTTGGCGAGAGGGCGGACTAGCGGAGGCGGTGGTATATGCACATATCAAACTTAATAATTAGAGGAGAAAGAAAATGACTGCAGGGGAGTAAGCAGAGAGGCAATAATAAAAAAGAGAGAAAAGGTTGAACAGAAAAGGGTAACCAGGGGAGGAAATAGAGGCCAGGTAAGTAGAAATATATTTTGCAATTACAATGCATAAACATAGTATTTTATAAGATAATTGTTTTAATTGGTGAAAATTGAATATTTCGTGCATTTGAGGTTTGATTGTTGTTTAATAATTATTATTGTTTAATATATATGATGAATTTGGGGAGACCCCCAATGAGTGTTTATATGATGAATTTGGGGGAGACCCCCAACATGTGTATATATGGTGAATTTAGGGGAGATCCCCAATGAGAGTTTATATAGTGAATTTGGGGAAGACCCCCAACATGTGTATATATGATGAATTTGGGGGAGACCCCCAACAAGTGTATGTATGGTGAATTTGGAGGAGACCCCCAACGAATGTGTTAAAAATAAATTAGTTCTGGTGAATTTGGGGGAGACCCCCAATGGGAATTTGTATGTTGAATTTGGGGGAGACCCTCAACAAATGTTATAGAAATAGATTTGGTGATTTCAAAAGAGAATATGAGAGGAGAATTTATATGGAATTAATTTATCATGCTTAATTTCTGCTTACTGAGATATATCTCACGTAGTTTATGCTTTGTAGGTAACTCTGATAATATATGACTCTGTGGATGTATTGGACAAGCTGTGGAGCTCTGCAGGTTTCTGAGTATTTGTGTACATAAATGACGACCTGTTGGGCTATGCTATGAGCTTATTTTGCTTTAAACAATGTTTTGATAAAGTACTTGGAGTTCTGTTGTTTGATCATCTGATGTATATAAATATGTAAAATATAGAAGTGGGTGTGATTTGACTTTATGGTACATACTATGGAGCATGCTATATACTTTCTTATCTATTTTCGGGTACAAGAAAAGTTATTTATGTTATTAGTTCTGAAAAAAAAAATAGGTCACTCACCTACAAGTGTTTTAATATGAAAATTTATTACGTCTAGCTATGTTAGAAATGTGGTCATGACAGAGTGGTATCAAAGCGCGGTTTGTGTTCCTGTAGACTGTCTATGTACACGGGCTCACAAAACTGTGGGAGCGCAGCTATACCTGTAAGTTATGTTAAATTCTGTTTATATTATGAGGATCATGAATTATATTAATCCTGCAAATCCAGGACGAGTAGTGTGGTTAAATAAATATGGTAAGGAGCGAAGGTGAGAGTAGTGAGACAGAAAGAACTCATGAACTTGAGGCACCAGCCGCGGGTAGTGAACGTGATGCTGTCATTGCTCGATTGGCAGACTTAGTCGAGCGCCAGTCTCAACAGATCCAACAGCTTATTCAACAAAGAGACATGGATAGACAACTACGTGATAGTGTGAATCAACCACAATTGCGAGTAGAATACGATGAAATGGCTTGTGAACGATTTGGAAAGTTGAACCCACCTACATTTTAGGATGCTATAGATCCTTTGATCGCGGAGGATTGGCTGAGAACCGTGGACAACATATTTCAGTATAGTAGAATTCCTGAATTAGAAAAGTTTTTGTGTGCATCTTTTATGCTAAGAGGTAGTGCTGGACACTAGTGCGACACTGTAAAAAGCATTGAAGACATTACTAATATGACCTGGGAGAGGTTCAAAGAAATTTTTAGAAACAAGTATTTCACAGCCTCTATCAGGATAATGAAGATGAATGAATTCATACAGTTGAAGCAAGGGGCTATGACTGTTACGGACTATCTTCGTAAATTTGAGCAATTGTCCAGGTTTGTTGAGCACATGGTTAGTACTGAAGCATTAAAGGTAGAGAGATTTCTTGAGGGTTTAAGGCCCGAGCTTTACAGGGATGTAAGTATATTTGGGATCCAAGGTGCGACTTATTCTCAAGTCACAGAGAGAACACAAATTGCGGAACAAGCTGAGGTGCGAATAAGACAGACACAAGAAATTCGACGTCAATTTCAACAAAGGCAAGCATCACAGTGGAGTGGGGATAATAAGAAAAGATCGTTACAATTCCAAGAACTAAAACCAAATTTCCAACCCAGACAGGAGCAGAGGCTGGAACAAGGAAATTTAGATAAATGTTTCAAGATTGATCAGAGTAGAGTACCACCACCACCACTATGTCAGAATTGCGGTAGACCACATGATGGAATCTGTTATTTAAGCCCAAAGATCTGTTTTTCTTGTGGATAAAAAGGACATATGGCCAGTATGTGTCCAAATGGTGGGAAGCAAAAAGATTAGGGGAGAGTTCCAACATGAGCTTTTACATTGACCAAGGAAGATGAAATGAAGTCTAATACCCAGAACTTTTCAGGTAAGTGAAATTTCGGGGATGAAATTTTTATAAGGAGGGGAGGATGTGATGACCGAACTTTTCACTACTTATTGACCAATACGTCTCATGCATCATATGCATATCTTATTATTTATGTGCTACTCTCAATATGCATCACATCCAAAACATGTCTCACATGTAAATGTGCCAATACTCAAGTTCAAAAAAAATTGATTTCTTCTTCCAACATGGCTTATCTTCATTGAGCTTTGATGGGTTGTTACAACTCTTTTTACCCCATATACATTGGATTTCTGCTACTCTTTTAAAAACATCATGACCACTCAATGGTATTGGGGCAGGGTCAAACTCTTGATTACCATTAAATGACTTCTTTTGTCTTCGATAAGGATGACTAGCATGGAGAAACCTTCTGTGGCCTATATACGACATTTTCCTACTATGTTTCAGCCTTTTTGCGTAAGTTTTATCATCACAAATAGGACACGTATGATATCCTTTCATAATATAGTCTGATAAGTTTCCATAAGCTGGAAAGTCATTGATGGTCCATAACAACACTGCTCTAAGTAAGAAGCTTTCATCTCGAAAACTATCATAAGTTTCAATACCTACTTCCCATAGAAGTTTTAAGTCCTCAATTAAGGATGACAAATAAACATCAATATCGTTCCCTGGCTGTTTAGGACCACCAATTAACATAGTGAGCATCATAAATTTTTGTTTCATACAAAACCATGGAGGAAGATTATATGTGATCAGCATTATTAGCCAATAACTGCACGTAGAAGTCATCATACCATAAGGATTGATCCTGTCTGTTGATAGAGCCAATCTGAGATTTCTTGACTCGGAAGCAAATTCAGGCCAATTATGGTTCACTACTTTCTAAGATAGTGTATCAGCTGGGTGACGTAAATAACCATCAACAACTCGATTATCAACATGCCAAGTCAAGTCCTTAGATATCTCCTTGTTTCGAAACATCCGTCGAAACCTTGGAATAAGTGGGAAGTACCGAAGGACCTTTGCTGGAATTCCTTCATAAATCTTAGAATTTTTCCCACTTTCCACCTTAAAATACCACAATTAAGACAATTAGTAAGGTCCTTATACTCCTTACAATATAGGACACAGTCATTTGAACATGCATGAATTTTCTTATAATCCATCCCCAATGCAACCAAGGTTTTCTTTACATCATACAAAGATGAAGACAATTCATTTTGGGGAGGAAACATTTGCCCAACCAAACTAAGCAGCTCAGTAAAATTTTTATCACTCCAACCAAATTTTGCCTTTAAGTTATACAATTTCACAACGGCAGACAACTTTGAGAAATCAGTACATCCAGGATATAGAGGTTTCTCTACATCCTCAAGAAATTTACCAAATTCATTTGGATTTTGATCAGTGTATTCATATCCAGCATGTACCATGTCGATAGGTTCTTCTGCACCAAAATTATATCCATTTCCCCTAAACTGATCACCAGCATATATAGACATTCCTGACTTAGAGCTCTTTCCATGCCACATCCATGTATGATAAGTTTTATCAATTCCCTTAGTCAACAAACGCAACCTAACAATGACATGTTTCCATTTCGTAAGATTACCACAATCTGAACATGGACAAGACATTGCATTGACATCATCTATATTTTGAATTGCAAAATGCATAAAAGACTCAACCCTAGCCTTGTATTCATTTGAGATTCTGTCCTTCAACATCCATTCCTTGTCCATCTCAAGTACGAAATAAACTAATTAACAAATAATTATATTTTAATAACCATTGATAAATTAATAACTACACTAATTTGTGTTGCTTAAAACAAACTAAATAAGAAAATTTCTGATTTTTTTAGGGACATACAATAGCAAAAGGCTCCCACATACATCACATCACATTTGTAAACAACAAAAACACTGAAACTCCAAATAAGATATGAACTTAAAAGGCCACATATAAAACTCAGTTATGCTCAATTTCCATCTCCACTTATTGATGAATGTGGAAGTTATATGATTACAAATTAGAACCCTAACATATTAACCCCATTACTCAAGACTTAGTCAAATGATTCAAAATATTATAGCATAGCAGTTGAGAATAAACTGAAGTTCAACAAATAGCTGCAGATTTTAATCCATTGTTTTAAAAGCAATAGCATGTCCAATACATTGACAACAAACTACTTTATGCTTATTTGTTAATAGCAATTACTAGATTGGCCTTGTAGCGCCCCGGACCAAAATAAAGCATAATAAATTAATTAAATATTTAAACCTATGATTTAATAATTATGTGCGTATGATTTAACTGTTTAATTTATTTCGTGCGTTTCAAATACGTGTTTGATGCATGATTAGATCGATAATTTTTCTAGACGTGGAACATAGGGTAATTTTATACCATTAGATGTGCATCGAGAAAACGAGAAGATAGAAACGAACTAGGGGTCAATCGGAGACCCGTAGCTCGAGTGACGACAGAAAGGGCAAAACCGGAAGTTTCGGAAAAAATCGGAAGATATTTACGGAGAATAGAAACAAAGATATTTAAGTGAATAGTAACTCGGAAAAGTCCACCGATGAATAGTAATAGGATATTTTCGATGAATAGTAACTTTCCGAATTTCTATAAATAGGGTCTTTCCCGATTCATTTTTCACCGTTTTTCCGAACGAGCCGAACGTGCCGAAAACTCGTAAGTTCTCTCTCTCTCCTCTCTCTCTCTTCGTTTCCAGTTTTCTAGTCGGCGGCGCCACTGCCGACCGGTGGCCAGAAAATTCAAAGTTGTCGGTTTTGGCCGATTTTCACACACGACGTTCGTCTTGATTAGACGAATCTAGAATACATCTCGGAATTCAATTCCGATTTCTCGTTCGCCGGAAAACGGCGAAAAACAGCCCAAACCCTAACCCTCGTCACCCTTTCTCTCTCTCTCCTCTTCCTCTTGCTAGAGCGGTGGCCGGAGAAGCTGCTGGTGGTGTGGTGGTGTTGTCGGGGAGGTGGCACCGCAGCTGGTGGCGGCGCCAGGCCGGAATAGTGGAGTATATGTATATAGCGTGCATGTGTGTGTGAGTTGAGGTGTGTTTGTGTGTGTGTGTCTTGCTCGCTGTTGGGGACGGCGCCGGGTGGTGCCACCGTGTGTGATCGGTGGGCCGGCGACGGGAGGTCGCCGGCAAGACTCTGGCAGTGGTGGCCGGCGGCAGGTGGCCGCCGGCCAGGTCAGTTTGTAAGTGTGTGTGTGTGTATGTATATTGGTACGTGTGTGTGTATTGAGTGGTGGAGGGGTGTGTATGCGCGGCCAACAGGTGGTGGCCGGCGACTGGAGGTCACCGACCCAAGTCCCAGATGGCGGGGGAGAGTCGCCGGCCAAAGTGGAACAGTGAGTGTGTGTTTATATATGAAAGCATGCGTGTGTGTTTTATGTAGGGATGAGGGTTGGTGGCCGGAGTTAGGGGGTCGCCGGCCGGTGTCCGGAGGGGCTAGAGGTGGTCGTCGGCGACGGGAAGTCGTCGGCCGGAGTTTTGGTTGGAGTTGGATATTTTTCGAAAAACTGAGCATCAAAGGGTTTTGCGGCGAAGATTCGGACACTATTCACCACCGGAATCCGGCGAGGGATGGTCGGAGATGGTAGCCGGCGGTGCGAGGTATCCGGCGAGGTAGGTGGTGGTGGTAGGAGGTGGCGCCGCCGCGCCGGGCGACGTCGGGAAGTGGCCTGCTCGAGCAGGCCACCGTCGGGAAAGCTGGGAGTGAAGCTGCCGAGAAAACTCGGCAGCCAGCTGGGCGCCGTGTCCCGCTGTTGAGAAAACTCGGCAGCCGTCGGGTGCCGGGTACTGACGTGCACCCGATGCCGTGTTTTCTATCCGAACCTTATTTTCTTTCCGTCGTTCATCCGTATCGAGTCATCGGTGACGAGACGTTGTTGATCGGGGTCCGTGGGCCCGATCAAAGTCAACCCTTTGACCAAAATTACCATTTTACCCCTAAACTTAAAATGCTCCGTTCGAGCTCGTTTTAACTCTGATCGAGCTCATTCTTTTTTTGTCGTGACCCAAATTTCATTACCTATCATCTCAACCCTTTAGACTTGACTTTCAGCCTTGTCTCCTAAATTCCAATCTTTAGATCGCTCGATCCGTCGCGTATTTAACAACTGTTTTCCGGCGGAACATTTTACAGCTTTATTTATAATTTATTAAGGATCTAAGGAACGTCATAACTTGTGTAGGCTACTTATTGAGTTGAGCCTTGTGATATTGGATCCTTTGGTACTCGCTTGTGATATCTGATCCGTCGGTACTCGTTGATCATGTGGTAACCACCGAACAAGGTGAGGGTAATTTCTAACCCTGTAACTGTTTACAGTTTTCCCTATATTGAAGTATGAATGAGAAATACTAAATGCTGTGATCATGTTATTCTGTGGCAACGTGGCTAAGTGTTATATTTCCGGTATTTTATATTTGTGGACTGTTATATGAGTCGGATTACATCCCCACGAGTGTATTCCACGCACTCACCCCCTTATTCTGTACTCACACTACAAGTGATGATGAACATGATGAACCCTAGATGGAGAGAGGCGGTGCCGCTTTTGAACTTGTGATTTTAGGATGTGCCGCACAAACATTTTCAAAACAATATTTTAAGTTTATTCACGTTTTGTAAATATTCTGAGTATTCTGTGAACGAGAGATCTTGATGTTATTTCCACTGCGTATGATGTATATTATCAGTAGTGAGACTGATTGCTATCGGCAGAGGCCGATTGTTGTTAAGTGAAAGTATCACTTCGTCCCTTACCTCTTCCTTCTGTCGTCTCTTACTTATTCTTTCTGTTGTGTATGTGTCTCTTGCTATTTCTCTCTTCACGCCCAACGGTAAAACTCTGATAAAATACGAAAAGATTTTGGGGCGTGACAGGCCTACATCTTTGTCAATTCATTAATTATTGATATCTCTCACAGAGTGAACATTACATAATTAAAAGTGGACTATTATTGTTAACTAATCAAATATTACAAATTTCAACCACCACTAGAAAATAAAATCACTACAAATAAGAGAATGAATTAAACCATACCTAATAAGTCCACACCAAGTCAACAGCAAATGGCTCCAAATAATACTCAACGACAAATGGCAACGAAACCAAGTCTACTGAACAAAGATTTCACCTGTGAAAGAATCTGGCACAATTAATGTTAATTCCCCCAATCTCATAGCCAAACTATATACTATCAACACTTTGGATTTAAGTAGTTAGACATATGTATTATAGATGTAATATAGAATCTGACTATATATAATATATATAAGAAAAAAAAGGAAAACTGACCATATATATGTACAAGATTAATCATTGATTAACTATTACAAACTTCAAATTGAACATGAATTCAACCGATAAATTAAAGTTATCATCATATAGTAATATCAAAAAAATTGAAGAGGTATCGGCAATCTTACCGAAAATAAGAAAAAGAAAACATACAAATTTTACTTCACCTTTGGAGCCTTACCAAGCCTTAGCTCAAGGTCTAGTTCATCCACACCTGCAACTGAACAGATCTTCTACACATCTAATTGAGGAAAACATCTTAGTATAGGTTTCGCCTCGATTCTCCTCCTCTTGCAACTCGCCACTTTCCTCGTCGCTATCTGCTGCTGGTATACAGAAAATCGGGTATGTGATTGGGCATCAAATGCACCGACCTTCGCTCGTTCGCCGACCGCCGATTGCTCAGATACGCCTAGGGTTGAAATTGGGGGAAAGTAATTTATTTTTACCAAGTGTAAAAGGGTGAGTAATATTTTAGGGGTAGTTTTTTAATTCAAAATATTTGTAATTAATAAAAATTTGGGTAAATAAAAACTAATGAAAGTTAAATGGCAAAGTGATTACATACCTTCTAAAAGGTTTATAGTTCGACTTGACCTTTATTGTTTTTGTTTTTTTGACTCTTTGTCATATTACATAGATTTATTTACATATATATTTTTCCTTCAAAATAATATACATCGAGACCTTTTTTTTGGATTATTTGTCATATTACGTACATTGATTTATTTACATATATTTTTATTTATTTATATATTTTTTCCTTAAACATAATATACATCGAGACCCCTTACCAGCTCTGCGTAGGGGATCAAGGCATCTCAATAATAATATTACTATTTTTTTATTTAATATATTTTAAAAATTTTAAAATATTAATAATCGGGAGATTAATGATTAATACATTTATTAATGCATGTTTAAATTTTCAATTTAAGACTAAAATAATATCTACAATTGAGCATATTTTTAATATGCTCTGAAACAAAAAATATTTTTAATATGAGTTAATTGATTCAAGATAATTATAATGCAAATAATGTAAGATCACAAAATATTTTTACTTGTGAAGTTTAATTTAATTATAAAATAATATTAATATTGCAAATTGAATCATTAATACATTTATATCATTTAATTAATATCAATTTAAAAATATTATAAAATTTACTAACGTTCATATTTTTAATACATCCTCCATTTTTTTAATAATGAGTTTATTAATACAAGATAATAATAATGCAAATAATATATAAGATAAGATCATAAAATATTTTAACTTTTGAAATTTATTTTAATAACATTAATATTTACAAATTAAAAAACATGCATAAAGACAACACAATAAAGAGTGTTGCACAAAGGGTTGTCTATTAGCATAAAAATTCGCTGAAAGACAACCCACAAAAAAGCGTTGCACAAAAGGGTTGTCTATTAGTGAAAAAATCCGCTGAAAAACAACCCACACAAAAAGCGTTGCACAAAAGGGTTGTCTATTAGCGAAAAAAAACAGCGCTGAAAGACAACCCTTTATCATAAGCGTTGTCTTTATGTTCATTTGTGTTGTCTTTCAGCATTACTCTACACATAAAGACAACGCTTTTCGTAAAAAGGGTTGTAAATTTCAGAAAGACAACACAAATTAGTGAAAAGGGTTGTCTTTCTGCATTTTTCTTGTAGTGTTTTTAACATTTTTTTGACGACTCTCAAAACAATATTTTCGATATATTTGAATTTCACATTGAATTATACTCATACTTAACTACACACAATTTTGAGGATCTCATGATATTTTTCTTAATAAATTATTGTTGTTATGATGCCTATTTTAAATTGAAAAAACATTAATTTATAATAATCAAATGTTAAGTAATTTGAATACACTTCAACAAAATATCAAAGAACAAGCGAAGGGGAAGAAAACCACGAAATCAACCAAATAATAGGTCTCAAAAATTTATCTCTCCACGTGCAACGCCCGTGTTCTCAACTAGTGTGTGTATATATATATATATATGTTTGAATAATGTTTTCCCACTTTGAAACGAATAGAGATAACGTGTCTTCTGTATGGTTATTATGAAATATGTTCCTTAATGGGAAATTGTATCTCTTGAATTACATACCAACAAAGTATAGATTTCAATGCATATAATCTTGAAGAAATGGAATGCATAATTGGTACTACATAAGTAGTTGGCATTTTATAATTAGAACTAGAAGTCGATCGAATGATTCGATTTAGTCTGAAGTCTACATGTAGTTTCGTACATCAACTCCAAAACACGTTTTCTAACTTCACAATCATGACAACATCATGAAACACAAATATGTGTATCAATGATGGTTAAAAATGTGAGAAGATTTAGTAGTTTATCGAGCTATATATATAATATAACAAATTGAGATTAAACGGGTCTAAAATTGAACTAAGTATGGCAGACCAAGTATCAAGTCTTCAATAAAATTAACTAATTAGATTGAGAAATTAAGAAGACTTTGTTTTGAAATATTGAAAATTTATGAAATCATAGCCACATGATAATACAAGTTAAATTTTCCTGGACGTTATTTTCATGTAAAGTAAAATTATTAGACATTCAAACTTCTTGTCAGAGCCCATGGATCACAATTCCATAGCACTTATTCACTTGGCTTCTAATTCTCATGTTTTAACACTAAATTTACATGTTACTATTAGATCTATTAGATCAAGTTTCCAAGCTGTAAATTTTGTATTTATGTGGAGATAGGAATATCATGAGTATCATGTAGGAAATTAACAATAAATACTTGTACTTAATAAGACAAGTTTCATTTAATTGGCACAGCAGATGATCGATACCTTGCTATTACGATACTAATTTTAAACTTAACATAACATGATTCCCTAGGTAGATATAGTAGCTAGTAAAATTATTTAAATTCAGAGTTCATCATGATCATGAGTAGTTGCAGCAATATTCTTGGAAGATTTCTTGATGGGATAGATGGCTCTCATATTAATACCACAAAGTCCATTAGGGTCGCGTCCTCCTCTCCGTATCCTCATGTAGCCATGCTCGCCCCACCCACTCCCCCATGAGTTCTTTATGATCCAATACTTTAAACCTTTCTCTGTACTTCCATACCCAACAATTGTCACTGCATGATTCCGCTTGTTGCTACAATTTCCGGTGAACACCCCCTGTCACAACACCAACGCTCACTCAATTAGTTTCTAAGATAATATACAATTACCTATATGTACTAATTATCGAATTCGTATAACAATAATTACCTCTAAGTACTTAGAGAAATCATCTGAAGCATCCACTGTAGCGGCTACGGGCTGATGTGCTACAGCCCTCAACAGTTCATCTTCGTCGTTACTTCGGATCAACCTCTGTCCATCAATTCTCACACTCGGAGACTTTACCTGCACTCACCATAACTACGTACAAATTAACATATAATTTATCACAAAACTACAAAATTTTGATCTTCTTTTGTGTTTACCCTTTTCAAATCACATTTTCCTTGTTTAGCTTTATATGGGTAATTCTTTTCTGTTGTGATACCATTTTTGACAACAAAGTCATATGCTGTCCCTATATTTCCATTTTTGCAGCCAAGGCTCTTAACATCACAGTCGACCAGCTCTTGTGCTGATACAGACACTAGTTTTTTTGTTCTTATGTAGTTTATCCCTTCAACTGCTGCCCCCGCTCCAAACGCCCAGCAACTACCTGCAATAATTTATTTTATTATTCAATAATAAGAATATAATGACGAATTAATAGAGTACGTAGTAAGTTATAGGAACTAATTAATTACCACATCCGAATTGATCCTTGACATGAGTCACAGCTCCTGCCTTCCTCCAATCGACAGAACGTGGAACGCTTTGTACATGACTGTACATATTGGTCCCTTTAGTATCTGCAGCTTCTTCCACCTCATCACTGGATTCATCATCGAAGCTGCAAGCATGGAGGCTAATAAATTCATCAGACGTCATGTCTGAGAACTTATTGAGCCCAATCATGTAAGGCTCGTCTCTTCTGTTGAAGCTTAAAACATGTTGAGCATTAGCCTTAAATACATCGAACCTTTGTCTCATCTCATCTTCAGTTCTGGACACGCTGTGGTGGTGTACCCACCTTTCATACAAACCCCACATGTTGGACTCACTCTCTACATCTTCCTCATCAAAGTCGAATTTGTTTCCCAGCCCAACAACAACACCCCCCACGAGGAACAACACCACGAGAACTAGTGATTTCACCATGTTCATTAATTTTCTGTGTTTTTCTTAAGATATATTTGTGGATTTAGCATAAAAGAATACATGAGAAGGGACCTTTTTATAGAAGAGGGAGACTTAAGATCAGTTGTTGTAGAAGGAGACATTGACATCTTGTCTTCATGCATGGAAATGATTTAAGAGAATATATATATGACATAATATCATATCATCATCACCTTTTTTATTAATAAATAAATATATTACAATGTAATATTTCATTTCTAGGGACCGGATGCAGATGTAGGTTGTATCACTCAAGGGCAAAATAGTCCATTTATACATTTAGTCATTATTCAAAAAGTTGTATAAAATATCTTTTTTCAAATTAGGTATTAAAAAAAAAAAATCTTTCTTATGAATATGTAGTTTACCACATTTCCACATAATGTTTTGAGAACAAATTTTTCTTGATAACTTTGAATGATCAGTTAGTGTATATGAATTATTTGTTTGATTTTCATCTATCTTGTTTGTAACTGAGCAAATTTTGTTTGGAATGACTTATGGTGATTTGATACCAGGTGTTACTGGAATTTAATTCTCTGAGATTTTAGTGCTTAACAATATTTTGAACAAAAAACCCCTAAACAAAATGCGTTCATCTAATGATTTTTGCCAAAGCATTCCTCTCCAAGCTTAGTCTCTCTTTGTTTTGAAGTGGACTCATCTCCTGTCTGAAAGGCCTTTATCCTTTCTTTTATTCTCCCATTGTTATGCATATTGTAGCAGGAATATTTTTTTCTCAAAATGTAAGATTCCAAGTAAGTAACTGATGTGGATCAAAGAGCTCGTGTTCTTGGATGAGCTTAATTGATAGGCGCAAGTGCACTTGAGGAGTTATATTTCTGCTTAACTACAAGAAAAATGAGTATTTGCGATGAGATTTTTAATGATAACAAAAGTAGTCATGAAAAGTCTAGTTATTGCGACAACAAATTGTCGTAAAAAATATTGTCACAAATACGTTGTCGCAAAAAACAATGCAAAAAAGTTTTTTTGTGACAACAATGTTACGAGAAGACTTTTACGATATATAATAATTTAGCGACAATATTTGTCGCAAAATATTTTTACGACAACATTTTGTTGTCGCAAATACTCATTTTTCTTCAATTTATTTATGTTTGTTATTTTTCTTTGAGGACTAGTTTGCAATTTCATTCAAGTTGTAGATGTTATGTAAACTCTTTTCTGGATTGTGATAGAAGGTTGATTTATGAAAGTTTATGAAAAGAGATCTCTCTCGCAAGTTACGGTATACATCAAGTATCAACATACTTTGCTTTCTTGTTTTGTTGATTTTTCAACTGTGTTTGCAACGGATAACGTACTTTACTTTCTTGTTTTGTTGATTTTTTAATTGTGTTTAGGTATCTGTTGCGCATCAGTAACTATTGCTAGCTCTTTAACGTATTACTGATACTATCCTTGGGTATGTTTTGAAGGGAATTATGGAGAATTGGAGAAATCCCGTCATTGAAATTCTAAATTTTGAAGTAAAGTTGAATAATAAAAGTTTATGTTTGTTTGAAGATTTTGTAGGTAAAATTTTGTTGTAAATGTCAAATCAATGCTCACAAAGATGAAATGACTATACTTGTAAAAAGGTGCAATGTTGAGTTAATATTAATTTAATTTAAATTACAGTTTTTTTAATTTTAATAATACAATTTTACTATTATTAATATTGTGAGTTTGAAAATTGTGAGTTTTGCATTTTTATTACATATTATAGATAATTTATTGGGTTAATTACATTTTTCAACCTGTACTATGCACCTTTTTTAATTTTACATTCTAAACTTTTTTTTTCTCCGATCACATCATATACTATACGTTTTGTTTACTTTTGCAACCTCCGGTCAATATTTTTCGGCGAGAAAGCGCCCATGTGATTTTCATGTGCTAATTGAGGGTTATTTTCATCATTTGCACTTCTAAGACATTAGAAAATTCGATTCATCAACTATTTTCAATGGTAAAGAGATCTATTTATTTGTTTGAACCTCACCGTTAATCTTTATTTGCTCAAACAATTTGCAAAAAAAATGTGGAAAAAATTAGGGCAAAATTCACTTTTGGAGAGGGAGTTAGTTAATGACCTAGAAAATGATGAAAATAACCCTCAATTAGCACATAAAAATCACGTGGGTATTTTTTCGCCGGAAAATATTGGTCGGAGGTTGCAAAAGTAAACAAAACATGTAGTATGGGTTGTGATTAGAGAAAAAAATAGTTTAAAATGTAAAATTAAAAAACGTACATAGTATAGGTTGGAAAATGAAATTAACCCTAATTTATTTATTTAAATTAAACATTTTAGGATTTTAAAATTATTATTTGGTATGTAAAATTCAATTCATTTGTAAAAACTCAATTTCCTTGATTAATGTATGTTTTATATATTTTAATGGTTTTAATGTATTTTTATTTCTATTAAAGACAATTAATGTATTTTAAAAGTAATAGGTGACCGTCACATGTAAGGACATCAGCGAATCAAACTAAAAAAACCCAAAATTAGGATTTCATGTACATTTCAAGTGCAATTCAAATCCAATTGGGTCACTCGTGCTGAAATTGGGCAAATTTTTCAAATTTTGGAAAGTAATGGCAGCCCGAAAAGTTATTGTTGGAAAGTGCGAGATCCTCTAAGTTACCTGATAAAATGGATAATAAACTCAAATGATTAAATATAGATAATAATGATTGTGTCAAAATTCTTGATCTAAATTTAAATGAATAGTATTTGTGTGCATCAAGTACATGAATCATGATCCATGCAACTGGGCGTGCGGGTCGGATCGAGTCGGGTCTGGTCTGGTCCAGATTCGCGCCCAAGTTTTTGTTTTTAATTTATGACATAACATTTATGTTTACCGAATATAACCTTTATGTTTACCGAGTATAACATTTATGTGCAAATATCATAACATTTAAGTAAAATTATTTAGACTTTTTAGTATAAAAAATATAATTAAAAATTATGTAACATTTATGTTAACTGAGTATAACCTATATTAGTATAACATTTACATATATATATCATAACCTTTAACTGATATTACTTAAACTTTTTTCACTATAAAAATGCATATAGTATGGCTTAACCGTTATATTATAATAATTTAACATTTATGTTATATTAGTATAACCTTTATGTACTTAAAGAATAACATAAGGTTATATTATTATAACGAAAATGTTAAATTATTATGCATAAAAGTTATATTATTACAATATAAAGGTTTTGAAAAATATTATAAATCTGTCATACACTGCAAAAGGTTATGCGAACATAACTAAAAAGTTAGATTCGGTAAACTAAAAGGTTAGGCCAATATAACTAGAAAACTAAGGTTTGAGCTAGGGTTTGGGAGCATGAGTGCGTGTGGAATGCGTGAAATGCACCCCTGGATCGGATCGATCCGATTGCACGGATTTAGGATCCATGCACCTAGTACACAAAAACATTTGTGAATTTAAATAGGTAACCAAACATATTCAAGAAATATTGAAATTCAAAATTCTAACAGGTGAATTCTTTTTAAAAGTTTGATTAAATTTTTACATATACAATGTCAAATGTTAGTCTACATGAAAATCATAACCATTAATATTGAAAATATTGGGGATTTATTGAGTATGTTTTGGAATATGTTAAACATTAGTAGATATTTATAAAAAGTAATAAATATTTATAGTTTCTAAGAATTATTCCAATATCAACACTCCGTGTTTCCTTAAATTCAAAATATTCATATTTCTATTGGGATTGATATTTTGGATTTGTAGTATAATTTTAAATTAAATGTTAGAAAATATTAATTTTGTTTTACAAAATATTGTACATGGCACAGACAGATGACTAGTTACTATTAAAGCAAAAAGAAATTTTTTCTACCATATATGAATTTATGATTAAAATAGACAATGACCAAGCGTATAAAGTTTTTTAAGTATTTATTTATAGCCTGAAACAAAAATAGATAACTCATAATAGCAATGAATATGCACGTCTTCTCGACTCTTTGGAAGCATAAATAGTATTCAATGTCATATTGATCAATTAAAGCAATAAAAGGAAAGAATAAAAACAGCTTATTGAAAAATAATAAACAAATTTTCAGGAAATTAAAAAGGGAAATTGAAAAGAAAAATGGCTCAAAATCAAATATAGTATTAAAGCAAAAATAATAATAATAATAATAATAATAATAATAATAATGTAGCGTCCCGGATCAAAAAGAGCATAATTTATTAATTAAATATTTTAATGTGCGACTTAATAATTACGTGTGTATATTTTGGTTGTCTAATTAATTATGTGCGTTTCAGATACGTGTTTAACATGTGACTTAGACGAATAATTTCCATGGACATGATATATAGAATATTTTCATACCATAAGATGCGTCTTGGAAAGACGAGAAGATAGAAACGAACTAGGGGTCAATCGGAGACCCGTAGCTCGAATGACGACGGAAAGGGCAAAACCGGAAGTTTCGGAAATCGGAAGATATTTATGGAGAATGGAAACGAAGATATTTACGTGAATAGTAACATCAAAAAAGTCAACCGATGAATAGTGTTTGGATATTTTGGATGAATAGTGATCCGGATATTTTCGGTGAATAGTAACTTTCGGACATCTATAAATAGGGGCTCCTCCGATTCATTTTTCACCGTTTTTCCAAACGAGCCGAAAGTGACGAAAACAAGTAAGTCTCTCTCTCCTCTCTCTCTCTTTTCAGGATTCTGTCTCCGACGGGCCACCGCTGGCGCCGCCGCCGGCCGGTGGCCGGAAAATTCAACGTTGTTGGTTTCGGCCGATTTTTGCACATGACGTTTGTCTCGACGAGACGAATCTAGGATAGGTCTCGGATTTCCAATCCGATTTCTCGTTCGTCGGAAAACGGCAAAAAACAGCCTTGAAACCCTAACCCTAACCCTTGCACCACCTTCTCTCTCTCCTCTGTTTTTCTCTCTCTTCTCGCCGGAGGTGATTACCGGAGACCGCCGGAGGTAAGGGCACCGTGCTGGAGGGCCGGCGCCGCCGTGGGTGGCGGCGCCGGAGAAGGACAGTGGTGTATATATGTGTATGCATGCATGTGTGTGAGTTTTGTGGTGTGTGAGTGTATGTGTTCTTGCATGTTGTTGGAGGCGGCACCGCCGTGAGGGAAAGAACGGCCGGCGACAGGAGGTCGCCAGCGAGGTGGAGGAGGAGGCAGCCGGCAGCTGGTGGCCGCCGGCCAAGCTTGGCAGTGGTTGGTGTGCGTGTGTAAACACACCTTACGTTGTGTGTGTGTGTGCGAGCTACTGTGAGTGTGTGTGTGCACGGCTGTGGTGGTGGCCGGCGACTGGGGGTCGCCGGCCAAGGTGAGAGTGGTGGGTGGTGGTCGCCGGCGGCAGGTGGCCGCCGGCCAGAAAGAGAGATCAGTGTGTGTGTGTGTGTTTTCGCGTGTGTGGGTGTGTTATAGCATGCATGTGTGTAGTGGCTGTGTTGGTGGGTTGTGTTGGCCGGAATAGGTGGCCGACGACGAGGGGTCGCTGGCCAAGGCTCAGGGAAGGGTCGCCGGCGACGGGAAGTCGCCGGCCGGAGTTTTAGTTGGAGTTGGAGGTTTTGGAAAATCAGTGTATCAAAGGATTTTACGGCGTATTTTCCGGGCACTATTCATGCCGGAATCCGGCGAGGGATGGCCGGAGGTGGTAGCCGGCGGTGCAAGGTATCCGGCGAGGTAGGTGGTGGCGGCAGGGGGCGGCGCCACCGTGCCGGGCGACGCCGGGAAGGTGCACGTCGAGCAGGCCCGACGCCGGGGGACCTGGGAATGAAGCTGCCGAGAAAACTCGGCAGCTTGGTCGAGTGCCGGGGATGCCTGCCGAGAAAACTCGGCAGCTACCGAGAGCTGCCAAGACGCTGAGCCTTGCTGCCGAGAAAACTTGGTAGCTGCCGAGCGTCGGGGAGCCGCGCGCGCACCATGCGCGCCCATGCGCACCCGTCGGGTGCCGACGTGCACTCGACGCCGTGTTTTCGATCCGAACCCCGTTTTTTCCACCGATCGTCAACATCGAGTCATCGTCGACGAGACGACGTTGATCGGGGTTCGTGGGCCCGGTCAAAGTCAACCCTTTGACCAAAATTACCATTTTACCCCTAAACTTAAAATGCTCCGTTTGAGCTCGTTTGAACTCCGATTGAGCTCATTCTTTTTCCGTCGTGCCCCAAATTTCATTCTCTATAATTTCAGCCATATGGATTGGATATCCACTCTTGTTTCTTCAACTCCGATCTTTAGATCGCTCGATCTGTCACGTAGTTAACGATCATTTCTCCGCCGGAGCCCGTTATCATTTTAATTATATGTTTTTAAGGATCTAAGAACACCGTTACGTATGTAGGCTATCAGTTGGATTGAATATCGAGATACAGGATTTGAGACACGGGATTTGAGACACGAGATCCGAGATACGGGATCGTTGGTACTTGCGACTCACGTGGTAACCACCGAACGAGGTGGGGGTAATTTCTAACTCTGTAACTGTTTACAGTTTTCCCTATTGAAGTATGATTGAGATATACTAAACGATGTGGTCATATGTTATGATTACGTGATCATGTTATACTGTGGCAACGTGGCTGAGTGTTATATTCCTGGTATTGTATAACTGTTGACTGTTATAAGATGCGGATGTTATTCCCCACGAGTGTATTCAACGCACTCACCCCTTAATCTGTACTCACACTACAGGCAAAGAAGAGAATCTCGACGCGTAGAGAGAGGGGTGCCCTATCGGCTGTGTCCATTTTCTGTTTTGACTTTCAAAGTTATGATGTTCTTTTGTAAAAGGAAACTCTGTTTCTCCTTCTTTGTATGAGATCCTGATGGTATATTTCCGCTGCGTATGTTTTAAACTCCTTTTATCGATTGTATCCGATGTTTCAAGTGTACCCTTTCTTATCCCCTCCTTTTTCTTTCTATTTTATATCATGCTCGTCTTTTCCTCCTTTCTCTCTTCACGCCCAAAAATGAAAAACTCTGATATTTTTAACGAAAGATTTTGGGGCGTGACAAATAATAATAATAATAATCATAATAATAATAATAATAATAATAGCTGCGCATGTCCGACTGTTTTATTAATAGAAAAAGTTGTTAGCCAATCTCATCAATGAGTAGCACTCAAATTTAATTTCATAAGATGGGTGGATCAATAATTCTCACTCCACAATCCATTTATAAATTTGTGAAAATGAATTTTAATTATTTATAGATAATAGACTATATCTCAAAGATACTATTATCTTTTTATAAATATTAATATATATATATATTAAATATATTATTATTTTTATTTCCTTGTTGCATATTGATTAGTTTAAAAAGAAGAACAAATATTCCATTAATAACTAAATTTGCAAGGGTAAGAAAAAAATATCATGTAATATTGATCAGCACAAAAAATACATAAACCGATTTTAAATCTATCTATATATAATAATAATTACCCCTAAAAATAGAAATGCCAAAAAAATTCCCGCCTATTTTCACTTTCTAATATTAGAAATATCTTTAATATACTTGAAATTCAAAGAATAATTTAATTAGATTAATGAAATAATACATTCCACAATACTAATTTGAAGAATAATAATAATTAAAATATTGTGCGTAGCTAATGAAATGAATTAAAAATAAAATAATAATTATTTAATCTAAATTATAATATATTAAGTCAACTATTGAAAGACTTAAAATAGAAAAACAATGAATTTCCCGCCCAAAAGTCACATCCTAAATATGGAATAAATAAAGAAATTATCAAATTATAAAATGAAGTGATAAATATGATATTTATAATTGAACATTTATGTTAATTACCTTAAATTATGATTGTTGTTGACCCATAACTTTTGGAAAACGTTTTACACCATAGAAAATTATTTTGAAATTTAAATCTCAAACCAAATTTACAAAATGGTAAATATTTCATATGGTTTTTTTTTTTTGGAACCATAATATTTCATATGCTTAATAGGAATAAATTTTGAAAAGCTTAACTTTATATACTGAAATTTATCCAAATAATATGGAAGTCAATGTTTCCGCCTATATACCAAGCAATGTATTATTTATTAGGAAAATCAATTTTTGTTTCTCTTCGATGAAAATTTTATTTTGTATTAAATTGATATTGATTTCATATAAAAAAAATAGTGATTTATTTTGAAACTTACATAATTAGAAATGTCTTTTTAAAATTATAATAGATAATAGATGTTGATGTTGTTGAAATATGCATAATTTTCATCCATTGAATAAGATATGGTAATAACACAATAATAGGTTTGGCAATATGAATAATGATGTACTAAATATGTAGCAACATTGAAATTGAATATCACAATATGAGAAAACAAAATGAGATTTTGGTATAATCTTAATATATATTAGAAATTAAAAAACAATAAAATAAACAATATTAAATGCATAATAGTCCGTTTGCATGCTTTAAAAATATTAAACTCATTGATGTTTTATATGTGATTTCATTTCATATAATAGGAAGTAGAAAATGATCATTATTTACAGCCAATATATTTGGAAACAAAATCTATAAATTAGGAAACAACTACATTTATGCCATACATAATGCACTAATTTTATATCTAATAAACAAATTATGCATTATAAATATGAAAGAACAAACTTGGAATTGACTCACATGCTCATAATTTCTCAAATTCTCTGCATTCCAAACATTCTGTTACCATGGATTGTGTGTTTTTTTTTTTTTTTTTGGTTTTTTAGAACTTGATTGTGAATTTTATTTGAGATACTTTATAGTTTGGATGGATGATTAATAATTGTTTGACTTTATTGCTCGCTTTTGAATGATTAAAGTTCCTAATATTATTCATATTTTGGAGACAAATTATTTAGAGTATGTTTTATTTCATTGATATTGCATATGGATTATTCTTATTGCAATGTAATTTTTTTTTTTACTTTGTGCAGGGATTCAGTGAAGAAACCGGATTGTGTGACTTTATCATTCGCTTTTGAACAATGTAAGTTCCTATTGTTATTCATATTTTGGAGATGAATTATTTAATTAGAGTGTTTTATTTTATTGTGGATGCATATGGATTATTCTTATTGCAATGTAATATATATATTTTTTACTTTATGAAGGAATTCAGTGAAGAAATCGGATTTACAACTTCTAATTCTGGAGAAGTAGTATAGATTTTGAAGATTAAAAGTTTATACATTATAAGATGGATTTATTTTTTGATAGAAATTTCTAAAAATGAATCCTATAATTTGTTTTTGTTTTTTGAGCCTTTTGTCATATAATTTATTATTTTTAGAGATAACAAGATTATGTAATGAGTTGAATTATTCATTCTACATATAAGACAATGTAATTGATTGGTTTTCCTTTTTGTGATTTTTTAATATAAAGATTATTTCCTTTTCTGTAATAATGTACTTGATTTGTAATAATTTCTGTAAATATTTCATATTCACCTTATATATGTAAGTCGAAAATGTAGCACCCCGGACCAAAACGAAACATAATCTATTAATTAAATATTTAAACTCAAGATTTAATATATATGTGCGTATGTTTTAACTGTTTAAATACGTGCGTTTCAGATAAGTGTTTAGTACGTGTATGAAATAGATAATTTACCTAGACATGGGATATGAGATATTTTTATATCACTAGATGCATTTTGTAAAAACGAGAAGATAGAAATGAACTAGAGGTCAATCGGAGACCTGTAGCTTAAACGGCGATGAAAAGAACGAAACACGAGGTTTCAGAAATTTCGGGAGATATTTACGGTGAATAGTAAACGAGATATTTACCAGTGAATAGTAACTTCTGAAATCTATAAATAGAGGCTCCTTTCAGTTCATTTTCACCCCTTTTTTCGAACGAGCCAAAAAGCAACGTTTACACGTAAGTCTCTCTTCTCTCTCTCGTTTCTTTTTTGGCCTTCGGCGCGCCACCACCGGCGCCGCCGTCGGAGCCGCCGCCGGCACAGTGGTGCTGCCACCGGAGTTCACCGGAAAATTTCAAAGTTGTCGGTTTTGGCCGATTTTCACACACAACGTAGGTTTTGACGAGTCGAGTCTAGAACCGGTCTCGGATTTCCACTCCGACTTATCGTTCACCGAAAAATGGTGAAAAACCTTTGTAAAACCCTAAACCCTAACCTTAGCCAACTTTTCTCTCTCCTCGGTTTTCTCACTTTTTCTTCGTCTTTTTAATCGGAGATGTTGTAGGAGGTTCTCATGGAGGTGAGGGTGAGTTGTTGGGGGAACGACGCCGCCATGTGTGATGGTGTCGGAGTTATAACGGGTTGGTTATGTATATATGCATGTGTCTGTGTGTTTATGTGTGATCTCTGTTGGGGGCGGCACAGATGGTGCCGCCATAAGGAAAGTGATGATCGGCGCTGGTGATGCACCGGCATATTGAGATGATGGGTTTCGGTCGCCGGCCAAGTATTTTTGAAGATATGTGTTTATGTATATATATGTTTGTGGGTGTGAGATGAGGATTGGGGGAGTTGGGTTTTGTATTGAAGAAGTGGTGGGGTAGAACGGGGTAGTCGGAGGACCGGGAGGGGAAGACGCCGGGCCAAAAACGAGGCAACAGGGGAAGGCTGCCGGGTGCGCAGACTGCTGGGCATGCTGGTGCGCAGTCGTGCCGGAGCGCACGACCGTGCACCAGCTGGCAGGGGTTGCTGGAAGCTAGCCACGCACGATCGTGCCCCAACTGGCAGAAGTTGCTGGAGGCTGGCGCACGGTCGTGCTTGGGGAGCACGATCGTGCGTGGCTAGGCAGAGGTTGCTGGAAGCTGGCGCACGGTCGTGCGCTGCATGGGCGCGCCGGGAGTGGGTGCTGGGTGCGAGATGCGTGTCGGGTGACGCCGTGTTTCCAATCCTTTCCCATTCCTTTTTCTTTGTCCTTCATCGTCGAGTCTTAGCCGACGGGAGGTTGTCGACCGAGGGTCGAGGGCCCGGTCGAAGTCAACCCTTAATACCAATATACTCTCCAACTTATATACGTTGTTGAGCTCGTATCAACACCGAATGAGCTCGTGTCTTATCCAATCTTTAGATCCTTCGACTCGTCGTGAATACGTTTATCGCTTTAATTATATTTGATAAAGATCTAAGTATACCGTAACTTGTGTAGGCGATTTGTTGGATTAAGATTTGCTTACTTAATTGGATTGAGCTCGGTTTACTGTTGGATTGCACTTGAATTACTTGTTGGATTGAGCTTGTGTCACCAGATCTTTAGACCTTTCGACTCACGCGGAAACCACCTAACGAGGTGGGGGTAATTTCTAACTCTTCATCTGTTTACCATTTTCCCTAAGTAAACGCATGATTGAGGAATACTAAGTGATATGTTATACTTCTTGTGCTATGATATAACTGTGAACGGACTAAGGTCCTTTGATCATGCATTCTATTCGTCCCCTGCTATTTTCTACTACTCTGTGGAGGTTTAGTGAGCCTCTTGAAATGCACTAACGGTAGTGAGACCGTTTATAGGGTAAGATGGAGGAATTCCGCACCTATTCGTCCCTTGTCATTTCTAATATCTATTTTGCAATTTATGTGCTGTGGCAACGTGACGTAGGTTAGCTTTTCGGTATTTAATTCTGTCATAAGTCATATGAGGTGGATTTTATCCCCACGAGTGTATTCCACGCACTCACCCCTTAATCTGTACTCACACTACAGACGATGACGAACAAGAGGAACCCTAGATGGAGTGAGAGATGGTGCTATCTTTTGTATTCGTATGATTAGGCAATGTAACACAAACTTTATCAAACCATGTTTTATATACTTTGGATTATGTAATATTTTGATACATATAAGGATGTGAGATCCTGAAGAATGTTTCCGCTGTGTATAATGTTTTATATCGGTAGTGAGACCGATTGCTAACGACAGAGGTCGTATGTTTATAAGTGAGATTCACTTCATCCCTTACCTCTTTCTTCTGTCGTCCTTTGCTTATTTTTTCTATTGAGTGTGCGTCCTTTGCTATTTCTATCTTCATGCCCAATTGTAAAACTCTGATAAAATACGAAAAGATTCTGGGGCATGACAGAAAACCTGTAATATATTAAACCAAATTATATTGAATTTTAAAGATATATATCAATTACAATATATTTGTAGCGCCCAAGATAAAAATGAAGCATAATTGGTTAATTAAATATTTAACCCTTAATTGAATTACTTTATTAAGTGCGGTAACCCTTGACTGTTTAAATTAAATACATGCATTTCAGATACATGATAAATGCATGTTTTAGATGGAAGTAAAAATTAGTCGCGGAACATAGATTATAATTTTACCATAAGATGCATAATGGAAAAACAAGAAGATAGAAATGAATTAGAGGTCAATCGGAGACTCGTAGCTCAAATGGTGAAGAAAATGGTAAAATATGAAGATTCGGAAAAACGAAAGATATTTTGGTGAATAGTAACCCAAGATTTTTACATGATTAGTAACCCAAGATTTTTACCGTGAATAGTAACTCAAGATTTTTCGATGAATAGTGTGTTTTCGGAAGTCTATATATAGGGGCATTTTCGAGTCAAAAATCACTATTTTTCCGAACGAGGCTAAATCGACGAAAACACGTAAGTCTCTCTCTCCTCCCTCCTCTCTCTCTCTCTCTCTCTCTCTCTTCTATTTTCTAGGCTCCGGCGCGCCTCCACCGGTGCCGGAAAATCAATTTTATCTGTCACGCCCCGTTTTCTTTTCATAAAATATCAGAGTTTTACTTTAGGCATGAAGAAGAAATAGTAAGAGACAACAGAAGAAGGAGATAAAAGACGACAGAAGTAAGGGGTGAGGGATGATGTGAATCAATCACATATCAACAAACGACCTCGGCTGATAACGATCGGTCTCAATACCGATAATATTCGGTCTCAATATTGATATATACAACATGTATCAAAACTTATTACAAAACGTGATCAAATAAAAACACTGTTTGAAAATATTTACATAACCTCAACCTAAATATAAAAGTTCAGAGATGGCACCACCTCTCTCCACCTAGGGTTCAACATGCTCACCAGTTCCTGTAGTGTGAGTACAGATTAAGGGGGTGAGTGTGTGGAATACACTCGTGGGAATAAAGTCTGCATCTTATAACATTCGACAGATTATATAGATCAACAATATGTAACAATCGGCACAAAATCATAGTAAGTAAAATGCAAAGCAGATATTAGAAATGGTAAGAAGGATAGGTACGGGAACAACCCGTCTTACCCTATAAAATGGTCTCAATACCGCTGGTGTATTTCAAGAGGACCACCAAACCTCAACAGAGTAGTAGAAGGGAGGGAGACATTTTTTTACAGTCCATTGGACTCTCCGAACATGTAATGTGAACCAAAGTTCTTTCACAGTATATAGTATGACACAACACGTATATTCTCAGCATTTAGTATTCTTCATTCATGCTTCGTAATAGGGAAAACTGTAAACACATTAAGAGTTAGAAATTACCCCCACCTTGTTCGGTGGTTACCACGTGAGTAGCTAGGTCCGATAATCTGATAACTCAGAGCTCGAGTAGCGAGTATCAAAGGTCAGATAACTCAACGTCAATCCAACAAGTAGCCTATATAAGTTACGATATTTCTTAGATCCTTAATAATGTATAAATAAAGCTATAAACGCCCCCGGTGAAAGTACGATCGTTAACTACACGACGGATCGAGAGATCTAAAGATCAGGGTTGAAGAAACGAGAGAGGAAGATCAGTCTAAGTGGCTGAGATGATAGGGAATTAAATTTGGGTCATGACGGAAAAAGAATGAGCTCGATCGGAGTTAAAATGAGCTCAAACGGAGCATTTCAGGTTTAGGGGTAAATGGTAATTTTGTTCAAAGGGTTTACTTTGACCGGGCCCACGACCCTCGGTCAATGACATATCATTGGCGATGACTTGATGTCGACGTACGGTGAAGAAAACGAGGTTCAGAATGAAAACACAGCATCGCGTGCGCGTCGGCACGCACGGACCCAGCATCGGGTGAAAAACCCGACGGCCCCGGCGGTCGTCTCGGCAGCTGCCGAGATACCATCTGTCACGCCCCAAAATCTTTTGGTAGAAATATCAAAGTTTTTCATTTTGAGGCGTGAAGAGAGAAAGGGGAAGAAGGCATACATAATATAAAATAGAAAGAAAAATGAGAGGACAAGAAGTGATCTCTTAAAACATCGGATACCACCGATAAAAGAAAGTTTGAAACCATACGCAGCGGAAAAACATCAGGATCCTTTACATAGAAGGAGAAATACAGTTTTCTTTTACAAACGAGCAACAACTTTAAAAGATAAAACCAGAAGATGGACACAGCTGATAGGGCACCCCTCTCTCTACGCGTCAAGATTCTCTTCTTTTCCTGTAGGGTGAGTACAGAATAGGGGTGAGTGCGTTGAATACACTCGTGGGGATACTTTCCATGTTTTTTATCAGTTATAAGGTGAGCGTATCAACTCCAACATATATTAAGTCGGCAAGTAGTCACAGCATATAAAATACATAGCACACAATGTAGAACACACGACTCTAAGAGCACTCAACTATACTCGTTGCATTCCTAACATATGGTGCTTTTTACGGGCCACCAGTCCATCCCTAACATGACGTATAATGTTTTTCATGGGCCACCAGTCCATCCCTATCATGACGTATGATGCTTTTTAGGGGCCACCAGTCATTCCCTATCATGACTTAGGACATTCGTCCACGTTTATCGTATCATACGTATGCACGATCCACGTTTATTGTACTCATAAGGTATGCATGAATATAATAGTCACAACATATAGTCACAACACATAGAGTTCAATTATAGAATATGGAAAACAATAAACATATTAAGTTTAGAAGTTACCCCCACCTCGTTCGGTGGTTACCACGTGAGTAGCGAGTACCAAAGATCTCGTGTCTCCGATCTCGTGTCTCAAATCTTGTGTCTCAGATCTCGTGTCTCAGATCTTGTGTCTCAAAGTTCAATCCAACTGATAGCCTACATACGTTACAGTGTTCTTAGATCTTTAATAACGTCTAAACAAAGCTGTAAAAGACTCCGGCGGAGAAATGGTCATTAAAGGCGCGTCGGATCGAGAGATCTAAAGATTGGGGTCGAAGAAATGAGAGAGGAAGATTAGTCTAAGTGGCTGAGATGATAGGGATTTAAATTTGGTTCACGACGGAAAAAGAATGAGCTCGATCGGAGTTAAAACGAGCTCAAACGGAGCATTTTAGGTTTAGGGGTAAAATGATAATTTTGGTCAAAGGATTGACTTTGACCGGGCCCACGACCCTCAGTCAACGACATCTCGTTGGCGACGATTCGATGTCTTTGTCACGTCCCGTTTTCTTTTCATAAAATATCAGAGTTTTGCTTTAGGCGTGAAGAAGAAATACTAAGAGACAACAGAAGAGGAGATAAAAGATGACATAAGAAAGGGGTGAGGGACGATGTGAATCAATCACATATCAACAAACGGCCTCGACCGATAATGATCGGTCTCAATACCGATATATATAATATATTAAAGCAACGGAATAAACCATCAGGATCTTACGACCATCACATGTATCAAAACTTATAACAAAACGTGATCAAATAAAAACAATGTTTGAAAATGTTTGCATAACCTCAACCTAAATATAAAAGTTCAGAGATGGCACCACCTCTCTCCACCTAGGGTTCAACATTCTCACCAGCTCCTGTAGTGTGAGTACAGATTAAGGGAGTGAGTGCGTGGAATACACTCGTGGGGATAAAGTCTGCACCTTATATGTCACGCCCCGTTTTCTTTTCATAAAATATCAGAGTTTTGCTTTGGGCGTGAAGAAAGAAATAGCAAGAGACGCATACACAACAGAAAGAAATAAGCAGGAGACAACAGAAGAAAGATGTAAGGGACGAAGTGATTCTTTCACTTAACAACAATCGGCCTCTGCCGATAGCAATCAGTCTCACTATTGATAATATACATCATACGCAGTGGAAATAACATCAGGATCTCTCGTTCACAGAATACTCAGAATATATATACAGAAATATTACAAAACGTGAGTTAAACTTAAAACATTGTTTTGAAAATGTTTGGAGACCTCGTCTCATACAACAAAAGTCAGAAAATAGTTCATCCTCTCTCCGACTAGGGTTCCTCATGTTCATCATCGCCTGTAGTGTGAGTACAGAATAAGGGGGTGAGTGCGTGGAATACACTCGTGGGAATAACTCTGCCCATTGTGACTCTCAACAGATATAAAAATACTAGTAAAATAATCTTAAGTCACGTTGTCACAGCACATAAAATGCATAACAGATATTAGAAATAACAAGGGACGCATAGGTGCGGGGTTCTCTCGTCTTACCCTGTAAAACAGTCTCATATACCGCTAGCGTATTTCAAGGACCACCAGACCTTTTCAGAGTAGTAGAAAATAGCAAGGGACGAACAAAATGCATGATCAAGGTGGACATCTGTCCAACCACAGTAATAATATGGCACAACAAATATATTCACAACATTTAGTATTCCTCAATCATACATTTAAATAGGGAAAACTGTAAACAGATAAAAGGATATAAATTACCCCCACCTCGTTTGGTGGTACCCACGTGAGTTGATAAATCCGAAAGTCTGATAACTCGATAACTCAAAGCTTAGTCCAATAAGTAGCCTATATAGTTACGGTGTTTCTTAGATCTTAAATACAGTATAAATAAAGCTGTAAAAGGTTCCGGCGGAAAAATGTTCGTTAACGACGCGACGGATCGAACGATCTAAAGATTGGAATTTTGGAGACAAGGCTGAAAGTTAAGTCTAAAGGGTTGAGATGATAGGAAATGAAATTTGGGTCACGACAATAAAAGAATGAGCTCGATCGGAGTTAAAACGAGCTCGAAATTTGGGTCACGACAATAAAAGAATGACCTAGGTTACCCGACGGTGGCCTGCTCGAGCAGGCCACTTCCCGGCGTCGCCCGGTGCGGCGGCGCCGTCTCCAGCCACCACCACCTACCTCGCCGGATACCTCGCACCGCCGGTTACCACCTCCGACCGTCCATCACCGGATTTCGGCATGAATAGTGCCCAGAAATTACGCCGCAAAATTCTTCGATGCTTAGTTTTCCAAAAATTCAACAGCAATTCCAAACTTTTGACCGGCGACACCAGTCACCGGCGACCACCCCCAGTTCCTCCGCCGACGACTCCCCATCACCGGCAACCCGTTCCGGCCAAGCCCAACCACCAACCTAACCTATACATACATGCATGCTTCAACACACACACACGTGAATACACACACACTGCTCCCAGCTCCGGCCGGCGGCCTCTTGCCAACGACGACCACCACTCATCACTCTCACCTTGGTCGGCGACCCCCAGTCACCGGCCACCACCACCGCCGAGCACACACACACACACAGCAAGCTACACACACAAACACACAACGTATGGTGTATCACACACACATACTGTTATCTTCTTGGCCGGTGGTTACCAGCCGCCGGCCGCCTCCCCCGAGCCTTCGCCGGCGACCTCCTGTTGCCGGCCGTCCCTTCCCACACGGCGGTGCCACCCGGCGCCGTCCCAATCAGCCAACATGCACACACACAGTCACACACATATATAACACACACACACATGCACGCACAACATGCAACCTCCACTGTCCATCTCCGGCGCCGCCTCCCACGGCGGCGCCGGCCCTCCAGCTTGTCGCCCTCACCTCCGGCAACCTTCGGCAGCTTCTCCGGCGCGGTGGAGAGAGAAAAACGGTAAAGAGAGAAGGGGTTGATCAAGGGTTAGGGTTAGGGTTTTACGGCTATTTTTTCGCCATTTTCCGACGAACGAGAAGTCGGATTTGAAATCCAAGACCTATCCTAGATTCGTCTCGTCGAGACGAACGTCGTGTGCGAAAATCGTCCGATACCGATAACTTTGAAATTTTTCGGCAACTAGCCGGCACCGGCACACCAGAAATAGAATAACGGAAATTAAAAGACGAGAAAGAAGGACTTACGTGTTTTCGTCGGGTTCGGCTCGATCGAAGAAACGGTGATTTTTGAATCAAAATCACCTCTATATATAAAAAAATCTGAGGTTACTATTCATCGAAAATATCTCTGTTACTATTCATTGGTTGACTTTTCCGAGTTACTATTCATATAAATATCTTCATTTCCATTCTCCATAAATATCTTCCGATTTTTTTCCGAAACTTCCGGTTTTGCCCTTTCCATCGTCATCCGAGCTACGGGTCTCCGATTGACCCCTAGTTCGTTTCTATATTCTCGTTTTCTCGATGCGCATCTTATGGTATAAAATTACCCTATGTTCCACGTCTAGAAAAATTATCGATCTAAAATGTGCATTAAACACTTATCTGAAACGCACGAAATAAATTAAACAGTTAAATCATACGCACATAATTATTAAATCATAGGTTAAAATATTTAATTAATTAATTATGCTCATTTTGATCTGGGGCGCTACATTATAACATTCGACAGATTATATAGATCAACAATATGTAACAATCGGCACGAAATCATAGAAAGTAAAATGCAAAACAGATATTAGAAATGGTAAGAAGGATAGGTGCGGGAATAACCCGTCTTACCCTATAAAATGGTTTCAATACCGCTGGTGCATTTCAAGAGGACCACCAAACCTCAATAGAGTAGTAGAAGGGAGGGAGACATTTTTTTACAATCCATTGGACTCTCCGAACATGCAATGTGAACCGAAGTTCTTTCACAGTATGTAGTATGGCACAACACGTATATTCACAGCATTTAGTATTCCTCATTTATGCTTCGTAATAGGGAAAACTGTAAACACATTAAGAGTTCGAAATTACCCCCACCTTGTTCGGTGGTTACCACGTGAGTAGCTAGGTCCGATAATCTGATAACTCAAAGCTCGAGTAGCGAGTATCAAAGGTCAGATAACTCAACATCAATCCAACAAGTAGCCTATATAATTTACGACGTTTCTTAGATCCTTAATAATGTATAAATAAAGTTATAAACACTCCCGGCGAAAGTACGATCGTTAACTACGGGATGGATCGAGAGATCTAATGATTGGGGGTCGAAGAAACGAGAGAGGAAGATCAGTCTAAGTGGCTGAGATGATAGGGAATTAAATTTGGGTCACGATGGAAAAAAAATTAGCTCGATCGGAGTTAAAACGAGCTCAAACGGAGCATTTTAGGTTTAGGGGTAAAATGGTAATTTTGATCAAAGGGTTTACTTTGACCGGGCCCATGACCCTCGGTCAACAACATCTCGTTGGTGAAGAGTCGATGTCGACGTACGATGGAGAAAAAGAGGTTCGGATCAAAAATACGGCGTCGCGTGTGCGTCGGCATACGCGGACCCGGCACTAAGTGAAAAACCCGACGGCCCAGTGGTGGTCTCGGCAACTGTCGAGATTTCTCGGCAACACGGGTGACGGTCTCGGCGGGTGGGCGGCATTTCTTGGCAATGTCGGTGAGGGTCTCGGCGGCTGCCGAGTTTTCTCGGCAGGTTGCTTCCCGGCGTGCGCAGCTGGTCGGCCTTTCTCGATAGCGGGGGTGTGGCTCGACAGGCTGGATGAGTTTTCTCGACAGTCGGCGCCCAGCTCCTTCCAACGTTGGCCTGATCGACCATGTCACTTCCCGGTGCCACCCTCTGCTGCCACCACCACATTCGTCAGAAACCTCCACACCGTCGGCTTCCACCTCCGGCCATCCCTCGCCGGATTTCGGTGGTGAATAGTACCCAAAACCTCGCCGTAAAACCCTTCGATACCCTGATTTTCAAAACCCAACCCCTCCTTCGAAACTCCGGCCGGCGACTGGAGGGCGACCACTCCCAGACCCTCCGTCGGTGACCCCCGTCGCCGGCCACCTTTCCCGGCCAGCCCAACACCCTTATACATATATATACACCCATGCGTATACACACACTCACACATGGTTAAACACACACACATATCCAATAGCTTGGCCGACAGCACCCGCCGTCGGCCACCACCCAGCTCACTCTCAGAACACCGGCCGGCCACCACCTCTCCAGCCCCCTCTCCGACAGCTTCAATCACACACACACGTATATATACATAAACACACACTCCACTGTCCAAGCTTGGCCTGCGACTTCCAGTCGCCGGCCACCCTCTCCATGGCCCCGCCGGTGACCTCCCATCGCCGGCCACTAGTCCCCATACGGCGGTTCCACCCGGCACCGCCCACAACAGTCACCACAGCAACACACACACTACTACACCTACATACACACACATGCACGTAAACATACATATATATATATATTGTCCTTTTCCGGCGGTGCCGGCCCTCCAACGTCAGACCCTTACCTCCGGCGGCCTCCGGCAGCAGCTCCGGTGCGGTGGAGAAAGAAAAAACAGAAGAGAGAGAAAGGTTGGTGCAAGGGTTAGGATTAGGGTTTCAAGGCTATTTTTCACTGTTTTCCAGCGAACAACAAATCAGAATTGAATTCCGGGACGTATTCTAGAATCGTCTCGTCGAGATGAACATCGTGTACGAAAATCGGCCAAAACCGACAAAGTTGAGATTTTCCAGCCACCGCCGGCGGTGGCGCGCCGGAGACAGAAAAATGATGAGAGAGGGAGAGGAGGGAGGAGAGAGGAACTTACTCGTTTTCGGCGCGTTCGGCTCGTTCGGAGAAACGGTGAAAAATGAATCGGGGGAGACCCTATTATAGAATTTGAGAAGTTACTATTCATCCAAAATATCTCGGCACTATTCCTCGATTGACTTTTCCCATGTTACTATTCACCGGAAATATCTTTCTATTTTTCAATCGAAACTTCTGGTTTTGCCCTTTTCGTCGCCGTTCAAGCTACAGGTCTCCGATTGACCTCTAGTTCATTTCTAACTTCTCATTTTCTCGATACGCATCTTATGGTATATAAATATCCTATGTTCCACGTCTAATAAAATTATCGATCTAAAACGTGCATTAAACACTTATCTGAAACGCACGTAATTAATTAAACAATCAAAGCATACGCACATAGTTATTAAATTAAGGGTTTAATATTTAATTAATCATTTATTCTTCATTTTTTGGTTCGGGGTGCTACATTATCGGTTTCGGCCGATTTTCACACAGAACGTAGGTCTCGTCGAGACGAGTCTAGGATAGGTCTCGGATTTCAATTCCGATGTCTCGTTCACCGGAAAACGGCAAAACACCGCCTCAAAACCCTAAACCCTAGTTTGTCACCTTTTCTCTCTCTTCTGTTTCTCCCTCTCTCTCGCCGGAGCTGACGCCGATGTGGCCTCTTGGGTGTGTCGGTGTGATGATGGTAGGGCGGCGTCGCCGTGGGTGGCGGCGCCGGAGCAGAACAGTAGTGTGTGTGTGTTTGTCTGGTGTGTGTGTTTGTGTGCTATTGGGGGCGGCGCTGTGCAGTGCCGCCGTGGTTACTGTTGGCCGGCGTTGGTGATGCGCCGGTGAGGCCTGGTGGAGGATGGCCGGCAGCGGGTGGTCGCCGGCCAAGGTGGTGTGCAGGGTGTGTGTATATATGTATATGCGTGTGTGTGTTTGGGGGTTTGGGGAAGGGTATTGTTCATGCCGGAGTCCGGGAGGTGACCGGAGATGGTGGTGATCGGAGCTGGGTCACCGGCGGACCAGGTGGGGACGGCGCCGCCGCAGTTGGAAGCTGCTGTGTTGAAGGTAGGTGCTGGGCGCGACGCCGCCGGGTAACGCGCGTGCGCTGGGCGCGCAACAGGAGCTAGAGCATGCGTTCCTACCGAGCCTGCCGAGTCTGTCGAGGGACACCGGGTGCTGGCGCGCAAGCTGCCGAGGGACGCCGGGCGCTGGGCGTGCGTTCCTATCGAGACCGCCGAGACCACCGAGGAATGTCGGGTAGCGCTGGCGTGCGCTGCCGAGACCGCCGAGAAATGCCGGGAGCTGGCGCGCACGACGCCGGGTGTGCTGGGCGCGCGCGTACGACGCCGTGTGACGGGTGCGCACGCGGCGCTGTGTTTACGATACGAAACACATTTTTTTTCCGTCGTATGTTATCATTGAGTCGTCGTCGATGAGATGTCGTCGTCAACGAGATGTCATCGACCGGGAGTCGGGAGTCCCGGTCAAAGTCAACCCTTTGACCAAAATTACCAAATACCCCTCAATCCTAAAACGTTCCGTTTGAGCTCGTTTCAACTCCGATTGAGCTCATTCTTTTTCCGTTGTGACCCGAATCTTTCCATCTTTCTTATTAGCCTATTGGACTGAACTTCCACTCTCATTTCTTCAACCTCAATTTTTAGATCTACCGTTTCATCTCATCTTTATCGATCGTATCTTCTCCGATTTCGTCTATACCTTTATTTATACGTATTAATGATCTAAGAAACATTGTAACTTGTGTAGGCTATCAGTTGGATCGTGCTTTGTGAAACTTGATATTTGTTACTCGGCAACTCACGTGGTAACCACCGAACAAGGTGGGGGTAATTTCTAAATCTTTATTTATTTACAGTTTTCCTTATTTTGATACATGATTGAGGAATACTAAATGCAGTGATTATATGCTATCATTATGTGTTCATGATATACTGTGAAAGGACTACGGTCCACATTGCATGTTCGGAGGGACTTATGGTTCGTAAAAAACAATTGTCTCTTACCCCTTCTACTACCTGGAAAGTTTGGTGGTCCTGTAAATGCACCAGCGATATTTAAGACCGTTTTATAGGATAAGACGGGAAATTTCCACACCTAAAGGATGAGTTACAAGATATTGCTATTCATTTTACGTGTTGTGACTACGTGTCGATTGTTATGTATGTCTGATATATATATCTGTTGAATGTTATAAGATGTGGAGTTTATCCCCACGAGTGTATTCCACACACTCACCCCCTATTCTGTAATTCACGTTACAGGAGATAACGAGCATGATGAACCTTAGAGAGAGAGATGGTGCCCCATCTGGACATTTTTATTTTATGTCTTGCATCACACAACAATTAAATAATATTTTTATAATTCACATTTTGTAAGTATAACCTCGTTTATACTATGGATGATGGATCCTGTAAGTTTACTTCCGCTGCTAATGTTTTAATTAATCGGTTGTATCCGAAGGTTGATATGTAATATATCTGTTCGTCTCCTACCTCATTCTTCTCATAATTGTCTCTTACTTCATTCTTCTGTTTAAACAAACGTCTTTTACCCTTTCTTCTTGCACGCCTGCAAGGAAAACTCTGATAATTTTTAAGTGTGAAAAGGGGGCGTGACAATATCAGCTACATATCTAATATTCAATTGCAATAGAAAACTATTCATCAAATACTAATCATCTGACAAGGCATATCTTTTTAAAATTTAAGAACTTACTCAGCAAATTGATAATAAAATAAAAAAACAAATCTGTCATCCTATATATATTTAATGAAGTTTGAAAAAAAAAAGTTTCATTGATAATATATGGATGATAAAGATATTAATTTATTGTTTATAATTTTTTATCTTTTATATATTTCCCATCCAAATGCCCCATCCTAAATATGGAAATAATGAATGAAAAATAAAAAATTGTGAAATTATTTGATAAAAAAAAATTCATTCATCCATCTATATGTAATAAATTATGAAAACAGTTTTCCTTTAAAAGTGGTGATATGATCTAAATGGAATAATATAATTGATTTCAGTAAGGTATTGATTATTCATAAATCACTGTGGTAATTGTTGTAATTAGTATTCATCAAAATATTAATTTTAATTTGAGATTTGGGAATTAATTTTTCGTAAATAAAGGCTTGACGTTATCTGTCCATTATGAGTTATAGTATTTCTTGACATATATATTTATTCTATCATTAGATTACATTGATTATATTGTGTTATTTGAGATAAAGATTTAATTATAAATCAAAGAAAATAAAATTGTTTGATTATAAAATAAATAAGTGTTTTGACTAATTTTTTTATTATTACAATAAAATAAAGATATAATAAAGATGTATTTTCAGCTCATAAATCAACAACGATCTAATGCAATGACAATAATGTTACAACATATGTTTTAGTAAATTCTATGTCAAATCTATATTATTATTGCAACCATCTAATATTTATAAAGAAATGATGTTTGAATTTTCTGGCTAATAAAATATTTATTTGCATATTTCAGATATAATTAATAAATTGATTGCTATTTAACCACCCCAAATCAAGAGATTGATAGATCGTCCGAAGAGACTAATGAAGATTATTCATGAAGACCTACAGAGTATCTTCTTTATTTATATTTGGTGTTTTTCATAATTATTATATGTAAAGTATTTTGATTCTTATTAATATTTGATTTTTTTCTGTTATTATCTTTAGGAAATGTCAAATTATGTGCACTTTATGGGATGACTTCATAGATAAAATTTGTCTTTTATTAAACAATGGATTGTCCATTTACATTGTTTTTTTTTGCAAATGTGTCGAGCTAAAGCAAGAAAAGGTAATTATTCATGCATTTCAGATTATAGAGAAATAATATTGTTTTGTTTATCTCCTTTATTTGATATATATGTTTTTCATATGTATAAATATTAATATAAAAGTGAAGTGAATATTTACAACACTTACTATGCAATTAAAAAATCTATAGTTGACTTATTGTTATATATATATTGTAGCACCCCTGACCAAAATGAAACATAATCTATTAATTAAATATTTAAACTCAGGATTTAATATATATGTGCGTATGTTTTAACTGTTTAAATACGTGCGTTTTAGATAAGTGTTTAATGCATGTATGAGATGGATAATTTACCTAGACATGGGATATGAAATATTTTTATACCACTAGATGCGTTTTGGAAGAACGAGAAGATAGAAACGAACTAGAGGTCAATCGGAGACCTGTAACTTAAACGACAATGAAAAGAATGAAACACGAGGTTTCGGAAATATCGGGAGATATTTACGGTGAATAGTAAATGAGATATTTACCGATGAATAGTAACTTTCGAAATCTATAAATAGAGACTCCTTTCAGTTCATTTTCACCCCTTTCTTCGAACAAGCCAAAAACGACGTTTACACGTAAGTCTTTCTTCTCTCTCTCGTTTCTTTTTCGGCCTCCAGCGCGCCACCACCGGCGCCGCCGCCAGAGCCACCGCCATTGTGGTGGTGCCGCCACCGAAGTTCGCCGAAAAATTTTAAAGTTGTCGGTTTTGGCCGATTTTTGCACACAACGTAGGTTTTGACGAGTCGAGTCTAAAACCAGTCTTGGATTTCCATTCCGACTTATCATTCACCGGAAAATGGCGAAAAACCTTTGTAAAACCCTAAACCCTAACCCTAGCCAACTTTTCTCTCTCCTCGGTTTTCTCTCTTTTCCTTCATCCTTTTAATCGGAGATGTTGTCGGAGGTTCTCATGGAGGCGAGGGTGAGTTGTTGGGGGAACGACGCCGTCGTGTGTGGTGGTATTGGAGTTATAACGGGTTGGTTATGTTTATATGCATGTGTGTGTGTGTTTGTGTGTGATCTTTGTTGGGGGCGGCACAGATGGTGCCGCCATAAGGAAAGTAATAACCGGTGCTGGTGATGCGCCGGCGTGTTGAGACGATGGGTTTTCGGCGACCGAAAGTCACCGGCCAAGTGTTTTTGGGATGTATGTGTTTATGTATATATATATGTTTGTGTGTATGAGATGAGGTTGGGGGAGTTTGATTTCTTTTGGAGAAGTGGTGGGTTGGTTGGAACGAGTAGGGTGGAACGGGATAGTCGGAGGAACGGGAGGGGAAGAAGCCGGGCTGCCGGGGGAGGCTACTGGGTGCAGACTGCTGGCGCGTGGTCGTGCCCCAGCTGGCAGAAGCCGCTGGAGGCTGGCGCACGGTCGTGCTTGGGGAGCACGGTCGTGCGCGGCAAGACAGAACTTGCTGGAAGCTGGCGCACGGTCGTGCGCGGCCAGGGCACGCCGGGAGTGGGCGCCAGGTGCGAGACGCATGTCGGGTAACGCCGTGTTTCCAATCCTTTCCCATTTCTTTTCCTTTGTATCCTTTACCATCGAGTCTTAGCCGATGGGAGGTTGTCGATCGAGGGTCGAGGTCCCGGTCGAGGTCAACCCTTGATACCAATGTACCTTTAAACTTTATATACGTCGTCGAACTCGTATCAACTCCAAATGAGCTCGTTCCTTTTCCAATCTTTAGATCCTTCGACTCGTCGCGTATACGTTTATCGTTTTAATTATAATTAATAAGGATCTAAGGGCACCGTAACATGTGTAGGCTATATATTGGATTGAGCTTGAGATACTTGATTGGATTGAGCTTGGGTTACTGTTGGATTGCGCTTAAGATAATTGACTCTTTGATACTAGCGACTCACGTGGGTAACCACCGAACAAGATGGGGGTAATTTCTAACTCTTCATCTGTTTACCGTTTTCCCTAAGTGAACACATGATTGAGGAATACTAAGTGTTGTGTTTATACTTGTTGTGCCATGATATAACTGTGAAAGGACCAAGGTCCTCTGATCATGCATTCTATTCGTCCCCTGTTATTTTTTTACTACTCTGTTGAGGTTTGGTGGTCTTCTTGAAATGCACCAACGGTAGTGAGACCGTTTATAGGGTAAGACGGAGGAATTCTGCACCTATCTGTCCCTTACCATTTCTAATATCTGTTTTGCAATTTATGTGTTGTGACAACGTGACTGTAGGTTAGCTTTTCGGTATTTAATTATGTCATGAGTCACAAGAGGTGGATTTTATCCCCACGAGTGTATTCCACGCAATCACCCCTTAATCTGTACTCACACTACAGGCGATGATGAACAAGAGGAATCTTAGACGGAGAGAGAGATGGTGCTATCTTTTGTATTCGCATGATTAGACAATGTAACACAAACTTTATCAAACCATGTTTTATGTATTTTGGAATATGTAATATTTTGATACATATAAGGATGTGAGATCCTGAAGAATGTTTCTGTTGCATATGATGTTTTATAACGGTAGTGAGACCGATTGCTAACGGCAGAGGCCGTATGTTTATAAGTGAGAGATTCACTTCGTCCCTTACCTCTTTCTTCTATCGTCCCTTACTTATTCTTTCTGTTGGCATGCGTCCCTTGCTTTTTCCATCTTCATGCCCTTGTGAAAAACTCTGATAAAATGTGAAAAGATTTTGAGTCGTGACATATATTTAATATTTATTATAATTACATTTTTAAAAAAAATTAATCCCGTGCATCGCACGAATGTAGTGTATTTTATGTTATGCCAAAAAATATTGAATCAGTAATCACCATAACACAAATAATTAAATTTAAATTATGTAATTTATTATTTCTCTATTAATTTATTAGATATGAATATTTTTTGTACATTTCTTTTTACAATCTAAATATCTAATGGTCATAATGATTAGATAGATATTTGTATATAACTTGATTTATATTTTAACATTATGTTGTTTAGATATCTATTCCAAATATGTATATATTTAACATATATATGACTAATGTTGATTTAAGTATATTATTTTTATAATTAACATAAAATACAATAAATTTAAAATCTTATAAATCTTTATGAATATAATGCATCAAGTGATATAATCCTTTAAAATGATAAATCTTTCCATAGTTAATCTATATTTTTCAATATTTGTAAAAATTAATATGAGTATTGAAATTGGATGTTTTTATGTAACAAATTATGTACTACAAAGAATTTTCGAAATCAAAATCTTCAAAATATGGAAAAACAATTTGCAATTTTAATTCATTAAGAAATTTAAAGTATCTTATAGAATCATATATAATTGTATTTTTTATATCTTTAAAATGTATTAACACTTTGTTGATAATCGATAAAGGTAAACAAATATGTTTGGTAATCAAATGATATACGACTTTGGTATAATTAATTATGTAGTAATTATGGTAATACTTACTGTAACACCCCAAACTAAAATTTGACTATCTAAAACATAATAAAAATTCTCATAATTAATAAGAAACCGAGATGATAAGGTAAATTATTTGAATATGTAAATTATTTGAATAATGGTAATATAATTTAGGGAAGAAATGAAGATAAACCGCAAATTTGATTTTATAGATAGGTATAGATAATATTATTATATATATATATATAATGTCGTGCAAGTATGTTAATATAAATCAAAGTTTAGTTAATATTATAATATATTTATATATACTACGCAAGTGGGTACATGAACATATTTATAAAGTCTGTTAAATATTATTATAATAAGTAACATATATAGGATGAAAGTTAGACAACAACAAATACTACATGTATAATATATAATATGTGAGTGCAGTGCGTATATATATATATGTATGTAGGTATAGCCTTCTTATTAATTAACTATGTAAAATAATAAATTAAGTGCAAGTACTTAACAGTTGAGGTGCAAGCTCATGTATAAAGGAAAGGTGGCTAGTCTTTACACCTCACGCCTCTCTCTCTCTCTCCACCAAGAATATGACAACACACCATGGTGACTCTCCACTTTGGTTGCAAGCTGGAAAAGAAAAGGAAAGACAGAAAGAAAAACTCAATACACAGCTTCTCTTCCTCTCCATCTCTCAATCTCACGCCTCTCTCTCCCGATTTCTCTATCCCGCCAGCTTTCTTTTTCTCTCTCCCTCTCTCTCCCCTGCTCCCTTCGTTGTTTGGCTGCTGTGTTTTATTTGGAGATACCGGTGCAGGGTTACGCCGGCGAGTGGGTTGGAGAAGTGCCGCCGCCATGAGCGGCGGCGATTGTGCAGGAACCGGTGCAGAGAAAGACGCCAGCAGTGGGTGTGTGCGTGTGTGTTGCAGGGTATGTGTGTATATTTTGAAGTATGACTGTGTGTGTGGTGTTGAGTGCGGGTATGAGGTTTGAGGGGTATGAATTACCGGCGACGGGGGTCGCCGGCGGTAGTAGAAAGGCAGCGGAAGAGGGCTGTGTTGACGGGTTGGTTTGGTTGGAGGTGGGGGGCTGCGGTCGAATGCGCCGAGAGAAGTCTACGAATGCGCCGGGAGCATTGGGGCACACGCCGGGTCTGCACCGGGGCTGGCCGTTGGCCGCCCTTCGTGTTGTGTTTGGTTGAGTTGTAGTGTAGCTATGTGTGTGTTTAGGGGTCGTCTGAGTAGGTTGTAGTATGGTTGTCAGTCGGGGATGAGTCGCCGGCGACGCGGGTTGTCGGAGTCGGTGGTAGCAGCGACGGAAAGGAGCTAATTGCAGCAGATTTTTGTGATCGGGTCTGCGCCGAAGACTGCGCGCAGGCAGCATTCGACACGCTGTTTCAGGCACTTTCGAGGATGGGAATGGAAACCTGTTTTTATGGCATATACTAGAGAGTATGGGGAAGGTCTCCACCAAGTTTGGTGGCCATCCGAGCTCGGACGACCGAGGAATAATTTTACGAAGTCGGGGCTGCGTTTCTACACCCGAACCGGAAATAGTCGAGGAGCAGAAGGTCTTAACGAAGGAGTTTTCCAAAACTGTTAGTACGGGATATTCTTTAGCGTGTTAGGAACACTCCTACCAAGTTTCACCTTAAGGCGAGTCCGTTGGAGGGGCCTAAGACGCATCGGGGCACAGAGTGGCAATGCAGTGTACAATGGTGAATTTCAGCCTATTGCAAGGGCAATTTCTAGATGATCGAATATCGGATGGGCTTCAGATTTCACGGAGTTAATATTCACACCGAGAGCTTCATTGCGGGCTTTACGGATCATAAATCGGAGCTCAAACGAGGAAGATACGCAACATCGATTTTCTTTCTAGTTGGCAAGGGATTTTACATTTTCAATTCACTTTGCAAGTTCAATTTATTTTGCAAGATTAGTTCGCCTTGCAAGTTAAATTCTTTCCTTGTAGGAGATGTAGACGAAAGACCACACCAGTTCCCTAAAATGTGGCAGTTTTCCGAAGATATCATTGATTGAGGTGAAGAGACGAACTTAGGATGTAGAGAAACAAGTTTCACGAGGGTTACCACTGAACAAGGTGGGGGTAAATTCTTACAAATTACATAGTGTGAACAATGTGCGTTCTTATGTGCCATTACTACATGTCGGTGATTATAATCTGAATGTTTTGATGTGATGACAGAGTGAAATGTTTTGTACTACATGAGTGATGAAGTGTAGTGAAAGTTATGGGAAATTCCGGTTTTTCCCATTTACGTGATCAAGTGCTATAAAGTGCAATAATTGGCCGATGTGAGTTGAACATGATTGAATTGTAAACGTGGCAATATGTACCTGTTATGTGACATGAGTGATATGCAATGTGGGTGAGATGAGAGGGAGTGTCATGGGAGTGATTGTTTTCAAGAGTGGCTTAAAACCACACTAACTCCATGGTGGCATAGATCCACACTAACTCCATGGTGGCATTGATCCACACTAACTCTATGGTGGCACAGATCCACACTAACATCAAGGTGGCTAAAAGCCACGTAAAAATGTTTTCACGGCGGCTCAGAACCGTATTTTCAAAGGCGGCCTCAAAACCGCATTTATGTGTTGTTGAGTGATATGTTTATGTTTGTTAAATATGTATAAATGGCGGCAAGTTCCGCAAGATGCAAAACTGGCGGCTAAGCTCCGCAAGACGTATTTGGTGGCAAGTTCCGCAAGACAAAAATGTTTTTCACGGCGGCTCAGAACCGCAAAGTTTTCCAAGGCAGCTCAGACCCACAACTATGTGCTTGATGAACTATATGTCTATATTACATGTTACGTTTTAAATGCTCACAAGTCCCACCCCACTGAGTGTCTTCATACACTCACCCCTTTTTATGTTAAAATATTTTCAGCTTAAGGAATCATTGAGCTTGGTGTGCAAGTGGTGGATGCTAGTAGCCGATGTTCTAAAGATTGCGAAAGAATTTTATTGGAAGGGAAAGAGGTGTTATATTATTTATTTGTATAGAAAATAATCTTGAAATATTCTGGAAAATCTAATTTGCAAAGTTGTACAGTTTAGCTGTATAATGATAAAGGAAAGATTATTTGTCTTCCGCTGTGTATGATATACGTTTTATAAAATAGGGATGCTCGAATTGACTTATCTTTATTTGCAAATTCTAAATTACCTTAAAAATGCATGTTTTATCAAGTAGCTGGATGCCCAAAAGGAAAATTTATTAAACTCTGATATTCTAATGTAGTCTACAAGAACGGGGCGTTTCAGGTGGTACACATTTTCAACTTATCTTTTACACATTTTCGTTTTAAATAATGTACAAAATTCAAGAAAATTGATCTATATTTTTGTTCAAAAAAAACTTCTGTAATTGAGAAATTTTGATTTTTATAGCATCTAAACAAATTAATATAATATTTTTTAAAAGTATGTTAAATTAAAATTTTTTATTTTTGAATAATATACAATAATATCTCCATTTTATATACTCATTATGAGTATCTTATTGAACATATATTTACATAATTTTTTTCCAGACCAATTGTGACAAGTAAAATTGATAAAATGAGCTTAGCTAACCTACCCACGTTGGGCACATGATCACACCGTTGATGTCAAAAATCTAACACAACTATTAATTTTATATCTCAAATTTTAAAGGAATGAAATATTTACACAACAGTGGTGGACATATTATGATATGTTCATGGTGGGCATGTGAGCATTATTGTCACGCCCCGTTTTCGCACTTAAAATGTATCAGAGTTTCCTTTTTGGGCGTGAAGAAAGAAAGGGGAAGAAGACGTACATGATATAAAATAGAAGGAAAAAGGAGAGGATAAGAGGTGGTACACTTGAAACATCGGATACAACCGATAAAATAGAGTTTGAAACCTTACGCAGCGGAAGTAAACTTAATGTGATGATAAAAATCCTTCGGCACAAAGCCGGGAGAAAACATAGCAGTGGAAAAACATCAGGATCCATCATCCATAGGATTAACGAAGGTATACTTACAAATTGAGAATTTTATAATCGTTATATGACAAAAGACAGAATATAAAAATATCCAGCTAGGGCACCATCTCTCTCTCTCTAAAGCTCAACATGCTCGTCATCTCCTGTAACATGAATACATGTGGGAGTGAGTGCGTTGAATACACTCGTGGGGATACTTTCCATGTTTTTAACAATTTATTAGATAGGTATAACAAATCAAACATATACAAGTTTGGCAAATAGACACAACATATAGAATGCATAGCACATAATTTTAAGAACACACGGCTCTAAGAACACTCAACTATAACTCGGTGCTTTTTACGGGCCACTAGTCCATCTCTAACGTATGGTGCTTTTTACGGGCCACCAGTCCATCCTTAACATATGGTGCTTTTTACAGGCCACTAGTCCATCCTTAACATGATTTTGGACATCCATCCACATTTATCATATTCATAATGTATGCATGTACATAGTAATCACAACATATAATCACAGCACGTAGAGTTCAACAGTTCATATATCAAATATAGAAAACAATAAACATATAGAGTTTAGAAGTTACACCCACCTTGTTCGGTGGTTACCACGTGAGTTGTCGAGTAACAATTATCAAGTATCACAAAGCACGATCCGACTGATAGCCTACACAAGTTACAATATTTCTTAGATCCTTAATACGTATAAATAAAGGTATAGACGATATCAGAGAAGATACGATCGATAAAGACGAGATGGAATGAAAGATCTAAAAATTGAGGTTGAAGAAACGAGAGTGGAAGTTCAGTCCCCACAGGCTAATAAGAAAGAGGGAAAGATTTGGGTCGCAACGGAAAAAGAATGAGCTCAATCGGAGTTGAAACGAGCTCAAACGGAGCGTTTTAAGATTGAGGGGTATTTTGGTAATTTTGGTAAAAAGGTTGACTTTGACTGGGACCCCAACTCCCGGTCGACGACATCTCATCGCCAACGACTCGACGATAACGTACGATGGAACAAACGCATTTCATATCGCAAACAAGACACCGTGCGCGCCCCAGCGCACCCGGCGCCCTGTATTTCTCGACAGCTCTCGGCAGTCTCGGCAGGAACGTGCACGCCAGCACCCGGCATCCCTCAACAGGTTGGGCGCCAGCACCCGACGTCCCTCGGCAGACTCGACAGGCTCGGCAGGAACGCGCGCGCTAGCTCCCATCGCGCACCTAGCGCGCGCGCTCTACCCGACGTCGCGCCTAGCACCTGTCTTCAACACAGCAGCTCTAGCTGCGGCAGCGTCGCCCCCACCTGGTCTGCCGGCGACCCAGCTCCGACCACCACCATCTCCGGCCACCCCCCGACTCCGGCGTGAACAATACCCTTCCCCAAACCCCCAAACACACACACGCATATACATATATACACACACACCCTGCACACAGCCTTGGCCGGCGACCACCTGCCGCCGGCCACCCTCCACCAGACCTCACCGGCACATCACCCGCGCCGTCCAACAGTAACCACGGCGGCACTGCACAGCGCCGCCCCCAACAACACACAAACACACACACACGATCAACACACACACCACACACACACCACTGTTCTACTCCGGTGCCGCCACCCACGGCGGCGCCGCCACACCATCATCACACCCACACACCCAGATAGGGATGGCAATGGGCCGAACCCGGACCCGCCACAAACCCGCCCCATTTGGGGCAGGTAAAAACCCAGTCAAACGGGTCCCGGGGCAGGTTTGGACCCGGTCAAATGGGTTTTCCCCGGATCCGGGGTGGGTCCTGGTATTTGTCGAACCCACCCCGCTTAGTGTATATATATATAATTATATATATTATTAATATTTAATGAGAAATTGAGAACGAGAAGCCTGAGTCCCTGACTGCATAGGGTTGAAAATTGAAATAGAGGATAGAGTAAGAATAGAGAAGTAGCGATTTTCCTCGTTCGAAATCAATTTAAGCTCATCGTTGCCGCCGCAGGGTCGCCGCCATCGCAGGTTCGCCGCCGCCATATGTTCGCCGCTGATACTCTCTCTCTCTCTCAGAAGTCAGAACAGTCTAAATCCACGAACCAGTTCTACAAATCGGTAAATTTCCAGCATTTCTTGCACTTCATTAGGTGTTTTTCTCAAATTTGTACGCTTCAACATTTGCTTTTGTAAATCCCTAAAATCTTTTTTTTTGTTCATGTACCTGGGCTCGGGACATATGCTAAAAGGGAGTTGCGTTTGGACAGAGGTTAGAATTGTGCTTCTTGATTTAAAGTTTGGTTTGAGTGATTTTGATTCTTTCTTTTTGTGGAATGAAACTCTTTGTTCTTTATTTTTGGTGATTTCGATTGATTTAGGTTTTGAAAAGTTGACCAGTGGCTATCAGGTGCTCATATTCCGGCCTACTCCCTACTTGCTGAAATCCGAAGGTAATTATTAATTATTAATTAAAAAAATTAATATTAATCTTGTGGTGTTGATATTTAAATTGGTAATGTTGCAGAGAAGGTTGAAAACAAGTTGTGCTGTGTTGGGGTTCATAATAATGCAATATTTGAAGTGGGTTTTAGTTCTTAGATAGTTTATGGTTGTGATTTTTGATTTCTGAGTTCGTTGCTATCAATGTAGGTTGTGTAATTCAGTAATTGTGTTGACCATTGCATGTAAGTTTATTGATTTATTTATTCGGATGGTAGGAACTTTATCAACCTTTAACAAAAATTCTATTGCTTCTGGTCCAAGACTACCAGTTCATGTTCCAAGTTAACCATGATTTCCAGTGTGTTATCTGACTCAAGTATTCATTTATTAAAGCGGGTCGGGATGAGTTACCCGCCGGGTTCACGGGACGGGGCGGGGCGGGGCGGGGTGGGTTTTAGTGGGTTTTTTGGCGGGGCGGGTCCTGGGTCTGAATTTTTTTTGGCGGGGCGGGTCCTAGGACAGGCCAAACCCGTCCCAGACCCATCCCGTTGCCATCCCTACACCCAGGAGGCCACTCCGGCGTCAGCTCCGGCGAGAGAGAGAGAAAACAGAAGAGAGAGAAAAGGTGACAAAACTAGGGTTTAGGGTTTTGAGGCGGTGTTTTGCTGTTTTTCGGCGAACGAGACATCGGAATTGAAATCCGAAACCTATCCTAGACTCGTCTCGACGAGACCTACGTTCTGTGTGAAAATTGGTCGAAACCGATAAAATTGATTTTCCAGCACCGGCGGCGGCGCGCCAAAGCCCAGAAAACAGAAGAGATAGAGAGAGGAGGGATGAGAGAGAGACTTACGTGTTTTCCTCGATTTAGCCTCGTTTGGAAAAACGGTGATTTTTGACTCGAAAACGCCCCTATATATAGACTTCCGAAAAAACACTATTCATCAAAAAATCTTGAGTTACTATTCACCAAAAAATCTTATTTTTACTATTCACCGAAAATATCTTTCGTTTTTCCGAATCTTCGTATTTTGCCATTTTCTTCGCCATTTGAGCTACGAGTCTCCGATTGACCTCTAATTCATTTCTATCTTCTTGTTTTTCCATTACGCATCTTATTGTAAAATTATAATCTATGTTCCACGACTAATTTTTACTTCCACCTAAAACATGCATTTATCATGTATCTGAAACACATGTAATTAAATTAAACAATCAAGGGTTAACGCACATAAATAAAATAATTCAATTGAGGGTTTAATTATTTAATTAACCAATTATGCTTCATTTTTGTCCTGGGCGCTACAATTATCTTTGATAAAATAGTTTGACAGCGTATGATGAATATAAGAAATATTTAAAATTCGTAAACCATATATATATGCAATAAATTAAATTGAAATAACTCTGAATAACTATATTGGTTTATCATGAACATTTTTTTATTCAGAAAATTACAACACTTATAAATTTATATGCCCATGCATTATATGGGTACCAATTGACATTAAATTTTTTCTTAAATTAACATTTTACATCAGTTTGGAAATATTTTATGATCGTGCATCACATGGTTAACAAATGAGATTGAAATTACTCTAATAAAATTTATTATTTTCGTATTCAACATTTTCACATTAAAATGGTAAAATTTATATATATCTGTGCATCGCACGGGACTTATACTAGTTAAATGAAAAGAGAATAGCTCACATACGTAAAGGCAATACAAGGAAACAACAATGCAATCAAAAATTTAAGTTATTAAAACTTGTTTAATTACACTACTAACTTAAAAAGATAAAATTAAATAAATAAATAAAAATATATAGAATCAAATGGAATGCTTGTACCAAGCAAACTATACATGCTAGAATGTCAATATCATGTCAAAAACACTTGCACTCTTTTTATTAATTTATAGAACTATTTTCTTTTTTCTAAACCAAAAATGTAAAGACATGAGAGAACCAAATTAAAGATGTCTTCAGATCTAGAATAGGTAGGACTAGAAACACTTAGATTATTTTCTATAATATATATTCTAATAACATACATAGTTAAATTACATGTGCATACTGACCATGTGATCCAATTAAATTAAAATTAAATATACACAGGTTAAAAAAAAGGATCCTAGAAGGCTAGAACACATCTGTGTTGATAAATTGATATAAATCGTACAAAAATTGTTAATTAATTCATGTATATACAACCCTGACAAAAGGGCGCTTTTCTTTGTAAATTATATTTGAAGAAACAATAATTGATTACAAAATTATTTATACTTTGAGAGTTGGGATTGTGTATAAATCCAATAAAAAGAGACAAAAAGTGGGGGTTTAGCTTTCCTCGTATATATAAAGGCAATCACACTCATACCAACTATAGCTTTCCTGATTAAAAAAAAATAAAAAATTTTAAATTTATCTCTTCTAAAAATTTTGTTGATTTGCACATAAAGGAGAATTTTAGATCTTTATAGCAAGAAACAAAAATAGGTTGCAGATAACTCCATGTACGCCTTTTTGACTTGATTATCATGGGAAATGAGGTATGTATAAAACTCATGACATTAATTTGCGTAGGTCTCTTAAATAATTTATTCCAATTTTTTGATATTTGACAAAAAACAAAACAAAAAACACGACTTTTGTTATACTATGCAATTCAGATCATATGTCAACTTCTTGATGATCAAATAATGATATGTTCGATACTAATTATAGTTTTATTATACTGTGAATGTTGGCATGACGAATTATAAATTGTAATTAGTGCCAGAGACTTCATCATTTGATCATTGATAAGTTGACTAATGATTCGAATTGCAATATATAACTAAAGTCATGCATTTTTTTGTTTTTCAAAATCCAGAAGTTTGTATAAATTTGCCCATAAAGCAAATGTCAAGGGTTTTCTTTTTTGTTATCCAATTACGCTTAAAATAATTATAACATGAGCCTGAAAGACAAAGTTTAAAAAAAAAAAAAAAAGGAAAGAGAAACTTTTGCAAAATTTTAAACTATAACCAATCATTTTCAAGCACAGTTATAGGACATAGAGAAAAAACAAAAAGCACTGTAAGTAACAAATACTATTAAAGCAAAAAGAAGATATTTCTACCCTAAATGATTAAATGGACAAAAGACTAAACATATGAACGTTTTAAGTCTTTCCTTAGAAGCAAAGAACAGAAATTGTTTAATTGCACATAGCTATGATCAAAGTAATAAATAAAAAAAGCATAATAACTTACTAAAAACTAATATACATTTTTCAGGCAATCAAAAAGGAAACTGAGAAGAAAAATGACTGCCAATCACATATGTTATTGAAGCCAAAAAAAAAAAACAAGTGTCTTTTATTGTTATCATTTTATGCATCATGCATCCAATCAAATCATACATGCTATCATTTTATGCATTTATTGTCATGCCCAGTTTTCTTTCACAAAATATCAGAGTTTTCACACAGGCGTGAAGAAAGAAATAGGAAGAGACACATATCACAACAGAAAGAAATAGTAAGAGACAACAGAAGAAAGAGGTAAGGGACGATGTGAAACATCACATATCATCAGTCGGTCTCAGTACCGACAAATTCAACATTCGCAGCGGATCACAACATCAGGATCTCATACCCCAAAAATATACAGAAATATTCCAAATGTGAGCTAAAATTTAAAACATTGTTTTTAGAAATGTTCGAGAGACATCGTCTCATTACTACAAAGTCAGAAACAACACTTCCTCTCTCCGATTAGGGTTTCTCATGCTCATCATCACCTGTAGTGTGAGTACAGAATAAGGGGATGAGTGTGTGGAATACACTCGTGGGGATAAAATCCACCTCTTGTGACTCTCAACAGATATAAAAACTAGTAAAATAACCTTAAGTCACGTTGTCACAGCACATAAAATGCATAGCAGATATTAGAAATGGCAAGGGACGAATAGGTGCGGGTATCACCCGTCTTATCCTATAAAACGGTCTCACTACCGTTAGTGCATTTCAAGAGGCTCACCAAACCTCAACAGAGTGGTAGCAATAGTAAGAGACTACAGAGTAGTAGAAGATAGCAAGGGACGAATGCATGATCAGAGTGGACCTTGGTCCTTTCACAGTTATATAATGACACGGCAGATATAAACACAACACTTAGTATTCCTCACTCATGCAAATAATAGGGAAAACAGTAAACAGATAAAGAGTTTAGAAATTACCCCTACCTTGTTCGGTGGTTACCACGTGAGTCGCTAGTACCGAAAGTCTGATAACTCAAAGCTCAGTCCAACAAGTAGCCTACACAGTTACGGTATTTCTTAGATCCTTAATATAGTATAAATAAAGTTGTAAAGGGTTCCGGCGGAAAAACATTTGTTAACGATACGGCAGATGATAGGAAATGAAATTTGGGTCACGACGGAAAAAGAATGAGCTCGATCGGAGTTAAAACGAGCTCGAACGGAGCATTTTAAGTTCGGGGGTATTTTGCTAATTTTGATCAAAGGGTTGACTTTGACCGGGCCCACGGACCCCGGTCAACGACGTCTCGTTGGCGATGACTCAAAAAAGACAAACAGCGGAAAAAATGGGGTTCGGATCGAAAACACGGCGTTGTGGGCGCTGGGGCGCGCACGCACCCACCGTCCGGTGGAAAAACCCGGCGGCTAGACATCACCCTCGGCAGCTGCCGAGTTTTCTTGGCAGCAAGGTTACCCGGCTCGGCAGCTGCCGAGTTTTCTCAGCAGCCCGGCACCCAGCTTTCCCAACGGTGGCCTGCTTGACCAGGCCACTTCCCGATGCCACCAACCGTGGCTGCACCGCCCTCTGCCGCCACCACCACGTCCGCCGGAAACCTCGCACCGCCGGCTACCACCTCCAGCCATCCCTCGCCGGATTCCGGCGGTGAATAGTACTCGGAACTTCACCGCAAAAACCCTTCGACGTCACATTTTTTCCAAAACTAAACCCCACCCATAAAACTCCGGCCGGCGACTGGAGTCGCCGGCGACCACTCCCAAACCCTCCGCCGGCGACCCCCATCGCCAGCAACCTTTCCCGGCCAGCCCAAACCCCAGCAACAACCAAACTCACCCACGCTCAAACACACACACTCACATGTATAACACACACACACACACATATCATTGCCTTGGCCGGCGGCCACCACCCTCCACCCACCGGAACCATTGGCCGGCGACTGGAGGTCGCCGGCCGCCACCTGCTGGCCGCGCACACACACAGAAGCATACACACACACGCATGGTGAAACACACACACACATCGGTTTTGCTTGGCCGGCGGCTTCCAGCCGTCGGCCACCCGCCAGAGCACCTCGCGAGCGCATCACCAGTGCCGGTCAACACTTCTCACACGGCGGCGCCACCCGGCGCCGCCCACAACTGCAAGCACAAGACACACACACTAACACACCATCAACTCACACACACATGCACGTAACATACATATACTCACTGTTCCGGCCAGGCGCCGTCACCCACGGCGGCGCCACCACCCCGACAGCTTCCCACCACTCCCAGGTGGCCTCTCCGGCCACTACTCCGGCAAGAGGAGGTAGAGAGAGAAAGAAAAATGAGGAGAGAGAGAAGGTGGTGCAAGGAATAGGGTTAGGATTTCAAGGCTATTTTTCACCTTTTTCCGGCGAACGAGAAATCGGAATTGAATTCTGTGGCCTATAGTAGATTCGTCTCGTCGAGACGAACTTCGTGTGAGAAAATCGGCCGAAACCGACAACTTTTATATTTTCCGGCCACCGCGCCGGCGGCGGCGCGCCGGAACAGAATATCGGAAAGAGAGAGAAGAGAGAAGATTTACGAGTTTTCGGTGCGTTCGGCTCGTTCGGAAAAACGGTGATTTTCGAATCGAAAACACCCCTATTTATAGAAATCCGAAAGATACTATTCACGTGAAATATCTTGATACTGTTCATCGTTGACTTTTCCCATATTACTATTCATCGTAAAAATCTCATTACTATTCTCCGTAAAAATCTTTCGATTTTCTTTTCCGAAACTCCGTGTTTTGTCCTTTTCATCGCCGTTTGAGCTACGGGTCTTCGATTGACCCCTAATTTGTTTCTATCTTCTCGTTTTTCCATTACGCTTCTATTGGTATAAAAATATTCTATGTTCCTCGTCTAGAAAAAAATATCCGTCTAAAACATGCATTAAACACGTATCTGGAACGCACGAAATAAATTAAACAGTTAAATCATTCGCACATAATTATTAAATTTTAGGTTTAAATATTTAATTAATTAATTATGCGTCGTTTTTGGTCCGGGATGCTATATTTGTTAGATTGCTTTTATTAAAAGTAAAATTTGTTGTCGAATCTCATCTTCAGGTATTACATTTACTGCTCTAACATCACATAACTAGTGTTTCTTGCCTGCTACGCCTACAAGATATCAGAATAATATCTTTTACCTTAGTGGGAACTAATTATTTTACTAATATTAATATATACAAAATATATTATTTGTTTCCTTATTGCCATTTGATTAGTATATAAGAACAAGCAATTCATTAATAACTATATATATCTCCAAAGGATAAGTGTTAGATTAAGCAATATTGTTCTCCAGATCAAACCTTGATCAAACTTGCAATATTATGATGAATAAAGCTATAAACTCTAAACCCGAAAGCAATTAAAAGATCAATACACCAAGGATTTTACGTGGTTCACTAACAAGGTGTTAGCTACATCCACGGGAGAAAGAAAAACAAAAACAACTCAACTAATCCAAATCAAAACAGTATAGATCAAAAAACTTTCAATCTGCAGATTAGGGTTTATAGGATTAGTAACCCTAATCTCAGATTCTACTCAATCCTAACCAATACAACGAGTTGTAAGCGAAATTGGATGCACCTCACTCTCCTGAACAAAAGCCGTAAGGTTAATTTGTATATCGATCAAGATTTGGGTCTCGATTTGATGAGATATACCCGCTAACCCTAACAGAAACAGGATCCGGTCCCATGCAGCCCAGATTCTATGCAAAGCCTAGTTGGACAAGAATTTGACCGGTTCTAGTAAAACCGATTCCGGTTCTGAGCTCAACAGATCTTCCATCACTTTTCTTCAGCTTGCTTGAGTCACCAATTCATAATAAGGAAATTATTTGTTATGGAAAATCCAGTACGAAGCATTAACAGACTAGTACCTTAAAAAACTAAAAATTAAATAAAAAAACATATATATACAATAAAATGATGTGCTAGTCAAGCAAACTCTTCATGCATGGCATGCTGAATGTCAATATCATGTCAAAATAACTTACACATTATTTGTTTATAGGAGATCACATTAATAGGTAAGTGAATGGTATATATGAGACTATATATCTTTTATAATTATTCTAATATTCTAATGTTATAGTTACATATGATCTTTTGTATATTTTATATATATATATAGTACTGAAGTTATAATACTCTCAAATTTTGAATTTAGATTTTAGTAAGCATGTCAATATATTTAACTTCTTTTTTGTACAAATATAAATTATTATTATTATTATTATTGTTGCTGCTACTACTATTATTAATTACTAGTATTTCTTCTATGTGTTGCACGGGTTGTCATATTTATTGTTGGATTTTAATAATAATAATTTGTACTAAATAAAGTTTGTTTATAATATTTTTCTCAAAACATTATATCTCTCTAAAGACGAAAATATGAGACAATGTGAATTTAGAAGAAATTTTCAACCTTTAAATGTTTAGCAAAATCTTATACTCTTTCATTTCTTAGTTTCATTATATCTAATGTTTATATATCATGTTTCTCTCTTCATTCTCTATGTATCTTTATTTTGTTGAAAAATCATTATTTTTTCTTCATTTCTTAGTTTTACATATATTGATTTGAGAAATCAATGTATCTTCTCTTCATTTGTTAGCTTTATATAGATTATATAATAACTTCTAGAGTAAGATTGATCTTATAAATAAATATATATATATATATATAATTATATAGTAGCTTACCAAGTAAGATTTACTATTTTATTTTATTTATTTATTGACATGACACTTTTAGGTGAGAAAGTGACATTCTTATACTTTTTGTCAACTTTATTACTTTAATATATAGTATAGATTATCAATTGTATTTTATAAGAATAATTATCGATGAAAATAATCTCATAGTATTTCCCTAAATATTGTGAATACATTAGAAAATTAGTTATGCATGATTTCAAACAAACTCATAAATGAGTTGGAGCATATTGTATCTAAACTATAAAAATCTAACAAAAGAGAAAACAATAAAAACTCTAGAGAAATGTTGATCTTCCAATTCTTCAATCTCTATATCCTTTGTTTCTTCCTCTAAATGCTTCTTGTTATACTCGGTCAGTAAATCCCTACTGATAAGCCATTTAGGCTACTGATAAGGCTACTGGCCATCAATTAATTATGTTATTTAGGCTACTGACCACCGATTAAATTATACTACTGATAAGCCATTTAGGCTACTGATAAGGCTACTGGCCATCAATTAAATTATATTATTTAGGCTACTGGCCACCGATTAAATTATACTACTAATAAGCCATTTAGGCTACTGATAGCGCTACTGACCATCAATTAAATTATATTAGTTAGGCTACTGGCCACCGATTAAATTATACTACTGATAAGCCATTTAGGCTACTGATAAGGCTACTGGCCATCAATTAAATTATATTATTTAGGCTACTGGCCACCGATTAAATTATACTACTGATAAGACATTTAGGCTACTGATAAGGCTACTGACCATCAATTAAATTATTTAGGCTACTGGCCACCGATTAAATTATACTACTGATAAGGCTACCGACTATCAGTTAAATTAAGTCATTTAAACTACTAAAAAGGCTACTGGCCATCAATCGAATTATGTTATTTAGGCTACTGACAACCGATTTGGCCTTCTTTGCTACTGGCATTAAACACACATGATCAGTCAGAAACGTTTTCAGATCAATAAAACAATTGAAGGATAATGATCAAAGGGATAAAGCTTGAAGAATAACACCTGTGAAGACAGATGGCAAGCCTACAATGACACGGTTGTTACCTACTACTTCATTCAGCAGTACATCTGTAACTAGACTCACCACTTGTATAAGCTATTACAGTAACTATAATGATAACTTTTACTATTTTTATATTAAAACTCCACTATAAAAGGGAGAATTATTGCCCAAGAAAGGGGCATCAAACAATAAAACAACTTCTTTTTATCTCTCTTATTCAGAGCATAATCGGTCACCAAGTAGCCTCAATACTCATCCTCTGTTTTCAATTGCTAATCAGTCAGTGTAAATAATTAACCCCGCATAATTACTGAATTACTCAGAAACTATCAAGTTTATTTGGAAGTTGACATTTTGCATCAACAAATTGGCGCTAGAAGGAGGGGGAAAAGACTATAGCATATCAAACATGTCTCGACCTAGTGATGATATTCCAAGGAGTCCAGTAAGCTCAACCGATAACCATAATCAAGATAATCATGGTCGAAATAAGGACCAAACACAAATCAATCAAGTCCCGATAGAAATTGTCGTAGAACATCTTACCCAAGCCCCTGAGCTATGGGCGATACTGACTTCTATATGCAGGCAGCAGCTAGAGACTGCAAAACGGATCAATCGGGAGGAACCAAAAGTAGACTCACATATGGAAACTAATAGACGTGGAAGACCAGAACATCCAATCCAAAGTCAAGTGGCGGAGAGCCCTCGCCCATCCTTGAGAAGGACACACCATCGAAGAACGTACTCTCGAACTGCCAGTGTGTTTGACCGACTAGGAGTAATTGCTAATCCACCACATTAGCATAAACGTGAACACCTACCAGATACAACATCTCAATCAGCTAGACAACAGATGGACCAAGAACCAATACCAGCACCACAAGCTCCCACTCGTGGAAACATCCTAACAAATGGAGCTAATCAAAGGTCGTGTCTCGCTCATGACCTGGTGGAAATTCAACGTCTATGGGGTCGCATTACGGAGTTGGAAAGTAGACAACGTCATGCCCCTGACCTAGGGGAGAACTCCTTGGAGAAGGTATCTCCTTTTTCTCTTCAAATATTATCTGAACCATTACCGAATAAAATGAAGTTACCACAAATCGGACTCTATAATAGGAAGGCCGATCCTATTTCGTACCTAGATAAATATTTATCTTGGATGGAGCTCCAGGGAGCAACCAATGTGATTTTGTGTCGGGCTTTTCCTATGACCTTAGGTGACCGAGCCCACCGATGGTACAAAATGTTGCCAAAACACTCAATCCATTCATAGAAAGAACTTTCTTCACTTTTTTCGGCTCAATTTATGGGACCCAAAATTAGGACAGTACCCAAAGAGAGACTAGTTGTTATAAAACAAAACAAAGATGAATCACTAAGGGAATACTTGGATCGATTTAATAAATAAATAATGGAGATGGAAAAGATATCAGATGATGTTATTTTGATGGCGGTAATCTCGGGGCTACATCCACAAAGTCGGTTTTGGTGGTCTATCCATGAGCAGGGGCCTCAAACTTACCAAGATTTCTTAGTAAGAGCAGAAAGACATATTTATGCAGAGGAGGCGGTGAATTCTCAGCATGATAATCGGATAGATAGAGTAAGGGGAGGTCAAGGTCGAAAAGAGACAACAAAAGAGCCGACCGAGGAGAAAACAAGTCGGTCAGGGGCCGCTTTCAAGCCATTTGATACCACTCAAGAACAATATGTTAAGAGTATATTGACACTCAAACCGGAAGAGGTATATGAACAAGTGAAAGAGATGGGAATTCTCCCTCCAGTAAGACCTTTGATGAAAAATCCTACTGAGTTGGATCACAGTAGGTACTGCAGATACCATCGATCAGTAGGTCATAACACTGATGAGAGTCGTGACCTACTAAGAGCCTTTTTTCGTTTGATTGAGAAAGGTAACCTGAAAAGATTTACGAAGAAACCTCCGACCGAAGAGAAGCTGATTGAAGGACCACAACAACAAGGTGAACAACACCGACCACCAGTACCAGAACGCCCTATGCCGGAGATTTTTCCGATAGTCAACATGAACGATTAGTCAATCGAGATTTCTAATCAGAAAAAGAAACAACGGATACGAGAAGCTACCAATGCTTATCAGCGATGCTTTATGATGTCCTCTGGATCGGGATCAAATACCACATCGGGTACAATGCACTATAATGATTTAGAGGCAACTGTAGGGATCATTCATCCTCATAATGATCCATTGATAGTCACTCTCGAAATTTTAAGGACCCCAGTACACAGATAATGATTGTTACAGGGACTTATGCAAATATCATGTATTATGATGTTTATCGGCAACTAAGCGCAACCACTTTACCAGTCCGAAAGTGCAATGATGTGATAATCGGATTTGGTGGGTGTTCAACAGTACCTTTAGGAGTAATTGATTTACCAATTGAATTCAGAGATGGTGAAATTAAGAAGACAATCATTACAGAATTTGTGATAGTGGAAGCAGACTCAGTACCTAACTACAATGTAATTCTGGGAAGACCAGCACTCTATCGGCTCCATGCTTCAGTATCTATGTATCATTCACTACAAGAAAAAAAGGCTACGACAAGTGTTTTTAACCCTTGTCGTAGCCATATTCAAACCGTTGTCGTAGCCATATTAATAAAATAAAACAATATTTTGCCACGTAAGCTTGCCACATCACCTCACACGTCATGCCACGTCATCACATACATCATGCTAGGGATGACACGTCAACAGCCATATCATGCCACGTCAACATAAGGATGACATCATCACTGAAATCATCATGATTAATATTATGCGTTGTGTGAGATTCAAACCCGGGTGGCCCGGTGGTACTCTAACCACTAGACCATTGATGCTTCATATGACAATGTCTTGCATATTTTTCTTTTATAATATATTTTTGATATTTTTCAATTTTCTATTATTACATATTTTTTGTTAACTTTTATAAAGTACCATTACTTATTAATATAAGTAATTGATTTCCAATTTTAATATATATATATATATATATAATTGAATGATTAATGACTATATTAATAATAATTAATATAATTTTCAAATTATATATATAATGAATATATTTATAAAATTAATATATTTTTCAAATTATATATATAATGAATATATTTATAAAATTAATATATATTTCAAATTATATGTATAATTAATATATTTATAACATTAATGTATTTTTCAAATTAATATATTTATAAAATTAATAATCTATTGTACATATTTTCTAAAATTTCTTTATAATGAAATAAAATTTAATTCTCAAAATTAGTTTATTTCATCAATTTAATTCAACAATATATAGCATTTCTTTTTTCATTTAAAAAAAATTGTAATATTTGACTTTTTTTTAAATATTAGTCTACGACAACGCTTCTACGAGGCTACGACAACGTTAGAAAACAACTCATGTGACAATGTCTTACATATATTTCTTTTATAATATATTTTTGATATTTTTCAATTTTCTATTATTACATATTTTTTTGTTAACTTTTATAAAGTACCATTACTTATTAATATAAGTAATTGATTTCCAATTTTGATATATTAATATATATATATAAATAATTGAATGATTCATGACTATATTAATAATAATTAATATAGTTTTCAAATTATATATATAATGAATATATTTATAAAATTAATATATTTTTCAAATTAATATATGTATATTAATAATTAATATATTTTTCAAATTATATTTATAATTATTATATTTATAAAATTAATAATCTGTTGTAAATATTTTCTAAATTTTATTTATAATGAAATAAAATTTAATTCTCAAAATTAGTTTATTTCATTAATTTAATTCAACAATATATAGCATTTCTTTGTTAATTTAAATTTTACTTTTGGAAATTTATGTAATGATTAAAAAAAAAACCATACGCAGCTTCTAATTAATATATTATAAGTTCTTTTAAGTTATTAATAATATATATAATATATATATTATATTAATCATATATATATATATTATATTAATATCTTATATATATATGGTCTTGTTAAACCTTCAGTTTTGTATATATATATACATTAATATTAGAAAATATATATATATTAATATTAGAAACTCTTTTTATATATATACTAATTAATTTGTATTCATAATTCTCATTTTTATTCTATTTATAATTATTAGTTTTAAATAATCTAGCTTTTATTTGTGTTTCATTATTTTTTAATTACTTAATCAGCATTTTGGTGTAATTTTCAAAATAATTAATTTTTGGTTTATAATCTGTTGTACATATTTTCTAAAATTTCTTTATAATGAAATAAAATTTAATTCTCAAAATTAGTTTATTTCATTAATTTAATTCAACAATATATAGCATATATTTCTTCTTTCATTAATTTAAAAATATATATATTTTAATATTTGACTTTTTTTAAAATTAATTAAATTAGTCTATGACAACGCTTTTACGATACTACGACAACGTTAACACACCTACGACAACACATCTACGACAACAACAAGTTAAAACCGTTGTCTATGAGAGAATTTTTCGGGCTACGACAACGGTAGGTTAAAAACCGTTGTCTATGAGAGAATTTTTTGGGCTACGACAACGGTTGCTAAAAAACCCTTGTCTATGAGAGAAGTTTTTGAGCTACGACAACGGAATTTTAGACTACGACAAGGGTTTTTAGCAAAAACACATGTCGTAGGGGTGTTGTCTATAAGAGAATTTCTTGTAGTGATTATTGTTTAAAGTTTCCGACTCCATTCAAAGAAGGGATTGTTCGGGGAAATCAACGTGAAGTGATGGAATGTCAACATTTACTCAAACCTAGGGAGATATATTTAATGGAGAATGAAGACCCATGATATATAGCTGACCGAGTAGGTTAAGAAAATTTCGAAGAAAAGCAAAACCACCAAGAAGAACTCTTAGTACCTGGACACATTGAAGTATGGGAGACTCTGGATCCATGAAAGGATGATAGAAAGAAGCAAGCAGAGCCTGTAGAGGAGATAGATATAATAGTCATAGATGATACAGTGCCCGAAAGTGAACTTAGAATCGATCAAAATTTACAAGAACCCATTCGAGGTGAACTCATGGATTTTTTTATGAGCTAATTTGGATGTATTTGCTTGGATCCACTCCGATATGATTGGGATTGATTCAGAAAAAGCATGTCACCGATTGAGTATTGATCCCAAAGTTAAACCAGTAGCTCAAAAAAGAAGGAAATTGGGCCCTGAAAGGTATGATGCTTTAAACTTAGAGGTCTTAAAACTACTGAGAAATGGATTCATAAGGGAAGCAAGGTACCCCAAATGGGTGGCTAATCCCGTGTTGGTTCGTAAACCGAATGGCGCTTGGAGACTTTGTATTGACTTTACTGATCTTAATAAGGCATGTCCAAAGGATAACTACCCATTACCACACATAGATCAGATGGTGGATGCCACCGCTGGACATGAGCTAATGAGTTTTATGGATGCTTACTCTGGATATAATCAGATTCCAATGCATCCAGACGATGAGGAGAACACTGCTTTTATGACCGACCGAGGACTTTACTGTTATCGAATGATGTCCTTCGGCTTAAAGAATGCAGGAGCAACCTATCAAAGGTTAGTCAATAAAATGTTTGCAAAACAACTCGATCATACAATGGAAGTATATGTCGATGATATGTTGGTTAAAAGTTTGAAGGCGTGCGATCATATCACACACCTAGTTGAAATGCTTGGAATATTAAGGGAATACAAGATGAAGTTGAATCCAAAGAAGTGTGTTTTTGGTGTTGGCTTGGGAAAATTTCTCGGCTACATGGTCAGTCAAAGAGGCATAGAAGTCAATCCCGTCAAGATAACTGCAATCATAAACTTACACCCACCGACTAAGCCCAAACAAGTACAGAGTCTTACCTGCCGAGTAGCAGCCCTTAGTCGGTTTATCTCTCAATCCACCGACAGATGTAAGCCCTTTTTTGACACTATCAAGAAAAATAAGAATTTTTAATGGAATGAAGAATGTCAAAGTGCTTTTGAGAAGTTGAAAGAATTTTTAGCACATCCTTCTATCATGGCAAAACCTTTGCCGAATGAAGTTCTCTACTTATACTTGGCGTTTTCAAATTGGGCAATTAGTGTTGTTCTTATTCGGCATGATGGACATATACAACATCCTGTATATTATGTGAGTCAAGCCTTGCATAATGCTGAAATAAGATATCCACCGATGGATAAGTTAGCATATGCCCTGATTATGTCAGCTCGAAAACTTCGACCTTACTTTCTAGGTTACCGAATAGAGGTTTTGACTAACTATCCCTTGAGACAAGCTCTACAACGACCAGATGCGTCAGGATGAATGTTAAAGTGATTGGTGGAACTTGGTCAATACGATATCTCTTACACACCAAGAACGACAATCAAAGGTCAAGCTGTAGCTGACTTCATTGTGGAATTTTCACCACCGGTTGAGTTGCAGCATGAGTTGACAGTGCCTTGGAAACTCTTTGTTGATAGATCTTCTTCTGCAAAAGGGGTTGTGTTGGTATAGTACTACTCAGCCCTGGTCAACAATGTTACTGCACAACACTGAAATTGGAATTTTCTGCAAGCAACAACGAAGCTGAATATGAAGCTATATTAGCGGGACTACAAATGGCGAAATCCCTAGAAGTAACCAATGTCACTTTGTATAGTGACTCACAGTTGGTTATAAGTCAGATTAGAGGTGCATATGTTGCCAAAGATGAAAAGATGGTACGATATCTTAGCCAGGTTAAAAAGAGAATGGATGAGCTACAGGTCCAAGTAGAACAAGTACCCAGAGCTGAAAATGCTCAAGCTGATGCCTTGGCCCAATTGGCATCAAGGGCCGGAATAGCCAACTTAACAACAATTGAAGTCGGTCGATAAGTGGTGCCTTCAATTGTGATCGATTGCAACATGATGGAGATAGATGAGAAGTCAAGTTGGATGAGTCAGATTAAAAGTTATCTACAGAGAGAAGAAGTCCCCGATAACCCCATCCAAGTCCGTCAGTTTCGTATTAGAGCTGCAGATACACCTTAGTGGAAGGGGTACTTTACAAAAAAGGATTTTCACTACCACTACTGTGATGTCTTGATGAAGAGGAGGCTCAATATGTTATGAGAGAAATCCATGAAGGAGTCTGCGGCAATCACTCGGGGGGCCAAGCCTTGGCATTTAAAATCATCCGTCAGGGATATTTTTGGCCAAACTTAAAGAAAGATGCAATCAACTTTTGCTCGAAAATGTGAAAAATGTCAGCGTTATGCACCATCGAATAGATTTCCAACCCATGACCTAACTGCGGTGATAAGTCCATGGCCCTTTGCAAAATGGGGGATTGATTTAATTGGACCACTACCTACAGGGAAGGGTGGAGTTAAGTATGTCATTGTCGCAGTCGATTACTTCACGAAATGGGTAGAGACTGAACCCCTAGCTAAGATTACTGAAAACAAGATGGTAGATTTCGTATGGAAGTCGATAATATGTCGATTTGGAGTACCACACTCTATCGTGACCGATAATGCCAAACAATTTGATAACACCGAGTTTAAAGAATTTTGTACTGGGCTACATATTCGAAATCATTTTTCTACACCATACCATCCGCAGTCCAATGGTCAAGTTGAAGCAGTCAATAAAATTCTCAAGTACACACTAAAGACTCGGTTAGAAGAATCAAAAGGGTGTTGGCCCGAAGAGCTACCAGGAGCACTCTGGTCTTATCAAACTACTTATCGAACAGCTACTAGGGAAACTCCTTTTTCATTGGCGTTTGGGACAGAAGCTGTTATCCCTGTAGAAATTGGAATCCCATCATACCGAGTTTTGAACTATGATGAGCATCAAAGTGATGAGAATCATAAAACAGAGTTGGACTTAGTAGAGAAAAAGATGAGGGACGCTGGCCTAAGGAATGCAGTATTGAAACAAAGAAATGCATGTTATTTCAATCGCCAAGTGCGGAGTAGGAGGTTCCAAGTTGGAGACTTAGTGCTAAAAAAGATATAAGACAAAAAATTGGCACCACTCAGACCGACTTGGGAGGGCCCTTTTAGGGTGGTACGAATTTTACCCAACGAAGCTTATGAGTTAGAAACCATGGAGGAGAGAAAATTAAGGCATCCATGGAATGTACAACATCTCAAAAAATACTATCAGTAGGTATCTAGTTTTTTAGACTTACTTTTTCTTTTGTCGGTCTTGTTTTCTCTTTTGTCGGTCACCATAAAACTTATGTAAATTTTACTTGTTAAATAAAGTATGTTGTTGTCTCCTTATCTAGCTACTGATCCCAAAAAAAACGAAAATTGAGCATTAAAGAGCAAAGTACGCAGAGTTCTTACATAAAAGGAAATTAGTTCAAAATGAGGAAATAAGTCCTTACAAAAACAAAAACAAAATATAATCTCAGTCTCGACAGCATCTTCCCCAGTAGCCTCCTGCTGACCGACAAGTTCCACTTCAAACCGACCGGCAACATCAGCAGCCTCCGTCTCCTCCTCTGTACCAAAATCTGGTACCCAAGAGAGATTCTTTTTCTCAATAAAAGCCAGTAGCTCGGTCTTCAAAGACTCAACACCAACACTTGGGTCTTTCACCATACTTTTGATGATATCTTTCTTAACCAGCACATAAGCTAAGTTGTAGTCTGTAATATATTCTTATGAAGCCTTAAAATTCTCAACTGTCTTCTCGGTGATCTCATCCTTCACTCGGGCTACCTCTTCGGCATTTTTTTCCTCAAGAGAGCTCTTAAGTGCTTCAATCTCTTTCTCCTTCTCAGCCAAAGTCTTCTCCGCTGAGTTTGCCCCTCTTTTTTGTCTCTTTCTCGGCCTTCTCAGAATTCTTCAGTCGTTGTCTTAACTCTGCTGAAACCCCCTTTTCTGCATCATAGTCGGTCTTCAAAGAACCAAGCTGGTTACCCATTATCAGATACTCATTCTCCATCTTCACCATGTCAGTACTCGCCTTCACAAGGAAATCAAGGCACCGACCACCCATAACCATGACTGAAGTGATTTACTCAGAAGTAGTCATGGATCTAGCATACTCCTCCATCTTCGGGGTCCAAGATCAAAGTGGGATTTCACTTGCCTCTCGAACATCCTGAGGAAAATCTTTCAAATTACTTGATGCTAGGGTAATCACCGAGCAGTAGTCTCGATAAAAACTTGGTTTTTTCCCCTTTTCCATTTGAGCTGACCGACTAGGATCCAAGTTGAAGAAGTGACCACGCTTATCGGTCGGTAACACCCTCGGCTGAGCAGCAATAGGACTCGGAGCAGGATGCAATGCCAACATATGTGCTTGAGATGAGGGATTAGTAGATACCCGCTGCCTTTTCTTGTGGACTGCTCTCCCGGCTGCTGGGGTAGGTGATTAATAGGGCCTCTTTGGTGCTGCAGGAGCCTTTCCCTTCCTCTTGGACATGCGCACGAGGATATCATCTTGCTCCATGAATTACAAAGGTTTTTTTCTATAACCGACTATAAATCAAAATTACATTCATTCAGTAGTCTTAAAAACATATTTTAGATAAACAGTAGCAAGTAAAATTACTAAAATTTACCAAAGATCGGAGGGGGAAGTTCCTCGTCAGGATGATAGGTGCTGAGTCCAGCCTCAAATAGTGCTCTCTCGGTCACTAAATATAAAAAATTCTTCTGAGTAGAAGGAAATCGGCCGACCTTAGCTATTCGGTCAATAAAGATCTCAGAAATCTCGTTCTTGGAGGGTTCAATTAGACCTACAAAAAGAGAAATTATTAAGAATATTAGAACATTAAAAAATAAAGTGATTTTAGGGAAAGCACTTACGGCACTCGGAGGCATAAGTTGCTCGAGGGCAAATAGACATTCCATCTCTTTCAAAATTCAGTGTCGACCAATTCCCACCAACAAAAAACCACCTATCACGTCAAATTTTAACACTATCGGCTACCCCAGTCAAAAACCTACTCCCATTCCTCCTGGATAAGTAAAACCACCCTGAATTTACCCCATCAGCTCTAACTTGAAATAAATAAGACATCTCAGTAGGTGTAGGAATACTCCAACCCTCCCAGTGAAACAGTAGTATGGTCCCAATGAGGAGTGACCATGCATTTGGGGATAATTGACTAGGGGCGATCCCCCACTCAAAAAGGTATTCGGTGATAATCCTAGGTAAGGGAAATCTAAGGCCAGAATATAACATCCGATAATGAACACTGATACAACCGACAGGAGGCCTATCTATAGACTCACCAACTTTAGGTAAAAATAAAGTAACATCACCTGGAATACGATATGTACGCCTATATGCATCTAACCTTTCAAAATCAGTATCACTACGAATTCGGCTAGCTAAAAATTATGTTACCGAATAGGTACTAGGAAGTGGTCTGGCCCAAATTTTTTCTATTTCCCCTATATCGGTCTGAGATACCTCACTAGAGTCTCTAGTCACCCTTAATGGTTCGACCGATATCGTACGAGACTCTCCCTCACCCTCTCCGTCACTATCAAATTGAAATTCATATTCTCTCAGTACACTACTTGTACTTCGTAAATCTTCTCCACTCATAATCACTATAAATATATACAAGATAAAGAGAGATCGATTAAAGAAAAAAGATGGTGACCAATAGTGTACCTTAATTGATGACCGTTTAGCTCTCTTTAAAAGTTTTTTTTGTTAGGAATTTTTGAAGGGTGCTGATAGAAGATAAAGAGAAAACCACAATTTATAGGGAAAAGTTTCTTAGAAAGTGGGCAACCTAAAATTTTCGCCTAATGGTAACCCTAATTTTCGCAGGTAAAAAAAAATTGTGAAAATTAGATTCGAAATATAAACATGATAAAAAAGTGACCGATAGATTTTGGATCCATTTCTTTGTTATTACCAAGAACCGAATCCAAGGGGCCATTGTTATACTCGGTCAGTAAATCCTTACTGATAAGCCATTTAGGCTACTGATAAGGCTACTAGCCATCAATTAATTATGTTATTTAGGCTACTGGCCACCGATTAAATTATACTACTGATAAGCCATTTAGGCTACTGATAAGGCTACTGGCCATCAATTAAATTATATTATTTAGGCTACTGGCCACCGATTAAATTATACTACTGATAAGCCATTTAGGCTACTGATAGGGTTACTGGCCATCAATTAAATTATATTATTTAGGCTATTGGCCACCGATTAAATTATACTACTGATAAGCCATTTAGGTTACTGATAAGGTTACTGGTCATCAATTAAATTATATTATTTAGGCTACTGGCCACCGATTAAATTATACTACTGATAAGGTTACGGGCCATCAATTAAATTATTTAGGCTACTGGCCACCGATTAAATTATACTACTGATAAGGCTACTGGCTATAAGTTAAATTAAGTAATTTAAACTACTGAAAAGGCTACTGGCCATCAATCGAATTATGTTATTTAGGCTACTAACAACCGATTTGGCCTTCTTTGCTACTGGCATTAAACACAAATGATCGGTCAGAAACGTTTTCAGATCAATAAAATAATTGAAGGATAATGATCAAAGGGATAAAGCTTGAAGAATAACACCTGTGAAGACAGATGGTAAGCCTACAATGACACGGTTGTTACCTACTACTTCATGCAGCAGTACATCTGTAACTAGACTCACCACTTGTATAAGCTATTACAGTAGCTATAATGATAGCTTTTACTATTTTTAGATTAAAACTCCACTATAAAAGGGAGAGTTACTGCCCAAGAAAGGGACATCGAGCAATAAAACAACTTCTTTTTACCTCTCTTATTCAGAGCATAATTGGTCACCAAGTAGCCTCAATACTCATCCTCTGTTTTCAATTGCTAATCGGTCGGTGCAAATAATTAACCCCGCATAATTACTGAATTACTCACAAACTATCAAGTTTATTTGGAAGTTGACCTTTTGCATCAACACTTCTGAATCAACATCGAATTTGACTCTTTATAACATCTCAGAAATCTCCTAAATCAACTAAAAGACGAAAGTACGTCAAAAATCAAGAATTAAGGTGAGAAGAAGTCTTTAAGCACGTTAACCATCTAAGGTTTGGCCAGAAAAATGGAGGGTATTCTTTGGGATCAAAAAAGAGAGAAAAGTGCCTTGAAACCAAGGGGATCCCCCCTTATACTCTCTCCCTACCCAAAATTTTCAAAATTATTACATCTAAAAGAAATGAGTCTCACCTGGGGCCACATCCCTTAACCAAGAGTTGGACTCGAACTTGGGTTTTAAAACCACGCTAGTGTTTAGGGCTCATTTTAATTTTGGATAATTTTTACGTAGTTAAATTTTAATTCAAAATATTATATTAAAAATTTTAAACAAATAATTTATAACCTCAATTGAACACCCTTTTAAAATTTTCAAAAGTTGAATAATGTTTTCCACATGTATAATATGAATAGTGTTTCATTTTAATTTAATATAAATTTCATGTTTATATTGTAATAATATATATATACACGAGTTTTAGATCTACGTGAAGATCAATTTAAATTAAGGAAAGAAATAATATTCGGTAATTCATATTTTGTAATTAAGAAACATCCACACTTTTATATAGGAAATATATATATATATATATAAAACGAAAAAGCTATATTTTACATAATTTTTGGATTAAAATTTGAATAATAATAAAAAAGGGGGGTTTATTTAAAGAGACCAATTCACATAAATAATTATTTTAAGAGACCTCATTTACAAATCTTTAGGTAAATAGCCTTTGACTTGAGATGGGGTAAATTTTGTAAAAAAAAAAAAGTTGAGGGAGTTTTTAATAAATATGAAGAAGTTTTATTAGCCCAAAAGAAACCCCATCAACAAAAACACGTCTGATATGAGGGGGAAGAATTTTTTTGATCATTCTTGCATTTCCTTTCACTTTTGAAAATTGATCAATCCCATTGATGTTGATTCCTGAGTTTGACACTCTCATTTTCTTTACTTTCTAAAAATTTATGGCATTGATGATCTCAATCTCAAAAAAATGACGCACATTGTAAGGGTTTCATTGAAAAACTTCTCTTTGGAAAAAAAGGTATGATTTATGACTATACAAACATGGGTATGCTTTTGTGATTATAAAATCCTACAATGCAATTATAGAACACAAATTTTTGATGAAATCATTATCTTTTTATTTGGATACTGTCATAACGAATCTTCAATCGTTATAGTTAATTCGTAACGACATTGTGTCGTTATCGTGTTTCTGAATTTTATGAAAAACAATCATATTATATTTCTATCTTATTCAAGGATTTGTGTCATTTTTTGGTTTTCAGACTCTCTTCCTATTCTAAATTTTCATAACGACATGTAACTTTGTCATAATGACTCTAAGGATGTTATATGTTATGAATAACGATACATCATTCTTGTTATGATTCTGCTATTTTATGCACATATAATAATTGTTTAGCTCGCATTATAATTATTGTGGTTATTTCATTATTTTTTTTGTTTGGATACTGTCATAACGAATCTTCAGTTGTTATATTTAATTCGTAACGACACTGTATCGTTATCGTGTTTCTGAATTTTATGAAAAACAATCATATTATATTTCTATCTTATTCAAGGATTTGTGTCATTTTTTGGTTTTAAGACTCTTCCTATTCTAATTTTTTCATAACGACGTGTAACTTTGTCATAACAACTCTGAGGATGTTATATGTTATGAATAACGATACGTCATTCTTGTTATGATTCTACTATTATATGCACATATAATAATTATTTAGTTCGCTTTATAATTATTGTGGTTATTTCTGTAAAGTTTGATATATTTAAATAATTTATAGATTAATGTGGGTTTTTTAACGTAATATGCAGTCATGGATATTACTGATACAATATGGATTACAGTATGTCATGATGTAGTTTTTGAGGAGAAGGCTGATGTTGGATGGAGTTGGAAGTACAAGGGGAACATTGAAAAGAATTTGACACCGCTCTTGGTTTCAAAGTTCATTTCGTATGCAGAATTATATAAGAAAGTAGAAGAAGCATTGGACATAGATATTAGACTTCAAAAGATGGAGTTTGCAGCACTTGTTCCCGGGATGTCTAATCTTCCTATCCCACCAATGAAGATTGACAGTGACAATAATGTGTTGTGGTATATATCTGTTTGTAAAGAAGTCACACTTTGTGTTACTATCTTAACAAAAGATATCTTGGAATTTAATGAAAACTTGAGTGATCAGGATGCAAATACTTTAGCATATGGAGTTCAATTAGATCATGATGTGGTTCAGAATCATAAAATTGATTCCCCTAGAAGTAGAGACACAAACGATCTTGATTTTGCCGATTTGAATATAGTTACTGAAATGTAAAATCCTGAAGGAGAGAAATTTGGGGAACTATTTGTCGATGACGTCTTTCAAGATGACAATGATTTTCTTGTTGAGCAGGTTGTTGAAACATCAAATGTTCGGGTTGATAATAATGTTGATGTGAGCAATTGTGAAGAATTGTATATATCCATGGATGCTCCGAATTTGACTGTTAATTTAGCACCCATTCAACCTGTATCATCAACAAGAATTCCTGAGAAAGAAGATGTACAAGTTAAGCAAATTTTCTCATCCAAGAAGACTTTGATATCAAAGATGCAACTTCTGTCTTTGAGAGGTGAAGAGATCAACCAAGACTCTTTATTTTATCACTTGTCTTGATGAAAAATGCAATTAGATGTTGAGAGCCATGAAGATGAAAGAGTCTAATATGTTTAATATTCGGAAGTATGTTGTCTTTCACACATGTTCCATGAGTGTCCGACATAGAGATCATAGACATGCTACTTATTCAATGATTGGGTCTCACATCAGTGCCAAGTTCGAAGATCCTACCTTAATATACAATCCAAGAAACATTATCAATGACATTTGTCGTGAGTTTGATATAACGATAAGTTACACCAAGGCTTTCATGGCTAAAGATTATGCAGTATCTCGAGTACGGGGGACTTCAGATGAAAGTTATGCTGTCTTGGAGTCTTATTGTCATGTTTTGAAGGAAAGATATCTGGGTACATTAACATTCATTGAAACATGGGATGACAAACGCTTCAAGTATTTTTGCATGGCCTTAGGTTCGAGCATATATGGATTTCAAACTTCACTTAGACGGGTAATTTTGGTTGATGGTACATTTCTAACAAACAAATATAAAGGTACTCTGCTTGTTGCCACGTGTCAAGATGCGAATTTGCAAATTTATCCTCTTGCATAGGCTGTAGTTGACTCTTCAAATGAAGCTTCATGGACTTGGTTCTTTCGTATGTTGAATGATCACATAACTGGAGATTCGGATGAGGTTATAATTATATCTGATCGTGGTAAAAGTATTCCTACTGCTTTTAGGAAAGTGTATGGTTTAGCCCATCATGTGCACTGCATATGGCACTTGCAAAATAATTTGAAGAAAAAATTTCCAAGAACAGATTTTGGAACATTATTTTGGAGAACAGCAGAAGCTTATAATGTGATGGATTTTGAGAAAAATATGACTGCTCTTTGTGGGTTGCATGAAGGAATTAGAAATTATCTTGAAGTGGAGGTTGGAGGTGTTAGTGTCTGGAGTAGAGCTCATAGTAAAGGCATACGCTATAATATTATGACGACCAACAATGCAGAATCCTTGAACTCAGCTTTGAAAACTACTCGTGATTGAACAAATTAGAGCTATGTTGCAGAGATGGTATCATGAGAGACATATTTGTGCAGAAAATTGTAGTAGTTATCTCACACCACAGTTGGAGAAGAAAATGTGCAAGGTGTACAACGAGTCTCACGGCATGAAGGTTGTTCCAATTTCTCCTAAAGAATTTGAAGTAAAGAATGAGTTCGATGCACATATTGTTAATTTGGAAGGTTTGACATGCACATGTAGATAGTTTGATTTGGAAAGATTTCCTTGTGCACATGTTATTGTTGTTTGTAAATATGATGGATGTGATGCATATAAGTTGTGCTCCGTCTTTTATACAACATCTTATTGGAGGAACTCTTATTCTAAATTTGTGTACCCATTACCTGTTCAAGATGACTGACAAATTCCGAAAAATATTAGTTCTATGTGTTGTGTCCATCAACGAAGCGACCAAGTGGACGACCACCAAAGCAAAGGAAGAAGTCTTCCAGGGAGTTATACAAGTGCAACAAAAAAAAACAAGTCTACCAAAGTAAGAAAGTGTAGCAGATGCTCCGGCATAGGCCACTACCACAGTACATGTACTAATCCCTTGCCTTAGATCAGAAGTTGAACAAGATATATTGATGACTCTTTGTATATATACTTTGAATATCTTATGCATATTTGAATAGGATTTCTAGACAGTTTTTCATATTTTGTTTGATTTGGGCCTTTTCAGGTTTTGAAGGTTTCGTCTAACTTTATGTGGTTTTGTAATAATGGGATGCAATGGAATTTGATCTTTCATTGTTCTGAATATTGATAGTAGCATGGAGTGGTATTCTTATTCATTATAACCTTTTCTGCCCAATTATTAAATATAAGCATTGTTTTGGTTGGTCATTTGTTACATTATTGAAAGTATTAATGATATGCTGATTATAGTTTATATGTGCATCTTTTCTGATATAACACTATCTGTTTCATTATAACGCTACTCGTATCGTTATTGAGCTTTTGAGTGAATTTTGAGCTGAAATTTACCATTAATTCCTTGAGTACATATCTAAGATGGTTTTGAGATTGTTCCACAAAACGAATGTTGATTTCGAGTTTTTTATCGATATAATGCTATGTGTTTCGTTATAACGCTACTCATATCGTTATTGAGCTCTCGAGTGAATCTTGAGCTGAAATTTACCATTAATTTCTTGAGTACATATCTAAGATGGTTTTGAGATTGTTACACAAGACGGACGTTGATCTCGATTATTTTATCGATATAACGCTATGTGTGATGTTATAAAGCTACTTGTATCGTTATCGAGTTCTCGAGTGAATTTTGGGCTGAAATTTGTCATTAATTCCTCGAGTGAAAATTTGAATTGATTTATGTTAAGTATAGATGAATTGTAAATGTAAAATTATTATTCTTGATAGATCTCTACAATTTATATCATATGTGAGAGTAAGTAGAACAATTGACTATAAGAGAATAAAAACATATTAAACAAGATCACTTACTTTTGAATTTCTTTTCATACAAGACCTAATAAAATAAACGTATATCGAACTCCAAGATGTTTTTGAGGTTATCCCGCAAGACGGATGTTGATTTCGAGTTTTTTATCAATATAACGCTATGTGTTTCGTTATAACGCTACTCGTATCGTTATTGAGTTCTCGAGTGAATCTTGAGCTGAAATTTACCATTAATTCCTTGAGTACATATCTAAGATGGTTTTGAGATTGTTCCACAAAACGAATGTTGATTTCAAGTTTTTTATCCATATAACGCTATGTGTTTTGTTATAACGCTACTTGTATCGTTATTGAGTTCTCGAGTGAATTTTGGGCTGAAATTTACCATGAATTTCTTGAGTACATATCTAAGATGGTTTTGAAATTGTTCCACAAGATGGATGTTGATTTTGAATTTTTTGTCGATATAATGCTAACACTACTTGTATCGTTATTGAGTTCTCGAGTGAATTTTGGGTTGAAATTTGTAATTAATTCCTCGAGTGCAAATTTGAATTGATTTATGTTAAGTATTGATGAATTGTAAATGTAAAATTATTTTTCTTGATAGATCTCTACAATTTATATCATATGTGAGAGTAAGCAGAATAATTAACAAACTGCGAGGCGAGTACCGCGGTATTGGATTTGGTTACCGCGGTACTGAGACAATGTGTTGAATTTTCTGGAAGTCAATACCGTGGTACTGAGATATGGGTACTGCGGTACTGAGATGCAGAACTCAGCCTTTTGGTTCTCCACTTTGGGTACCGCGGTACTGACCTTTTTTCTTTTGTTTTCTTTCTTTTTCGTACTCTTTGTCTTCGACATGCCGTTTTCTCCTCTTGTACCTATAACAACTAGTATTTTGCAGTTATGATTCATTTTTTATCAAGATAACACGATAAACATGATTATGACCATATATATTGAGTGTATTTTACGCACTCAACAAGTTCTCAAGTGAATTTTGGGTTGAAATTTAACATTAATTCCTTGAATACATATTTAAGATATTTTTGAGATAGTTCCATAAGACTGGTGTTGATGTCGAGTTTCTTATCGATATGCCGCTATGTGTTTCGTTATAACGCTACTTGTATCGTTATCGAGTTCTCGAGTGAATTTTGGGCTGAAATTTGTCATTAATTTCTTGAATACAAATCTAAGATGGTTTTGAGATTGTTATACAAAACGGACGTTGATCTTGATTTTTTTATCGATATAATGCTGTGTGTAATTATAACGCTACTTGTATCGTTATCGAGTTTTCGAGTGAATTTTGGGCTAAAATTTACCATTAATTCCTTGAATACATATCTAAGATGGTTTTGAGATTGTTCCACAAGATGGATGTTGATTTCGAGTTTTTTATCGATATAACGCTATGTGTGTCGTTATAACGCTACTTGTATCGTTATCGAGTTCAAGAGTGAATTTTGGGCTGAAATTTACCATTAATTCCTTGAATACATATCAAAGATGGTTTTGAGATTTTTCCACAAGAAAAATGTTGATTTCGAGTTTTTTATCGATATAACGCTATGTGTTTCGTTATAATGCTACTTCTATCGTTATCGAGTTCTCGAGTGAATTTTGGGCTGAAATTTATCATATAAAAGAACATGACATATTTTATATACATAATCATGTCATTTTTCATTTGCATTTCATCATAATGCTAATCGTACCAAATTTACAATAGTTATCACCTAATCAGTTCAATCTAGAGATACAAAAAATGGATTTGAAATATCAAAAGAAGAATCAACTTGGATATACATTTCTTCTGGACGATCCCATGAATATTTAAGCTGCACAAAATCATGACATTTGTTAGTTTTTTAATTCCAAACCTATTCATTGAATTAAATTCTCATAACATATTAAATAATTTAAAAGGCCCCTTAAAAGAATTACCTAAAGATCAAAATATTGTGCAAAGATTTCAGCCGCAAGTTTTCTTCTCCACTCTTTTATGTGATCAGAGCGAATGTGACCAACAACTTTTCCAGCCATTAAAAATTCAATATACTTTAAGGTGAACATGCCACAATCATTTCTACAATAAAAGAGGTGTTAGTTTAATAATATAAGCATACGATTTAATAACAAATAAAATGCTTTTCAAAATGCTTATCTATTTTCCTGTTTCGGACATGCCACATTGATTAAGTCAAATTTTTTGATCTCATAACACCTGTCTAATCTCGTATGTATCAACCAAGGGATAATTATTACCAATGGGTCGATCACTACACGCCTAACAAAGGTGGATATGCTATCATATACTTCAATTTTTCATTTTTTTACATCCACCCTCACAGCAATCCAGTGATGTGATATGCAACAAGGAATATACAAGAATCTGCATCCCTTCCAAGGTTTACCTAAAGTTGGTGAAGACCCATCGACATATCTAACCAAATATTTCACACAATTCTCTTTCTCATTAGTGAACAAACATCGTATGTGATCCTCCCTTAGTTGTTTTTTTCCTTTAGGAACCTTAGCAATTAGGTCATTAACCTCCATCACAAGCACATAAAATTGAGTATCTAGGATGCATGATTGTTGGCAAAAAAGATTGGGGTGATGCACAGCTCGTTCTCTTATATGGTACAATACAAGATCAATATGATGTAGAATGAATCAATATTAAAATCAATGTTCTAATTATGCATATAAGTATTTTATACAGTAAACTTACATCGTCCATAAGCCATTGATCATCTACAAGATCATGAAAAAACTTTCTTCCAACATTGTAAAGTGCTGTAGACACTTCATCACTGCATTCATAAATTTACATCATATATATTTAAATAAAAGATCATCTTAATATATACTTATATCATTTGAGATAATTAAACATAAAATTTTTGAATTACCTTTCACCAGCTTGTTCCATCACTCTATCAAAATCAACACCTTTTATTTCATCCAACATTCTGTAAGGATCAAATTGTTTCTCCGTGTCTAATTTTTTACGTTTTGAAGGATCTGTCAAAGGTGTAAACGGCGACTTCAATGTGGGCCCAGGTTTATGTTTTCGTTTGTCACACTCTAAAGGTGACTGCTCATGAATCTCATCTAATTATGACAATCAATTCCCAAAACAGTAAAAGTTATTAACATTAACTTAAATATACTAATACTATAACGAATATGTTAATAATCTCTTACCAATGTCATCTAAAATTAGACCAACCCCTTGTGGATCATCTTTATGATCATCAACACACGTTTGTACTTTATTCTCTTGTTGTGGGTTGTCTTGAATTTCAGATCTTTGCACACTTGCTTTATCCTCTTTTTCTACATCATGAGCTAAATATAACAATAAATTATAAGTGCTTGCAAAAATTATCATTAAGTATGGTTCACACATACTTAGTGATGTACTCACCAACATACTCAACTATGGCCCACAAACATTTGTCATCCTGATTCTCCATTGGTTTGTGCATTTGCATTTCTTTCTCACCAACAACCGATACATTCATTTCATCTACACATTAAAACCATAAGTTCACTAAAAGAATAGAAATTTAACTTTGAACTTAAAATCATAACATTCAAATAAGACCTGCACAATTATCTTTTGATTTCTGCCCCATATCTTTAGCTACTTCTTCACAATCATCGTCTCTCCCAAATTTATTACACTCATCTCCTAAAAAAAATTAAATTAATATAACAAAAATTGCAAAAAGAAGTTGTAATATTTTATTACCTGTGTAATCTTGATTATGATGATGCTCCACATTCTCATCATTATCATTTTCATCATCTTCCTCTTCCTCGTACTCTTGTTTGGAGTTTTTTTCTTTTACTGACTTGGTTGCCACATCAGTCAATATATCAACCTTTTTATGTAGAGCTTCTAGCTTAGGTTCTATCTCAGCAACCTTTTTATATAGAGCTTCTAGCTTAGGTTCTATCTCAACAAGGATTGAGGATTTGAATTCCTTCAATTTTTTCTCTATCATCTCTTGAATTTCTAAATTAGATTCAGTCTTTGTTGAGCCATTTTCAGAAGTTGTCTGGACACCATTCTCAGAAGTTGACTGAACATCATTATCATCATCATTGTGGAGATCAACTCGTAAATCTTCAACATCCTCTAAAAGAGTCAATTGTTGCCAGAACAATTCAGATTTTTCATGCTCTGTAGGCTCCAATTTACTTTTCACCTCATGTTGCACAATATGAATGAGTTTAGATTTTATTACTTTAATTACTAATGATTTTTACCAAAGTTGGTCTCAACAATTAAATACCTTTCTTGATTCCAAAAAGCTATGAACTTCAATTGACTTTAGCTGGTCAATAACTCTACAGTTAAGCATTCTGGCACTCTTTCTCTAGATGACTCAACAAACTTTTGTCCAAGTGCTGGAATTGCCTCTAATCCCCATATCTAAAAAAATATCAAGATTAAATGTAAAGCATGTACAATATGCTTAATAAGGAAAAAGAAAATTCATATAAAAATACATTACCATGAAAGCAAAAGGAAATCCATAAAGACTATATCCCATCTTCTTCTTCTTATCCCATTTCCGCTTGAAATTTTTCATTGTATAGATAAATGATTTTTTTCCCCAAGGATAACTATTGAATTTCTCCAGGTCTTCAACAATATAAAATAGTCACTCATCCAATAAAGTTTTTTCTTCCTGTCCCAAAAGAACCCATACCAGACATACTAAAAGACCTAATTTCAACTTGTCTTCTTCATTCTTGCACTTATGGAACTCTTTCAACAAATCTTTTCCATTAATTTTGTTGTTATATTTCTTAAAGTACCTTTCCAACAACTGAGATTTTTCTCCTTTAGCAATATTCTCTTCTCCAAGCTCACCAGTATTTAGGCCCGTCACTATAGTAAATTCCCTCAAACCAAATCTTGCCAACTTACCCTTAAAATCAAACCTAATTCATTGATTTTATTTGTTTTTACTTGTCTTAGCATCAATTGATGGAAAAGTTAGTAGGAAACAACAGTTTGTTTCAATTCTAACAACTTTTCAAATCACGAATTTGCAAAAACATTTCTATAATGACTATTGAGACAGTTATATACATGGTCAACCATATTCAAACAACTTCGACTTGATATTTTTGCATGCATCATGTCATTTTTATTGTAAATGAACTCCATGTACCTGTAGTAAATATAGAAAATGTCACAAATAATGAGGTCATTTTGAGTAGATAATTTTCCAATCTTGAATTCATTTAGTATCCTTTCATCCATTTGCATGTGATAATATAAATGACATATTTACAGATAAATATTGACTTCAACTAATATAATGCTCTTGCTAAGTTTATTTGAAGTGCATGAGAGATGGAAGTTGCTAAAGTAAATATGGTACTGCAAACAGAAAATGCAAATATAGAAAATAATAGAAGGCATGCAAAGGTAAATCTATGAAGAGAATTATAATAATAAAAACCCATAGAAAAGCATCATGTGAGCAAAGGCCAGATTTCATAGAACTTGCAAGACAGTACCTATATATATACTAATTCATGGCAAACAAAGTACACAAAAATGCAATTAATGAACATCCTCAAAAGAAACTATTGTTAACTGTGAGTGTGTGAGATAAAAGATGGATTATAGTGGTCTGGTTATTCTCATGTTTGAAACTTCTTTGTCAATATGTTCTCAAGTTCATCTGCCTGCTTAACCTATAACAAAAATGGAGCATAGGAATCTCAAGGTTTTTCAATTTTGACATATCTAGAAAGATTGCATCTAACCCAAGCTCCAAAATATCATGAGTTTATGAACAAAACAAAGAACAAAACCAAGAGGGGTACAATTCCACTATGAGGAGTAAAACAGTCTATAAACATGTAGCTTGGTCTTTCAGGAGATGTGTCACGCCCCAAAATCTTTTCACATTTTATCAGAGTTTTCACATGGGTGTGAAGATGGAAAAAGCAAGGGACACTTATCAAAAACAGAAAGAATGAGTAAGGGACAACAGAATAAAGAAATAAGGGATGAAGTGAATCTCTCACTTATCAACAATCGGCCTCAGCCGATAACAATCGGTCTCACTACCGATATAAAACATCATACGCTGCGGAATCATTCTTCAGGATCTCACATCCTTATATGTATCAAATTATTACATAACCCAAAATACATAAAATATGGTTTGATAAAGTTTGTGTTACATCGTTCTAATCATGCGAATACAAAAGATAGCACCATCTCTCTCTCCGTCTAGGGTTCCTCTTGTTCATCATCGCCTGTAGTGTGAGTACAGATTAAGGGGTGAGTACGTGGAATACACTCGTGGGGATAAAATCCGCCTCTTGTGACTCATAACAGATATAAAACACTAATAAAATAATCCTTAACTCACATCATCATAGCACATAAAAGCAAAACAGATATTAGAAATGGTAAGGGACGAATAGGTGTGGGATTTCCCCGTCTTATCCTATATAACGGTCTCACTACCGTTGGTGCATTTCAAGAGGACCACCAAACCTCAACAGAGTAGTAGAAAATAGCTGGGGACGAACAGAGTGGACCTCGGTCCTTTCACAATTATATGACATAACATTTATAATCATAGCACTTAGTATTCCTCAGTCATGTATTTAATAGGAAAAACAGTAAATACATAAAGAGATAGAAATTACCCCCACCTTGTTCGGTGGTTACCCGCGTGAGTCGCTAGTCTCAAAAGTCTGATAACACAAGCCCAATCCAACAGTAACTCAAGCTCAATCCAATATATAGCCTACACAAGTTACGGTGTCCTTAGATTCTTATTAATTATAATTAAAGTATTAAACGTTTCTTCCGGAAGAAAGACAATTGTTAACTACGCGATGAGACAAGAGATCTAAAGATTGGATAAGGAAACGAGCTCGTTCAGAGTTGATACGAGTTCAACGACATATATAAGTTTGAAGGTAAGTTGGTATCAAGGGTTGACTTCGACCGGGCCTTCGACCCTCGGTCGACAACTTCTCGTCGGCTAAGACTCGATGATAAGGATATAAAGGAAAAAGAACGGAAAAGGATTGGAAACACAGCGTCACCCGACACGTGTCTCGTACCCGGTGCCCTCTCCCGGTGCGCCCACTCAGCGCACAACCGTGCGCCAACACCCAGCAACTTCTGCCTGTTCGCGCACGACCGTGCTCCCCAAGCACAACCGTGCGCCAGCTTCCAGCGGATCGTGCTGGCTCGTGCACGACCGTGCTCTCCAGGCACGACCGTGCGCCAGCTTCCAGCAACTTCTGCCGGCTGGGGCACGACCGCGCGCTAGCACGCTCAACAATCTGCGCGGCCAGCAGCCTTCCCCAGCTGCCTCGTTGCTACCCGGCACCTCCGGCCACTTCGTTCCAATCTACTCGTTCCAAACTACCATCTCTCCGGTATGATACCAACTTTCCCCTAACCCCATCTCACACACACAAACATATATATATGCATACACACACATCCTCAAAACACTTGGCCGGTGACCTTCAGTCGCCGGAATCCCATCGTCACAACTCACCGACGCATCACCAGCGCCGGTCATCACTTTCCTCATGGCGGCACCACCTGTGCCGTCCCCAACAGAGATCACACACGCACATACACAAACACACACACATACATGCATATATCATACCCAACCCGATATAGTTCCGACACCACCACACACGGCGGCGTCGTCTCTCCAACATCTCACTTTCACCTCCGGGAGAACCTCCGACAACATCTCCGGTTAAAAGGGCGGAGGAAAAGAGAGAAAACCGAGGAGAGAGAAAAGTTGGCTAGGGTTAGGGTTTAGGGTTTTAAGATGGTTTTTCACCGTTTTCCGGCGAATGAGAAATCGGAATAGAAATCCGAGAATTGTTCTAGACTCGACTCATCAAAACCTACGTTATGTGCAAATATCGGCCGAAACCAACAACTTTGAAATTTTCCGGTGAACTCCGGTGATGGCACCACCGCGCCGGTGATGGCATGCCGGAGGCCGAAAAAGAAACGAGAGAGGAAAGAGAGACTTACGTGTTTTCGATGCTTTTGGCTCGTTCGAATAAAGGGGTGAAAAATGAACTGAAGGAGCCTCTATTTATAGATTTCGAAAGTTACTATTGACCGGTAAATATCTCGTTTACTATTCACCGTAAATATCTTCTAATATTTCCGAAACCTTGTGTTTCGTTCTTTTCATCGTCGTTTGAGCTACAGGTCTTCGATTGACCTCTAGTTCGTTTCTATCTTCTCATTTTTCCAAAACGCATCTAGTGATATAAAAATATCCTATATTCCACGTCTAGGTAAACTATCTATCTCATACATGCATTAAACACTTATCTGAAATGCATGTATTTAAACAGTTAAAACATACGCACATATATATTAAATCCTGAGTTTAAATATGTAATTAATAATTTATGTTTCGTTTTGGTCCGGGGTGCTACAAGATGTCTATATTACATGAGTAATATTTTTTCTTTTTTGTGATGATTAATAATGGGTTAATTGCGCGAAACCCCCTTGTGGTTTCAAAATTCGGCATAAAATCCCCTCATGGTTTAGAAAATGCGCGAAACTCCCTTGTGGTTTTCTAAATGTAGCTGACGCTCCCATTTTTCTAAAGAAAGCTAACAGTGTTAATTTTTCAATTATATTTCTCGTTATACCCTTCATACATAGAGTTGGATGTTGACTTTTTTATCCAAACAACAAGTTGAGTTAGAGAGAGAGAGTGAGCGCACATAAGTAAAACAAGGGTTTTCTGTCAAAACATAATTCAAAAAATCCATACAATATGTTAGAACCGATCGATTTCTCTGAGAAATTTGTTTGAAGTGGACGATTAAAGAAGTAAACAAAGTAAAATTTATTGCTAATCGTGATTTTTGGTAGAAAGAGTTACGGGTACAAGGTATGTTTCAATTTCACTCTTTTTTTTGTGTTTTATAAATTTGGTGGGTTGATCTCAGAATGTGAAGTTTTCAGAAAAAAAAAATGAAAGAAGTAGAAAGATTTGAGGTTTTTATAGCTATGTTCTAGGGTTTGGTTTAATTTTTTTTTTAAACACAATAAAGAACAGACTTGTACATATGTTCCAAAATGGAACTTTGTTTAATAATACAAACATCACTTACAGTATAGTGGGAGCTGAAGACCCTGACCAAGTAGGATGATCTCAAATTTCAATGAAGAACAAATTTTCTTGAAGTTTAATTGGAATAAATTCCTACAATAATTATATAACAATGCGAGCATGATATCAAGAATCCTCGTTTTACTGACCATTTAACAATAATCAGCTGGGCTGTGAAGCTGCATCTAATCGATGTTATCGAAACAATGCCATTTCTAAGTTAACACACGTTATTAGAGGCTACAAAATTTGTAACGCCCCGGATCAAAACGAGCATAATTAATTAATTAAATATTTTAACCTATGATTTAATAATTTTGTGCATATGCTTTGACTGTTTAATTAATTTCGTGCGTTTCAGAAAAGTATTTAATGCACGTTTTAGATCGATAATTTTATTAGACGTGGAACGTAGAATATTTATATACCATTAGATGCATATCGAGAAAATGGGAAGATAGAAACGAACTAGGGGTTAATCGGAGAACCGTAGCTCGAACGGCGATGGAAAGGGCAAAACCCGAAGTTTCGATCGGAAAATCGGAAGATATTTACATGAAAAGTAACATGGGAAAAGTTAACTAATGAATAGTGACAGATATTTTCACGTGAATAGTGTTTTCCGAATTCTATAAATAGGGGCTCCTCCGATTTATTTTTCACCATTTTTCCGAACGAGCCGAACGCGCCGAAAACTCGTAAGTCTCTCTCTCCTCCCTTCTCTCTTCGTTTCCTGTTTTCTGGTCGGCGGTGCCACCGCCGGCCGGTCGTCGGAAAATTTTGACATTGTCGGAATCGGACAATTTTCACACAAGATGTTCGTCTCGACGAGACGAATCTAGGATAGGTCTCGGATTTCAAATCTGATTTCTCGTTCGCCGGAAAACGGCGAAAAACAGCCCCAAACCCTAACCCTCGTCACCCTTTCTCTCTCCTCTGATTTCTTTCTATTTCCTCGTCCTCTTGCCGAAGAGGTGGCCGGAGAAGCTGGTGGTGGTGAGGTGGTGATGTGGAGGAGGTGGCGCCGCTGTTGGTGGCGGCGCCTGGCCGGAAAAGTAGAGATGTATGTAGTACGTGCATGTGTGTGTAATATTATGTGTGTTAGTGTGTGTGTTTCTTGCTGGCTGTTGGTGGCGACGCCGAGTGGCGCCACCGTGCGAGGAAGGTGGGCTGGCGACAGGAGGTCGCCGGCGAGGTGGTCTAGCTGGTGGCCGGTGGCTGGTGTCTGCCGGCCAAGGATTTCCGGCTGTGTGTGTGTAAACACACCTTACGCTAGGTGTGTGTGTGTACAACCTGTTGTGCTCGTGTGTGTGTTTTGGTGCAGCGGCTGGTGGTGGCCGGCGACTGGGGGTCGCCGGCCAAGGTAAGGGTGATAGGTGGTGGTCGCCGGCGGCAGGTAGCCGCCGGTCGGAGATGGAAAGTCAGTGTGGGTTTGCAAACGGGTGTGTGTGTATATGTTGGTTCTTGCATGAGTTGTGGCCAGAGTTGGGGGGTTGCCGGCGACAAGGATGTCGCCGGCCGGTGTCTAGGGGTCGGGGGGATGGCCGTCGGTGACTGGGGTTGCCGGCCGGAGAAGTTTTGATGAAGGTTGAATTTTCGAAAAACTGAGCATCGAAGGATTTTGCGGTGTAATTTCCGGGTACTATTCATGCCGGAATCCGGCGATGGACGGTCGGAGGTGGTAGCCGGCGGTGCGAGGTATCCGGCGAGGTAGGTGGTGGTGGCTTGAGGCGGTGCCGCCGCGTCGGGCGACGCCGGGAAGTGGCCTGCTCGAGCAGGCCACCGTCGGGAATTTCTGGGCAAGGCTGGCCAAGAAAAATTGACCAGCCGGGTTGAGCTGTGCCTAGCTGCCGAGAAAACTCGGCAGCTGTCGGGTGTCGGGTGCCAGCGAGCACCGTGCGCGCCCGTCGGGTGCCGACGCGCACCCGACGCCGTGTTTTCGATCAGAATCTTGTTTTCTTTCCATCGTTCATCCGTATCGAGTCGTCGATGACGAGACGTCGTTGATCGGGGTCCATGGGCCCGATCAAAGTCGACCCTTTGACCAAAATTACCATTTTACCCCTAAACCTAAAACGCTTCATTTGAGCTCGTTTTAACTCCGATTGAGCTCATTCTTTTTACGTTGCGATCCTTATTTCATTTCCTATCTTCTCAGATAATTGGGCAGATCTGACCCTCTCATTTCTTGGACTCCAATCTTTAGATCTCTCGATCTGCCGCATAGTTAACGATCGTACTTTTGTCGGGAACGTTTATAACTTTATTTATACGTTATTAAGGATCTAAGAAACGTCATAACTTATGTAGGCTACTTGTTGGATTGACGTTGAGTTATCTGACCTTTGACACTCGCTACTCGAGCTCTGAGTTATCAGATCATCGGACCTCGCTACTCACGTGGTAACCACCGAACAAGGTGGGGGTAATTTCTAAATCTTAATGTGTTTACAGTTTTCCCTATTATAAAGCATGACTGAGGAATACTAAATGCTGTGAATATACGTGTTGTACCATACTATATACTGTGAAAGAACTTCGGTTCACATTGCATGTTCGGAGAGTCCTACGGGACTGTAAAAAATTTGTCTCTCTCCCTTCTACTACTCTATTGAGGTTTGGTGGTCCTCATGAAGCGCACCAGCGGTATTGAGACCGTTTTATAGGGTAAGACGGGTTGTTCCCGCACCTATCCTTCTTACCATTTCTAATATCTGCTATGCATTTTACTTGCTATGACTTTGTGCCGATTGTTATATATTTGTTAATCTATATATATGTCTGTTGAATGCTATAAGATGCAGACTTTATCCCTACGAGTGTATTCCACGCACTGACCCCCTTAATCTGTACTCACACTACAGGAGCTGGTGAGCATGTTGAACCCTAGGTGGAGAGAGGCGGTGCCGCTTTTGAATCTGTGATTTTTAGGATGTGTCGCACAAACATTTTCAAAACAATATGTTATAAGTTTATTCACGTTTTGTAATTATATTTTGAGTATTCTGTGAACGAGAGATCCTGATGTTATTTCCACTGCGTATGATGTATATTATCAGTAGTGAGACTGATTGCTATCGGTAGAGGCCGATCGTTGTTAAGTGAAAGAATCACTTCGTCCCTTACCTCTTTCTTCTGTCGTCTTTAATCTCTTTCTTTCTGTTGTGTATGCGTCTCTTGCTTTTTCTCTCTTCACGCCCAACGGTAAAACTCTGATAAAATACGAAAAGATTTTGGGGCGTGACAAAATTCTAGCTTCTATAGTCAAAGAAACTACCCGGAATCGAAAACTATTCTTGCTCTAAGCTTCTTGAACCTGTAACGGATCTGGAATGATCCACCAAAAGAGTGTAGATCTTCTCTAATGATGGACGTTCAATTGGATTCTTTTCTGTGCACTGGTGGTACAATTTAACGAGGAATCCAAGCGTATCAAAGTCGCTCTCAAGCTCAGCATCCGACTGAGCCAATGCCTCCAGCTCCTCTGTCAATCTGGGTCATTCTCCCATCTGGAGAAGTTTGTGGATCTCTGATTCTGGCAATTCAGCATAAGGGACTTGTAAAGTCAGCAATTCAAGAAGCACACAGCCAAGAAGGGTACATATGTCATTTTACACCCTAAAAAGTGAAAAAAAAACACAAAAAATCGCAAGAAAGGTGCGTGTATAACACTTCGTTAACATTAACAGAGTTGGGGATTTCGGGCTACATTTAGAAAACCACAAGGGGGTTTCGCGCATTTTTTAAACCACGGGGGATTTTATGCCAAATTTTGAAACCACAAGGGAGTTTCGCACAATTAACCCGATTAATAATTAACATATGTTCTAATATTTCTCCTTTTAAGATAAAAATAGATGAAGAAAACAGGACTATTAAATATTCATAAAGTACACATAATTTAAACATGTACAAAATATTACAAATACTTGAGAAGTATATAACGTATATAAATATATATACAGAATATATTATATACATATATAAAGTATTATAAAGAATAGATACATATGTATTACAATATAAATATAGAGTTATAAAATAGAATTTATATAAATAATAACTCATCAACGCACACACTTTGTTTCCTAATTTTAACTAATTTTCCACCTTAACTTATATATCATTAGTTCATCTAGTCTAGTTCTGCCAACCTTAATGCATCAAATTCAAAATCAGATTTTTCATTCAATAAAAAACCTAAAAAGAACAAATCAACCATATGAAATCTGATAGAATAAAGGGATGTAAACACACAATGACTCTCAAACTATGATAGATAAACTTAGAATTGTGAGATGCAATCATGCCCAAGCAAAAAGCCACAGTAACTAACTCACAGATCACAATACATAATCTACCCAAGCTGAAGCCATGCCAATTACAATACTCAATGACAATTCCCAAAAATGATTAGGGTATTTAAATACCAAACATTAACCCCAAACCCAAACTCAAAGCCCATAGGCTAAAGACTCCTACTACTTAAAAGACTTAAACAGATAAAATCAATTCAAATAACATAAAAGAAGAGCAGAATGATGTGTATCAATATCCTCTAGAAATGAATGAAACACATACTTGAGTTCAACTTCTGGTTTATTGTGTCTTTCAACTTCCTGACATGGAAAATTCTACAGACACACATCAGAAAAGTTACAGATCGGAACAAAACTGAGATGTATTTGAAGAAAAATAATAGAAACTAGCAAATTCTTAAATTATTTGAAATTGAATGCTAAAATATGAAGAAAGCACCTGCAATTGACCAGAAGGAGATTTGCGATGATCTTTCTCCCAAGGGCAAGTCTTCAGACCTTCCAAATGCAAGACCGATTTTTTACACTTCCACTGAAGATCGAGCCACAAATGAGCAATCAGCTAGTAAACAGCCTAGAATTGACAATAAAAAAAGAACCGACGGTCCAGTGGATGCAGCAAAGGAGGATCAAGAGAAAACTGACGGTGCAGTGGCTGCAACAAAGGACCATCACAAAAGAAATGAAGATGCAGTGGCTGCAGCAAAGGAATGGTTTTTGGCTAGGAAGAAATCGAAGGTACAATGAGGTGGTAGTATGCACAGATAAAGCCTTTGATGTCTTCCTGCAAGAGGTCGGAAATCAAGTTGTTTCTGATGATTTCAAAGATGCGGATTGAAATTTTGATCAATTTAATTGTTGGGTGTTTGAAGAAGATGGAGATTGAAGATGAGAATCGATATGAAGAAGAATTTGTTTGAAGAATAATAGGGTTCCTTTTGGGGAGGAAGTACTAATTTGTAATTAATAAAAAATATGGGGGTCTAACTTAAATGTTTTGTTTTGAATTTCTTTTTTTATTTAATTTTTTTATTTAATTCATGGTAAATTTCAGCCCAAAATTCACTCGAGAACTTAATAACGATACAAGTAGCGTTATAATGAAACACATAGCGTTATATGGATAAAAAACTCGAAATCAACATCCGTTTTGTGGAACAATCTCAAAACCATCTTAGATATGTACTCAAGGAATTAATAGTATATTTCAGCTCAAGATTCACTCGAGAACTCAATAACGATACGAGTAGTGTTATAACGAAACACATAGCGTTATATCGATAAAAAACTCGAAATCAACATCCATCTTGCGGGATAATCTCAAAAAATTCTTGGAGTTCGATATACGTTTATTTTATTAGGTCTTGTATGAAAAGAAATTCAAAAGTAAGTGATCTTGTTTAATATGTTTTCATTCTCTTATAGTCAATTGTTCTACTTACTCTCACATTTGATATAAATTGTTGAGATCTATCATAAATAATAATTTTACATTTAAAATTCATCTATACTTAACATAAATCAATTCAAATTTGCACTCGAGGAATTAATTACAAATTTCAACCCAAAATTCACTCGAGAACTCAATAATGATACAAGTACCAATTTTCAGCTGAGTTTCGGCCGATTTTTGCACATGACGTTCGTCTCATCGAGACGAATCTAGGATAGGTCTCGGAATTCAATTCCGATTTCCCGTTCATCGGGAAACGGCGAAAAACCATCTCCAAAACCCTAAACCCTAGCCTTAGTGTTGCGAATGTGATAACGAAGGATTTTGCAGCGAAGTTTCGGGTACTATTCACCGCCGAAATCCGGCGAGGGGTGGCCGGAGGTGGTAGCCGGCGGTGAGAGGTTTCCAGCGGACTTGGTGGCGGCGGTAGAAGGCGGCGCCGCCGCGGTGGTGGCATCGGGAAGAGTGGCTGGCGAGCAGGCCGATGCCGGGAGCCTGCTGCCAGGAAAACTCGACCAGCTACCGAGCGCCGAGAGCCCGCTGTCGAGAAAACTCAATCAGGTGCCGAGCGCTGAGTGCCCGCTGCCGAGATGCCGGGTGTCGCGAGCACGCGCGCGCCCCCCATCGAGTGACGACGCGCACGCAACGCCGTGTTTTCAATCCGAACCTCATTTTTTCCACCGTACATCAACATCGAGTTGTCGTCGACGAGATGTCGTTGATCGAGGGTCGTGGGCCCTGTCAAAGTCAACCCTTTGACCAAAATTATGAAAACGCCCCTCAATCTTAAAATGTTCCGTTTGAGCTCGTTTTAACTCCGATCGAGCTCATGTTTCTTCCGTAGCAACCCTAATCGTTCCCTTTTCGTTATCTTTTGATTAAAATTACCAAAATACCCCTAAACTTAAAATGCTCCATTTGAGCTCGTTTTAACTCTGATTGAGCTCATTCTTTTTCCGTCGTGACCCAAATTTCGTTCTCTATCATCTCAGCTATGTGGACTGATTATCCACCCTCGTTTCTTCAACTCCAATCTTTAGATCTCTAGATTCATCGTGTGTCAACATGGGGAACCCTGAGAGAGAACCGACTACTATCGAGAAGGTGTCGGTAATCAAGAAGTACATGGACCTGTTTCCAAAGAAAACTTGGTCATCCACTGGATCGACAAGTAACATTCGAGATTGATCTCGTCTTAGGATCAACACCAGTGTCAAGAGTTTCTTATCAGATGACACCAAGAGAACTGCAATAGCTGGAGGCCCAGTTACAAGAACCTTTGGACAAAGGCTTCATTAGACCGAGTAGGTCGTCCTGAGGAGTTCAATGCTCCTTGTGAAGAAGAATGATGGAAGCTTACGGATGAGTATGGATTACCGAGAGCAGAACAAGCGGATCATAGAGAACAAGTATCCACTACCTCGAATTGAAGATCTTGTGATCAAATAAGAGGTACCAGTGTGTTCTCGAAGATTGACTTAAAGGTCTGGATCTCACCAAATGAAAGTCAAAGTGGCGGATTCATCTAAGACAGCATTCAAGATAAGAAATGGCCACTACGAGATTGTAGTAATGCCATTTTGACTGAGCATGCCATTTGGACAGAGTAATGCTCCAGCTGTCTTTACAGATTGAATGAATCACGTTCGTCATCCGTATCTCAATCGTTTCGTCATCGTGTTTGTTGATGATATTCTCATTAATTCGTGTGATAAAACGCACCACGAATCATGTCTCAAGAATGCGTTGGAGATTCAACGAAAGGAGTTGTCGCATCCAACAAGAATATCAGAGTACTAGGCGACAACTTTTCCCCCGTCTCTTCAACTCTTTCTCTTTCTCTCTTGTTCTCGATCTCCCTCTCTTTCTTCTTGGTTTTTGATTGAAGACGAACTTAATATCTTAGATGAAGGAATATGACTTTCCAGTGCCACCTACTCCGCAAGTAAACGGTGAAGATGAGAAGTATATAGGATGATTAATACAACGATCAATACCACGAGTTGAGGAAGGAAAGGAATGAGAAACAGAAGTGTGTTTCGGATAGGAAGGATCGAGGAAGAATTGGAGAAGCTCAGGACTGACAAAAGTTCTGAACATAGAACTTAGCCAACTAATCGAGACTTGCAAGTTCCTTGATGAGAAATGGAAAGAACGATGCAACACGGGAATGAGAGAATGAGATTCTGGCAAGGTAGCCAATCTTGTCGTTTCTAAGTACGCGTTCAATTTCGAGGATGAAATTATTTTAAGGGGTAAGGGATGTAGTATCCCGGACCAAAAACAAAGCATAATGGATTAATTAAATATTTAAACCTATAATTTAATAATTAATCGCATATGTGTTGACGTGCGTTTCAGATATATAGTTAAGGCCCGAGTTAGATCGATAATTTTTTTAGACCTGGAACATAGAATATTTTTATACCATGAGATGCGTAATGGAAAAATGAGAATATAGAAACAAACTAGGGGTCAATCGAAGACCCGTAGCTCAAATGGCGAAGAAAAGAGCCAAATACGAAGGTCAGGTAAAATGAGAGGGTAAAATCCGGATGAACGGTAAAACGGAAAAATAATACTTTTATGAATGGTAATTAAAATTTACTTGGTAAATAGTAACTTTGAAAATCTATAAATATGGGCTCAGTCAATTCAAAATTTTCGTTCGGCCGACAAAAACGAAAGCGACGAAAACGAGTAAATCTCTCTCTCCTCTCTTTTTCTTCCCATTTTTCGGTCTCCGGCGCACCACCACCGGCGCTGCCACCGGTGCCGCCGCCGTCGCCGGAAAAGTCATCGGAGTGCCGCCGCCGCCGGTGGCCGGAAAAATTGAAAGTTGTCGGTTTCGGCCGATTTTCGCACACGACGTTCGTCTCGTTGAGACAAATCTAGGATAGATCTCGAAATTCAATTCCGATTTCTCGTTCGCCGGGAAACGGCAAAAAACTGTCTCCAAAACCCTAAACCCTAGCCTTGGTGTTGCGAATGTGATAGCGAAGGATTTTGCGGCGAAGTTTCATGTACTATTCACCATCGGAATCCAGCGAGGGATGGCCGTAGGTAGTAGCCGGCGATGAGAGGTTTCCAGCGGACTTGGTGGCGGTGGTAAAGGGCGGCGCCGCCGCGGTGGTGGCGCCGGGAAGAGTGGCTGGCGAGCAGGCCGACGTCGGGAGTGCCGGGAGCCCACTGCCGAGAAAACTCGACCAGCTGCTGAGTGTCGGGAGCCCGCTGCCGAGAAAACTCAACCAACTGCCGAGCGCCGAGTGCCCACTGCCGAGAAAACTCAACCAGCTGCCGAGCACCGAGTGTCGCGCGCACATGCTCGCGCTCCGTCGGGTGACGACGCGCACGCGACGCAGTGTTTTTGATCCGAACCTCGTTTTTTCCACCGTACATCAACATCGAGTTGTTGTCGATGAGATGTCATTGATCGAGGGTTGTGGACCCTGTCAAAGTCAACCCTTTGACCAAAATTATGAAAACGCCCCTCAATCTTAAAATGCTCCGTTTGAGCTCGTTTTAACTCCGATCGAGCTCATTCTTCTTCCATAGCAACCCTAATCTTTCCCTTTTCGTTACCTTTTGATTAAAATTACCAAAATACCCCTAAACTTAAAATGCTCTGTTTGAGCTCGTTTTAACTCTGATTGAGCTCATTCTTTTTCCGTCGTGACCCAAATTTCATTCTCTATCATCTCAGCTATGTGGACTGATTATCCACCCTCGTTTCTTCAACTCCAATCTTTAGATCTCTAGATCTGTCGTGTGTTTAACGATCATTTTTCCACCGAAAATATTTATAGCTTTAATTATACATTATTAAGGATCTAAGAAACGTTGTAACTCATGTAGGCTACCAGTCGGATTGAACATTGAGACATGAGTTTTGAGACACGAGATCTCTAGTACTTGCTACTCACGTGGTAACCACCGAACAAGATGGGGTAATTTCTATCTCTTTATCTGTTTACAGTTTTCCATATTTAATGCATAATTGGCGGAATACTAAATGTTGTGATTATATGCTATGATTACATGTTCATGTTATACTGTGAAAGGATGTGGGTCCACTTTCATTCCTATGTAGGGTTGGGAGATGCCCGCACCTGAGATTCTGTAGGGTCGGGAGATACCCGTACCTGAGATATTGTAGGGTCGGGTGATGCCCGTACCTGAGATTCCGTAGGGTCGGATGATACCCATACCTGAGATTTAGTAGGGTCGTGTGATACCCGCACATGAGATTTGTAGGGGTAAGTCAGGTAATACCTATACTTGAGATTTGTAGGGGTAAGACGGGGGATACCCGCACCTGAGTTGGGTTACGAATTACATGATATGCCTTTTATGTGCTGTGACAACGTGACTGAATGTTACCTTTTCAGTATAATATATCTATTAATTGTTATAAGAGGTGGATTTCACCCCACGAGTGTATTCAACGCACTCACCCCTTAATCTGTACTCATACTATAGGAACTGATGGGCTTGATGAACCGTAGAAGGAGAGATGAGGTGTCATATCTGGACCTGTTTTGTTAAGTTGGTGTCACACAATATTTTCAAACAATGCTTTAATTAATTCATGTGTTGTAATAAGGTTGTATATGTTTCGGATGGGGATCCTGATGATTTAATTCTGCTGCTTTGTTATGTTGTAATTATCGGTATTGAGACCGATTGTTACCGGTATTGAGACCGAGTGTTGAAATGTGAATGTTTCACATCGTCCCTTATCTTTTTCTTCTGTCATCTTCTACTACTTCTTTCTGTGTGTAAAAAAAATATGTCCCTTATCTTTTCTTTCTTCACGCCCGTGGGAAAACTCTGATATTTTTTACCAAAAGATTTCGGGGCGTGACAATCAATATATCTTGTTCAACTTCTGATCTAAGGCAAGGGATTAGTACATGTACTGTGGTAGTGGCCTATGCCGGAGCATCTGCTACACTTTCTTACTTTGGTGGACTTGTTTTTTTTGTTGCACTTGTATAACTCTCTGGAAGACTTCTTCCTTTGCTTTGGTGGTCGTCCACTTGGTTGCTTCGTTGATGGACACAACACAACTTTAGAACTAATATTTTTCGGAAGTTGCCAGTCATCTTGAACAGGTAATGGGTACACAAATTTAGAATAAGAGTTCCTCCAATAAGATGTTATATAAAAGGCGGAGCACAACTTATATGCATCACATCCATCATATTTACAAATAGCAATAACATGTGCACAAGGAAATCTTTCCAAATCAAACTATCTACATGTGCATGTCAAACCTTCCAAATTAACAATATGTGCATCGGACTCATTCTTTACTTCAAATTCTTTGGGAGAAATTGGAACAACCTTCATGCCGTGAGACTCGTTGTACACCTTGCACATTTTCTTCTCCAGCTGTGGTGTGAGATAACTACTACAATTTTCTGCACAAATATGTCTCTCATGATACAATCAATGCAACATGGCTCTAATATGTTCAATCAAATCCAGGATAGGAAAATCACGAGCATTTTTCAAAGCTGAGTTCAAGGATTCTGCACTGTTGGTCATCATAATATTATAGTGTATACCTTTACTATGAGCTCTATTCCAGACACTAACACCTCCAACCTCCACTTCAAGATAATTTCTAATTTCTTCATGCAACCCACAAAGAGCAGTCATATTTTTCTCAAAATCCATCACATTATAAGCTTCTGCTGTTCTCCAAAATAATGTTCCAAAATCTGTTCTTGGAAATTTTTTCTTCAAATTATTTTGCAAGTGCCATATGCAGTGCACATGATGGGCTAAACCATACACTTTCCTAAAAGCAGTAGGATACTTTTACCACGATCAGATATAATTACAATCTCATCCGAATCTCCAGTTATGTGATCATTCAACATACAAAAGAACCAAGTCCATGAAGCTTCATTTTCAGAGTCAACTACAGCCCATGCAAGAGGATAAATTTGCAAATTCGCATCTTGACACGTGGCAACAAGCAGAGTACCTTTATATTTGTTTATTAGAAGTGTACCATCAAACGAAATTACCCGTCTAAGTAAAGTTTGAAATCCATATATGCTCGAACCTAAGGTCATGAAAAAATACTTGAAGTGTTTGTCATCCCATGTTTCAATGAATGTTAATGTACCCGGATTTCTTTCCTTCAAAACATGGCAATGAGACTCCAAGGCAGCATAACTTTCATCTGAAGTCCCCCATACTCGAGATACTGCATAATCTTTAGCCATGAAAGCCTTGGTGTAACTTATCGTTATATCAAACTCACGATGAATGTCATTGATAATGTTTCTTGGATTGTATATTAAGGTAGGATCTTCGAACTTGGCACTGATGTGAGACCCAATCATTGAATGAGTAGCATGTCTATGATCTCGATGTCGGACACTCATGGAACATGTGTGAAAGACAACATACTTCCGAATATCAAACATATTAGACTCTTTCATCTTCGTGGCTCTCAACATCTAATTGCATTTTTCATCAAGACAAGTGATAAAATAAAGAGTCTTGGTTGATCTCTTCACCTTAAACTCAAAGTGGCCTCTCAAAGACAGAAGTTGCATCTTTGATATCAAAGTCTTCTTGGATGAGAAAATTTGCTTAACTTGTACATCTTCTTTCTCAGGAATTCTTGTTGATGATACAGGTTGAATGGGTGCTAAATTAACAATCAAATTCGGAGCATCCATGGATATATACAATTCTTCACAATTGCTCACATCAACATTATTATCAACCCGAACATCTGATGTTTCAACAACCTGCTCAACAAGAAAATCATTGTCATCTTGAACGACGTCACCGACAAATAGTTCCCCAAATTTCTCTCCTTCAGGATTTTGCATTTCAGTAACTATATTCAAATCGGCACAATCAAGATCGTTTGTGTCTCTACTTCCAAGGGAATCAATTTTATGATTCTGAACCACATCATGATCTAATTGAACTCCATATGCTAAAGTATTTGCATCCTGATCACTCAAGTTTTCATTAAATTCCAAGATATCTTTTGTTAAGATAGTAACACAAAGTGTGACTTCTTTACAAACAGATATATACCACAACACATTATTATCACTGTCAATCTTCATTGGTTGGATAGGAAGATTAGACATCCCGGGAACAAGTGCTGCAAACTCCATCTTTTGAAGTCTAATATCTATGTCCAATGCTTCTTCTACTTTCTTATATAATTCTGCATACAAAATGAACTTTGAAACCAAGAGCAGTGTCAAATTCTTTTCAATGTTCCCCTTGTACTTCCAACTCCATCCAACATCAGCCTTCTCCTCAAAAACTACATCATGACATACTGTAATCCACATTGTAACATTAATATCCATGACTGCATATTACGTTAAAAAATCCACATTAATCTATAAATTATTTAAATATATCAAACTTTACAGAAATAACCACAATAATTATAAAGCGAACTAAATAATTATTATATGTGCATATAATAGTAGAATCATAACAAGAATGACGTATCGTTATTCATAACATATAACATCCTCAGAGTTGTTATGACAAAGTTACACGTCGTTATGAAAAAATTAGAATAGGAAGAGAGTCTTAAAACCAAAAAATGACATAAATCCTTGAATAAGATAAAAATATAATATGATTGTTTTTCATAAAATTCAGAAACACGATAACGATACAGTGTCGTTACGAATTAAATATAACAACTGAAGATTCGTTATGACAGTATCCAAACAAAAAAATAATGAAATAACCACAATAATTATAATGCGAGCTAAACAATTATTATATGTGCATAAAATAGCAGAATCATAACAAGAATGACGTATCGTTATTCATAACATATAACATCCTTAGAGTCATTATGACAAAGTTACATGTCGTTATGAAAATTTAGAATAGGAAGAGAGTTTTAAAACCAAAAAATGACACAAATCCTTGAATAAGATAGAAATATAATATGATTGTTTTTCATAAAATTCAGAAACACGATAACGACACAGTGTCGTTACGAATTAACTATAACGACTGAAGATTCGTTATGACAGTATCCAAACAAAAAAATAATGATTTCATCAAAAATTTGTGTTCTATAATTGCATTGTAGGATTTTATAATCACAAAAGCATACCCATGTTTGTATGGTCATAAATCATACCTTTTTTTCCAAAGAGAAGTTTTTCAATGAATCTCTTACAATGTGCCTCCTTTTTTTGAGATTGAGATCATCAATGCCATAAATTTTCAGAAAGTAAATAAAATGAGAGTGTCAAACTCAGGAATTAACATCAATGGGATTGATCAGTTTTTAAAAGTGAAAGGAAATGCAAGAATGATCAAAAAAATTCTTCCCCCTCATATCAGACGTGTTTTTGTTGATGGGGTTTCTTCTGGGCTAATAAAACTTCTTCATATTTATTAAAAACTCCCACAACTTTTTTTTTTTTACAAAATTTACCCTATCTCAAGTCAAAGGCTATTTACCTAAAGATTTGTAAATGAGGTCTCTTAAAATAATTATTTATGTGAATTGGTCTCTTTAAATAAACCAGTGTTCTAAAATTCGGCCTAGGCGGCGCCTAGGCGCTAGGCGGCCCCTAGCCGTACTGATTTTTGCCTGTTCGGTCACCTTAGACGCTAGGCGGAACAATTCGGCCCTAGGCGGTCTAGGCAGCCCTATTCGGCCCTAGGCGGTCCAGGCGCCAAATACTTTAATTTTTTTTTCTTTACATTTTTTACTTTTTTTTTCACTTTTTAGCAAAATGATGATATTATTAATGTATTATAGTCTTCTATCCAATTAATATTAATTAATTAGATATAGAAAAAAAATTCACAAATTGAAAAATACAAATAAAAATAATTTTATAAATGAGATATGATGTTTTTACTTGTCCTTTTATATAAAACCAAAACAATATAATATAAGAGTTCCAACAATATTTTATAAGGATAAAAAATTAAGAAAAATAGGTAAAATAATAAAAAATCTATTTAATTTAGATATGCCGCCTAGGCGCCTAGCGCTAGGCGCCAGTCAAGCGTCCGACTAGCGCCTAGCGAATTTTAGAACACTGAAATAAACCCTCCTTTTTTTTTTTCTTAAATTGAGTCAAAGGGCTATTCCCACAATTTTTTTTTTTGTTGAAGATGTTATCTCGGCTAATTTCCCATAAAAAAATGAGCGAGAGAATCACAAATACTGAATCAAATTTTACCAAAAATTAGTTTGAAATCTATTGATTTGTTTTACGAATCCACATTATACATTGAAGGAATCCTAGATCCATTCTTTTAAAATTAGTTTGGATTTCAAATCTCTCTAATCCAGTGATGCTTAAAGAACATGAAATCGAATTTGAAAATTCCAGGTTGTCATGCCCTGAACCCAAGTGTGTTGTATCTTTTCGGATGAAGGCCCCACTACTCTTGGCAGAGATCACCACTCGTAATCTGCGATACCTGTAATTCGCCTTCTTCCTTTGAGCACATCAAAAAAATCTAAACTTTTGTTTGCACGTTTATTGTACTCCTTTACAGTCAACTTAGCAAGCAACACCGCAAATGAATTATTGTTGTCAGTGATCGACGACCACCCGCCAGGAAGGATTGGTGACAACCAAAATGCATCTCATCAAAATTAACCTAGAATATTTTTCGGATTTCCAAAATTTGAAGAGAGATGTGAGAAATATGGGGAATCTTGAATGTGCAACTGAAAAAAGGCTGAAACTAAAGGGGGGAGGGGGAACCAAATTGGAGATTTGAGGTAACAAACGTGAATTTCCTCCAAAAATCCTTAGGTTGGATGTTAAATGTAAGGTATCAAATGTATTATTATTTCAAATATTGGGTATTAACTTTGTGAGCACAAAATATGGGATATCAGAGTTAAAAAATGGAATAGTTTAGATTCCAAAATTTTAATTAACCCGAAAATAAATATGTAGTCCTTCCAGAAATTTATATTTGGGATTTTAATACACAAGTATCATTTAGTACCTTCTGCTAAGGTTTATATTGGGTTTTCATATTTTGTTGTAAAAATTGAGCAATTAAACTTTCCTTTTTATTTGAGTGAAATTTATATTTGGGATTTTAATACACAAGTATCATTTAGTACCTTCTGCTAAGGTTTATATTGGGTTTTCATATTTTGTTGTAAAAATTGAGCAATTAAACTTTCCTTTTTATTTGAGTGAAATTTATACTTGGGATTTTAATACACAAGTATCATTTAGTACCTTCTGCTAAGGTTTATATTGGGTTTTCATTTTTTGTTGTAAAAATTGAGCAATTAAACTTTCCTTTTTATTTGAGTTTAATTTTATATTTTTGTGTTTGAAAAAAAGACCCGATTAATTAAAAGTACATACGAGGAGACAATCAAATCAAAATGAAAGTAATTATATGATAGAAGATAATTATTACTCAGAATATTTGGATAAAAATAAACACAAAATATTGATTTTTATTTAAGTATTATTTACAATTTTGTAACAAACGTACAACATAAATAACTATATGATGTGAATTTTAGTACGAATTGTTAGCATAAAATGTTTTTTTTGAAATATCTATTATTTTAATAGATAGAATTAAATATATATATATATATATATATATTAGATTTGATTAGGTATACACATGAAGAATACATATCGTGACTTCTTTAATTTTTCATATTTTTTATTTTTAATATTTTGTATTGTTATATAAAAATATGAAAAATTAAAGAAGTGCACACGTGCGTATTCTTAAGTACTTACCTCATCAAATCTCTCTATATATTAAAAACATATTTGTGTGTGTTTTTTAATCATAAAATGTAAATTTACCTGGTATTTCATCAAAGGAAATGAGACTGAGTTTATGGTCTTTTAGCAATGGCCTATACTGAACAAGCACATCATAGTGTTTTGTGTGGGCCACAAGGCCCACAACACCGAAATCACGAGAGTGATCTATGTTGCCGCCTTCAATCAAATGTTGTTCTCCCCCAACTACGCTAACAAAAATCAAGGTTTTGTTAGACTTTTTGTTGTATTTTTCCACGGCAGATTTTGCAATGAATACCACTTTTAGAGTCTTTTACGTTAATAGTTGGCTCTGGAAAGGAGCCAACAATTGGCATGGCTAAATCCATTAGAATCAAAAGAACTATTAATAGAAGTGAGTGATATTTGAGCACCATGTTTCTTTTGTTTTTGTTTCTTGGTTTGATTTTGTCAGTCTATTTTATAAGAAGTGAACAATTAAATTGATAGTGATCTGATGTATTGTGCTATGCAAATTATATTGATAGTTGATTTAATCTTTAGGATTTTTTTACATGTGTCATTCAAGGTTTTAAGGATTTTATCATGGTCAAAAAGTAAAAAAATTCGCTATGATATCACAACTGATTTCCAATATTTTAAATACAAAAAAACATTTGTATACATTATGGTGAAGAGAAGAAAAATTTACTATGTGTTAATGTAGCGTCCCCAACCAAAAATGAAGCATAATTTATTAATTAAATATTTAAACACATGATTTAATAATTATGTGTGTATATTTTGACTGTTTATTTAATTATGTGCGTTTCAGATACGTGTTTAATGCACGATTTAGATCGATAATTTTCTTAGACATGCAACATAGGATATTTTTATATCATTAGATGCGTATTGTAAAAACGAGAAGATAGAAACGAACTAGGGGTCAAACGGAGACACGTAGCTCAAACGGCGACGAAAAAGGCAAAACACGAAGTTTCGGAAAAACCGAAAGATATTTACGGTGAATAGTAAATGGAGATTTTTACGGTGAATAGTAACATGGACTTTTCAACCCGATGAACAGTAACCGAGATATTTCTCGTGAATAGTGTTTTCAAAAATTCTATAAATAGGGGTGTTTTCGATTCGAAAATCACCGTTTTCCCAAACGAGCCGAAAGCGACGAAAACTTGTAAGTCTCTCTCTCTTCTCTCTCTCTTTCCGATATTCTATCTCTGGCGCCGCCGCCAGCGGTGGTCGGAAAATTTCAACTTTGTCGGTTTCGGCCGATTTTCGCACATGACGTAGGTCTGAACGAGACAAATCTAGGATAGGTCTCGGAATTCAATTTCGATTTCTCATTCGCCGGAAAATGGTGAAAAACGAGCTGCAAACCCTAAACCCTAGCTTTCTAACACCTTTCCTCTCTCCTCTGTCTTCTCACTCCTCTTCACCGGAGCTGCTGCCGGAGGTCTACCGGTGGTGAGGGGGTGTCGCTGGAGAGCCGGCGCCGTCATGGGTGGCGGCGCCAGAGCTGAACAAATTGTGTGTGTGTGTAGTGTGTGTTTTACATGTTGTTGTTGTTGTGGGCGGCGCTGGGTGGCGCCGCCGTGTGGAAACTGGTAGCCGGTGCTGGTGATGCGCCGACGAGGGCCTAGGAGTGGTGGCCGGCAGTAGGTGGCCGTGGGCCAAGGCAGTATTTATGTGTGTGTGTTATACGTGTGTGTGTGTATGCGTGGGTGTATATGTGTGTGTTGTTGGGGGTTTGGGCTGGGTTTGGAAGGTCGCCGGCCAGGGGTCTGGGAAGGGTCGCCGGCGACTGGAAGTCGTCGGCCTGTGTTTGGTTGGTAGGTTTTGGTTTTGTATACGTGTGTGTCGAAGGGTTTTGTGGCGGATTTTCGGGTACTATTCATGCCGGAATCCGGTGAGGGATGACTGGAGGTCGTAGCCGACGGTGCAGGCTCTTCGGTGGACGAGGTGGCGGCGGCACAGGGCGGCACCGCCGCAGCTGGTGACGTCGGGAAGGTGGCTGGTCAAGTAGGCCCGGTGTTGGGTAGCCTAGGCACGAGCTGCCGAGAAAACTCGACCAGCTGCCGAGCGAAGCTACCCGCTGCCAAGAAAACTAGGCAGCCGCCGAGACGCGCGCACACGCTGCCGAGAAAACTCGGCAGCTATCGAGACCCGTTACCCCCGCTGCCGAGAAGTGTCGAGGTTGCAGGTTTTCCCACCCGGCGCCGGGTGTGCGCGTGTTCCGTCGCACGCGACACCGTGTTTTCAATCCGAACCCCACTTTTTCCGCCGTACATCAACATCGAGTCATCGTCGATGAGATGTCGTTGACCGAGGGTCATGGGCTCGGTCAAAGTCAACCCTTTGACCAAAATTACAAAAATACCCTTAAACTTAAAATGCTCCGTTTGAGCTAGTTTTAACTCCGATCGAGCTCATTCTTTTTCCGTCGTGACCCAAATTTCATCCTCTATCATCTCAGCCAATTGGACTGAACTTTTATCCTCATTTCATCGACCTCAATCTTTAAATCTCTCGATCCGTCACGTTTTTAATGATCGTCTTTCCACCGGAAACGTTTGTAGCTTTAATTATACATATTAAGGATCTAAGATATACTGTAAATTTGTGCAGGCTACTTGTTGGATTGAGCATTGGGTTATCTGATCTTTGGTACTCGCTACTCGAGCTCTGAGTTATCTGATCTTTGGTACTCACAACTCACATGGTAACCACCGAACAAGGTGGGGGTAATTTCTAAATCTTTATGTGTTTACAATTTCCCTATTATGAAGCATGAATGAAGAATACTAAATGTTGTGAATATACGTGTTGTGCCATACTTTATACTGTGAAAGGACTTCGATTCACATTGCATGTTCGGAGGGTCCTATGGACCGTAAAAAATTGTCTCCCTCCCCTTCTACTACTCTGTGAGGTTTGGTGGTCCCTTAAATACACCAGCGGTATTGAGACTGTTATATAAGGTAAGATGGGGAATTCCCGCACCTATCCTTTCCTTGCAATTTCTAATATCTGCTATGCATTTTACTTGCTATGACTTCGTGCCGATTGTTACATATGTTGATCTGTATATATCTGTCAAATGTTATAAGATGCGGACTTCATCCCCACGAGTGTATTCCACGCACTCACTCCCTTATTTTGTACTCACACTACAGGAGCTGATGAGCATGATGAACCCTAGATGGAGAGAGGTGGTGCTATATCTGGATTTATATGTTTAGTAGGTGTCACACAAACATTTTCAAACAATGATTTAAATTGATATACATTTTGTAATAATTTGATACATGTTTCGGATGTGAGATCCTGATGGTTAATTAAGCTGCTTTGTTATGTTGTAATTATCGATATCGAGACCGATTGTTATCGGTATTGAGACGTTGATATGTGAATGTTTCACATTGTCTCTTATCTCTTTCTTCTGTTGTCTTCTACTACTTCTTTTGTTGTCTCTTACTATTTCTTCTTCACGCCCAAAGCAAAACTCTGATATTTTTACGAAAGAAAATAGGGCGTGACAGATGGTATTAGAGCAATGTTCTAACGTTATGAACTTGCTCAGACTGGTTTTAAAAGTGGGAAACGTGATTTCAAAAGTGTGATTTTAAAACGTGGTCGGGTTTTCGAAAAGAAATAGATAGGCACTATCTTCTCTCCATAGGTGACCCTCCCTGATTGTAAGACTTGCAGAATAAATGTTTATCGGTATCATGGTATCTGTTATTAGTTTATCTGTTGATATAGATTGTTGGGTTACGTGGGATATATTATAAGGGGTTAGTTTCGTATGTCATTTATAGAATGATATGCCACGAGGACGACCACGAAGGGATAAGCAGTCAATGGAGAATTCATCTGATCACGACATAAACGCCGCGAGAAGAGACTTGGAATCTGTACTGGAAAGCTTAGCTCGACAATATGAGACCGCACAAGCTATGCCGCCACCATCATTTAGAAATGATGTTAATCGAATCGTTGAACAGTTCCGACAATTCGATCCACTGACCTTCAACGGAGAAGGAGAACCAATCAAAGTTGAGGAATGGCTAAGGACGTTGGATCAACTCTTTAGACTTTTGGCATGCACAAAAGAGCAGAAGATCTCCTGTGCCGTTTTACAACTCACCAAATGAGCCAACTATTGGTGGGAGAGACAAGAAAGGACCATGTCACCGGAATTTAGGAGCGTTATGTCTTGGGGAGTCTTCAAGGAGTTGGTTAAATAGGAATATCTGCATCAGTTGTACCGTGACCAAAAAGAGGCAGATTTCATACGTATTCGTCAAGAGACCACCTCCGTAGAAGAATACGTGAAGTGATTCAACCGACTAAGTAGGTACGCACCCCATCTGGTGGATACTAATGCCAAGAAGGTCCGACACTTTGAGAGGGGTCTTCGTTGGGAGATCAGCTCTATTCTGGCAGGACATGGTGAAATGTCCTATGCCGTGATCGTTGAGAGAGCTCAAGAGATCGATTTTCGTCTCTACTTAGACGTGATGCCACCTAAGAGAATGGAGGTGGCGATAGGAAAGAGGAAATGGATCGGTACTAGTCAGGACTTCGGCCAGCATAAGTTCCCACGAGCCAGCAATGTCTCGTTCTTCCCTACTCCCAGGCTAGGGAACTCATGTTCAAACTGTGGAAAGTCGCATGCGAGACCCTGTCTCCATGGAACTCGGAATTGTTATAAGTGTGGAGAACCCGGACATATAGCGCGTGAATGTCTGAAGTTTAAGAACCTAGTGGCTACATCACCGAGACCAGGGAACTCCTATTCCAAGTGTAGAAAATTACACAGCGGACCGTGCCAATAGGAGACACGAGGTTGCTACCGGTGTGGAGTGCCAGGACACATCTCCACAAACTGTCCAAGGTTTAGAAACCCACCAGCTATCACACTAAACTCAATGGTTGCAACACTGAAGCAAGGAAACCGAAATTGTTATGAGTGTGAGAGACCGGGACACATTGCAGTTAACTATTGGAAATTAAGAATCCAATAGCTGCAACACAAAGGCCAAAGCTAGGAACAGACGATGCTTGAGCGTTCTCCCTCACTCACTCAAAGACTCCCGAGAGATAGATTACAGACGATGAACTTTTAGTATTCTATATGTATATGTATAGGGTAGTTTTTACATCATAAATAGTATACATATACCTTTTGATATGGTGTAGTGCTACCTTTATTATGTTCTTATGTATTTATGCACATATATTACTCGCGTATCTTAAGGAGTATATGTTTACGCCTCTTCATATGTACCGCGTTATTTTCCTATACCTATAGTATTATTATGTAATCTCAACGACTTATACATATATATATATATCGTAACAGAATTATGTCGAGAGGAAGACCTCAAAAGGAGCAACCTCAGCCGGCCAATCAGCCGAAAAGGGAGGAGAACGCCAATGTAGGGGACTTGGTTACAGTGCTACGAGGGTTAGCACAACATTTCGAAGTAAACCGAGTCGTCCCACAGTCAGTAAGAACCGACCCGAATCTCATCTATGAACAGTTTCGATGATTTAACCCACCAACTTTTGATGGGAAGAGGGAGCCAACTGACGTGGAAGAGTGGCTAAGATCACTCGACCGATTATTTGGACACCTAACGTGCTCCAAGGAATAGATGGTCAGCTGTGCCATCTTCCAGCTCACTGATGAGGTGAGTCACTGGTGGGACTCGTATGAGCGAACTCTGTTACTGGCTCAAAGAGAGGGGATGTCGTGGGAGGAGTTCAAGAAAGTGGTTTCGCATCACTTCATCCCTCAATCGTACCGGGACAAGAAGGAGACAGAGTTCCTTCATCTCCGACAGGAAAGCTTGACTGTGGGATATTATGAGCGGCAGTTCAACTATCTGAGCCTGTATGTTCCACATTTGGTGGATACCGACCTCAAGAAGGCTCGAAGATTTGAGAAGGGCCTTCGTTCGGAGATTAGCTCGATTCTGGCTGGGCAAGAAGCGATGACCTACGCAAGTGTCATCGAGAGAGCCTAGGAGATCACCTCCCGGATGGGTTTGGATACTGCACCCCTTGAGAAAGTTTTCCCGGCTCCTGCAAAGAGAAAGTGGACTGGCCCGAGCCAGAGTTTTACCCCAAATAAGTTTCCAAGGGCAAACAATATTTCACTCATTCCTACTTCCCGACCCGCAAACCCGTGCCCAAGATGTAGGAAAGTGCACTCAAGACCATATCAACCAGAAGCACAGAACTGTTTCACCTATGGGGCACCGGGGCACATAGCGGCCAACAGCTGGAGGGTGAGAAACGCGCCAACTACAACCCCGAACTCGAGGCCGGTGAAAGGCAGAGCACAGGCTTACGCCCTTAATCACCTAGAAGCTGCAGAGGGAGCAGAGATGATGACAGGTACGTTACCAGTATGTGATATACCTGCTCTCATCCTATTTGATATTGGAGCGAAATGCTTCTTTATATCTGTCAACTTCTGTATATTACTGAAGCATGAAGACGGTAGGATAATCGCTCAAACTTTAGAAGTTAACATTCCTTCAGGAAAGACGGTACGAACAAAAAACACTGGTGTCAAGAGCTCTTTATTGGATGGCACCGAAGGAATTGCGAGAACGGAAGGTTCAGTTATGAGAACTTTTTGGACAAAGGCTTTATTAGATCAAGCATGACGCCCTGAGGAGTTCCAGTGCTTCTTGTGAAGAAGAAGAATGGAAGCGTTCGGATGGGTATGGATTACCGAGAGCGGAACAAGCGGACCCTAGAGAACGAGTATCCACTGCTTCGAATTGAAGATCTTTTGATCAAATAAGGGGTACCAGTGTGTTCTCAAAGATTGACTTAAGGTCTGGATCTCACCAGATGAAAGTCAAAGTTACGGATTCATCTAAGACAGCATTCAGGACAAGAAATGACCACTACGAGTTTGTAGTAATGTCATTTGGACTGAGTAATGCTCCAGCTGTTTTTATGGATTTGATAAATTGCGTTCTCCATCCGTATCTCGATCTTTTCGTCATCATGATTCAATGACGATATTCTCATCAATTCATGCGATAGAACGCACCACGAATTATATCTCAAGAATGCACTGGGGATTCAGCGAAAGGAGTTGCGCATGCAGCTAAATCCTCTTGTTGGATGCGACAACTTTCCCCTCGTCTCTTCAACTCTTTCTCTTTTTCTCTCTTGTTCTCGCCCTCTCTCTCTTTCTTCTTTGTTCATGATTGAAGACAAACTTATTTTCTTTGACGGAGGAATACGACTTTCCAGCGCCAACTATTCATTATCCTACTCCGCAAGTAAATGGTGAAGACAAGAAGTGTATAGGATGATTAATATAATGAACAATATTATGAGTTAAAGAAGGAAATGAATGAGAAATAAAAGTGTGATCCGGATAGGAAGGATCGAGAAAGAATTGGAAAAGCTCAAGACTGGCGAAAATTCTGAACATAGAGCTTAGCCAAATAATCGAGGCTTGCAAGTTCCTTGACGAGAAATGGAAAGAAAGAAGCAACAAGGGGATAAGAGAACGAGAGTTTTGACAAAATACCTAGTTTCGCCGATCTTAGTACACGTTTAATTTCGAGGACGAAATTCTTTCAAGGGGTAAGGGATGTAGCGTCCCGGACCAAAAATGAAGCATAATTTATTAATTAAATATTTAAACACATGACTTAATAATTATGTGCGTATATTTTGACTGTTTAATTAATTACGTGCGTTTCAGATACGTGTTTAATGCACGATTTAGATCGATAATTTTTTTAGACATGCAACATAGGATATTTTTATATCATTAGACGCGTATTGGAAAAATGAGAAGTAGAAACAAACTAGGGGTCAAACAAAGACCCGTAGCTCAAACGGCGATGAAAAAGGCAAAACACGAAGTTTCGGAAAAATTGAAAGATATTTACGGTGAATAGTAAACGGAGATTTTTACGGTGAATAGTAACATGGACTTTTCAACCCGATGAACAGTAACCGAGATATTTCTCGTGAATAGTGTTTTTGGAAATTCTATAAATAGGGGTGTTTTCGATATGAAAATCACCGTTTTTCCGAACGAGCCGAAAGCGATGAAAACTTGTAAGTCTCTCTCTCTTTTCTCTCTCTTTCCGATATTCTGTCTCCGATGCGCCGCCGCCGCCGGTGGCCGGAAAATTTCAACTTTGTTGGTTTCGGTCGATTTTCGCACACGACGTAGGTCTCGACGAGACGAATTTAGGATAGGTCTTGGAATTCAATTCCAATTTCTCGTTCGCCGGAAAACGGCGAAAAATGGGCTCCAAACCCTAAACCTTAGCTTTCTACCACCTTTCCTCTCTCCTCTGTATTCTCACTCCTCTTTGCCAGAGCTGCTGTCGGAGGTCCACCGGTGGTGAGGGGGTGTCGTTGGAGAGCCGACACCGCCGTGGGTGGCGGCGCTGGAGCTGAACAGATTGTGTGTGTAGTGTGTGTTTTGCATGTTGTTGCTGTTGTGGGCGGCGCTGGGTGGCGCCGCCATGTGGAAACTGGTGGCCGGTGCTGGTGATGTATCGGCGAGGGCTTGGGGGTGGTGGCCGACGGCAGGTGGCCGCGAGCCAAGGCAGTATTTATGTGTGTGTGTTATACGTGTGTGTATATGCGTGGGTGTATATGTGTGTGTTGCTGGGGGTTTGGGCTGGGTTTGGAAGGTCGCCGGCCGGGGGTCTGGGAAGGGTCGCCGGCGACTGGAAGTCGCCGGCAGGTATTTGGTTGATAGGTTTTGGTTTTGTATACGTGTGTGTCGAAGGGTTTTACGGCGGATTTTCGAGTACTATTCATGCCAGAATCCGGCGAGGGATAGCCGGTGGTGCAGGCTCTCCGGTGGACGAGGTGGCGGCGGCTCAGGGCGGCGCCGCTGCAGCTGGTGGCGTCAGGAAGGTGGCTGGTCGAGTAGGCCCGGCGTCGGGTGGCCTGGGCACAAGCTGCCGAGAAAACTCGACCAGCTGCCGAGTGAAGCTACCCGCTGCTGAGAAAACTCGACAGCTGCCGAGAAGCCGCCGAGACACGCGCACACGCTGCCGAGAAAACTTGGCAGTCGCCGAGCCACCTGTCGAGTGAAGTTACCCACTGCCGAGACCCACTCCCCCTGCTGCCGAGAAGTGCCGAGGCCGCCGGGTTTTCCCACCCAGCGCCGGGTGCGCACGTGCCCCGTCGCACGCAACGCCGTGTTTTCGATCCGAACCCCGTTTTTTCCACCGTACGTCAACATCAAGTCGTCGCCGATGAGATGTCATTAACCGAGGGTCGTGGGCCCGGTCAAAGTCAACCCTTTGACCAAAATTACCAAAATACCCATAAACTTAAAATGCTCCGTTTGAGCTCGTTTTAACTCCGATCGAGCTCATTCTTTTTCCATCATGACCTAAATTTCATCCTCTATCATCTCAGCTAATTGGACTGAACTTTTATCCTCATTTCTTCAACCTCAATCTTTAGATCTCTCGATCCGTCACGTTTTTAATGATCGTTTTTCCATCGGAATGTTTATAGCTTTAATTATACATATTAAAGATCTAAGATATACCGTAAACTTGTGCAGGCTACTTGTTGGATTGAGTGTTGGGTTATCTGATCTTTGGTACTCGCTACTCGAGCTCTGAGTTATCTGATTGAGTGTTGGGTTATCTGATCTTTGGTACTCGCTACTCGAGCTCTGAGTTATCTGATCTTTGGTACTCACAACTCACATGGTAACCACCGAACAAGGTGGGGGTAATTTCTAAATCTTTATGTGTTTACAGTTTCCCTATTATGAAGCATGAATGAGGAATACTAAATGTTGTGAATATACGTGTTGTGCCATACTTTATACTATGCCATACTTTCTAATATCTGCTATGCATTTTACTTGCTATGACTTCGTGCCGATTGTTACATATGTTGATCTGTATATATCTGTCAAATGTTATAAGATGCGGACTTCATCCCCACGAGTGTATTCCACGCACTCACTCCCTTATTTTGTACTCACACTACAGGAGCTGATGAGCATGATGAACCCTAGATGGAGAGAGGTGGTGTTATATCTGGATTTATATGTTTAGTAGGTGTCACACAAACATTTTCAAACAATGATTTAAATTGATACACGTTTTGTAATAATTTGATACATGTTTCGGATGTGAGATCCTGATGGTTAATTAAGCTGCTTTGTTATGTTGTAATTATCGGTATCGAGACAGATTGTTATCGGTATTGAGACCGAGTGTTGATATGTGAATGTTTCATATTGTCTCTTACCTCTTTCTTCTGTTGTCTTCTACTACTTTTTTTGTTGTCTCTTACTATTTCTTCTTCACGCCTAAAGCAAAACTCTGATATTTTGATACATGTTTCGGATGTGAGATCCTGATGGTTTATTTCCACTGTTTTGTTATGTTGTAATTATCGGTATCGAGACCGATTGTTATCGGTATTGAGACCGAGTGTTGATATGTGAATGTTTCACATTGTCTCTTACCTCTTTCTTCTGTTGTCTTCTACTACTTCTTCTGTTGTCTCTTACTATTTCTTCTTCACGCCCAAATCAAAATTCTGATATTTTTACGAAAGAAAACGAGGCGTGACAGTTAAAGACCACAACTGATTTATAGTATTATAACCACATAAACATATATATTTAATTTTCATAGTTGGTACAGTTATTCTTTGGTAATTTATAATATTTGGTAATTTTATTTCACATAGGGCATCAACACACTTATACTTTTACCTATTATAGCAAGTACGTGGCTCGACTTACCCTAGGCAAAGAGGTTTGTGTCCTTCCATTTTTGAATCTTTTAACTAATTGTATTTGGACATTTTATTTAGTGTGGATAACAATTTTAATAATTTTAATTTATTTAGGTTTCTAAAAAAAATTCAAATTTATAATACATATGGACTTCGTACAATGGCAGGTATTTCTGTGAACTTGGAGCATCTTAAATTTGAGTCTCCTAAAACCCATTGACGAAAAAAAAAAAAACTACATTTATTTTTTAATAGAAAGTTACTCATTATTTTGAGCTCACATATAATTGATGTAATTGACGGAAAAAACACAACATTTAGTTAAATTGTTATTTCAACAAAAAGTTCATTACTTACAAAATAACATAACCTTACATATATAATAGCAATTTTGACCATGATAATTTTCTGAAATTTATTTTGCTGACATACATGTTGCCTAAACACGTCAACTACCAGCTCCAATTTAAAAAATAATAATAAATTAATATGTGTGCAACACGACATCGTTTTGTAATAAAATCGGATATATTTTTCTGAATTGACAGAAAAAATTTGCAACCATTAGTTAAATTATCATTTTAACCAAACTTTTCACTATTTGTAAAAATAACAAAATCTTATATATGTAGTAGTAATTTTGATCTCAGTTAATTTCCCAAAATTTTTTGTTGACATGTCCATTTGCTTAGACAAGTCCAGTTACAAGCTTTGATTAAAATAAATCCACATCTGCAAAAAGAAATCATTTTGTAGTAAAATTGAATGTAATTTTATGCAATCAAATATCTTCCTTTTTCGTGTATGAACCCTAATTTTCTCTCATTTCTTCTTCTATCCTCTCTTTGTTCATGCGTAAGTATTCTCATAATTCACAATATGTCTAGTGGTTCTGGTTGTTCTCCAATTTCTGAATCAAATTCATATACATTTCCATATTTGAATCTGTGTGGGATTATCTGCAAAAGAATCTTCTGAATGTGGGAATCATTAATGGTATATCAAGCTGATTTTTTATTCCAAATTTGGATTAATCATTAGGGGAATTTGTGAGTATAATTATATCTGATTTTACTATGAAATGACATCTTTCTGTAGACGTGGAATTTAAATAAAAGATGGAGTTGGAAGATGATATATCCAGGCAACAAGACGCATAGAAAAAAAAAGAAATTGACCGAGGTTAAAATTGTTGTAACATATATAAGGTCTTGTTAATTTTTGCAAATACTAAAAAAATTGGATAAAATGACAATTTTTGACTAAAGGTTGTGATTTTTTCAACAATTAAAAATTATATCTAATTTTATTACTAAACTACATCGTATTGCAAAAATGTTATTTCAGCCATTAGATGTGTGCAGACTGAAATCTAGCACAAATTTCAACAATAAACAATATATCAAGCTTGCTAGCTGTGATGCACAACAATGATCCAATCAGTTTTATGTACTTAGTAATGTCAACATTCTTTCCACATTCATCTTTGTCCAGACTGATGGAGGTAACCATTGGTATATATGCTTACAGAAGCATCATTCTCCATTGCTCTTTGGTGTACTTCATTTGATTGATAAATCATAAATGTACCATTTTCAAGTCTTTTAAATTGTAGCCTAAGGAAGAAACGTAATTGTACCATCATGCTCATTTCAAACTTCTTCTACAATATGAGGCTGATTTGAGAATTTCTTGCAGAGCTTTTTGTTTGTTGATTCAAATATGATGTCATCAACATAGATTTGTATTGGCATGATATTGTTTTCATCTTGTATTTTGAAGAGTGTTTTATCTATTGTCCCCTTTTGAAATGCATTTTTTAAAAGATATAAGGACAGTGTACCATACCATACTCTTGGTGCTTGCTAAGTCCATATACAAAAACTTTCTTCAATTTGAACATTTTCTCTCCAGGTTTATCTTCAAAGCCTGATGGTTATTTAACATAGACTTGCTCTGCTAGAAGACCATCAAGAAATGTACATTTTACATCCACCTCTTTCAGAAAGTCCCAAGCGGGCTTAGTTGGTCTATGATTTATGTTTCATCTTTTGTTTCTTTTTCGTTTGATTGATATACACTGAAGTTCTGATGCGAAAAATAGTAACATCAAAATAAACTTTAAGTATATAATTCAGTTTCATAAAGAAAAATATGATAATTAGTTAATCTAATTCTTTAAACTGTAACACCCTGTTTTTTTTTTTTTTTTGAAAAATCTGCATATGCAATTTTATGAATCTCGACTTAGTATTGAATTTGAAATTGTTTAAATTTGAGATTTTATATTACTTGATACTTTGATTTACGAGTTAAGTTATGATTATGGACAAAATATAACGACAAAATATTGTTACTATCACGATACCAATATAATATCAGCATGCAATTTTATTTCGATAAAATATCGTTGATATATCACGATATGTTGCGATATATCGGTTTCTATGATATTATACATAATATCGTGATATTTTGGAGATATATAACAGATATATGGTCAGTATATCGTTTGTCATTAATTTTCATTTTTTTTTTCATTTTTTAGAATTTTGTATGAATGTTAGTGACTGATGTTTTAATTACCTAACATTATGAATTTCAACAATTCTTATGATTCTCTCTAATATTATGAAAAAAAATTAAATATCACAAATTATTATTTTTTCTAGAGTTTCATATGAATGTCAACAATTTTTAAAGGAAAAAAAATATTTTGTACCCAAAATTATTATAATTTGAACATTATAATTATAATGTGTTAATGTATTTTTTAAATCAAAAATTTATATTTTTGCTTCAATTTGTCTCTCAATTACTCGATATATCAATCAGTTTTTTCATTATCCCACTAAACTTAAAATGTGATTTACTATGTTAGGTTCTTCCTATAACTCGTCTCTTCCCCAGAGGTCGTCCTATCCATGGTTAATTAGGGCTTAGCTGCTCCCTCCCCTGTTGTCATTTCTATATATGTAAGGCTAGGGATTCTGTCTATCTTGTAATTTTTAGCGTCATTTTATTCTTGAAGTTCAAAGCGTGTGAAGTCCATTTCAAGCAGCTAGGTTATTCTATTATCTCGTTTTATGAAATATATGTCTTACATCAATGTCTAAGTGATAACAAGATATGTGGAAAACATTATATTTAATAGATAACATTATCAACAATAATCCATTATGTAAGACACGTAATTGCAAATATGGACTTGGAACGTAATACTTTATCAAAATTTGCACTGTAGAGCATTGCTCATAACATGATTCCATAAGTCAAATAATAATTTCAATAAATTTCTATGTCATTCTATCTTCATCATAGCATACCATCACAATGTAGGATAACATACATCTAGCTTGCATATACTAAACACAAAAAACTCGTCATGAGCAAAACATTATAAAACATATCACAAAGCATCCATGCAATGTTCCCATAGACCTCAAGCATTAGTCGCAACTTTACGTATCACGCCCGTGTACCAAGGAAAATACACACATTGGTTCATCTTGTCATAGACAAGGACCCATGGTAGTTTTAACCCTATGTAACCGAACGACTTAGCAAAACATACACACTAACTCACCTGACACTTAGTGGCTAGTGGTAGTGTTTGTCGATAGAAGAAAGCTCACAAATAACATAGTGTAGCATAACTCAACCTACCATATAATACCATACCAACTCCTGCGAACGGTCACTTAAGCACACGAGCTCATGTTGTTGCAGTTAGCGACTCAATGGTGGCAGCTAAAAAGCAGTATGTTGATAGCAGGACCTCAAGCAGCAACAAAATCATCATCCTTTAAAGCGACTTAAAGAGAAAATGTTCATAAGCAAAAAATTTTACCAAGAAGTTTATACTTTTTAAAATGTGATTCCAAGTAAATATAACCTCATAACTATAAAACATTGTAAAAGTTCACATAGTGACGTAGACATGTCATTATAACATAACATCGAGACTTGTATAAATTTGTAAGACATCCTTTTTCATGTAGATTAATGGTCATATAACAATTAAATAACATACCTTAACGATGCCAGAACGGTAGGTAGAAGTGAATGCTAGTAGCTAATAAAATTTCTAATCAAACAAGAGTTACACTTTTATTTCTCCTTGAATTCGCATTGGAACAAAAGACCTTTTAGGAAATAAAATATTTTAGCGAGTCTATATAATCATAGACCCGCTTTGATACCATATGTAACGCCCCGTTTCTTTTTAAAGTAATTTTTGGCTAAAGCGTTACTTATGTACAAAATTCATCTTTTTAAGAATGATAAAGATAATTAAAATAACGGAAATTATGAATTACACGTTTCTAAAATTCATGAAAATAAAACTCTTTAAATAAAGGCTTCTGCAATTTTTAAAATATCGGCTACCAGCATCCACCGCTCGCGTACCACGCCCAAAAGTGCTTTACACTGAAAATATTTTAACATGGGATGAGTGTTTGAAATACACTCAGTTTGGGATTCCAGAGCAACACTAAATAAATTCAAATAAATAAAGCATATCAAACATACACATGGAACCATCGCTTCACAATTGCAATCGCATAGGTGCAAGGTTAAACCTGACTTATCATAGACACGGATACACATAAATATAGCAATCAAACAAAGCACATATGACACGATTGGTATGATGGAATGAGGTGGGAATGAAATCATCATTCTTACCTTCATTCCTATTCCTTTGATTGGTATGTTTTATAGGTGGGAATGGTGATTCCCGCATGAATTGATATTACCATGGATGAGGGAATGACCATTCCTTCCTACCCCCATGGTATTACGTATTCCTATCGTGAATAAAATGAACATTTTTTTTATTAATTTTGACAATTATCATATTTATTTTATGTTTTCACAAATTAACTTCCTAATTTCGGATTATTATATAAAATTTCGTAAATAATATTAAATTATGTATAAAAAATTATAAAATAATAACTAATAATTTAAAATAAATATAAAATAAAAATATAAAAAATAGCAAAAAATAATTAAATACATAAATAGTATAAAAATAATTAATAAATATAAAATCTTAAAAATATAATAAAATAATATGAATATAATTTTAATAATACAAATAATTTTAGTTTTGATATTGATTTATCTATATATATATATTTGTAAGATAAATGAATATTAGTATAGATAATAAATTATTTAAAAAAATATAAATAAATTGTAACTAAAATATTTTTTTAGAAATATAAAATAAGATATTAAGATTTTAATAATATAAAATCATATAGAATAATTAATAAAAATATATGAAAAATATATTATTATTTAACTACTTTAAGAATATGTAAATAATACAAAAATAGTAAACTAATAATAAGATAAAAAAATATATATATAAATATAATATAACTTAATATTAGTACAATGATTAATTTTCTATAAAAAGAATTATTTTTGAATTTAAATATGCCAAATATTTTAAATTTGAGTGATATATTGAATATGAATATTAAATAAAATTATAGTGGAAGGTAATTTGGTCAAATAAAGATTGATTTAATATTATACATTTTATTTATAGTTATCAATTATAAAATTTAATTATAATAATTATTTCTGTAGCATCCCGAACCAAAAACGAAGCATAATTTATTAATTAAATATTTAAACCCATGATTTAATAATTATGTGTGTATATTTTGACTTTTTAATTTAATTGCATGCGTTTCAGATACGTGTTTAATGCATGATTTAGATGAATATTTTTCTTGGACATGGAACATAGAATATTTTTATACCATTAGATGTGTATCAGAAAAACGAGAAGATAGAAACAAATTGGGAGTCAATCGGAGACCCGTAGCTCAAACGGCGATAAAAAGAGCAAAACACGAAGTTTCGGAAAACCAAAAGATATTTATGGTGAATAGTAACGAAGATTTTACGGTGAATAGTGATGAAGACTTTTCAACCGATGAACAGTAACATTAGATTTTTCTCGTGAATAGTGTTTTCAGGATTTCTATAAATAGGGGCGTTTTCGATTAAAAAATCACCGTTTTTCCGAACGAGCCGAAAGCAACGAAAACTTGTAAGTCTCTCTCTCTCTTCTCTCTCTCTTTTCGGTTTTCTGCCTCCGGCACACCGCCGCCGTCGGTGGCCGGAAAAAATTCAATGTTATCGATTTCGACTGACTTTTGCACAGAACGTAGGTCTCGTCGAGACGAGTCTAGAATAGGTTTCGGATTTTAATTCCGACGACTCGTTCGCCGGAAAACGGTGAAACATCATCGGAAAACCCTTTTTCTCTCTCTTCTTCTCCACCTCGTTTCTTCTCCATTTTGGGTAAACTCAAACTCTAAGTTAAAGCTCTCGTCGAGCCCGTCACGAATCCGGGCTCGGATTTTTGAACGAATCTCTCCTCCTCCGGCAATCGCCGGTCAAAGATCCGGCCAAATCTTTCTCTCTCCTCCCTCCCTCTTCTCTCTCCCCATCAGCTCTCTTTCTCTCTCCTCTCGCCGGAAAAGTTGCAGGGACAGTGGCTGGGTGTGTGTGATGGGTTGGAGGTAGTGGTCAGCGACTTCCAGTCGTCGGCCGGAGCTGGAAGTGGGCTGGAAAGGTGAGGGTTTGCATGGGGTTTGAGTGTGTGTGAATAGTGTACTCTGTGTGTGTGTGTTTGCTGTTATTGGGAGCTGTTGGTTGGTGTTGGAGGTCGCCGGCCAGAGGTCCTGGAGGTGTCGTCGGTGACTGGAAGTCGCCGGCCGGAGCTAGGAAGAGTAGGGAGTAGGTATGCATGCATGCAAGTGTGTGAGTGTGTGAAGCATGCCTGAGTGTGTATATATGTTGTTGTGTGTCGTGGCCGGGTTTGGAAGGTTGCCGGCGACTAGAAGTTACCGGCCGGGGGTTTGGGAAGGGTCGCTGGCGACTGGAAGTCACCGGCCGGAGCTAGGGAAGGAGGGTGAGAGAGGAAGAAAGCGTGAGAGGAAAGGGTGTTTGGGGCTGTTTTTCCGGCACTGTTCATGCCGGAATCCGACAAGGGATGGCCGGAGGTGGTAGCCGGCGGTGCAGGGTTGCCGGCGGATGAGGTGGTGGCGGCGCTGGGCGGCTCCGCCGCAGCGGGTGGCATTGGGAAGTGCAGCTGGCGAGCAGGGGCGACGTCGGGAGCGCTGGGCGCGCTGGGCGCCGAGGCTGCCGAGAAAACTCGGCAGCTGTCGAGGAACACATGCCAAGTTGTCGAGGAGCGCCTGCCGAGCTGTCGAGAAAACTCGACGACTATCGAGATGCGCTGCCGAGCTACTGAGAAAACTCGGCAGCTGTCGAGACGCGCTGCTGAGGCCTGCCGAAAAATCCACCCGATGCCGGGTGCGCGAGCGCGCCCTGTCGGGTGACGGGTGTGCACGCAACATCGTGTTTTCGATCCGAATCCCGTTTTTTCCGTCGTACGTTATCATCGAGTCGTCACCGATGAGATGTCGTTGACTGGGGTTCATGGGCCTTGTCAAAGTCAACCCTTTGACTAAAATTACCAAAATACCCCTAAACTTAAAATGCTCCGTTTGAGCTCATTTAAACTCCGATTGAGCTCATTCTTTTTCCGTTGTGCTCCAAATTTCATCCTCTATCATCTCAGCCAATTGGATTGATTATCCACTCTCATTTCTTCGACCTCAATCTTTAGATCTCTCGATCTGTCGCGTCTTTAACGATCGTTTTTCCTCCGAAATCTTTTATAGCTTTATTTATGCTTATTAAGGATCTAAGAAACACGTAACTTATGTAGGCTACTTGTTGGATTGAGCTTTGAGATATTCGATCTTTGGTACTTGCTACTCACGCGGAAACCACCAAACAAGGTGGGGGTAATTTCTAACTCTTTATCTGTTTACAGTTTTCCCTATATTGATGCATGATTGTGGAATACTAAATGTTGTGATTATATGCTATGAATATGTGTCATATTTATACTGTGAAAGGACGGGGGTCCACATTTCTTCTCTGTAGGACTTATGGTCCGAGAAAAACATCTGTCTCTTACCCCCCTCTACTACCTGGAAGATTTGGTGGTCCTATAAATGCACCAACGATTATGGGTCGTTTTGTAGGGTCGGGAAATACCCACACCTGAGATATAGGGTCGGGTAATACCCATACCTGAGATGTAGGGGATGGGAAATAACCGTACCTGAGATTTTGTAGGGGTAAGTCGGGAAATACCCGCACCTTAGTTTGGGATTATGAAATATGTGCTATGCATTTTACATGCTATGCATTTTACGTGCTATGACTACGTGTTGAATGTTACATATTCCTGTATGATATATCTATCGATTGTTATAAGATGCGGATTCTATCCCCATGAGTGTATTCCATGCACTCACCCCCTATTCTCATGATGAACCTTAGAGAGAGAGAGATGGTGCCCTATCTGGAAATTTTATATTATGTCTTTTATCACCAACACTTAAACAACAATTTTAGTTCACGTTTTGTAAGTATAATCTCGTTTACGCTATGGATGATGGATCCTGAAGGTTTATTTCCTCTGCTAATGTTTCTAATTAATCGGTTGTATCCGATGATTTATATGTAATGATTCTGTTTGTCTCCTACCTTCTTCTATTTTATATCATGCACGTCTTTTTTCCCTTCTTTCTTCACGCCCACGATGAAAACTCTGATAATTTTTATGAAAGAAAACGGGACGTGACAATTTCATTCATTTCCTATTCCTTTGTGATACCAATCACAAGAATCAGTATTTTTATACCATTCATTTCCCATCACCATTCCATTCTTGAGTTCATTCCATTCCCACCTAATTTCATTCAATCATACCACTCATGTCGTTAGTTGTGGTTCTTAGACGTCGTAGCTTGCGGTTCTTAACTGTCGTAGCTGCGGTTCTTAGCAACCGTAACATAGATGCATTATCACAAATACTCATATTTACTTCACAATCAATAACACATTTATCCATATTTGTCGTCACATTTGCAATGCTAATCTCATAGTACATCTTTCACATTTTTATAAGGAATACATTGGCACATAAGAAGAGCAATCACATTTCAAGACAATAGCTCACACATTCGACAAGTCCATTTTAAAATAATATTCGTAAATCGTAATTGAAGAGCATGTAGATCATAGTCACATGAGTAAAAGAAGGTAGTTCGAATGTGTATTATCCATGATGATCCGATTCCTAACGAGATAAGAGGGGACAAGAACCGCACGGGAGAAGATGAGGAATAAGAGGGAGAGAGATCTAGATAGAGAGAGAGGGGACAGAGCGTTGCCTTATGTTTTCTTTTATTTTTTGAACAAAGTCAAAACAAAACTAAAATCAGAAATGGGGCTAGATATTGCAGCACACCACCGCCCTATCAAATGCTTCACTTGTAAGTTTTATTATTATTATACTAATAAAATGATGATGACTATTTATGGCCAACCTTAATAAATACACGTGTTTGCATATTTTAATAATGTATATTATGTTTTTTATAGTATATATTATGTAAATTATGCATTATATATAGTGTGCGCGTGAGTATATATATATATATATATACACACACTAAATTTTAGATTTATTTTCATAGTTTACTTAATTTGTATTACTATTATTATTATTTAAATTTCATTTCAACCATAGAAAATTCTCGTTACACTTTACATAGTTAAATTTTAATTTGAGATGTTATAATTTATATTTTATTCAATCGAAAATACTTATTCTAATACCCTATTTTAAAAAAATTATTGTAATAATATTAGCAACGTAAAAAATCGCAGTCATTAAGATATGTTAAGCAATCATTATAACCGTTATTTACATATATATAATATTAATATATACATATAAGAATAAGATATAAAAAGTAATAAATATTCTTGAAAAACAGTAAATATTTATTAAAATGGTTGAATCGATCGGACCGATTGAACCTCGAACTAGTGGCTCAATCGATTTGAGCACCGATCCGATTCCACGAACACTGGTTGAGTGTTTAGTTTCATCTTTAACTCTGTGTTTTTGTGGTAGAATTTATTATGATCAAACATCCTTTTTGTCTTGACTAGTTAAGCTGACTAGATAATATGTCTTTGATTACTATATAAGTCTTTGCTTAGAAATTTTGGTTTACAAGATGTTGTAAATCTTGTGCTGATCTTACGAACATTTATGGTTGGAAACTGAGGATATACGTTTTCTCACAAATGTACTAACTGCAAATGGAAGCTCCATAATTAAGTCATTTCCTGGTGATGAAAAATGTATTATTGTTTTGGATGTGTTCAATGTTGATGTTGTTTTAGTGAAATTTATAATATGAAAAATATAGATAGGATAAAAAAAAAAAAGTAAAAGACTCATGATTAAATTTAATAAATAAAAATTAATAAGTAAAAAAGATATAATTTTTTTAAATAAAGACTTATTTACAGAGTTGATGCACAAAACTCTTGAATAAATGTACTATAATGTATTGATATATGTATCTGGAGGTTATATATTTCAATTATTATTATTATTAAAATATAAGAAATGAGGAATAGTATATTAATTAGGAAATAAAAGTTTCATTTTAACTAAGAGTTAAATTAGTGTAACTACAAAAACAAGTTGACATGTGTCAACATATGATTTCTCTTTCAGTGTATATATATATATATATTAAAGATTACATGTGCGGTGTGCCAGTGTTGTTTGAACTACATATTTGGGTCATCAAATGTGATTTTCTAAAGGGTGAACTATCAACACCCCACCTTTTTCTAAACACACCCCATAACAAAGAATAAGTCTCCTATGCACTAGATGTATGGATCTTAGATTCATGCACTCGGGTCGGGTCAGATTCGACCCGTATCCATGTATTTTTTTTTGCTCTGATATTTATGTTATATTAGTCATATATTTATATTATATTAATCATACTTTTATGTACATATATCATACTCTTAGTGCAATACTTTAACTTTAAAAAAATCGCTGACTTTTATACTATGTTAATCATATCTTTATGTTACATTAGTCATACCTTTATATTATGTTAGAAAATTATTGTTTTGATCTTGATAAGACTAAACACAAGTGTAATAGGAAAGTAGAGTACCCAGTTTTTCACATTGTTTAAGTGAATTTAGACTAGCATTTGAGTCTAGAAGATAGGTTGACAAATGGTGGAAATCAAGATACAATAGCTGAAAGATCAAGTGAAGAATTGCTGCAAGCAGTAAGAAGACTGCTACTGTAAGCTAGAAGAATACAACACAGTATGTTGTAAGCAATAAAGATACATCAGAGACTCAATATGTTGTATTTCTACATAAAGACAGGTTGCAGAAACCAAGCCTTGCATTCTCTTAAGTCGAGACAAGAAGAATGATAGGTTCTAAATGCAGTATGAGGATGATTAGTTGTGGTCCGATGTTCAATCACTTTAAAACTAGCCAATATAGATGAGCTGAAAGATGCAGTGCAGGAAGCCAATAAGCAGCAGACACGTGGCCTGACAGACTGCATAAAGTTGCAACCTAGTACAGCCACATTCAATAACTTGAAGTGCAAGACAAAGAAAATTTAATGCAAGTCTTTGGAGGCAACTGATACGAGCTCTACAAACTTCGAAGAGGATTCAAATTCAAAGGAGAATTTCTCCTTCAACAGGCATGATCCTTCACCTATAAATTGAGAAAAGAGTCGATTGGAATGACAATTGAAACTACAACTCTCTAAGTTCAAGCAACAAAGATCTCAAAGTTCTATGTGTTCTCAAAGTAACAAGTTTTAGTCACTCAACCTCAAGAAGTAGTCAAACATTTGGTCCAAGTTTCAGAATTCCAAAGACTGCTTCAAGCACCAGTTGAAGAAAAACCACATATACTTTCAATCCTTGTGTTGTATGCTTATGTTGTTTTAGGTGTCCTCAGTTGATAGGAAGTTGTTCTTTGCAGAGTGTTAGTCAAGAAATTTGGCAATAACTCTATTTGAGTTAGTGTGATCTTGTGTGGGTCGGCCTTTGAGACTTGAGTAATCTGTGTGGAAGCTAAGTTTTAGTAGGTGCAACTTTGTTAGGTTGAAGTGTTTGTAACATCGAGTCCTATAAATCAAACTTAACGAAGTTTCTTCTTGTGAAAGAGTAGAATTGACGTAGAATGATTACACCACCTTTGAACGACTATAAAACCTTGTGTGTTCTTTCTATTTATTATATATCTATTGCTCTTATCTTGTTGTATTGGATTTTTGTCATTCCACATAAAGGATCTCATCAAAGTTCATATTTCAAAAACGTTTTCAAAAGAAACTCTATTTTTAAAAGTTTACATTTCCGTTGCAAACAACTTTGAGTTACAGTAAGCAACACTGTATTCTAGTGATGTAAGCTGAACTGCATCATGCGTTGTAAGCTGTCTAGGTTATAGTGCAATAAGTTCGAAAAAGTTTGAAAAATCGATAGAGGTTCATTGACCCCCCTCTAATCCTATGTGCCACTTGGTACCAACATATTATACTAGTTATACTTTTATGTACAAATATCATACTTTTATGTAATACTTTAACTTCAAAAAAACCCTAATTTCGGCACAATTTGTAAATGTATACCTTTATGTGATATTACACATCTTTCTGTGATATTACTTATACCTTTATATCAACATAAATATACCTTTATGTAATATATAAATATACAACTAACATAACTAAAAGGTATGACTAATATAACTAAAAAGTATGACTAATATAACTAAAATATATGAAAGGTCCCTAAAGGTATGACTAATATAACATAAATGTACATCACCTAAGAGCAGTTTTGGGTGGGTTTGGGCTCACCCACCTAGGTGCATGGCAGCGCGTGATGTGCATTTTGGTGGGTTTAGGCCGGGTCGGGTCGAGTGCATGCACCTGGTTCATAACAAAATAAATGAAAAATAATTATAACTTCAAAGACTAAAATACCCTTCTTCTTAAATAAAAAATACATTTCTCTTTCTTCCTCATCTTCTTTCTCCAAATTCTTTTGAAACCTAACCTTAAAATATCACATTTTCTTAAAACCTAATCTTAAAAAAATCACAAATGGTGAATGGATATGTAACATTTCTCATGTTTTTTTTAGTGATTTTATATATTGTATTCAAATATTTCCTAAATAGATTTGAATAAAAAAAGTAGCTGAAATACACGTCATTCGATCTGTGAGAATCGAACATTACACGATGTGTTTGATTTGAACAAGTTGCACTATACAATTTATTTGATCTATTAGAGTCGAACTTTTCTCTTTATGTTCGATCCTAGTTAGCCGAACATAGAGAAGTATGTTCGACCACCAGGAATCGAACAAAACTTTCAAAATTTTTTATTTTTAAGATTTTTTTTATAAGATTTTGTTTGTTTGTGCAGTCAGATCTTCCTTAAAAATTAAATTAAAAAAGAAAAAACTGCACTGAAATCAATTAATAGAAGTGGGAATCAAAGAAAGAGAAAGTGGGGAGTATGATGGGGAGTTGATTGGGGAGCCGGGAGGTAGATTTTAGGAATTTTTTATTTTTTTTATTTTTTTAGTTTTTCCCCCAGAGGTTAAAATTGGGATGTATTTAGAACTTTTTTAAGTTATGATTATTTTTAGTTGGGGTATATTTAGTAATGGGGTGTGTTAAGAAAATGGTGGAGTGGGATAGTCCCACCCTTTCTAAAATGGGCCACAAGTATTCATTACTAAGATCTAATTAGAAGCCCGATTTTTTAAATTAACAACTATTAAAATCCGTTTGTTTGTCTTTATAGGGCTTGCTATTATATTCATATTTTCATTACTAAGATCCAATTAGAAGCCCAACTTTTAAAATAAACAACTACCAGGCCCATTTACTTGTTTTTATTGGAGTTGAGAATTTTCCATATCAACACATTTAACTTGCTTGTTTGAAAAATGTGAGTCAATCTTATAATAAAATTATCTATAAAAAATACATAAATAACTTATCTCATATATTTAAATTAATATAATTAATCACATGAATATAATCAAATTCAATCAATAATTGAAGCAAACCGCCTTTAAATCCCCAAGTTTGACCAAAGTTGAACTTTGGTTATATATGGAGGTGTTGGTGAAACCCTTATTTTATTCATCCCGGCGATCCTCTCTCCGGCTCCGGCCCCCCTTCTGCTACCCACACCGCCACACCTAACTGGATGTCAGTATAGATTGCTCTTTCCCAATGCGCATGGAAGTTTTCTAGAGCAGGTGCTTTTAATAGTTTTTATTTTGTTTTACTCAATTTTTGATCCTCTTGGGATTTCAAAAATTGTGAAAGCTCTTTTCTCATTTCGTTTCGAGAGTGATGTACAGTGCTGGTATTTTCTCATAATTGCTAATTGTTTTAGATATTGGTGTTACGTGAATGTGTGGAGTCTAACTATGTATTTAGTTTTGCTCAACCGTACTTTTAGTTTCAGATGTCTAATTATGTATTTTGCTTATCTTGGGCATAGCTATTTGTGTTTTGAATGTTTACATTTCTCAAATTGAACTCAGATTGTGCTTGGGCATAGCTATTTGTGTTTTGCATGTTTACATTTCTCAAATTGAACTCAGATTGTGCTTGGGCATAGCTATTTGTTTTTTGCATGTTTATGTTTCTCAAATCGAACTCAGATTGTGCTTGGTACATAAATGTCTCTTTTTCTTTTTTTGTTTGGGGTATAATGCATATTTGTTGTTATTTTGATATTTTTGGGTACTTTTTATGTCTCACTTATGGTTAAAGTTAAATACGAAGATAATAGGGGAAATAACAAGAGTCCTTTAAAACCTGACGTGCTTATAAAAATTGAAGTTTTCACTTTTGGATGAATAGAATAAAGGTTCAAATAAAGGTCATTAAGGTTCGATGAGTTTTCCGAGTTATTTAGGCAGAGTTGTGTGGTTTGAAACCTGATAAGTTTTTATCTTATGATGATAGACTGGAATGCTTCTATGAACCAAAGATAATTTGTTACATGCATGCAATGTTTCGGTACTGTTGCTTCAAAGTTCAAAGGTAAAACTTTGTTTGAGAGTTTTTCATATTATCGTATTTTCAGACGGCTGATTTCGAAATGTATTTCATCTTGTATTTCAGGTATTAGAGAAAATGGATGACCCTTCATTACTCACAACTCTTGAGGCGAAGATAAAAGGAATAAGATTTGGTTTGGCAACTCGTCAAGAAATTGTATGTGTAAAATAATTTCCAAATAACTTTCATGATCTTTATATTCCACAATCCTCATCATGGGAAGTTGGATTTCCAAAGTTTGTTCTTAACTTTTTTAACCATTGCACAACTTGGTTACTTGCCAAGCTGGGGAAAACCAAAAACAAATGATGGCACAAGTCTTGAATATTCTTTTCACTTGGGTTATAAAGTACATTTCAGAACTTTTTCCTTATCTATAGCTGAATGTTCCTGATGAATATTGAACTTATGAAACCCAATAGGGAGAGAGATGAGAGCTCTTCATGTGAGGTTTTAGTTTACTTAGACTATTATCATGGATTTTGCTCTTTTGGATCAGTTGGATGAATATTGACTGTCTTCCCTAACTCTTGATTAGTGTAAAGCATCGATTAGTGACTGCCCTATCAGTCATGCTACTCAACTTTCCAATCCTTTTCTTGGCCTGCCTCTTGAAACTGGCAAATGTGAGTCCTGTGGTACTGGTGAGGCTGGACAATGTGAAGGTATGCTAATAATCTATTCATCAATTTTTGACTTTGAATAATAATGAGAAATAAAATATTATACTTCATCATCTAGCTACTTCTTGTAGTTGAAAACAAGTGCAATTTCTTTTTACACCATTCTTTTCCATGCTGATGTTTCAGGCCACTTTGGTTATATTGAGTTGCCGACTCCGATATACCATCCTGATCATGTTGCTGAGCTCAAAAGAATGTTGAGTTTGTTGTGCTTGAAATGCTTAAAGTTCAAAAATAGGAAGGTATTATATTCAATTTGTTTCTGTTTACTAATTTACGCTAAATTGTTTTTTTTGAAAGTCTTGTTTGGGTCTCACTAGATAATGCTTTCACCAACTGAAGTTGGATGGTCTTCCAGTACCAATTCAATTTCTGCCATTTCTTATTTTCAAAACTCTGTCCATACGGTTATTGCAATCTACATGTCCATTTTATTCAGTCTACTTGTTTGATATTGAGAGACCATTTCATATGCAATTACTTGATGCTTTAAATGATCAATATGAACAATTTATCTGCTCTTTGGATTGGTTCTTTTGGACCAAAACTAAGTTTAGCAACTAAGAACTTTTCCTGTTTTCCTTTACCAAGAAAAATGAAGAGTTAATGAATATTTAATTGTTTGAAATTTTTAAAACTGTTTATATTTTGCTTTTCCTTGGTGTATTAATACAACTGAGGTATGAATAATAGACTTGCTCTGTCCATTATGTTCAGTCTCAGGTGAAGAATATTACTGTTGCTGAAAGAATGCTATCTTGCTGTGAGGTAATTTTTCTAGTGTCTTATGTTTTGACTCACTAGTTAATGAACTATTTACTATCATGTATGTACACATAACTCTGCACAATCATAGTAACATCTATAATTTTGGAGCTCTATGGTGCTATATGATAGGACCGTGAATTTTAACTATGAGTGCACATTGGTGGAATTACACTCCTAGCCTTTATGCCTCCTGAAAATGTGGCAACAGATCATTTGCACGGAATGTCATTTTCATTTCAACTTTTGTGTAATAGCAGCACAACATAGCTAAGACATCTTGGTAGAAACAAAATATTTGATGATGTAATCATCTTAAACTTACTAATTTATTTTTGTGAATTCTACAAGTTTCATGTTCTATTTGGTGCTAGATAATCATGTCTTTTAATTGAGTTTGTGAATTGTATTAGCACTTTATCTTATTAAAAAAAAAAAAATTATATTAAGACAATATAAATTAAAAAATAAAACCAAATCAGTGGGCACCGGAATAGGCTTGTTTTTCTTCACAATCTCTCTTCATTCTATTTCTTCTTCTTCTTCTTCTTGTCTTGTCTTTTATTTCATGGTGGTCTTTGAGTTCCTTCCCAAGGACCATAAGCAATTAGAGAGAAATTACTCAGAACTACTCTTATTAATGAAGAATGCCTGATTATATTTCTGAGTTCTTCAAATACTTTAGAACACTCAATGCTGGAAATTAGTTGTCTGAAAACCTGGAAGGTTCATGAAATTTTGGATGGGCATCTGAAGTTTACTCGACTATTTAGACAACTCTGTATTGTGTTTCCTTTTGAGTTTGAAAAACTATATACAGTAATTTATCTGCAAAGGACATCCTGTGGCCATCTCGGTTAAGCTCTAGATGACTTTGTCCAGTAATTTATCTGCAAAGGACAGTATTTAATATTGTCCAGTACATGTTGTCCAGTCCTACAGGCAGTCTTTATAGTTTTATGTTGCTTGTTTCAATTACTCTTTTAGGCCTCTGTGTTCGGATGTGTCTCTGATTTTCTGGACTGGAGATTCCTTGATTTTCTGGACTGGAGATTCCATGAAGGGGCAAATTCCACCCTACATGTGATGGTATTACCATCACACCTTAGGATGTTGCCATGTGTGCACTTTTGATGTCATAAGTGTATATTTTTCTATCATTTTAAATACAAAATGCACACATGGCAACATCCTAAGGTGTGATGGTAATACCATCACATGTAGGGTGGAATTTGCCCATGAAGGGGTGTTTTGTTTTCCGAATTTCTTTGTTGCATTTATTGAAGTAATGTTTCTGAATTAGGTCAATTAACTGCTTGTAATAAGTCCCACTGGCCAATTTTGTCAAAATTAGGCACTTGTAGTTTGATTGAGTATTGAAGACCTGATATTTCTTGCTAAAATTGAAGCTCCAATATGGGCCTAACTGAACTGATGTTGAGGTCAAACTTGTACCAAGTACGAAGTGGGTTATTTAGAAACAAATGACTGAAAATTTCTCAGAAAATTCTTGCTATGCCTCAAGTGTTCACTGATCTGCAGGAGGCTTCCCAAGTCTCAATCCATGAAGCACGGACTACTGATGGGGCTTACTATTTGGAGTTGAAAGTACCATCCAGATCAAATGTTCGAGATGGAATCTGGAATTTCTTGGAAAAATATGGATTTCATTATGGATATAAGTATTCTCGACCACTGCTTGCTTCTGAGGTAGCAGCTAACTTTATTTATACTTGAATTTATTTTGCCTGTAATGAAAATTTGAATTTATTTATTTTTTCCTCTCCAAGATAGATTTTTGGCATACGACTATTACATGATACACTTTTGATTGTGAAACTCCAAGTAGTTGTAGCACTGTGGGTTTATTTTCAGACAAATTTTCTTAGGCACATTTCTAATGCCACAAGAGATTGTGCTATTTTGGTTGCAACTTTCATATCTTTACACTTCATGATAGGCATTCATTTGGTAACCTGATTATGAGAAAAGTATGGCTAAACAAAAGATGTACTTTATTATTATTATTTTTTTAATTTTTGAGAAGGAAACAGAAATTTATTAATATGGAGAATAAAAGGAGGGATGAGAAGTCCCTCATAAGGATTACAAGAAACAGATAAACCAGCAAACTAAGACAAAAACACACCAGAAAACCACACACAACCGATCTGACCCAAAACCAAAGCTCTTACATAACTAAACCCCACTCCCTCATAAGATCTGAGAAAAAGAAACCTCTAAAATAGCTATGACTCACCAAAGACTGACCCTAATCTTCACCTGGCTAAACAAAAGATGTACTTCATTATCCATTACAAAACTATTCTGTTGGTGGAATAACTAAATGTGTTTGAGGTGCACCTGAAATTTAGTTTTACGTGTACAATAAGGACATGGTTTGAACATCTTTCCAGGGTGGAGGCAGTTCTTCATTAAGATCCCCTGCTTTATTTTAGGTTAATTTAGTGTTCTTTCTGAACAATGTTGAAAGTAATCCCAGTGTTCCTTCTTTCATTCTTCATTCCTCTTTTACACCTTAAAATACATAAAAATGAGCTCACGTTTTTCTTTCTTCTGTGTTTACTTATTATCTTTGGCTTGAAATGTTCTGCCAGACATCAGGACAGAAAACGAATACAAGGGATTATATGGCCTATCCTTTTCGTTCTCTTTGATGAAAATTTTGAACTCTAGATGTGCCATGTTGTTTGATGAAAATTTTGAACTCTAGTATGCAAAATCATTAAGCAGCGGTGCCAAATAGAGCTAATTTTGGTTTGTTGCCTATTGTTGACATCTATAAGGTGTTGGCAATGTTACGGAAAATCACCCAGGATACGAGAAAAAAGCTTGCTGGGAAAGGTTTCTTTCCTCAAGATGGGTACATTCTCCAGCATCTGCCAGTACCTCCAAACTGTTTGTCCGTGCCTGATGTATCGGATGGAATCAGTACAATGTCTAAGGTGTGGCTTTTTTGTCAAATGTAGCCTACATCTTGGACCTTTTTTTTGTCTTATCATTACACTGGCTGATTGTCATCATCTTATTGATTTCCAGGATTATTCTATATCATTGCTTAAAAAGGTGTTGAGACAAGTAGAGATCATAAAAAATTCAAGGTCTGGGATGCCAAACTTTGAATCTCATGAGATTGAAGCTAATGATTTGCAAGCAGCTGTGGCACAATATCTTCAATTCAGGGGCACTGGCAAGGTACTTCTGGCTTTCTCTGTGCTGTATTTGTTTCTCAGCCAACTACAGAATTTTTTTCTTTCGATCTAGTCGATGTCTAGGCTGCATATTGGCTATGTTTAGTGTCCCTTCTTATCTTCTTATTGGACTTTTTGGTCTGGCTAAATTAATGACCGTGTACTGGGTATCACCTGTTCGTGAATGGTAATATTGTCTTTTCATTGGGTACTCTTCCTTTCCATTATTAGCTTTCTTTGTTGGATATATGCATCTTGACTGGGTTCTTCTGTTTTGTAAGTGAGTTGTATCATCTCTTTGTGGCAAAGAAGAAACCAGCTTTTTCCTAAGTTCTATTTTTCGTTTTCATGATCTGACTGGTGAATTCTTGGTTTAATAATAGTCATTATGAGTATGAGATTTTATACTCTAGTTTCCATTTTTAGGCATCTCGTGATGTTGATACTCGCTTTGGAGTCAATAAAGAAATAAATGCATCATCTACCAAAGCGTGGCTTGAGAAGATGAAAACATTATTTATTAGGAAGGGGTCTGGTTTTTCTTCTCGAAGTGTGATAACAGGTGATCCGTTTAAAGGAGTGTCTGAGATTGGGTTGCCATTTGAAATAGCCCAAAAGATTACATTTGAAGAGCGGGTAAATGAGCAAAATATGCAGTTTTTGCAGAAGCTGGTGGATGACAAGCTTTGCTTGACATATAAGGATGGCCTATCAACCTATTCACTGAGGGAAGGGTCCAAGGGGCATACGTTTCTGAGGCCGGGTCAGATTGTGCATCGAAGGATAATGGATGGGGATATTGTCTTCATCAATAGACCGCCAACTACCCACAAACATTCGTTACAAGCCTTATCGGTTTACATTCATGATGATCATACAGTCAAGATCAATCCTCTCATCTGTGGTCCACTTAGTGCTGACTTTGATGGGGATTGTATTCATCTGTTCTATCCGCAGTCCCTTGAAGCTAAGGCAGAGGTGGTGGAGCTTTTCTCAGTGGAGAAACAACTGCTTAGCTCCCACACTGGGAACTTTAACTTGCAGCTTGCAACTGATTCACTGCTGTCACTCAAGATACTTTTCAGAAACTATTTCCTGGACCGAGCAGCAGCGCAGCAGTTGGCTATGTATGTGTCCAATGTGCTTCCTAGACCTGCAGTGATAAAGTCTAAAAATGGCCCTCTTTGGACTGCACCACAGATTTTGCAGACAACTTTTCCTCTTTCCTTTGATTTTTCTGGAGACAGACTTATAATATCTAACAGTGAGGTACTATCGCTTGATAATAGTAGGGATGCAATGTCCTCCATTGTCAATGACATAGTCACATCACTTTTCTTCTTGAAGGGCCCAAAGGAGGTTCTTAGGTTCTTTAATTCTGTACAGCCTTTATTGATGGAAAGTCTTTACTCAGAAGGCTTCAGTGTTAGTTTGAAAGACCTTTTTCTAACCCGGGATGTTTTGGAGAATATACAACAAAATATTCAAAAGATCTCTCCATTGTTGTGTCATTTGCGTGCTTCCTATAGTGAATCAATTGCTTTGCAATTGGACAGTTACTTGCGCAGCGTGAAAATCCCAGTTACTAACTTCATACTCAAGTCTTCTGCAATTGGCCGCCTTATAGATTCCAAAAGTGAATCTGCTCTCAGCAAAGTGGTTCAGCAAATTGGTTTCTTAGGAATACAAATATCAGATAAGGGAAAGTTCTATTCTGAGACGTTGGCCAAGGACATGTCATCTCTGTTTCACAAGAAGTATCCTTCTTATGGTGATTATCCTACGGAAGAATTTGGCTTGGTAAGTAGACCTCTCTTTCGAGGTTTGGACCCATATCAGGGGATGGTTCATTCAATCTCTAGCAGAGAAGTGATTGTTCGCTCATCCCGAGGATTAACTGAACCTGGGACATTATTCAAGAATCTGATGGCTATTCTCAGAGATGTTGTTATATGCCATGATGGCACTGTGAGAAACATGTGCAGTAATTCTGTTGTACAATTTGAATATGGAGTCAATACTGCCAATATTGCAAGTGAGTTTTGTGCGGGTGATCCTGTTGGAGTCTTAGCTGCAACTGCCATGTCCAATCCCGCATACAAGGCTGTTCTGGATTCTTCTCCAAGTAGCAATTCTTCCTGGGAGATGATGAAGGTTGTTATCATTTGAAGTAGTTAATAATGTGGTCTGTTGACAGTTCCTGTATGCTTTATGCAACACATGAAAATGTTCTCACTAGTATATCTGTTTCAATTCAGGAGATACTGCTTTGTGGAGTTAGCTTCAAAAATATTGCCACTGACCGTCAGGTGATTCTGTATCTGGATAATTGTGATTGTGGTAGAAAACACTGCCAAGAAAGTGCTGCATTCATAGTCAAGAATCACTTGAAGAAAGTCAGTCTAAAGGATACAGCAATTGACTTCCTGATAGAGTATTCCTCTCTCCCTCTCTCTCTCCCCCTTGTTTATAATTTATCCCTTAGATCATGTGTAAGTATTTTTTTCTTTCCTTAATGTCTCTCCTAGATATCTTTTCCATAAGGGAAGATGAGAATAAAATATTAATGGAAAATGAACATATAAATCGAATACATGGTCATTGGCTTGTTGTTCTCATCAGGGGCTTAGACGCACAATATTGTGTAGTCGATTCTTCCATGTTAAAATTCTGCCTCGACATTGTTGTTTAGCACCTATATAGGGATATTGGCTATGTATCCTTAAGTTGCTGCCATGTTCCTTGTCTAATTGATCATGCGAATGGTGGTTCTAAGCAACAGATGTGCCAGAACAAAAAGTAATAATTGTCATATTACACATACTTATTGTTCTTGTTTCCTTTTTACAGATATAGATCTCAAATGGCGCAAGAGAATTCTGATGTCAACTCTGGCCTTGTTGGCCATATTCATCTGAACAAGGTCTTTTGCATTTTCTTGGAGACATGTAATATATGTAATGCTGCATCAATGTTGGAACTTTGTTGCTTATGTTTTGCATTTCATGATTGTTCCATGAACAGACTCAGCTGATACAATCAAATATCAGCATGCATGATATTCTTGAAAAATGTCAAGACACAATCAATCGCAATCAGAAGAAGAAAAAAGTTGGAAGCCTGTTCAAGAGAATTGATTTATCATTCAGGTTAGCTTTTGTTGTTGGACATGCAATCTAACTTCTTGGTTGAATCATTGTTTAGTTCATATATATTGCAAATTGACATGTGAACCAAAAAAGAAAGAACGCATAGGAAGTCTTCATATGGCCTATCAGCACCAAGATGCAGCATGTCTGCTATATGATCCCAGAATAAGGCTTGGCATCATTATGGAATACTTGTACATGGATGATTATTATTTGTATTTAGGGTAAGTGGGTAACAATTATTGACTGCAGAGGGCAATGTAAAGTTGCTGAAAATTTGAAATGCATTTGATGATTGCTCTTTTATCAGAAAGGATTTAAATTATTGTTTAGCATGTCTGTCATTTGGTTGGGGTATATGTTTTACACTGCAAGTTTCTGCTGAATATACAGTCTTATACTATTTACCTCTTTTCAGCGAGTGTTGTTCTTTTGGCGAATTTTCTAAAAGCAAATGGACTGACGTTCCCTGCATCCAGTTTCTATGGCAAGGGGCAAGCAATGATCTTTTAGAGAAGGCTCCCCATATCCTTGCTGATATGGTTTGCCCAGTGCTGTTAGAGACAATCATTAAAGGTCTTACATATAGCTGCTCACTTATATTATGACTGGCTTCTCAAGGGTTTATAATACTTGTTTTGACAGTGTTAAATTCATTGTTTTCTGAGAATTTTATGCTTCCCTTGCCTCTTGTGTCTGATGGACCGGATAATGAAGATTTCTACAGTAGATTCTTGATTCTATCTACTCATATGAACATAACTCAGGTGATCCAAGGGTTTCAACTGCAAACATAATATGGATAAATCCCGAAACTGCAACTTGGATCAGGAGCCCATGTAAAAGCCCAAAGGGTGAATTGGCTTTAGATATTATCCTTGAGAAAGAAGCTGTCAAGAGGAGTGGAGATGCTTGGAGGGTTGTAATAGATTCTTGCCTTCCAGTTATCCATCTAATTGATGTTCAGCGTTCCATCCCATATGCAATAAAACAAGTAGAAGATCTACTTGGTATTTCATGTGCATTTGAGCAGGCTGTACAGGTATCTCCCATTGATAATTTACTGCTGCTATATCGGACTATTTAGTAATTATTTATCTGAATCCACCCCGACTCCCCCCAAAAACAAAAATGCAAAAAAAAAAAAGGATCTTATATTTGTTTAAACTAATCATCCTTTCTTGGCATTTTATGGGTTGTGTTAATTAACATGCTGATTTACATATTTTATCAGAGGGTTACTCATTCAAACTTTTAGTATGGATATCTGCGATCTACGCATCAGAGGAGGAAGAGGGATTTAGACACCCTAGATGAACAAAATGCATTGACTATGTTTACCACTATGCTTTTTTTTTTTTTTTTTTTAGTGTTACTCTTTTACTCAACTATGTTTTCCCGTTCTCATTATTGTAGCTGTACATGGTGTCTTCTGACTTTGTTCTTTATAGGATATTACCCATCCAAAACTGTATGTTGTGATGCCATGAGGGTGTGAATAGAAATGTGTTGAATGATACTACCTTCTGTACTGTAGTTACATGAAATACAGTAAATTTATATTGCTGTTACTATCCTAGAATAGTGGCTGGGAATTTTGGCTATGTTTTGATAGTGGGTGTTTTGAGGTGATATATTTTGGTAGTGGCTGTTTTTGAGAGATTTGCTTACTAGTGGTGTCTTGGGAAGATGAAAATCAAGAGAGTAATGTTAGGTTTTGTTTTGATGGAGGAATGGGATGCCTGATCATTTCTTATGTCATTAGGAAAACACAAGTTGAAATTCAAATATACTGAAGATGTCAAATCAACAACTCTTTCATTAGGTGAATAGGGTGATAATAATTTCTTTGTTTACATTTGTCTTATCTTAAAGGTGTAGAAAAATAAAAATAAGTAGGGGAGAGAAGAAATATATATAGTTATATATAGGTTGATCTTGGGAAAATAATTAGGAGTTTCTGGGGGAAAAAAAAAACATTGCCTTTGATTTCCAGTCTAGTCTTTATCCTTTTTTCTTCTGGGTCCACTTCATGCACCTGCAATTAATGTGCTTTTTGCTTCTTAGGGGTTTTTAGCATTTAAATGAAGATGGCATATGCTTTTTTTGTATTTCTTAGGGCTGGTTTGGCCGGCATATGTCCTAGAAATGGGTCTTAGACTCTTTACCGTGACAATGTATACCCTATGTTAGTGCCGCATCCTCTGGTTTGCTTGGCATATGTCTTAGATATTGGTCTTAAACTCTAAATTGTGACAAGTTATAACCTATGTTAGTACAGCACACTCATAGACCTGCATATGTTCTAAGCTTGTATTACATGTGATTGTCGATGCCTTTTGTAGTCTGAGCATAACAACTTAATGTACTTTTGCACTTGATGAATTGACAAAATAAAATAGAAGTATTGGAAAATATGACGAAATGAAAAGTACAGGAAAGTCGATCCCTGCTGGTTTTATTTCATTTCTTTGCAAAGGAATAGACATTCCTGGTGGAACTGTCCTCTACCATTAGTTTCTGAATATATGTCAGTAATTATTATTATTATTATCTTAAATAACTAATTATGTAATTCATATTTTGGAGAATGACTGACATTGTCTGCTCTTACATAGCGTTTGTCGACATCAGTGACAATGGTAACAAAAGGTGTGCTCAAGGATCATCTCCTTTTGTTGGGTAATAGCATGACATGCGCTGGCACTTTGATTGGTTTCAATGCTGGTGGTATCAAATCTTTGTCTAAATCACTTGGTGTTCAAGTACCATTCATGAAGGCGACATTGTTTGTAAGTAGCCTTGCCTTGCCTTTTCTATTATCTGTTGACAAACTTATGTCTAATCTTGTTTGCTGAGCTGTCTTTTTAATAATTTTTTATTTTCCCAATTTCAGACTCCTAGAAAATGCTTTGAAAGAGCCGCTGAAAAATGTGATGTTGATAATTTATCAAGCATTGTTGCTTCTTGTGCCTGGGGCAAACATGTATCAGTGGGTACTGGATCTCCTTTTGAGTTTATTTGGGACACAAGAAAGGTATGGGTGGCTGCAGTGTTTTTTGATCCTGTTCTTCTGATAAAGATATCACAAGACTTGTGTTTTGATTGTTTTCTTAGGCTGAGTTGAGTCCAGATAAGGAAATTGATGTCTACAATTTCCTTTACATGGTGAATAGCAGCTCCAGGCATGAAGATATTGGGAGTGGTTGCCTGGGAGCAGAAATTGAAGATTTGGACGAGGATGACGAATACATGGACTGTAATCTGTCTCCAGTTCGAGAAGATGGTACAGATAAGCCCACTTTTGAAGATGTCATTGAGTTTGGGCTCCATGGAAATGATAATGATGGCTTATCCAAGGAGGTAAACTTTCTTCTGAAAGGTGCAGTAGTATATGTAATCTTAATCTTAGCAATGGTAATTTGAACTCATGTGGATATGGATGAGACACATTCTGCTACCCTTATGTCAGTGTGTATTATCTTTTCCAGAGTGGCAGCAGAGATGATTGTTCGATCACTTTTACTTTTTCATGCAGTTATGACTGCACCATTTTCAATCCTTGCACTATTTGTGATTTGCCAAGCTTATGTGCATTTTGCTCGTATTGTCATGTTGCTGCTAGAAGTATTTAAAATGAGTTTAAATTGTCGTTATTTTTGTTGAAGACGTGTAAACTGTCTCCATTTTTAAGTTGAGGAGCTGTGCTAAGTAGGACTTCTAATAACTGGCTTTTTACATCTTTATACCATTCTTGTGAGTTGATTATAGTTGCCCCCCCTCTGCTGGTTATTTATATGGTTTAATTTGTATCATAGACTTATCAAAGTGATGGTTGTAGTATAAAAATTGAATGTCTTTGGGGCGTGTCTACTATATTTAGATCAGTTGTCATCATGTTAATTCACTAGATTATTCTTTATGAATCTAAGCCTGAGTGTTGTGTACAGGATGCCAATGATTCTTGGTCTTCTTTTGGTAAAAAGGCTGATTCTACAGAAAATGATTGGGCAAAGAAGGCAGAACAAAGCAATTGGGGGGGTAAAAAGGTTGGTTCTGAGGAAAATGATTGGTCGAAGAAGGCTGAGGAAGAAAATTGGACGAAAAAGTCTGATAGCACTTGGGATAAAACTGTTGGTTCAGAGGTGAATGATTGGGGTAAGAAGGCTATCTCTGAGGATAATGATTGGACTAAGAAGCCTGAGGATAGCATGTGGGGGAAAAAGGTCAATCTGGAGGTGAATGATGGGGCACAGAGGCCTGAACAGAACACTTGGGGTAAGAAGGTTGATTCAGAGGAAAGCGATTGGTCTAAGAAGCCTGAGGAAAGCGCATGGGGCAAAAGGGTCAATTTGGAGGTGAATGATGGGACACAAGGGCCTGAGCAGAACACTAGGGGTAAGAAGGCTAACTTTGAGGAAAGAGATTGGACAAAGAAGCCTGAGGACAGCACATGGGGCAAAAAGGTCGATTCCAAGGAAGAGGGTGAACGAAGTTCTTGGGCTGAAGAAGCTAAAAATAATTCAGCTTGGGGGAAAAAGGTTGATTCTGATGAAGGAGATTGGGCTAAGAAAGATGACCAGAACAATTGGGCTTCAAGATCAAGTTCAACAAACCCTCGTGGTCAATCCAACTGGGCTGTGGCTTCTGGTGGGAAGGATTGGGTTCAAAACAATGATAAAAATACATTGGCTAGTGCTAGAAAACCTAGTGTTGGTGGCCAGGAAGGATGGGGAAGAGATTCTGAGGGAATGGGTTGGAAGAAGAATGACAGGCAGAAAAATAGGGACTTGAGCGAAAAGGGATGGAGAAAAATGAACGAACATAGTAGTTGGGAAAATCTTTCCACACCTAAGACTGATGCGCAGTCCGCATGGGGTGGAGATGACACTCGGAAAGATGTCTTCTCTGGAAAATCTCGGGAGGATGGCCTGCCATCATCACCTTCCGGAGCTCAGTGGGAGGCTGTTAAGGACGAACCATCCAAGGCTTCTGGCTGGCACACATCAGGATCTGGTGGTGACTCTGCTGATGTGTTGGGTTCGAAGGAAACTCCCTGGGAAGCTAAAGTGGCTGATCAAGAAACCCAATCAAAGCCTTCTAATCCTTGGGGCTCTTCAAGTGGCTGGGATAAGCTTGATTCAGAGTCTCCTGCAGGAGAAAATAAAGAGTCTCAGTTAAATAACTGGGGTAAACAGTCAACTGACTCTACACCTGCTCAAGGTTGGGGTTCTCCAAAGGTTGACATTTCCAGTGAGAATGATGAGAGGCCTCAGTGGGGTGGTCGCGGCCGTGGTCGTGGTCGTGGTCGGAGTTGGGGCAGAGGTGGACGCTCCAGAGAAGGTTCACAAGGTAGGGGCCCCTCAAGTGATGGAGATTGGAAGAACAAACGAACACGTCCAGTTGATGATCCCAATGCACCAGCAGTTTTCACTGTCACGAGGCAACGTTTGGATTTATTCACTGTGGAAGAACAAGATGTTCTTTTGGAGATCGATGCAATTATGAAGAACATCAGAAAAATAATGCATCAAACCGGGTAAGTTCTTTTATTTCTATTTTTAACCATCAGATTTGAATAATTCCTGGAAGATCTCAGATTAGGAGCAACAGCATGCTGAAACATCTAGAATGATTATAAAGTGAAAATCTTTATTTTTTTTATATCTGTCTAATAGCTGATTACCCAGTTTAAGGCACAACTGCTGAACTGGAAAATTCTTTCATCTTGATATAGATAATGCTAGTACCAGTTTACTCATGGTGTTTGGAAATTTTATCTGTTAACTATGCATCGGATTTTCATTATAAAACATTGATACCTAAAAACTAATATCTGTGTTTGTGTATTATGAGTAATATTTTTGTATGTGGAACTCTAATCTCCCTCAACACTCTTCGCGTTTGAGATGATTGGGTTTCCTGATATAGAAATTCATGTATAATAATTCCATAAGACTTTATGCATTTCTTTCCTCTGGAGGAAAAGATAGAGAGAGACCGGCACTTCTCAACGCTGACTATTTATTTCCTGGAATGTTGGTTTTGATTCTAGTCAATGAAATATGTAGCTTAGCTGATTTACATTTCTGTGAAGGTACAATGACGGTGATCCTTTATCCACGGATGATCAGACTTACATTATCGATAATGTTTTCAACCATCATCCTGACAAAGCTGCAAAGATGGGAGCTGGAATAGCTCATATCATGGTATGGCTATTTATTTTGCATTAACAAATTACTGGCTAAAGATATATTCCGTGTGGCACTTCCATGTCTCTGTTTGGATTGAACTCTCAATGTCTTATTGCAAATTCTTATTGATCACTAGTTTTTTGGTCACCATAATCCTTAATTTTATAGAAGCATTCGGGTATCAGAAGATAAAAAGCAAACTTCTGTGCAGCCTCCTGAAGTGACATCTTAAAATTCGATCCAAATATATGCCTAATTTTTAGAATCTGGTTTTTCTTTTCTATTTTGTTGTATAAATGAATGCCACGTTGAACCAGTAATGCATTTAGTGATTCTAATCTATCTGGCTGACAAATTTCTATATATTAATCATTGTAGCTTCAAGTTGAATTATGTGAACACCCTATACAGTTGTGTAAACTTGCTGAATAACGTTTTCTGTAATTTTCTGTTCATTGTTTAACTATCCGTTCCTAAAACATCATTAAATTGTTCATTGATTTTTTACAAATTTACCCAGTTACTTCCACACTTACATTATCATCTTTAGTAAGACTGCATTTACAGCCACTGACTCATTGACGCTTTGTAGACAACTTCAATGCCCTGAAAGTAGGATTTGGTGGAGCTAGGTGAAGATTCCTGTGATGTTAGACAACTTCTTCTCATGAAATACTAATGTTTGATTGTGTTGGTCTGTCCATCCAATAATCTTTCCTATTGTGCAGTTTTCATTGCATTTGGCCCGTAATGATTTTTAAGATTGCTACGATGTTAGCTTCCTTAAAATGAGGCTAACTTTGGTCTTTTCATGCTCACCACCCAAAGTATTAATTTCAAGCTGATTTTGGGACCCGTGTCACAGGTTAATAGGCATAAAGAGTTCCAGGACAGTAGATGCTTCTATGCTGTTTCTGTTGATGGCGTTGAGACGGACTTCTCATATCGTAAATGTCTTGAGAACTTTATTAGGAGCAAGTATCCTGACGTAGCTGAAGCTTTTCTTCCCAAGTACTTCAGAAAGCCACAACCTCGTCCTGGTTGGAATAGGGATCGAGCTCCTCCTCGAAGTGAAGGTGTAGGCCCCCATCGTTGGAATAGGGATCAAACTCCTGGCCCAGATGATGCAAGTACTCCTGGTGAAGCTGCTACCCCTGCTTGGAACACGGATCGAACACCCGGCCCAGATGATACTAGTACGGGTTGGAATAAAAGTGAAGCTGATACCACCCCTGGTTGGAATGCTGATACAACTCCCGGCCCGGATCCTGCTTAAACTGAAACTCAAACTCTCACTCTCACCTAGACATGGATTCAAGTTTTGGGTTTGTTGGAAGAAAGAGCAGCTCATTTTTCCATTTACACGCTGTTCTTGTGTCGTTGACTGTCGTGTTGTGTGTCTCAATTAGCGGATGTACAGTGGCTTTAAGCATTGGGCACCAAATCGGTTATGGTGAGATTGGTGAGTTGGCCTAAATATTTCTGGCAATCTGGGGGTTTCTTTTGAAGCATTTGTGTACAGTTCTAGTAGCTACTGACTAGATTTAACTCAGAATTGCTGATCAGCAGATGGAATTTTAGTTTAACTCAGATTTGAGCTCATCTAATGATTTTCATATTATATATAATCTCCATTTTCACTGGTATAACCCTTGTTCTGAATTGTGTTGATGCTTTTTCATTCTTGTTTTTATTTTTGTTATGATTTTCATTTTCAATCAGCCCCTAATTCTTGTTTTCTTCTTCCCCTTTGAGATCACATAAAATTGCCCTTTAATTCGAGATGAGAGACTGAAGTAGCATGTTAATAGCAAAGCTTGTGATGAAATACTATTGTTTACGATTAAGAATCAAAATATACATACATTTCATTCGACTACTGTCACCCAAATGGCCAAACATGTTTAAAATCGTTCTATGTGAATTGATAGAATAAAACAGTTGTGTTTGGTAAGTTATCTGCTCAACACTTGTAAATATATCTTACTAGTGCTAACCAACTTGTTTACAGGTGTCTGACAAGTACTTAAATACTACCATTTTGTTGTTCCAACTTAGATCGAAACAACTTCGATCGAACAACAAATGTTTCTTTTCTACCTATATGTTTTTGTATTTTATATTATCTTTTCTAAAGTAAGAAAAGTTTAACTTATTACTAGTATAGACTCCATATGATATCGTGATCATAAAAAAAAAAAAAAATTGAAGTAAATTTTGTAAATGAATTTAATAAAATAATAATAATAATAATAATGATGATGATAATGATCATAATAATAATAGTAGTTAATTAAAAAATAGTGTAATCTCATTTAGTATTTAAATATATATAATTTTGATTTATATATTATTAAGTTTGTAGCCATATATTTCCTGAAATTTTCCAAAAGAATAAATTAACAAAATGAATATAAATAATGAAATATATATAGAATTAAAAAAAAAAAAGATTTCCCATGATTAATTTCAATAGAAAAAAAAAAAAAACTTGAAATCACTTGCTATACTCCATTCTTCAATCCTAATTTTAAGAACTCAAATCATACTCTTAACTTCACATAAATAGTGTGAAAAATGAAGTACTCTAATTTTATGTTACATGTGTATTTTGTCTCATCAAAATCTAAACATTAAATTCCTAACAACATATCTATTAAATCAAAATATTTACGGACTACGGGCATCATAAGATTTTAGACTAGGTGGTCTTTGAATGCCTGTTAGTCTAGTGTGGAGGATGTTTTCTCCATAACATGACATGCATTTTTTTTCATCTTTACAGTAAGCTTTGAAGGATTAACTTACCATTTCAAAAAACGTTATTAGCATCTTCAGATAACCAGCATTACACCCTGGCTTCTAAACTCTTTTCCGTAATGCATGCTGCTTTAATGGAAGCAAGGAAATAGAAAATAAAAATAGGATTGAGAATTGTTGGAGTTACCCTTTCTTCCATTTTCATTTAACTAGATGAAAATTAAATATGTGAGGAAAAAGTTTTCAAACTTGAGGTGTTACTTCAATTCAAACAACACTAGTTGTTGAGCTCTTTTATTGCCTTGGCATAGTAAAAATGATTCAACTAGTAGGTTCTGCTTGATACAGAAGCTGTAAATTTAACCTACTGACTTTAGCATCAAACATTTTCTACAGTGTAAACCAATTGCTTGCTTTTCTTTTCTTTTATATACTTATGTTACTGAATTCATGCATCAATTCTGTATTTCCTTTCATGCGTGTGATAGGTAGAAAATAGGTATATTTTATTGTGGATATATTTGTGATTTTTTAATCTTTAATGCACCGTTTTTGTACCTATATGTGTTTTTGATCTCCAAATACTTTATATATTATTTTGTTGATTATTTTAGGAGTTTTGGAGAATTTTTGAGTTAAGGAAAATGAATGGAATGAGACGTGAAGTTAATTGGGCCATTATTGATTCAAGAGGCAAATAAGAGATTGAATGAATGAAAGAAGTGAGCTTAAATAAAGAATAAGGAAAAAAGGAGCTTTGCGCCAAGAGTTAAAGAAAGGAATTATAAAAAAAAGTCTATGACTTGAGAGGGCAAGTCACGCCTACATCCAAATAGCACACCCTATTAATTTGACTTGGCCTCCAAGAAAGAGTATTACGTAGAGATTAGGAAAATGATTTTAGAGAGAGAAAGTTGAGGGAAAGTGGAGAGAAATAGAAAGGTTTATTTTATTTTCCTAAATTAATTTGGATGAAGTTTTCAATTACTTTGATGGATTCAATTTCGAAGATGCTTAGCTAATTTCTCAATTTCGGTTAGCAGGGATGTTTGAACCCGTATATCTATTTATTTTCTAATTCATCTGATAGATTACATAAAATACATATCTATTGTCATATTTTCCCTATGTTTTAGATGATAATTAATCCTTAAGTGTTTGTTTTGATGAAGTTTCATAATTTGTAGGGACAATAAGGATTTAATTGATGTTCGAGACCATTTGGAGTGATTTTTGAAGATGTTGAATTGAAGTCTCCAAAGAAAGAAAACCAGAAGAAGTTTTCCCATAAAGCGTGGGCACGCCTTATATCACAGCTCGACTTTAAAATGAACAGAAGAACTTTTCTCATAAGGCGTGGGCACGCCTAAGGTCCAGACGAGAATTTACATAAGTGGCGCCCAAATCTCTACTCCAAGATTTAAAAATCAATTCTTGCCATCATTTTTGGAGTTACATATATCTGGAATTATTTTATATTTATTTTTTTAATTAGGTAGTTATTATCCATGTTTTTAAAAACCAACTGGAGATAAGGATTGAAGGCTCTCTCTGCTCTCTATCTTTTCTCTGTAACTTTTCATTCTACGCATATTCTGGATGAAACAAAGCATGACAATCTTTTTGATGGATTGCTAAACTCTTAATCTAGCCATTGATGAATGAAGATTTGGTTCTACATAATGTGAGATCAAATTAGTTTTCACTCTCTTTCGCTCTACATTATTTATATATTTTTGTGTTTGATTATATTGTTTGGCGAGTTGTTTAATGTGGCCAGTTATTCAATTCGTGAAAATGATATGTGCCAATTAGAACGTTAAATCCGTAATTGTTTTATTGTTCTGATATTTGTGGCAAGTAGCATATTTGCTATAGGAGATATATGATCTAGTCTAAATGAACCTACATGTGTGTTTGTTGGCTAGAATTGGGTCTTTCTAGATTGAAATGCTGCTGGTGAATTAAATCCTACGTTGGTATCTAGGGTTGTTTACTGGTTAGAGAAGTAAATAGAGATGGTATCCTAATTATCGAAAAAGTAAGGAAAGATTGATTGTTAGGTGGTACCAACAGCTATAACCAATTTAATGTTAGAGTGAAAGAACAATTTTTGCATCAATGATCGATTGTGTGTGAACCAATTCTGAAATTGTCTATGGCTAGATATTTTAATTCTGTGAATCACTCATTTTAATTTTCTTGTAATTTATTTTAATTCAGTTCAATCACTAATTCAAACTCCCCCAAATCTTTAATTTAATTGTTATAATTCATTTTTGATAAAAGGATAAAAATATTACCAATCACTGTGGAATCGACCCTGCTCACCACTATCGCAATTAATCATTGTTTAAGCAGGTTTTATTATTTGTTGGATTCGACACCCATCATAATCCCGTATTTTCCTCTCGATGTTTGATTGAAATTGATTATGTTATCTGTGCATCATGTTTTCAATCATTATTGCTTGATTTGGATTGGCCACCTAGATTAAGTGTTTGATAATTAATTGCTAGAATCTTAAATCATGAATTCTAATCGTTGTGGTTTAATTTTCATAAAGTGGTAAACTAGAGGTCGTGCATCTCTAGGGTAACATAATCCTAGAATTATCGAATCACGCGTGTTGATTTGGGGTCTAGTTCATCCTATCGTCTTGGTGATTAATGCATTTGATGAATTAAATCTAGAGAGCGTATCCTAGGTTGTTTAATTAAATAGGGTTAATTAGCGAGCGTATCCTAATTTAACTAATCTTAAGAGACGTTTCGGTTTAACGACGCGTAGTTGTTAGACTAGGGATGATAATTCCATGATAATCTGAGAGAGGGGTAATACATTGATTAGGGAATAATTGATATCGGGGGATAATTGAACTGTTAACTGAAATATTTGCATACATTGAATCTTTGTCTATTTTGCTTGCTAAGTTTATTTCATTTAATTTAGTAATAGTTAATCAATCTCAAAATCCCCCCATAATTTCTTATTTGGTTGAATTGAACATATATGGCATAGTTAATCATCACTCCTCGTGGAATCGACTCGGACTTGCCCCAACTACTAGTTGGTTAGATTAGGAAAGAATATAATTAATTTTATCGCGTTGTGACGCGCGGTCAGCGTGCGTAGTTGTAATGACAAATTAAAACAGCTTATGCTTATTACATTTTAATCTAATTTTCTATCATATATCTTTTAATTAGATAAGTACTTGGTATCACTTTGTTGTTACTTGATTCCATATAGGACTGACCCTTTCTATAAATATCTAATAAAGTTTTCACATATGTTAGAACATCCACAATAGTTGTTGGGATATTTCAATTGTTATCTTGATAAGACAAAACACTAACTCAAGAAGAAAAGAACAGTTTGCTTAAGGTATTGATACCTAGTTTCCACATCACATGATCAAGGAAAGATCATGTAATGGTTTTCCAAGATACAAGGAAAACCAACCTTAGAAGAAGTAAGAACACTTCTAAGGGCTAGCATGTTGTAGGAAACAACAAGCTAGTAGAAGTATCTTGAGCTGAAGAAGAGTCAGGATACTGGAAGAAGCATGCAGCAGGCTATGAAGAAACCGGAGTCAGGAAGCTGCAGACAGTAAACTAGGTTGCTACTATGTAAGCTGGCCTAGGTTGCAGGAGCAGGTTGCTGAGCAGGAAGCTGTTCTGAAAGAAGAATTCAGAAAGCTAGCTGCTGCTGCAAGAACCCGACAAGAGCTGCAAGAACTCGTGCTTACAGCAGAGGTTGTCGAGGATACAGGATTGGCCGAGGAGACGAAGTCCTTGCTGAAGACCTCAGGTGAGGCTGTTGTTCTGACAACACTCTCTGATGATAAGAAGACCTCTGAAGGGGCGACTGTTGAGACAGTACCCTTAGAGGATGATCGAGGAGAAGGTGAGGTAACCACTAAACAACTAGAGTACCTCATGAGGGGGATGATGCTGTTGCTGCTGCAAGCTCACAAGAACCTATCCAGGTTACAGCAGCGGAGGTTACTGAGGAAGCTAAGTCTGCAAGAAGCTGCTGCAAGAATACATATACAACAAGACTGCAAGAAAGCAGTTACAAGCATGACAACAAAGAAAGAAAGAACGGCATGCAGCATCGCTGCATGAAGAAGTTACAGGAGTACTACAAGGAAGGTTACAGCAGTACTGTATGAAGACACTGCAAGAAGGTCTATGTTACAGCAGCACTGGAATGCACTAACAGCTGCAAGCAGACCTAGGATACAGCGCCCATGACAAGCAGTGAACTGAAGAAGTATCCTGCAATCCGAGGAAGGATAAATGCAGTACGAGGGAGAGAGCCGTTCGAGAGAAGACTAAAGTTGCAGACACAGAGCCAATGCGAAGACGCTACGTGGACTGACGCGCTGCAGAAAGCTGCAAGCCGCAATCACCGCATTAAATGCTCCAGAAGAGTCAAGTCACATTAAATGCAAACCATGTCGTTGGTCAAGTAGTGTAGCGCCCCAGATCAAAACGAGCATAATTAATTAATTAAATATTTTAACCTATGATTTAATAATTTTGTGCGTATGAATTAACTGTTTAATTTAATTTGTGCATTTCAGATAAGTGTTTAATGCACGTTTAAGAATGATAATTTTTATTAGACGTAGAATGTAGGATATTTATATACCATTGGATGCGTATCGAGAAAACGGGAAGATAGAAACGAACTAGGAGTTAATCGGAGAACCGTAGCTCGAACGACGACGGAAAGGGCAAAACCTAAAGTTTCGATCGGAAAATCGGAAGATATTTACGTGAATAGTAACATGGGAAAAGTCAACTGATGAATAGTGACAAAGATATTTTCACGTGAATAGTGTTTTCCGAATTCTATAAATAGGGGCTCCTCCAATTCATTTTTCACCATTTTTCCGAACGAGCCGAACGCGCCGAAAACGAGTAAGTCTCTCTCTCCTCCCTTCTCTCTTCGTTTCCTATTTTCTGGTCGGCGGCGGCGCCGCCGGCCGGTCGTCGGAAAATTTCAATATTGTCGGAATCGGATGATTTTTGCACACGACGTTCGTCTCGATGAGACGAATCTAGGATAGGTCTAGGATTTCAAATCCGATTTCTCGTTCGCCGGAAAACAGTGAAAAACAGCCCCTAAACCCTAACCCTATTCCTTGCACCACCTTCTCTCTCTCCTCTGTTTTCTCTCTCTTCTCGCCGGAGCAGACGACCGGAGGGCCACCGAAGGTAGGGCGACATGCTGGAGGACCGGCGCCGCCGTGGGTGGCGGCGCCGGAGATGGACAGTAGATATATATATGTGTATGCATGCATGTGTGTGTGTTGAGTGTGTGTGCTCGTGCTTTCTGTTGGGGGCGGCACCGGGGGGCGCCGCCGTGAGGGAAAGGACGGTCGGTGACGGGAGGTCGCCGGTGAGGTGTCTTGGTGGGTCGCCGGAGGCTGGTGGCCGCCGGCCAAAGAGATATTAGTGTGTGTGTGTGTGGAATCGGGTGTGTGTGTGTGTGAGCTCAAGCTTGTGTGTATGGGTGGTGTTGGAGGTTGGGCTTGGTTGGGAAAGGTTGCCGGCGATGGGGAGTCGCCGGCGGAGGAGCTGGGAGTGGTCGCTGGCGATCGGAGTTGCCGGCCGGAGCTTTTGGATATGTGTTGGATTTTCAAAAAAAACAGTGTATCGAAGGATTTTGCTGCGAGATTTCAGGTACTATTCACCACCGGAATCCGGCGATGGACGGCCGGAGGTGGTAGCCGGTGGTGCGAGGTATCCGGCGAGGTAGGTGGTGGTGGCTGGAGGCGGCGCCGCCGCGTCGGGTGACGCGGGGAAGGAGGCGCGTTGAACAACCACCGTCGGGAAAATCTGGGCAAGGCTGGTCGAGAAAACTCGACCAACCGTCGAGCCATGCACCCACTGCCGAGAAATCTCGGCAGCTGCCGAGACGGGACATAACGCTGCCGAGAAAACTCGGCAGCTGCCGAGCCATGCGCCTAGCCGCCGGGTTTTTCCACCCGACGCGCTTGCGATGCCGTGTTTTCAATCCGAACCCCATTTTCTCCGCTGTTCGTCTTTTTCAAGTTATCACCGACGAGACGACGTTGACCCGGGTCCGTGGGCCCGGTCAAAGTCAACCCTTTGACCAAAATTACCGTTTTACCCCTAAACTTAACATGCTCCGTTCGAGCTCGTTTCAACTCCGATTGAGCTCATTCTTTTTGCGTTGTGATCCTTATTTCAATTCCTATCTTTTCAGCCACTTATACAGATCTGACCCTCTCATTTCTTGAACTCCAATCTTTAGATCTCTCGATCCGTCGCGTATTTGAAAATCATTTTTCTGCCGAAATCAATTATCGCTTTAATTATACTTTATTAAGGATCTAAGAACACCATAACTTGTGTAGGCTACTTGTTGAGTTGAGCCTTGTGATATCGGATCCTTTGGTACTCGCTTGGGAAATCTGATCCGCCGATACTCGTTGTTCACGTGGTAACCATCGAACAAGGTGGGGGTAACTTCTAAATCTTAATGTGTTTACAGTTTTCCCTATTTTGAAGCATGAATGAGGAATACTAAATGCTGTGAATATACGTGCTGTGCCATACTATATACTGTGAAAGAACTTCGGTTCACATTGCATGTTCGGAGAGTCCTACGGGACTGTAAAAAATTCGTCTCCCTCCCTTCTACTACTGTATTGAGGTTTGGTGGTCCTCATGAAGCGCACCAGCGGTATTGAGACCATTTTATAGGGTAAGACGGGCTGTTCCCGCACCTATCCTTCTTACCATTTCTAATATCTGCTATGCATTTTACTTGCTATGACTTTGTGTCGATTGTTAAATATTGTTAATCTATATATGCCTGTTGGATGTTATAAGATACGGACTTTATCCCCACGAGTGTATTCCACGCACTCACCCCCTTAATCTGTACTCACACTACAGGAGCTGATGAACATGTTGAACCCTAAATGGAGAGAGAAGGTGCTGTTTCTAATCTTGTGTTTTAAAGATGTCGTCGCACAAACATTTTCAAAACAATGTGTCATTTTATTCACGTTTCTTTAATGAATTCCAAGTATTCTATGAACGTGAGATCCTGATGGTCATTTTCGCTGCTTTAATATGTTGTATATTTCGGTATTGAGACCGATCGTTATCGGCCGAGGCCGTTGTTGATATGTGAAAGACTCACATCGTCCCTCACCTCTTTCTTCTGTCGTCTCTAATCCCCTTCTTCTGTCGTCTCTTACTATTTTCTTCTTCACGCCCAATGTGAAACTCTGATAAAAATACGAAAAGAAAACGGGACGTGACAAGTAGCTCAGATGCATTTGATGTGACCTCAAAGGAGATCTTGGAGATCAGAGCTTGATTTTGAAGAAGTAGAAGTATCTCTCTTCAACGGATACTTCTCAACGGATAGAAACTCTCAAGATCTATAAATAAAAGGTGTGGCTGACTGAAGAACGTGCTGGACAAAGCCGAGTGGAAATTCACATATCATCAAAAGCTTTTAGCTTCCACTTGTTCAGCCACTCAACCTTCTAAGAGCAGTCAACAACAACAGATGAGCTTTCAGTGAACAAGACTGCTCCGCACCAGTTGAAGACTTTGTTTTTCTTTTTAATCTTGAAGCTGTGTGCGTAGGTTGTTTTAGGTGTCGAACAGTTGATAGGAGAGATCCTTGCTGTTTGTAAAGTTGTCTAGGAGCTAGACAGCTTCCCTGTGTGGGAGTGTGGAACCCTGTGTGGGTTAGCCTTTAGAATTTGCAGTGCTGTGTGATCTCTGGATTCTAGTTGGCGGGCCTTTAGAGTTTGCAGTGCTGTGTGATCTCTGGACTCTAGTTGGCGTTTGCTTTGTAAGTTGATAGGTTGTGAGGAAGAGTCCTGTAATTCAATCTTGCTTAACAAAGTTCCTGCTTGAGGAAACAGTAGAGTGGATGTAGAAGACTTACACCACCTTCAAACCACTATAAGGGATAAGTGTTTTATTGCTTTCATACTTACGCTTTATCTTGTATATCTTTATCTGTCATATGCATAAAACATCTTGAAAACGATCATGTTTGAACCAGCCAGCCTTGTGCCTTAAAAGAAGTTTATTTTTCCGCTGCGCATAAAACTCAAGTTACAGCAAGCAGCACTGCTTTCTAGTGCTGTAAGCAGTAACTGACTGGTGCTGCAAGTTCTAGTAACTTGCAGAACAGTTTATTTTGAAAGGTTTTTCAAAATCGACCAAGGTTCATTCAACCCCCCCTCTGACCTCGGACACCACCTGGGACCCAACAATAGTTAATGAAAACACAAAAAATTCCATGCCCCAGGGGCACGGATCCTAGGATCCTAGGATCCGTGCCCCCGCCCTGCCCCGTCCCGGGTAGAATATGGGTTGATATATATACAGTTTTTTTATTTTGTTTTAAATTTTTGGCTGTTCGTCTCTTTGTCTCTCTTCGTGGGTTTCGTCGGTTTTCTGCAGTTTTTTGGTGGTTGATTTCAGTTTCTTCAGCGGTTTTCTTCTGCTATTCTTAAGGTGTTCGACATTATCTCTATTTTTGAAGAAGTTTTGGAGAATATCAGTTCGAATCCATAATGGTAAGTTTTGTTGGTTTTATGGTCGTTTTTTTATAGATTGTGTTTTTAGGTGTTGTAATGTTATTTTTGTTTTCGTTTTGCTGTGTACTTGATTTTTTGTGTTTTTTATGTGTGTTTTTGTTTTCTAGGGTTTTTGTTTTCTGTAGTTGTTTGTTTCTCTTCTTAGTTTTTTGCATGAATACTTGTTTTACTGTGAGTTTATGATTAGTTTGCTGTTTTGCATGTGTTCATTTTGTTGTTGGAAGAATAATATTGTAATACTATTAGAGCAGTTTTGTAATACCTATAGAATAAGTATATAACACAATAATTATAATTTCATTTATTCAAACTTTTAATTTTGTAGTACTTTTAAAACATATAAGTATACATTTAAAGTGTTTTTATAATAGCATAAAGGTATTATATACATGCAGTTAAGGTATGTAATTATGTAACACATGCGGATTGTATATATAATACCATTAGTTTATACATAAAATACCTGTATATAAGTTTTCTAACACCTTTAGAACAAATAATTTTAATACCACAAGTTCAAGTGTAATTGAAGCATAAGATTTTGTGATACCATATATGTAACTGTGTAATACCTATAGAATATATTATTAATACCTGAATCATATTTTTATCAGATTAATATCTGACATGTCTGTTATGTATGAGATATATTTATGTTAGTGTTTTAATATATATTTTTTTATTTCTTTATTTGCAGTGGTTTTATCACTCAATGTAGACCAAATGGTCTTGCTGAACTAGTTCAGTCTTTGACTAAGAAACAAAAGGATGATGTCAAGAGTATAGGTTTTGGAGGTCTATTACATTTGAAAATAACCAAGTGCAATATGAGGATGTTGAATTGGTTGGTGAGAAATTTTAACAGTTCGAGTAGGATGATTAATGTAGATAAATTTCATCATTTTTCTGTTACAGCTGATGATGTTTATGACGTATTCATGATACCTAGGAATGAAGGTTGTACTGTACAAACCTTTACTAAGAGTGATGAAGCTTCTCCTCTTTGTGATAGGCTTAGTGAGGAGTATGGAATTGCTCCTAGAGTCCCTTTTAAGGTGTTGGTGGATGTACTTAAAACATTGGTTAATGGTGGGGATGATTTTAAGAGATTGTTTGTATTGTATGCCATGTATTCCTTTTTGACACCTTCTTCAAATAGGCTTGTAAGTATGACTGTTGTTAAGTCTTTTGCTGATGTTAATATGATTCCTAGGTTAGATTGGTGCTCATTTATTTTAGATAGACTGTGTGAGTCAGTTAGGGCGTTTAAGGAAAATAACTTGAAGAATGTAAGTGGTTGTGTAATTTTGCTACAAATTTTATATTTGCAAAGAGTGATATGACAAGGAGTTGAAGAGCCCAGGAAATTGCCTCTTATAAAGCACTGGTTTGATGAGAAATTAGCAAAGAGATGTTCGGAGGAGGTTGCTGCAGACATTTATGGAGATGGTGAGCTTGTTGTGAATGTTTACCCACTGTCAAGGATGGGTAAAGTTGGTGGAGAGAGGGTAGGGAAAGATGCTGATGAAGAAATTGAAGAAGACGTTGAAATGTCTGAAGAGATTCCCAAGAAGGCTGCTGATGTACGAAAATGCATCAAATTTGATATTCCGACAGGAGAGCCTGATGATCAAGAAATAAAGAAGATGACAAAAGATGTAAGTATGATACTATATACTTAAAGTATTACATTTTCTTCAATGCATACATGTGATATCTATGTGGTATTCATGAAACATCTTTTAAGGTATCAACTGTATTCTTTTCAGGTATCTAATACATATGTTTTAAGTATCATATATGTGATTTTAAAGTATCATGTATATTATAACTGTCTGATATGTTTTTAAAGGAATTACATGAAGTTTTTTTTGTGTTTTTACAGGAATTACATGAAGTTTTTCTTTGTTATAAGAGAGATATTTCGATTGTTTCAAATTACCATATGATGAAGATGCTGAATATGAAGGATAAAATTTTGAATAAATCCAATGCTAGCACAACACCGGAGATGACTAATTCTCAAATTTTTTTTTCTGATGAGAAGCTACACAGATATATCGATGAAGTGGTGGAAAATTTCAAAATGATGAAGAAATTGGCATAAAAAATGCCATCATTTGAGTTGTTAACTCCTGATCCCCCTGTATGTGAAGAAATTTTTACTTCACATAATCAAGATGATGAAGTTGATAATGTAAATTTATCCAACAAAGACATTCCTTCAAGGGAGGAGTTGGTTGATGCTGCCCTATCTGTTGGTTCCAAGGGTAAGAAGATTGTGGAGGATGATGGCTGTGACTTTTGGAAAATACAAGATGAAGTAGGATATGTTTCAGATTTTGTTATTCATTCTAAAAAGTTTTTGAAAGAGATGGACCAATGTCATAGAGAAATTATTGACTTCTGTTTCTATGATAAGAAGACACTTGGCCACAATTCATAAGTTTAAGCTGTGTGTTTTAAGTTATCATATGTGTAAGTTTAGAATGTTGCATATATACATTGAAAGTTTCATTTATATACCTTGAAGGTATCATTTGTAAAACTTTAAAGTATCATATGTATATCTTCAAGGTATTACATATGAAACATTAAGGTATCACATGTGAAACTTTAATGTGTTCTTATGTATACCTAAGATATGACATGAATAACTTTGTAGTATCATTTATTAATTTATTTGTTTTTTTTTTTTAACAGAGAAGATCTTTTTCGAAAAGGTTATCTTCACTTTGTTCCAAGGGAAGACATGATATCATTATACCCAAACACCATGATTTATACTAGTGTTATCACTGCATGGTCTCTGATGTTGAATAAGATGAGCAGAAAAGAAGTCGTTTTGTAATGAACATGGAGCATAGTGTAAGTTATAAATAATTTCTACTTGGTAATGTTTATTTGTTCATTGGATGTTTGTGGTTTATTTAATGTTTTATTTTTTTTAGGATTCCTTGAATAGGATGATTATGAATATTGGTACTTCAGAAGAGAATGCAAGAGGAATGAGATATAGTTAGAAATTGTGGTTAGCTTCCAACAAGAGTAATCTTTTGAAATCAGTTGAAATGGTAATATGTTTTAGTAATTGATATGATTATTGTAGTTGCTTATACATTTTGAATATTAGTTTATATTGGTGGTAATTGCAGATTTTCATCCCATTTGTTTATTGAAATCATTATGTTGTTGTTGTCTTTAATACTGTTGATAAGAAGTTCCAGTATCTGGATAACAGAAAGTATGAAGATGGGGATAATGAATTTTTTAAAGCTGCTGAAATATTGGTAATTTAATTTAAGATATTTATTTTTAATGATTAAGTATCAAGTATATACCTTTAAGGTATCAGTGTTGTAACCTTAAGGTATTAACCTTAAGGTATCAAGTATATACCTTTGAGGTATCAGTGTTGTAACCTTAAGGTATTAACTGAGTACATTGCATAAGTAACATGTATATCTATTTCTGATTTTAATAAAACAATTTTTCTTTTGAATGATGTTCAGAGAACTGAAATGTTGAAATTCTTAGCTGAACAAAATCATGAAAATGTAGTAGAGATGACATAGTATGGATTTGAGAATATGGATTTCAACTGGCAAACATCAAATGAGGATTTGGACTGTGGTGTGTACATGATGCATCACCTTAAGCATTTTGATGGTGTTGTTTATTCTTCTCCTGACTTAAGAAAGATATTTTGAATTACTATTTTGTATTTTTTTATATTATTATATGTGTTGATTATTTTTTTCTATTTTTCATATTTTCAGGCTGGTATAAGGCGAGTTATTAGAGCTGAATTCTGTGCTTCAATTGTATTATCTAATGTTAATGAGGTTAAGAATAATGTATTGGAAAAGGTATTTGAGTTTTATCAGAAGAAACTTGTTCTGAGGTTGAAGTTAGCTGAAGATAGGAAAAAGGAAGTAGGAAAGAAAGCAGCTTTGAAGAAGAAGATAATTGTAGTTCAAAAGACATACAAGACTCGTACAAAGAGAGCTTTAAACTAATGTAATAGTGATTGGATATTGTCAACATTTTTTAGTTTATATGTTCTGTTATAAGGGCTTCATAACAATGTTATATGTTTGGTATTTTAGGGATGATAAGTATGTTATATAGTTTATTTGTTTGATCATTTGGGGATGATAACAATCTGTTGTTTAATGATATATACATTATTATATTGCATAAACAGTTTTGGAACTACTAAAGGTACTATGTTTTACCTATGTAGGTATTACATCAGTTCATTTCAGGTATTACATATGTTTATTTCAGGTATTATAGAAATTCATTTGAAGTATTAGGCATGGTTATCTCTGGTCATTACCATTCAGTAATTTGTTTAAGGTAATAAATTTATATATAAGGTAAAATCATTGTAGAAATTATGTATGATCTTTTTACGTATGATATTGCATGTAATTCACAAGTCTTTTTTTAGGTATCATATAAAAGGCTTATTGGTATTATATATGTAAGAGAAGTACTGTAATACCATTACAACAGTTTTATAATACCTATACAATAAATATATAATACCACAATTCTAATTTATTTTGTAATACTTTTAGAACATATAACTAGTAGATGTCAAGTAATTTTATAATAGCATAAAAGTATTATATACATGCAGTTCAAGTATGCAATTCTATAATACCTACATAGTCTATATCTAATACCATTAGTTCATAAATGTAATACCTGTAGATATGTTTTCTGATACCTATAGACCAAATGTTTAATACCTGTCTATATTTTATACCACTAGTTCAGAAAATGGTGTGTAAACTTAAAAACATTATTGTAATATTTATAGAACATATAATTGGTAGATGTAGTTCAAGTATATAATCATGTAATACATGTGGAGTTTATATCTAATATCATTAGTTCATATATATAATACCTGTAGTTCATTTATGTAACACTTATAGAATAATTCAGTAATACCTCAGAAACTTTAAAGAATAACTTTAAACTTTATATCAATAGTATTTTGGATATACAATGTCAGAATCAAATTAAAACAATCTAACAATAGGTGTCTTTGAGCTAAACTCCTTTGTTGATGTTGAATTTGAAGTAGAATCTTTGCTCTTCTTATTCTTTTCAAAATGACCTTTAATCCTTTGTCTTCGTCCTTTTGTAATCGAACAAACTGGATCAAGAACAACATTTGATTGTGTTGATGTTTCAGATTGAATGGTAGAAACTGGTGGAGATATCAAATTGTCGATTGCAAGAAGATCTCTTCTATAACTTTCTTCAAGGATTCTTCTTGCTTCCTCATTTCCTTGACATTTCAACAAAAGGTTGTAATAATTTCGTGCCATATCATGTCGCCAAGGAATGCTATCACTTACTTTTTCTGATGTCGTTGTCAAAGTTTTAACTTTGTCCCAAACATCCGATTTAGCAAGTTTAGTCCATCTCTTTTGTACATAAGTATCTGGTATACTTTCTATAGAGTTTATATGTAATATTCTTAGACAATGGTAACACAACATACCATATTCCTCAAATTTTTTACATGTACATGTTATCAAATTCAGCTGAAAATCATATATGACACGATGCATAGGTCCTTTATCTTCATGTGATGAAACATGATAAACCATTGTGCTGTTCGCAATCATTAACACTGTTGAAGTACTTGAAATACATTTTACGAATTCATCTTCAAAATCTCTGAAAACATGCAAAGTGTAGACATTTGAAGCATGTTTTAACATACCCATCATTGGTAATGTGGATTTAGGATTTGTTCTTGTTGACTGAAATTCATCATATTGTTCCTTCAATCTCCAATTTTTTATTGTGTCCTTGAAAATTCTGTAAAAATCTGTCAAGCTTGTTGTTTTCTTCACATTAAATCCAATGGCAGAATTTGTACTTTCACTTCTTTGAGATGATAGCATTCCAGCTAAGAAGAAGTCCTTATTTAATGCTGTACACCATTTTTCTTTTAATCCATAGAGTCTTGTAAACCATGAATGGTTCTCCGAACCATACTGTGTTATCATAATTTTCCAACACATTTCAAACTCATTCTCATCTACACAACCTGATAAACACTTATTGAATGTTTCTTTGAATGCCTTATCTGACTTTAGCTCTGCAAATCTACTAATTGCATTCTAGTGCAGATGCCACAGACAAAGACGATGTCTTATTTCAGGGAATACTTGCATTGTGATGCTTAAGGTATCAACAAGTATTCTATTCACTATTTATAGGTATCAGTAATTAGCTGTAAAGGTACTATATAAACATGAACAGAGAATTTCATTTGTATTGAATTTGTCATAATTATGAGTAGTAGTAGAATGGAATTTAACTCAGTGGCACTAGAATCAAGTTTCAGATCTTGCTAACTTAACTTATAAGTGTACCATGGCCTTGGGGTGTTGTTCATTTACATTACAGGTATTGCATACACTATATATAGGTATCAGTAATTAGCAGTAAATGTACTATATAAGCATGAACAGAGAATACCATTTGTATTACATTTGGTATGATTATGAGTAATAGTAGAATGGAATTTATCTTACTAGAACTATAATCAAGTTTTAGATATTGCTAATTGAACTTATAAGTATACCATGGCCTTTGTGTGCTGTTCATTTATATTACATGTATTCTACACACTATATATATGTATTAGTAATTAGAAGTAAATGTACTATATAAGCATGAACAGAGAATACCTTTTGTAATGCATTTGCAATAGCTTGATCTTGGTTTGTGAAAATAGTTACAGGACATTTCCATGTCATTGACTTCTTGAATACCTCAAAAAGCCACTCAAATGTTTCTGTTTTTTCATCGGCCAAAAATGCACAACCAAACATGAATTTCTTCGATGGTTGTTAATACCAACAAATGGCGAACAAATGAGGTTATATTTGTTAGTTCTGTAGGTTGTATCAAATACCATGACATCCCCATAGATCTGATAATCTTCTTTCATCATAGAGTCCCTCCAAAAAATATTACTCAGTCTCCCTTCGTCATCCAGCTGAACTCTATAGAAAAAGTCTTCTTCGTTTGCTTGTTCTTCTTGTATCATGTCAATCAAATTTTGTGCATCCCCAGATTCTATTGCTTTCATCTTTATTCGATTAACAAAGTTCATATGATCCATCTTTGTATGCCCAAGTACTTCCTCACCACCAGCATTGTTTACCATGTATTTATAAGAATTTGTTGCTGATAATCCTGAAGTCACCATGTGCTCAATTGCCTTGCCTTTTGCCTCGTCTATCTTTCTTTCCGAACGATGAAGATGATTGAGATCTGATCTTGTTAATGGATGATTATGTAATACTACATGGTCTACAACTGTGAACGTGCCTTCATCATTCATCTTCACCCTCATCAGAGCATTACAATTTATTCTTGTGATTGGAATTTTTTTTCTGTTTTTCGTTGAACCAGTTACCTTCTTCTTTAGTCCTTGACAAGAGCATACAAACTTCTTTCCTACCTCTATATTTTATCATCTGAAGAGTATCTTGTAGTTGATTTACGAACAGAAAATCCCAATGCACGAGCATGCTTTCGATAAAGTTCATACATCTCATCAATTGTCTGTCTTGTTAGTCCAATTAAAGAGCCATTTATATCATCTACAGAAAGAATATTATATACCTTTTAGAACAGATATGTAATACATATAGAACAAATACAAATTAACTGCAAAATATTTTGAAAAGTACTATAACAACTCAAAACTCAAGTTTTGAATTAAAATCAACAATCATAAAATTAATATGTTAAAGAATTTTCATAACAATATGAATCATAATCAGTTAAAATCAGAGTGTATTACCTTCAATATTTGTATTTGTTGTTAATCCAAGTACATCAATTTCATCAGGCATGACATCTGGAAGAGAAGTATTGTAATACCATTAGAGCAGTTTTATAATACCAGTAGAATAAATATATAATACCAAAATTATAATTTCTATTTTTGTATATCCAGTTCAACTAGTAATTTCAATACATATGACTAACAATTTTATAATTTTGTAATGCTTATAGAACATATAATTAGTAGATGCAGCTGAAAATATATAATTCTGTAATATTGCGGAATTTATATCTAATACCATTAGTTCATATATATAATACCTGTATTTCATTTATGTAATACTTATAGAATAGTTGTGTAATACCTCAGAAATATTTTTCAAAAATTACATATCATTGAAACATAAATTTCTGTAATACCATATAGGAAACATGTGTAATACCTATAAAATATATTACTAATACCTCAGACATAATTTTTGTATAACAGTGAGCAATGTAGTTAATTGAATTGAAACAATAAAATCAAAAATAAACATGCACTGGAAAGTCATCAAACATAGTGAATTGAAGCAAATTAATGTTAATTACCTTCATTTACTAGTTGAATAACTTGATTAAGAAACAAAGATGTTGCAAAATTTTCTTCATCTTCTTCACTTGACAATACAAGAATTGTGTTTGATTCTTCAGATCTCAAACCTTCCAACATTGTTTGATAGTGGTGGTGTTGTAAGACGATGGTGGTATTAGGGCTTCGTTGACAAATTTGTCAACGAAGCTGTCAGTGATGGAGGAAGAAGTCGTCGGTGATGGAGGAAGAATTCGAGAAATGAAGTTGCTATGTTGAGGGAAAATTGCTAAGGGAAATGAATTGTGAAAAAAAATTATATATAGGCCGACCCATATTCATCTGGGTCTGGTCAGGCGGGTTAGGATCACAAGAGTGCTCCCCTAGTGAAAACACTTGTAATAATATATTAAAAATATGCAAAAAAGTTAAGAAAAGAAAAAATAAAAAAAGTAATCCTATTTTATAATGCATTGACCCCACCTAATTATGATCTCTCCCTCTCTCCATTAATAGCATTATTGGAGGGTAATACTGACACTCTTGTAATGACTCATGAATATTATATTATTAAATTATATTATTAATGCTCCCAAATTAACCATTATGTATGCCCTTAGCCTTACATTTTAGAGATTCAAATAAAAATTATACTTTTCATCCGAAAGATGTAAATCATAACCAAGTGCATTATGTATACTACTATATGTTCCAAGATAAAACGATGCAATATGCATGACCAAATGAGGGCCGAATATGCTTTTTATTTATGCCTTCTATTCTTTTTAACTTTTTGCCCTCGAACTATTTGCTTTTTGTTTTATTTTTTATTTTGAGGGGGGGCAAAAACTAGAAAATAAAATACTAGCTAGGGGCTAAAGTGAACAGTACAAGGGGCAAAAAGCTAGGAAATAAAGTATGCAGGGTAAAAGCAAAACAGATTAAAAGATGCAATTTTCCTTTCAAACATAGAAAATCGGCAAAAGTTGTCAGCAAGTGTTGTCTGTGTCGATTTAATTGTTTTCTGATAGCATTAGGACTTTGCTAAGATCTTAGGAACTCTTTATTTTTAAGGGCTCGTTTGGTTTGGAGGATGAGTTTATAGCAAATTGATTAAAAATGTGATAATTTATTGTTCATCAAAGACAAAATAGGTGTTATTTAGGTGTTTGGTATGTTGATTTAGGTTAGGTTATTTATAAATTTTGTGTTTGGTTTGAATGGTTAGTGTTGGGATATTTCTGTAGTTATTTTGATGAGACAAAACACAGTTTGCTTAAGGTCTGTAGTACCTATTTTCCATACTGATTACATGATCCTTAGTCCCTTTATCAGTAAGAGATCATGTAATGGTTTTCCAAGTTATAAGGAATACCAATCTTAGAAGATATAGGAAGATATCTTTAGGAAGCTGTTCAAAATCAGAAGACTATTAGCAGGATTCTGTAATAGGAAGCTATTCAGAATTAGGAAGCTGACTGTAGGATTCTAGAACAGGAAGTTGTTCAGAATCAGAAGCAGCAAGCAGGATTCAGGAAGCAGCAAGCAGAAGCAGCAAGCAACATGCAGGAATTAGCAAGCAAGAAAGTGCTACAGCAGCTTTCAGAGATGTTAGGAAGTAGCCAACAGATCTTTTGCAGAAAGACAAGCGCTACTCTCATGCAGTACGAGGATGATCATGCAGTTCAAGGAAGAGCAAAACTAACTATCAACTAGAGTAGCTACCCACTGCATGAATCTCAGTAATGGACCCATACCGCCGTGCCATGTCAGCAAGCGTGTCAGTAAGGTCCGAAAATCGATGTCAGGCGCATTAAGTGCTCATGAAGGGTTTACACGCCAACTTGTCAGTTCAACCATGATGCATTTAATGAAGTCACATAGAATATCTTTGAAGATCAAAGTTCATATTCAAAATGGAGAAGTATCTCTCTTCAATGGATACTTTTCCTCTTCTATATATAGAAGGTGTGAGTGACGAAGGATTGCTGGACAGTGCCAAGTGGAAATTCAGATATACTCCAAAGCTTTTATAAGCCTACCTGAGTCCAGCCACTCAACCTTCAAGAAACAGTCAATCATAGCATCAGAACTTTCAAATTCAAGACTGTTTCAAGTTCTCACCAGTTGAAGAAAAACCATTTACTTTTAACCAGTTGCTGTGTGCTAGGTTGTTTTAAGTTTGGTGTACTTAGTTGATAGGATTTGTTCCTTGCTAAGTTTGTTAGTCTTGTGTAGACTATTTACTCTGTGTGAGTTTTGTACCCTGTGTGGAATTTGGCCTAGGAATCTTTGATTCTAGTAGGTATAACTTGTTAGGAAGAGATTTATAAAACGAGACTTGTAAATCGAACTGACTTAACGAAGTTCCTCCTTGAGAAGGAGTAGAGTGGACGTAGAAGGCTTACACCACCTTCGAACCACTATAAGCCATAAGTGTTTATTGCTTTTATATTTGCTGCATTGTATTTATATTCATATCTATCTTGTTGAGTATACCATAAGCATTCTGTGTAAAATACTTTGATAAAATCATATTTGGAAAAGAAAAACAGGTTTTCATAAAGAAACTTTATCTTAGTTTATTCCGCTGCATACTGTGATTACCGAAAAAGAAACCTGAATCAACATACTGCCAGGTTTCTGATCGAGTCAGGTTACTGCTTTTCTGTAGAATTAGGAATCTGTTTCACTAAAAGTTTTAAAATCAAAAAATCGATAGAGGTTCATTCACTCCCCTCTGAACCTCTGACCACTTGGGACCAACAAGTTGTATCAGAGCAAGTTGGGTTAACAACTAACTTTCTGGTAACCTACCCAGATCCACCAGTCTCTGTTGGTTAAACCATTTCTTTTTCAAGACCAAAAACACATTGTCTTAAGCATAAGCATGGATAATTTAATATCCCAAAATTTAATAATTTAATATATTAAAAGATTAAAAAATAATTTAATATATATAATTTAATATCCCAAAAGTTAATAATTTAGTAATTTAAAAGATTAAAAAATAATTTAATATTCGAAAATTTAATAATTTAATAATTTAAAAGATTAAAAAATAATTTAATATATATAATTAATATCCAAAAATTTAATAATTTAGTAATTTAAAAGATTAAAAAATAATTTAATATATATATAATTTAATATCCGAAAATTTAAATTCATAAAAGTGAGTGTATTTTTGGCAATTCATAAAAGTTATTATTGAGATTGGAATAAACCCACCAAATTGGTGGGTTTACATACCCTTCTTTAATCACACATAATCCCAAGTTTTGAACCGGGTCCAAACCGGGCCCAAATTATAAACCCCCATCAAACCCCAAAACCAAACGAGGGTTTAGATTGGTTAATAATTCGAAACCAACCTAAACCCCCAAATCAAACAAACCCTAAAGGAGTTGTGACTCGTAAGATCCTAACATCTTGTTTGGGATTTTGAGAGTTTAATAGTTTATTATTTGTTTTGTTAAGTTTATCAAACATGTGAGGATATCTAATTACAAAATTCATCAGATTTAAAATCAAAAATCAAAAATAAAAATAGAATAATAATTCAAAATTTATAATGACTTTGTATTTTGCCTTTAATTTTTACAATAAATTACAAGATGATTAAACATTTGCATGAAAAACATAGTTGGTATTTAGTAATTATTAGTAAGGATCCTACGTCACCAAAAAAAAAAGGAGGAAAGAGACAAAAGACTTTTATGGGTTGAAGAAACTAGTATTATTAAACAAGGTATTTTTCTATTAATTTCATAAAAAAAATATTAGTTGGACATATTATGCGACCATAAAAAAATATTATGCAACAATAATTTGAATCTAGTTCAAACCTGTTTAATTTTATAGTGAAGGAGATGTCCTTTAATAAAATGTCAATATAATAAATAGTTAAGGATTTTAATTAATGAAGATTATTAATTCAGTTATTTTAGGTGGTTGTAGTGTTTAGCTAGAAACCAACTACGATCTGCATTCCAATTGTTGGGCTTGCTACTAACAATAACTGGGTCCTACGAGGGTTACACACGTTAAGTTTGAACTAGATCAATAAGCCCATTGTATATAAGTTGTGGACCTAATATGATTAGGATATGTGTTGGGCCTAATATGATTAGGCATAGATTATGGGCTTTTACCATTTATATGGTATAAATGGATGAGCCCAAACCTAATGAAGGGTGTGAAAACATAATTCTCCATACACAGAAAAAAACTATGTTCCCCACTCACTGTTTAGGAAACGTGGTTCCTTCAGAAAGAAAAGAAGTTTTCTTTGCGTTCTATCAAACGCTTTGGAGGAGATCTAGGAAGAGCTTGTGTGTCTCGAGTAGAGGAATTACATCTGTGATTCTTGGTCTTCGTCATCAAAGGACACGCATCAAGAGGTAAATCGTTATTTAAATTGTGCATGAGATCCTCTTCTGTTTTGATGCTTGAGAAAATTGTTTTCTTCTATTCCGCTGCGTAGCATCAAAATCCTACAAAAGCATTTGAACCCCGATGACCTGAAGATTGCTTACTGAAAAGGTAGCATTGAAGACAATATATAGTATCTTGTGCCTTAGAATATTCCAACCAAGAGGGATATAGATCATACCAAGAAAGCTAAAATTGACGACGTTGATTTTTAGTGGGAGTCTTGGTTGATATGGTCCGGTCTTGAGATAAGCTCGACGAATTTCATCTCGTTGATTCACAAGAATTTCCCATATTAATGGTCGTAATCCAGGATCTCTTTCCAAATGACAAGCATCCATTTGTGTAGCACTCAACCGTCGATGCGTAGAGCTACCCGATTCAGCACATGTTGAATCAATAATTGGTGGCTTAATTGTTGAATGGTGTAGTGTTGGACTTGTTGGGTTGGGTGTCGGCGTAGAATCATCTTTTCTTTTGAAGAATGCATCAATGGTCCTTGATTTTCCCATATGTATAACTAAAAAATAAAGATCCACAATTTTACTTAAATTAAGAAAAATCTAATTAAATATCAAATTCAATAATATAGACATTTAAATAATTAAAAATGAAAAAATATTACACAAAACAAAACCAAAGATCCACAACTAAAATAATTTCTTATTTACATGATTGTAATTTGAGAAATTGTCAAAATGTACCTATATTACAATTATCTAATACAAAAATACTAAAAGTAAAACCACAATCAAATATCTATAAAAATTACAACTATCTAATACAAAAATGCAAGAAGTAAAGTAATTTATCAAATATACTAACTACTTAGGAACTCAAATCAATAATTTATAATCAATAATCACTTATAAAATAAAACATCCAATATATTGTTCTTCAATTTAAGTTTTCAAATTTCAAACAAATAAATTACATAACTATAAATATCAATTGAAAAAATAAGGTTAAAAGAGTAATACCTAATTTATCATCAATGTTGAATAAGGTGAAGTGGAGAAATCAAAAGTTTGAGTTTTAGTGGAAATGGGGACCAATGGTATATGACATATTAAACAAAATAAAAAAGAAATTGACATTTAAAAGGGGTTTGCTTTGCATTTTGGAAGTTGGGAAGTGGAAGTTGCAGAGAATGAGAGAAGGTGAAATCAAAATTCTTTGAAGAGGAGAGAGAAATTTATTAAAAATAACAAATAACAATAATAATTTATGTGGATACATTAAGACCATTTATATATAATATAATAATAAATCTAACATGTGGTGGTCCTATTTTTGGGGGCTTAATTGATATATAATTAATTTTAATTAATAAATATATATAATATTTAATTTTTTTTAAAAAGTTAGGGGGGCTAAAGCCCCCCTCCCACATAAGAAGGATCCGCCCTTGGGCGCAAGAGAGTAGACTGGGCAAGGAGCCGAGGGCAGAGTAATAGGACTGTGCTTGAAGTCCGGGCACCTCTTAGCCGAATGACCAGTGATGCTGCAAATCTGACAGCGGCCTAAGTAAGGCTGAGGGCGGAGACGACTGAGTTTGAGTAATGCGGGGCATGGTCTGAAAAGTTGGAGAAGAACCAGAGCCACGCGATTTGGTTGTTAGCCGGGAATGCAGTCACCGGAGGCAGCGGAATGGGCAGCAAGTTGAGATTCAGTGCTCAATAATTTTTCATGCAACTCATCGAACAACATTGGAGAGTCTTGTGCTTGAATGGCATGCGATGTGATAACTCTTTGTAGGAATCATCGAGGCCATTGAGGACCTTAAGAACAAGATCTTTGGGAAGTTCGTCCACCACCCCCTTGATATCATCCACGGTTATGGTCGCTGGTGGGCAAGGAAATGAACCATCAATAAATCCAAGTAGATCATACCCCATGAGGAGTGTTGGGGTTTAAGGCAGACATGACTTTGAGATAGGGTTTGGGTGAGAGTAGTTGATGGAGAGAGAAGGAAGAAATTTGATATGGAAGAAGATCGTGAGGATCAAAGAAAGACGTTAGCCAAAAAATTGCTCTAGATACCATATAAAGATGGTGGAAAAATATCAATTCATATACTATAATAAAGGTATTTATGCAGATTACAATCATCACAATATAGCCGAGAGAGCGATGTGGGACAAAATACAGGACAAGAAATATACAATAAGAATATACAAACATAATTCTCCTAATACTTAATGCCAAGATGTTCAAGAATTGTGTCTATAAACAATGTGTTTGCATTGCATCACTCACAATTCTCAAATCGCACCTGAAAATATTGAATATAAATTCGCCAAATTCCATTAGACCAAAAAAGAGGAAATTCAAAACCGAGATTTTGCGATTATTTAAATTTTTTAATCATTAAGAAAGAGATGATTTTTACCCTAAAGCGTGGACTGCTTTGATTGTACGAACTATCCTTGGGTGTATTGGAGCCCTTCTCAAGACCTCTTTAATGTCCTCAATGGTTTTCCCTTGTGCATGTGGCTTCTTCATCATCTTATTCTGTGATTTTTTTATTTTTTTATTTTTTTTGGTAAACAATAAGGAAATGAATAAAACTTTTGTGCATTTGGTGTACGGACCCTAAATCCGTGCACTCGGGTCAACCCGACCCGCCACGTGTTTGCACACGCCACTAGGTCGTGGACAAAATCCGCCAAACATGCTCCCAGGTGCTTGACCTTTATGTTATGTTAACTATACATTTTAGTAGTGTTAGTTATACCTTTTAGTTATGTTAGTCATACCTTTTGTAAGACCAGTTGTACCTTAACATTTCTTTTAGACAGACATATTAACTTTTCATTCATTTTAGTTATAACAGTCATACCTTTTAGTTATGTTAGATATACCTTTTAGTTATGTTAATTATACCTTTATATATTACATAAATGTATGACTATATTGATATAAAGATATAAGTAATATCACATAAATGTATGAGTATTATCACATAAAATATGTACAAATTGTGGCGAAATTAGGGTGTTTTTAGAGTTAAAAATATTAAATAAAGATATGATATCTAGACATAAATGTATGATTAATATAATATAAATGTATGACTAATATAACATAAATGTATGACAAATATAACATGAAGGTAAAAAAAAAAGGTAAAAGTACGCGGATCCAGACCAACTCACACCCGAACTCGACCCGAGTACATGTGTGCATTAGGTACACATGATTGTTACTCTAAGGAAATTTAGTAATTTGCATGATCAATAACATTCTAGTTTCAACAAATCCACATGAATAACGGATAAATTCAATATTCAAGAAAATGAAAAAGTGTAATTAAGCTCACCATGAGTGAATTCCAGGGCATTGTGGGGAGTAGTTCATCGAACAAATTTGTGGCATTGAGCTCGTCTACGACCTAATTATCTGTTGGTTGAAAATGGCGAGAAAAAAAAAGAGAAAGCCGAGGACTGTGGAAGCATAGTTTCCTTAAAATAGATTCGCCACCTCCGAGGTGCTTGAGGTTTTCACTGACGTCTGTTTTCCAGGATACAACAGCTACAAAAGCACAGAGTCAAGCACTAACTCTTGCTAAACGGCGAACTGGAGAACGCCCGATTGGTACCACGCAAAGGACGAAAAACGAGAGCAAAAAGATCGAAGGAAGTTAAGATTTCTGATGATTGATTCAGAGGTGGGAGCCTCATTTTATAGGCACTACAAAACTGTTTCTAAATGGCTATAATCAAGACTTGAATGTGCCTAGAAGTTTTGGAATTTGGAAGACCAAAAGTCACTACAAAACTGTTTCTAAACGGCTGTAATCAAGACTTGAACGTGCCTAGACGTTTTGGAATTTGGAAGACCAAAAGTCACTACAAAACTGTTTCTAAACGACTGTAATCAAGACTTGAACGAAACTAGACATTTTGGAATTTGGAAGGCCAAAAGTCACATGAAAACGGGATGAAAAAGTGGCAAAAGGAACAAGGTGTGCACACAAGTCCATGGTTCGGAGCTCAAATCGGCTCATGATTTGCACCCCCCTGTGTGTGAGAGAGCCTTCTTACCAATCTTTCTTATCACCCACTAAAGGAAAAATCAATATATAATAGAGAAATTAGATTGAATTTTTCGATGTGGGATAACAACCTTTTCAAAGGATCCAAACATGCAACTTTGAGACTAAATTTCTCATTCACCCTTCAACCATTTTGGATGTACAACGAGTCATCTCGAACCTCTCTCGGAGAAGAACACGATCCAACTTTCTATTTCCAAAACAGGATCCGGGACCCACGTCAACAATTGCCCAAAAATGGGTAAAATTTCAGATTTTCCAACAATCCCCCACATGAATGAAAATTGATATACAAAGGAAAAGGTAATACCGATCAACAATTGAATCTTGCATAGGACAGGTAAGTGTTACCCTTTGAACCGTCCCTTGTGAAAACACATTTACTTTACTAGCTAACCAGTAAACACGATGTCCTTGAATTGATGGGCCTTCAGCGTAAACAATGATGTGCCCCACACAAGATTCTTCCTGACTATAGCCAGTTCTCATGGTTATGTTCGTTTAGGCTATGAACATCGACCTAGTTCTGTGAGAATCGTTAAGAATCGAGCCTTTAAATGATTCCCTTTGAAGCGGCCCCACTTCTTTCTCACATAGGTGATTCTTTATCAACAACGAAATGAAAGAATCATTAAAAGCCTTAGGCTTATCCTAATCTCCCACATTATCACTGTTTCATCTTTAGGATGGGCTTCGAGAAATATAGAAATATCCTCCACAGTGATCTTTTGAGTTTTAACAATTAGGTTGTCCCTTTGAACCTAGATCTTGGGATCTCCAGTCAACTAGGTTGGGTTTCCTTTGCCTCAACTCTTTCTCCAAAAGGCTTTAATCCCATCCCTCTCAATGACTTTGCAACTAAATCTCTATTTAACCCTTTGGTTAATGGATCCATCAAATTATCTTTAGATTTTATGTAATCGATCGAGATGACTCCAGTAGAGAGTAGTTATCTAATGGTATTATGTCTATGACAATTATGTCTAGACTTACCATATACATATGGCTTTGTGCTCGTCCTATAGCCGACTGGCTATCGCAATGTATAAAAATTACGAGCACAGGTTTAGGCCACGACGGAATATCTTTTAAGAAGTGACGAAGCCATTCCGCTTCTTCTTCACATTTGTTTAGAGCGATAAACTCAGACTCCATAGTGGAACTTGCAATCACTGTTTGTTTAGAAGACTTCCATGCAACGGTTGCACCACCTAGTGTGAAAACAAATCCAATTGTGGACTCAGAGTCCTTCATATCCGATATCCAGTTTGCATTGCTGTAACCTTCAACTATAGCTGGATATGTAGAATAATGCAAGCCAAATTCATGAGTGTACCTCAAATCTTAGTACTCTCACAATTTCTTTCCAGTGATCGCTACTTGGATTACTAGTATATCTGCTCAGTCTGCTAACAACATAAGTAATGTCTGGTCGCGTACAACTCATTAAGTACATCAGACTCCTAATTATTCTTGAGTATTCAACTTGAGACACATCGTCTCCTCGATTTTTTGATAGATATTGACTAGGATCTATCGGGGTCCTGACATATGCTGAATCATCCTTGTTGTACTTCTCAAGGATTTTATCAACATAATGCGATTGACTTAACACAAGTCCTTCTGGCGATCTATGGATTTTAATTCCGAGGATCACATCGGCCGGACCCATATTCTTCATGTCAAATTTTGAATTCAACATATCTTTAGTGGACTTGATCATCTTATTATTGCTCCCAATAATGAACATATCATCTATGTAAAGACATAGAATGATGTAGCCATTTTCAGTGTTCTTTATGTAAATACATTTATCGCATTCATTGATCTTGAACCACTACACAACATGGCATTGTCAAACTTTTCATGCCATTGTTTTAGTGCTTGTTTCAAGCTATACAAGGATTTTACCAACTTACACATCTTGTTCTCATGTCCAGGAGCATGGAAACCTTCAGATTGTTCCATATAAATCTCCTCTTCTAGGTCTCCATTTAAAAAGACAGTCTTGACATCCATTTGATGCACTTCAAGATTTTTTAAAGTTGCGATAGCTAAAATCATTCTAATGGAGGTTATTCTCATTACAGGAGAATAAGTATCAAAGTAATCTAGGCCTTCTTTTTGTCTGTAACCTTTTATCACAAGTCTCATCTTGTATTTATCAATAGTTCCATCTGCCTTCATTTTCTTTTTGAAGATCCACTTGTATCCTAATGGTTTACTTCCTGGAGGAAGATCCACTAATTCTCAAGTATGATTTTGCAGGATTGAATCAATTTCACTTTGGATTGCCTCTTTCCAAAAAGGTCCTTTAGAAGAGCTCACAGCCTCTGAGTAACTTTGAGGTCGCTTTCAAGCATGTAGGTTAGGAAATCATCTTCAAAAGATTTTTCAACTCTTGCCCTTTTACTACGTCTTAGCTCAACCTCCACATCTTCAGATTGACTTATATCTATAGTTTTCACAACCCTACTAACAGATGCAACGTCCATTTTGGATTTATATGGAAATATGTGTTCAAAGAATGAAGCATTCCACGACTCAATAATCGTGTTCTTGTGTATGTCAGCTATTAGCGATTCATGCACAAGAAACCGATATGCGCTACTGTTATGTGCATATCCAATAAATACGCAATCAACAGTTTTAGGGCCAATTTTCACTCATTTGGGAAGAAGTACAACAGCCTTTGCTAGACACCCCCACACTTTCAAGTATTTATAAGAAGGTGTATGTCCATGCCAAAGCTCGTATGGACTTTTATCTAACTTCTTTTGGGAAACCTTATTTAAAAGGTAGTTAGCTGATAACACAGCTTCCCCCCACATATTAGGAGGCAAACCCGAACTTAACAACATTGCATTCATCATCTCCTTTAGAGTACGATTCTTACGTTCTGCAATGCCATTTAGCACCTTAATTTTTCTACTAAGTTGGTTTTCCACCTCATTTTTGTAGAGAATGAATTTCGCTATAGCCTCATCTTTGCTTTTTAGAAGATAGACAACACAATACTTGGTGCAATCGTTTACAAAGATGATGAAGTACTTGTTTCCACCACAAGTTTGTACAGATTTTAAATCACATACGTCTGAATGAATTAGACTTAGTGGTTCACTATTTCTTTCAATAGTTTGGAAGGATGACCTTGTTAACTTTGCTTCAACATAAGTTTTGCGTTTATGTTTAGAGTCAATATGGAATGTAGGTATGTTTTTTATGTTCATTAGCCTGCGCAGGCTATCAAAATTGACATGTCCTAGTCTACCGTGCCAAATAAAGGAAGACTCAAGCATATAAACAGAAGAGGTAATAACTTTATTCATCTTTTTCACAACCACTACATTGAGCTTAAAGAGCCCATCAACCATATAGCCTTTTCCTACAAACATCCCATTCTTAGTTAAAATTACCTTATCAGACTCAAAAAATAATACGAAAACCATGCTTGATCATTAGTGAGCCAAAAACCAAATTCTGGCGAATCTCTGGTACGAACAACACGTTGTTAAGGGTCAGTTCCTTCCCAGAAGTTATCTTCAATACCACATTGCCTTGTCCTTTCACATCAGAAGTAGCAGAATTTCCCATATAGAGCTTTTCCTCTATCCCAAATTCTTCAAGTGTATTGAACAACTCCTTGCTTGAGCATACATGACGAGTAACCCCGGTATCAATCCACCACTCAAGTGGATTCGAGTTCACCAAGTTGACCTCAGAAATGACTGCAACGAGGTGCATATCATCAACATCTTTAGTGATATTATCAACCATGTTAGCCTCTTGCTTCTTCTTCGGCTTCCTACACTCAGCCGTCTTGTGACCCGGCTTGTCACAATTGAAGCAATTTCCAGTGAATCTTCTTTTGAAATTTTCTTTCTTCGGCCCCAAAACACCTTTCCCAGGCAGACCGAATTTCTTGTTGTTGTTGTTGTTAAATTTCCTTGAGCCTTGACCATGCTCAACCACATTTTCCTTAGCCACATCAGGACTGAAAAACTTCTTTTCAGAGCCACGATTGTCCTCTTCAATTCAAAGATGAATGATCAGCTCTTCAACATTGATTTCCTTACGTTTATGCTTCAAATAGTTCTTGAAGTCTTTCCACCCTAACGACAGTTTCTCAATGATAGCAGCCACTTGAAAAGTTTCGCTCAACTGCATACCTTCGGAATGAATCTCATGCAGGATGACTTAGAGCTCTTGCACTTGACTTATCACAAATTTAGAATCAACCATCTTATAGTCGAAGAACCTGCCAATGATGAATTTCTTGGCTCCAGCATCCTCAGACTTATACTTCTTATCCAAGGATTTCCACAGTTCTTTAGCCGTTTTCATAGAGCTGTATGTTGTACAGTCCATCGACCAAGCCGTTCATCACATAGTTCCGACACAGGAAGTCGGAGTGATTACATGTATCAAGAGCATTCACAGCTTGAGCATCAGGGTTTTCACCGAGAATAGGAACATCTTCAGTGAGAAACCTAGCAAGATTCAAAGTAGTCAGATAAAAAAACATCTTTTGTTGCTAACATTTAATGTTAAGTCCATTAAACTTTTAAGGAAACTTTGAGACTCAATTTCTTATTCATCCTTCAACCATTTTGGGCGTAAAATGAGTCGTCTCAAACCTCTCTCAGAGGAGAACACGATCCAACTTTCTATTTCCAAAATGGGTCCGGGACCCACGTCAACAATTGCCCCAAAAATGGGCAAAATTTCAATTTTTCCAACATTGTCACTATCTAATTCGATGGTCATCTTATCAAAATTGAAAATCACTACAATTTCAGCCATCGAAAATGCTTTGACCTATAAATTTTGTTGTGACAAATAGTTTTTTTGGTTGGCACATACGTTTGAGAAAATGAAAGATGGATTTATATAGGGAGAATTCAAGTAATGCACCTATTATAATTAGAATAGGTGTTGTGAATTTAATAAGATGTCTATGGAATATTACGCTATAGAGGTTGTGAGAAGTTAGAACAAAGCCATTCAAAAATCAAGTTTGTTATATACCTTGATCTAGTTACTCTCAGCCGTTGCATTAGGAGTAGGGTTAATTACATTTTTCAACCTGTACTATGCACATTTTATAATTTTGCATTCTAAACTATTTTTTTTCTCCGATCACATCCTATACAATACGTTTTGTTTACTTTTGCAACATCCGGTCAATATTTTCTGGTGAGAAAGTGCCCACATAATTTTCACGTGCTAATTGAGGGTCATTTTCATCATTTGCACTTGTAAGACATTAGTAAATTCGATTCATCAACTATTTTCAATGGTAAATAGATCTTATTTTTTGTTTGAACCGTTAATCTTCATTTACTCAAACAATTTGGAAAAAAAATGTGGGAAAAATTAGGGCAAGATTAGCTTTTAGAGTGGGAGTTAGTTAATGACCTAGAAAATAACCAAAATAACCCTCAATTAGCACATAAAAATCACGTGGGAATTTTCTTGCCGGAAAATATTGATCGGAAGTTGCAAAAGTAAACAAAACGTGTAGTATGAGTTGTGATCGGAGAAAAAAAAAGTTTAGGATACAAAATTAAAAAAAACGTGTGTAGTACAGATTGAAAAATGAAATTAACCCTTATGACGAATGGAGCCGACGAAACTGGTATTTGATAGACAATTATGGATAATCAAGTGGAAAAAAGAGAATATTCTGCTTGATTTGAACTGATGGTCTTTTCCCGTCACATAGGTGAATGGCATCATTTGGAACTTTGGGGTTTCGTCAGGGATTTTTGGTGGCTTGCAATTTTCCTGTTTTACCCTTGTGGCTTAATTATTTATTTCGATTGTTAAAATTTCAATTTTTGAGGTCAAAACACGTGGTACAATTTCTTTTTTCAATAAAGTGGTTTTACAAACTATTTTAAGGACAGTGAAGTAATTTAATATTTATATTATATTTCAATTTGATTATAAAATTTAGAAAAAAATTTATGTTTTGATTTTTTTTTCTATAATCTTGAATATTTTGAATCCTATACTGCATTTAGTTTCATATTAATATATATTTAATATACCACCCAAAATTAATTCTAACTAGTATTTAATTATGATTTTTTTTCTATTTAATAAACAAGCATAAAAGGATGAAAATAAAAAACATTGGTGCTAACTAGTATTTAATTATGAATTTTTTCTAACTAGTATCTAACGCACCCCAATACATCCCAATTTTACCCTTTAATTAAAAAAAATCAAAACAAAAGAAAAGAAAAATCTGAACTCCTCATCTCTCTCGCGATCTTCTATCTCCCCCTTCCTTCTCTCATACCGTCTCTCTCCTCCCCACTCGGACTGACCGCGCTGTCGCAACGCGATAAAATTAATTATTTTCCTTCCTAACCTAACCAACTAGTAGCTAGAGCAAGTTAGAGTCGATCCCACAAGGAGTGAAAAATAAACTATGCCACCTATGTTAAATTCAAGAGATAAAAAAAGTTGGGGGTTTTCAAATTGATAATCACTAACTATGAAACTAGAAAACAAATTAAATAAGAAATCAATATATAAAAAAAAACATTCCAGTTAACAGTTCAGTTATCCCCAATTTCAATTATATCTTAATCAATGTAACACCCCTCTCTCAGATTATCATGGAATTATCATCCCTAGTCTAACAACAAGCTCTGTTAAACCGAATCGTCTCTTAAGATTAGTTAAATTAGGATAAGATCTCTAATTAACCCTATTTAATTGAATAACCTAGAACAATCTCTCTAGATTTAATTCATTAAATGCATTAATTACCAAAACGATAGGATGAACTAAACTCCGAATACACAAGCTTGATTCGATAATCTAGAATTATGCTACCCTAGAGATGCACGCCCTCTAGTTTACCACTTATGAAAATTAAACTACAACAATTAGGATTCATGATCTAAAATTCTAGCAATCAATTATCAATTACTTAACCTAGGTGGCCAATCCAAATTAAGCATCAACAATTGAAAACGATATTCACAAATAGCATAATCAATTCCATTCAAACATCGAGAAGGGGAAACAAGATTAATTAAAACATAAAAGAAATATGGATTCAAACATCCCTGCTAACCGAAATTGAAAGATTAGCTGATCATCCTTGTAATTGATTCCACCAAAGCAATTGAAAACTCCATCTAAATTAATCTAGGAAAATAAAATATGCTTCTCTCTCTAACTTTCTCTCTCTAATCTAATGCCTAAAAGCTAATCTCTCTCTCTAAAATCTCCACTTTCCCTCAACTTTCTCTCCACTTTCCCTCAACTTTGTCTCTCTAAAATCATTTTCCTAATCTCTACGTGAATAGTGAACCAAAATTGGAGAGATGACCCCTTTCTTGAAGGAAAAGTCAATATATATATGGTGTTGAAAACTGGTGGCGTACTCATGCCCTTAATTAAGTAGATTGGGCCTCTTTTTCCATCCTTGATAAAATGGGCTCAAGCCCACTTATTTATTTCCTTCAATTTTATGTTGCTCTCTTGAACCAAGAATGACCTAATTAACTTCACGTCTCATTACACTCGTTTTTCTTGATTCAAAAATTCTCCAATTCTCCTAAAATAATCAAGAAAATAATTTATGAAGTATTTGGAGACACAAATCACACATATGTAGAAAAATAGTACATCCAATCAAATAAACGATCATAAAATCTCACATTAATCACCACAAAAATGCACATATTTTCCTCGTATCAAATTCCCCCATACTTAAACCATTGCTTCTCCTCAAGCAACAAAAGAATTAAAGCACATAGGGAATCAAAATAATAGATCATCGCTTGCTCAGATCCTCACCAACACTCATGGGAACTCAAATCCATGTCGGGAACAAGACACAAAAACATGTTGGACTCAATGCACAATCTCAAGAAATCACAAAGGTTGGAAGAGTATTAAAAATCAAACTTCTCATAGACAATTCATTAATTCACTCTACCACCTACATCAATCAACATACTTCAACTCCTTTTACGATATCCTTCATTTAAATTAGAACTCATTAAGATTTCACACACAATAAATCACCCCAATTTTTCTCCATTTTCTTTTTTTTTCCTTCTCTTTCTTTCACATAGACGATGATTCTTCGTGTTTTAATTTTTTTTGGATGGGGTTGGCAGCTCCACACCATTCTTAGGCTGGTCCATGAACTACTACGATTTTTTTTTTCGCATTTTTTTCTTTCAAGTCTTTGGACCCCTAAGAACAGACAGCTGATTCCACACCCCATCATCTTTTCATTTCTCAATTGTTTTCAACTCAACACCTTTATCTCCAAGCACATCAATTTTTTTTCCAACCAAGGGGGTTCATCAAAAGTGATCAAACTTTCACAAATTTCAATCTAAACTACTTCCATCAAGGAATTAAAAAACACATCTTAAGACACAAGTAGGCAAAACAAATCAACTCAAAGTCACAGATCAATTTTCAAACCAATACTATCCTTCCTAACAACGATTTCTCAAAATCACATTCAACAATTTTGACCAACACAAAGCAAAACTCAACAATACATTTCCCAACACATCATCGAATTCCCAAATAACGAAAATAAACAACACTCGAATCATCATTGCAAGCTTTCTTACTCTAACACTTTTTATTTCATTCCTTTTTGTGTTTTTTTATATGCAAATGCAAGCAAAAATTAAATGTGCTAAAGCAAGTAAACATGCATCCTAATACAAAAAAAAATAAAAACAAGCTACATGCAACTATATGAATCTAAATGCAACTACATGCAAGATATGTGATCTACTCCACACTTCATCAAATGTGCAACATCTCTTCATCCCCCCCACACTTAGAATCTTGCTTGCCCTCAAGCAACTCATCATCAAAACACAACAAAAGATATAGATAAGATAAAGATTCATATATGCAAGGAAATTGGAGTAATAATAAAAAGTGTGGAATAGAAATCACCAGATCACCAAAGAGGTTTTGGAATTGATTTCAAAGAAGACATATTACAAACCACCATGTCCAACCCTCCATTGAGCTTTGTCCAATTTATTGCTTTGAGCTTTGAAACTTTGGTGCGAAGTGTTTTATCTCTCAAGTTTTTAGTTGGCACCATTTCCAAATTGTCCCTGCAATTCATCTCAAAAACTTCCTCGACAAGAGGGTCAATCAAACTCAATGCAAAGACATAATCTTCATCATCAGGATGTTTCATAGTATAAAAAATATTGAATTTTATAACCTGCCCATCAAATTCCAAAGTGAGAGTTCCCTCACGAACGTGTATTTTTGTTTGGGAGGTGTTCAAGAACGACCTCCCTAACAAAATAGGTGGTGAAATTGATGGGTCTTCATTCATATCCAAGACATAAAAATCTGGATCCTTCTACTTTTGGGGAAGCTTCTTTTGGAAAATCGCAGATACGTTTTCTCCCATCACAACCTTCTCATCTCCCTTGAGCTTTCGCTTATTCGTACACAAATCCTTGAGAAATTTCACGTATCTCGGAACTTGCTTAATCGCATCGATCAAAGGTATGTTGATCTCAACTTTACGAAACACATCAAGGATTTGTTTCTCCTTATCCTCCTTTGCCGCCTTTGCCAACTTGGAAGGAAAATGAAACAAATTAGTAGGAAATTGTGCAGAAAAATCATTTCTGACCTGTGCAGATTTTGGAGTTTTGACACTGGGAGATTGTTTCGACATTGGCAGTCCAGTGTCAGGCTTTTCGGCAGAATTCTCTTCCTCCTCATTTTTCAAAATTTTCTGAGGCTTTTTGGGTTCTTCCAGCTGCTTCCCACTCCTCAGAGTTATTGCACTGACATTCCTTGGATTTATCTCTAGTTGAGACAATAATTTACCTCCATTCTAGGCCTCAAGATGACTCACAAACATCGACAGTTGGCTCATTTGTATCTCAAGATTTCTGATACTTGACTGGGTATCCCTTTGGAATTGAGCAGTGTCCTATTGGAACTGCATTGTGTGGCTCATTGGCAAATGTCTTCATCATATCCTCCAATGATGAGTTGGAACTGTGTCCAGATGCTTGTTCCCGATGATTTGGATTCTTCAAGATTTGAGGGGGTAAATTATTCTCTCCATTCGAAACTCCTTGTTGATTTCCCCATCTTAAATTTAGATGATCCCTCCAACCTGGATTGTATGAGTTGGAGTAGGGATCATATCTCCTTTCTTGGTCGTACTTCCTTCATTGATAATTTCCATTTCCCACGGCATTGACATGTGCCTCAATTTCATCGAGCAAAACTCGACATGAATCTATGGTGTGGTCAGTGGTATTGCAAATACGACACGACTTCACTTGGGGAGTACCTGCAACAGCTTGACGAACAAAAGAACTTAATTCAGTTAATCTATCCTCGATAGTAGAGCTATTTACCAACTTCACGGATCGTAGTAAAGAATCATGAGTGTCAAATTGTTGCGAGACAGCAGCCATGCTCATGATGAGGAGTCTCGCTGTTGATGGTGTTTTGTCCAACAATGACCCTCCACTAGCCGCATCGATGTGCTGTCGGTCCAACGAGGATAGTCCTTCATAGAAGTATTGAATCATAAGTTGATCAGAGAGTTGGAGATGTGGACAGCTTGCTTCCAACTTCGTGAAATGCTCCCAATACTCATGCAATGTCTCCCCATGCTGTTGTCGAATTCCAAGTAATTCCCTTCGAACATTGGCTGCTCGAGATGCAGGAAAGTACCTGGCCAAGAAGAGACTTTCCATCTAATTCCATGTTGTGATGGAACCTGAAGGGAGATAGTACAACCAATCTTTTGCAGCATCTTTCAAAGAAAATGAAAATGCTCTGAGTTTAATCTGTTCCTCCGTTACATCTTTAGGCTTTAGGCTTGAACAGATAGTGTAGAACTCCTTAAGATGTTTGTGGGGATCTTCACCTGCACGTCCATAAAAAGATGGAAGTAAGTGGATTAATCCAGATCTTAACTCAAAGTTAGTATCTTCATTAAAATCGGGAAATATGATGCAAAGTGGTTGTTGAGTGAGAGTGGGGTTTGCTAGCTCCCTTAGCATCCATTCCTCAGCCATTTCTTCCTTGTTTTCAGATTCGCTAGAACCGGATTGGGAAAAAGGTAGTGTAAACTCCAAAACTCGCTTGGCTTGCCTCCTTAAGATTCGATCTCTTCGGGTTATAACTAGGATCGAACGGATTTATCAAAAAAAATTTGTTTATCAATTTTTTACAAGATTTTCATTAGAGACTTATTTCTCAAGAATTAGAAAAGAAAAAAAAAAGAACTCAAGGGTTGGAAAATAGTAGTTGAGATCGGTGAGCGAAGACAAGAGGGGAGTTGAAGAGTGGCTAAGTCCGTGATATGAGGAAAATATGTGCATTTTTGTGGTGATTAATGTGAGATTTTATGATCGTTTATTTGATTGGATGCCCTATTTTTCTACAAATGTGTCATTTGTGTCTCCAAATACTTCATAAATTATTTTCTTGATTATTTTAGGAGAATTGGAGAATTTTTGAATCAAGAAAAATGAGTGGAATGAGACGTGAAGTTAATTGGGTCATTCTTGATTCAAGAGAGCAACATGAAATTGAAGGAAATAAATAAGTGGGCTTGAGCCCATTTTATCAAGGATGGAAAAAGAGGCCCAATCTACTTAATTAAGGACATGAGTATGCCACCAGTTTTCAACACCATATATATTGACTTTTCCTCCAAGAAATGGGTCATCTCTCCAATTTTGGTTCACTATTCACGTAGAGATTAGGAAAATGATTTTAGAGAGAGAAAGTTTAGGGAGAGTGGAGAGAAAGTTGAGGGAAAGAGGAGATTTTAGAGAGAGAGAGATTAGCTTTTAGACATTAGATTAGAGAGAGAAAGTTAGAGAGAGAAAAATATTTATTTTCCTAGATTAATTTGGATGGAGTTTTCAATTGCTTTGGTGGAATCAATTACAAGGATGATCGGCTAATCTTTCAATTCCGATTAGCAGGGATGTTTGAACCCGTATATCTATTTATTTTCTAATTAATCTCATATTTCCTTCTCGATGTTTGATTGGAGTTGACTATGTTATCTGTGCATAATATTTTCATTTATTATTGATTGATTTGAATTGGCCACCTAGGTTAAGTAATTGATAATTGATTGTTAGAATTTTAGATCATGAATCCTAATTGTTATGGTTTAATTTTCATAAGTGGTAAACTAGAGGTCATCCATCTCTAGGGTAACATAATCCTAGATTATCGAATCGAGCTTGTGTATTCGGAGTCTAGTTCATCCTATCGTCTTGGTGATTAATGCATTTGATGAATTAAATCTTGAGAGCTTGTTCTAGGTTATTCAATTAAATAGGGTTAATTAGAGATCTTATCCTAATTTAACTAATCTTAAGAGACGATTCGGTTTAACAGAGCTTGTTGTTAGACTAGGGGTGATAATTCCATGATAATCTGAGAGAGGGGTGTTACATTGATTAAAACATAATTGAAATTGGGGGATAACTGAACTGTTAACTGGAATGCTTTTTTTATATATTGATTTCTTGTTTAATTTATTTTCTAATTTCATAGTTAATTAGTGATTATCAATCTGAAAACCCCCACCTTTTTTTGTCTCTTGAATTGAACATTGGTGGCATAGTTTATTTTTCATTCCTCGTGGGATCGACTCTGACTTGCCCTAGCTACTAGTTGGTTAGGTTAGAAAGGAAAATAATTAATTTTATCGCGTTGCGACAGCGCGGTCAAATTTTGGCATCGTTGTCGGGGAGTGGTTTGAATTTATTGTGTCATCTTGTGTCTTTTCTTATTTATTTATTTTTATAAAAAAATATATATTTTGTTTTTCAGTTTGTGCATCTCTTCTGCTCTATTTCTGTCCTGCTTAGTTTGCTTCTCTATACTGCTTTAGTTCTGTTTCCAAGTCTGCTTTGTTCTGTTGTACTTTTCACATTGGCAGTCCCAGTGTGCATCGTTTCTTCCAGTGTCAGAACCTGCCGATTGCTTGAACTGAGTTTCCTCACTTAAATTTCACAATTTCAGGTGGTGGATGCGTACTCGATCTTAGGGAAATACAGATTTGGAATTTTATCCCATCAGGGATCAGATGTAGAGAAGAACGTTCGACTCAAATATGTCAAATAAATTGTGTTTGACTTGCTCCAATCAAACAAAGGCTATTATGTTTGATCTATTCAGATTGAACAAATGGTGCAATGTTAGATCGGCATAGGTTGAATGTATGTTCCAGCGAAGATGTGAGAGAGGGGAATGAAGAAAGAAGAGAAGATCATATTTTTCAGCGTGGGTTATGTTTCACGAAGAATGAAGAATGAAGAAGGAAGAAGATGTGTAAAGAAGAATGAAGCGTGTTTTTAGGGTTACGTTTAAGAAAAATGAAGAAGGGTATTTTTGTATTTTCATTATATATAATCATTTTTCATTTATTTTATTTTGGGATGTGACTAGAAAAGGGTGGAGTGTGGATAGACCCACACTTTCTTTTTAGATTATAGATATATTTTCACACCCCAATGTGATAAAGGGAGGAGGGGACATACAACTTGCAATATAAAACTTAGGATAAGAATTCTCTCTCTCCCAGAGTGCATTGGATGCAAGCTACTATGGTTAGTGTAGTGAGATTTCTTAGTTCTAAGTGCTCTAGGGTAGGATCATAGGGCATCTTGCCGATGGTGTTGTCATAATGATTATAGGTAATGTCTTGGATCAAGGTATAGCCTGGGGAACCCAATACCTCCAACCTCCCAGTAAAACATAAGATTCTATGAAAATACCTGACGCACTTGTTGAATAAGAAGTCTAGGCGTACGACGAGATGCTCTTCTCTCAAGCATTACCGTCGGCAGCCGCCATGACCATCTCCATATTTTCTAGCCAATCATACATCATAACGAAGCCCTCGATTAGCCCATCATGGATCTAAGCTTGATTCCAAGTTTCACTACAGAATTTGTCGGTAAAAGGTGGTGAAAGTTGTGGCTCATCCACCATCTCTCTCTTCTGTTCACTCTCTCTCTCTCCTGGGTGTGTTGTCTTGTGTGTGTGCATTGAGGGTGTGCTGGTAGGTGAGATGCCGACTTACAGCGGCGTGATGAAGGGACGACGAGGGTTGGGTGTGCTGTTGTGGGCGGCAATTTCATCGAGGGTGAGTGGTTGTTTTGTCGACAAGTTTAGTCATTGACCATGAGCAAAGAAGAAGCGGCCGGTGTGAATGTGTTGTTGTGTGTGTAAGACACCGACAACATGTAGTCGTCAACCATGTCAGAAGGGGGGACGACGAGACAGTGGTGGCGATGGTGGTGTTGGTACTTGTGTTGGAGTGTGTGTTCTTGGGTTGTTGTGTACTTGTGAACTTGGGAAGAGACTGTGGTGATGGCGAAGTCGCCAGTGACATGTGGTCACCGGCCATGGTGGTAGAGGTGAAGAGGTGGTGGGTTTGAGCTAAGGCTAGGTTTGGAAAGGTGTTGGGGTGAAGATGAGAATTTGATTAAGTCTAGAGGCGTTTTGAGCAAATATTAAGTTTCTAGAAATTATAATTTAACCCCTCTTACTTTCAAAATGATTTAAGAATTTAAAAATAAATATTAAAATTTTAATTTAGTCCATCCTATTTTCAAAATGGTCTAATGAAGACTATTTGAAGACTAAAAATATTAAACAACTAGGCTTATTTGAAATAATAATTTTACTATGGCATTAGGAATATTATTTTTAATTTAAAATACAACTTAAACTTTTATTACATGAAATATTTTTTTTTCTAAAAACTAAAAAAGGGAAAAGGGTTATCATTTCTTCCTTTCATATAATGCACAATCACCGAACGTTTTCTTATCTAATCAACTTTAAATATGACGGAATTTTAATTAGCATTAATAAAGAAGACGCAATCAATTGTTCATTGTCCTTTTTTTTTTCAGTATTCTTTAAAAAAAAAAAAAATATATATATACATATATATATATTATAAATATATATATCTTTAATGATTATAACTAATTAGATTTAGGAGTAATATTTATATGAGTTATTTTAAGCATGAAACTATTAACATTTATTAGTCGCGTGATTTATAAGGTAATCTTTAGCAATAGATCGATTTTGTCAAACAAAATGTTGTCATTCTATAATTTCGTTATCCATACTATATTGTGTAAATATTTTAATTTTACTAATTTTTTGGTGTATTATATTATAGATAAATTTTATGTGGGTTATTTATACTTAGAGATAAATATTAGTGGTATTTTTGTACCTAAAAATATTTCAATGGGATATATGAACCTGAGAATAAACATCAAGGGTGTTTTTGAACTTTTTTCCAAAAATTAATTGAAAAAAATGAAAGCAAATAAAGAAATAGGTGTTAGTATAGAAAATAAGCTTGAATGAAGTGTTTGCAATTGTAAGAAACCACCACGAGAGAATGAGTCTTTTAATATGGTCAAAGATGAGTAAATATGACATTATATAGCAAAAAAAAAAAACATGAGGAGTGCGTGGATGGCTCTTCCATTAACATTAATAGAGTTGGGGATTTTGAGCTATATTTATAGAACCACAAGGGGGTTTTACGCTAATGTGTCAAACCATAAGGGAATTTTGCGCAATTATCCCATATGTATAATAACAAAGATAAAAAGGGTTAATAATAATTTCCTACTTAAACTATGCCAATATTTTTTTTCAATTGGTGTCTAAACCTAAAAGCTTTTGTTATCACAAGTCATACCTTACGAAATTTTCTGATTGCTACATGAACTCATTTTTTGACACATTTTCCGGCAAATAATACTAGCGGAAAAACTTAAAAATTAAATCTACCTCCAAACATCAACCAATATTTGGGAGTCATACACAAAAATGACCTACTTTCAAAGCTAAAAAATAACTTGAAGTCAATTTGCTGATTCTCAAACGATTCGAACCTGAATCGAACAAAAATCATTCGTAACCCTATAGTTAGTTTTGTTCGATTTGGGCTCGAATCAAACAGGGAATCATGAAATTGACTTAAAGTTATAATTTGATTTTGAAAGGGGATCATTTGATATATGACTCATGCATTCGATGGTGGGTTGATGGATTTTTCAAGTTTTGTGGCGTTAGATTTGCTAGAAAAATTGAGTTTAGGCAGTAATTGGAAAATTTCGTAGTGTACAACTAATGATAGGAAAAAAAAAAGGTTTAAGGCAATTGGAAAAAAAAAAAAGAATGACATAATTCAAGTAGTAAATTGAAATTAATTATATTTTATATAAAATTTAAATAGTAAAAATGAATTACTTAATAATAACAAAAAAAAAAAAGGTGGGAGAACTGCAAATGCCTAATGAAAATTTGTCAAACAATATATTTAAAAATTATTGATTTGTATTTTACAAATCCACATTCATCTGAGAGTAATGTAGGATTCAAAATTCAAGAAATCCTAGAATGAGTTTGGATCTTAAATCCTTCCAATCCAAAAGGGTTTAAAGTACATAAAATCGAATTCGAAGACTCCAGGCTGCCATGCTCTGATCCCAACAAGAGTGTTGTATTTTTTAGGACGAGAGGCCCCACCATTCTTTGCGGAGATCACCATCTTGAAATCTGCAATACCGGTACTTCGCGATTTTCCCTTTATCACAGCAACAAACTCTAATCTTTTGTTTTCACGTCTATTGTACTCCATTACAGCCAACTTAGCAAGCACCCCTGCAGATGCATAATCGCCTTTAGAGATTGGCGACCATCCACCAGGAGGGACTAATGATTCGCCTTCATCAACAAACAAAACAATCAAAATCTAATAAAATTAAGTAATATTCTAGTTTTTGTAAAATGTTCAGGAAAATAAATATATAGACCTTAAATAAATTTATATTTGGGATTTTGATGCACACGGCTCGTTTAGTTCCTTGTGCCAAATTTTATATTGGGTTTTCATATTTTGTTGTAAAGATTGAGCAATTAAACTTTCCTTTTCATTTTGACTTTACTTTTATATTTTTATGTTTGACAAAAAGACCTGATTCTAAAGTACAAGCACCCAATCAAAACAAAATGAAAGTAAAGGGACACAATTCTAAAATAAAGAAATATATAGAAGGATCTAAATATATTTTCTTTCTATTATCTAAGTATATATATGTGTGTTTTTTTAATTATTACTTGGGATATTTGGATAAGAATAACCTCAAATTTTTGTAATAAACACACTACATAAAGAAACACACTGCATAAAATGTAAATTTACCTGATAATTCATTGAAAGAAATGAGACTGAGTTTATGGTCTTTTAGCAATGGCCTATATTCAACAAACACATCATAGTCATGTTTTGTGTGGGCTGCAACATCATTTTTGACCGAAATCACAAGACTGTAATCTATGCCAATGTCTTTAAGTAAATTATGTTCTCCCTTTACAACTCTAACAAATACCAATGTTTTGTTATACTTCTTATTGTACTCTGTCACCGTAAATTTTGCAACAGATACAACTTCAGGATCTTTCAGATTAACAATTGGCTCCAGATCAGAGCCAACAATTGGTATGGTTGAATCCATCAGAATCAAGAGAAGTACAAATAGACACAAGTGATATTTGAGCACCATTTTTTCCTTTCATGGGCTTGATTTTGTTGGTCTATTTATAAGATGTGGAAAATTAAATTGATAATTATCTAATGTATTATGTTATGGAAAATTGTATTGATAATTGATTTTATCTTCTGGATTTTGTCACATAACTCAGTCAAGGTTTTGAGGATTTTACAATGATGTAAAAGTAGAATTATTTCCCTTTATTTTATCACAGCTAATTTCAATTAAATCTTTTAAACACACACAACTTTTGTACACTCGGTGGTGGATAAAAGAAATATTTATTGCGTGCTAAATATCACAACCGATTTATAATCATATAACCACATGTAACATTGATCTATCGCGACACGAAAAATATAATTTTAATTTTTTTATTAATTTGACTAACTAGTAAATAGGGTAAGTCAGAGTCAATTCAATAAGAAGTGATGAATTAACTATTTCTCATATGTTCAATTCAACAAAATAGAAAATATATAGTAAAGGGGGATTTCAGATTCAATTGAGAATTATCACTAAATCAACAAAGCAAAATAGAAAGTAAAATAATTAACAAGAAATCATCATATGAAGGTATTCCAATTATGAGTTCAGTTATCCTTGGTATCAATTATCCCCGCCTAATCAACGTAATATCACTCTTTCAGTTTAACTTGAAATTATCACCCCTAGCCTAACAACAAACTTTGTTAAACTGAGTCGTCTCTCAAGTTAATTAGATTATAATAAGATCTTTAACTAACCCTATTTAATTGAATAACCCTGAATAAGGTTCATTAAATGTATTAATTACAAGATGATAAGGTGAACTAGACTCTGAATACACAAACTCGATTTGATAATTCTAGGTTTATGCTACCTTAGAGATGCACGACCTTTATTTTACTACTTATGAAAATTAAACCACAACAATTAAGATTCATGAATTGAAATTCTAGCAATCAATTATCAATAACTCAACCTAGATGATCAATCCAAATTAAACATCAATAATCAAAATCAAGTCAATTAGATAGCATAAAGGATTTCATTCAAAACATCAAAAGAGAATTACATAATTAATTAGAATATAAATAAATACACGGGTTCAAACATCCCTTCTAACCGAAATAATATGTTTAGTCTTGCATTCTTGAAACTGAAACAATGAAAATTGAAGTAGAATCCATGATGAACAACTAGTCTAATTGATGTTTCTTGCTTCCCAAGTCTTGATTCTCTATCTAGGCATTTATTTTCATGTGGAGCACTCTAATTCTTCTCTAATGTTCTGCTCCAACATCTTAATTTGCGTGTGTCTAAACCCGTAGAATATGACTTTTTTCATTTTCAAACCCAAAACTCACTCAAAATTTCACCGAGCCTCGCACTAACAGCTAGGCTTCTTAGTGCACTGGGTTTTTGGCTCCAAATTGGCCTAAATTCGTTTCAGCTTCATTGCTCGTCCTACTAATACATCTCTTGGCCCAAAAACACTTCAAAAATTCTTAAAATAATTATGGAAATAATATGTGAAGTATTTTGATACCAAAAATACGTATAGGTAAGAAAATAGTGCGGTGCGTGCAAACATATCAAAATGCATAAAAAACCCAAGTTTAGCAACTAGAATATGCACTTATTTCTTACTTATTAAATCTCTCCCCACATTTGAACAATTGTTTGTCCTCAATCAACAAAAGAATTAAAGCACATAGAAGATCAAAATAAGTAGAAGTAGCGCTTGCTCAGATCCTTTTCAAACGTTAATGAGAATTCAAGTCCATGTCAGAATTGAGGTACACACAAATGCACATCGGACTAAATGCAACTTTCTCTAGAATTACATGTTTTGGCAGGACATCGTAAATCAAATTTCTCATAGACTACTGTATCCTAGATCAGTTCCTTCATAGAAATTTTGGGTCATCATTAGATAGTTTAATTGCATTCTGCATTGTTATAATCATAATCTGATATTGTATCTTTCAGTGTAGCACACTCACACTTGAGCATCAGATTTTCTTTCTTGAGCTCCTCATGAGCTGAGTTTATCCGCTCAAAGTCACTTATAATCTGCCTAAAGGCTTGTATCATGTTTAGCCTTTCCTTATCAGAATCAGCTAGAGGTTGAGAGATTACCACTTTATTGTCTTTCTCTTCACAATGTTTGGCTATCAAGAAGATTAGAGCTTCCTCATCAGATGTTGAACTATCACTTTCACTATTAGAGTTGTTTTGCTTTTTTGCTTCTTCCTTAAAGGAGCTTGCAGTTTCAACAGCTTCAACTTCTACAAGAAGTGCTTTTAGCTTTTGTTTCTCATTTATCCTCTTTTCTCTTTTTTACTTTTTTTCCTCTTCAGAGTACTTATGTACTTCAGGATATGGGCAATTTCTTGCATGGTGGCCTGGTTTCCTGCAATTATAACACAAATCAAAAGAAACTATTTTGGATTGTGGTTTAGAGGATATATGTGAAGTTTGAGGCTTCTTCTTGAGGTTTTTTCCTCTTTTGTTGTTTTTCAAAAACTTTTTGAATTTCTTCAGAAGTAGAGCTATATCTGCTTCATTTATATTTAGCTTAGTCTGTCTATTGCTGCTTGTAGTTGTTGTATCATTGGAGGATCTTTCAGTGAGTGTTGTAACTTTAATATTTGTGTCTTTTGCCTCTTTCTTCTTCAATTGATGTCGAACTCGAATTCTTTGAGGTCAGAGAACAGGCCAAAGGTGCTCATGGACTTTAGATCCATGGACACTCTCATGGCTATGGTTTTGCTATATTACTCTACAGGTAAAGCTCTCAACACTTTCATGTTCTTCTCTTTCTGAGTATAGTGCTTGCCTAGAGCTTCTAACTTGTTTACAATAGATATAAATCTTAAGTGGCGTTGCTCTAGTGATTTATCGGGCTTTAGTTCTAATAGCTCGAGCAGTTGTGTTGTAGTGGATATCTTGTTATCCTTGGTGAGTTTTGTGCCTCACATATCTGCACTAACTAATCCCAAATCTTCTTTGTAGTTTTGCATGTCTTCACCTTGCTGAAGGTTTTTTTGTTCAAGGTGATGAAAAGAGCATTTTTAGCCACATTGTCCATATTTGATCTTTTCCTATCTTCTGTTGTGTATTCGTGATGGGGTTTGATAAGAACGTTTGGAGGTGGTACTCTCCTATATTCAGGTACTTCCGTTCTTGGCCTTACAAGGGGTGCGGGCCTTGTAGCAAGTTTTGCATCATCTTTTTCATCATCAACTCTTTCAACTTCAATTTCTGGTGCTGCATCTATTTTAACTCTTTCTTTCTCTTCTAGCTTCTCTGCCTAGAGTTGGGTTGGGCTTTGTGATGATGGGTTGTCACGACCACATTTCTAACATAGCTAGACGTAATAAATTTTCATATTAAAGCACTTGTAGGTGAGTGACCTATTTTTTTTTTCAAAACATAATAACATAAATAACTTTTCTTGCACTCGAAAATAGATAAGAAAGTATATAGCATGCTCTGTAGTGTGTACCCTAAAGTCAAACCACACCCACTTCTATATTTTACATATTTATATACATCAGATGATCAAACAGCAGAACTCCAAGTACTTTATCAAAACATTGTTTAAAGCAAAATAAGCTCATAGCGTAGCCCAACAGGTCGTCATCTATGTACACAAATACTCAGAAACCTGCAGGAGCTCCACAGCTTGTCCAATACATCCACAGAGTCATATATTATCAGAGTTACCTACAAAACATAAACTACGTGAGATACATCTTAGTAAGCAGAAATTAAGCATGATAAATTAATTCCATATAAATTCTCCTCTCATATTCTCTTTTGAAATCACCAAATCTATTTCTATAACATTTGTTGAGGGTCTCCCCCAAATTCAACATACAAATACCCATTGGAGGTCTCCCCCAAATTCACCAGAACTAATTTATTTTTAACACATTCGTTGGGAGTCTCCTCCAAATTCACCATACATACACTTGTTGGGGGTCTCCCCCAAATTCATCATATATACACATGTTGGGGGTCTTCCCCAAATTCACTATATAAACTCTCATTGGGGGTCTCCCCCAAATTCACCATATATACACATGTTGGGGGTCTTCCCCGATGTAGCACCCCGGACCAAAACGAAACATAATTTATTAATTAAATATTTTAACGCATGACTTAATAATTATGTGTGTATGTTGGACTGTTTAATTATTTACGTGCGTTTCAGATAAGTGTTTAATGCACGTTTTAGATCGATAATTTTTCCTAGACGTGGAACATAGGATATTTTTATACCATTAGATGCATATCGAGGAAACGAGAAGATATAAACGAACTAGGGGTTAATCGGAGACCCGTAGCTTGAACGGCGACGAAAAGGGCAAAACCCGAAGTTTTGGAAAATCGGAAGATATTTACGGTGAATGGAAATAAAGATATTTTACGTGAATAGTAACATCGAAAAAGTCAACCGATGAATAGTGTTGAGATATTTTGGATGAATAGTAACATTCCGGAATTCTATAAATAGGGCCTTCTCCGATTCATTTTTCACCGTTTTTACGAATGAGCCGAATGCGCCGAAAACTCGTAAGTCTCTCTCTCCTCCCTTCTCACTCTCATTTTCAGTTTTCTGGTCGGCGGCGGCACCGCCGGTCGGCGACGCTACCGCCGGTCAGTGGCTGGAAAATTCAAAGTTGTTGATTTCGACCGATTTTCACACACGACGTTTGTCTCGACGAGACGAATCTAGGATAGGTCTCGGAATTCAATTCTGATTTCTCGTTCGCCGGAAAACGGTGAAAAACAGCCTTTTAACCCTAAACCCTAATCTATCACCAACCTTTCTCTCTCCTCGGATTTCTCTTTCTCTCTCACTCTCTCTCTATCACGCCCCAAAATCTTTTCATATTTTTATCAGAGTTTCACATGGGCGTGAGAGAGAATAGCAAGGGACGCATATCACAACAGAAAGAAATAAGCAGGAGACAACAGAAGAAAGAGATAAAGGACGATGAAAAACCTTTTCATATCAACAATCGGCCTCTGCCGAAAACAATCGGTCTCACTACATCAGGATCTCTCGTTCACAGAATACTCAGAATTAGTTACAAAACGTGAATAAACTTTAAAATATTACAAAACGTGAGTTAAATTAAAACATTATTTTAGAAATGTTTGAGAGACCTCGTCTCATTACAACAAAACCAGAAACAACACTTCCTCTCCCCAACTAAGGTTCATCATGCTCAACATCTCTTGTAACGTGAATTACAGAATAGGGGGTGAGTGCGTGGAATACACTCGTGGGGATGAAATCCGGCTCTTTTAACAATCAACAGATATAAAATACAAGAATGGTAACATTCAGTCACATTATCACAACACATAAAATGCATAGCATGTATTTCACAATCCAACTCAGGTGCGGGTATCCCCCGTCTTACCCCTACAAATCTCAGGTGCAGGTATTACCTGACTTACCCCTACAAAACTTAGGTACGGGAATCACCCGACCCTACAACATCTTAGGTACGATTATCACCCGACCCTACTAAATCTCAAGTACGGATATCACCCGACCCTATGAAAACTCAGGTACGGGCATCACCCGACCCTACAATATCTCAAGTACGGGTATCTCCCGACCTTACGGAAACTCAGGTGCGGGCATCTCCCGACCCTACGTAAGAATGAATGTGGACCCACGTCCTTTCACAATATATCATGAACATGTATTCAAAGCATATAATCACAACATTTAGTATTCCACAAATCATGCATTTAAATAGGGAAAATTGTAAACAAATAAAGAGATAGAAATTACCCCCATCTTGTTCGGTGGTTACCACGTGAGTAGCGAGTACTGAAGGCTCAGATATCACAAGCAAGTACCAAAGGATCAGATATCACAAGGCTCAACTCAACAAGTAGCCTACACAAGTTATGACGTTTCTTAGATCCTTAATAAATTATAATTAAAGTTGTAAAAGGTTACGTCGGAAAACGATCGTTAAATACACGACAGATCGAATGATCTAAAGATTGGGATTTAGGAGACAAGGTTGAAAGTCAAGTTTAAAGGGCTTAATTGATAGGAAATGAAATTTGGGTCATGACAAAAAAAGAATGAGCTCGATCGGAGTTAAAACGAGCTCGAACGGAGCATTTTAAGTTTAGGGGTAAAATGGTAATTTTGCTCAAAGGGTTCACTTTGACCGGGCCCACGGACCCCGATCAACGACGTCTCGTCATCGATGACTTGATAAGGATGAATGACAGAAAGAAAACGAGGTTCGGATCGAAAACACGGCGTCGGGTGCACGTCGGCACCCGACGGGTGAGCATGGGTGAGCATGGCGCGTGTGCGGCTCCCAGCACCCAGCAGCTGCCAAGTTTTCTCGGCAGCCGACGCCCAGTTCTTCCCGACGGTGGCCTGCTCGAGCAGGCAACTTTTTTCCCAACGTCGCCCGGCGCGGCGGCGCCGCCTCCTGCCACCACCACCTACCTCGCCGGATACCTCGCACCGCCGGCTACGACCTCCGGCCATCCCTCGCCGGATTCCGACATGAATAGTGCCTGAAAAGTACGCCGCAAAACCCTTCGATGCTTAGATTTTTGAAATCCAAACCTCAACCATAAACCCTCCGGCCGGCGACTCCAGTTGCTGGCGACCACCCCCTGACCTCCGGACATCGGCCGGCGACCTCGTTGTCGTCGGCAACCTCTCCGGCCACCCCCAACACCTACATACAGTCTATATATATACACACACATATACACACACACGATTTCCACACCCATACACCACCATCCGGTAGCCGCCGGCCACCACTCCCAGCCGCCGGAAACACTGGCCGGCGACCTCCCGTCGCCGGCCACCACCTGTAGGCCGCGCAACACACAACCATACACATATACATATACACGCACACTATATACACACACATACATCTCACTCACTGCCTTGGCCGGCGGCCACCTGCCGCCGGCCACCACCCTCCACCTACCGGAACCCTGGCCGGCCATCCCCAGTCGCCGGCCACCACCTCTCTAGCCCTCAACTCCGGCAGCTTCAATATCACACACACACTCAACATGCTCAAACACACACACATGCACGATCATGTATATACACACATTGTCCATCTCCGGTGCCGCCACCCACGGCGGCGCCAGCCCTCCAGCATGTCACCCTAGCTCCGGCGGTCCTTCGGTCGTCAGCTCCGGCGAGAAGAGAGAGAAAGGTTGGAACAAGGGTTAGGGTTAGGGTTTCATGGCTATTTTTTGCCGTTTTCCAGCGAACGAGAAGTCGAAATTGAATTTCGAGACCTATCCTAGATTCATCTCATCGAGACGAACATCTTGTGTGAAAATTGGCCGATTCCGACAACATTGAATTTTTCCGGCCATCGGAAAAATTTGCGCCGGCGGTGGCACCACCGACCAGAAATCTAAAAACGAGAGAGAGAAGGGAGGAGAGAGAGACTTACGAGTTTTCGGCGCGTTCGGCTCATTCGGAAAAATGGTGAAAAATGAATCGGGAGAGCCTCTATTTATAGAATTCCGGAAGTTACTATTCACGAGAAATATCTTGGTTACTATTCATCATTGATTTTTCTGTGTTACTATTCATCGTTAATATCTTTCAATTTCCATTCTCTGTAAATATCTTCGATTTTCCGAAACCGCCGGTTTTGCCCTTTCCACCGTCATTCGAGCTACGGGTCTTCGATTGACCCCTAGTTCGTTTCTATCTTCTCGTTTTTCTATTACGCATCTAATGGTATAAAATATCATATGTTCCACGTCTAGGAAAATTATCGTTCTAAAACGTGCATTAAACACTTATCTGAAACACACGTAATTAATTAAACAGTCAAAGCATACGCACATAATTAGTAAATTATAGGTTTGAATATTTAATTAATCAATTATGCTCGTCTTGATCCAGGGCGCTACATCCCTTACCCCTTAAAATAATTTCGTCCTCGAAATTGAACACGTACTAAGAATGACTCAAAACTAAACGTAAGAGCTGCTAGACTAGATACTTTGCTAAAAAACTCATTATCGTGTATCTATGTTGCTTCTGTCTTTCCATTACTCGTCAAGGAAGTAACGCAGGCTTGCAAGTTCCTTGATTATCTGGCTAAGCTCGATGTTCAGAACTTTCGTCGGTCCTGAGCTTTTCCAATTCTTTCTTGATCCTTCCTGGCCGAACCGTATTTCTGCTCTTTACTCTTCTCCTTCTTCATCTCATAGTACTATTTGGTGATTCATCTGCGTCTTTGACTTTTATCTGGTGATACCCAGACCTTAAGTCTATATTCGAGAACACACTGGCTCCTCTTAATTTATCGAAGAGATCTTCACTTCGAGGCAGTGTATACTTGTCCTCTATAGTCCGCTTGTTCGACTCTTGGTAATTGACACAAATCCATAAGCTCCCATCTTTCTTCTTTACGAAGAGCATTGGAGCTCCCCAAGGCGACACGCTTGGTCCGATGGAACCTTTGTTCAACAGTTTCTGTAATGGAACTTTAGTTCCTGCAACTCTTTCGATGCTATCCAATAAGGAGCTTCTTCTGACACTAGTGCAGATCCTGAAATGAGATCGATCTCAAAGGTCACTTGTTGATCCGGTGGAGGTCCAGGTAAATTCTCTGGAAACAAGTCTATAAATTCCTTTATCACCGATACCTTCTCAGCAAAAATCGATTCTTACTCAGAGTTCACCATGTTGACCAACCAAGCCTTGCAATCTCTTTTACTATGCATCTCGGTTGCCTTTATGTTCAAAATATTCCTTGAGTCGACTTTATTTGAGTCTCCTGAAAGGTGAACTCCGGTTCTCCAGGTGCTTGAATGACAGTCTTCCTTGCACGGTATTTGATTACCGTGTGATTGGACTCTAGCCAGTCCATCTCCAAGATCGTGTCAAAATCCTTCATCTCCAAAGAGTGGAGATCACTTGAAGGATATTATCTTCGAAAGCAATTCTAAGGTGACGGTGTAGGTGTTTTGTCCTTACCGTCTTTCCCGAAGGGATACTAACTTCTAGAGTCCGAGTGACTATCCTACCATCCTCATGCTTCAGCAATTACAGAAAATAACAGATATGCATGTGTGTTTCATTCCAGCATCAAACAAGTTGTAAATAGGTATATCAGTTATTGATAGTGTACCTGTCATCATCTCTACTCCTTCAGCGGCCTCCGGGTGCGTAAGAGCGAAAGCCCGTGCCCTGCCTGCCACTGGTCTCGAGTTTGGGGCTGTAGCCGGTGGGTTTCGAGACCTCGGACAATTATTGGAGATATGTCCTGACATCCCACACCGATAGCAACTTCGTGTCTCTGGCTGGCTTGGAGCTGCAGCTGATCAGTTTCGAGACCTCGGGCAGTTAGTAGAGATGTGTCCTGGTACCCCACACCGATAACAACTTCGTGTCTCCGGCTGACACGGTCCCGTGTATATCCTTCTACATCTAACACACATGTTTCCGGGTTTGGGAGTGGGGAGAAGTGACGCATTGGCTGTCCTGGGAAATTTGTTCTGGGCAAGTTCCTGACTTGGGCCAGTCCACTTCTTTTTCCCAGGAGTCGGAAAAACCTTCTAAGGAGATAGAGCATCCAAACTCATCCGTGAGGCGATCTCCTAGGCTCTCTCGATGACACTTGCGTATGTCATCTTCCCCTGCCCAGCGAGAATCAAACTAATTTTTGAACAAAGGCCTTTCTCAAACCTTTCGGCCTTTTTGAGGTCAGTATCTACCATGTGTGGAGCGTACCGACTCAGGTGATTGAATTGCCACTCATAATCTCCCACAGTTGAGCTTTCCTGTCGGAGGTGAAGGAACTCTGTCTCCTTCTGGTCCCGATAATGTTGAGGGATGAAGTGATAAGAAACCACTTCTTTGAATTCTTCCCACGACATCCCCTCTCTTTGAGCGGGCAGTAGCGTTCGCTCATACGAGTCCCACCAGTGACTCACCTCATCGGTGAGCTGAAAGATGGCACAACTGACCATCTGTTCCTTGGAGCACATTAGGTGCTTAAACAATCAGTCGAGTGACCTTAGCCACTCTTCCGCATCAGTTGGCTCTCTCTTCCCATCAAAAGTTGGCGGGTTAAACAGTCGGAATTATTCATAGATGAGATTCGGGTCGGTTCTTGCTGGCTGTGGGGCGGCTTGGGTTTCCTCAAAGTGTTGTGCTAAACCCCTTAGCACTGTAGCCAAGTCACCTACGTTAGTGTTCTCCTTCCACTCCGGCTGATTAGCCGGCTGTGGTTGCTCCTTTTGGGGTCTTCCTCTCAACATAATTCTGTTACGATATATATATATGTATAAGTCATCGAGGTTACATAATAATACTATAAGTATAAAGAATAACGCAGTACACATGAAGAGACGTAAACATATACTCTCTAAGATAAGCAAGTAACTATACGTTCATAATATACATCGAAGCATATAAAGGGTAGCTCTACACCATAACAAAAGGTGTATGTACACTATCTACGATATATCAACTACCCTACACATATACATATAGAATACTAAATGTTCATCGTCTGTAATCTATCCCTCAAAAGTCTCGGTGCTAGGGAGGGTGAATGTGTGTGTGTTGTGAGGGTGTGCTAGTGTGTGTTGCTTGTGCTTGCTGTTGTGGGCGGCCCCGGGTGGTACCGCCGTGTGTGATCGGTGGGCCGGCGACGGGAGGTCGCCGACGAGGGCTCAGGTGTGGTGGCCGGCGGCAGGTGGCCGCCGGCCAAGGATGATTAGTGTATGTGTGTGTTTATATGTGCATGTGTGTATATCTCTTGGTGTGTATGTGGGGGCGCCTTAGGGTGGTGGCCGACGATTGGGGGTCGCCGGCCAGTCTGTCCGGTGACTGGTGGTAGTGGCCGGCGGCAGGTGGCCACCGGCCAAGGCTGGATATGAGAGTGTGTGTATTCTTGAGCGTGTGTGTGTATATAAACGTGAGTGTATATATATATCTGTATAAGGGTGTGTTTGTGGCCGGGAAAGGTTACCGGCGATAGGGGGTCGCCGGCCGGGGGTTTGGGGGTGGTCGCCGGCGATTGGAAGTCGCCGGTTGGAGTTCGAAGATGGGGTTGAGTTTTGGAAAAATCAGGTTATCGAAGGGTTTTGCGGCGAGATTTCAGGTACTATTCACCACCGAAATCCGGCGAGGGATGGCCGAAGGTAGTAGCCGGCGGTACGACATTTCCGGCGAACCTAGGGGTGGTGGCAGGAGGCGGCGCCGCCGTGCCGGGCGACACCGGGAAGTGGCCTGGTCGAGCAGGCCACCGTTGGGAAGGCTGGACACCACGCTGCAGAGAAAACTCGGCAGCCAGCAATGGGTTGCGTATCCGGTGAGTCCTTTGTGAGTCATGGGTTGTGTGTCCGTTAATGAACTGAATTATGTGTTGCGTATTTATGTGATGTGTCTAATTGCTGAGTTATTCTATATGTTTAATAACTGATAAAAATATGGAAAGTATCCCCACGAGTGTATTCAACGCACTCACCCCTATTCTTTACTCACACTACAAGAGACAAAGATAATCTTGATGCGTAGAGAGAGGGGTGCCCTATCAGCTGTGTCCATGATTTCGGTTTTGTCTTTAAACCTATGTTGATTCGTTTGTAAAACGATATTCCACGTTTTGTAAAATGTTAACTGTATTTCTCATCTTTGTAAAAGATCTTGATGTTTTTCCGCTGCGTAAGGTTTCAAAACTCCATTTTATCGGTTGTATCTGATGTTCCAAGTGTACCATTTCTTATCCTCTCCTTTTTCTTTCTAGTTTATATCATGCTCGTCTTCTTCTCCTTTCTCTCTTCACGCCCAAAAATGAAAAACTCTGATATTTTAACGAAAGAAAACGGGGCGTGACACCCAAATTCACTATATAAACTCTCATTGGGGGTCTTCCCCAAATTCACCATATATACACATGTTGGGGGTCTCCCCCAAATTCATCATATAAACACTCATTGGGGGTCTCCCCAAATTCATCATATATATTAAACAATAATAATTATTAAACAACAATCAAACCTCAAATGCACAAAATATTCAATTTTCACCGATTAAAACAGTTATCTTACAAAATACTATGTTTATGCATTGTAATTGCAAAATATATTTCTACTTACCTGATCACCAAAGATTTTGATTATCTCTTTCTGTTTCTTTTATTTTTGTGCCTCTGTTTCCTCTCCTGGTTACCCTTTTCTATTCAACCTTTTCTCTCTTTTTTATTTTTTATTTTTGCCTCTCTGCTTACTCACCTGCTGTCATTTTCTTTTTTCTCTAATTATTAAGTGTGATATGTGCATATACCACCACCTCCGCTAGTCCACCCTCTCGCCAAATATGCCAAACACATGTTGTCCTTTTCTTTCTCCTCTAATTATTAAGTGTGATATGTGCAAATACCACCACCTTCGCTAGTCCACTCTCTCGCTAAATATGCCAAACACGTGTTTTACTCCTAAGGTAAGGTTTCTTATTATTATTTTATTGATATCACTAGTATGACTACATTTAATGCCAAACCCGTATATGCATCACTTATATTTATATAATATTATCAAATTAACTTTATACATATATATATATACACACACACGCACCACTTCCATTTATCAATAATATTTATATATTTTAATATTAATTAACTAATCTTCTTATATGTATATGCAAACAAACGGCTAGCTACTATATACATGCACTTACAAATAATTATTATATTACTGAACCCATTTCAAGCACACACGTGTACACATATAATATATATATATATATATAAAATGAATTCTAGAATTATTATATTTTCATAATTTGTTACTTAATTTATATTAGCATTAATAAAATAATTTTATTATGCACTCAAACATTATTAGAGTCTCAAAATTATAATAAGGTTTTCTCATCACCAATCATATAAAAGCACGTAATAATTCAATATTTAAAAGTAAAATATAATCATACAAAATCACAAGAATGTGTGTGAAAGTCTAGTCGGTACATTACTTAACACTCTAGGTAAGATGAAAGATGGAATAGTAGCTAGACTAGATCTTGTGTCGATGAAAGTTAGAACAGAGTTGACACCAAATGTGGGTGACAAAAAAACTTTCATGCCACCAGCTTGTTACACACTAAGTAAAAAAAAGAAAATAAAGGTTTGTAACTCTTTGATGGGAATGAAGGTCCCTACAGGTTACTCGTCTAATGTTAGAAATTTGGTCTCAATGAACGATTTGAAGCTTGTTGGCCTGAAGTCACATGATTCTAATTGTTGGTATTTTATAGTTGTTGATTGATGTTCCTCCTTCATGGATAGTTTCCTATTGATCTTATGTGCTTATTAACAAGATAATTATAGTATATATGACTTCGAGTGGCTGATTTGGAGAGTTTCGGTTTTGATTGTCTTATGCATTGTATGGGTGGTATATGTATTGTAAGGCTTATGTTTGGGTAATGAGAGGCTAGGATTGGCAAATAAAAAAACTTAGAGTTGTGAATTCTTTATTTATTATCTTGGTCACATGCCTTAATTGTAGAAAAATGTCTAGAAAAGATCAGATAACTCTCTTTAGATGAGTATGTAGTTTGCAGCCTTTTGTTTTGTTGACTTCATGTTTGAAGATGATACTGATTTGTGTTAATTAATAATTCCATAGATTCTATTGGATTCTAACTGTCATCAACCCCCACAAGGAAACTTGTCATTTGTTGGACCTCTTCATCCTCGCTTGCATGATCAAACTTAGAAAAAAATTGTTGATTTGTAAGTTTCAATTTAATAAGTTTAGTACCTTTTTTTGGCTTATTTTATATTGCATGTACGATGATTAATAATTTATTTTATCATGAAGGGCCTTGAGAATGTTCAATATAGAAATTGGAAAGAATGAGAAAAAACAACCTACATGAGAAGTAGTCAAGACATGTATGGTGAAGATGTGAATAATATGTTGATACTCATGTATATATTTATTTTATCATCACCAAGCATATGTGAGTAGTCAAGATATGTATGTAAGTTGATACTTATATATTGTAATGTAGGCTCCTTTGCAACCTGATTCCAAACAATGCGGTTTTTTATGTTGTGGTACATGAGACAACTTGTTGATAAGGATGCAACTGTGGACATGATTTCATTGTGTTCAATTGTGAGTAACTAATTCCTATTTAGTTTGCATATTGTATACTTCACCAAAATGAAATGAAGTTGATTATTCTATATATTCTTTTGAACTTATTACTTTTTTCACCTATTATATAAGGGGTCTGGCAATTTAGGATAAAAATATTTTGGGCTTGCAATTTAGAACTTTTTGTTTTCAAAATTAGCAATTACTGCCCAATTTAAGCCCGAATTGCTTATTTGGGCTGAAATTGCACGTTTTTTGCACGTGACACCCCTAATTGGACTGAAATTGCTGAGATGGCAGAATATTTAACGAGGTGGATTTTTAGACTTATTTTTTTGAATGCCATGTGTATTATTAAGTGGGCCCCACCTATGACACATCACATAAATTAAAAAAATGGATATATTGCTTTGGGGGAAAATTAAATCTCCAAATCGCGACAACCCCCAATTCAAGAACCTTAATTTCCCCAAATTGAAGAACACCCAATCCCCGAACAATTTCACCATTGCTCTATAATGAGTTCAACTCTGCTCTACAATCCAATCAACCCCTCAGTAGCACTGCTATCGAGATCTCATTTTCCGGTTCTCGTTTGTAGAGATTTTCTAGTAGAGATCTGTCATTCCGTCAGCCACAAATCTGGCCTCGTGAGGAAATTTACTCGAGTTAAAGCCACCACCGTCGAAGCTTAGAAGGTTGGGCAATCAGAAAGTGATGGGAATTCGAAGCCACAGGATAAGAATCTGCGAATTCTGGTGGCAGGCGGTGGGATTGGAGGCCTGGTTTTTGCCTTGGCGGTGAAGAAAAAAGGGTTTGATGTTGCGGTGTTTGAGAGGGATTTGAGTGCTATTGGGGGAGGGGCAGTATAGAGGTCCAATTCAAATTCAGAGCAATGCTTTGGTTGCTTTGGAGACGATTGATATGGATGTCGTTGAAGAGATTATGGAAGCTGGATGTATCACTGGTGATAGGATTAATGGCTTGGTTTATGGGATTTTCGGTAATTAGTAATTGGTTGATGGGATTTCTGGTAATTGGGTGTTCTTCAATTTGGGGAAATTAGGGTTCTTGAATTGGGGTTGTCGCGATTTGCGTATTTAATTTTCCCCCAAAGTAATATATCTTTTTTTTTTGTGACGTGTCACCCACTTAATAATATACATGGTGTCACGCCCTAAAATCTTTTTACATTTTATCAGAGTTTTACCATTGAGCGTGAAGATGGGAAAAACAAAGGACACTTATACAACCGAAAGAATAAGTAAGGGACACCAGAAGAAAAAGGTAAGGAACGAAGTGAATCTCTCACTTATCAACAATCGGCCTCTGCCAATAACAATCGGTCTCACTACCGATATAAAACAACATATGCAGCGGAAACATACATCAGGATCTCACACCCTTACATATATCATAATATTACAAAACATAAGTTTATCCAAAACATAGTTTGAAAATGTTTAAGAGACCTCGTCTCATTACAACAAAACCAGATACAGTACTTCCTCTTTCCTCCTAGGGTTCCTCATGCTCATCATTGCCTGTAGTGTGAGTACAGATTAAGGGGGTGAGTGCGTGAAATACACCTGTGGGGATAAAATCCACCTCATATGACTCATGACAGAATTAAATACCGAAAAGTTAACCTACAGTCACGTTGTCACAGCACATAAATTGCAAAGCAGATATTAGAAATGGTAAGGGACGAATAGGTGCGGAATTTCTCCGTCTTATCCTATGAATGGTCTCACACCGCTAGTGCATTTCAAGAGGCTCACCAAACCTCCACAGAGTAGTAGAAAATAGCAGGGGACGAACAGAATGCATGATCAGAGGACCTCGGTCCTTTCACAGTTATATCGTGGCACAGCAAGTATGAACACAACACTTAGTATTCCTCAAACATGCGTTTACTTAGGAAAAACAGTAAACAGGTTAAGAGATAGAAATTACCCCCACCTCATTTGGTGGTTTTCCACGTGAGTCGAAAGAAATCAACGTCTTATAACACAAGCTCAACCCAACAGATACTCAAGCTTAATACAATACGAAGCCTACACAAGTTACAACATACTTAGATCCTTATTAATTATAATTAAAACGATAAACGTATACGCGATGAGTCGAAGGACCTAAAGATTGGATAAGACATGAGCTCGTTCGGTGTTGATATGAGCTCAACAACATATATAAGTCGGAGAGTATATTGGTATCAATGGTTGACTTCGACCAGGCCCTCGATCCTCGATCAAAAACCTCCCATCGGCTAAGACTCAACGATGAAGGACAAAGGAAAATGAATGGGAAAGGATTGGAAACACGACATTTGTAGCACCCCGGACCAAAATGAAACATAATATATTAATTAAATATTTTAACTCGGGATTTAATATATATGTGCGGATGTTTTAACTGTTTAAATACGTGTGTTTCAGATAAGTGTCTAACACCCATATGAGAAGGATAATTTACCTAGACGTGGGATGTAGGATATTTTTATATCACTAGATGCGTTTTAGAAAAATGAGAAAATAGAAACGAACTAGAGGTTAATCGGGGATCTGTAGCTTAAATGACAATAAAGAGAACAAAACACGAGGTTTTGGAAATATCAGAAGATATTTACCAAGATATTTACCGAGATATTTACGGTGAATAGTAACTTCTGAAATCTATAAATAGGAGTTCACCCCAGTTCATTTTCACCCCTTTCTTCGAACGAGCCAAAAAGCGATGTTTACACGTAAGTCTCTCTTCTCTCTCTTTTCTTTTTCGGCCTCCGACGCGCCACCACCGGCGCCGCCGCCGGCGCAGTGGTGCCGCCACCGGAGTTTGCCGGAATATTTCAAAGTGGTCGGTTTCGGCTGATTTTCGCACACAACGTAGGTTTTGACGAGTCGAGTCTAGAACAAGTCTCGGATTTCTATTCCGACTTATCATTCACTGGAAAATGGTGAAAAACCTTTACAAAACCCTAAACCCTAACCCTAGCCAACCTTTCTCTCTCCTCGGTTTTCTCTTTTTTCCTTCGTCCTTCTAATTGGAGATGTTGTCGGAGGTTCTCATGGAGGCGAGGGTGATTTGTTGGGGGGACGACGCCACTGTGTGTGGTGGTGTCGGAGTTATGACGGGTTGGTTATGTTTATATGCATGTGTGTGTGTTTGTGTGTGATCTCTGTTGGGGGCGGCACGGATGGTGCCCCCATGAGAAAAGTGATAACCGGCGTTGGTGATGCGCCGGTGGGTTGAGACGATGGGTTTCCGGCGACCTTCGGTCGCCGGCCAAGCATTTTTGTGATGAATGTGATTACGTATATATATGTTTGTGTGTGTGAGATGGGTTGGGAGAAGTATGGGTTTGTATCGGAGAGATAGTAGTTGGGAACGAGAAGTTTGGAACGAAGTGGCCGGAAACACCAGATGGAAACGAGGTTGCCGGGGAAAGGCTGCTGGGCGCAGGCTGCTAGCGCGCGGTAGTGCCCCAGCTGGCAGAAGCCGCTGGAAGCTGGCGCACGGTCGTGCGCGGCCAGGTAGAGATTTCTGGAAGCTGGAGCAAGGTCGTGCGCCAGGAGGCACGGTCGTGCACGGCCAGGGCGCGTCGGGACTGGGCGCCGGGTGCGAGACGCGTGTCGGGTAACGCCATGTTTCCAATCCTTTCCCGTTCTTTTTTCTTTGTATCATTTACCATCGAGTCTTAACCGATGGGAGGTTTCGATCGAGGGTCGAGGGCCCTATCGAGGTCAACTCTTGATGCCAATATACTCTCCAACTTATATATGTTATCAAGCTCGTATCAACACCGAACGAGCTCGTGTCTTATCCAATCTTTAGGTCCTTCAACTCGTCGCGTATACGTTTATCGCTTTAATTATAATTAATAAAGATCTGAGTACAACGTAACTTGTGTAGGCGATTTATTGGATTAAGATTTGATTACTTGTTGGATTGAGCTTGTATCACCAGATCTTTAGACCTTTCGACTCACGTGGGAAACCACCGAACGAGGTGGGGGTAATTTCTAACTCTTATTCTGTTTACCGTTTTGCCTAAGTAAACGTATGATTGAGGAATACTAAGTGCTGTGTTTATACTTATTGTGCCATGATATAACTGTGAAAGGACAGAGGTCCTCTGATCATGCATTCTGTTCGTCCCCTGCTATTTTCTACTACTCTGTGGAGGTGTCGTGAGCCTCTTGAAATGCACTAGTGGTGTGAGACCGTTCATAGGATAAGACGGAAGAATTCCACACCTATTCGTCCCTTGCCATTTCTAATATCTGCTTTGCAATTTATGTGTTGTGACAACGTAACTGTAGGTTTGTTTTTTGGTATTTAATTCTGTCATGAGTTTATGAGGTGGATTTTATCCCCACGAGTGTATTCCACGCACTCACCCCTTAATCTGTACTCACACTACAGGCGTTGATGAGCATGAGGAATCCTAGGAGGAGAGAGGAAGTACTGTATCTGGTTTTGTTGTAATGAGACGAGGTCTCTTAAACATTTTCAAACTATGTTTTGGTTAAGCTCATGTTTTGTAATATTTTGATACATGTAAGGATGTGAGATCCTGATCAGTTTCCGCTGCATTTGATGTATTATATATATCGGTAGTGAGACTGATTGCTAACGGCAGAGGCCGTATGTTTAAAAGTGAGAGATTCACTTCGTCCCTTACCTCTTTCTTCTGTTGTCCCTTACTCATTCTTTCTATCGTAAAAGTGTCCCTTGCTTTATCCATCTTCACGCCCAATGGTAAAACTCTGATAAAACGTGAAAAGATTTTAGGGCGTGACAAATGGTATCAGAGTCGTTCTAACGTTGAGAACGGGCTCGAATTGGTTTTAAAAAAAAGGGGGAAAAATATGATTTCAAAGATGTGATCTTAAAATGTGGAATGGTTTGGAAAAGTGATAGATAAGTACTGTTCTCTCTCTATAGGTGACTCTCCCTGATATAAGTGTTGCGGAATATGTATGTTTATCTGTTAAGTGTTATCTCGTCTTAAACCATTGGGTTTAGGAGGAAGCGTTGCAGTATGGATATATGACGTTAGGAACTCACGTAAATTAACTTGGCAGATGAGTAGGATACTCAGGGCCGGTAGAGGGGGAGGGAGAGCCCCTATTTTTGAGACTCAAGAGCAGCGTCTTCGACGTCAATTATATGAGAGTAGGGTGACAGACGATAGATCGGTGGGGGAGCATGTAGCTAGACTCCTCCACTGTTGGAGAGTGATTTGGGGTATGGGGAGCATAATTAGTGGAGTGCAGGCTTGTCTATAGATGATCTACACTCTACCATAGGATTGGTTGGTGAGAGCTCGATTAGTTTATAGAGACAAGCTGGTGTTCTCATTCGTGAATTTAGTGTCTATCGCCAATTTCGGCAACGTAGCACGGAAGATGCTAGAACTCTGGGGTCTACATGGCCTACCGATTGCTCCGGAACCATCACCCTATGATCCTCCCAGCAGTAGCTCGGAGTCGGAGGAGGATCTAGAGGAAGATCCGGAGGAGGATCCTGAGAAGGACGTCGAAGAGATTGATGATCCTCAGAAGGGACAGTAGTCTCTACCGCCTCCCGCTGATGTAGATTAGATGTTCCGAAGCGACTTAGTTATATGTATATATATTATGCTACACAAGATACGATGTTCTATATGTTTAAGTGTGGGGTAGTTTTTACACCATAGATAGTGTACATACATCTTTTGTTATGGTGTAGTACTACCCTTTTTGATGCTACTATGTATATATACACGTATATCTTTTCGTTCATCATATGACGTTTGCGTTTGTGTCTCATCACGAGTAATGTGTTATCTTTTATATGTATAATGTTATTAATAATCGCAACGACTTATAAGTATAATGGGTCAGCGAGGAATGACCCGATCTAAATTTACGAGCAATTTCGGCGATTCAATCCACCGACTTTTAGCAGGAAGGGGGAACCGACTGAAGCGGAAGAGTGGCTAAGGTCACTCGACCGGCTATTTGGGCATCTAACGTGCTCAAAGGAATAGATGGTCAGTTGTGCCATCTTTCAACTCACGGAAGAGGCGGGTCATTGGTGGGACTCGTACGAGAGAACCCTATTGCCAGCTGAAAGGGAGGCAATGACTTGGGAGGATTGCAAGGAAGTTATGTGTAGTCACTTCATTTCTCAGTCATACCAGGACCAGAAGGAAACTGAGTTTCTTCACCTCAAACAAGGGAGTTCTACTGTTGGGGATTATGAACAACGGTTCAACCAGTTGAGCCGGTACGCCCCACACTTGGTGGATACAGATCTGAAGAAAGTGTGAAGATTCGAGAAAGGCCTTCGCCCACAGATCAACATGATCTTAGCTGGGCAGGAAACGACGACGTATGCAAAGGTCGTTGGAAGAGCCCAGGAGATCGTCTCCCGAATGGGTTTGGATGTTGCGCCGCTTAAACGAGTTTTTCCTATTCCTGCCAAGAGGAAATGGACTGGCCCAAGCCAGAGCTTCGTCCCGAATAAGTTTCCAAGGGCAAGCAACGTCCCACCTCTTCCCGTTTCCCGACATGGAAATCCATGCCCGAGATGTAGAAAGGTGCATGCGGGACCGTGTCAACAAGAGATACGGAGCTGTTATAACTGCGGAGCGCCGGGGCACATTGCGGTAAATTGCTGGAAAGCAAGGAGTACGCCGGCTACAGGGTCAAACTTGAGGCCGGTAGCAGGTAGAGCGAGGGCTTTCGCTCTTACTCATTCGAAAGCCGTTGAAGGGACAGAGACGATGACAGGTATGTTATCAGTATCTAATATACCTGCTTTCATCTTGTTTGACACTGGAGCGACACACTCCTTCATATCTGTCAACTTCTGTAAACTGTTGAAGCATGTTGACGGTAGGATAGTCACTCGAACTCTAGAAGTTAGTATCCCCTCAGGGAAGACGGTAAAGACAAAACACTTGTACCGTCATCTTAAGATTGTCTTCGAGGATAAGATACTTATAGCAGATCTCCACACTTTGGAGATGAAGGATTTCGATATCATCTTGGGGATGGACTGGCTGGAGTCCAATTATGCGATAATCAAGTACCGCGAGAGAGAGATAGTTTTCCAAACACCGGGAGAGCCGGAGTTTACTTTCCACGGGACTCGAGTTAAAGTTGACTCAAGGATCATCTCGGCCATAAAAGCAACCCAGATGCTTAGCAAAGGAGATTGCGAAGCTTGGTTGGTCAATATGGTGAACTCCGAGAAGGAATTTATTCCTATCGAGAAAGTACTAGTGATAAAGGAATTCACGGATGTATTTCCAGAGGATTTACCTGGACAACCACCAGATCGACAAGTGACCTTCGAGATAGATCTTATCCCGGGATCAGCGCCGGTGTCTAAAGCTCCTTACCGGATAACACCGAAAGAGTTGCAAGAATTGCAGGTCCAACTACAGGAACTACTGGACAAGGGTTTCATCAGACCAAGTGTGTCTCCCTGGGGAGCACCAGTGTTGTTCGTGAAGAAAAAAGATGGCAACTTTTGGATGTGTATTGATTACTGAGAGCTGAACAAGAGAACGATAAAGAACAAGTATCCACTGCCTCGGATCGAAGATCTTTTTGATCAATTAAGAGGTGCCAGTGTGTTCTCAAAGATTGACTTGAGATCTGGATATCACCAGATGAAAGTCAAAGACACTGATATATCCAAGACAACATTCAGAACGAGGTATGGCCACTACGAGTTTGTAGTAATGCCATTTGGAGTAAGTAATGCTCCGGCTGTCTTCATGGATTTGATGAATCGCATTTTCCATCCTTATCTGGATCTCTTTATCATAGTGTTCATAGATGATATTCTCATCTACTCGTGCGACAGAGCGCACCATGAACAACATCTCAGAATCGCACTGGAAGTACTAAGGAAGGAGAAACTCTATGCCAAATTCAAGAAGTGCGAGTTCTGGATGGACAAAGTGGGTTTTCTAGGCCACATCGTTTCTGTATAAGGGATCGAAGTAGATCCTGAAAAGGTGGCAGCTGTCAGCAAGTGGGAAACTCCAACGAATGTGAAGGAAGTTCGGAGTTTCATCGGCCTGGCTGGATACTACCGAAGATTCATAGAAGGATTTTCGAAGATTGTCACTCCAATGACTCGACTAACAAGAAAGGATGTGAAGTTCCAATGGAGTGAGCAATGCGAGTGTAGTTTTCAGGAACTGAAGAGAAGACTGACAGAAGCACCAGTCTTAACAGTTCTAGATGTGTCTAAAGACTTCGTGGTCTACAGCGACGCATCCAAGCAAGGATTAGGATGTGTTCTGATGCAGGAAGGAAAAGTAGTAGCGTATGCATCACGCCAGCTGAAGATCCACGAACAAAACTATCCGACTCACGATCTGGAGTTAGCAGCGGTAGTACACGCCCTTAAGATCTGGAGGCATTACCTTTACGGCGTGAAGTGTGAAATCTATACTCACACTACAGGTGATGATGAGCATGAGGAACCCTAGGAGGAGAGAGGAAGTACTGTATCTGGTTTTGTTGTAATGAGACGAGGTCTCTTAAACATTTTCAAACTATGTTTTGGTTAAGCTCATGTTTTGTAATATTTTGATACATGTAAGGATGTGAGATCCTGATGAGTTTCTGCTGCATTTGATGTATTATATATATCGGTAGTGAGACCGATTGCTAACGGCAGAGGCCGTATGTTTAAAAGTGAGAGATTCACTTCGTGCCTTACCTCTTTCTTCTGTTGTCCCTTACTCATTCTTTATGTCGTAAAAGTGTCCCTTGCTTTATCCATCTTCACGCCCAATGGTGAAACTCTGATAAAACGTGAAAAGATTTTAGGGCGTGACAGCGTTACCCGACACGCGTCTCGCACCCGGCACCCACTCCCGGAGTGCCCTGGCCGCGCATGACCGTGCCCCTTGGCGCATGACCGTGCGCCAGCTTCCAGCAAGTTTTGCCTGGCCGCACACGACCGTGCTCCCCAAGCACGACCGTGCGCCAGCCTCCTGCGGCTTCTGCCAGCTGGGGCACGATCGTGTCCCACGACACGACCGCGCGCCAGCAGCCTGCGCCCAGCAGCCTCCCCCGACAGCCCGAATTCTTCCCCTCCCGATCTTCCGACTACACCGTTCCACTCTACTCATTCCAACCCACCACTTCTCCAATACAAAACCAAACTCCCCCAACCTCATCTCATACACACAAACATATATATATGCAAACACACTCATCACAAAAATCACTTGGCCAGCGACCTTCAGTCACCGGAAATCCATCGTAACATGTCGGCGCATCACCAGCGCCGGTTATCACTTTCCTCGTGGCGGCACCATCTGTGCCGCCCCCAACAGAGATCACACACAAACACACACACACATGCATATAAACATAACCAACCCGATATAACTCCGACACCACCACACATGGCGGCGTCGTCCCCCAAACAACTCACCCTCGCCTCCATGAGAACCTCCGACAACATCTCCGGTTAAAAGGACGAAGGAGAAGAGAGAAAAACCGAGGAGAGAGAAAAGTTGGCTAGGGTTAGGGTTTAGGGTTTTGCAAGGGTTTTTCACCGTTTTCCGGTGAATGATAAGTCGAAATGGAAATCCGAGACCGGTTCTAGACTCGACTCGTCAAAACCTACGTTGTGTGTGAAAATCGGCCAAAACCGACAACTTTAAAATTTTCCGGCGAACTCCGGTGGCGGCACCACCGTGCCGATGGCGGCTCTGGCGGCGGCACCGGTGGTGGCGCGCCGGAGGCCGGAAAAGAAAAGAGAGAAGAGAGACTTATGTGTAAACGTCGCTTTTTGGCTCGTTTGAAGAAAGGGGTGAAAATGAATTGAAAGGAGCCTCTATTTATAGATTTCGAAAGTTACTATGCACTGGTAAATATCTTGTTTACTATTCACCGTAAATATCTCTCGATATTTCCGAAACCTCGTGTTTTGTTCTTTTCATTGTCGTTTAAGCTACAGATCTCCGATTGACCTCTAATTCGTTTCTATCTTCTCGTTTTTCCAAAACGCATCTAGTGATATAAAAATATCTCATATCCCATGTCTAGGTAAATTATCCATTTCATATGTGCATTAAACACTTATCTGAAACGCACGTATTTAAACAGTTAAAACATACACACATATATATTAAATCCTGAGTTTAAATATTTAATTAATAGATTATTTTTTGTTTTGTTCCGGGGTGCTACACATGGTATTTAAAAAAATAAGTGTGAAAATCCACCTCGCTAAATATTCAACCACCTCAGCAATTTTAGCCCGATTAGGGGTGTCACGTGCAAAAAATGTGCAATTTCAGCCCAAATAAGTAATTTGGGCTGAAATTGGGCAATAATTGCTAAATTTGAAAACAAAACGTCCTAAACTACAAGCCCAAAATATTTTTATCCTAAATTGCCAAACCCCTTATATAATGGGCGAAAAAAGTAATAAACTCTATTCTTTTTTCAAAGTTTACGCATCTTAAGTGCACTAGAGCTGATATTGATGAAGTTCGTGTTGAATGGGTTGAATGCATTCAAGAACATATAAATGGATAGAACAAGGTGATTATTAATTACATTTTAATTTGCAATGTTTTCTTTTGAATATATATACATATTTAATATGATCACGTTATGATTTTTAGGTGTTCATGTTAACTTTGTTCTTACATTTGACAGATTGTGGGGATGTAAGGAGTATATGTGAAGTTCGTGATGTTGTTTTTGTAAAGGTCGTGATGTTATTCAAACAAATACGATCATTTTATTATTGTTGGAGTTTAAATTTATAGACGTAACATTTTATGATTTGAAGTGTTATGATGAGACATATTGTTGGGCGGATTTATAAATGTTATGTTTGATATTGACGATGTTTATATGTTCTTCTAATGCATTTTTTAGTTTATATAATTATTGAGAATTATTATATTATTATAGGATAGCAAAAATATGAAATATTGTAAAAAATATGTAAACAAAAAAGACAACACAAAAAAGGGCTGTCATAAAGAAATGACTACACCCTAAAAAGCGTTGCATTAGCGTTGTTATTCTAAAAAACGACAACCCTAAAAAAGTGTTGCATAAATGTAATTGTATGCAATAGAGACAACAGTTATAAGTGTTGCATATATTCGTGTTGTTGTTATTGAGAAAGACAACGCTTTTTAAGCGTTGAATATATAGTTGCACAAAATCCGAAAAGACAACCCTTTTGTGCAATGTTTTTTATGCGTTGTCGTATCTGAAAAAGACAACTCTTTTTAGTGCGCTGTCTATCAGCGCATATCTTTAACAACCCTGGATACAACAACCCTCTTTTTCTGGGAAAGACAACGGATAAGGTCCATCATCTTTCTACGTTTATCTTGTAGTGAAAATATTATTGTATTCGATTATAAATTCTAATTCCTCTATTCCAATAAATTAAAATTTTAAAAAAATAATAATAAGTATCGAATTTCGGAAACGAAAGATTATAATCCTAATTTGGACACTAACTAAACCTTATTTGATCTTCTTTTCTGTCTTAGTCTTTTTTTTTCTTTGTGATTTGGTTAATAAATCTTTGATTGTATTATCTTCCTGATCGCCGGATACATGGATGCATTCCTTGTTTTTTGTCTTCTTAATTTTTTTTCTTTTGTTCATCATTGTTTATTTTATAATTCTACAGAGGATTGTTTTATATTGATATTGAGTTTCATTACCTCACCAAAATATATTAATTAGGATTGTATTCATCTTTATCACCATCATTTTGGGTTATATTAACTGACATTCTATCATGACCTTTGTAAATATACTTGTAACCACAACCGTCACCCCGAGCATATCTCAACATTGATGTTACAGTTTTATCTGGACAACAAATATGGATTGTAAGGAACCACCCATTGATTATTCAATTCAGCATTGTGAATTTGAACAACCACCTCATTTTTTTATCTTCTATAGATTGGATAACAATCTTTACCTTATATAGTGCTTTCATAAAAAGATTTTGGATAATGACATTTGCACTTACCTACAGATTAGAGTGGAAATAAGTCACTAAAAGTTGATGAAGTATAAACAAAATAAAGATAGAGAATAATGTAAAATTTTATAACCTTAGCATATGATTACTAACAAGTTAACAACGAAATATTAGAGACGGACATCATCCATACATGTATGATGCACCTCTAATTATATATAATATTAATAGATCTTCAGTTTCATATTAGAGATGAAAATTCAGTCAATAGAGATAATAAATCTCTACAAATTAGAGATTAGACTAATGATTTCTTAGAATCTGTCACTAATATAGTTTGATACAAATATTTTACTGAGTTTCTAAATTTTTTTTTTTTGGATAATGACATTTGCACTTATCTCTCAACATACATGAATTTTTCAAAAAAATTTCACCGCACGGTCTATGTAACAAGTGTTTATTAACCAATTCATATATCTGATGATTATTTTCTTCATTAGGAATTTAGCACATACAAACTTATCAAACTGGTCAGCTGTGTGAATTTTATATTCGTCCTTTAGAATTATATGTAGATGAACATGTGGTAGTCCCCTTTTCTAAAATTCAACAACATGAACATGTGCAACAACTTTTCTGAATATTTGGTTCTTAAATAATTGATCTTTCAAGTCATGCAATTTTGCTTGGAAAACTCTCGTAGTTAAATCTTGAGTTTTTTGACTTTCATATAGATTTTCGTGTATTTCTATCCAATCAGATTCTAATATGAAGGTAAAAGTCATATGTTGATCAGCATTCAAATTTGTTTCAGCTTCTTGAACTTCAAGAGGAATTTCAAAAGACAATTCTTCTCGTAATTCTCTTCCACACTCTACTTCTATATCGTCAATTTCCATAACAGTGTTTGGAAGATCATATAAATTTATACTTTTTCTCATACTCTAAAAAAAAGCAATTAACGCTCTTCAAGGTTTTCGATACCATATAAGATGTCGATGTGTCTGCTTGTTTTTTGAAATTTTTAGACTTTATATTGAAATATATATCTCATAGAGCTCTCACATCTGTTGGTGTATAAAATATCAATATTTTTGTAAAAAGTCTTTGCAACTCATGTGGCTTTGAAATGTTATTGCTTCATTTAAACATTCAAAAATACTTTGATCTGCTTCAAGTAATCCTTTTTTTTGTGTAGATTCTTTAAACGTTAAGCATTGCACACCATATGCTGTCAACAAATACTCAAAAGATGTTAGCCCTCTCACATGATTCAAGAGTAATCGAAGATAGTATCTTTCTCATTCCGTGAGATTTGCTGCATTAGTATGTCCAATCACCTCTCATTTTTTCTCTCTCCAACATTTGTTTTGTCTATCCCACACAAAATGCTCTGGAAACTTTTAGTATAAATATCCCAAATTATTTTCTCGTCCAAATTATACATGATTTAACATTTTTTAATATATAAACTTTGAACTATACAATTTCCACTTATAGTTTTTAAATTTGATGTATTTTATGTATCAAACAAATCATAGTTGTGGATTCTAACACGAGTCTAATTCTTTTTGATATGATAAAATGCATCAAATTTAAAATATATTTAATAAAATGGAATGATTAAATATTATAAAGAAAGTGTAAAGTCATGTATAATTGAGATAGCAAAATGTAATTGTCCTTACACTTAATTATATATGTACTTCATATGAAAAAATTATTTTATCCTTTTTGACTAATCAAACCATTATAATTTTCTACTTACTTTCACTCAAAATTGTTTAATTTCTAGTCATTTTTAACATTTTGCTTATACTATAGGGCTACCAGATCCTATCAAGACATGATACAAATGATGAAATATCTCTGGCACAATCTTATCAAACCTCGTTTCATATTGTATGACATAAATTGTATCCTGTCATATTGCGTTAATCCTGCTCATCCTTTAATAAGGTTATTTTAATCTTGAATGCAAAAAAAAAAAAAGATTATAAAGGGTATATTAGTCTTTAATGTATAAGAAAAAGTAGAAAATGAGTTTGGTATAACGCGTGGGTAGACAACAATTTTAGTATTATAATTTTATTGTCTCCAATTTTATATGACTATCAACTGCATATTGTTGCAACAATCTTCCCGCAACTAATAGAGTAGAGTGTCTTGGATCTCTAATTTACAACTTATAACAACTGTATTATCTACAAGAGACTCTTTTTGCATTTTCTTTTACGATACTTGAATATGAGAAACAATGGTTGGTGTGGCGCCCAGGATAAAAACGAAGCATAATTGGTTAATTAAATAATTAAACCCTTAATTGAATTATTTTATTATGTGTGTTAACCCTTGACTGTTTAATTTAATTACATGCGTTTCAGATAAGTGATAAATGCATATTTTAGATGGAAGTATAATTTAGTCGCGAAACATAGATTATAATTTTACCATAAGATGCGTAATGGAAAAATAAGAAGATAGAAACGAATTAGAGGTCAATCGAAGACTCGTAGCTCAAATGGCGAAGAAAAGGGCAAAATACGAAGATTCGGAAAAACGAAAGATATTTTTGGTGAATAGTAACTCAAGATTTTTACAGTGAATAATAACCTAAGATTTTTATGATGAATAGTGATTTTCGGAAGTCTATATATATGGGTCTTTTCGAGCCGAAAAATCACCATTTTCCGAATGAGGCAAAAATCGAGAAAAATCGTAAGTCTTTCTCTCCTCCCTGCTCTCTCTCTCTCTCTTCTCCATTTTCAGGCCTCCAGTGCGCCGCCGCCGGTGCTGGAAAATCATTTTTCTCAGTTTCGGCCGATTTTCGCACAGAACGTAGGTCTCATCGAGACGAGTCTAGAACAGGTCTTGGATTTCCATTCTAATATCTACTTCACCGGAAAATGACAAAAACGTCGTCGAAAAACCCTAACCCTTGTTTTTTCCACCCTTTCTGTCTCCTCGGTTCTCTCTCTCTCTCTCCTCCTTCGCTGGAGTGGTGGCTGACCTTCCTGGGATGATGGGTTATCAGTTAGAGGTGGTGGCGCTGCCGTGGGCGGCTGCGCCGGGGCTAGAAGTGGTGGTGGAAAGCGGTTGTGTGTGTGTGTTTTTCCGTGATAGTGTGTGTGTTTTTGGGCTGTTGGTTGCCGGCGATGGGAGGTCACCGGCCGGAGTTGAGTGTTGGGACGGCCCCTCGTTGCGCCGTCGTGTCAGGTGGTGTCACCGACGACGGGAGATCGCCGGCCATGGCCGGAGTTTGGGGGGAGAAAACTGTTGAGGGGCTGGGCACACGGCGCCGGGAGGCACCGGGTACTGGGTGCGCATCGGGAGGACGCAGGACACACGGCACCGGGAGACGCCGGGTACGGGGCGCATGCCGGGAGGGCGCTGGGCGCGTGACATCGGGAGGTGCCGGGCTGGGCTACTGGACAATGGTGCACAGTCTTGCCCGGTGTGCACGGGTGTACGCGGTCGCCGGGAGACGGGAAGCGCGTGCGCGCGACGCCGGGAGACGGGTGCGCGCGCGGCGCTGTGTTTGTGATGCTAGTTACGTGATTTCCATCATATGTTATCGTCGAGTTATCGGCGATGAGATGTCGTCGACCGGGAATCGAGGGTCCCGGTCAAAGTCAACCTTTTTACCAAAATTACGAAAATGTCCCTATATCTTAAAACGCTCCGTTTGAGCTCGTTTCAATTCCGATTAAGCTCATTCTTTTTCTGTTGCAACCCTAATCTTTCCCTCTTCCTCACCTTTTTACCAAAATTATGAAAATGCCCTTATATCTTAAAATGCTCCGTTTGAGCTCGTTTCAACTCCGATTAAGCTCATTCTTTTTCCGCTGCAACCCTAATCTTTCCCTCTTCCTCACCTTTTTACCAAAATTATGAAAACGCCCTTATATCTTAAAACGCTTTGTTTGAGCTCATTTAAACTCCGATTAAGCTCATTCTTTTTCCGTTGCAATCCTATTCTTTCTCTCTTTCTTATCAGTCTATTGGACTTAACTTCCACTTTCATTTCTTCATCCTCAATCTTTAGATCTTCTGTTCCGTCTCATTTTTACCGATCGTTCCTTCTCCGAGATCATCTATACCTTTATTTATACGTATTAAACGTATTAAGGATCTAAGAAATATCGTTACTTGTGTAGGCTATCAGTCAGATCATACGTCTTAATACTTAATACTTGTTACTCGACAACTCACGTGGTAACCATCGAACAAGGTGGGGTAACTTCTAAACTCTATCTGTTTATTGCTTTCCCTATTTAATGTATAAACTGTTGAATCTTATATAAGGTGATTATAAGCTATGAATACTGTGTTTATATTAAGATAGTGTGATAGGGATGGGTTGGGTGTCGATTGGGTTGTGTGTTCATAAGTGAGTTTTGGGTTGTGTGTCCATTAGTGAGTCTTGGGTTGAGTGTCCATTGGGTTGTATGTCCATTAGTGAGTCATGGGTTGTGTGTCCGTTAATGAACCGAATTATGTGTTATGCATAATATGTGATGTGTCTAATTACTGAGCTATTATATATGTTTAATATGTGTACTGCTTAATAATGTTAAAACATGGAAATTACTCTCACGAGTGTATTCAACGCACTCATCTATATTCTGTACTCACACTATAGGAAATTATGAATGAGGAGGAGTATAGAGAGAGAGGTGCCATGTTAGCTGTGATCTTTTTCCCTATCGTCTTTTCCCAGATCTGTCTTTCTGAACGATGTTCTTCATTTTGTAAAATGTTAGCTGTTCTTCTTATATGAAATGGATCCTGATATTTTTCCGCTGCAATGTTTTATTTTGGCTAAACGCCGAGAATTTGTATATGTAAAATCGTATGTTTTTATTTTCCAAAGGTTTCTATTTTATATCATGCACGTTTTTTTCCCTTATTTCTTCATGCCCACAAGTAAAACTCTGATATATTTTAAGTACGAAAATAGGGCGTGACAGTTGGAATGATTAGAATGAACATAAATTTTTCATTTTCTATTAAATATCAAAATTTCAAATTTTAAATCTGTGATTTAAAACTAAAGAAGAAAATATTATTGAATTAATAAGTTAAACTAATATATAAATGAATTAACCGAGAACTGGTGATATAAAAATAAAATTAAATTCTTCAGCACTAAAACAAAATCGTGAAGAAAGATAAATGGCTTTCTTTGCAGCATTCAAGAAAAGCTTTAAAGGGTGCTTAGAATGGATGGAGAAATTTTCATATGCTTCAAACCATGAAGTCTAAGCGTTCTTCATAACAATATGAGTATTGAGAAAACATTTAATCAAGTGTACAAGTACGTATGTGTAATTTTTATATGATTTACATATTATTTGAGTTTTTTTTCTTAAATGTAATGATTCTAGAAATTTTAACTAAATCTACAAACAATATATAGAGTCCTTTTTAGAGGGATTAATATTCACAAAAAATGCTGACGTTAACACGTCCTCAACTTCAATACTAATTAGAAACACCACATTTGTAAAACAATTTCACAAACAATGTTAGAGTGTTTAGTGATAGGTTCCTTGAATTTATCACTATTTAAAAAAATATGCTTACAGATTTTTTAGGAATACATATATTGTGGTACATACCTTCTTGCTCTTGGGAGATAATTTCCTCTAGATTAGATCTTGAAGTGAGTCTAGAAGCATTCAGGACATTTGATACATTTGCTGCAATTGTATGTGTATTAAAAAATCCAATAAAATCAAATTTTGAAAAAAGTTAATTATTTCTTAAAATATATATGTTCTTGAAATATATTATAACATAAATATGTATCTTACTCTTTTTCATGCACATGTTCTTGTATGTGAACCTTATGAATATTTTGGTGTCATCCTGTTTCACCTCTTGGAAATAGAAGAGGGTATTGTAAAGAGTCATAACATCCAGAATAATGTATTATTCTATATTGGTCCCCGGACTGAGCATTAACAATAATATCTCGTTCAAACTCTATATTATCATTATTTCTCTCAATCCAAACAACTGCAACTTGATCTGTTGTTGGAGCATTATAAACTCGCTGATCTAATCTCATATCTTTTGTGATACAAAGTTGCACATCATCTAAAGAAGAATACTCTGTTAGTCTTCTAAAGATTTTGGTGTACGGATTCTCCTCTAGTATTTCAGTGAGCTTCTGTACAATTCCTTCTGATACATGTGAATTAAGGCACATTCTATTCTCAGATTCATTTTCAGTATTAAAAAAATATAACTGAAAATTAGCTGGTTTGTTTTCATTAAGACTCAAACTTGGGAGATTGTGATAAATCATTCCTTATACTTGAAAAGTGAAAATTCCTCGTTGTACCGAAATAAACTCTTTATCCAATTTCACTCCAAATGAAGTGAATGAGAATACAAAATTGTATGAACATATATTTTTTCGAAAATCAACAGACTCTTCCGACTGAGAAGTGTATAGTTAGTAGAATTTCTCTGGAACTTTGAAGCTGCAAGTTTAACGTCTCCATTATCACAACAAATCATGGGAGACTCATAATCAAATCTTGTTGCTCCACAGTGAATGCAACTTCGTATATTTTTTAGTTTATGTTCTTCTGACATTAAAATTTATAATTAGAGAAATTTATTAAAATAAAATTTTCAATTTTAAATGAAAGATTACTTTAAGACAAAGTTTAAAGAATATTAAAAAAATATACCTTTAGAGTTACTTAGATTTCCTTGAACTTGGAAATTACATATTGCTTATCTCTTTTCACGATTCTACAAACATGTTCTACATAGTTTTTTTCTTAGCATCATTATGATTCACATATCTTCTCTTTTGTCTAGCAAGTTTCCTTTGACATCATTTATATTTGGCGCCGTCTGTTCAAACATACAATCATTCAAAAAAGAACTAAATATAAAATGAAAACGCAACCAAATAAAAGTAAACAAAAAATGCTTGATCTACAATTTAAATTCAAGAAGGTTAAATAATAATAAATAAAGATAAAATAACAAGTTAAATAAATTTAATTCTAACAAAGAATGAAAATAGATCTTACAATTGTCATGAATTTTAGGATTGGTATCAATTCCACTCGTTTCAACAATTGACATCACTATTCTTCTTTGACTATATTTCAAAAAAAATGAGTTAATTAAATATTCACAAAAATAAGATTTTTTTTTCATATTTTGGATTTTCAAATATGTTTGAATAATGTCACTACTAAGGCTGATTTATTATGTAATGCTTCTCCAAGTACTGTAGGAGAAAAGAACATCAATGATGAAAATGCATCAACTACATCGAAGGGTAATTTTACACTACCTATTATTTTTTATATTGCTAAATATATGCAATTTCAAATATTTTAAAAAAGAATATATATACATGTTACCATAACCCATGGTTTCAAATTTAAAACTTCAATCTTTAATTACTCGTCCTAATCTGTTCGAACTCTTGTCGTATAATCCTCACGATTTTCACATTGATCACAAAAATATTAAATAGATTTGAAGACAAACCACTATCACCAATGATATATATATATACAATGAGTTCATATTAAATTAGAATCCTAATAAACTTCTAATGAAATTAGATATAACTATCAAAGTCATGTTGTCTGATTATGGTGTATCATAAATTACATAATGAAATAGAGTAAACTGCCTTAGAAAATCTTAAGCTCTGTCACCAAAGATAACAAAGTATTAAATCTTGTATATCTGGACATTGGAGGTGCTACCTCGAATTACCATCCACTCCTTCCAAAAAAAAGAGTAAGAAAAAGTCAGAGACAACTTCTTAAGCTCAAGCATTGTCCTTAGACACCAAAATTCATATTGCTGAGGTATCTTCAGTCTTGAACTATAAGTTCACTTTAGGTGTGGCTCTTGTCTTAGTTATCATTGGCATTATTCTTAGGAAAAGATATTAAGGTATGTGTGTTAGATTTCATGCTTACAGATTGAGGGTTCTTTTTGTATTTCTTAATTATTATTATTATTATTATTATTATTATTATTTCTTTTTGGTTTATTTTTAAAATTAATTAGTTTTTTATTGGAAAAAAGTGCATAGAAAGCTTTGTTGGTATTGAATTTTAGTTTGGCTTTTGGTTTTATAGTCAGGAAACTGGTTTTCATTTGAATCCTGACATGTAGCTATAGCTGGGAAAAATAACATGAAATGTGTGCACGTGAAACTCACTTTTGAGGGATGAATAATATTTTCTAGAAAATTACAAGTACTAAAATAAAATGATAAAAGGTTAAAGTGAAATAATAATTGCGTTTTATTTTCTTAGAATAAAGCTTATAATTACTCACTCGAATTATAAGTTTAGTCATCTATTGGGAAAATTACCAACTTCCTAATACACAAAAACATAATGATTTGGAGGATTTCTTATTTCTTAATTTAAAAAATTGGATGTATATTGATTTTCGTACAAATTGATATTATTCAAATTGTAATCTAATTAACTTCTAAAATAATTAGGATTTTAATTAAATTAGACATGGAGAGTTTTCTTTAATTAGGACTTTAATCAAATTATAAGAAGAATTGTGATTTTTATGGACTCTAAGAAAGGAATTGTGATTTGCATGGACTTTAAGAAGGTCACTGTATTATATTTAAAGAAACAAATAAGATTTTGAAAAAAAGCATAAGAACATAATTTCTAATAATAACATTCTTTAATAAAAATATTAAATTTATAGTATATATATATTTTAAAATATGCTTATAATATATCATTGAAAAACTCTTTAAATATACATTAATATAAGGTTAATTTTAGTTTAAGATTCAAAATGTTCAAGAATATAAAAGAAAAATAATAAAAACATGTAGTTTTTTCAAGAAGAGTTTAAAATGTAAAGGACTTTTGCTTTTTATAATCAAATAGAAAAATAAAATAAATATTAAATTATGTTACTATCCCTAATAAAGAGTTTTCTTAAATTAGGACTCTAATTTAATTTGATTGATTTAATTATGTAGAGGGTTAAAATAGGCATTATGAAAAATGGACGAAACATTCATACTTATAGTGTAATATATATATATATGGCAAATTACAATTTTGATATCCCAAGTATAGCCCTTTTTCACTCTTGGTACCCCAATTTTTTCGAGGTGCAACATTGATATCCAATGTTTCAAAAAGTTACAATTTTGGTACCTTTCGTCAGTGTTCCGTCAAGTACTGATGGAACATAACTAACCCTAATTGATTTGGAGGTAAAATCGATGTTTTTCCCCCAAATTCACTTCACACTTCATAACTAACCCTAATTTTGTAAATCCATCTTCAATCTTCATTGGAATCTCCAAATTTCTATTACCCTCTTTTGGGAATGAAGATTGAAGATAGATTCCAGTGAAAAACATCAACTAAATCTTCATTACCAAACTCTCCATTATCAGTACTCCTTCTCGAATCTCCCCCATTTGCTTTCTCCATTTTAGCCAGATTTTGTTCATGCTCATTGATAATATCATCAAGAATGAGATCAAGCTTACACCACATCCTCCACAACCTCAGCTTAGTAGGCCAACTCAGTGTACTAACTATTTTTGAAGATGGGAAAACATTAGCAATCATAAATCCACTAGCCATTTGAAGTGCTTCCTTCATCAATGTTATCAAGCCATCACTGTCCTTGTACACATTGCCAAACGTAGCTCTACAGGTGATGGAGCTGGCCATGGAGAAGACTTTCTTAGTTAGATTCATGGGTTTTCCAGATGAGAGTTTAATGTATTTGATCAAACGAGAAACCTCGTCATTTCTTATGGACCCAAAGGAACGCACACTTTTGGCACTCAGCAGTTCCACGATGCATATTTTACGCATCTATCTCCAGTAGTCGTCATAGGGGCAACATGCGATATCAGTGTAATTGTACCATTGGCCTTTGGGCCTATCTGTGAAAATGGGGTCATTATCTTTGAGTACTTATTTCGTGATTTTAGGTGAAGAGATGACGATTACAGGGACCTCACCCAGCTTGAGCTGCATTATTGGGCCATATTGGTTGGCTAAATCTCTTAGAGAACGAAAGGGAGGTGTAGAAAGGAGATGCAGGTTTCCAATGATTGGAAGGGTATTAGGACCTAGAGGCAGTTTTTGGGCTTTGGATTTCTTCCATTTCTTCATTAAGAAGAAGAAGAAGAAGATTATAGGAAGAAAGAGAGTAACTGTTAAGTTCCATAGAAGATTAAATTCAGATTCCAGTGAAGATTGAAGATGGATTTGCGAAATTAGGGTTAGTTATGAAGTGTGAAGTGAATTTGGGGGAAAATGTCGATTTTACCACCAAATCGATTAGGGTTAGTTATGTTCCGTCAAGTAGGATTCTATCGAAGGTTTATCAAGGACTTTTCCAAAATAGCCTCCCCTCTATGCAAGCTGTTGCAAAAGGATGTTGAATACAAGTTCACTGATGAATGCAAAACAACATTTGACAGGTTGAAGAAGTTGCTAACAACACCACCTGTTATCCAACCACCAAATTGGAACCATCCATTCGAAATCATGTGTGACGCTAGTGACTATGCGGTGGGTGCTGTGTTGGGACAACGAGTGGGAAGAGCAACTCACGTGATTTACTATGCTTCAAGAATTTTGAATTCGGCTCAAGCGAATTATTGCACAACTAAGAAAGAGCTATTGGCTGTTGTGTTTGCTTTAGAAAAATTCCGCTCATATCTCTTAAGAACTAAAGTCATTATTTTTTCCGATCATGCAGCCTTACGATTTCTACTTGTGAAAAGAGAGGTAAAACCACGATTGATCAGATGGATCCTTCTACTGCAGGAATTTGATGTGGAAAAATCAGAGATAAAAAGGGAGCCGAGAACCCAGTAGCTGATCATTTAAGTCGATTGATACAAAGATGTGGATAACACACCATTACTAGAGAGCTTCTCAGATGAACACTTAAATGCTGCATCAACACATTGCTTGAATCAAAGAACATTGGATCATCAAATGTGTCATAGAACACTAGATCATCCAATGTGTCGGAGGACATTAGATCATCAAGTGTGCCAGATAGCATCAGATCATCAAATGTGTAATTCTGTACCATGGTATGCTGACCTTGTAAATTTCCTTGTTGCTCATGTTTTTCCTATAGGAATGACTAAAACAAGGAAGGATAAACTCAAGAGTGATGCAAAGTACTTCGTATGGGATGATCCATATTTGTGGAAGCACTACTCCGATCAAGTAATTAGGTGTGTACCCGACTCTGAATTTCATTCCATTCTAACATTCTGTTATTCTCATGCTTGTAGAGAACACTTCGGATCGAAAAGAATAGCTCATAAAGTCTAGGAGTGTGGATTTTACTGGCCATCCTTGTTCAGGGATGCTCATCTCTTTTGCAAATCATGCGATAACTGTCAAAGGACCGGTAACATAATGAAATGTCCCAACACCCAATAATGGTTTGTGAAACATTTGACGTGTGGGGCATGGATTTCATGGGACCATTTTCTTCATCTTATGGAAATATTTATATCCTTCTTGCTGTTGATTATGTGTCCAAATGGGTGGAGGCTAAAGCCACCCACACTAATGATTCCAAAGTTGTGGCAGGATTTGTGAAGTCAAACATTTTCTCTAGGTTCGGAATTTCGAGAGCCATCATTAGTGATCGAGGGATGCACTTCTGCAATAGAACCGTGGATGCTTTATTAATGAAATATTCAGTTCAACATAAAGTGTCTACGGCTTATCACCCTCATGTTGGAACCGACGGATCGCCGGCCCTATGCTATCGGAATCGGGATCCAAAGATAAATCGCAGCGGAAAGAAATCATACCCTTGTAGACCTCTTGATCTTCTGATGTATTCCTCTGAGCCCTTCTCGAACGTTGCGTGGCCAACGATCCTTCGAGAAAAATCAGTTCCGCTCTCTCTCACTTATCACGTGTTTTCTGTGATCTGTGTTCTGTGTTATGAGAGGCGCTGATGAAAGGAGCTATATATAGGCTACACCAGGGACCTAGAGGAGGAATTGGGTTGGGCCTCCTGATGGGCTTTAGTATCCTGCGTTCGGCCCGAACACATAACTGAAGCCCATCAATAATAATTCAGTCCACTAGAGAATTATTATTGAACTACCATCCCAATCCCATATTTAATATGGGCTCCTTATTATGTGTACATTTATTTCCCCGTGTTTAAGATATCGAATGTCCGTAAATTAAATAAGTTACTGACAACTTAAATAATTTACATCTAATTCCAAGAGTAGTACCACTCATCCTTATTATCATGTCGGATTAAATCCACCTGCAGGGTTTACATGATAATCCTTATGAGCTCCTCAAGGGGACATTATCATCCTAAATAATTAGGACACGGATTCCTTCTATAATCAACAGAACACCATATAAACAATGCTATCTCCCAACTCACCGAGTTTATTGATTTATGAATAAATCTCACCCATTGGCAAATTAAAGAAATAAACATTGAGCATACGTGCCCGTTATTATATAGGGATTAAGAAGATGTACATCCATAATAACAGAGGTCTTGTTCTATTATATAGTCAGTATAAAACGAACAACCTCAAATGGTCCTGCTCAATACACACAAAGTGTACTAGTGTAGTTTTATAGTCAAGACAGACTAATACCAAACTACACTACAACCATTCCGATGATTTGTCCAAATCCATCTTGGTTGTGAGCTACTATTTATAATTTATAAGAAACTGATAACATGATCTTCTGTGTGGCACCACACACCAAGTTATCTATAATATAAATTAATTGGACATTGCATAAACATATATAACAAATATAAAATGCAAACATATGACCAATGTGATTCTCATTCCATAAACGATGTTCATACAAAAAACTAGGCTTATAGTATACATCCTAACAATCTCCCACTTATACTAAAAGACTATGCTTCTATAAGCGTCGCCACACATCTAATTCCCATCCCTTCAACATGCCCATCAAAAGCTTTCGCTGGGAGGGCCTTTGTGAAAGGATCTGCTAGGTTATCTGCTGATGCAATTTTGGCGACAACAACTTCTCCTCGCTTTACGATGTCTCGTATCAGGTGGTACTTGCGCTCAATGTGTTTACTTGCTTTATGGGCTCGTGGTTCCTTCGAGTTTGCCACTGCACCACTGTTATCACAATAAATTGTGATAGCTTTGGGCAAACCAGGAATCACTTCTAAGTCCATCAAGAAGTTCCTGAGCCATACAGCTTCTTTGGCTGCCTCAGAGGCTGCCACATACTCAGCTTCCATGGTGGAGTCTGAAACGCATTTCTGCTTAACACTCCTCCATATAATGGCTCCACCTCCTAAGGTAAACACATAACCCGAGGTAGATTTACTGTTGTCCCTATCCGACTGGAAATCAGAATCTGTGTAACCCACAGGAAGCACATCATCTGCTTGGTAAACCAGCATATAATTTCTAGTCCTTTTCAGGTACTTTAAAATATGCTTTACCGCAGTCCAATGTCCTTGTCCTGGGTTACTTTGATATCTGCTAACCATGCCCACGGCAAAACAGATATCTGGCCTCGTACATAGCATTGCATACATTAGGCTTCCTACGGCCGAAGCATAAGGAACTGCCTTCATGTCCTCTATCTCCTTTGGTGTCTTAGGACACATCTCCTTAGATAAAGGTACTCCATGTCGAAAAGGTAGAAAACCTTTCTTGGAGTTTTGCATGCTAAAACGAGCTAGAATGGTATCAATGTACGAAGCTTGAGATAAGCATAACATTCTTTTCTTGCGATCTCTTATCACTTTGATCCCAAGAATATGTCCTACTTCTCCCAAGTCCTTCATATCAAACTGCTTGGACAACCATACCCTTACGTCTGACAACACCTTGACATTGTTGCCAATGAGCAAGATGTCATCTACGTATAGTACAAGAAATACCACCACGTTTCCATCACTCTTCTTGTATACACATGACTCATCCGGACATTGAATGAATCCATAAGACTGGATTACCTCATCAAAACGGATGTTCCAAGATCTCGAAGCTTGTTTCAATCCATAAATGGACCGATTAAGCTTACACACAAGATGCTCTTTGCCCTTTGCAACGAACCCTTCTGGTTGCTTCATATAGATGTTTTCTTCAAGACTACCGTTAAGGAAAGCAGTCTTGACATCCATTTGCCAAACCTCATAATTCATATGAGCAGCAATAGACAAAAGAATCCGGATAGACTTAAGCATGGCTACCGGCGAAAAGGTTTCCTCATAATCGATTCCTTCTTTTTGAGTGTACCCCTTCGCAACAAGCCTTGCTTTGAAAGTTTCTACTTTCCCGTCTGATCCTCTTTTTCTTTTGTAGACCCACTTACATCCAATGGCTTTTACACCATTTGGTGGTTCTACTAGCTCCCAGACTTGATTAGAATCCATAGATTCTAATTCAGAATTCATAGCTTTTTGCCAAGATTCTGCATCTTTATCTTGGAGTGCTTCGTCATAGGTCCAAGGATCAGATTCATGTTCACCAGATACCAAGTCCGAAGACTCTCCCAAAAACATGAATCTATCAGGCTGTCTAACAACCCTCCCACTACGACGAGGCACTTGTGGTAATTGTGTATCATTAGTGACACATGGTGCAGACCCCTGTGGTATCTCATCTTGTACTAGTGGTACTAAGGTAGGGATTTCCCCTCTGATTTCCTCTAGAACAATTTTACTCGTGGGCTTGTGGTTCATTACATAGTCCTCTTCTAAGAATCGGGCATTTGTGCTAACAATGACCTTCTGATCCTTAGGACTATAAAATAAACCACCTTTCGTTCCTCTAGGATAGCCCACAAACAGCCGAACATCCGTACGAGATTCCAACTTATCAGCATCTCCCTTCAGCACATGTGCTGGACTACCCCAAATCCGAATGTGTTTAAGACTAGGCTTACGCCCATTCCACAATTCTGTGGGAGTAGAGGGTACTGTCTTAGAAGGTACCAAGTTTAGAATATACGCTGCCGTTTCCAGGGCATATCCCCAAAACGAATTCGGTAATTCCGAATAACTCATCATCGATCTAACCATTTCCATGAGAGTTCTATTCCTTCGTTCTGCCACACCGTTCTGTTGGGGTGTACCAGGTGCAGACAATTGGGATTGAATCCCAGCCTCTGATAAGTAATTCCTAAACTCTCCTAAGAGGTACTCGCCACCACGATCAGATCGTAGTGTTTTGATACATTTACCATGACGCTTCTCCACATCAGCCTTGTACTCTTTGAATTTATCAAAGCACTCAGACTTGCGGCGCATCAAATAAATATACCCATATCTCGAAAAATCGTCTATAAATGAGACAAAATATTCGAAACCACCTCTTGCCTGGATAGTCATAGGACCACACAAATCAGAATGAACCAATTCCAACACTTCTTTGGCTCTATACCCCTTGGCTTTAAAAGGCCTCTTGGTCATTTTTCCTTCCAAGCAGGACTCGCAGGTCGGATAGTTTTCCACTTCCAATGAACTCAAAGGTCCATCGGCTATCAACCTTTGAATCCTACTCAAGTTAATGTGACCTAGTCTTAGATGCCAAAGATATGTTTGGTTCATTTTAGAAGGTTCTTTTCTCTTATTTGAGTTAGAAGATGTATTATTAATTTCCAGTTGTTGCATCGTAGGAGTTATTGGATTAAGAGTATATAAATTGCCAACCAACGTACCAGAACAGACAATAACCCTATTTTTCTTGACAACCACTTTGCCATCAAAAGAAACAGAATATCCATCCAAAAATAACTTAGAAACCGAAATCAAGTTCTTTCTAAAAGAAGGTACGTAAAGACAATTCCTCAAAACCAAAGTCTTGTTCCTATCAAAAGATAAATAAACATCTCCCACTGCAACTGCCGCCACTTTCGTAGCGTTGCCCATGTAGATGGTAATCTCGCCCTCACTAAGTCGCCTGGTTTCCTGGAACCCCTGCAAAGAATTGCAGACATGATCAGTGGCTCCCGTATCTACACACCAGGTACCGGTAGATAACACCGCTAAACATGTTTCAGTAATTAGTGAGTAAGATTTACCTTCTTTGTTCTCCTTTTTCTTGGGACAATCTACCTTCCAATGTCCAGGCTGCTTGCATGAGAAGCACTTGCCCTTCGGCTTTTTCACGCCACCTTGTGGCCCAGCCTTTTGAGGTCCATTCGCTTTGTTTGCCGAAGGATTCTGTTTCTTTTTCTTCTTTCCACCTTTCGGCTTAGAATTAGAAACATTTTCAGCAACGTAAGCTTGAGCACTTTGACGAAATAGTCCTTCTGCCGATTTGAGTTCTGTCAGAAGTTCCGCCAAGGAATACATCCTTTTGTTCATATTATAATTAAGGCGGAACTGCTCAAAACTCTTAGGCAGTGTTTGGAGCACGATATCGACCTGGGTTTCCCCATCGATTTCAGCTCCAAGGACTTCCATCTCATTCAAATGAGCCATCATCTTAAGGACGTGATCACTCACAGGTGTCCCTTCAGACATGGTGGTCGTCATTAAGTTTCTCATTGCCTCCTGTCTGGCAGCCCGACTCTGGTGTCCGAAGAGTTCTCTAAGATTGTGCATCATATCATAGGCAGTGGGCATGGCCTGATGCTGATGTTGCAGTACATTTGACATGGAAGCCAAAATGTAACACCGCGCCATCTCATCTGCCTTAACCCACTTTCTATAATGCGCTTTCTCCTCTTCAGTAGAGTTTTCATCAGGCATGTCAGGACAGTGCTCATGGAGTACAAACTTGTACTCCTCAGCAGTTAGGACAATATCCAGGTTTCTTTTCCAGTCAATATAATTAGGACCAGTAAGTTTGTTTTCTTTGAGTATAACAGCAAGTGGATTGAAAGACATAATGAAATCCTGAGAATCATATAAATAAATAAATAAATACACAGGTCATAACATATAGAATTTAAAGCCTATATTGTTCCCTCAAACAATATAATTAAATTCACCAACACCTCAAAAACACCGTGAACTTCGCATGCCACGATAGTGTGGACGTATGCTAATTCAAACATTTGTAAGAGGAGGTTTTACCCATTAATTTCATTATCTTGTCAAACAAAATAAAATTAATAGTTGGTTTAGCTTCAGCCATGCAAACAACAGCACTTACTCCGATGGGAAGGATACTATCATATGCACCTAAGTGTGTACCATTTCTTAATACTAAGTCCATTATCTAGGATTGTATCTCTTCAGATGGAGAAGATCATACGCTCCTAAATAATTTTCTATAATTATCCTTAGAGGAAGTTTGATCCAGTGATCCGCAATCAAACTCATCCGATGTGGAAGAAGGCACTCAAAGCCAACGTGTAAGTTTAAATGCATCACTTACAAACCAGTAATGGAGGCTATGGGATTTATTCAAAATAAATCCCTCTCCCACTTAGTTATTTAAATGAGGGATTTTAGCATGCAATAACATATAACATTCAAAAGCATGCTTGATAAAACAACAAACAAATAGAAAGGCAATAAATACGGAATAATATAAATCCAACTATTATGGCCACTTCGATTGAATGTTTGCCTGCTAAACGGGGATCGACCTGCCCGGTCAGGTCGCGGGGATCGACCTGCCCGGTCAGGTCGCGGGGTGCGGGGCAGCGCCCCGTTAGAAAAAATTAGGGTTTAAAACCGTAATCAGCACCAACATCCAGCGAACAGAATCAGCGCCAAATCCAGCGATTGTTGCGCAAATCCAGCAGGTTGTTGCACAGAATCAGCGCCAATCTACTGATCTGATCGATCAGCCCCATCGAGCAATCTGTTCCAGCGCCTAGCAATCTTGATCGAACAGCCCCTTCGAACGCCAATCCTAGTTCGAATAGAAGTCTCGATCGAACAGGAATCCTATACAGAATCTAGTTCGAACATCTACCAATCCTATACAGAATCTAGTTCGAACATCTACCAAACCCTATACAGAATCTAGTACGATCAGAATACACCATATGAGATCGAACAAAATTACATCGAGAACAAATCAAGAATATGTAAAACCTAACACGACAAACCGCCGTGTTTTTACTATTACAATCATGCAACCAACCCAAAATAAAAACCTCGACAGGTCCGAGGGTTTAGATCATACATTAAACATACATACAGACCATAATAGTTGGATATATAGGTAACCTGCAAAACCGAGTTATCCTATGCAATCCTACTATCATACAATCTGAATATAAAACGTATGAAAAAGCATAAGATCGTAATATATAACCGATCCAATTACATAGAACCAGAAACCGTGGCTCTGATACCAATTGTTGGAACCGACGGATCGCCGGCCCTATGCTATCGGAATCGGGATCCAAAGATAAATCGCAGCGGAAAGAAATCATACCCTTGTAGACCTCTTGATCTTCTGATGTATTCCTCTGAGCCCTTCTCGAACGTTGCGTGGCCAACGATCCTTCGAGAAAAATCAGTTCCGCTCTCTCTCACTTATCACGTGTTTTCTGTGATCTGTGTTCTGTGTTATGAGAGGCGCTGATGAAAGGAGCTATATATAGGCTACACCAGGGACCTAGAGGAGGAATTGGGTTGGGCCTCCTGATGGGCTTTAGTATCCTGCGTTCGGCCCGAACACATAACTGAAGCCCATCAATAATAATTCAGTCCACTAGAGAATTATTATTGAACTACCATCCCAATCCCATATTTAATATGGGCTCCTTATTATGTGTACATTTATTTCCCCGTGTTTAAGATATCGAATGTCCGTAAATTAAATAAGTTACTGACAACTTAAATAATTTACATCTAATTCCAAGAGTAGTACCACTCATCCTTATTATCATGTCGGATTAAATCCACCTGCAGGGTTTACATGATAATCCTTATGAGCTCCTCAAGGGGACATTATCATCCTAAATAATTAGGACACGGATTCCTTCTATAATCAACAGAACACCATATAAACAATGCTATCTCCCAACTCACCGAGTTTATTGATTTATGAATAAATCTCACCCATTGGCAAATTAAAGAAATAAACATTGAGCATACGTGCCCGTTATTATATAGGGATTAAGAAGATGTACATCCATAATAACAGAGGTCTTGTTCTATTATATAGTCAGTATAAAACGAACAACCTCAAATGGTCCTGCTCAATACACACAAAGTGTACTAGTGTAGTTTTATAGTCAAGACAGACTAATACCAAACTACACTACAACCATTCCGATGATTTGTCCAAATCCATCTTGGTTGTGAGCTACTATTTATAATTTATAAGAAACTGATAACATGATCTTCTGTGTGGCACCACACACCAAGTTATCTATAATATAAATTAATTGGACATTGCATAAACATATATAACAAATATAAAATGCAAACATATGACCAATGTGATTCTCATTCCATAAACGATGTTCATACAAAAAACTAGGCTTATAGTATACATCCTAACACCTCAAACAAGCGGCCAAGCAGAGACATCAAAGAAATCAAGTCCATTTTGGAGAAGATGGTTCACCCTAACCATAAGGATTGGAGTTTGAGACTCGAGGATGCATTGTGGGCATATCAAATCGCCTATAAAACACCGATTGGGATGTCCCCATACAGATTGGTTTTTGGGAAACCTTGTCACCTTCCTGTTGAGCTTGAACATAGAGCTTTTTGGGCAATTAAGCGATGTAACATGGATTTTGATGAAACTGGTTTTCACAGGAAGTTACAGCTACAAGAACTTGAGGAAATAAGGAATGATGCTTTCGAAAATGCATTGATTTACAAGGAGAAAACAAAGGCATTTCATGATGCTCAAATTACACGGAAAATTTTCGTTGTCGGAGCAAAAGTGCTACTTTACCACTCACGACTCAAATTGTTTCCGGGTAAGTTGCGTTCTCGTTGGATTGGCCCCTTTGTTATTATTAATATTTTTCCCCATGGTGCAGTCATAATTCGAAGCTTGAAAACTGGTAAAGAATTCAAAGTGAATGGGCACCAACTCAAACCATACTTTGAAGGATTTCAAAAATCAGATGTGGATCGAGAAGATTTCGAAGATCCATCGACTAACTAGCCAAGGAATTTCGTCAAGCCACGACGTTAAATAAGACACTTTTTGGGAGGCAACCCATATAAAAAAAATACTTGGATGTTCCGATCTTCACACCGTTCGCCAACTTGACCCGGTGATTTCTTTTCTACTTTATCTTTTTAATTTTATTCCTTTCTTTTGTGTTATATTTTGCATTTGCTTGGGGACAAGCAACTCTTACATTGGGGGGATGGGATGGACTGAATAGATGCAAAGTAGCATGATAAAAAAAAAGTTTGATGGGAAATTTGCAATGATGATATGGATATTATGTGATACTTGTGGTGATTATTCTTGTGGGATTAGAGGTGATGCATGAGCTAGACTTGAGAATGTGGAGATATTGTGGTTAAAAATGCTGAATTTGCACTCACTTATTCACTATTTTATGAAAGACTGTACTGCACTTAAATTAGTACCATGATTGAAAGTTAATCTTTTGAGCTTGCTTGTGTATTTGGCTTGTACTATTTAGTTTCCTTCAATTGTGGGTTTGAGTTGCTTGCATCTATTGTTGGATGTCACCCCTGTGGTTGAAAAAAAAATCAGCGTGTTTGGAGAAAATAAATGGAGTTGAGTTGAAAATCATTGTGAAGTGAAAAGATGGTGGAAAACAGAATCAGCTGCCTACTCTTAGGGTCCAAAAATGTGAAGAAAATATATATATATATATATATATATATATATATATATTCATGGACCAACCTAAGAGTGGTGTGGAGCTGTCGATTCCACCAAAAAAAAAAAGAATTGATAATTTGGAGAAAAAGGAGGTGACTTGACTGTTTTAATTAGCTCAACCCCTGGGAATTGAAAGAAAGGGGACTGGAAGTACCAGGCTGAAGCATGAGTAGTTCAAGGTGATTGATGATCTCTCGTGGGAAGTTTGGGTGTGGTATCTTTCATGATTGTGGAGAGTGAATAGTCTAATTTAGTCCTCTGTTTGCTGTTTGAAAAGAAAAGCTCTTGTGCAAATCTTTTGTCCTATTATGAAGAGTCCCATAGTTGAGCAAACCTGAGCAAAAATATTTCCTTCATTTCAACTTCTGTTATGCATATAATAGTGTTTGCTTGGGGACAAGCAAAGATTCAAGGTGGGAGGAATTTGATGTGTAGAAAAACATGCATAATTTGATTGGTTTGATCTAAGGTTCTAATGCATTTCATGTGCTTGCACTTGCTATTTTTCTACACATTTTCATTTTTTGTCCAAAAGACTCTAGTTTTCGATTTTCTTTATTTAAGCAATGATTTAGAGACAAATGTAGGAATGAAGAATGAAGGCGGATGGATGCAAGAAGATGGACATTGGATACAATGTCTATACATTAGATGATCCAATGTGTGAGAATCTAGCCCACCAAAAGCCCAAAAGAATGCCCTGTTGCTGGAAAGAAGGAGCCTTGGCCCATAACATATATATTCTAAAGAAGCTTAAATAGCAGACGAGAAAGGGACGACAAATTTGGACAACGGTAGAAGAGATCAGAGAGAAATTTCAGAGAAAACTATGATTATGAATTTTGAGATGCGTGGCTAATTTCCTTACGCTAGTTCAAAGGGATGTTGAACCTTTATTCTTGATTTACTCCAGATGATTAGTGACGTTTTCTTAATTTCTATCTCTTGAATGATTTGTGTTGCTTGGTTAATTGTTTATGATATTGCATGATTTGATTTAGCAGGGCCCGTTAGATTAAATTGTTGTGATATCTATTGCTAGAATATGAACTGTAATCCGTAATTGTAACGAATTTATATTCCTTAGTAGCAAGAAACGTTGGAATCGTTAGGGGCAACACATCTCTAGATTATCCAAATCGAACTTATGAATTTGGAGTCTGGTTCGTCCTATCGTCTTAGGGTTTAATGCATTCATCACACTAAATCTAGAGGTCGTACCTATTAGGTTGTCTGATTGAACAGGGTTTATTAAAGAGCTTGTTTTAATAGACTAAACTTAAGAGACGATTCGGGTTAGCAGAGCTTGTTGCTAATCTAGGGCCGGGGGTTTGAGAGATAGATTTAGAGAAACGTTATTAATTAATCCACTCAATCAAGAATATAAGGGGATACTAAACTGAGAACTAGTACTTGTTGACTAATTGATTCTTGTTCATTTGATTTGTTTTTATCTTTGAATGTTGCGAAGTAGCTTGTTAGGTTTTAGTTTAATTTGATAATTTCCCAACCAATCCCCCCATTTATTTGTTTATTGAGTCGTTAGCACCAGTAAATTTAATTGATTCCTCCGTTCTCTGTGGGATCGACCCTTATTTGCCACTTCTACAAGTTAGTTGAGGGTAAGAAGGTTTATTTTGTAACACCCTATTTTAAGAAAATCTGCATATGCATATTTATTAAAATTTCTTTTAATGTTCATTTAAGAATGAGTTAAGTATGAGATATTAGATGACATTAAGTTATGATTTATGAGGTTACGTTTCGTTGTGCTTGATTATTTTAAAGATTTTATGATATGATTTTCTTTCAAGATTTTAAGGGTTTTGCAGGATTCCTCACGGAAGAAACCGAGCTCGATTTCCACTCACTCGACACACATGAACGGAAGTAAAAGATAAGATGTTAATTAAATTAATTGAATAAAATGATTTAGGTTTATATGCTTTCTTTTTAGAAGGTTTTACTTATGATCTTATATGTATATTTATGAAATAAGACGTCTTACTTGAACGAGCATGCATTATAGGTAATTATTGAAACAACCGAAATGCTTACTATTATTATTAATTTAAGTATATATATGGAAATTTAATATTTAATTTTATGCTTATCTATTTCCACATCTATGTGAATTTTATACCATACTATATGATTATTAGTCCTTCAATAAGTATACATATACTTATATATGTGTAATATGAAACATGAAATATCAAGGTAATTAATTAAATTAACTTTTATTTTAATACAAAGCTTCCAAGGTAAGTCTTTTAGCAAGTGGTAACCTAGCCTAGCCACCTCACTAATCTAATTGCAACATGCAAATATCTCCAACTTGCAACATGCAACTCTCTCTCCCTCTCTCTCTCTCTCTCAATCTCTACATAAGGAACCAAAGCCTTAGACAAATAACATAAGAGGAAAAAGAAGGCAAAGGTCAAATATACATCAAGTTCTACTTCAAACCCTAGAGGTATTATGGCTTAACTCTCATATATTTTCATTAAAACTCATGATTTATGCTTAATACTTTAGGATAAGAAGTCCAAAGATGTTCTTTGGCATATTTGTTGGGATTATATGTTGTTTGCATGGAGGAATAAGTTGTTTTAAGAATAGGTTTAAAGATATGCTTTATTTTGCTACTGTTTTGGTTATGTTCGAAAATCTTAGAAATTGAATTAAGATGAATCCTTTTTCTAGATTGAAATATAGGAAGTCAAGAGTATGTCTGTAAAATTTCAGAAGATTTGGAGTTGAATTCGATTTTATATGATTTTTCTAAGATAAGCTGTTCGGAGACAGTTTTTACCCTGTTTTCGGGTCTGATTCATGTATTTTTCTGGAACAGTTTACTTCTAATTTATGCATTATATTTTACTATGTTTAAGAACCTGTTCTTAGGTACATTTATGAATTTATTATGTATTTTTTTGAGCTTTGTACAATTTATGCTGAATTTTACAACAAAACCTGTTTTTCGCGTAGACGATGTCCTGTTTTCAGTTTCGTTCTAAAATTCATAACTAATTATTGGAATAGAATTTATAAGCCATGTTTTACTATGTCGTAGTACACGTTCTTAGGAGTATGTAGAAATTTACTATGTCATTTTTAGAGTCTTGTACGATTTATGATAATTTTTACCATAAGGTCTGTTTTCAGCATACACACTGTCCAGTTTTCGGCCAACTTAGGAAATTCATAACTAATTATGTGAATCTTATTTTTAGTTGATATTTTTATATGTTATACTTTAATGTGTTGTCTGACTTCTGTAAAAATATGGAAGTATTTCATCAATCCTATAAGGTATGGTGAATTTTTCATTAAAGGCTATTTTTCAGCTGAGATTCAAGTAAAAGCCTTGTTTAGGATTCTATTTTTATTTAATTATATACACTGTGAAAAATTGTGAATTTTCAGAATATAATAATTAATACTAATATATGATCATGTAAATATTTTTGTGATTTTAGAAATTATCTATGAGTTATTAAAATAGTTGCGACTTTATATGTGTTTTTATCTTTCGAATTTGCTAGTTTAAGTGCTTAACAATTATATAATAAGTATGATGATGTATTCTATATTCTAAATCTCACCTAAATGATTTGTGTATGATATGATCATGTTTATAATTTAACATAAGGATCAAGCATGTATTGAATGGGGTTTAACGAATGAGTATAAAATCTTATTAATACATGTCTTTAGAGTGATTATTTGAAAAGGGTTATTGAATGATTATGCTTTAGGTTAAAGTAACCTAATATAAAATATGAAAGATTATGTTATACGACATAAGAGGCTAATCAGTTAAGTGTGTCGAGCGCAGTCGAGACGATCGGTGAATCCGGAGGCAATCTTTGCACTATCAACATACAAGTGGGTAACTTCTACTCTCTACTATGTGTTGTTAATTGAATTGATAAGTTAGGTATGAAGATCTACGGTTAAAGCCGTAGTTATAACCAGTATGTAACTTTCATATTGGGCGACGACCTTAAGGGCAATATAATGCGATGCCGACGCATATGCGATGTCGTGTTTTCGATCCAAACTTCATTTTTTCCGCCGTACATCAATATCGAGTCATCGACGACGAGATGTCATTGACCGAGGGTCGTGGGCCCGGTCAAAGTCAACCCTTTGACCAAAATTACCAAAATACCCCTGAACTTAAAATACTCCATTTGAGCTCGTTTTAACTCCGATTGAGCTCATTCTTTTTCCGTCGTGACCTAAATTTCATTCTCTATCATCTCAGCCATATGGGTTGATTATCCATCCTCATTTCTTAAACTCCAATCTTTAGATCTCTCGATCCGATGAGCCTTTAACGATCATTTTTCCGTTAGGATATTTTATAGCTTTATTTATATGTAACGTATAGATATAAGAACAATGTAACGTATGTAGGCTATCAGTTGGATTGAATATTGAGACACGAGATTTGAGACACGAGATCTTTGGTACTCGCTACTCACGTGGTAACCACCGAACAAGGTGGGGGTAACTTCCAAACTCAATCTGTTTATTATTTTCCCTATGTAATGTGTGAACTGTTGAACTCTACGTGCTGTAATAGTATATTGTGTTTATTTTACGATAGTGTGATAGGGTTGGGCTGAGTGTCCAATTGGGCTTAGAGTCCATTAGTGAGTCATGGGCTGAGTGTCCAATTGGGTTGAGTGTCCATTGGGCTGCATGTCTATTAGTGAGTCATGGGCGGAATGTCCTCTGGGCTTAGTGTCCACTGGACTGTGTGTCCATTAGTGAGTCATGGGCTGAGTGTCCAATTGGGCTGAGTGTCCATTAGTGAGTCATGGGCTGAGTGTCCATTAGTGAGTCATGGGCGGAGAGTGTCCTCTGGGTTTAGTGTCCACTGGGTTGTGTGTCCATTTGTGAGCCATGGGTTGTGTGTCCGTCTATGAATCGAGTTATGTGTTTTGTATAATATGCATTGTGTTTAATTGTTGAATTATTATATCTGTTTAATACGTGATCGGCTTAACAATATTAAAACTTGAAAAGTATCCCCACGAGTGTATTCAACGCACTCACCCCTATTTTGTACTCATACTATAGGAGAAGAAGAGAATCTTGACACGTAGAGAGAGGGGTGCCCTATCAGTCGTGTCCATCTTCTGGTTTTGTCTTTTAAAGATATGTTGTTTGTTTGTAAAAGAAAACTGTATTTCTCCTTCTTTGTAAAGGATCCTGATGTTGTTCCGCTGCGTAAGGTTTCAAACTCTATTTTATCGGTTATATCCGATGTTGCAAGTGTACCACTTCTTATCCTCTCATTTTTCTTTCTATTTATTATCATGTACGTCTTCTTCCCCTTTCTCTCTTCACGCCCAGAAATGAAAAACTCTGATATATTTATGAAAAGATTTTGGGACGTGACAGATGGTATCAGAGCTTAGTTCTACCCTTTGTAGGGCTTTGCTCAAACCTGTTTTAGAAAAAGGAAAACAAGGAAAATGTGTTTTAAAACGAGTCTTTTCGAAAAAGAAATGAATGAGCACCATTCTCTCTCTATACGTGTCTCACCCTAATTATGAGTGTTTATCTGCTACGTGTTATCTTACTTATCTGATATAGATCATCTAAGGTTTGAGTGGGTGTTACGGATATAGTTTCATGATGAAAAAGATCTTTCAAAACCCTCTTAACGTCATTACAACCACGATAAAAAGATCCTTTAAAAACCCTCTTAACGTCACTACAATCGATGCACTGTTTTTTGCCACCGCCACAAAGGCCACTGACTGCAGCTGCGTGAGCACATGTGCGTAACCACAAGGGCCGCTGACTGCAGCAACGTGAGCTTGTGTGCGTAAATGGTCATTTGCATTAGTAGAAGTTATGTGACTGATAGTTGAGATTACCATTGGCCTTTGTTTACAACAGGGTGAGCTAGTTGGTGTATTTTCCGGTTCGTGGTTGTGATACATAAGGTTGGTTTTGATACTTGAGGTCTATAGGAAACCATGTGTGGTGGTCGGTGATGTGGTTCATGATGTTTTGTTTATGTTGTGTTTTATGGTTAGTTTATGCAAGTTGGGTATGCGCTATCCAATATGACCATGTTATGCTATGATGAGAAACGAATGACAAAGAATCTATTGAGATTATTATATGATTTATGGAGTAATGTTTACCGGTACTATAGTACCAGTTATTAGTTTATCTATTGTTAAAGATTGTTGGGTTACATGGGGTAAATTATAAGGGTAAGTTTTCGCATATTGTTTTTAGAATTATGCCTCGAGGTCGACCATGAAAGGTCCAGCCACCAACTGCAAATCTGCCAACTGTAAATCCACCAGAACCAAATGTGGATGCTCCGCCAACTGTAAATCCACCAGAACAAAATGTGGATGTTACAATGATGGATTTAGTGTTTGTCCTTAGGGGACTGGCACAACACTTCGAGGTGACTCAAACCACACCCCCGCCAACAAGATCCGATCCAAATTTGATATACGAACAGTTTCGGCGTTTCAATCTGCCGACGTTTAATGGAAAAGGCGAATCAGCTGACGCCGAAGAGTGGCTAAGGTCACTCGACAGATTATTTAGACACTTAACGTGTACCCAGGAGCAGAAAGTCTCCTTTGCAATTTTCCAACTCACCGAAGAAGTGAGTCATTGGTGGGACTCGTATGAGCAGACACTTGTGCCAGCTCAAAGAGAGGAGATGACATGGGAGGACTTCAAGAAAGTGGTTTCTCATCACTTCATACCTCAATCCTACAAAGATAAAAAAGAAACAGAGTTTCTATATTTCCGCCAAGAGAGCTCGACGGTAGAAGAGTATTAGCGGAGGTTTAACCATCTGAGCAGATACGTCACTCACATGGTGGACACTGATACCAAGAGGGCCCGATGTTTTGAAAAAGGTCTTCACTTAGAGATCAGTTCAATTTTGGCAGGTCAAGGAAACAGGACCTATGCCAATGTCGTGGAGAGAACCCAAGAGATCTCCTCTCGTCTGCACTTGGACGTGTTACCGCCTGAGAAGGTTGACGAGATACTTGGAAAGAGAAAGTGGATCAAGCCAAGTCAAAGTTTCGATCAAAACAAACTTCCAAGGGCTAACGATACCCCACTTCTCCCCACTCCAAGACCAGGAAATCCATGTGCCAGATGTGGAGGTAATCATAGGGGACCGTGTCCGTGAGAAATTCGGAAATGCTATAGATGTGGAGAACCTGGACACATTGCGTTAAACTGTCAGAAGATTGGAAATTTAGTAGCTGCAACACCGAGGCTGAGGCAAGGGGGAATTCGAAAATGTTATAGATTTCCAAAACCGGGACACATCGCATTAAACTGTTAGAAGTTTGGAAACTCAGAGGTTGCCGAGAGATAGATTACGGATGATGAACAATTAGTATTATATATGTAAATAGATATATAGTGGCTCATACCTTGTAGTAGTGTACGTAATCCTTTGGATATGATGTATGAGCTGCCACATTTTGCTTTGATATATACTATACCAGATCGTCTTTTGTTATTTGATGGAATCGACGTTTACTTCTCTCCTCGCGATTCGTGTTTATTTTTCTTCACCTATGGTATCGTTATAACACCAGATCCGTTGAAGCAAAAGAACGATAAGTAGTCGCTGAAGCTCTAGAAGTTAGTATTCCATCGGGAAGAACGATACGAACAAAACACCTTTGTCTAGTTTTAAAGATCGTGCTTGGGAATAGAACTCTTTTAGCCGATCTGTATATGTTGGAAATGAAGGACCTTTATGGAAATGGATTGGCTTAAGACAAAATCACACGGTAATCAGGTGTCGTACGAAGGAAATCATCTTTCAAATGCCTGGAGAACCAGAGTTCACCTTTCATGGGACTCGAGCAAAGTTGACTCAAGGATTATTTCGGCCATGAAGACAACCCAGATGCTTAGCAAAAGAAATTGCGAAGCTTGGTTGGTCAACATGGTGAACCCCGGGAGAGAACCGACTACTATCGAGAAGGTGCCAGTGATCAGGGAATACATGGACATGTTTCTAGAGGAGTTACTTGATCCTCCGCTGGATTGACAAGTAATATTCGAGATTGATCTCGTATGAGGATCAACACTGGTGTCAAGAGCTCACTCTTTATCGGATGACACCGAAGGAATTGCGAGAACGGAAGATTCAATAACGAGAACTTTTTGGACAAAGGCTTCATTAGATCGAGCATCACGCCCTGAGGAGTTCCAGTGCTCCTTGTGAAGAAGAAGGATGGAAGCATTCGGATGTGTATGGATTACCGAGAGCTGAACAAGAGGATAATAAAGAACAAATATCCACTGCCTCGGATTGAAGATCTCTTCGATCAATTAAGAGGTGCTAGTGTGTTCTCGAAGATTGACTTAAGGTCTAGATATCACCAGATGAAAGTTAAAGATGCTGATATAACTAAGACGACATTCAGGACGAGATATGGCCACTACGAGTTTGTAGTAATGTCATTCGGACTGAGTAATGCTCCAGCTGTCTTCATGGACTTGACGATTAATACGACGAACAGTACTATGAGTTAAAGAAGGAGAGGAATGAGAAACAGAAGCGTGATTCGGATAGGAAGGTTCGAGAAATAATTGGAAAAGCTCAAGACCGACAAAAGTTTTGAACTTTGAGCTTAGCCAAATAATCGAGGCTTGCAAGTTCTTTGACGAGAAATGAAAAGAAAGAAGCAACAAGAAAATAAGAGGACGAGAGTTTTGGCAAAAGTATCTAGTTTCGCTGTAAAGCATCTGTGCAAGTTACTGGGCGTGCAGGCTGCCGGTGCATGGGCGCGCGGTCGTGCCGGGGAGCACGGTCGTGCACAGGCCGGGGGAGCTACTGGACATTGGCGCACGGTCGTACGCGGGCCGGGGGAGCTACTGGACATTGGCGCACGGTCGTACGCGGGCCGGGGGAGCTACTGGATGTTGGTGCACAGTCGTACGCGATGGAGCACGGTCGTGCGCGAGCCGGGTGGAGCTACTGGATGTTGGTGCACGGTCGTGCACTGGGTGCTTGCACCGGGAACAAGCGACGGGTGCTGGGCGCACGTTGTTTTCTTTCTAAGTACGCGTTTAATTTCGAGAACAAAATTATTTTAAGGGGTAAGGGATATAGCGCCTTGGATCAAAAACGAGCATAATTGAATAATTAAATATTTAAACCCATAATTCAATAATTATGTTCGTATGTTTTGACTGTTTAATTTAATTACGTGCATTTCAGATATGTGTTTAATGTATGTTTTGGATCGATATATTTTTCTAAACATGGTATATAGAATATTTTCATACCATTGGATGCGTGTTGGAAAGATGAGAAGATAGAAATGAACTAGGGGTCAATCGGAGACCCATAGCTCAAAGGGCGACAAAAAGGGCAAAACCCGAAGTTTCGGAAAATCGAAAGATATTTTCAATGAAAAGTAAAACGGAGATTTTTATGGTGAATAGTAACTTGAAAAATTCAATCGATGAATGATGATGGAATATTTTGGATGAATGGTGATTTTTCGAATTTCTATAAATAGGGATGGTTTCGATTCGAAAATCACCGTTTTTCCGAACGAGCCGAAAGCGACAAAAACATGTAAGTCTCTCTCTTCTATCTCTCTCTCTTTTCGATTTTCTGTCGTGCCGGCGCCGCCACCGGTGGTCGGAAAATTCCAATGTTGTCGGTTTTGGCCGACTTTCGCACACGACGTTCGTCTCGACGAGACGAATCTAGGATAGGTCTCGAAATTTAATTCCGATTTCTCGTTCGCAGGAAAACGGCAAAAAACAACATTGAAAACCTAAACCCTAGCTTTGACCATCTTTTCTCTCTCTTACTGTTTTCTCACTCCTCGCCGGAGAAGCTGACTGGAGGTGAGGGGCTGTTGTTGGAGCGCCGGCGCCGCCGTGGATGGCTGCGCCGGAGACAAACAGGCTGTGTATATATGTGTATCAGGTGTGTGTGTGTGTGTATTTGAGGGTGTTCTAGTGTGTGTGTAGCTGTGTTGAGCTGTTGAGGCGGCGCCACGAGTAAGGATTGGAGGCCAGCGTCTGTGATGCGTCGGCCAGGGTGGTAGAGTGGTGGCCGGCGACTGGAAGTCACCGACCAAGCCTTGTCCTTAGGTGTGTGTTTATATGCTTGTACGTGTGTGTGTGTTTGGTGGCGGTTGGGTGAGTTGTGTCGCTAGCAGGTGGTGGCCGGCGACTGGAGGTCGCTGGCCGGTTTTCCGGTGGCTGGGGGTGGTGGCCGGCGACAGGTGACCGCCGGCCAAGGGGCTGTGTTGGCTAGGGTTTAGTGTGTGTGTATCTTGCATGCGTGTGTGTGTATAAGCTTGTTATTGTGATGGTGACCGGAATTGAAAGGTTGCCTGCGACGGGGGGTTGCCGGCAAGTGTTCCGGGGGCCCGAGAAGGATCAAGTACTATTCACGGCCGGATTCCGGCGAGGGGTGGCCGGAGGTGGTAGCCGGCTGTGCAAGGTTTCTAGCGAACTAGGTGGCGATGGCTCAGAGCGGCGCCGCTGCGGCTGGTGGCGCCGGGTGCCGGGCTGCCGAGAAAACTCGGCAGCCGCCGAGACGCATGGACACGCTGCCGAGAAAACTCGGCAGCCGCCGAGCCACCCACCGAAGCTGCCGAGACGTGCACGCAAGCCGCCGAGAACCCACTGCCGAGCTGCCGAGAAAACTCGGCAGTTGTCGAGACCACACGCCGAGCTGTCGAGAAAACTCGGCAGCTGCCGAGAGGATGCCTAGGCCGCCGGGTTTTTCAATCCGGCGCCGGGTCCGCACGTGCCGACGCGCACGCGACGTCGTGTTTTCGATCCGAACCCCATATTTTCCGCCGTACGTCAACATCGAGTCGTCGCCGATGAGATGTCGTTGACCGAGGGTCGTGGGCCCGGTCAAAGTCAACCCTTTGACCAAAATTACCAAAATACCTCTAAACTTAAAATGCTCCGTTTGAACTCATTTTAACTCCGATTGAGCTCATTCTTTTTCCGTCGTGACCTAAATTTCATTCTCTATCATCTCAGCCATATGGATTGATTATCCATCCTCATTTCTTCAACTCCAATCTTTAGATCTCTCGATCCGACGCGTCTTTAACAATCGTTTTTCCACCAGGATATTTTATAGCTTTATTTATACGTTATTAAGGATCTAAGAACATTGTAACGTATGTAGACTATCAGTTGGATTGAACATTGAGACACGAGATCTGAGACAGGAGATCTTTGATACTCGCTACTCACATGGTAACCACCGAACAAGGTGGGGGTAACTTCTAAACTCAATCTGTTTATTGTTTTCCCTATGTAATGTGTGAACTATTGAACTCTACGTGATGTGATAATATACTGTGTTTATTTTACGATAGTATGATAGGGTTGGGCTGAGTGTCCAATTGGGCTTAGTGTCCATTGGGCTGCGTGTCCATTAGTGAGTCATGGGTTGAGTGTCCAATTGGGCTGAGTGTCCATTGGGCTGTGTATTCATTAATGAGTCATGGGCGGAGTGTCCTCTGGGCTTAGTGTCCACTGGACTGTGTGTCCATTAGTGAGTCGTGGGCTGAGTGTCCAATTGGGTTGAGTGTCCATTGGGCTGCGTGTCCATTAGTGAGTCATAGGCGGAGTGTCCTCTAGGCTTAGTGTCCACTGGGTTGTGTGTCCATTTGTGAGTCATGGGTTGTGTGTCCGTTTATGAATCGAGTTATGTGTTTTGTATAATATGTGTTGTGTTTAATTGCTGAATTATTATATTTGTTTAATGCGTGATCAGTGTAACAATATTAAAACTTGAAAAGTATCCCCACGAGTGTATTCAACGCACTCACCCCTATTTTGTACTCACACTACAGGAGAAGAAGAGAATTTTGACGCGTAGAGAGAAGGGTGCCCTATCAGTCGTGTCCATCTTCTGGTTTTGTCTTTTAAAGATATGTTGTTCGTTTGTAAAAGAAAACTGTATTTCTCTTTCTTTGTAAATGATCCTGATGTTGTTCCGCTGCGTAAGGTTTCAAACTCTATTTTATCGGTTGTATCCAATGTTGCAAGTGTACCACTTCTTATCCTCTCCTTTTTCTTTCTATTTATTATCATGTACGTCTTCTTCCCCTTTCTCTCTTCATGCCCAGAAATGAAAAACTCTGATATATTTATGAAAAGATTTTGGGGCGTTACATTTTTTAAAATCAAAGCTGGTAGTTGACGTGTCTAGATAACATGTATGTCATCAAAATAAATTTCAAAAACTTACTGGGGTCCGAATTGCTAATATATATATATATATAAGGTTATGTTATTTTGTGAAGGGTAATTTTATTCACAACCAAAAAAATATTTAAATACAACCTTTATAAAAATAAAATTCCATTTTTATCCTTAAATATCATTAGTGATATTTTTTACAACCTAATTCTCTCTCTATTTATTCTCTTTTTTTTCTTTGCACAACCAATGTATTCAATTAAGTTTCAACACTATTATTAAAAAAAATCATTGTCTGAAGTGAATTTAAAACTTTATAAAGTAAAAGTTAAAACACATTATATTGCAATTTCTTTTGTATTAAATCAATTTTGAAGAGTCATAAGATTTATCAAAAAAAATATTATATATATTTTTTTGTACCTCATAATTTCCTATCAAACAAGGTGGAGAAATCAACACCGTAAGCTTCTTTGCGGCTGAGCCACCGCCAACCACCATCAACATAAATATTTATCCCAACTTTAAGATATTCCTACCTCTAAAGTAGCCTACTCATGTTAATTTCTACCTAAGCAAATCTAACTTACTTTAAATTAAAATAACATACAAATCTAACTTACTTTAAATTGGTTATTAAATTATATCTCTGTATATAATATCAGCAAATAATCCAACAAAAAAAACCCAAAAAAATGAAGACTATATATAAGTTAGGGTTGATAGAAATAAAATAGCTCCATGACCATGGCGTTACAGAGATCATCAATTTTTTTTGTATTAAATTTGTAGCGCCTAGGACAGAACTACGTATAATTGGTTAATTAATAATAAAACTCTTAATTGTTTGATTTAATTATGTGCGTTTCAGAAAAATAATAAAATGCAAGATTAAATAATTGATTGTATAATTAAATCGAGAAGCATATATAATTTATCAAAAGGTTCGTGATCGAAAAATGAGAAGATAGAAATGAATTTGAGGTCAATTCCGTAGCTCAAATCACGAAGAATACGACGAATATGAAGAATCGGAAACGAGATATTTTCGATGAATAGTAAATAGTAAGATATTTTTGATGAATAGTAAAATAGTAAGATATTTTTGGAAAAGAGTATAAATAATACGAAACGAATCGTAAAATATAATTATTCGAACGTGAAATCGAAAAAGTAAGATATCTCGTCTCTCTCTCCTCTCTCTTCTGGAAAAGCCATCGTCGGTGCCGGAATATTTTTCTTTTCGGTTTCGGCCGATTTTCACACCTCTTATAGCTTTTGACGAGCCCGTTCCAAATCCGGGCTCAATTTTTCATTCCGACTCCTCCTTCACCGGAAATCGGCCGGAGAAGACCCGGTAAACGCTCTTTTCTCTCTCCTCTCTCTTCCTTTCTCTCTCTACTGTTACTCTCTCTCTCACTCTCTGTCTCTCCCTCTCTGTATCTCTCACTCTTCTCTTTCTCTCTCTTGTTGTGACTGTGGGTGGTGGTGGGTATGTGTTGGGCGGCGCTCGGTGAAGTGCCGCCGTGTGTGGTTGTTGAGGTGTGGCCGGCGACGAGGAGTCGCCGGCGTGTGTGTGTGAGAATGGCAGGGAGGGGCCGAGGATGGGGCTGTGTTTGGATGTGGGTTGAGGCACCGCCGTGTGTGGCGGCGCCGGTTATAATGGTGGAGGTTGCCGGCGATGTGGTGTCGCCGGCCGTGAGCGTGTGTGTGTGTTCATGTTGGTGGGTGTGTGTGTGGGCGGTGCTGTACAGCGCCGCCGTGTTCGGTGTCGTCGGCACGAGGTGCGCCGGCGTGTGTGTGTTGAGTGGGGGTGGCCGGCAACGGGAGGTCATTAGCCGGAGCCGTGGTATGGTGGTGGGAAACAGGAGCAGCAACGGGCAGGGGGGGTTTGGGGGAGGAAGGGTTGTTTTGCAAATTAGATTAAGACCAGGGACGTAGTTGCAAAGTCCCTATTTTAGTTTATTTACATTTTAGTCACTGAGTTCTTTTATATCTCTTTTTGACCCATAAAGCTTATGAGTTTTATATTTTCACCCCCACAGCTTTTGGATATTTCATATAGACCCCAAAATTTTTTTAAATTTACAAAAGTACCCTTGGTCAAAGTCAACACTTTTTCAGTATTTACGAAACTGCCCCTGCACCTTTAAACGCTCCGTTTAAGCTCGTTTCTCGTCCGTTTTAGCTCGTTCTTGAGCCTATCAAACCCTTATCGATCCCTCTACATTTTATGATCAAGTTTCAAGCCTTATGAACTCGTTTTAAACTTCCATAACCGTTTCAACTCCTCTTTCGACCTCCAAAGTCTTCATTTCATTTCGTTTCCTTTAACGCTTCTTCTTCGAGAGAATTCTATGTTTAAGTATACGTATTTTATTGTAATACGAGATCTAAGAGAACCCTCATTTACATGTGTAGGCTATCAAAATTAGGAAAGATCTTAAAGCTTAGCATTCAACGTATCACGAGGGATAACCACCGAACAAGGTGGGGGTAACTTCTAATCCCTAATAATTATATGTTTCTGTATTTAATGCACAATGATGATAAATGAACGCATGCTTATGAACTTGATATTAAATGAATTGTTGAACCTTATGTGCTGTGATTATATGTTATGATTAATGTGTTTATGCATGGTTTATGATGATGTTGTGAAAGGACGAAAATCCACATTCATATGAAGAGACAAAGGTCCACATTCATTCTGAATGGACAAAGGTCTACTTTCATATTACGGGGTAACAAGAGGCCCGTAAAATAAGTCGGGGAGTACCCGCACCTAGGGTCAACGGGGAGTACCCGCCCTCGCTGCAAATATGAGCGCTATGGGACTGTGTGTCCGTTAAGGATCCGAATTATGTGCTATGCATTCTATTGTGTCTATTTGCCGAACTTATATTATGTTGATTTGTTTAACTGCTTAATACATGTTAAAACACGGAAATTACTCCCATGAGTGTATTCAACGCACTCACCCCCATGTGTATTCACGCTACAGGAAACTATGAAAGTGGAGAAGTGTAGAGAGAGGGGTGTCATATCAGCTGTGATCTTTTTCCCTTTTCGTCTTTTTGGATCTGTCTTTTTGAACGATGTTGCACGTTTGTAAAAGATAAACCGTATTTCTTTTATGCTATAGATCCTGATGTTTTTTCGTGTTATGTTTTCAATGTTTTCTCCCGGCTTTGTACCGAGGGTTCTAAACATGTAAAATCGTATATCTTTAAACTGTCTCCGAGGTTTCTGTTTCAGATATTATTTTTAAATCTTTATACGTTTGTTTTACCTGAAACTCTTATAAAACATACGTCTCGTTTCCCCTTCTTCATGCACGCCCACAAAGAAAACTTTGATATTTTAAGTACGAAAATGGGGCGTGACAAAATCAAATTTGAAGAGTCTTATTTATCCAATATATATATATATATATATAAAGTAATTGTAATATAATATGTTTTATTTTATAAAGTTTTAAATCCACTTTTAAAAATGCCTTTTTTTTTTAATAGTACAGTTGAAACTTGATTGAATACAATGGATAGTGTAAAGAAAAAAGAAAAAAAAATAGAATTAGGTTGTAAAAATACCATTAATTAGGTTTAAGGGTAAAAATAGAATTTTATTTCCATGATGGTTGTATTGAGAAATTTTTTGACTATGTATAGAATCACCCTTTTGTAAATAGTGATTTTTTTTTATTAAAATAACAATTTGACTAAATGTTGTGATTTTCCCATCAATTACATCAATTATATGTGATCGACCAAAATAATGAGTAACTTTCTATTCAAATATTAAAAAAAAATCTCTTTTTTTTTCGTCAATGGGTTTGAGGAGACTCAATTATTATTATTATTTTTTGTCGAAAATGCTGCAAGTTCACAGATATACCTGCCACTGTACGAAGTCCATATGTACTATAGTTTAAATTTTTTTAGAACCCTAAATAAATATAAATTATTAAAATTGTTATCCACACTAAATATAATGTCCAAAGTCAATTCTTTAAAAGATTCAAAAAATGGAAGGCCACAAACCTCTTTGCCTCGGAAGTAAGTCGATCTGCTTGCTATAATAGGTAGAAGTATAAGGGTGTTGATGCCCTATGTTTAATAAAATTACCAAATATTATAAATTACCAAAGAATAAGGGTATCAATGATATTAATCTATGAGTAGTGTTCTTATGAACCACGTGTATGATCATGATCCGTGCAACTGCGGCCGGATGGTTGGGTTAGATCGGGTCCAGTCCGGATTTGCGTCTAGGTTATTTTTTATTTATTTATGTCGTAACATTTATGTTATATGAGTATAACCTTTATGTTATATTAATATAACATTTATGTACAGATATCATAACCTTTAAGTGATATTACTTAAACTTTTTTCAGTAAATAAATTCATGTACTATAGTTGAACCTTTATGCTATAATAATTTAATATTTATATTATATTAATATAATATGTACAAATATCATAATTTTTATGTACTTAATGATTAACATAAAATTATATTATTATAATATAAATGTTAAATTATTATGCATAAATGTAATATTTTTACAACCTAAAGGTTTAAAAAGTATTATAAGTCTGTAATACACTACAAAACGTTAAACTAGCATAACATAACGATTTTGCAAACATAATATAAAGGTTAGACGAATATAACAAAAAGGTCAGGAGCGCGGGCTAGAGTTTGAGCGCGGGACCTAAGTGCACGTGTGAGCGTGTGTGGACACGTGTGGGCGCGTGAAATCCACATGAAGTGCTCAGATCAGATTGACCCAATTACACGGTTCCCAATCCATACACATATATAAATAATTGTGTTACTCTATATGTACCAACTATGAAACTTAAATAAATTTATGTGGTTGTAAGACTATAAATCGGTTGTGGTTTTAACACATATAAACATTTTCTTCTCTCCAACATAGTGTATACAAACCTTTTTTTTTTTTTTTTTTTTTTGTTTAAGATATTGGAAATCAGCTGTGATTTTTATTATAGCGAAAAAGTTTACTTTTTGACCATGATAAAATTCTTAAAACCTTGAATGACACATGTAAAAATATCCTAAAGATTAAATCAACTATCAATATAATTTTCCATTGCACAATATATTAGATAACTATCGATTTAATTTTTCACTTCTTATAAAATAGACTAACAAAATCAGACCAAGAAACGAAAACAAAAGAAACATGGTGCTCAAATATCACTCACTTCTATTTATACTTCTTTTGATTCTAATGGATTTAGCCATACCAAATGTTGGCTCCTTTAACGTGAAAGACTCAAAAGTGGTATTCATTGCAAAATTTGCCGTGGAAGAGTACAACAAGAAGTCTAACAAAACTTTGAGTTTTGTTAGAGTAGTTAGCGGAGAACAACATTTGTTTGAAGGCGGTGACATAGATTACAGTCTCGTGATTTCGGCCAAAAATGGTGGTGTGGCCCTCACAAAACACTATGATGTGCTTGTTCAGTATAGGCCATTATTAAAAGACCATAAACTCAATCTCATTTCCTTCTATGAACTACCAGGTAAATTTACATTTCATAATTACAAAACACACACAAATATATTTTTAATATATATATATATATATATATATATATATATATATAAACGGGCACAACATGTTCATCACGACATGATCATCCCTCATTTGGTTTCTCAAGCATAAGTGTTTTATCCCCCAATTGTAGCTATTAAAGAACTTTAATTATATTTTAGGTAACTTTCCATTTGCTATCTGAACTATTTGACGTTCTTTCAGTGAGTGTTTAAACTTAATTTTTTTTCAGATTGCTATTCATTTTTTTCAAAATTTTCCAGTTGCTATCCCACCGTGGGTTCCTTATGGAGTCAATCTGGTTTATGTGGAGGTCATCTTTTTTTTATTGTATTTTAAAATAAATTTTTTTTTCTTATTCACCTATAATTCTATCTCCACACATCTTTTTCAAACTCATCTCATTTTATCCCCTTCTTTTTTTTCTAATTTTCAATTTCTTTTCAAGTATTTGGAAAAATATTTTAAGAGATTTTAAATTTATATGTATGTTTAGAAATTTTGTAGTCCATTAATATCAATAGTACTAAAAATATTTTTAAGATTCTTTTTTAATTGTACATAAGTTTAGATAATCTCAACCATCTATTTTGTAGAGAAAAAAAAGGGGGATAAAATGAGATGAGTTTGAAAAGGATGTGTGGAGATAGAATTTTTGATGAATAAGAAAAAAAAGATTTATTTAAAAATGCAAAAAATGAATGATACACAGTAATTGAAACGTAAGAAAAGAAATAAAAAGGAAAACAAGTGTGGATGGCCACATAAGTTGGCTCCATAAGAAACCCAACTGTGAGTTCCTTAGCATTACTATATATATATATATATATATATATATTATAATTCTATCTATTAAAAGAATAGATATTTCACAAAAGAACATTTTATGCTAACAATTCGTCCTAAAATTAAAATCACATAGTTATTTATGTTGTATGTTTGTTACAAAATTGTAACTAATACTTAAATAAAAATCAAGATTTTGTGTTTATTTTTATCCTAATATTCTGTCTATCATATAATTACTTTCATTTTGTTTTGATTAGCTCCTCTTACGTACTTTTGAATCGGGTCTTTTTCTCAAACACAAATATATAAAATTAAACTTAAATAAAAAGGAAAGTTTAATTGCTCAATTTTTACTACTCCTTCCGTCCCACAATAAGTTTCCCACTTTCCTTTTTGGTCTGTCCCACAATAAGTTTCCCATTTCAAAACTTACTAAAAATGGCAAAGAAAACTTCACAAAAATTACAAATATGTCATCCCTTGTTTTGATAAGTAAGTGGGCCCTACCACTTTCCCTTCCACCTTTTTCTACTAAATATCCTCTCTCCTCCCACTCACAGTAAAATACACATTTTCCTTAAAAACAACACCCAAAAAGAATTGGGAAACTTATTGTGGGACGGAGGGAGTAAAAAATATGAAAACCCAATATAAACCTTAGCAGTGCTAAAAGATAACTTGTGTATTAAAACTCCAAATATAAATTTCTGGAAGGACTTTATATTTATTTTCGGGTTAATTATAATTTTGATATCTAAACTATACCCCTTTTTAACTCTGATATCCCGTGTTTTGTGCTCACAAAGTTAATACCAAATATTTAAAATAATAATACATTTGATACCTTTACATCAACTTTTTCATTTTTAGCCCCGATACCCCATGTTTTGTGCTCATAAAGTTAATACCCAATATTTGAAATATTGTACATTAGATACCTTACATCAACTTTTTCATCTAAAATTGACGGAACACTGGCCAACCTAAGGATTTTCGGAGGAAATTCACGTTTGTCCCCCTCCCCTTCAGTTTTAGCCTTATTTTGCACATTCAAGATTCCCCATATTTCTCACATCTCACTTCAAATTTTGGAGATCCGAAAAATATACTTGGTTTATTTTGATGAGATGCAACCGAGAAATTTAGGGAATATTGAAAATATATTAGGTTAATTTGAAGTTAGATATGAGAAATTTTGAAAATCTTGAAAGGGGAGACTGAACAAATTAGGGTATAATTGAAAATGGGGAAATGAAATGGGGTTTTTAAGGTAATAGAAGGAGTGTTCCCTTACAAATCCTAGAGATTAGTACATTTCATCAGATTTGAAGGGAAAGTTGATGTAATGTATCAAATGCGTGATTGTTTCAAATATTGAGTATCAACTATGTGAGTCGCATAACGTGGGATATTGAAGTTGAAAAAACGGTATAATTTGAGTACCAAAATCGTTATGAATGCTTTATGAAACCCAAACATTGTACAAGAAATAGAATAACATTAAAATTGAGCGCCAATATTACTCATTTGTTTAACTATCCCTCTAATTTTGGTTGTTTTGTTTGTTGATGAAGGCAAATCACCAATCCTTCCTGGTGGATGGTCGCCGATCACTGACAACAATAATGAATTTGCAGTGTTGCTTGCTAAGTTGGCTGTATTGGAGTATAATAGACGTGCAAACAAAAGTTTAGATTTTGTTGCTGTGCTTAAGGGAAGAAGGCGAATTACAGGTATCGCAGATTACGAGATGGTGATCTCTACCAAGAGTAGTGGTGCCTCCCAACCTAAAAGATACAACACACTAGTTGGGTTTAGTGCATGGCAACCTGGAATTTTCAAATTTAATTTCATCTTCTTTAAGCGTCGTTGGATTAGAGAGATTTCAAATCCAAACTAATTCTAAATGAATGAATCTAGGATTCCTTCAATGTATAATGTGGATTTCGTCAAACAAATCAATAAATTTCAAATTGATTTTTGGTAAAATTTGATTCAGCGCTCATTTTTTATTATCATTTAAATTTTAATCTTAATTATGTAAAATATTGCTTTGTCGTTAAATATATATATATATATATATATATATATATTATTTGAAAAGAAACAGTACTATACATATTATACATGTGGAAAACTTTATTTAATTTTTGAAAAAATTAAAGGATGTTCGATTGAACATTGAGCATATAAATCATTTGTTTAAGATATTTAATACAACATTTTAAATTAAAATTTGAGTACATAAAAACAACGAGAATTGTCCATGATTAAAATAAGCCCTAGATACTAACTGATTCTAAATCCCCAAATTCGAGTCCAACTCTTGGTCTGGGCCGTGGCCCCATGTGAGACTCATTTCTTTCAGGTGTGGGCTAAGGCACAACGTAATAATTTTGAAAATTTTGGGTAAGGGAGAGTATAAGGAGGATCCCGTTGGTTTTAAGGCACTTTTCTCCTTTGGACCCCAAAAATAAGAAAACTCCCTTTTTCAGGCCTAACCTTAGCTGGTCAATCGTGCCTAAAGACTCATTGTCTCATTCAAAAACTTGATTTTTGATCGTTTTTTACTTGAGATTTCTAAGATGTTATAAAGAGCCAAATTTGATGTTGATTCAGATTAGGCGCACACATAGAGAAAAATCAATATTTTCAGAAGCATTTAGAGGAAGAAACGAATGATTTAGAGATTGAAGAATTAGAAGATCAACATTTCTCTAAAGTTTTTATTATCTTTTATCTTTTATTAGATTTTTATAGTTTAGATACGATATTCTCCAACTCGTTTATGAGTTTATTTGAAATCATGCCTAGCTAATTTTCTAAGGTTTCTAAAATTGTTAGTAGTCTAATTTGAATTATTATGGATCTTTGATTTTATTGATTCAAGTTCATGATTTTACACCTTATTCGTGTGTGTATAATTTATTTGCTTGTTTGATTAGATGACCACTAGTCGAGTATGATTTAGTAATTGAATCAAAATTCGGAAGATCATGAAATTAAATTATGGAAGAATAAAACACATGACATTATAGTGAATTAGAAAGAGAAATAATAAACTTATGTGATCAGAAATCAATCTTAGATGTTTGGGAGTTAATTATTTATCAGATCGTGTAGGGATATATTGTAACACCCCAAAACTCAATTCATGCATTGCATCTTAAATTCATATTTTCTTGAAAATCATTTTATTTTAAGATTCATGAAAAATCACATTTACACCATTTTAAAATATTTTATGCTATTTTATAATTTTTATCTTATGTGCTCTAACGTTTTCGGAAACGAAAAATATCTGTTAAGTGATTTTTACAGGATGAAGCATCCGAATAGCTGCTGAGTCTAATTGTACTGCAAAGATGTGGAGTGAAAAAAAAAATTAATTAAGTGCATAATTATTAATGAAAGAATTTTTTGAGGAGAGATATGCCTAGCTTCTAATTAAATGAATCATAACATTTACATACGGTACCGCCAGTATGTTGTTCTGCGACGAATAATTTTTTGATATTTCATGTGTTATATAAGAGTTATTTGCATGCTAAATTTGAAGTTAGACCGACTTATATCATGAACTTGAAAATTATGTGATTTTACGATATTATATGCTAAAGTGCAAATATAATATAATGTTGGAAAAAAGAAAATAATACATTAAATTATAAAAAAAAGTGTCTAACATGTCAATGTAAGTGATTAAGACATAAAAACATTTATCCATCCATCACTATCCTCAAATGATTAAAATTCAATTTTTGCAAAAAAAAAAAAAATGAATTACTACACATGGATATATTTTACACAATTGTGTACACTCAATCTTTAAAGACTTTTATATCTCATGATTGCACCTTACACAAAAATATTTATTCTCTCTACATAACAACTCATTTAATTTGAAAGCACACAAAAAAGAAAAGAAACAAATAATAAGGAATATAAATATATATATATATATATATAACCTAAACCCTAACACATATAGATCTAGCCCACCATAATTGGGCTTTATAAGATAAAATAAAATAAAATAAAAGTGCAGAAATTTAAATACTTACAAGATATGAAGAACACCAAGAACACAAATATATATTAAACACTAAGGGGTTTTTACAAGGGTTGAGAGTTTGTAAAAACTCCTTAGTGTTTAATATATATTTGTGTTCTTGGTGTTTTCATATCTTGTAAGTTCTTCTTGAATTTGTTCAAGATTTTTAGAGAAATTTTCAAAAACCCATTTTCTAAAAAGTATCCATTCTGGATTTTTGAATTCTTTATTAATTACCTGTCTAGCAGGTGATCCTTTGGAGAAATCGATTTCTTTTATGTTAATCATTAAAGACTAAATGAGGCATCTGACATAGTGTCACTTTCTTTATGGATATTTCCACAGTTAAAATCTCTAACAATGTTGTTTCTATCTATAAAGACTTCCTCATTAGGATTTCTTTTATTTCTTTCTGATTCTAATTCTTCTCTTATCTGAGTCGTGGATGCTCTAGAGGTTTGTGGTAAATCTACCCAATAATCTAGAGGTCAAATATAAGAATTTGTTGTTCTAGTTTTAAACATAGAATTTGTTCTAGATAAATTGGATGAAGGTAATAATTTTCTTTGTTCATTTGTAAATTGTATTTAAACAGTTCCTTCTTTTGTTTGAATTATATTTCTTAAATCATTATTGATTAAAGGTTCTTTATAAACTGTCTGTTCTATAATCCATTCTTTTCGAAAGTTTATTTCTTCCCATTTAATAGCTCTTCTAGTAGTGATATTGGATCTATTGAAATTTGTTTCGATTAAAATAGTTTCATTTATCATTTTATCCAATAATCTACATCTTGGATTCATAGTATATAAAGGTTTATAATATATTCTATAACAGATACATATTATTTCAGAACCTGGAATATAATCATATCCATGAGTTTTAACATTTAAAGTTAAAGCACTTAATATATTATTATCAGTAAGAGATAAATATAGATCAGAATAAACATTAAAATATACTGGTCCATGTGCAAGACTAGATTGAATTATTCTCATAAGGGATTTATTATATGCTTTATTTCTTCCATCTCTTAAAGCTGCTATAAAGCTTTCTGATAACCCTTTTAAAGTTGAAGGTCTAAATGCAATTTGTACTAATCCTATATATAAATATTTATGTGTCTTTATAAAAGACAATATATCTTTTTTATCAAGTAAATTTAAAATTATTTATTGATTATCAAGTGGAACCAAGGATTTAGTGGTTTTCACCAACTGTTTAAATCCCATTTTTTCAAAGGTTTCTGTATGATAGATAGTTTTAGGTTGTACCTTAGGAATAGTCCATTTGTTTAACAAATCTAAATTTTGAGGGATATCATACTCCTCTGTCATACTGTTTTTAACAGTATTTTTTACCTTGAAGGGATTCATTTGAATCAAGATTATGTGTTAGATCATTACTACTTTCTTTTTAAACATGGCTCTGATACCATTTCTCAAACCCAGGATTAGAATTTGGAATTTGTACGTGGCATTGTTACTCATTCCAGACCATTGTTAAATAGTATTAGCACGAGGAAACTATTCCAGCCAATATACTTATTCCTATCAAAAGATAAATAAACATCTCCCACTGCAACAGCCGCCACTTTCGTAGTGTTGCCCATGTAGATGGTAATCTCGCCCTCACTAAGTCGCCTGGTTTCCTGGAACCCCTGCAAAGAATTGCAGACATGATCAGTGGCTCCCGTATCTACACACCAGGTACCGGTAGATAACACCGCTAAACATGTTTCAGTAATTAGTGAATAAGATATACCTTCTTTGTTCTCTTTTTTCTTGGGACAATCTACCTTCCAATGTCCAGGCTGCTTGCATGAGAAGCACTTGCCCTTTGGCTTTTTCACGCCACCTTGTGGCCCAGCCTTTTGAGGTCCATTCACTTTCTTCGCCGAAGGATTCTGTTTCTTCTTCTTCTTTCCACCTTTCGGGTTAGAAGTAGAAACATTTTCAGCAATGTAAGCTTGAGCACTTTGACGAAATAGTCCTTCTGCCGATTTGAGTTCTGTCAGAAGTTCCGCCAAGGAGTACATCCTTTTGTTCATATTATAATTAAGGCGGAACTGCTCAAAACTCTTAGGCAGTGTTTGGAGCACGATATGGACCTAGGTTTCCCCATCGATTTCAGCTCCAAGGACTTCCATCTCATTCAAATGAGCCATCATCTTAAGGATGTGGTCACTCACTGGTGTCCCCTCAGACATGGTGGTCGTCATTAAGTTTCTCATTACCTCCTGTCTGGCAGCCCGACTCTGGTGTCCGAAGAGTTCTTTGAGATTGTGCATCATATCATAGGCAGTGGGCATGGCCTGATGCTGATGTTGCAGTACATTTGACATGGAAGCCAAAATGTAACACCGCGCCATCTCATCTGCCTTAACCCACTTCCTATAATGCACTTTCTCCTCTTCACTAGAGTTTTCATCAGGCATGTCAGGACAGTGCTCATGGAGTACAAACTTGTAGCCAACGCGCAAGTTTAAATGCATCACTTATAAACCAGTAATGGAGACCATGGGATTTATTCAAAATAAATCCCTCTCCCACTTAGTTATTTAAATGAGGGAATAAAGCATGCAATAACATGTAACATATAAAAACATGCTTGATAAAACAACAAACATATAGATAGGCAATAAATATGGAATAAAATAAATCCAACTATTATGGCCACTTCGATCAAATGTTCGCCTGCTAAATTAGGGTTTAAAACCCTAATCAGCGTCAACATCCAGCGAACAGAATTAGGGCCGTTGCGTGAATCTAGCAGGCTGTTGCGCAGAATCAGCGTCAATCTAGCGAACCCTGATCAACGGCAACATCCAACAATCTGTTCCAGCGCCTAGCAATCTGATCAAACAGCCCCTTCGAACGCCAATCCTAGTTCGAATAGAAGTCTCGATCGAACAGGAATCCTATACAGAATCTAGTTCGAACATCTACCAATCCTATACAGAATCCAGTTCGAACATATTACATCATATGAGATCGAACAATATTACATCGAGAACAAATCAAGAAATACATAAAACCTAACACGACAAACCGCAGTGTTTTTACTATTACAATCATGCAACCAACCCAAAACAAAAAACCTCGACAGGTCCGAGGGTTTAGATCATACATTAACATGCACACAAACCATAATAGTTGGATATAGGTAACCCTGCAAAACCGAGTTATCCTATGCAATCCTACTATCAAACAACCTGAATATAAAACGTATGATAAAGCATAAGATCATAATAATTAACCGATCCAATTGCATAGAACCAGAAACCGTAGCTCTGATACCAATTGTTGGAACCGACGGATCGCCAGCCCTATGCTATTGGAATCGGGATCCATAAATAATACACAGTGGAAAGAAATCATACCCTTGTAGACCTCTTTGATCTTCTGATGTATTCCTACAGCCTTTTTCGAACGTTGTATGGCCAACGATCCTTCGAGAAATCTCAGTTCTGCTCTCTCTCTCACTATCACGTGTTTTCTGTGATATGTGTTTTTGAGGCACTGATGGAAAATGACTATATATAGGCTACACCAGGGACCTAGAGGAGGAATTGGGTTGGGCCTCCTGATGGGCTTAAGTATCTTGTATTCGGCCCGAACACATAACTTAAACCTATCAATAATAATTCAGTCCACTAAAGAATTATTATTGAACTACCGTCCCAATCCCATATTTAATATGAGCTCCTTCTTATTATGTGCACGTTTATCTCCCTGTGTTTAAGATAGCGAATGTCCGTTAATTAAATAAGTTACTGACAACTTAATTAATTAACATCTAATTCCAAGAGTAGTACCACTCAACTTTATTATCATGTCGGATTAAATCCACCTGCAGGGTTTACATGACAATCCTTATGAGCTCCTCAAGGGGACATCATCATCCTAAATAATTAGGACACAGATTCCTTCTACAATCAACAGTACACCATATAGACAATATTGTTTCCCAATTCACCGAGTTTATTGATTTAATAAATAAATCTCACTCATTGGCAAATTAAAGAAACAAATATTGTGTATACGTGGTTGTTATTATATAGGGATTAAGAGAACGCACATCCATAATAACAGAGGTCTTGTTCTATTATATAGTCAGTATAAAACGAACAACCTCAAATGGTCCTGCTCAATACACACAAAGTGTACTAGTGTAGTTTTATAGTCAAGACAGACTAATACCAAACTACACTACAACCATTCCGATGATTTGTCCAAATCCATCTTGGTTGTGAGCTACTATTTATAATTTATAAGAAACTGATAACATGATCTTCTGTGTGGGACCACACACCAAGTTATCTATAATATAAATTAATTGGACATCGCATAAACATATATAACAAATATAAAATGCAAACATATGACCAAAGTGATTCTCATCCATAAAAGATGTTCATACAAAAGCTAGGCTTATAGTATATATCCTAACATAAACACAGCACTTAGTATTCCTCAATCATACGTTTACTTAGGAAAAACTGTAAACAGAAGAAGAGTTAGAAATTAGCCCCACCTCGTTCGGTGGTTTCCCGTGTGAGTCGAAAGGTCTAAAGATCTGGTGATACAAGCTCAATCCAACAAGTAATCAAATCTTAATCCAATAAATCGCTTACACAAGTTACGTTGTACTCAGATCTTTATTAATTATAATTAAAGCGATAAACGTATACGCGACGAGTCGAAGGACCTAAAGATTGGATAAGACACGAGCTCATTCGGTGTTGATACGAGCTCGACAACGTATATAAGTTGGAGAGTATATTGGCATCAAGAGTTGACCTCGACCGGGCCCTCGACTCTCGGTCGAAACCTCCCGTCGGCTAAGACTCGATGGTAAAGGATACAAGGAAAAATAACGGGAAAGGATTGGAAACACGGTGTTACCCGACACGCGTCTCGCACTCGGCGCCCACTCCCGACGTGCCCTGGCCGCGCACGACCGTGCCACCTGGCGCAAGACCGTGTGCCAGCTTCCAGAAATCTCTGCCTGGCCGCGTACGACCATGCTCCCCTAGCACGACTGTGCGCCAGCCTCCAGTGGTTTCTGCCAGTTGGGGCACGACCATGCCCCACGGCACGACCGCGCGCCAGCAATCTACGCCCAGCAGCCTTCTCCCGGCAGCCCGACTTTTTCCCTTCACGATCCTCCGACTACCTCGTTCCAACTACTACACTCCGATATGAAACCAAACCCCTTTCCAACACCAAACCCTCATACACATAACATATATATACATAAACACATATCCTCAAAAAACACTTGGCTGGCAACCTTCGGTCGCCGGAAACCCATCGTCACAACCCACCGACGCATCACCAACGCCGGTTATCATTTTCCTCATGGCGGCACCATCTGTGCCGCCCCCAACAGAGATCACATACAAACACACACACACACGCATATAAACATAATCAACCCGTCATAACTCCGACACCACCACGCATGACGGCGTTGTCCCCCCAACAACTCACCCTCATCTCCATGAGAACCCCCGACAACATCTCCGATTAAAAGGACGAAGGAAACGAGAGAAAACTGAGGAGAGAGAAAAGTTGGTTAGGGTTAGGGTTTAGGGTTTTACAAAGGTTTTTTTCGCCGTTTTCCGGCGAACGACAAGTCGGAATAGAAATCCGAGACTTGTTCTAGACTCGACTCGTCAAAACCCACGTTGTGTGTGAAAATCAGCCAAAACCGACCACTTTGAAATATTCCAGCGAACTCCGGTGGCGGCACCACCTCTCCGGCGACGGCGTCGGAGGCCGAAAAAGAAAAGAGAGAGAAGAGAGACTTACGTGTAAATGTCGCTTTTTGGCTCGTTCAAAGAAATGGGTGAAAATGAACTGGGGTAAGCTCCTATTTATAGATTTCAGAAGTTACTATTCACCGTAAATATCTCGGTAAATATCTTGGTAAATATCTTCTGATATTTTCGAAACCTTGTGGTTTACTCTTTTTATCGTTGTTCGAGCTACAGATCTTCGATTAACCTCTAGTTCGTTTCTATCTTTCTATACTTCCAACACGCAACTAGTGATATAAAAATATTCTACATCCCACATCTAGGTAAAATATCCTTCTCATACGGGTGTTAGACACTTATCTGAAACACACGTATTTAAACAGTTAAAACATCCGCACATATATATTAAATCCCGAGTTAAAATATTTAATTAATATATTATGTTTCATTTTGGTCCGGGGTGCTACAGTAGTATCACACTCAACTACTTGCTTCATGTACTTCATCACATAATAACCACATTGGAATGCGTCCGGTTGTTTAGGACCCTACAAATATTTGAATCCAATTGTTAATGACTTAAACTTATTAAAAATCTTTACTTATGATTTAATTACACACCTTAACTACTATCCATGTAGGTTTTTTTCTTCCTTTGCACCCGTTCTCCGCACTAAACATTTTTAAGGCCTTTCACAGGTGATATGATTGGCATAATTCAGTTAAAGAATCATATAGAAAAATAAAAAATTAAAGAAATTAAACAAACCAAAACTTACAACTCAACAACTTGTTTCTAAACTCCATCACGAATACCATTGTAAAGTGGATCCAACATTCCAACTTTCTCCTTGTGAGGATCGATAATAGTAAGGATCCAATGTGCACTACATATATACACAAACACAAGACAGAATGCATATAATGTTCAACTAAATTTAATGATCATCTCAATTTAAATGACTTCAAATTCTTACTTACCCCACATTACATGGAACCAAAACAAGTTGATTGACCAAGGTACCGTTCAACCCATTTGCCAAATGACGCGCTCTTTGCTCCATTCCATCGTTGAGAGTTTTCTTATCTTTTCTCGTGTATGGAATATGGCCAATGTTAGATGGATCAACAAATTTAAATCTCTGCAACATGCTTGAGCTCCCAATCTTGTTGTATAAATGCCTATAGATTAAGAAATATGATTGTAATATACAACAACCATTCAAGATAAAATAATTATATTAGATTACAAATATTTCAATATAAATTTACCATATGTAGACAACAGTACACATATACGAAATTGACTGCAACTTGCAAAAAGCTTCAACATCCTCGAAATGCACATAAAGGGTGCGTTTTTTTTCCAAAAACACCCTCATCAAGACTTATCATGACGCAACCCTCACGTTCGAGAGAAGCCTTGCAATAACAATACACCATTCGTAATGGTGCTGGTATGGTCGAGAAATCCATCACAGGCTACTCTTTTCAAGCTTCTTTTTCTTTTTCGGTTTCTAAATATTGCAATTTCACACATTAGAATCGTCAAACAAGTTCATATTATTATATATTAACTATTAAAGTACTTACCTCTTCTCGTAACTTGAGAAGATGCACTGGCCAAGCGACATGAGATCCTACTGCATCACCAATGCTCTCACACTCTGCTGTTGGGATGGGCAAAGCAACATTTTCATCAATTGTTTCATCAATAGAAACACGCATGCACTTTTCAGGCAATGAGATTTCATGAATAAGCTCGTTTGGACCATAAGCTTTCACAATAGTGCCATATGCAGCAATGTCGGTGCCCAACCCCAAACTTAATGCTACAAGTTTTCCCTTGATAATATAACACTAAAAAAAAATTCATTACAACCAACTATTATCATTTAACAACAATGACAAATTATAAACATGTGATACCTATAATGCCACATTCTCATCAATCAGCTGCACATCATCAGTGTCTAAGTTCACCATGTCATCCACTAACTCAAATGGAATAGGAGTTTTTTCACGTTCAATACCCTTCGGTTCAGTTGAAGGAGGCTTGTACTTCACCGAGCAACTACCCTTCTCATTTGTGACAGCATCATGTGCAACGTATTTCTATAAAGCAACTTCCAATCTTGCAATGCGTTCATCCCGTTCGGCATTTTTCTTTCTTTCTTCACTCAACTCACGTTGTTGGATGTCATATATATTATCCTTCTTTGACTTCTTTCCCCTTGGAACTTTGTAATAAGTCGTCTTAGTGATATGACCTCCAACACCTCTCAAACGCCCTTGGTGTTCTTCTAAGCCAAGTGCATTTGCCAGTAGGGTGGATTTATGTCCCTCTATTTTCAAATTTCCTGCCTTTTTCTGGGTAATAAACTCATCCTAGTATGTAAATATCCAATAGGATGATTAATATGATAAGTAGATAAGATTCCAAGCTACAAATGAAATAAAAAAAAGGTAACACAGCTTACAATCTTCATAACTTTTTCTTTAAGCTTCTCTCCTTCATGTACCCTTTTTTTAGTCTTTCATCCTTCAACCCAAAGTATAGCCTGATTAATTTCTTCATCTTCACACAACATCTCAGGCTACATACATAAATAATTACAAATTTATGATCAAATATGTGGATTATATTGTTCTAAATATATACTAATAACATTTAATTTAAAGTTACTTACATGATCCTTTGCAAACTGTGCATAACCCTTTCGAGATAAACGATAGGGATATTCACATTGAGCTCTTCATTCTTGTTGTTGTTCCCTCAATTTCTAGAGAGCACATGCAAACATTTAACAATTAGCTTGTATTGTTTTAAAACTTAGACAAAATTAAATACATAAATATGAAATACACATGTTACCTTGAAGTTATCAGATAAGCGGTTGATCACAAAAGTACTCCAATCTTTGTCTTCAATACAAGGATATGCAGGCGGTGGTGTGTTCAAATCAGGCGACTCTAGCCTTCCATATACAAACTCATTAGTGAGTTTGGTCTTAAATTGACGTCATTTGCTGTTGGCTGAATTAAGACATTCTCCCTTCCATTTTGGGTCCACATTGAAGGACAACTATGGAATATTAAAAATCACATTAAAAAATAAGATAACAACAGACAGTTGCATGAAACTAAACAATTAAATCACATTATTACTTACATTTACAGACTCCTAAATAAGTACATGTTTCCAACTGTCGTAAATAATTTTCACTTTTTCCCTCGCTAAAACCCCAATATAACTTTGCATTTGAGATGCAATCTCTCCAACTGGCTGCCCCAAATCATTAAATTAGACCTAATTTTATAAACCTTGAACCCTTTGCATTGACAGACAATGCATCACCGTTCGTCCTCTTAGTGATCTTGTAGATTGGGTGTTTGATGTTAATGTATCTGCTTCAACTTCATCATCAATCTCATCAACCAACCTTTCTTTGTCTTTCTCTTGCAACTCATCAGCAATCTTATCAACCACCCCTTCTTTGTCTTTCTCTTGTAACTCGAGAAATAGTGCTTTTTTACTTCGTGTCGTCATTGATGTAAGAAATCTACAATGTACAAAATAAACAATTAAGAACAGGTCATAATCTATTAAACAATGCAGTTCACATAAACCTAAGGAAAATGATATAACACTAACACTTTAATACTCAACATATCTAATAACAATTATATGTAAAGATGCAGTTTGTATTTAAGGAAAAAATTAGATAGTACCAAAGATATTTAATTGTTTGCATGGTCAATCCAAGTCCCGTCACAATGAACACGAACACATGATGGGTCATCATCATCTGACAAATCATCATCCTTAGTAGGAAACTCTTTAGTGAAACAAGGGTGTTGGATTACCGAATCATCAAATTCATCACCAGCTGTATATTCAAAGTACTCCCTAGTAGGTGTTGCAAGCACAACGGACCATTCATGATCCATAGGGTCTTCAATATAAAAAACTTGTCTTGCTTGACTTGCCAAAATAAAGAAGTCGTTTTTGAATCCAATTTTATTGAGATTTACCAATGTGAATCCAAGATCATCTATCTTGATGCCACTTTTATTATCACACTATTTACATTTGAATAGTGGGATTTGATGCTTGTTGTAATCAATTTCCCATATCTCTTCAATAACCCCATAGAACACCATGTCGGACATAACTGTTTTTTTATCTTTCGCACTAGCAAGTTGCATGGTCTTTGCAACTAAGCTTACTCCAGAGTTCTGAACCATTCGTGTATTATCACAAGCTTTTGTGTAGAAAGTAACCCCATCAACTAAGTAACTATGATACTTGAACACATGATTGTTAGGTCCCTCTGCTATCCATTTCACCCTTTCAGATATGTCTTCAGTGCTGCAATACTTTTTCTTTACAACCTATTACAATAAAATGATAAATTTCCAATATAAGTGTGTACTTCACAGTAATACTAGAATATATACGATCTTACACTTACTCGATCACGCAACCAACCAGTAAACAATTTATTATGTTGGTCTTGTAACCATTTTGCGGACTTAGCCTTTGTATGTGATGTCGTCTTCAAGTAGGTCATGTGCTCACTAAACACATCACAATAGAATTATTTATCAGACCACGAATAATCTAATTAATTATATGTGAGTTTTGATGACTTACTCGATATAAGGATCAATATCAACATCATTAGCGAGTACATGACGATGAGCCTGTAGCAACTCCTCCTCACAAACATATACCACTTGTGCACTTGATAGAGGTCTTGTAGGTTGCTGGGATGCCACATGTTTGCATATTTGACAAGTATGTTGAGCAAAATTCCAGGGCCTTTTCAGCGATATAGCATTCAGCAATACACCCTTCAGGTCGACTTCGATTTCTCACGAAACCCTTCAAGACTCGCATGTATCTTTCAAATGGATACATCCATCTATACCATACTGGTCCACAAAGTTTGACTTCTCGTACTAGGTGAACAGTCAAATGCACCATGATATCAAAGAACGATGGAGGAAAGTATTTCTCCAGCAAACACAATGTCGTTACAATCTCCCGTTGAATCTCATCTAGCTTTGACACATCTATCACTTTACCACACACAATATTGAAAAAGAAACACAATCTGGTGATAGCATATCTGACATTATCTGGTAAGACACCACGAATTGTGATGGGGAGTAATTGTTGCATTAAGGTGTGATAGTCATGTGACTTAAGTCCAACAAGTTTCAAATCCTTGAGTGAGACCAACTTGCTGACGTTCGATGAATAATTAGTTGGGACTTTCATTCGTGATAAAGATTCACAAACTTTTGTTCTCTTATTCCTACTTAATGTATAACACGCAGGAGGCAAAAACGTCTTCTTTTCTCCAACAATCGGGGCCAATTCAGTCCTCACCTTCATCTCCAGAAGGTCTCGTCTTGATGCTATACCATCCTTTATTTTTCCTGGGATGTCGAGTAATGTGCCGATGAGACTTTCGCATATATTCTTCTCAATGTGCATTATATCGAGAATGTGCCGAACATGTAGATGTTCCCAATACTCAAGTTGAAAGAAAATGGACTTCTTCTTCCAAATCGATTTGTCTCCACCCTCATCAGCTTGAGAATTTCTACTCATCTTCCCCCAGTTGTATTTTATTGATGAAACTCTTTTTAAAACATCACGGCCAGAAATGGGTTTGGGTGTAATTTTGAACTCTTGTGTTCCATCAAATGCTTTCTTCTGTCTTCTGTAAGGATGACTTCTAGGGAGAAACCTTCTATGACCTGTGAATGACATCTTCCGACTATACTTCAAGTATTTTGCATAGGTGTTTTCACCACATAGAGGACATGCATGATATCCTTTAACCTTGCATCCTGATAAGTTTCCGTAAGCAGGGAAATCATTTATTGTCCAAAGTAAGACAACTCTAAGTAAGAATGTTTCATCTCGAAAATCATCATATGTTCGAATGCCTACGGACCATAATTGCTCTAAGTCATCAATTAAAGGAGCTAAGTAGACATCAATATCATTCCCAGGCTGTTTAGGACCAACAATCAACAAAGTGAGCATCATGAACTTCCGTTTCAAACACATCCAAGGAGGAAGGTTGTAGGTGATTAGTAGAACTGGCCAACAACTATAAGTAGAGGTCATCAAACTATAAGGATTGATCCCATCCGCTGACAAGGCTAATCTAAGATTCCTCGCATCAGAAGCAAACTCCGGCCATCTATGGTCCACAACCTTCCAAGAGGGAGAATCGGCTGGGTGGCGTAGATAACCATCACTGACCCTCTTTTCAGCATACCAAGTTAAGTCCTTTGAAACTTCCTTATTCCGAAACATTCTCTGAAATTGCGGAATAGGTGGAAAATACCATAAGACCTTTGGTGGAATTCCTGCCAATTTTCCATCTCGAGGCTCCACAAATCGGGCAACTATTAGATGCCTCGTACTCCTTCCGATACAAGACATAATCATTAGGACATGCATGGATTTTCTCATAATCCATTCCCAAAGCTACTAAACTCTTCTTTGTATCGTAGATTGATGAAGGCAATTGGTTACAGTCTGGTAGCATATCTTTCATCAATACAAGAAGGTTATTAAAACTGCTATCACTCCAACCATATTTGGCCTTCAAGTTGTATAGTTTCACAATGGTGGATAACTTTGTGAATTTAACACAATCAGGGTATAATGGTTTCTCTGCATCCTCAAGTAATTTTATGAATTCTTTTGGATTGTCTGTTTCTTCAAATGCAGCGTGTATCATATCAATTGGGTCTTCAGAGATAAAATCATGCTCACCATCACTAGATTGATCGAATTCATTTTTTGAGTAAGTAGATTTTTCTCCGTGCCATATCCATGTATGGTATGTTACATCCATACTATTACTTAACAAATGCAGCCTTACAAGATCTACTTTTTTCCTTATAAGATTTCCACATGCTGAGCATGGACATGACATTAGATCCCTATTTGCTACATTCTCCAAAGCAAATTGAATGAAAGAATCTACTCCATCTTTATATTCACGTGATAATCTATCCTTGGACATCCATGATTTGTCCATTATCTATCCTTGGCAAAAGCTTATAATGATCTACATCAGTTTTAGAATAAGTTGTAACAAATGGAACATTTTGTTTCATGACTCTAACGTCTATTGAATGACATCAGAACAAAACCCAATACCAAAAAGTAAATAAACAAAAATATTTATGCAAGTTCAATAAGAACTCGAGATCACCAAAAAAACAAGCAATGAATAAAGACATTTCAACGAAGTATTTATGCCAAAAGGATACACCTTATATTAAACCTTACTAAGCTTGGTTGCTGGCCAGAACCAGGATCAGATTCAGTACACTAGCGATGATAAAATGCACAACAGATCAGTAAGATTCCAACCTCAAGATCGGTAGTTTTGCAGTTTAGCTCCTACACCTCACGAATATGGGAAAACTTTAGGATTGTTTCAGATGTTGATACGAATTCTCTTAACAAGAATAGGTTATGAAATATGAAGAAAAACATAGAGACACCAATTTCTCTAAAATGCTTGTTTTTTTTATATAGAGCAAGTCAACAAGGGATTATCATCCATCCATGTGAAGCTAACATTATTTCTTGTTGAGCTCATTCTGAACATTCATGGAAGAAAATTTAAGAAGTAACAGATAATAGTCTGTTATTTTAATTATGTAAAGTAGTAGTGAAAGAAGTGATAAATCTGATTTGATCACTATCATCCAGATACGCTCAATAAGGCTTATACATACTGATATTTCGTTTATATATTGTTGCGATCAATGATATATAATGTGATACGTATATTTTTTATGCTGAATAAATGTGATAATTCTATGTGATGTGTACTAATAAGCTCATTTTTTTGTTAATGAAATGCTACTGTAATAATGAGATAAGGTGCTTGGTTGTAGCAGGGAGGGTTATGATTTCATGCATGCAAGGTCGTGGCAAAAAATGATGAGTTTTATTTGGATGTGGTGAATGGCCCCCAATCATTGTCTAAATTGTTTGGCAAAGAGGTGGGCTTTTGCTAATGTTTTTAGGTTCTAAAATCTCACTATTGGTGTTTATGTTTTAAGATTAATTTATGTAGTACTGGTTGAAAAGAAATTATGTTTTGGGGAATCAAAAATTATATGCATGATGTGTATTATGAGGAACATAGGGTTATTTCTAAGCAATGATTGGTAAATCCTAGTAGGATACAGGATTTATGTTATTCGTAATGAATAACTCAATTATGTTTTTCTCCTAAACTTGATATATCAGTTATGTTAATCATGTTACCGTCATAAATGATCTTTCGGTGATGTATGCTATCTGTCAAGATAATGCCTCATGAAATACAACCCTGTGGCAGTAGCTATTACTTAGAACCCCGATATATTCTTCAGTATCTTGGGAGTCTTTGACTCTTCATTAGTGGTTTGTGCACGTCTGTGAAAATAGTCTTTACCTTATTCTATCTATCGACCGAATCCAGTATTTAGTAGGTTAAATAACAGGATTCTTGTCTTCACCTTGGCAAGGTGCGAGATCCTTTTTGGATAGGCAAGTGGCAGTATATGATATGCTTACAAAATGATGAGAGGACATGTATTATCCCTTTTGTTAGCAAACCATGCTTGCAATTTTTTTATTCAGTCAGGTACATTTCCTATGATCAACATTTGGATACACATAATAATAGATTTATTATTAGGAAGGGGACATTTATTCTCATCCTGCTGCAACTATGAAATTTTTGTTTCATCATTCTAGATATATTGTAAGAGTAAATTGAAAAGGAGGAAAATTACTAGGGGTCTATATTGGTGAAACTGTAGTAGAGTTTTGTATGCCATTTTTCCTAATTGAAGCACACCAGAGACATATCAGTTAGGCAGTTTGAATATACAAGTCTTGATTTTTTTTTCTTTTGGGATCAGGAAAGTGATAAACTACAAAGTGAGTTTTAGAAAATCACTAGTTAAAGCAATTAAAGGAAAACTAGCAAAGATGTACATATAGAAATTACTAATTGAAGTATTACAAAAAATCTAGCAAAGAGACATTATAACCATATTAAAAATGAAATTAAAGCAAACACAGCAAAACATCAAAATTATTAATTGAAAACTTTGAATTTGTGGAAAATTTCATACTAATTCGACAACAAATAGTAGTTAAGAACATAAATAGTTACTCTAATTAGTGAACATAAAAAACTAATGAAAGTAGAAAATTAGATTGCTATGTTGAAAATTCTTGTAATATACAGAAAACACCCTCAATAATAGGATGCTCTTTCTTTAAATGCCTTAAAGAGTAATTCTACAAAGAGTGAAGACGAATCTCAAAGTCCAAAATTTCTTAAAGAAGCCCTGGCAGTATAGAGGATTATAGATCACATCCACCAGATGATAATGACTCGTATAACACCTTATTCTATAAGTGAACAAGATTAAAAAGAATTACCTTAGTAACAGGAAGCAATGTAGCTGCATGTGAGAAAGCTACATCAGTTAACGGAGCAGGCAGTGGATTTGATGCTACATCAGCTGCGAATGTTCGCCTCTGGACTTCCCTCAGAGCATGCAGTGACACATGTGGTAATAGTTCGACAAATCTGCAACAAGCATAGAAAATCTTAATACATGAGTATGAAATATTTTTAAACAAACTTATACAGCTTTGAAATGAACTGCCATAGAGATCTATACATAGTTTCACACACAAATTAAAGATGTTCAAAGATAGAAAACAAAGAAGTGAACTATATATCTCAGTGTAAATACATGAAAATTTAAAGTAATCAAAAATAAATTTAGATTAGAAACCCTTAAAATTAAGAGTAGTTGAATCAAATTTAAGTAAAACAGAGAATTTTACAGATATTATCATGTACTAACTTCAGACCATTTGGTAGGGTTGTGAATTCACTTTCAGGAACTTTAGCTCCTCTTAGCTGCATCAGATAAAAGAAATTTCCTGTCAACAAACTCAGAATCGAAGATTCATGCACCAAGAAAACTGATATGTGATCATGACAATATTATAGGATTCAAGATTTGTATGATTGAATGAAGAAAATGGACTTACAGCTCTTCTACTTGTGCTCACCGCACTAGCTGCTTCACAGAGAGAAATCCCAGTGGCTGATCGATGATAGAAAAGCAACAGCTTCTTCAGTGAGAGTGCCAATAACATTACTTAGCAACTTAAGAGAAAGAAATAACAAATTTACTTGCAATTGACAAATACAGGTCACATTGCATGAAAACATTATTTTATCCAGTCAAAGAATCCAATGATTGATAGTGAAGTAATCCCATATGCAAGAGCTACTAAATGGACATGCACGGAATAAAGATTGATAAGAAATCTGTGAAAACCAATTGAATTTTGAATGAATAATCTTCTAAATCCAAGTTTGCAAATTTTGAATAGTAAAAACCTCAATAATGGTAAACTTCATCAAGATGATCAACCTAAATTCAAAAATAAAATCAAAAAATCAAAACTAAACACTAAACTGAACTCCATCCAAACTAACCCTGGTCCACAACATGTGGCAAGGGACGAAACCCTCAAGTTGCTCCTAAGTAATGCTCCTTGTGATTCAAGCTCACTTATAATCCCTTGCACAACCTAAAGAATTTTTCCAAAGAAAAGGACACAATTATAGTCCAAAACCAAATAACATATATTACTATACAAGCATAAACCAACTAAACTCAGCAACATTTACCTTCCGAAAATCCCTAGACTGGGCCGAATCAAAAATCGGCCACACCTTATCTAAGTCCTGCAAAAAATATCATCCACTGAAACTTTACCCAACAGTAAAGGCAACAACGTATATGTATATCTTTAGAAAATATATAATAAATTAAAAGAGGAGAGAGAAGACTTAAAAAGAGAAAGTGCAGAAACACAAGTCTAGTTCAACAAAAAATCTAAAAGCATCTCCTTGTTGCCAACGGTTTTTCCTACGATTGATTACTTCACATGTAACTTACTAGACTAGTGATCTGTTTGCTTTACAACCACCACACATTATTACCAGCAAGAACATCAAACACTTGAAGATAACAATGAAATCAACTTATGAAAAAGTATCCATAAAAGTAAAAACCTGGTAACACTACTCTACATATGCTTCGATTTTCAAAGCTTAAGATAAAAATAGGAACAATTTGGATCACTGAACTGACATCAAATCCTCCACCATAGAAAACATCTAAAATTAGCATATGCATCTATTTTTACTTTTCTGGGTAAAACACAATAAACCCAAATCTTTTTAGTTCATTTAGCTGCAAATAAGATGAATCATACACTCAATCGATCGAGTTGCTTACAAAACACTCCATAAATCTATACACCCCAACACTAAAGAAACACTCTAGAATGGGCTATGTACTTGAGTTAAAAAAAATACATGGTTGGATTAAGATAACCAAGTTACCCAACTAAGTTTAACCAATGTTAAGAAAAATTAATTTTTTGAAACGACAAATTTTACAAATCACACATACATCCATGACATTCATTTCCATTTGCAAACTGCACCTACTTAAGTGTATTTACAAGAAAAATTCGAAACTATCTGATGTGCAATTCGTTATTACCAAACACATAACAGATTTTTCATTCTGTAACTAATTCAAACCTTCAACGATGGTTTTTGTGATTTACCTTTGAGAAATTGCATAAATTACAAAAGGAAAGATTCCAAGCACATCTCATCTCTTCAGGTGCTTTAATTATCGAACAAAAAAGTATAGACTCAGCTTAAAAATAGTTCACGTTTTGGAATACACCACCACTTCTCTCTCATGAAATGAAATAAAAGAACAAAGACATTCTCTGTTGCTCTTTCACTCTCAAAATAGATACACTTGCACATAACATATTCTCTAGTATTGGAAACCCTTGATTTTGGTTGTATCCATGAGTATCGAAATCTTTGACCATAAACCCAAATTGGCATAGATCAACCCTTTTTGGTAAAACAATAAACACAAAAATATTAACTCCAAAAGTTCCCCAAATAAAACAATGAATAAAATCAGAAAAATTATGAAAACCCACAAAGCAAAACTCCCAAAAAAATAGAAATCAGATTGCATTCGCCTAAATTGCATAAGATATTAACAATAAAATTTGAAATCATCAAATTAGGGCACTGGTTCGTGGATTTAGACTGTTCTGACTGCTGAGAGAAAGAGAGAGAGGTATCAGTGGTAAACCTGCAGCGGCGGCGGCGAGCTCGAATTGATTTTCAACTTCAAAAATGGCGACTTCTCTGTCCAATGACTTAGTGACTCCAGTCCTCTATTTCGAGAGAGAGAGAGAGAGAGGTATCAGCGGCGAACCTGTGGCGGAGGCAAACCTGCGACGGCGGCGATGAGCTCGTAATGATTTTGAATTAACTTCGAAAATGGCTTATTCTCTGTCCAGTTCCTCGATCGAGTCCTTTATTTCAACCCTAGGCAGCTTCTAATGAGCCAAGTGTTGGTGTGCAGATTAGGTTCCCTCAATACTTCTCTATTTTTGGGGATTAGGTTTTGATTCATGATTTCATTTTCCCCCTCTTACTTATTTCTGAACTTTAATTTTATTTGTGTATTGATGGTGTTTAATTTAAATTTTACTTTTAGTAATTTATGTAATGATTAAAAATAAACCATACGCAACTTCTAATTAATATATTATAAGTTCTTTTAAGTTATTAATAATATATATATATATTATATTAATATCTTATATATATATGGCCTTGTTAAACCTTCAGTTTTGTATATATATATACATTAATATTAGAAAAAATATATATATATATATATATATTAATATTAGAAACTCTTTTTATATATATACTAATTAATTTGTATTCATAATTCTCATTTTTATTCTATTTATAATTATTAGTTTTAAATAATCTAGCTTTTATTTGTGTTTCATTATTTTTTAATTACTTAATCAGCATTTTGGTTTAATTTTCAAAATAATTAATTTTTGGTTTATAATCTGTTGTACATACTTTTTAAAATTTCTTTATAATGAAATAAAATTTAATTCTCAAAATTAGTTTATTTCATTAATTTAATTCAACAATATATTGCATATATTTCTTCTTTCATTAATTTAAAAAAATATATATTTTAATATTTGACTTTTTTTTAAAATTAATTAAATTAGTCTACGACAACGTTTTATGAGGCTACGACAACGTTAGAAAACAACCTTTGTCTTAGGGTCCTACGACAATACATCTACGACAACAGCAAGTTAAAATCGTTGTCTATGAGAGAATTTTTCGGGCTACGACAACGGTTTCAAAAGTCTACGACAACGGTAGGTTAAAAACCGTTGTCTATGAGAGAATTTTTTGTGCTACGACAACGGTTTTGTCTACGACAACGACAATTTATGCTACGACAACGGTTTTTTCAAAAAACCGTTGTCTTAGAGGTGTTGTCTATGTGCATTTTTCTTGTAGTGTTTTCTGGTAGAATATCTACCGTTGTACCAAATATTTTCCACCAATCACAAAACCAATTATTAATATAGTCATTAATCATTCAATTATTTATATATATATATATATTAATATATCAAAATTGGAAATCAATTACTTATATTAATAAGTAATGGTACTTTATAAAAGTTAACAAAAAAATAAGTGATAATAGAAAATTGAAAATATCAAAAATATATTATAAAAGAAATATATGTAAGACATTGTCACATGAGTTGTTTTCTAACGTTGTCGTAGCCTCGTAGAAGCGTTGTCATAGACTAATATTTAAAAAAAAAGTTAAATATTACAATTTTTTTTAAATGAAAGAAGAAATGCTATATATTGTTGAATTAAATTGATGAAATAAACTAATTTTGAGAATTAAATTTTATTTCATTATAAAGAAATTTTAGAAAATATGTACAATAGATTATTAATTTTATAAATATATTAATTTGAAAAATACATTAATGTTATAAATATATATGAATTATGCATATAATTTGAAATATAAATTAATTTTATAAATATATTCATTATATATATAATTTGAACAATATATTAATTTTATAAATATATTAATTATATATATAATTTGAAAATTATATTAATTATTATTAATATATTAATATATCAAAATTGGAAATCAATTACTTATATTAATAAATAATTAGTAATGGTACTTTATAAAAGATAACAAAAAATATGTAATAATAGAAAATTGAAAAATATTAAAAATATTTTATAAAAGAAATATATGTAAGACATTGTCACATGAGTTGTTTTCTAACGTTGTCGTAGCCTCGTAGAAGCGTTGTCGTAGACTAATATTTTAAAAAAAAGTCAAATATTACAATTTTTTTTTAATGAAAGAAGAAATGCTATATATTGTTGAATTAAATTGATGAAATAAACTAATTTTGAGAATTAAATTTTATTTCATTATAAAGAAATTTTAGAAAATATGTACAATAGATTATTAATTTTATAAATATATTAATTTGAAAAATACATTATTGTTATAAATATATTAATTATACATATAATTTGAAATATATATTAATTTTATAAATATATTCATTATATATATAATTTGAAAATTATATTAATTATTATTAATATAGTCATTAATCATTCAATTATATATATATATTAATATATCAAAATTGGAAATCAATTACTTATATTAATAAGTAATGGTACTTTATAAAAGTTAACAAAAAATATGTAATAATAGAAAATTGAAAAATATCAAAAATATATTATAAAAGAAAAATATGCAAGACATTGTCACATGAAGCATCAATGGTCTAGTGGTTAGAGTACCACCGGGCCACCCGAGTTTGAATCTCACACAACGCATAATATTAATCATGATGATTTCAGTGATGATGTCATCCTTATGTTGACGCGGCATGATGTGGTTGTTGACGTGTCATCCCTAGCATGATGTGTGAGGTGATGTGGCAAAATATTGTTTTATTTTATTAATATGGCGACGACAAGGGTTAAAAACACTTGTCGTAGCCTTTTTTTCTTGTAGTGTATATGCATTTGATGTGTGAGGTGATGTGGCAAAATATTGTTTTATTTTATTAATATGGCGACGACAAGGGTTAAAAACACTTGTCGTAGCCTTTTTTTCTTGTAGTGTATATGCATTTCAGATATGTGATTAATGCATATTTTAGATGGAAGTAAAAACTAGTCGCGGAACATAGATTATAATTTTACCATCAGATGCATAATGGAAAAACGAGAAGATAGAAATGAATTAGAAGTCAATCGGAGACCCGCAGCTCAAATGGCGAAGAAAAAGGCAAAATACGAAGATTCAGAAAAAAACGAAAGATATTTCCAGTGAATAGTAACCAAGATATTTTCGATGAATAGTGTTTTTCGAAAATCTATATATAGGGGCATTTTCGATTCAAAAATCACCGTTCTTCCGAACGAGGCTAAATCGATGAAAACACGTAAGTCTCTCTCTCCTTCCTCTTCTTTCTCTCTCTTCTGTTTTCTAACTCCGGCGCGCCAGCACCGGCGCAACCGCCGGTGCCGGAAAATCAATTTTGTCAGTTTTGGCCGATTTTCGCACAGAACGTAGGTCTCATTGAGACGAGTCTAGGATAGGTCTCGGATTTCAATTCCAATGTCTCCTTCATCGGGAAACGGCAAAAACGTCACCGGAAAACCCTAACCCTTGTTTTTCCACCCTTTCTCTCTCCTCGATTCTCTCTCTCTCTCTCTCTTCTCCTTCGCCGGAACGGGGGCTGACCTTCTCGGGGTGTTGGGCTGTTGGTTAGGATTGGTGGCGCCGCCGTGGACGGCTGCGCCGGAGCTGAAATAGTGGTGGAAAAGGTGGTGGTGTAAGGTGTTGTGTGCATGCATGTGTGTGTTTGTGTGATGTTTGGGGGCTGTTTTGGGGGAGTTATTGTTCACGTCAGAGCTGGTGGTGGCTGGAGCTGGGGGCGGCACAGCCGCAGCTGGAGGCTGCTGGAAAGTGGCTGGAAAGCTGCTGTTGGGCACACGGCACCGGGAGGGCACCGGGCGCTGCTGGGTGCCGGGAGACACCGGAAGGGCGCTGGGTGCTGCTGGGCGCGCTGGGAGACGCCAGGAGCTGGGCGCGCGCTGTGCGCGCGCTGAGAGATGGGAAGTGCGCCCGCGCGCAACGCCGTGTGATGGGTGCACGCGCGGTGCCGTGTTTGCGATACGAAACATGTTTTTTAGCTTGTAAAAACCCCTTAGTGTTTAATATATTGTGTTCTTGGTGTTCTTCATATCTTGTAAGTATTTAAATTTCTGCACTTTTATTTTATTTTATTTTATCTTATAAAGCCCAATTATGGTGGGCTAGATCTATATGTGTTAGGGTTTAGGGTATATATATATATATTTATATTCCTTAAGTTCTCATCCATAAACCTCTCGGGCTTCTTAGTAGTAAGTAAAACAGCAAGGTGTACTACTATATTCAAGGTTGTAGCAGTAGCAGTAGCATCAGAAGCAAAGGATGCATCAACAATAGTCGTAGTTGCTGCAGTGATGGTGACAGAAGGAGGAATCTGGTTCCCATCGTCGTTGTTGTTGTTGTTCGATAGTAAGGTATCTCGTCTTAAGATTGTTGGTTAAAATGGCACTCAATAATACGCAATGAGCCTGTCGAACAGAAACAAAAATAAACTAACAAAAATACAGTAAGTTGAGTCGAGAAAAGACCCTTTTTCTTTAAGACGAGATATGCCCAGGGTAGTGCTCACTGGTTCATGCGTATCGTCTCCTAAAGATAAAAAAGACTTCATCTCTAGAGAAGTAGCACCACAATCTCAAGAGCTCCGATGAACTTTTAGTGCTTAAGGACTGAGCTTGATGCAAGGATGGAAAATAATGCAAGGATTTTCGATTTCGTATTTTAAAATGATGCATGATGACCCCTATATATAGGTCTCTAGCATTGGGGGTTACACTTGAAATTGATGAGAATTTAATACCAAAAAATAGGTCTTTTAATGCAAGTTAACGGCCTGTTCAAAAATAAAATATGGTAAAAACGCTTATGACGATGCAACACGGCATTTGCTACATTCTAGACACGTTGCACTCTGCAGCACGTTACTGCACCCGCTGCAGCAAGCAGCTCACGTTACTGTACCCGATGCTGCAATAGCACCCACTTCATTCAGCAACAGCATTTTGTTCCCACTGCATCCTGGGCGCGGGCGCGCAACAACCTAATGCCGCAACTTTTATCCAAAAAGATAAATTCGGGTCGAGTAAAACCGGAGCCCCATCCGTCCAAGTCCAGTCCTACATCCAATTGCCAAGGACTAAGGACCATAGCCGAGCTCAGGTCCTGGCCGAGCCGAGCGTGCATGTGTGTTGCACAAGCATACTACTCCAATAGTATACTAATTACCTAGCCTCTTCTTATGGCTTAACTTATACTTGCATTTCTAATGTTCATTTTCCTATGTGGGATAGTTAAGCAATTCTCCCACATTCAAGACCTTTTATTCCCATTTCAATTGGCCAACTTTGATGCTTAATTTCTTACTCACCAGAAATTAGTTATGAGCGATTCAAAATGCCTCAATTCTTTACTCCAAACGTAGATTAATCTTTTGGCATCCAATCCTTAAAATGATTAACTCTTAGCCATTTAAAAATTGGTCAAAATGGTGTCACCCACCACTTTCAACAACCAATTTTCCATCAAAAACTCCCTGCATATACCTCTTTTCACTCTCTATTTCTGGTTTTTGTGTAATAGAAAGTTGCAACAACCTTTGTCATCATATATATATATATATATTAACCTTTTAAGAATCTTCTTAAGATAATCAATCAAAAATAAAAACAATTTTCCTGATTGCCTATCCCTTCTGATATCCATCCCAAGAATTCTTCTAGCTTCACCAAGGTCTTTCATTTCAAACTAAGACTTTAGTTTCTTTTTTAGATCTTTTATCTCTTTTTCATATTTTTGCTTTCTATAAGCATGCCATCCACGTATAAAAGTAGACATGTGCTTACTATGCTTCCATCTTTTTCTAAATAAACACAAATGTATCTTGTTAGCACTATACTCATCATGAAACCACCAAACATTTTATACCATTGTCTAGGACTTTGCTTAAGACCATAAAGAGATCTCTGGAGCATACATACCTTATTCTCAATTCCTACTAAGATGAATCATTCTGGTTGGTGCATGAGGATATTTCTTCCAAATTACTATGTAAGATTTCATCTAATTGTTGAAGATCCATGTTCCACTTAGGAAAATGACATTTTATCTAGCTTTATCTAATGTTTACTTTGATGGAAATAAAAAGTTGGGTTATCCTTACGATCTGGGATAATATACTAAAATCCAGATAATACCTTGGATAATAATCCAGGTCCCCTCTAGGATAGTTACCCTAAACTTGGAATAACATTAGGAAATTACATTTCTATCCCTAGTAAACATTAAACATTTACATAAAATGAATATTTAGGTAATATCACTCTTATCCTAACCATCATATATTACATAGTAAACGGTGGATAAGGATAGTTAATATTCTTATTCAGATAGTATATGTTAGAGTAAACATTCAAAGTGGATAGCAATTTATATCTAATCCTATGAAGTTATCTCACTAGCCTAGATAATTAACTTATCTCTGTTTGTCAAAGTAAACAGAGCTTGAGTGATTAGAGATAAAAGGATTCTTATAGAACAATCCTTCACTATTAGAGAACACTTCATTGATGTGTGTGTGTATATATATATATTTGTTTTAATACACAAGATGTATGATTACATGATCAAAGGTGTGACACCTAAAACCTTTAGATGTGACTAATTCGAGACACTACAAAAATCACGCGGATTATCGATGAAATTTCTATCGATAACTCGAAAATTTTTGTTGGTAATATAATTACCGATAGATCTAATGATGGAAAATTCTGTCGTTAATTTTCCTATTGGTAAAATTTGGTCGATTGAAAAAACATTATGTCAGTAATTTGCCGATAGAATATTTCATTGGTAATTTATTATTTGATGAAAACAAAATTTGAATATGGGAAATATCTAAAAACAATCAACAATACTACTGACCGATTATTTTAATTACCGACAGACATGTACGTCGGCAATTCTAGAAAAAACGATTAAAAGTACCAATAGATTAAGTTTCGTCGGTAATTTGGAAAAAAAATGTTTCTTCAACTGGTGTGGAGTAGCCACTTAGAAATTTGAAGACCAACTTCTTTGTTTGGCTTGCTTTTGAGGCCACTTAGAACTTTGAAGATCAACTTTTTTGTTTGGCTTGCTTCTGAGGTTTAGTGACTAAAACTTTGTAACTTGATTGAACAATGAACTTGAGAGATTTTGCTTGTTCTGTATAGGACTTCAATGCTTGTAGTTTCAATAGTTGCTTTAGTCTTCCTCTTTCTCTATTTATAAACGATGGTTTCTTCATGTTGAGGAGGTTGAAACCATGCATTAAATGTGCTCTTAGCATAGTATAATGTTGTCTCTTCTGTACGGAGGTGCAACTTTTTGCAGTTTGTCGGGTTGGGTGTCAGCATATACTATTGGCTAGCAGCTCTGTAAGACATATAAAATTCCCTCGATAAGATATTCCTTTCATTCTTCCTCTGTGTTGTTTACAGAAGGTTTTGTCTCTACTGGCTATATTTCAATTTCATGTTTTATCTTGTATTCCATTGTTTTTAATTCATGTTATGTGTAAATTAATGATCTCATCTTTATACTTGGTGTGTGGTAATTATTTTGAAATACCAGATACAACATCAATATGGAATAGAAAATCTTGTTTGGAAAATGAGGTACTCTAATGTCCTATAATACTTGTGTTTTGTCTCATCCAAAACTAAACATTGATTTCCTAACATATGTTAATTAATTTAAATAAATTTCACTATATTATGATCCATGCATAACACGGTAATACATATAATAATAATAATAATAATAATAATAACAACAACAAAGATAAAAAAAAAATTCCCTAAAAAAACAAAGATAAAAAAATATGTTCTATATAACATATTAAATTGTAAAAATGACTTATTAAATAACAAATAATAAAAAGAGTGGGAGAACTGCAAATGCTTGGTCAAAAAATAAATTTGAAATTTATTGATTTATTCTACAAATCCACACGATGCATGGAATTTGAAAGTGTAGGATTCAAAATTCAAGAAATCCAAGATCCATTCATTTATAATGAGTCGGATCTCAGATCCCTCCAATCCAATGGAGTTTAATTAAGTGCATAAATTTGAATTCAAAGATTCCAGGTTGCCACGCTCTGATTCCAACAAGTATGCTGTATCTTTTAGGATGGGAGATTCCAGTCTTGGCAGAGATCACCATCTTGTAATCTGCGATACCGGTAATTCGAAATTGTCCCTTGACCATTTTGACAAAATCTAAACTTTTAGTAGCACCTCTATTGTACTCCATTACACCCAACTGAGCAAGCACCGCCGCATATGGGTATTCGTCTTTAGGGATAGGCGACCACCCACCAGGAATTAGGATTGATGGTTTGCCTTCATTGAAAATAAGAGGGATGACTCAATTTTACTTTGATTCTATTTCTTGTACAATTTTAATTATATTTATATATATAATTAAAATATAATTAACGTTCTTTAATATATACAGTTGGGGGATACTTAAAATACTTGAACTAGAGATATTGCACCAGTTAAGGGATGGCCATGTGGTGATTAACATGTTATGAATATATCTATTATCTATTACTTATATAAAAGTGTGGATGTTTCTTACAAAATATGAATTGTCGAATATATTCTTATAAAAGATTATTAATTAAGGTTATAATAGTAATTTAGGATTTCATTATTTAAATAATTTTATATTAAAATCCTAATTCAAAATCCTATTATAATTAGAACTCTAATATGAAAGTGTTATATATAAGGTATTTGTATTGTTTTTTTCTTTGGATAAATTTGATAACAAGACCGAACTTATAGATTAATTCTCCAGTCTAGACCCAATTTTTAAAGTTTCTTAATAAGGACCTCAATTTAACTTTTTTTCTCAATTTAAACTTTGAAATTTAGATTGGTCTGGTTCTCAATTCAAGATAAGATTCCATTTTCTTTTTCTTTTGTCTTTTATTTATATTCATAGATTTATTAATATTTCAATATGTATTTATATATAAAATAAATTAGAATAAGTTAGTGTAATTTTGAAACGATTTTTATCTGACTTGTATTAATTTATATATATATATACATATATATATATGATTAATGCAATTCATAAAATTAAGATTCTTCTTATTTTCTTAATTTTATGAATAAAAGCACAAAAACCCAATTTTAATATTAATCAATTTAATATAAATTATAGTTTAAGAATTGAATTAATTATAATTTTCTTTCTTACTTACTTTTTTTTAAAAAAAATAAATTAATACAAGTTGGATGGAGATTATTCCAAAATTGTTCTAACTTGTCTTAATTTATCTAAAATATAAATATGTATTAAAATTAAATAAATTTATAAATATAATCAAAAAGAAAAAAGAAAATAGAAAAAAATGGAATTTTGTCTTGAATTGAGAACTCAATCTAAATTTCAAGCCTTAAATTGAGAAAAAATGAGTCTAGAATTGAGAAATAAACTATAAATTGGATCTTATTATGAAATTTATCTTTTTTTTCTTTAGTTTGATTGATCTCCACGTGCAACGTACGCTGATCTAAAATTAGTATATATAAATGAATAAATATATAAATATATATTATATTTTTGTGTACGTATTTTTTTAGCATAAAATGTAAATTTACCTGGTAGTTCGTTGAAGGAAATAAGACTGAGTTTATGGTCTTTTAGCAATGGCCTATATTCAACAAACACATCATAGTATTTTGTCTAGGTTGCAACACCATTTTTGGCCGAAATCACGAGATTGTAATCGATGTCGATGCCTTCAAGCAAATGTTTTTCTCCCCCAACTATTCTAACGAAAACCAAGGTTTTGTTAGACTTCTTGTTGTACTCTATCACCGCAAAATTTGCAATGAATACCGCTTTAGAGTCTTTCACATTAACAATTGGCTCGAGAAAGGAGCCAACAATTGGCACAGCTAAATCCATCATAATCAAAAGACTTACAAATAGAGGTGAGTGATATTTGAGCGCCATGTTTCTCTTGTTTTCCATTCTTGTTTTGATTGTGAGTCTATTTATAAGATGTGGAAAATTAATTGATAGTTATCTGATTGTATTGTGCTTGGAAAATTATAATGATAGCTGATCTAATCTTTAAGATTTTGTTACGTGTGTCCTTTAAGGTTTTGAGGATTTTATTGTCATTTAAAAGTAGATTTTTCCCCAATCCCTACACTAAAAAAACAAGTGATTTCAACTATTATAAATACAAAAAAGCATTTGTATACAAATCTCGGGTGGAGAAAAGAAAAAAATTACTGTGTTAAAGACCGCAACCGATTTAGTCTTATAACAACATAAACATATTTAATATCTTTTTCAGCAATAATATAAAATCTATATATATTATATATCTATACTATATATTAAAGCAAAAAAGTTGGCAAAAATATCTATATTATATACTTTCTGTACATTTAATTACATTTATTTTTTATAGTCAAATTTACTTAATATTTAATTTAACTATTGAATACTAATTAATGTAACTTTTAAATTTTTATTCATTATTTATGAAAAACATAATGGATACGAAATTTTTAACTATGTAGGATTCCCCCCCCCCCCCCCCGTTTTACTAAATACATGTTCATATATAATTACAAATTGAATATTTCATTTGAAGTTTTTTTTTTTTTATAGATGGATGATGTTTCAAATTTATTATTATCACTTACAATTTTATTTATAATCATAGGTTAAAATTATTTAACTTCTTCATTTATAATTCATTTTTGATACATGCATGATGTATTGAATTTATCATTCATATTTGTAATTTTATTTTGTTATTTGTATTTGTAAGTTTTTAAGGGAGTTGAGGATGATAATTTTTTAAGCAAATCATAATTTCAAATTAAATCTTATTAATATAAATTTTTTATTTTAATGCATGACATATCAAAATTGATATTATTATGATTTTTAATTAATTTTTTATTTATTGTATATATACAAACAAAAATGCAAAACTAAATATTTATAATGATGTATCAAATTTGTTATTCTTATATATAATTTTGATTATTGTCCGCTTTATTTCGTATTTGTAAATTTTAAGGGGTTTAAAATTTTCTAATCAAATTATAGTTTCAAATTGAAACTTATTTATTTACAATTTGTGTTCATTGCATGAAATATCGAGTTCATCATTTTTAATTAATTTATTTATTATTTATGTTGCATATATAAAGATGAAATATTAGAACTAAAATATTAAAATTTTGGATTATTTAACTTTTTTTAGTTGATATATAAATATATTGGAGATAGTAGTAAACTTACAAAATATTGAAGTTAAAAAATATGTATTCAAAGTAAAAGTTATATTTAAGGATTTATAAATACGAAAAAAGATACCAATAAATAAAATTACAAATAAGAAAAAATAATAATTTTTTTAAAAACATACATTTTAAATTATTTGAGAAAAAAATTAAAAACAAACTTTTGATAAAATATTCAAATATAATTACAAATATGACATGCCTTGCGTAATTCTCATATTTGGTAATTCTATATCATATAGGTCATCAAACTTTTACCTATTATAACAAGTAGGTCAACTTCCTATTATGAAACTTTTAACCAATTCTCTTTGGACCTTATATTCAGTGTGGACGTAAATTTTAATAATTTAAATTTATTTATGGTTCTCAAAAATCAAAATTTATAGTACACATGAATTTAGTTCGGTGGCAGATATGTTAGTGAACCATGAGCGACGTCTAAGATAGGAGTCTCCTCAACCCCATTGGTAACCGAAAAGAAAAATTGAAATTTATATTTGAATAAAAAATCGCTCGTTTTTTCGAGCTCACTTATAAGTTAACAAACGCCTAAATTAAAATCTATTAGAAGACTTCAAATATTAATTATTAATTTATTTTGGTTATTCTTATAAGTATACGACGTAGAATGTAGAAATGATAAGCAGGATGGATCCTAAAAAAACTAATAATATGTAGGTTTCAAAAGAGTTTAAGAAAGTGTAGAGGGGGTGAAAGACTTCCTGCGTTTTCAAGAAAAAAATTGTTTTCAAAAGATAAAATGTGTTTTCATCAATACTTGAAAAACACGCAATAGTATAGATTAACTAGACAAGTAGCAGTTAAAAAATAGATAATTAAGGATGATGCTCAAGCAGATAGAAGAACAACAATTCAAAATTTGACTTGTTAAGTTGTTGATAAAATTTCAACTTAAACACTTGTGGAAAATGGTGGCCTGACTCTTTTCAAGAATATAACAAAAAACAACTTATCACATATAGAGTATGTAGTTAAATAGATTACAAGAGATTGAGCCGTGTTATAAACGCCCTGACTAAACCTATTGATAGTAGAGGGGAAATTTCAACTTTTGAATCTCGATTAATTGAATCTCCTACTCCTTATGTATTTGACTAACATAGTGAAAGTACAAGTGAGCATGTAGCAGACATAAAAAAAAGTAGAGATAAGACAACATACAAGCAAATAAAGAATGCAACAAACTTATAGAGGTTCGAAGGTGGTGTAATACTTCTACGTCCTCTTTCTCAAACACTTCAGGAATCCACTAAACATAGTGTATCACAAAATTCTCCCAATACTTGGGGATAACATCATCCCAAACTCTTGGGGAAAACTACACAGTACGTCTCAAATATTAGGAACAACTCTTCCCAACAATTGGGAACTACTCCTTATCATCAAGGAGGACCGATCTTATCTTTCAATGATTAACTACGCTCTTAAGAGCTCTCACTTAGCCCTTCAAGAGAACACCAGGATATAAGAATATGAAGGTTTCTCCCTTCTAACAACACTCTTTAAGGGCTCGTTTGGTTTGGAGGTTGGGTTTAACCTAGTTTGTTAAAATATGTGATTAATTACTGTTCATTGAAGACAAAAAATTAGTTAATTTTGGTGTTTGGTTTGTTGGTTTAGGTTAGGTTTGAGTTTAATTTTGGTGTTTGATTTGTTGGTTTAGGTTGGGTTAGAGGTTTTGAAAATTGGGGTAGGTTATAAACCTTTGTTTGGTTCATAGGTTAGTTAAATGGAGTATGTAAAATGCCCAAACTACCCTCAATCCTATTTCTTATGCAAGAATACCCAATTTTTTAATTTTTAATATTACATAATGCAATTGAATTTGTTGTCAACTGTAAACTAACACATTGCTGAATTTGTTGGACACATTCGAGCATCAAGAAATTGGGCTAAAATAGCCTGGGAGGAGAACCAGACAATGCATAACAGAGACATTCTCACAAGACGTAATTGAAGACAACGACAAGTAGCGATGTAATTGCACTCTTCTGGGGAGAGACTGTCGCTGCCCTTCTGCCTAATCCAAGTACGATTCTCCTAATTTCATATATTCTAGCACGAAACGGTGGTGATCGATTACAGCTTGCATAGGGAGTTCTATGTCCTCCAGGTATATGTTTCTTCCTTGATATCGCTCTATTTTACGGATTTTTCGTAGATTAGGTTCTTGAATTGTTATTTGAAACTACACCTAAAACTTCATAATTCGATTTTGCCTAATTTGGATTCTCTTGTTTATATTTGTGTAGTGGCTGCAGTGAGTTTGAATGAGCTAATGGTTTAGGTTAAGTTTTGGTGCATGATTCGAAGCAATTCTGAAAGAGGGGTTTTGTTATTGGTGGGTTTTGAAATCCAGGGTTGTTCAAATATAAATTGTTTAATGGGTCGAATTTGGTTGATTTTGACACTAAATCTGCGAGGTAAAATAACTAGTCTACGATGCAATCTTTGTGTTTTTGAAGTACGTATTCATATAAAAGTGGAACGTCTAGATACGAGATTAGCCGTGATGAAATGGACCGTTGCCGACATGCGCTTCCGATGCATATCCAAACATCTAAGACAAAAAAAATTCGATGCGGCGTTTCATGACTTGTCCTCTTCGAGGGGTTAGTTGTCCCACTGCTCATTTTCCATTTGCGAAGATATAGTTGAGTTTAGTGGCTAAAGGTTGTAGATATCTTGTAATTAATGGTTGGGTCTTCTTGTTCATTTCAAAAAGAAGGTTGCGGGGTATTCATCTAGGTCAAGCCGCAGCTCGAGAATCGCACGAGATGTGGCTCTACAATGCATCGATAAGATTGATCGATTGAAGGCCGATCTTGCTATCACAAAAGCCAGGAAAGCAAAATATAAGAAACTCATGACAACCATAGGGATTTTGTGTTTGTTAGTAATTTTCGCATTTACGTGGTTGTGGCAAATCTCAACATCACATCAAAATATTTATGGAAATTGTAGGTTATCATGATGACGTCCCTCTGTTTGAGCCCCCGATGTTTTGTGAAGTTATCATGTAGTTGTTGCATGGAAACTGTTACGATATCGTACTTGTAGTACTTTTGTTTTTTGCGTGGTGACTTACAATTTGACGGATTTCAATATTGAGCTAACTGTGTGATGAAAGTACGTTCTACAATAATTGTGCCTTTGCAAAACCATTACATGTATGTCTTTGGTTTTGTGTGTTGTTATTTTGCAGATTACATATTCCATATGGTGTGACTTTATTTTTATACCTACCATGTTTTTCTAGACTGATGAAATGGTTGCATATATTGCACTACTAAAAGATTGAGAAATATGTGCATTGTGCTTCGAATAGGATTAGAACATCTGTGTTCTGTCGCACATCCATTAGTTTAAATATTTATCACACAGGGAATGTGGATGTAGGTTCACATCTACAACAAAATGTGTTCGAGGTCAACAAAAGGACATACATGGAGATAGCCCTACCTAAAACAAAACATTGCTAATTCATGGCAATTAAGAGACTTGGTCCTATTTCAGAATAAAGTGGTCAATCCTTCATGTGCAAAATATAAGGAGACAAATCCTATTTAATAGATAAGCAAGCTCCCAAGTGAACAACGGTGGTCTACAGTGTTGTTAATCTGCTTGGGTGGATGGGCTGGGTCCTCGCTATGTGCAAACATCGATCCCAATCATCCACCGCGTCCGGGTCGAAGGGCTCATCCTTTATGACGATCGGCGTACGTGACGATGACCCTACAGTGCCAAACCACACCTCATCGGGTCGGTGCCCTTCAGCGATCAAAGACCATGCATCGAAATTTGAGAATCCATATTCACGGAACAAACTTTGCAGACCGTTCTCCTGCAGAGACAAATATAACAAGTGAATGAGACATTTAATCACCCGTAGTGTAAAAATAAACTCTAGTAGTGGCTACATTTGAACTACACACCCCTTTTAAATGATATATACAAATATGACGGGTTTGAAAATAGCTATATTGCATCTAAATGTGACGAATAATTAACAACAATACCTTGGGTAAGACCTGCCAATACTCGATAGAGACCACGATGCGGTTCTTCTTCAGGTTGTACTTCACACCCGTGGTTGTGTTCACGTAGTGGGTGAACTCTTTGTACAGCCTAATATTGTTTGCAGTGAAAGCCTTCACGAAGTATGGAAGGAGTGGGTCATCCCCTATGACAGCCTTCATTTCATTCGCGATTTCGGTTAGGACGCATGCAAGAGTCGAAGGGTCGGACACAGCGCGTTCGACGCATTTTTTCTTAAGGTGTGAAATGATCCTGTCCGTCTGTTCGTAACTGAAATCTTGATAGAAGCAGCTGAGTCGTGAGTTGCGCTTAGGCATATTCCTGCAAAACCAATAAGAGTGAGAGATGATTATAAAGGTCAATTGTTATGAATGATCCAAACTCATATGTGGTGTTTTATCCTGATGATTAGCATGCACACTCAGTAAAACAGGATTGCAATAATGTAGTTTAATATAGAATATGAGAAAATGGTAAATGGTAAATGGACCCATTAAATGGTAGCACCACTGTTGAAGTGCTGAATGTTAGTTGAATGAGCTGTAGTCATGAAATTAAATGCAAAGAAATTTGTAATGAGGAAATATTTGGTCAACACACATATTTTATCTACATATTCTTTCATTGTCATGATAATTTTGGCCATGCCATAAAGACATGCAGGTGTCATCATATTTGATTGTTTCCAATGCAAAAATGAGTACGTACAATGATTACAATGAATTGTACATATGCCTACCAACAATGTTATCTTTATTAAGCACATGGGATGGTGACAAGATCTATCAACAAATGAGTAAACAACAAAATGTTGGGGTGCTCCAATTAAGACAAGCAATTAGTGCCATTTAATGTTAGTCTTTTCCTACCTTTTAGATTGGTGGGTTAAGTCTAAACTAATTAAATATAGGGGCTTTTGGTACTCATTTAAATGATAGCTATTGTAATGGATACAAGTCACATACTGCACCTACTCAATCCAGGCCATTTAATGGTATTGGAGATTTTTTTATCCCTTGTTCACTACATGATAGTTTAGAGACTAATTGCAATATAAATATTTATGGGGTATGAGAGTTGAAAGCAGAGAACAAAGACATAACAGAAGATTTGAGAGGACAAAAAAACCATGTTGTCGAAAGGATTGAGTCTGAAGTAGGAGGACTACTTGTACGGAGTAGAATGTGATGCTAATGTTGTGACTCTTTTCATTGAAGTGTTAGCTGATCAGACAAGAATGAGGAAGTTCAACCCCAAGGGTAACAACCGTCATGTAATTAGTACTGCTCAATACTTCATGAACAAGTTTTTCAACAAAAATCTTGAGTTGAAGGACTGTGTGAAGCAAGTGCAATTGCTTCGTCAGAGGCATTCGACGTTTTCTACTATGATGATGTGTGATGATGTTGGGTGGTCCATTGAGGAAAATTCCATTGACTGCATGCCCAAGACGTGGGATGAGATAGTAAGGGTATGACTATATTTATACTATCTTGTATTCGAATACATTTTACCTGGACTTCCCATACAACTTATGCCCAATATTTACATACTAAGTCATTTCAGTTAATGTGATTAGCTTTCATTGTTATTTTTCCAGGCAAATCCGTTTGCTGCTGCGTACGCAAGATGTGGTGATCCACACTGGGATGACCTCAAAGTTATCTTCGGGGATCCCGGTGTTCTTCCATCATCCATGCCTTGTCCCACCATCGTGCCGTGTGTGGTCACAATCTCTGACGACAACCCTCCGGTGAATTTGAAAATGATTTTCACCCATTTGGATTAGGTTATCGAGATATCTAGTGACAAGTCTGGAACAATTTCCACCGACTTTTGGAACGAGTTGGGACACGTTGGGAATTCGTCAGATGACGACGATTCATTCCGCTCTCCATCTCTAAGGACGGAGATGAGCTCATCCAATCCCCCAAAAAGGGCCATAGGAAAAGGAAAATACATTATCGATGAGATGTGTGTGAACTTGTATGGGCCCTCGTACGTCTCTTTTTCGGTTCCCACCACGCCGAATTCTAAGAAATGAGATGGTCACTCTTGTTGTTGTTGGGGACGTTTGAAGGATCTCATGTTGTTTCGAATAGGATGCCTATGCTATTATGTTTTAATTTGTAATTGTCATAAGTAAGATGTTGTTGTATCAGTTAACTTTAGCAGAACATCAACTGTCATTGACTTGGCATGGATGTTTCTTATTGTTGTACTAAAGCCACTGCAACATTTTGTGAGCTTGAATTCTCTGTTATGGTTGTGAGATGGCAAGTCATTTTGGGACTAAGTTTAATATATTAGAGCTGGGTTATTTAGTTTCTCACTGGTGTGTTAATTGTAGTTTCAAAGTGGGGTCGGTTGACCTTTATTAGACCATGACAAAGTAATAATTATCATCTTACTAATAAAAGATCTCAGTAGTCACCTTAGCATAAAACCCAAAACAAAATATGAAATAAATTGAGACAATGTCAGTGTGCAATACTAGTATTTAGGTGTCAGAATATTACATATGAAAATGTTCTTAAGGAAGACATGCCAATATAAAACCCAAACAACAGTTGCATTGAGTACACTTAAATCTTATCCATTATATCTTTGACCAAGATGATTCTAGCATCATCTGGAATGCTAAGAAAGAAATCGAGGTCACTCTCGTTGTTGCACAGGTATCGGGCAACATGAACTCTTGCTTCCAAGCATGGGAACTCGAAGCCGTCAAGCATCTTGTACACCTATATGCGTTTCTCACTTATCTCAAACGTTGAAGTTTTTTTCTTTACGATATCACCTATCTTGCTTGCTATCTCACCCATGTGATCGTCGCTTCGAGTATAATACTCGCTCACCTTGACAATGAAAGGGTCTGCATCCTCATTTTCAATCCGTCTACACTTCGACTTCCCACTTCGTCGGGATGTGTTAGAGCTCGATGCAATACCCCGTGACATGTAATCGGTTGAGGACTCTTCAAAGTTGCATGGAGTAGGCATGGATGGAGTTTGTGCCGGTTCCGTGTTACCGGTGTTGAGGTAATCTTGTAGGGCATTTGAAAACCCTTGAGCTTGTTCCTCGATTGCACGGTCCTTACCAAAAATCTCTACCCAATCATTAAAAAACGGCCAAGTCTTGAATTGCATTGTTCGCACGGATGGCTCCGCCCTCTGTGGGTGAAAGTTATACATGGCCGTCATTGAGAAGAATTGAGAAATAAAAGATTAGGTGGAATTAATATAAAATGATGTTCACAAATAGTAATTCCATGCTAAGTTCAGTAAACTTTGACCACAAACCTTGACATACGCTTCCCACACTTCATCAGACACGTCGATCATGAAGTTGGGACTAAGTCCAATGCCACTGGTGCCAAACATTAAGGACAAGACGTTGTAACTTTTCTTCCACGAATGAATTTTACTAGAGATGTGTGGTTCGGCCTTCAGGTCAGTACCGGGAAAATGGGCTGCCAATGATTGCTCCAATAAATGAAGATAACCTGTCCTAAAACCATTATCGGTCTTATATCCTCGAACAACCAACTCATTCAGCAACTCGATGAGTTGTTGCTCCTCGATGAAATTCCAAGTCCTTCTTGTTTGGGTTGGGCCCTTATTATTACCCTTCTGGCTCTTGTTGTTCATATATAAGGGATATGAGTCACGAGGTTAGAGACATCAGGATAGTGAAATAATTTGATTGCGTAATGAACAAATAAAAAGATGCATTATCCATTACTAAAACATCAGCAACCATCTATTCCTTGCAATGGAAAGAAGTGTGGGCCTCATATTTAATACTTACTACTTTGAAGATTCGGTTCATATGCTGAATTGTTGGTAACAATTGTCAAGATTTCATTGGTTATTTTTGGGAAGTAAAGGTCATATGTTGAGTTGTTGTTATCAATTGTCATGATTAGTATCCAATTTGCAGCTATTAGAATAGGTCATCTTTTGGATAAAAGGAATATGCAATGATCTGGTAAGCTAAAATTGAGGAATTTTAAATGAATAAAATTCAAGTTTGTTTATAGGTCCATCGTGAAATAATACACTGTTATGAATTTTCATAGATAAGTTATGAATCAAACGTACAATTGTTCAAACCACAATACATTAAACAATTGCATATTCCATACTTCATAAGGTATTGCATTACAGGAATTTTACTAGAGGTGGTACATATCTACTACATTTTTAGAGGAATGCCTCGCTCACCGAATGAACAATAATTTAATAGGATCAATCCCGGGTGTTCCACATTTCGAGGGCAATGGTATCTCTCTATTGGGTCCAGGATTGGAATGACTCTACTTGGTCGATATAGCCTACATCCGAATTGGCATCGAAATTAGGATCACTACATAGGTCGGGTACCTCACTTTCTATTGGGTCGATGGTGGCATTAGTACGAATGAAGTTGTGAAGTAAACAACAGGCCAAGATGATATGATTCTGCGTCTTGATTGGATAGTACGAGTTACTCCTAAGAATGCTCCAATGGGCTTTGAGAATACCAGATGAACGTTCAATAACATTACGGGCTCTAGCATGTTTGAGGTTAAAGTATTCATGGGGTGTTTGGGGTACTTGGGATGCATGATTCCACTCTTGTAAGTGATATCTTACACCCCTATATGGTGCCAAAAATCCTTGCCCGTTTGTGTAGCCTCCGTCACACAAATAGTAATTGCCTGCCACATTCAAACAAACATTGTGTTCATGAGAAAAAAGGCACACAAATTGGATTTGGTGTCTTGATGTGAATTATTTATAATTGAAGACCAAAAAGGAAAAACAAAATTGAGCTACTTTGAATACTCAAAAGCTTTTGGGAATATACCATTTGGGACTTTTAACCCATTCGGCCGGGATATGACATCACGTAAGACTCGTCCATCGACTGCAGATCCTTCCCATCCAACCAAGACAAAGGAATAATTCATGTTACGGTCACATACACCCAACACATTCACGGAAACAAAACCCTTCCTGTTTCTGTATCTAGGTTTGTCATGGAGACTTACTTTCACAAGAATGTACGTGCCATCTAGGGCACCTAGACAACCCTATATTTCAAAGAGATTACTAAGTTTTATTAATTGCGTTAATAATTTGAAAGAAGCCCGAATACCATGAAATAAAGGATACCAAATTGCATTGACCGAGTAATGTGTTTGTTATCTTAAAATGTTTCCAATGATCCTATTGCTTATCGCTTTCGACAGGCTTGGGTTGAACTAGAAGCATGGTGTGTAGTTTTAACAAACACTTCAGTACACTATTGAAGTGTTTGCTTATCGTGTATCCACTTCTGGTGAAATCATCTTTCACTACTCTATTTTTCTTGTGATGTGAAAGAATAAAAAGAAAGATAGCAACTTGTTCCGGAATTGGTAGATGTCTGGTGGGTTGTAGCCCACCTAAGTTCTCCAACAGGTAACACAGACGACAAAATGTGTCACAACTCATTCTTAGATGGTTGCAGGCTTCATCGGTGGTGAGTGTTAGAAAACGAACGTGCTTTAATTGACGACTAACGTTTAGAGACAAATTATATTTTCTACATCTCGCTCGGTGGTTTTCTCTATTACTATTAGGTCGGTAGAACCTTATGTATGCGAAAGTCATAAGCATGAGAAAGGCTTTGACAAATGCATGGTGTAGCGCCCCGGATCAAAACGAGCATAATTTATTAATTAAATAATTTAACGTACGACTTAATAATTACGTGCGTATATTTTGACTGTCTAATTAATTATATGCGTTTCAGATACGTGTTTAATGCGTGACTAAGATGGATAATTTCCATGGACATGGTGTATAGAATATTTTTATACCATAAGATGCGTCTTGGAAAGACAAGAAAATAGAAACGAATTAAGGGGTCAATCGGAGACCCGTAGCTCGAACGGTGACGAAAAGGGCAAACCCCGAAGTTTTGGAAAATCGGAAGATATTTACGGTGAATGGAAACGAAGATATTTATGTGAATAGTAACATCGGAAAAGTCAATCGATGAATAGTGTTTGGATATTTTGGATGAATAGTGATCCGGATATTTTTGGTGAATAGTAATTTCTGGATTTCTATAAATAGGGGTAGTTTCGATTCGAAAATCACCGTTTCTTCGATCGAGCTGAACCCGATGAAAACACGTAAGTCCTTCTTTCTCGTCTTTTAATTTCCGATATTTTGTTTTCCGGCATGCCGCCGCCGCCGGCCGATGGCCGAAAAATTCAACATTGTTGGAATTGGATGATTTTCGCACACGATGTTCGTCTTGACGAGACGAATCTAGGATAGGTCTCGGAATTTAATTTCGATTTCTCGTTCGCCGGAAAACGGCAAAAAACAGCCTTGAAACCCTAATCTTAACCCTTGAACCACCTTCTCTCTCTTCGTTTTTCTCTTTTCACTACGCCGGAGCTGCTGCCGGAGATCGCCGGAGGTAAGGGTGCCGAGCTGGAGGGCTGGCGCCGCCGTGGGTGGCGGTGTCGGAGATGGACAGTAGGTTTATATGTGTATGCATGCATGTGTGTGATGTATGGTGTGTTGGTGTGTGTGGATGTGCATGCTGTTGGAGGCGGCGTCGGGGGCGTCGCCGTGAGAGAAGGAACGAGCGGCGACAGGAGGTCGCCGGTGAGGTGGAGGAGGAGGCAACCGGCGGCTGGTGGCCGTCGGCCAAGCTTGGCAGTAGGTGTGTGTGTGTAAACACACCTTACGTTGTGTGTGTGTATGTGTGCTACTATGTTCGTGTGTGTGTGTGCACGGAGGTGGTGGTTGCCGGCAACTGGGGGTCGCCGGCCAAGGACTCAGCAGACGGTGGTGGTCGCCGGTGGTAGGTGGCCGCCGGCCAAGGAGAGAGAAATGTGTGTGTGTTTGAGCGTGAGTGTATGTGTATATGCGTGTGTATATATAGGTTGTGTGTGTGTGTTTGGTTGGTCGGGAAAGGTTGCCGGCGACGAGGGGTCGCCGGCGGAGGTGTTGGGAGTCGTCGCCGGTGACGGGAAGTCACCGGCCGGAGTTTTGAAGTTTGGGTGTGAGTTCGAAAAATTGAGCATCGAAGGATTTTGCGGCGTAATTTTCGGACACTATTCATGCCGGAATCCGGCGATGGACGGCCGGAGGTGGTAGCCGGCGGTGCAAGGTATCCGGCGAGGTAGGTGGCGGCGGAAGGAGGCGGCGCCACCGCACCGGGTGGCGCCGGGAAGGTGGCATGTTGGTCAGACCCGGCGCCGGAAGCGCCGGGAGAGGAGCTGCCGAGAAAACTCGACAGCAAGTCGGGTGTCGGGAAGCCTGGCCAAGAAAACTCGACCAGCTTAGTCGAGCCATACATGGCTGTCAAGAAAACTCGCCAGCCGCCGAGTCCACCGAGGTCCGCTGTCGAGACTGCCGAGCCGAGCTACGGAGAAAACTTGGCAGCTGTCGAGACCCGCTGCCGAGCTATCGAGAAAACTCGGCAGCTGCCGAGCCGCCGCGCGCCCGTCGCGAGCCGATGCACACGCAACGCTGTGTTTTTGTTCCGAACCCCGTTTTCTCCGCCGTTTGTCTTTTTCAAGTCGTCGCCGACGAGACGTCGTTGACCCGGGTTCGTGGGCCCGATCAAAGCCAACCCTTTGACCAAAATTACCATTTTACCCCTAAACTTAAAATACTCCGTTCGAGCTAGTTTTAACTCCGATCGAGCTCATTCCTTTTCCATCGTGACCCAAATTTCTTTTCCTATCATCTCAGCCCTTTAGACTTGACTTTCAACCTTGTCTCCTAAATCCCAATCTTTAGATTGCTCGATCTATCGCGTATTTAACGACCGATTTCCAACGGAACCTTTTACAGCTTTAAATATAATTTATTAAGGATCTAAGGGACGTCATAACTTATGTAGGCTACTTGTTGAGTTGATCCTTGTGATATCGGATCCTTTGGTACTCGCTTGTGAAATCTGATCCGTCGGTACTCGTTGATCACGTGGTAACCACCGAACAAGGTGGGGGTAAATTCTAACTCTTCATCTGTTTACCGTTTTTCCTAAGTAAATGCTTGCATGAATGAGGAATACTAAGTGCTGTGTTTATACTTGTTGTGCCATGATATAACTGTGGAAGGACAGAGGTCCTCCGATCATGCATTCTGTGCGTCCCCAACTATTATTCTACTACTCTGTGGAGGTGTCGTGAGCCTCTTAAAATGCACAAGCGGTGAAATACCGATATAGGATAAGACGGGGAATCTCGTACCTATTCTTCTTACCATTTCTAATATCTGCTTTGCATATATATGTGCCGTGACAATGTGACTGTAGAATAGCTTTACGGTATTTAAATTCTGACATGAGTTGTGCGAGGTGGATATTATCCCCACGAGTGTATTCCATGCACTCACCCCCTTAATCTATACTCACACTACAGGCGATGATGAGCATGAGGAACTCTAGGAGGAGAGAGGAAGTACTGTATCTGGCTTGTTGTAATGAGACGAGGTCTCTTAAACATTTTCAAACTATGTTTTGGATAACTTGTGTTTTGTAATATTTTGATACATGTAAGGATGTGAGATCCTGAAGGTATTCCGCTGCCTATGATATTTTATATCGGTAGTGAGACCGATTGCTAACGGCAGAGGCCGTATGTTTATAAGTGAGAGATTCACTTCGTCCCTTACCTCCTTCTTCTGTCGTCCCTTGCTTATTCTTTCTGTTGAGTATTTGTCCATTGCTATTTTTTTCTTCACACCCGAGTAAAACTCTGATAAAATGTGAAAAGATTTCGGGGCGTGACATATGGATTGCCTCTACACCACCGATTATTATCTCTAGCTCGGTGTATTCGTCCATGTTCATAGTCTACTATGCAATTGAAAAGGGGTCAACATATAATTATGTACAAACTAGGCTAGACTACATCATTTTAGAATGTATTGAAATACGTATATTCACACAAGGAATGTAAATGCCCGTATTTTCGTACTCATCGATATAATCCGTTACTTAAATTGGCTGGTAATCTTTTCTCAATTTTAATACGTAGATTCTAGGTGTAGCCATTAGGCAGACAGTAATGAAATGAGATCTCAGGCACTAGTAAATTAATTTACTAAGTGTTAAGTGGTTGATCGACTGTTCCGGGGAATATAGGAAGGTCCTAATGGGCACTCTAGTGGTGTAGACAAAACTTAAATGAAAGAAAGCACACATTGCAGGTATGTATGCAGGTAAATTAACAAAACATGGGCGTATTAAAATGAAATGAAATCATCCAGTAAGGATTTCCTAAACTAATAAGATTAGATTTTAGTCAATGATCATGATAATTTTAATCAATTTAATAAAGCTTGGGCGTATTAAAATGAAATGAAATCATCCAGTGAGGATTTCCTAAACTAATAATTATAGATTTTAGTCAATGATCATGATAATTTTAATCAATTTAATCATTGTGTTGGGCCACTTTGGGCTATATCAGTTCAATGATAGGAGTGAAACCTAATTGGAGAAATCTTAGAGAGGTCCACAAGCAAAACTTTGTACTAATACTAATAATTATCAATCAGTGCTTGCAGATAATAAAAGGAAGTAATTACTCTGCATTCACTCAAAAAACAACATACGTAAATCAGGTTATTGTTGATCCAAACATCTACTACATTTGGATGCTGGATATAACCCAAGGGAAAATGGCTTACAGTTACATATTGTCTGGATGAATGTTAGAGGTAAAGTGCAGGTCACAACTTGAAGGCTAATATTCATGCAGGACTTAAAAAAATTTCCAACAAACTTTTACAAATTCAACTTCGAAAATTAGGAAGAACTGCGAGGTAATATACACGATGGGGAGATCTGCAACGTAAACAAACATTTCCCCGAATTGGTAAAGTATAAAAATCAATTAAAGATCAGAAACTAAATGCAACTGTAAACTGAGACCATAATCTTCCCATAGTAACGCCAAACGAACATGCACTTGCCGCCAACATCAGATTCCATATTGATTATACACCAAAAAAGCAGACTATACAAAAAAGCGTATACAACAAATGCAAACATAATCAAAAAAAATAAAAGACAAAAAATGTAATCTGAGCAAAAACATACCAACGTTTAATACGATTACAATCTGACATGTAAAAACAACATTTTTTCAATCATGACATGAAGACAAATTTGTGAAAGCAGGTATGCCCATTGTGAATGATCAAGGAATTTATCTCCTAGGACTACAACAAAAAACTCAATCCTAATTGAATAATTTCACATTCGTCAATGTGAAACAGAAAAGTAACTACGAACAAGTATTCCAAGTGTCAAAGCACATCACTAACCTATTGGAGCAAGCAAAACAACGGGAGATCAACAATATACACGAAATGGATTCCCTACAATTAGTTCGACCCTGCATCAATGTAATCGTACAACACACTTTATTAGGCCAAATTCAAAATAGCATTTTAATTCTTAAGAATCGGGAAAATGATATAATTCAAATGGGTAAAATCCTTACATAAACAAATTTCAACAACTAAACGTATACACATATAGAGTATTCAAACCTCTATTGTTAACAGTTTCATTGCAAAACATGGTTCAACTTTTAGATTAAAGGTCAGAAAAAGGCATCAACATATTTTTCCCCTTTGTGTATATCACTAAAATGTTAGGAGATGTAGCCTCAACAGATAAATGTTAAAGAGGCCCACAAGATAAAATGCAACACTAATACTATTCCCATCAGAACACAGAGTCTGCTGATAATGGAGAGAAGTAACTACTCTGCCATCTCACGGAGAATAGTACATACTGTGATCAGGTTATTGTTGATTTTCTCATGTACTACTTTTTCTTCCTTTAAATTTCTTGTTTAGATATAAATAAGTGAAAGTGACATTGAAGACTAAGTATCTGAATGATTCTCCAAAACAAAGGCCAGGTCTTATCTTGAAGGTTAATTTTCATGCGAGACATAAAAAAAAATTTCAAATAAACCTTGCAACATCACCAGCTGTGTACATCTAGAGAAGTGCAAATCAACTAAGGTCTTATATTTCATTGACTAGAATCAAAACCAACATTCCAGGACATAATATTGTCAGCATAGAGAGGTGCCGATCTCTCTTTATCTTTTCCTCCCGCGACAACGAATGCACAAAGTTCTATGAAATTATTATACAAGAATCTAGATCAGGAAACTTAGTCATCTTAAACGCAAAGAGGTTTTGGGAGAGATTAGAGTTTCAAACGGGACAATATTACTCATTTTGACGAACGCAGATTATAACCATTACATATCAAGCAAATTAGTAATACATAGATATCAAATGATATTTATGGGGAGACTTTCACTACTATTATTACTAGTTTAAATCAAAAATTAATAACTAAACAAAATAAGACCTGCCAATTACTTTCATTGTACAAACTTTATTAGAATAATTAAACACATTATTCTTTTGTATAAATCTTTATCAATTGAAATGTAAATTAAACATTAACTAAAACTGAGTCAATAAAAATCAAGAATAGTATCCAATTACTGTCCCAACAAGAAATAATTATTTTTATGCCCACTGGATATTTTATCAACATTTATGGTTTATCTTATTTTATTCAAAAAAATCACAGCATAAAATATCAAATGGAAAGAGAATCGAGACAACAGAATATGCATAGATCCTTGATCAAAGAATAGAATGAATTAAAACAGTTTTCACCAGAGCATTAAGAATTTGGAATATGCGTGGATGTCACCATTCCCTCATATTATAAGCAAATCAAGCAAGCAATTATTAATACTACTAAAGAGAATAGAAAAGGACAGACCATTATTCCTATATTCAGCATTCAAATTTCCATTTTGGGTTACCAGACATAAATTATATTCTGGGAAATACAGAACCTAGGATTCTATTCTTATGTAATCAAACATGAAATTTCTTTTTTTCTTTCCTTGATCGGATCGATCCTCGTGGATAAACAAACCAACCCTTCGTCATTAACTTCGGAGGGAAATTCCATATGAATTTTCCTGTCCACATGGGTTAAGCTAGTGATACTCGTTTTCTTTGGTATACCTAAAAACTAGACCTAGCGAAGCACACCAAAACAAAAGGGGGATGGTCTTCTTTTTCTGTATTGAATCAAGAGAAAACCCCATCCAGATTCTAATAAACGGAATATACCAACACTAAAATTAAGATATTCGAAATCCTGAGATGGAAATACCCACCCATTTTCTTACATTTGAATACTTGTTCTATTCTAAATCACTAATAAAAAAATGACAAAAAGACACCTCTGATTCTAATCCTAGGTGAAAACAAGAAAATTTGTCTAAGCGTAACATATAGAGTTATACTAACTAAAGAAATTAAAGAAAATTGAAATAAAAAAATTAACTCGACTGGAAGTAGACTGGAGATAGGATCCCGGTCAAGTCAGTCGAAAAATCTTGAAATGAGATATGCGCCGACATAATCAAATAATCAAAGAAGACTAGACAGTTTGGTCAAAATCAAAAAGAAAATGAATTCTTGTTTTGACTAACTAGTTGTGGTATTTCAGAAATACCTACCTTGTCTTCTTACCGTATGAGCTCTTCAAAACCGTTTCATAACATAGTTTGTGTCAGAATGCTGGAATGGAAACGCACACTGGGGTATTCACCAAGTCCTCAAGCGAAGAGTTTGTGTACTTGCAACAATATTTCTTGATTGTTAAATGAGCTAAAATACACATGCCAAAACCATGAAAATAGGGTGAAAACACTTACCGCAAATAAGCCGATCTACTTTTCTAGTTGTGTCTCGTGGTTCTCCCAACACCTCTGTCCTATCTTTCCACGGTTGTTGAAGAGCGTGTGGCATCCATTTCCAGGTCGATGGGCTTTTTCCTCTGAACGATGCCTGGTATCTCTTTGATTTCACCGGAGTCGAGAAACCACGAAATTGGAGGTTGAGGCTTTGCAAAAATAGGGGCTCGATTAGGGTTTGCCAATTTGGGTGGAATTGATGTTTTTGGATCTTATATGTAATGGCACATTGGAGGTTTTTAGCATAAGTAAGGGCAAATACGTCATTTATTTCAAAAAAGCAAGAGCACATTGGGGAGAGAAATAGTTACTGTTGGGTTAGTTTTAAACCCACCAAAATTGGTGGGTTTATAAACCTTGGGCTGTGGCCTCTTCAATCACCCGGGCCATGCTTATTAAACCAAGGGAATCCTCCGGGCCCAGTTTATTGTCCCATCTTATAACCCTCAAATCAAACGGGGGTTTAGGTTGGTTTATAATCTGAAACCAACCTAAACCCCCAATCCAAACATGCCTTAAGTGTTTTACAATCAAGATTCCAAGGTAATTAAGAGGCCTCAGATGAGGAGTTTTTGATCTCAATGTTCTAGTCTATCTCTCAATTCAAGAAAAGAAGTCTAAGAATCTTTGAGCTTATTTTTTTGAAGAGTGTCTTGTATGACAAACTTTGATGATCAAATTTTGTTGATCTTCAGTTGTAGCTTGACAAATCGTGAAACATCTTTTCGATATGTACAATTGTTGACTATCTTTGTGGCTATTGTAGACTTCATCATAAATGTAAATTTGATGACATACATTAAACTCTTCATTTATGAGATTTTATTTTTAAACTCAGAAGCATTTATGTGTTCAGGTTCTCGACATTGAATTCCTTCACTTGTGTTAGCAATTAAAGGTCCTCAACTTCTAGAGTTAGTTGATAGGAGTTTGTTTTAGATAGACATAACATAAATTTCTTCCAGAGTTTTGGACTTCAATAGTTGAGGTTGTTTTCAACTCTATAGGCATTTGATTTTAGTCTTCTATCATCTTCAAATTGTAAAGTTCTTCAACTTTAGATTGTGTTAGGATAACAATTGTTATTTTTAAATGAGGTAAAACACAAGTATAATAGAGTTTTAGAGTATCCCATTTTTTCACAATGTTTAAGTGAAATTAGAATATGTTTTGAGTCTTTAGTATTCTAGGATGAAGAATGGAAGAAGATAAGTCAAGACCTTGCTGCAAGCTATAGAGTATAGCTACAGTGAGCTATATGATGAAGAACTTGTTACATATTACAAGAAGTAGGTGTTGCAAGCAAGCATAGAGGACTTGTATGAAAAACTAAGCTAGAACGAAGTTTACAACAATGTCACTGCTTCCTACAAGATAAATGCACACAACAAGGTTGACTTATCAAAAGCTGCTTGTAGACAAGTAACTACATAATATACGAGAAGTAACAACATTAGTTCAAGGAACAGTCATATAAATGATTGAAAAAATAATCAATAGAGATAAAAGTTATCTTACAAAGCCGCTACCCAATAACATGTGACATCTGGTCTGACAAACTGTAGAAATCTATGCCTTCATACAATAGAGGTAATTATGGTTTAATGGCTCTTGGACTATGAGACAAGACACATTTAATTTAACATTTTACCATGCTAAGAGCGCATTTAATGCATGGTTTTAACCCCTTTCATTGAGAAGAAATCATTGTCTATAAATAGATGAAGAGAAAGACTGGAACAACTATAAAAACTATAAGCATTTATATCATATAGCAAGCAAAAGCTCTCAAACTCATTATGGGTGTGATAAAGTTACAAATTTTCAGTTACTCAACCTCAGAAACAAGCCAAACAAAGAAGCTAATCTTCTAAGTTCTAAGTGGTTGCTTCATACCAGTTGAAGAAACTTTATATCTTCAACTTTTATGTTTATATGAAGGGTTGTTTTAGGAGTTCTCAATTTAGAAGGAAGAGTTCTTTATTGAGTGCAAGTTGCTACACTAGTGTAGTAACCATCCTGTTCGTCACAAGTGGTCCAAAGGTGTAGAGGGGGGTGATGGACCTCTATCAATTTTTCAAATCTTTCAAACTTACTGCATAGTAATTTAAACAACTTACAATGTAGGTTTCTGTTCAGCTTACAGTGCTAGGATACATCACTGCTTACTGAAACTTAGAGTTCTTTGCATCGGAAACTTTAAACTTTTAAGATAGATTTTTATTTTGAAAACCTGTTCAAATATGATTTTAATAAGTCTTTCAGGTAGAATGATAAATAGAATATACAATAAGATAAGATAAACAAATATATGCAGAACAAAAAGATCACACAAAGGTCTTTATAGTGGTTCGAAAACAGTGTAATCCCTCTACGCCCATTCTACCTCTTCTCTAAAGAGGAACTTCGTTAAACAAGTTTGATTTACAGGATAAAACCTTACAAACTATCAACCTAATAAGTTAACACCTATTAAGACTTAGCTTCTACACAGATTGTTCAAGCCGTACATGTTGACCCATACAGGATCCTGCTAAATCACACAAAGTTTTGCCTTTTCACCTAAGGCTAAAAACTCAGCAAGGAACAATTTTCTATCAACCGAGGACACCTAAATATAACCTAAACACACAACACTGAGGTAAAAGAATATATGATTTTTTTAACTGGTGCTTGAAGCAGACTTGATAATTCTTGAACTCAAAACTAAGGTTTGACTTCTTCTATAGAGGTTGAATGAATGAAACTTGTAGATTTGAGGTCTATTTGAACTTTTGAGAACTTTCTTGCTTGAAGTTTCGAAGGTTGTAGTTTCAGTAGTTGCTTTAGTCAAATTTTCCTCTATTTATAGATGAAGTATTATGCTTGTTAAAGAGAATTACAATACTTTGAATTTTAATCATCTTCAAGTGTGTAGAGCTTGCATTAAATGACTCTGAAGGATTGCATTTAGTTTTCCTTGTCTTGCACTCCAGGGTATTTAATGCGACTGTATTAGGTTGCAGGTTTCAACAGTGTGTTAGGCCACGTGTTGATTGTTTACTGGCTCATTGTTTTACTTCATTCGGGTTATTTTTACAGATTATATTTTGATCCGTTGATAAGACCAACCTCAGATTGAATTTGATCTTTCTTGTACTGCATCTATGTTGAATCATTTACACTTGTTCTTCTTATCTTTTCCAAATAAGTCAATGTAGTATTCTGGTTTCTGTAACCTATTTTTTATGCACTAATACAACATCCTGCTTCAATACTGTATTTTATCCGCTTACAGCCTCTCTATGTTGTATCCTTTTAGCTTACAACAATAGTCTTCTTACTGCTTACAACAGTTATTCTTTTGAACTTTTCGGCTGATGTAACTTGATTTCCTCCATTCTTCACCATATACTAAAGACTCAAAACCTAGTCTAATTTCACTTAAACATTGTGAAAAATGAGGTACTCTAAATTTCTATTACATTTGTGTTTTGTCTCATTAAAATCAAAACCTTAATTTCCTAACACATCCTATGCAGATTTATGAGTCTAATATTTGTGGGAAAGTGTCTTGTAAACCAAACTACAATAACAAAGTTCATTCTTGAAAAAGTGTAAAGTGGATTAGAGAGATTACCCCACCCTTGATCCACTATAAACCAAGTGTATTTATTTATATTTCTATACTGCAACCTTATCTATATCATGCTGCATACTATCGGTCTGCGTATAAGTATTCTTTAAAACTCATACTTTGAAAGATTTTCAAAAGGAACCTTTAGAAAAAAACATTTATTATTTCCACTAGAAAAATTCATTTATAATATTACTTGTTGTGCTACACATAATGCTGTACGCAGAGACTGCTCACAACACTATAAGCTCAAGTAGCATATAACGTACAAAGAAGAAAGTTCAAAGTTTTATAATCTATAAAGGTTCATTCACCCCGCTCTTAACCACTATGCCACTTAGGACCAACTGACTATTTATCAAATCTTCAATCTTTAGGTCTTTAGTTCTCTAGCTCTTCAGGTCTTCAGCTCTTTGACTCTCTTCAGTTCTTCAACTCTCCAGGTCTTCAACCAGGTTCCATCTAAATAGGTGCTTTTAATATTGAACCTAAGTTTCACTTGTGGGTCATCAACAACGGGCCAGATGATAGACTGAACATTAACAGAGACAAGTAGCTTGGGGGAGCATAATCATCATCAAAATCATCGAAAACGTTGTCATCTTTGATAAATCTTTTTTATGAGGGACAGGCCTCATTCTTAACAACTTGTTTCACCTAAAAGCTCTTATTTGGGCAATGACTTTATTGATAAATGATTGAGATCAGAACATTTTTCTTTATCAATCTAGTAGGTCCAAACCTGTGCTTAGCCAACTTGTCTCAACCTATACCAAAGGTAAAAGACAACGTCAGTGAGTAGATTTTGAAAAAGAAGTATCTTTGTAGAATTGCGGTCAATTTGATCAAGAATTTTTTATTGCATGAGTTATATATGAGTATATGCATAAATTAGGATTATAACACCCCAAATTAAAATGTAACTACGTAATGTATAACAAGAATTTTCTATGGCTAATAGGAGACCTAAACAATAATATAAGTTTAAAATCCAAGTTTTGGGCCATAACTTTTATTTAGATAAGAAGAAATTAACTAGGTATAAGTGAAATTTATGGATGGTTAATTTCTCATTCAATTTAGTAAGGGACATTTTTATTAATATATATTCATATAATTAAGTAGTTAACTAGATCATGTAGTGAATAAATATTTATTTAGAAATTAAATGTAAAGGAAAATAAAATGTGATAATATCTACTTGTATTTATATACACATGCAATATATATATATATATCACAAAAACTTATATACCCCGGGAGCACGGATCTAAGATCTGTGCCCCCAACCCGTCCCGCTTCGACCTGATTAGAAAATGGGCCAATATATATATATTTTTTATTTTTTTATTTTCTTTTATTCTCTCATTCAGCGTTGTTCTTCTCATTCTCTTCATTTCTACATCTCTATACAAATACAATTCTTCGCATTCTCTTGCTTTCTATATCTCTTATTCATCTCTTCCTTTCTACATCTCTGTGTAGTTACAGTTCATCTCTCTCTCTTTCTTCCTTTCTATATCTTCTTCCGAAGTTAGAAGCACACAAGTTGATGACTGTGATGATGATGGAGGTGTCGGGATGCACCATTGGAGGTCCATAATACAGTGGATTTTGAAGCAAGCATCGCAGATCTGTCCTTTCTCGAAGAGAACGGTGCCAGCAGATGTGTGTTTTGGAGGGTTTGAGGGCTGGGGTTTTATATGAATGAGGAGAGACATATTTGTAGAGAGACTGTAGATTTTTTATGGTTGTAATTAAATTGATGATGGAATAGGATTTGAAGGAGGCAATTGTGAAGAGATTAGGGTTCCAGGATGATGAATTTAAGATATTAGAGTTTGATTTGAAGGATGCTCAGATAGGAAAATTCGTAGCCTATGAATTTTATATGGAGATTGATGATAAGGTTCTGCCATTTAAGTTGTTATAAGATGTGAATCGATGGGAATATGTGGACTTGCTCATTTTTCAAATAAAGCATCCGAATAAATGGCTAAGCTGAGAAAAACCAAATTGATGATTAGGCACCCGTTCTCATCTCTTCCCAAATGGTTGTCCCGAGAAGCTTTGGATTCAGGATGCTAAGAACATGAGGATCTCATTGCCTATAAGTTCAATTTTTATTAATGTTGGGTCCCAAGGGGTGTCCGAGGTTCAGAGGGGGGTGAATGAACCTTAGTCGATTTTGAAAATCTTTTCAAAATAAACTGTTCTACAAGTTACGAAAACTTGCAGCACCAGTCAGTTACTGCTTATAGCACTGTAAAACAGTGCTGCTTGCTGTAACTTAAGTTTTAAGCGCAACGGAAAAATAAGCTTCTTTTAAGGCACAAGACTGGTTTAAACATGATCGTTTTCAAGATGTTTTATGCATATGATAGATAGAGATATGCAAGATAAAGCGTAAGAGAGAAAGCAATAAAACATCTTATCTTTATAGTGGTTCGAAGGTGGTGTAAGCCTTCTACATCCACTCTACTGCTTCCTCGAGCAGGAACTTTGTTAAGCAAGATTGAATTACAAGACTCTTCCTCACAACCTATCAATTTTACAAAGCAAATGCCAACTAGCGTTCAGAGATCACACAACACTGCAAACTCTAAAGGCCCGCCAACTAGAATCCAGAGATCACACAACACTGCAAATTCTAAAGGCTAACCCATACAGGGTTCCACACTCCCACACAGGGAAGCTGCCTAGCACCTAGACAACTTATACGAACAACAAGGATCTCTCCTATCAATTATTCGATACCTAAACAACCTACGCACACAACTTTAAGGTTAAAAAGAAAAACAAAGTCTTCAACTGGTGCGGAGCAGTCTTGTTCGCTGAAAGCTCATCTGACGTTGTTGACTGCTCCTAGAAGGTTGAGTGGCTTGAACAAGTGGAAGCTAAAAAGCTTTGGATGATATTTGAATTTCCACTCAGCTTGTTCAGCAGCAGCTCTTTCTCCAGTCAGCCACACCTTCTATTTATAGATCTTGGAGTTTCTATCCGTTGAGAAGTATCCGTTGAAGAGAGATACTTCTGCTTCTTCAAAATCAAGCTCTGATCTCCAAGATCTCCTTTGAGGTCACATTAAATGCATCTGAGCTACTTGACCAACGATATGGTTTGCATTTAATGTGACTTGACTCCTCTGGAACTTTTAACGTGGTGATTGCGGCTCGCAGCTTTCTGCAGTGCGTCAGTCCACGTGGCGTCTTCGCATTGGCTCCGTGTCTGCAACTTCAGTCTTCTCTCGAACGGCTCTCTCCCTCGTACTGCATTTATCCTTCCTAGGATTGCTGGATACTTCTTCAGTTGACTGCTTGTTATGAGCATTGTATCCTAGATCTGCTTGCAGCTGTTAGTGCATTTCAGTGTTGCTGTAACATAGGCCATCTTGCAGTACTCCTGTATCTTTTCTTGCAGCAATGTTGCATGCCGTTCCTTCTTTCTTTGCTACGATGATGTAACTGCTTTCTTGCAGTCTTGTTGTATATGAATTCTTGCAGTAGCTTCTTGCAGACTTAGCTTCCTCAGTAACCTCTACTGCTGTAACCTGGATAGGTTCTTGTGAGCTTGCAGTAGCAGCAACATCAACCTCCTTATGGGGTACTCTAGTTGTTCAGCAGTTACCTCAGCTTCTCCTCCATCATCCTCTAAGGGTACTGTCTGAACAGTCACTCCTTCAGAGGTCTTCTTATCCTCAGAGAGTGTTGTCAGAACAACAACCTCTCCTGAGGTCTTCAGCAAGGACTCCGTCTCCTCGGCCAGTCCTCTATTCTCGACAACCTCTGCTGTAAGTATGAGTTCTTGCAGCTCTTGTTGGGTTCTTGCAGCAGCAGCTAGCTTTCTGAATTCTCCTTTCAGAACAGTTTCCTGCTCAGCAACCTGCTCCTTTAACCTAGGCCAACTTTTATCATAGTAGCAACCTAGTTTACTGTTTGCAGCTTCTTGACTCCAGTTTCTTCACAGCTTGCTGCATGCTTCTTCCAGTATCCTGACTCTTCTTCAGCTCAGGATACTTCTACTAGCTTATTGTTCCTTTAGCATGCTAGCCCTTAGAAGTGTTCTTACTTCTTCTAAGGTTGGTTTTCCTTGTATCTTGGAAAACCATTACATGATCTTTCCTTGATCATGTATTGTGGAAACTAGGTATCAATACCTTAAGCAAACTGTTCTTTTCTTCTTGAGTTAGTGATTTGTCTTATCAAGATAACAACTGTAATATCCCAATAATTAACATTATGTTATATTCTTGTGAAATTCAACCAATAAATGTTACGTAATCCAGGTGGAACTGCCTTTTGTTATGTAGCACCCCGAACCAAAATGAAGCATAATTTATTAATTAAATATTCAAACACATGACTTAATAATTATTTGTGTATATTTTGACTGTTTAATTTAATTACGTGCGTTTCAGATACGTGTTTAATGTATGATTTAGACGGATATTTTTTCTAGACATGGAACATAGAATATTTTATACCATTAGAAGCGTATCAGGAAAATGAGAAGATAGAAACGAACTAGGGGTCAATCGGAGACCCGTAGCTCAAATAGAGATGAAAAGGGCAAAAAATGAAGTTTTGGAAAAACAAAAGATATTACGGTGAATAGTAACAGAGATTTTTACATGAATAGTAACTTGGACTTTTCAACCGTGAATAGTAACTTTAGATTTTTCCAGTGAATAGTGTTTTCCGGGATTTCTATAAATAGGGGCGTTTTCTATTCAAAAATCACCATTTTTCCGAACGAGCCGAAAGTGACGAAAACTTATAAGTCTCTCTCTCCTCTCTCTCTTCCCGATTTTCTGCCTCCGGCCGCCGTCGTCGTCGGTGGCCGGAATTTTTCAACTTCATCGGTTTTGGCCAATTTTCGCACATAACGTAGGTTTCGATGAGACGAATCTAGGATAGGTTTCGGAATTCAATTCCGATTTCTCGTTTGCCGGAAAACGGCGAAAAACAGTCTCCAAACCCTAAACCCTAGATTTGTGCCACATTTTCTCTCTCTTCTGTTTTCTCTCTCTCTCCTCCTACTCTCGCCAGAGCAGTCACCGGAGAAGATGCTGGTGGTGTGGTGGAGACGCCAAGGGGGTGGCCACTGTGGACGGCGGTGTTGAAGCTGCAACAGGTTGGTGTGTGTGTAATCATGCATGTGTGTGTGTAGTGTGTGTGTGTGTGTTGTTGCTGTTGTGGGTGGCGCCGGGTGGCACCACCATGTGGAAACTAGTGGTCGGCGTTGGTGATGAACCGACGAGGACTGGGTGGTGGTGGCCGGCGGTAGGTGGCCACTGGCCAAGGCTGTTTGTATGGGTGTATGTTGATACGTATATGCGTATATGCGTGGGTGTATATGTAGTTGCTGGGGGTTTGGGGCTGGGTTTTGGAAGGTTGCCGGCGACGGGAAGTCGCCGGCCGGGGATCTGGGAAGGGTCGTCGGAGACTGGAAGTCGCCGACCGGAGCTGGGCAGAGAGGGAGAGAAGGGTAGGAAGCATGAGGATGTAGGAAGTTTGGTGGCTGTTTTTCGGCACCACTCTTACCGGAATCCGGCAAGGGATGGCCGGAGGTGGTAGCCGGAGGTGCAGGCTTGCCGGCGGACGAGGTGGCGGCGGCGCAGGACGGTGCCGCCGCAGTTGGTAGTGCCGGGAAGTGAGCAGGGCGAGCAGGGCCGACTCTAGGGGTGCTGGGCACATCGGGTGTTGAGGCTGCCGAGAAAACTCGGCAGCTGTCGAGAGAAGCTGTCGAGCTGTCGAGAAAACTCAGCAGCTGCCGAGGAGCGCCTGCCGATGCTGTTAAGAAAACTCAGCAGCTGCCGAGACGCAGCCGAGCTATCGATACACACCGTCGAGAAAACTTGGCAGCTGCCGAGACGTGTGCCGAGGCTGCCGAGAAAACTCAGCAGCTGCCGAGGAACACGCGCGCACGCTAGCCTTGTCGGGTGACGGGTGCGCACGCGATGCCGTATTTTCAATCCGAATCCCATTTTTTCCATCGTACATCTTTATCGAGTCATCGTCGATGAGACATCGTTGACTGGGGTTCGTGGACCCGGTCAAAGTCAACCCTTTGACCAAAATTATCAAAATACCCCCAAACTTAGAATGCTCCGTACGAGCTTGTTTTAACTCCGATTGAGCTCATTCTTTTTCCGTCGTGATCCAAATTTCTTCCTCTATCATCTCAGCCTTTTAGACTGAACTTTCATCATCGTTTCTTCAACTCCAATCTTTAGATCTCTTGATCTGTCGCATCTTTAACGATCGTTTTTCCTCCGGAATCTTTTATCGCTTTAATTATATATTATTAAGGATCTAAGAAACACCGTAATTGTGTAGGCTACTTGTTGGATTGAGCCTTGAGTTATCCGACCTTTGGTACTTGCTACTCACGTGAAAACCACCGAATAAGGTGGGGGTAATTTCTATCTCTTAATCTGTTACAGTTTTCCCTATTAATATGCGTGATTGAGGAATACTAATTGTTGTGAATATATGCCTTGTATATGTGTTCATGATATACTGTGAAAGGACTTCGGTTTACATTGCATGTTCAGAGGGTCTTATGGACCGTAAAAAAACTGTCTCCTACCTCTTCTACCACCTGAAAGGTCTGATGGTCCTGTATATATGCTAGTGGTATTGAGACCGTTTTAGGGGATAAGATGGGAAATCCCACATCCTATGGATGGGTTATGAGATACGTGTCTTGCATATTATATGTTGTGACAACGTGACTGAATGTTACTTTTCCGGTATTTTATATCTGTTAACTGTTATAAAAGGCGAATTTCATCCCCATGAGTGTATTCCATGCACTCATCCCCTATTCTATAATTCACGTTACAAGAGATGATGAGCCTGATGAACCTTAGGTGGAGAGAGGAAGTGCTATACCTGGACTTGTATTTATGAGTTGGTGTCACACAAACATTTTCAAATAATGTTTTTATTTATTCACGTTTTGTAATAATTCTGTCGTGTTTCAGATGTGAGATCCTGATGATATTTTTCGCTGTAAATGTTGAGATTATCGGTTGAAACCGATTGTTGATATGTGAAAATTTCACATCGTCCCTTACTTCTTTTTTTTGTCGTCTCTTACTCCTTTCTTCTATTTATGAAAAATGTCTTTTACCATTTCTTCTTCACGCCCGTGTGAAAACTCTGATATTTTTATGAAAGAAAATGGGGCGTGACAGTGTGGTATCAGAGCAATATTCTTATGATTTTGACCTTGCTCGAACTGGTTTTAAAATGGGAAAGATGTGGTTTTAAAACGTGAATTGGTTTTCGAAAAGAAATAGATAGGCACTATCCTCTCTCTATAGGAGTCTTTCTCTGATTATAAGACTTGCGGAATATGAATGCTTGCCTGCTATGTGATATTTCGCCTTAAACCGATAGCTTTTGAAAGAAGCATTACAGATATAGACATATGATAAGAAACTCGTGTAAATTAAACTTGACAGATGAATAGGATTTACATTGCTGGTAGACATATCATAGAGACTCGAGAGGATAGGCTTCGATATTGTTTTTTACGAGAGTAGGGTGACGAGTGATATATCGGTGGGTGAGCACGTCGCCCGACTTTTACACTGCTAGAGAGAGTTAGGAGGTACGGGAGATAGGATCAGTGGTGTTCAGGCATGTCTGCATATGATCCATATTTTACCATGAGAATGAGAGGTTAGGGCTCGCCTAGCATATCGAGACGAGCTAGTGTTCTCGTTAGTAGATCTCGTGCCCATCTCTGACTTCGGGAACGTGGCGAGGTAGATGCTGGAGCTATGGGGCCAACATGGCCTTCCGACTACTCCCGAATCGGGACCATATGATCCGTCCAGCAGTAGCTCCGAGTCGTCGGATGACGATCCTAAGGAGGATCCAGAGGAGGACAACCAGGTGATAGGTGACCCTAGGAACAGGGCACCAGGATTACCGGGGCCTCAGCCGCCTCTTGCTGTAGTAGTGTAGATGATACGAGAGAATTTTATGATATGTATATATTATGATACAAACGATACTTTATTCTATATGTATATAGTAGTTTTTACATCATAGATAGTGTACATATACCTTTTGTTATGGTGTAGGGCTACCCTTATTAGGCTTCTATGTATATACGCACATGTATTTTCTCGCTTATCTTATGGAGTACATGTTTATGCCTCTTCACGCATATCGCCTTAATTTTCTTACTTATAGTAGTATTATGTTATCTCAACGAATTATACATATATATATCGTAACAGACTTATGTTGAGAGAAAGACCCCGAAAGGAGCAACCACAACCGGCTAATCAGCCAGAGCGAGAGGAGACCGCTAATGTAGGGGACTTGGTTACAGTGCTAAGAGGGTTAGCACAATACTTTGAAGTAAACCAAACCGTCCCACAGCCAGCAAGAACCGACCCGAATCTCATCTATGAGCAATTTCAACGATTTAACCCGCCGACTTTTGATTGGAAGGGGGAGCCAACTGATGCGGAAGAGTGGCTAAGGTCACTTGACCGTTTATTTGGGCACCTAACGTGCTCCTAAGAACAGATGGTCAGCTGTGCGATCTTCCAGCTGACCGATGAAGCGAGTCACTGATGGGACTTGTATGAGCGAACTCTGCTTCCCGCTCAAAGAGAGAGAATGAGGTGGAAAGAGTTCAAAGAAGTGGTTTCCCATCACTTCATCCCTCAATCCTACCGGGATAAGAAGGAAATAAAGTTCCTTCATCTTTAATAGGGAAGCTCGTCGGTGGGAGACTATGAGCGGCGATTTAATCATCTGAGTCGGTATGCCCCATATTTGGTGGATACCGATATCAAGAAGGCCCAAAGATTTGAGAAGGGCCTTCATTCAGAGATTAGCTCGATTCTGGCTGGGCAGGAGATGATGACTTATGCAAGTGTCATCGAGAGAGCCCAAGAGATCGCCTCTCGCTTGGGTTTGGATGTTATACCTCCCAAGAGAGTCTTCCCGGCTCCTGTCAAAAGGAAGTGGACTACCCCGAGCCAGAGCTTTACCCAGAATAAGTTTCCAAGGGCAAGCAATGCTCCACTCCTTCCTACTCCCCGACCTGGGAACCATGCTCTAGATGCAGGAAGATACACTTAGGACCGTGTCAGCAAGACACAAGGAACTGTTTCACCTGTGGGGCACCGGGACACATAGTGGCCAACTGCTGGAGGGCGAGGAATTCACCGGCTACAGCCCCGAACTCAAGGCTGGTGGCAGGCAGAGCGTGAGCATTCGCTCTTACTCGCCCAGAAGCCACTGAGGGAGCCGAGACGATGACAGGTATGTTATTTGTATCTGATATACCTGCTCTCATCCTTTTTGATACTGGAACGATGCATTCCTTCATATCTGTTAACTTCTATAAATTGCTGAAGCATGAGGACGGTAGGATAGTCGCTCAAACCTTAGAAGTTAGCATTTCTTCAGGAAAGACGGTAAGGACAAAACACCTATACCGTCACCTTAAGATTTCTTTCGAAGATAAGATCCTTCTAGCTGATCTTCACGCTTTGGAGATGAAGGATTTTGACATAATCCTAGGAATGGACTGGCTAGAGTCCAATCACGCGGTAATCAAGTGTCGTGCGAGGGAGATCGTCTTTCAAGCACCAGGAGAGCCGGAGTTCACATTCCATAAAACTCGAGTCAAAGTCGACTCAAGGATTATCTCGGCCATGAAAAGAGATTGCAAAGCTTGGTTGGTCAACATGGTGAACTCCGAGAAGGAATTGACTACTATCGAGAAGGTGTCGGTGATAAAGGAATTCATGGATGTATTTCCAGAGGACTTACCTGGTCCTCCACCGGATCGACAGGTGACCTTCGAGATAGATCTTATTCTAGGATCAGCATCGATGTCAAAAGCTCCTTATCAGATGACATCGAAGGAATTACAGGAACTAAAGGTCCAATTACAGGAGCTTTTGGATAAAGGTTTCATCAGACCGAGTGTGTCGTCCTGGGGAGCTCCAGTGCTATTTGTGAAGAAGAAGGATGATAACTTTCGGGTGTGTATCGATTACCGAGAGCTGAACAAGAGGATAATAAAGAACAAGTATCCACTACCTCGGATTGAAGATCTTTTCGATCAATTAAGAGGTGCCAGTGTGTTCTTGAAGATTGATTTAAGGTCTGGATATCACTATATGAAAGTCAAAGACATTGATATATCTAAGATAGCATGCAGAACGAGATATGACCACTATGAGTTTGTAGTAATGTCATTCAGACTGAGTAATGCCCAGCTATCTTTATGGACTTGATGAATCACATCTTCTATTCTTATCTTGATCTCTTTGTCATAGTGTTCATTGATGATATTTTCATCTATTCGTGCGATAGAATGCACCATGAACAACATCTCAGAATCGCACTAGAGGTTTTAAGAAAGGAGAAACTTTATACCAAATTCAAGAAGTGTGAATTCTGGATGGACAAAGTAGGTTTTCTAGGCCATATCGTCTCTTCACATGGGATCGAAGTAGATCCTGAAAAGGTGGAAGCTGTCAGAAAGTGGGAAACTCCAATAAACGTGAAAGAAGTTCAGAGTTTCATCGGCTTGGCTGGATACTACCGAAGGTTTATAGAAGGATTTTTGAAGATTGACACTCCTATGACTCACATGACAAGAAAGGACGTGAAGTTTCAGTGGAGTGAGCAATGTGAGCGTAGTTTCCAGGAACTGAAGAAAAGACTGACAGAAGCACCAGTCTTAATAGTTCCAGACGTAACCAAGGAGTTCGTGATCTACAGTGACGCATCCAAACAGGGTTTGGGGTGTGTTTTGATGCAACAAGGAAAAGTGGTGGCGTATGCATCACGCCAATTGAAGGTTCATAAACAAAACTACCCAACGCATGATCTGGAACTGACAACCGTGGTACACGCCCTCAAGATATGGAGACACTATCTCTATAGTGTGAAGTACGAGATATACACCGACCATAAGAGCCTGAAATACTTCTTTGAGCAAAAAGAGCTCAATATGAGACAAAGAAGATGGTTAGAGTTGGTGAAGGATTATGATATTACAATCCACTACCATCCTGAAAAAGCAAATGTGGTAGCTGATGCCCTTAGTAGGAAAGGAAAGGGAGTGGTGACGTCAATGATCACCGATCAGCACCAACTGATTGAGGAGATGTCAAAGCTAAATCTGGAGATAGTCATGTCTCCGATCAGCATCGAATCCAGGATGACAGCGTTATTCGTAAAACCCACGTTGCGCGACCGAATCGTGGAAGCCTAGAAGAGGGATAACTTCCTAATGAAGATGAAAGCTCTTATGGATAATGGAAGAGCCGAAGGTTTCTCTTTGGCTACAGATGGAGCACTGATCTTCAGAAAAAGAATGTGCGTACCTAAGGATGAAGAATTAAGTGAAGAAATTCTTAAAGAGGCGCATTGCACCCCAATGTTTGCACACCCTGGAGGTACAAAGATGTACCGAGATTTAAGGGTGAATTTTTGGTAGAGAAATATGAAAAGGAGCATAGGGCTGTTTGTCAAGAAATGTCTCGTCTGTCAACAAGTAAAAGCAGAGCATCAATGACCAGCTGGGATGCTAACTCCTTTGGAGATACCAGAATGGAAGTGGGAACACATTGCCATGGATTTCGTGGTTGGTTTGTCGATAACCAAACGAGAGAACCACGCCGTATGGGTAATCGTTGATAGACTAACGAAATCTACCCATTTCTTACCAATCAAGATGACTTTCGGACTGGACAAGTTAGCACGAGTATATCTCGAGGAGATAGTCTGATTGCATGGTGTACCAGTTTCTATTGTATCAGATAGAGATCCACGGTTCACCTCCAGATTCTGGCCAAGCTTGCAAAAGGAGTTAGGGACCAAGCTGTCTTTTAGCACAGCTTTCCATCCACAAACTGACGGACAGTCAGAAAGGACCATACAAATCTTGGAGGATATGTTGCGGGCATGTGTATTAGATTTTCCCGGAAGCTGGAAAGACCACCTGTGTTTGGTGGAGTTTGCTTACAACAACATCTACCAATCCACAATTGGTATGACGCCCTATGAAGCTCTTTACGGAAGAAAATGTCGTTCACCTCTCTACTGGGATGAAGTGGGCGAAAAGAAAATCTTGGGACCCGAATTGGTGGATCAAATGGTCGAGGTGATAAAGAAGATTCGGGAAAGAATACGAGTAGCCCAGGATCGACAAAAAGTTTATGCAAACAAAAGACGAAGGGAGCTGAAATTTGAAGTAGGAGATAAAGTTTTTCTCAAAGTGTCTCCTACTAAAGGGGTCCATCGTTTTGGAAAGAGAGGGAAACTGAAGCCGAGGTACGTGGGACCATTCGTAATTCTAGATCAAGTTGGGGAGGTCGCGTACCGTCTAGCACTGCCGCCGGACTTTGCTAGAGTATACAATATTTTTCACGTGTCTATGCTATGAAAGTATATTTTCGATCCAAACCATATAATCGATCAAGAAGGCATAGAGCTTGAAAAAGATCTGACATATGTGGAAGTCCCGATAGCCATCTTGGATAGAAAGAAACGACAACTAAGGAATCGGGAAATGGCTATAGTGAAGGTCTAGTGGAGCCATCATGGAAAGGAAGAAACAACTTGGGAACTGGAAGACGAAATCCTGAGGAAGTATCCCGACTTACCTTTCCTAGGTACACGTTTATTTTCTTCCTAGGTACGCGTTTAATTTCAAGGACGAAATTCTTTTAAGGGGTAAGGGATGTAGCACCCCGGACCAAAACGAAGCATAATATATTAATTAAATATTTAAACACATGACTTAATAATTATTTGTGTATATTTTGACTGTTTAATTTAATTATGTGCGTTTCAGATATGTGTTTAATGCATGATTTAGACGGATATTTTTCCTAGACATCGAACATAGAATATTTTATACTATTAGAAGCGTATTGGGAAAACGAGAAGATAAAAATGAACTAGGGGTCAATCGGAGACCCGTAGCTCAAACGGCGATGAAAAGGACAAAATACGAAGTTTTGGAAAAACGAAAGATATTACGGTGAATAGTAACGGAGATTTTTACGTGAATAGTAACTTGAACTTTTCCACCGTGAACAGTAACTTTAGATTTTTCTGGTGAATAGTGTTTTTCGGGATTTCTATAAATAGAGGCATTTTCAATTCAAAAATCACCGTTTTTCCAAACGAGCCGAAAAAGACGAAAACTTTTAAGTCTCTCAGTCCTCTCTCTCTTCCCGATTTTTTGCCTTCGGCCGCAGTCACCGTCGGTGGCCGGAATTTTTCAACTTCATCGGTTTCGGCCGATTTTCGCACACGACGTAGGTCTCGATGAGATGAATCTAGGATAGATCTCGGAATTCAATTCTGATTTCTGGTTCACCAAAAAACGATGGAAAATGGTCTCCAAACCCTAAACCCTAGATTTGTGCCACCCTTTCTCTCTCTTCTATTTTCTCTCTCTCTCTCTTCTCCTCCTCTTGCCGAAGCAGTCATCGGAGAAGATGCTGGTGGTGTGGTGGAGATGCCAGGAGGGGTGGCACCACCGTCGGAGCTACAACAGGTTGGTGTGTGTAATCGTGCATGTGTGTGTGTAGTGTGTGTGTGTGTTGTTGCTGTTGTGGGTGGCGCCGCCGTGTGGAAACTGGTAGCCGTCGCTGGTGATGCGCCGACGAGGACTGGGTGGTGGTGGCCGACGGCAGGTAGCCACCGGCCAAGGCTGTTTGTATGGGTGTATGTTGATACGTGTGTGTGTGTATATGCGTGGGTGTATATGTAGCTGTTGGGGGTTTGGGGCTGGGTTTGGAAGGTTGCCGGCAATGGGAAGTCACCGGCCGGGTGTCTGGGAAGGGTCGTCGGTGACTAGAAGTCGTCGGCCGGAGTTGCGCAGAAAGGGAGAGAAGGGTAGGAAGCGTGAGGATGTAGGGAGTTTGGTGGCTGTTTTCCGGCACCACTCTTACCGGAATCCGGTAAAGGATGGCCGGAGGTGGCAGTCGGCGGTGCAGGCTTGCCAGCGGACGAGGTGACGGCGGTTTAGGGGATAAGATGGGAAATTCCCGCACCCTATGGATGGGTTACGAGATACATGTCTTGCATATTATGTGCTGTGACAACGTGACTGAATGTTACTTTTCCGGTATTTTATATCTATTAACTGTTATAAGAGACGAATTTCATCCCTACGAGTGTATTCCATGTACTCACCTCCTATTCTGTAATTCACGTTACAGGAGATGATGAGCCTGATGAACCCTAAGTGGAGAGAGGAAGTGCTATACCTGGACTTGTATTTATGAGTTGGTGTCACACAAACATTTTCAAACAATGTTTTTATTTATTCACATTTGGTAATAATTCTGTACATGTTTCGAATGTGAGATCCTGATGATATTTTCCACTGTGAATGTTGAGATTATCGGTTAAAACCGATTGTTGATATGTGAATGTTTCACATCGTCTCTTACCTCTTTCTTCTATCGTCTCTTACTCCTTTCTTCTGTTTATGAAAAATGTTTTTTTCCATTTCTTCTTCACGCCCGTGTGAAAACTCTGATATTTTTATGAAAGAAAACGGGACGTGACATGTTTTGTTTATTGATGACTATCTTGAAATTGAGTTTCTAGCTTTATAAGTTGGAAAAGGGAAATATGACTGTTGCAGTTGATAAGTAGTTGTCTTTCACTGTTTAGGTGTCACATGAATAGTTTTAAGGTATTACATGTGTTCATTTAAGGTATCATATGATTATCTGAAAGGTATTACACGCATATATATAGGATATTACTCTAAGATATCAAATGAATACCCATAAAGTATCATATGTGTTACTTTAATATATCACATGTGTTACCTTATATATATTAAAAAATATTTGTTATGATTTTGTTTTCTTATGCAAAAGGAAAATGTGTTTGCTTCTGTTTATTTGACTATACTCTTATATGTTAAATGTTTTAATATTACAATATTATATGTATTGATTTAATGTATGACATGTGATACCTTCGAGTATCTGTAGAATACCTTTCAAGTATTATTTTAGTACATTTCAGGTATCACATGTATGCTATTGAGGTATTTACTGAATACCTTTCAGGTATCACATGTATACCTTCGAGGTATCTACTATATACTTTTTAGGTATTAGTTATCTACATTTAATGTGTCAGTTGAATACTTTTAAGTATTTTGATAAACACTTATATTATGATAGTATTATGACTGATAGACATGTTTCTATTTTATTTTGCTGGAAATACATGAAGTCTTTCTTTGTTATAAGAGAGATTTCAATTGTTTCCAATTACCATATGATGAAGCTGCTAAAGATGAAGAATAAAATCAAAAAGAAATAATCTTGTACCTCAAGTCCAGAAATGTTTGAGTCATTATAAAAGTTCTTTTCCGATAAGAAGTTTCCGAATTGCTATCATTTGATTATGAACAATGTTTTCTATTTCTATGTTTGTGTAATTGGATTGAAATAATCTTTTTAATTTCTATGTTCTGGGAATTGGGGTTGATAACAATGTTTATGTTTTATATATTTGGTGATTTTGGGATGATAACAGTGTTTTTATTTGTGGTATATTTGGTAGATTGAATACATATTTTTTTGTAACTATTAAATGTATTATCTTTTAATATTATAGGTCTTAATTAGTTTATATGTAAAATTGTTTCTTTTATAGGTACTAATTCATTAATGAAAAATATTAAATGAAACTGTTAAAGGTATCTGTTATGTCTTTCAATAGTATTGCATTAAGTAAATAAGTAATTAGACAAAGTAATTTTATTTTTGATAACATGTTAATATTGGAATGTAGTACTTGAAGCAAACATAGGTAATTGTTGATACATAAATATTATATATACATAAATGTTATCTATTAGATATATACATAAATGTTATATATATATAATTTTTTAAGATATTAAATGAACGCCTTTAAGGTATTACATATGCGCACATTTAAGGTATTACATATTTATAACCTTTACGGTATTAATGCTTATAGTATAAGATATTACATATACACGTTTAAGGTATTACATGTTTACCTTTAAAAGGTATTGATGCTTATAGTATAAGGTATTACATATGTACACATTTAAGGTATTACATATTTACCTTTTAGGTATTAATGCTTATAGAATAAGATATTACATATGCTCCTTTAAGATATTACATATTTACCTTTAAGGTATTAATGCTTATAGTATAAGGTATTACACATGCATCTTTAAAGTATTACATATTTACCTTTAAGGTATTAATGTTTATAGTATAAGGTATTACATATGTACCTTTAAGGTATTACATGTTTATCTTGAAGGTATTAATACTTACGGCGTGATTGGTATGATGGAATGGGGTGGAAATGGAATCATCATTCTTACCTTTATTTCTTTTCCTTTGATTGGTATGTTTTATAAGTGAGAATGGTGATTCCCGCATGAATTGGTATTACCATGGATGAGAGAATGACCATTCCTTTCTACCCCCATGGTATTACATATTACTGTCTTGAAAAAATGAAAGTTTTATATTAATTTTGACAATTATCATTATTTATTTTATGTTTTCACAAATGAACTTCCGAAAGTTGAATTATTATATAAAATTGCGTAAATAATATTAAATTATTTATAAAATAATATTTAATAATTTAAAATAAATATAAAATAACAATATAAAAAATAGTAAAAAAATAATTAAATACATAATTAGTATAAATATAATTAATAAATATAAAATCTTAAAAACATAATAAAATAATATGAATATTATTTTAATAATACAAATAATTTTAGTTCTGATATAAGATTTATCCATATATATATATTTGTAAATACATATAAATAAGATAAATGAATATTAGTATAGATAATAGGTTATTTAAAAAAATATAAATAAATTTTAACTAAAATATTTTTTTAGAAATATAAAATAAGATATTAAGATTTTAATAATATAAAATCATATAGAATAATTAATAAAAAAATATGACAAATATATTTTTATTATTTAACTACTTTAAGAATATGTAAATAATACAAAAATAGTAAACTAATAATAAAATTAAAAAATATAATATATAAATATAATATATTTTAATATTAGTATAATGATTCATTTTCTTTAAAAAGAATTATTTTTAAATTTATATATGCCAAATATTTTAAATTCAAGTGATATATTGACTATGAATATTAAATAAAATTATAGTGGAAGGTAATTTGGTCAAATAAAGATTGATTTAATATTATACATTTTATTTATAGTTATCAATCGTAAAATATAATTATAATGATTATTTCATTCATTTCCTATTCCTTTGTGATACCAATAACATGAATCAGTATTTTTATATCATTCATTTCTCATCACCATTCCATTATTGAGTTCATTCCATTCCCACCTAATTTCATTCCATCATACCAATCATACCGTTATAGTAGTAGGTCTTACATAGTGCACCTTTAAAATATTACATATTTACCTTTAAGGTATTAATGCTTATAGTATAAGGTATTACATATTTATCTTTTAAGGTATTAATGTTTATAATATAAGGTATTACACATGCACCGTTAAGGTATTACATATTTATCTTTAAGGTATTAATGCGTATAGTATAAGGTATTACATATACACATATTTAAGGTATTACATACTTACCTTTTAAGGTATTAATGCTTATAATTTAAGGTATTACATATTTACCTTTAAGGTACTACAATGTAACAGAAATATTTGTATAACTTGGGCAATTATCACAACATAATCTTCAACAACTAAATGAAATATAACTTGGTTCTGCATTTGAGTATGAAATTTTATTTGCTTCAATCTGATCCTCCAAAAAATATTCAATACGAAAATGAGAGATCTGTAATTAAGACTTCTAATTTTCAATAAAGAAGAAAAACTATCTCATAGTACAAATAAAACTCTAATCTTCAGGTATAAAAGAAGAGACTCTTTGCAGTATCCTTAAGGCTACCAATAAAATATTGCTTCAACACCTCCAAGCCAATTGTTTTCTCTGTCTTTCCATACTTTCTCTCTGGTTTCTTGACTCCATATTTTGTCTCAGCAACAGATGCACCATTTTGAACATTAGAAGGACCACAATCATTCTGATAATCTGATAATGAAACAGGTGAATTGTAGGGGCTACACTATGAACCACTCTCTCTTTATCTCTCTCTCTCTCTACAAATCCTACATCAGACAACCCCTTCAATATGGATTCTAAGCTTCATCGTCCTCTTTCCCTCACTCCCACCGTCAACCACCACTCTTACCTCTTCCGGCCATCCATCTTCGTCTTAGCTTCTCCGCCTCGTTGCTGTTAATAAAAACTATAACAACCCCCCAAAGAAATCAAAATCTCCATCCAAGGCTCCCAAAAAAACAGATAAGAAAATTGAGGAGAATAAAGTGAGGTTGTATCCACGATGAAGAAGATAATGATGAGCTGAAATCACGAAGAAGAAGAAGAAGAAAGGAGAAGAAGAAGAAGATGATGAGGAAATGAAGAAAAAGAGTCGCTACAATCTGCTTTGCCCTAATTAGATTAATTAAAAATTAAAAATACATATATATATATTTATTGGATGGGGGTCGGGTTGGGGGCACGAATCTAAGATCCGTGCCCTAGAGATACATAAAGGTCGCCCTATATATATATATGTTTTAATACTTAAAAGAAATGGGGAATAAAGTAAATAAATGGAGGGACTAAAGACACCCCATCAATTTCTAAGTCCATCTCAATTTAAATATTTTTCAATTAAAAAAATTAAAATATTAAAAAATACTCATATTACCCTTTATCCTTTTTTTAAACCCTATCCCTCTTTAGCTACTTATATATTTTTTAATTCTTTGATGTTGTTTCTATAATTGTTTTGAGGAATTGAATGCAAAATTGATGTTAAGATATTTCTGTTAGATTTTGATGAGACAAAATAGTGATATAATAGGGATTTGGAGTACCCCATTTTTCCATGATGTTTATATAGAAACTTAGTTTTTCTTAAGTTTCAATCTGAGTTGAATTCAGGAGTGTCGTGGAATTCAGCAAGAAGGAAGTTACTGATAGCAAGTGAATTTAGAAAGGAATCGTTATCGGATACTACATTCAGAAAGCAGTAAAACAGCTATATATAGAAGAAGAGTTGACTGGAAGATCAAAGCAAGAGCAAAGAAGATCAAGGAATTTGAAATTCAAATTAAGTGTGTCTCTTTTCAATGGGCACATTTCCTACAACTATATATAGAGAAAGAGTTGACTGGAGAAACCACTACAATACTGATTTTTGAATTCTCTCTAGCAAGAACAAACACTCAAGTTTCTCTCAAGTATTCAGTCACTTAACCTCACTGTGAAATAGCTATGCCTTCGAGTTTTACAAGAACTTCAGAGTTATCAAGGTTGTCTTCAAAGCACCAATTGAAGACCTCATATAATTTTAACATTTGTGTTGTATGCTAGGTTGTTTTATTTGACATCCTTAGTGGAAAAGATTTAGATCCTCACTAAGTGTTAGTCTTAAGCGTGTTAAGGCTCTAACTCTGTGTGAGTTTGTAGAACCCTGTGTGGGTCAGCCTAAGGATCCTTGTGATTCCCGTAGGTGATAGCTTGCTAAGGTAATAGATTGTTTAGATAAGTCTTGTAAATCAATCTTACCTAATGAAGTTCCTCCTTGAAGAAGGAGTAGAGAAGACGTAGAAGGATTACACCACATTCGAACCTCTATAAACCCATTTGTGTGTTTACTTATTGTTTTATCGTATCTGTGCTGCATTATTTATTTGCTCATACTGCATTTTAAAGTTTGAGAAAAGCATACTTCAAAAAGAGAAACCGTTTTACAAAAAGGAAACTCTATCTATTTTCCGCTGCATTAAGGAACTCTGAAATAGTAAGCTGAATCAGCATTACGCCCAGCTTACTGATTCTGTGTTGATTGTTGTATTCTGAATTAGAATATAGCGGCGAATGTTCAGAAAGATTTGAAAAGGTAAAATTTGATAGAGGTTCATTCACCCCCCTTTAAACCTTTGAACCACTTAGCACCAACAATTGATTACGGGCATCTTACGAATTAGTCAAATGTATGAAAATCGTATAAAAATTGAATGAAAAAACTTAAGAAAATCTATCAAACTCAACCATCCCTGTTCGGACCTGGTTATTCGAACACGTAGGAGAACGTTCGGCCAACTAGTGCTAAACGGGGATGGTTGGGTTTGATCGATTTTTTTGCGTTCTTTCTTAGTATTTTTTATGTTAAATCTTTTAATTTTTTGAAGAATGTAATGCCAACATAATGATGAACATTCTACGGATTTGTTAAATGTGTGAAAATCGTAGAAAAAAAATATAAAAATGATCGAACCTGAGTAGTTTCGTTCGGCCATGGTTGGCCAAACAGTAGAAGCACGTTCGACCACCTTGGCCAAACATGGAGAAGTATGTTCGACTATAATGGCCGAACAGAACTAGTAGAATAAAACCTAAGGATAAAATTAGTATTATTTATTTTTTAATAGTTTTGAATTGAAAAATATGAATTGGGGTGGGTTTAGAAAAGGGTGGGGTGTCTTTGGTCCACCCTACATAAATAAACAAATGAGGGTTTATTTAAAGAGACCAATCCACATAAATAATTATTTAAAGAGACCTTCTTTATAAATCTTTAGGTAAATAGCCTTTGACTCAAAATAAGGTAAATTTTTAAATAAGAAGAAATTGGGGGAGTTTTTAATAACTATGAATAAGTTTTATTTGCCCAAAAGAAACCCCCACCAAACTAAGAACACGATCGTTTGTAGAGAATTTTTTTGATCACTCTCGTATTTCCTTTCACTTTTGAAAACTGATCAATCCCATTGATGTTGATTCCTGAGTTTGACACTCTCATTTTCTTTAATTTTTGAAAATTTAAGGGTATATTGATGATCTCAATCTCAAAAAAAGGAGACACGTTGCAAGGGTTCAATTGAAAACTGATCAATCCAATTGATGTCGATTCCTGAGTTTGACACTCAGTTTCTTTACTTTCTGAATTTTTTTGGGTACATTGATGATCTCAATCTCAAAAAAAGGAGGCACATTGCAAGGGTTACATTGAAAAACTTCTCTTTGGAAAAAAGGTATGCTTTGTGACTATACAAACATGGGTATGCTTTTGTGATTATAAAATCCTACTATGCAATTATAGAACACAAATTTTTGATGAAATCATTATTTTTTTTTTGTATACTGTCATAACAAATCTTTTATTGTTATATTTAATTCGTAACGACACTGTGTCGTTATCATGCTTCTGAATTTTATGAAAAACAATCATATTATATTTCTATTGTATTCAAGAATTTGTGTCATTTTTTTGTTATAAGACTCTCTTCCTAGTCTAAATTTTTCATAACGACATGTAACTTTGTCATAACGGCTTTAAGGATATTATTGTTGGAACCGACGGATCGCCGGCCCTATGCAATTGGAATCGGGATCCATAAACAGTATGACAACGCACAGCGGAAAAGAAGTCATACCTTTTTTAGAGACTGGTAAAGACAAATGGAGTTAGACCTCTCGATCTTTTGCTGTATTCCTAGCCCTTTCTTTGGACGTCGTGTGGGCGACGATCCTCCAATGACTCAGCAGTCTCACCTCCTTTCTCTTTCTTGCAATTCTGTCTTTTGATTTACGCATGAGATTGAGAGTCATAGGAGGCCGACTGATATTTTAGGTTATATATAGGCTACAACAAGGACCTAGATGAGGAATTAGGGTTGGGCCTCTTGATGGGCTTAGGCATCCTGTGTTCAGCCCGAACACCCAACTTAAGTCCATCAATTATAACTCGATCCACTAAGGAGTTATAATTGAACTACCGCCCTAATCTCATATTACAATATGGGCTTCTTCTTATTATGTACATGTTTATTTTCCTGTGTTTAAGATATCGAATGTTCGTAAATTAAATAAGTTACTGACAACTTAATTAATTTACATCTAATTCCAAGAGTAGTACCACTCATCTTTATTATCATGCCGGACTAAATCCACCTGCCGGGTTTACATGATAATCCTTATGAGCTCCTCAAGGGGACATCATCATCCTAAACAATTAGGACACGGATTCCTTCTATAATCAATTGCACACCATGTAAACACTATTATCTCTCAATTCACCGAGCTTATTGATTTATGAATAAACCTCACCTATTGACAAATTAAAAAAACAAACATTGAGTACACATGCCTGTTATTATAAACGGATTAAGAAGATGCACATCCATAATAATTGAGATCTTGTTCTTTTATATAGTCAGTACAAATCGAACAACCTCAAATAGTCCTGCTCAATACACACAAAATGTACTAGTGTAACTTTATAGTCAAGATAGACTAATACAAAATTACACTACAACCGTTCCAATGGTTTGTCCAAATCCATCTTGGTTGTGAGCTACTATTTATAATTTATAAGGAATTGATAGCATGATCTTTTGTGTGGCACCACACACCATGTTATCTACAATATAGATTAATTTGGAAAATTGCATTAACATATATAACAAATATAAAATGCAAACATTTGACCATAATGAATCTCATATCAAAAAGATGTTCATACAAAAGGTAGGCTTATAGTATACATCCTAACAATCTCCCACTTATACTAGAAGACTATGCTGCCATAAGCACTGCCATACATCTGATTCTCATCCCTTTAACATGCCCATCAAAAGCTTTCGTTGGAAGGGCCTTTATGAAAGAATCTGCTAGGTTATCCGCTGATGCAATTTTGGCGACAACAACTTTTCCTTGTTTTACGATGTCTCGTATCAGGTGGTACTTGCGCTCAATGTGTTTACTTGCTTTATGGGCTCGTGGTTCCTTCGAGTTTGCTACTGCACCACTGTTATCATAAAAAATTGTGATAGCTTTGGGTAAACCAGGAATCACTTCTAAGTCCATCAAGAAGTTTCTGAGCTATACAGTTTCTTTGGCTGCCTCAGAGGCTGCCACATACTCAGCTTCCATGGTGGAGTCTGAAACACATTTCTGCTTAACACTCCTTTATACTATGGCTCCACCTCCCAAGGTAAACACATAACCCAAGGTAGATTTACTATTGTCCCTATCTGATTGGAAATCAGAATTCGTGTAACCCACAGGAAGCAAATCATCTGTCTGGTAAACCATCATATAATTTCTAGTTCTTTTCAGGTATTTTAAAATATGCTTTACCGCAGTCCAATGTCCTTGCCCTGGGTTACTTTGAAATATGCTAACCATGCCCACGGCAAAGCAGATATCAGGTCTTGTATATAGCATCGCATATATTAGGCTTCCTACAGCCGAAGCATAAGAAACTACCTTCATTTCCTCTATCTCATTTGATGTCTTAGGACACATCTCTTTAGATAAAGGTACTCCATGTCGAAAAGGTAGAAAACATTTCTTGAAGTTTTGCATGCTAAAACGAGCTAGGATAGTATCAATGACGAAGCTTGAGATAAGCACAACATCCTTTTCTTGCGATCCCTTATAACTTTGATCCCAAGAATATGTCCAACTTCTCCCAAGTCCTTCATATCAAACTGCTTGGATAGTCATACCTTTACGTCTGATAACACTTTGACATTGTTGCCAATGAGCAAGATGTCATCTACGTATAGTATAAGAAATACCCTCATGTTTCTGTCACTCTTCTTGTATACACAAGACTCATCCGGACATTGAATGAATCCATAAGACTGGATTACCTCATCAAAATGGATGTTCCAAGATCTTGATGCTTGTTTCAGTCCATAAATGGATCGATTACGCTTACACATAAGATGTTCTTTGCCCTTTGCAATGAATCTTTCTGGTTGCTTCATATAGATGTTTTCTTCAAGACTACCGTTAAGGAAAACTGTCTTGACATCCATCTACCAAACCTCATAATTTATATGAGCAGCAATAGACAAAACAATCCGGATAGACTTGAGCATGGCTACTGGTGAAAAGGTTTCCTTATAATTGATCCCTTCTTTTTGAGTATATCCCTTCGCAACAAGCCTCGCTTTAAAATTTTCCACTTTTCCATCTGATCATCATTTTCTTTTGTAGACCCACTTACATCTAATAGCTTTTACACCATTTGGTGGTTCTACAAGCTCATAGACTTGATTAGAATCCATAGATTCTATCTCAGAATTCATAGTTTTTTGCCAAGATACTGCATCTTTATCTTGGAGTGCCTCTTCATAAGTCCAAGGATCAAATTCATGTTCACCAGATACTAAGTCCGAAAACTCTCCCAAAAACATGAATCTATTAGGTTGTCTAACAACCCTCCCACTACGACGAGACACTAGTGGTAATTGTGTATCATTTGTGATGCAGGTGCGGACTGCTGTGGTATCTCATCTTGTACCATTGGTACTAAGATAGGAGTTTCCCCTCTGATTCCCTCCAAAACAATTTTACTCATGGGTTTGTTGTTCATTACATAGTTCTCTTCTAAGAATCGGGCATTTGTGCTAACAATGACTTTCTGATCTTTAGGACTATAAAATAAACCACCTTTCGTTCTCTAGGATAGCCCACAAATAGGTGAACATCCGTACGAGATTCCAACTTATCAGTATCTCCCTTCAGCACATGTGCTAGACTACCCCAAATGTGAATGTGTTTCAGACTAGGCTTACGCCCATTCCATAATTCTGTGGGAGTAGAGGGTACTGTTTTAGAAGGTATTAAGTTCAGAATGTACGCCGTCATTTCCAAGGCATACCCCCAAAATGAATTCGATAATTCCGAATAACTCATCATCCATCTAACCATTTCCATGAGAGTCCTATTCCTTCGTTTTGTCACACCGTTCTATTGGGGTGTACCAGGTGCAGACAATTGGGATTGAATCCCAGTCTTTGATAAGTAACTCCTAAACTCTCCTAAGAGGTACTTGCCACCATGATTAGATCGTAGTGTTTTGATACATTTACCATGATGTTTCTCCACATCAGTCTTGTATTCTTTGAATTTATCAAAGCACTTAGACTTCGGCGCATCAAGTAAATGTAGTTATATCTCGAATAATCATCTATAAAAGAGACAATATATTCAAAACCACCTCTTGCCTGGATAGTTATAGGACCACACAAATCAGAATGAACCAATTCCAACACTTCTTTGGCTCTATACCCCTTGGCTTTAAAAGGTCTCTTGATCATTTTTTATTCCAAGCAAGACTCGCAGGTCGGATAGTTTTCCACTTCCAATGAACTCAAAGGTCCATCGGCTATCAACCTTTGAAATCCTACTCAAGTTAATATGACCTAACCTTAGATGCCAAAGATATGTTTGGTTTATTTTGGAAGGCTCTTTTCTCTTATTTGAGTTAGAAGATGTGTTATGTATTTCCATTTGTTGCATCGTCGGAGTTGTTGGATTAAGAGTATATAAATTGCCAACCAACGTATCAGAACAGATAATAACCCTATTTTTCTTGACAACAACTTTTCCATCAAAAGAAACAGAATATCCATCCAAAAATAATTTAGAAACTGAAATCAAGTTCTTTCTAAAATGCGGTACGTAAAGATAATTCCTCAAAACCAAAGTCTTGTTCCTATCAAAAGATAAATAAACATCTCCCACTGCAACAGCCGCCACTTTTCGTAGTGTTGCCCATGTAGATGGTAATCTTACCCTCACTAAGTCGCTTGGTTTCCTGGAACCCCTGCAAAGAATTGCAGACATGATCAGTGGCTCCCGTATCTACACACCAGGTACCGGTAGATAAAACCGCTAAATATGTTTCAATAATTAGTGAATAAGATGTACCTTCTTTGTTCTCCTTTTTATGGGGACAATCCACCTTCCAATGTCCAGGCTGCTTGCATGAGATGCACTTGCCCTTTGGTTTCTTCACGCCACCTTGTGACCCAGCTTGCTTAGGTCCACTCGCTTTCTTTGCCGAACCATCTTGTTTCTTCTTCTTCTTCATTTCGCCTTTCGGTTTAGAAGCAGAAACATTTTCAGTAATGTAAGCTTGAGAACTTTGACGAAGTATCCCTTCTGCCGCTTGGAGTTCTGTCAGAAGTTCTACCATCGAATACAACCTCTTGTTCATGTTGTAGTTCAAGTGGAACTGCTCAAAACTCTTGGGTAGGGTTTGGAGAACGATATCGACCTGGGTTTCCCCATCGATTTCAGCTCCAAGGACCTCCATCTCATTCAAGTGAGACATCATCTTGAGGACATGATCCCTTATGGGTGTCCCCTTAGGCATGTTGGTCGTCATCAAGTTTCTCATGGCCTCCTGTTTGGCAGCCCGACTCTGGTGTCCGAAGAGTTCCTTGAGATTGAGCATCATGTCATAAGCAGTAGTCATGGTCTGATGCTGATATTGCAACACATTTGACATGGAAGCCAAAATGTAACACCGCGCCATCTCATCTGCCTTGATCCACTTCCTATAACTCTTTTTCTCCTTTTCACTAGAGTTATCATCAGGCTTTTCAAGACAGACCTCAGAGAGTACAAACTTAGACTCTTCAGCAGTCAAGACAATATCCAGGTTCCATTTCCAATTAATATAATTAGGATCAGTAAGTTTTTTTTCTTTAAGTATAACAATAAGAGGATTGAAAGCCATAGATAAAACCTGAGAATCACATAAATAAACACAGGTCAAAACATAAGAATTTAAAACAATATTGTTTCCCTCAAACAATATAATTAAATTCACCAACACTCAAATCACCATGAATTTCGCATGCCACGATAGTGTGGACGTATACTAATTCATACATTTATAAGAGGAGGTTTTACCCATTAATTTCATTATCTTGTCAACCAAAATGACAAATAAAATTAATAGTTGGTTTATCTTCAGCCATACAAACAACAACAGTTACTCCGATGGGGAGGATACTATCATATGCACCTAAGTGTATACCATTACTTAATACTAAGTCCATTATCTAGGATTGTGCCTCTTCAGATGGAGAATATTACACGCTCCTAAATAATTTCCTATAATTATCCATAAAGGAAGTTTGATCCAATGATCCACAAACAAACTCATCCGATATGGAAGAAGACACTTAAAGCCAACGTAGAAGTTTAAATGCATCACTTACAAACCAGTAATGGAGGCTATGGGACTTATTCGAAATAATCCCTCTCCCACTTAGTTATTTATCATGAGGGATTTTAACATGCATATCACATAAAACATATAACATCATGCATAACATAACAACATATAAACAACGACAATAACTATGGAAAACGATAAATTCCAACTATTGTGGCCTTATTATATAGCCGCTGTTCTTGAATGTCCACCATCGGCGTGTTAGGACGGGGATCAACTCAGATCCTTCTCAGCCGCGCCTCCGAACGTCAAAATACGCCACACACAGCAAATGACCAGGTCGTAACTGAACAAAAACGATCCTATACAGAATCTTGATCGAACAGTAAAATACATCCATTAATCCTATTCTAGATCGAACAGTAAATTATATCCATCAATCCTATTCTAGATCAAACAAAAAAAGAACCTACACGACAAACCGCCATGTTTAATCTATTACAATCACGTACCAACCCAAAATCAAAACAACCTCGACAGGTTCGAGGGTTTAAATCATACATAACATACATACAGGCCATAATAGTTGGACTTAGGATACCTGCAACCACTGAGTTATCCTATCGCATATACTACTATTATCCAGCCATATAAAACATATGAACAACACATGATACATAATAAAAATAATCGATCCAATCATACAGAACCAGAAAACCTTGGCTCTAATACCAATTATTGGAACCGACGGATCGCCGGCCCTATACAATCGGAATCGAGATCGAGATCGAGATCCATAAATAGTATGACAACGCGCAGCGAAAAAGAAGTCATACCTTTCTTAGAGACTGATGAAGATGAACAGAGTTAGACCTCTCGATCTTCTGTTGTATTCCTAGCCCTTTTTTTGGACGTCGTGTGGGCGACGATCCTCAAAAGACTCAGCAGTCTCACCTCTTTTCTCTTTCTCACGATTCTATCTTTTGACTTACGCGTGAGATTGAGAGTTATAAGAGGCCGGCTGATATTTTAGGTTATATATAGGCTACAACAGGGACCTAGAGGAGAAATTATGGTTGGGCCTCCTGATGGGCTTAGGCATCCTGTGTTTAACCCGAACACCTAGCTTAAGTCCATCAATTATAACTCGGTCCACTAAGGAGTTATAATTAAACTACCGCCCTAATCCCATATTACAATATGGGCTCCTCCTTATTATGTACACGTTTATTTCCCCGTGTTTAAGATATCGAATGTCTGTAAATTAAATAAGATTACTGAAACATCAGATGTTCGGGTTGATAATAATATTAGTGTGAGTAATTGTGAAGAATTGTATATATCCATGGATGCTCTAAATTTGACTGTTGATTTAGTACCCATTCAACCTAGATCATCAACAAGAATTCCTGAGAAAGAAGATGTACAATTTAAGCAAATTTTCTCATCCAAGAGGGCTTTGATATTAAAGATGCAACTTCTGTCTTTGAGAGGTCATTTTGAGTTTAAGGTGAAGAGATCAACCAAGACTCTTTATTCTATCACTTGTCTTGATGAAAGATGCAATTAGATGTTGAGAGCCACGAAGATGAAAGGGTCTGATATGTTTGAAATTCAGAAGTATGTTGTCTTTCACACATGTTCAATGAGTGTCCGAGGTAGAGATCACAAACATGTTACATATTCAATGATTGGGTCTCACATCAGTGCTAAGTTCGAAGATCCTACCTTAATATATAATCCAAGAAACATTATCAACGACATTCGTCATGAGTTTGATATAACCATAAGTTACACCAAGGCTTTCATAGCTAAAGATTATACAGTATCTCGAGTACGAGGGACTTCAAATGAAAGTTATACTGCCTTGGATTCTTATTACCATGTTTTGAAGGAAAGAAATCCTGGTACATCAACATTCATTGAAACATGGGATTACAAATGCTTCAAGTATTTTTTCATGGCCTTAGGTTCGAGCATACATGGATTTCAAACTTCACATAGACGGGTAATTTCCGTTGATGGTACATTTCTAACAAACAAATATAGAGGTACTCTGCTTGTTGCCATGTGTCAAGATGCGAATTTGTAAATTTATCCTCTTGCATGGGCTAGCTATAGTTGACTCTGAAAATGAAGTTTCATGGATTTGGTTCTTTCGTATGTTGAATGATCAAATAACTGAAGATTCGGATGAGGTTGTAATTATATCTGATCATGGTAAAAGTATTCCTACTGCTTTTTCGAAAGTGTATAGTTTAGCCCATCATGTACACTGCATATGGCACTTGCAAAATAATTTAAAGAAAATTTTTCCAAGATCAGATTTTGGAACATTATTTTGGAGAACAATAGAAACTTACAATGTGATGGATTTTGAGAAAAATATGACTGCTCTTTGTGGGTTGCATGAAGGAGTTAGAAACTATCTTGAAGTAGAGGTTGGAGGTGTTAGTGTCTAGAGTAGAGCTCATAGTAAAGGCATACACTATAATATTATGATGACCAACAATGCAGAATTCTTGAACTCAGCTTTGAAAAATGCTCGTGATTTTCCTATCATGGGTTTGATTGAACAAATTAGAGCGATGTTGTAAAGATGGTATCATGAGAGACATATTTTTGTAAAAAACTGTAGTAGTTATCTCACACCACAGATGAAGAAGAAAATGTGCAAGGTGTACAATGAGTCTCATGGCATGAAGGTTGTTCCAATTTCTCCCAAAGAATTTGAAGTAAGTAATGATTTCGATGCAAATATTGTTAATTTGGAAGGTTTGATATGCACATGTAGACAGTTTGATTTGGAAAATTTTCCTTGTGCGCGCACATGCTATTGTTGTTTGTAAATATGATGGATGTGATGCATATAAGTTGTGCTCCACCTTTTATACAACATCTTATTGGAGGAACTCCTATTCTAAACTTGTGTACCCATTACCTGCTCAAGATGACTAGCAAATTCCGAAAAATATTAGTTTTAAAGGTGTGTTGTGTCCATCAATGAAGCGACCAAGTGGACGACCATCAAAGCAAAAGAAAAAGTCTTCCAGAGAGTTACACAAGTGCAACAAAAAAAACAAGTCCACCAAAGTAAGAAAGTGCAATAGATGCTCCAACATGGGCCACTACCACAATACATGTACCAATCCCTTGCCTTAGATCAGAAGTTGAACAAGATATATTGATGACTCTTTATATATATACTTTGAATATCTTATGAAAAATTGAATAGGATTTCTGGATAGTTTATCATATTTTGTTTGATTTGAGCCCTTCAGGTTTTGAAGGTTTCGACTCTCTTTATGTGGTTTTGTGATGATGGGATGCAGTGGAATTTGATCTTTCTTTGTTCTTGATATTGATAATAGCATGAAGTGATATTCTTATTCATTATCACTTTTTCCGCCCAATTATTATTCATATAAGCATTGTTTTAGTTGGTCATTTGTTACATTCAACATGAAAGTATTAATGATATGCTGATTGTAGTTTGTATGTGCATCTTTTTATGATCATTTTGTAACCATTACATAATGAAGTATGCTCAAAAGTAAATAAATGAATAAAACAAGAAAATGACACTCTGTATCCATACATGATCCTTTTATAACCATTACATAATGAAGTGTGCTCAAAAGTAAATAAATGAATAAAACATGAAAATGGCACTCTGCATCATTTTATGATCTTTTTATCAACTTTAAAATTTTTGAGGTTATTTCGCAAGGCAGTTGTTGATTTTGAGTTATTTTTTGATATAACGCTATATGTTTCGTTATAATGATACTCTTATCATTATTGATCTTTTTATCAACTTTAAAATTTTTGAGGTTATTTCGCAAGGCAGTTGTTGATTTTGAGTTATTTTTTGATGTAACGCTATATGTTTCGTTATAATGATACTCTTATCATTACTGAGTTCTTGAGTGAATTTTGAACTGAAATTTGCCATTAATTCCTCGAGTACATATGCAAGATGTTTTTGAGATTATTCCACAAGATGATTTTCGATTTTGAGTTTCTTTTCGATATAACACTATGTGTTTCGTTATAACGCTACTCTTATTGTTATTAAGTTCTCGAGTGAATTTTGAGCTGAAATTTACCATTAATTCATCGAGTACATATTTGAATTGATTTATGTTAAGTATAGATGAATTGTTAATATAAAATTGTTGTTCTTGATAGATCTCAACAATTTATTTCATACGTCAGTAAGTAGAAGAATTGACTATAAGAGTAGGAAAATAAAATACAAGATTACTTACTTTTGAATTTCTTTTCATACAAGACCTAATAAAATCAACTTATGTCAACTCTAAGATGTTTATGAGATTATTCCGCAAGACAGTTGTTGATTTCGAGTTATTTTTTGATATAACGCTATATGTTTCGTTATAACGCTACTCTTATCAGTATTCAGTTCTTGAGTGAATTTGAGGGATATTTCTATAATTCGTTTGGACCCTCTTATTTTCCAAATAAGTTAGTGGATCATACGTCAACAAATGAAGAGGTCCAATTTTAAAATAAAATAAAATAAAATAAATATAAAATAAAAAAATCTTAAACGACCTGGCCGGGCGGCCGGAAAGACGGTCCTAGTCGATCGAACTGGAAAGGACAAAGGAGCACAGCGCGCCACCCGGCCAGGCTCCTCCAAACCTGGGTGCGCGAGAAGAATCTGAAGACGCGTCACCCCTCCGTGTGACTCGGACCGAGTGGCGTCCATTGTATTAGCAGGGGGCAAAACACGCGACCTGACCGGGTTACCCATCATCTGGCCCAGGTTGAGCATCCAAAAATAAGTTTTTTTTTTTCATTTTTTTTATTTTTACCACTTTCACCCTTATTTCTTTCCCAAATTCATCTCTACACTTAAACCCTAATATCTCAACTCACAAATTGTACCATAACATCTTGGTCTCCTATTTTTTCAGGATAGTTGATTGGTGAATTGTGTAATTGGTTGGTGAATCGATGATCGCTTGATAATGAACTTAAAAGAATATTTTGTGCTAATTTGAGAATATTTGGCATGAATCTCCTATGTCTTCTAAAATTATATGATGCTTGTTTGTTTTTGAAGAAAATGCTCAAGTCTGAAAGCAAAATGATCATCATTATGTCCCATGCATGAATTTTTTTTTCATTGTTCGGGGACGAACAATAGTCATTTAAAAGAACATAACATATTTTAGATACAAAATTATGTCATTTTTCATTTTCATTTGATCATCATGCTAATTATCCCAAATTTACAATAGTTATCACCTAACCAGTTCAATCTAGAAATACAAAAAATGGATTAGAAATATCAAAAAGGGCTGAACTTAGATATATATTTCTTCTGGATGATCCCATGAATATTTAAGCTGCACAAAATCATGACATTTGTTAGTTCTTTAGTCTCCAACCTTTTCATTGAATTAAATTTTCATAACATATTTAATAATTTAAAAGAATTACCTAAAGATCAAAATGTTGTACAAAGATTTCAGCTGCAAGTTTTCTTCTCTAATCTTTCATGTGATTAGAGTGAATGTGACCAACAACTTTTCCAAGCATAAAAAATTCAATATACTTTAAGGTAAACATGTCACAATCATTTCTACAATAAAAGAGGTGTTAGTTTAATATAAGCATATGATTTAATAACAAATAAAATGCTTTTCAAAATGCTTACCCATTTTCCTATTTCGGACATGCCACATTGATTATATCAAATTTTTTGATCCCATTACACTTGTCTAATCTCGTATATATCAACTAGGGAATAATTATTGCCAATGGATCGATCGCTACACGCCTAACATAGATCGATATGCTATCATATACTTCAATTTTTCACTTTTTTACATCTTCTCTCACAACAATCCAGTGATGTGATATGCAACAAGGAATATAGAAGAATCTGCATCCCTTCCAAGGTTTACCTAAAGTTGGTGAAGATCCATTGACATATCTAACCAAATATTTCACACAATTCTCTTTCTTATCAGTGAACAACATTTTATATAATCCTCCCATAGTGGTTTTTATCCTTTAGGAACCTTAGCAATTAGTTCATTAACCTCCATCATAAGCACATAAAATTGAGTATCTAGGATGCATGACTGTTGGCAAAAAAGTTTGGGGAGATGTGCACTCGTTCTCTTATTTGGTACAACGCAAGATCAATATGGTGTAGAATAAATCAATATTAAAATCAATGTTCTAATTATGCATATAAGTATTTCATACAGTAAACTTATATCGTCCATAAGCCATTGATCATCTACAAGATCATGAAAAAACTTTCTTCCAACATTATAAAGTGTTGTAGACACTTCATCACTGCATTCATAAATTTACATAATATATATTTAAATAAAGGATCATCTTAAACTAAGATAACATACTTATATCATTTGAGATAGTTAAACATAAAAACTTTGGATTACCTTTCACCAGCCTATTCCATCAATCTATCAAGATCAACATTTTTTGTTTCATCCAAAACTCTATAAGGATCAAATTATTTCTCATTGACCAATTTTTTGACATTTTAAAGGATTTGTCAAAGGTGTGAACGACGACTTCAATGAGGGCCCAGGTCTATGTTTTCGCTTGCCACACCCTAAAGGTGACTGCTCATGAATCACATCTAATTATGACAATCAATTCTCAAAGTAATAAAAGTTATTAACATTAACTTAAATATACCAATATTATAACGAATATATCAATAATCTCTTACCAATCTCATCTAAAATTAGACCAACCCCTTGAGGATCATCTTTATGATCATCAACACATGTTTGTACTTTATTCTCTTGTCGTGGGTTGTCTTGAATTTCAATTCTTTGCACACTTGATTTTTATCCTCTTTTTCTAGATCATGAGCTAAATATAACAATAAATTATAAGTGTTTGCAACAATTATCATTAAATATGGTTCACACATACTTAGTGATGTACTCACCAACATACTCAACTATAGCCCACAAATATTTATCATCCTGATTCTCCATTGGTTTGTGCATTTGCATTTCTTTCTCACTAACAACTGATACATTTGCTTGATCTACATATTAAAACCATAAGTTCATTTAAAGAATAGAAATTTAAATTTTAACTTAAAATCATAACATTCATATAAAACTTGCACAATTATCTTTTGATTTATGCCCTATATCTTTAGTTACTTTATCACAATCGTCGTCTTCCCCAAATTTATTACACTCATCTCTTGAAAAAAAATTAAATTAATATAACAAAAATTGCAAAAGAAGTTGTAATACTTTATTACCTATGTAATCTTGATTATGATGATGTTCCACATTCACATCATTATCATTTTCGCCATCTTCCTTTTCCTCGTACTCTTGTCTGGACTTTATCCTTTTACTGACTTGGTTGTCAAATCAATCAATATATCAATCTTTTATGTAGAGCTTCTAGTTTATGATCTATCTCAGCAAGGATTGAAGATTTGAATTCCTTCAATTTTTTCTCAATCATCTCTTGAATTTGAAAATTAGATTTAGTCTTTGTTGAGCCATTTTCAGAAGTTGTCTAGACACCATGCTCAGAAGTTGACTGGACCTCATTCTCGTCATTATTGTGGAGATCAACTCGTAAATCTTCAACATCCTCTAAAAGAGTCAATTGTTGCCAAAATAATTTAGATTTTTCATGCTCTATAGGCTCTAATTTACTTTTCACCTCATGCTGCATGGGCTTAGATTTTTCATGCTCTAATTCAAGATGAATGGGCTTAGATTTTTACTACTTTAATTACTAATGATTTTTTTACAACGTTGGTTAATTGTTAAATACCTTTCTTGATTCCAAAAAACTATAAACTTCAATTAACTTTAGCTGGTCAGTAACTCTCCAATTAAGCATTCATGGCATTTTTTCTCCAGATGACTCAGTAAACTTCTATCCAGGTGTTGGAATTGCCTCTAATCCCCATATCTAAAAAAATATCAAAATTAAATGTAAAGCAGGTACAAATTGCTTAATAAGAAAAAAAAATTCATATAAAAATACATTATCATGAAAGCAAAAGGAAATCCATGAAGCCACCATCTTTATATTAAGAATTGCTTCACAGAAATCAATACAAATTCGAGCCACATCGATGAAGAGGGAGGCTGAGAATTTTCCCATACATTGATTTTCGGAAATCCCCTCATGATTGCACCCTCTGCTGCCCTCCAAACATGTGCAAGGTATTTAGTATTTTTCTTGAATTTGGAATAAAATAACCATCTTTCTTGATTGACAGATCCTGTGTTTTTAAGTAAATTCTTGATTTTGAAAGAAACTAAAAATGTTGTAATGTAGTTGTTATCCATGGAAGGGTACTCTGACTGAGTAAAATAAGAGTTTCAAGATTATGATTCTTATTTACATGGATTTTATAAATATGTATATTTAAAAGACCCCTCAAAATCTTGTTTTTAATTATAGTAGTTATAAGGATAATGACATAAGTCAGAATATACAATAGCAGTAGTTCACTCTAAACATCACTTGGACTAAGTATTTGCTTTCTTTTCTACAAACAGTGTATGATTATAGAAAGGATTCAAGCATCAATCGCCAAAGAAGGGAAGAAAAGAATTATATATTTAGGCGATGGAAGCGGCGATATTTGCCCAAGTTTGAAGCTTAGGGAGAGGGATTTCAACAAAAAATATAACCAAGTCAAGTTTTTGGCCTTTCCTTTCTTCTCCTTAATTCTATTTAAATTTGGAGTTTGTTTTGTGAAGTACCCTTTTTCATCTAATCTAGTTTGTGTCAAATTATATAGTTAAATCTTTTTTTTTAATTTATCAAAATATGTATATTTTTCTGTCATCGTATGCTTTCTTGGACTATTGAACCATATATAGGATGCTCTCCTAGATTGTATCCAAAGAACAACAGAAAGTAATAAACCTCACTTCTTTCTAGTTCATACCCTCTTGACAATTAAGATCAGTCTCAAGGGTATTCTATACAATCTATGGAGAAAAACAAAAGGATATGTAGACCTTGTATTATGTTGAATTCATTCAAATCCTATGTACTTATAATCGATATCCACTCGTGTATTACATTCCAAAACACATCATATTGATGTAGAAATAGTAGCAAATGCAAATAATAGTTAAAGTGGAAAACTTTTGTTCATTCAAAACTATGTAGTTCTGATATGGTACACAAATGAGATATGGATTTTTGTACAAAGGATCCGATTCAAAAGAATTGAAACCCTAGCTCAAAACCTCAATTCTGATTGGTTGAGAGCCAACTGCTATAACCACTATTCAAATTTCCAACGGCTATGTGCTTCTTCTAGTGAAAAATGTTTGTAGATTAAAATTATTATTGTTATATAATATTTTTTCTATGATCACGTAATATGTCCAACTAATATTTTTTTAAATAGAAAATACCTTTTTTAATTAATAATACTTCTTCAAACCAAAAATAGTGCAACACTTTAGTTTATTTCTTCTTTATTTTTCAGTGTTTATAAATAGTGTCGTACGTAGGATCCTTACTAGTAACTAGTAATACACCCGCGCGATGCGTGGTTTATTATTTATTGTTGTAAAATATATAATTTGGAAAAAAATAGATCTCCTATTCTTAACTATCTATTATATAAATAGATATAGATATTTAATCAAAAAAATATATTTATATATAGGTATACTTAATATTATAAGATTTTATAAACATATAAATATAATCATATTTTCTTGAAAAGTATTAGATTTACAAAAAATGTTTAAAGTAAATCATTCAAAACACATTCTCAAAAAAATAAAAATGTTCTAAACAAATAAAATCAATCAAACCCCAAAAAATTCAATTTTTTTATATGCAATATGGATATCAAATTAAACATGATTAAATTGATGTATTATACATTAAAAATTGATATATATATATATATATATATATATATATATATATATCACCACCTCTCCCACCAATAAGCATCATCCATTTTCCCACTCTTGACTCCTCTTTTGACCAATCACATTTTCTTGCTTTTTTTTTCTATTTTCTTTTCCTTATTCTTTTTCTTAATTTTCATTTTTGGAAAGTAAAATGGGCGGGAAAATTGGATCTGCTATTTTTAGCTATGGTCCTGTTATTATATATATATATATATATTACTAAAAGGACAACAATTTGTAATCAAATTATACCAACTATGTTTTTCAGGAAAATTTATATTATTTCTTTACCCAAATTTAAAAAAAAAATTATTCACATGTTTAATCACCTTATAATTTCTTGTAGAAATTAAGGGCGAAAACATTGTTTTCATCCTAACTATACATGATTTAACACAATTTTATTTTAATTTTAAATTATTATTCTACTTTGTTTTTTGATTTTAAATCTAATGCATATTACTATATCGAACAAATCCTAACTGTAGAGATGCCATAAATCAACAACCAATATTTATCTGTGTTAATCCCCTACTTAGCCGACCCGACCCAGTAGCTAGCTTGGCGATCGAACTAACCCAAAGAACAAGCCGAACCGATAGCTTATCCCAAGTAGGGTCGATCCGGCCAGAAACGGACCCGACCGATCATGGCCCAAGCCAATTAGAAGATTACCTGGCCAGGATTTAGTTCCGATGAAGGCTGATCCGACGGAACAAGACCAATGGACATAGGTTCGACCCGTAGCTCGGAAGTGTCATTCGAAGGCTTTTTCTGGGATAAACAGAGGGCCAGGAACCGAGGTCATACTTATCAGACAAGTAGAAAGGAGTTAGGTTATTTCAAGAAAGGATCTTCAAGAAAGGAAACAGATCAAGATCAAATCATATTTGATTTAGATAGACTTTTAACCTGATTTTTCCTTATCTAGACCCTAAAATTGGGGGATTTGAGTCTTATTCGCCAAGTTTCATATCTTTAACTTAGTCTATAAATAAGGCCTCAATTATCATTCAAAAAGATTGGATTCTAAGATTCGAAAATCATTGTATCCGAGCAATTAGAGAGCTATTTTCTCTCAATTCTTATATAAAAAACATTATGTCCGGCCAAAACTGACCGGCCAGAACAGGCCTAGCAAATTTGCTCGAGTAGGCACCGGGCACCGTGCTTTCTTATTTCTACTCGATTTTTATACTTCTTATTCGGTTTGATATATTTGAGCTGATAGATATTTTTGGTGTTTGGCTAAGATTTTGTGCTCAACAAAATCTGACGTCAACATTTTGGCGCTAGAAGAAGAGGGGGCTAACACGACATATCTTGATGTCTACCCACACAAATAATTGTAAAGAACAGGAGGTTTCACCTGATCTCCATGACCTGAACCCGTTACCTGGTGGCTCTGGCCAGCTACAACGACACTACACTTCTGGGGTCATGGTCAACACCCCGTAGGAAGGATATCTTAGGGCATACCCATTCTGACAAAGCCTAGAGAAATAGTTATGACCTCAGATGAGATCAAAGCCCTCATGTTCCAACTCAATAAGCGGCTGAAAGAGGCCGAGGCAAGAGAGATGAACAATAGGGATCACGAACCGAGGACACCTAATCTTTGGATGAGCCTGGACCCGAGAAAAGAGATCTGGAAAAAACTCCAATAGAAGACTAGAGGGTGGAAAAAACTCCGACACCTGAAAGAAAATAGCCAGAGGACATGTTCTGGCCGACCTGAGCAGAAATGCCGACCAAGACTAAAAGTATGTTCGATAGAATGGGTCCGACCTCCGCCCAGGAGGCCAGAAAATCACAGAGAAACCTAGACTTCCAGAGTGAATACCAACGAAGTGAGGAAAGGCTAGAAAACAGGTCCCTCGAGAATGAGAAGAAAGAAGAGCAGGAACTAAGAAGAAGATTGGCAGAAATTGAGGCCAGGAAATCAGGACCAGAAAGAGAGAAAGGGTGGAGGAAAGCCTCACTATTCACCGACCAGATCACAGGACGGGTCACCCCCACAAAGTTCAAGATACCACCAATTGGCCTCTACAATGGAGAAACCAACCCTAACTCACATTTGAACAAGTACACATCGTGGATGGAGCTATAGAAAATATGAGACGAGCTTATGTGCAAGGTTTTTTCCCTAACACTGGGCGACCGAGCCTAGAGATGGTTCCGATCACTTTCTGATTTTTCTATCAGGGATTGGGATGAACTGACTGAACAGGTCCTCACACAGTTCATGGGTTCGAAGATAAGGTCCACAATGAAAGAAAGATTAGTGAATATCAAGCAGGGAAGGAAAGAATCGTTGAGGTCCTATATAGACAAATTTAATTGGCTCATTTTAGAAATGGAGCATATCTTTGACAATGCGATCCTCATGGTAATCATGGCCGGTCTCCATCCTGAAACTATATTCTGATGGTCAGTCCATGAAGCCGAGCCAAGAACCTACCATGATTTCTTGAACCGAGTAGAAAGATATATCAGAGCTGAGGAATCCATCCCAAATGAAAAATCGACCTTAGAAGGGAAACAGAGAAAAGAAGAAAGAAGGAAGAGCACACCACTTTTCAAGCCCCCAGGAGAATTCAAGGTCTACCAAAATGAGGAACTAGAGCGAATCCAACATATCCTGACAGTCAGCCCAACTCAAGTATTTACCAAGCTGAAAGGCCAGAACCTATTACTAGTACCGAAATCAATGAAAGTAAATCCTGCTCTGTTAAATCAGAATAGGTACTGCCAATACCATAAGACCCTGGGACACGACACGGATAAATGCAGGGCACTCTTAACCGAGCTCATGAAGCTAATTGATGAGGATCATCTCAAGGATTATGTCAAAAATTCCGAGCAAATTCCACAACAACATCCTTCTCCACCTCCTCATCCTGGGGTGATTCGGGAGATACACACCCTCGTGAATAATAATTTTAGAGAGCAGAGGTATTCAAAAAGGATAAGGAGAAATAAATCAGGGAGACCAGAAATGGATATCAACAGTATAATCCTCCGAGACCAGAACCAATCCATCCACCACTGACATTTACCAAGTAGGACGCCGAGGAAAGGGTACAACCCCACAATGATGCTTTGGTGGTATCATTAAATATCTCTCTTACCATGGTCCACAGAGTTCCAGTCGACACGAGGAGCTATGCTAACATACTCTACTTGAGCACATTCAGAAGGATGAGTTTCCGAGAATCCGACCTCCAACCTACCTCAAACAGGATCCAAGGGTTTGGTGGATAGACAACAAGCATGATCGGAACGTGCGAACTCAAAGTTGTGTTCGGGGCAGGAGACCAGATAGTATACACGACAACCGAGTTTAAGGTGGTGGACCTAAATTTGACCTATATGCGATTTGGGGACATCCCCTTCTAGCAAAATTGAAGGCAGTGATATCGATACATCATTATTATCTGATCATCAAATTTCCGGTCAGAGATAATGTGTACGTCATCTAAGACAACCAACTGGCTTCAAGGGAATGTGAATTAGGGCTGAAACTGAGAGAGCTCAATATCATCGAGCAGATTGGGCTCAACAAGGAGGAAGGACAAACAGAGCGATTTGAGGAAACAGTGATGGAAGTCGTAGAGCAAGTCCCGAACCTGGGGCTTGGGATTGAGCCCAAGCTGTCACACCCCAAAATCTTTTCATATTTTATCAAAGTTTCACATGGGCGTGAAGAGAGAAAAAGCAAGGGACGCATATCACAAGCAGAAAGAAATAGTAAGAGACGACAGAAGAAAGAGGTAAGGGACGAAGTGATACTTTCATTTAACAACAATCGGCCTCTGCCGATAGCAATCAGTCTTACTACTGATAATATACATCATACACAGTGAAAATAACATTGGGATCTCTCATCTTTACATGTATCAAAATATTACAAAAAACGATTTAAATAAGACATCGTTTTTAGAAATGTTTAAGAAACGACAACTTTAAAATACAGATCCAAAGATAGCACCTCTTCTCTCCTTCTAGGGTTCAACATGCTCATCGGCTCCTGTAGTGTGAGTACAGAATAAGGGGGGTGAGTGTGTGGAATACACTCGTGGGGATGCAATCTGTCTCTTATAACAGTCAACAGTTATACAATACCAGGAATATAACACTCAGCCACGTTGCCACAATATAACATGATCACGTAATCATAACATATGACCACATCGTTTAGTATATCTCAATCATACTTCAATAGGGAAAACTGTAAACAGTTACAGAGTTAGAAATTACCCCCACCTTGTTCGGTGGTTACCACGTGAACGAGTACCGACGGATCAGATTTCACAAGCAAGTACCAAAGGATCCGATATCACAAGGCTCAACTCAACAAGTAGCCTACACAAGTTATGACGTTCCTTAGATTCTTAATAAATTATAATTAAAGCTGTAAAAGGGTCCGTCAGATAACGGTCGTTAAATACGCGATGAATCGATTGATCTAAAGATTGGAATTTTGGAGACAAGGCTGAAAGTCAAGTCCAAAGGGCTGACATGATAGAGAAGGAAAATTGGGTCACGACAAAAAAAGAATGAGCTCGATCGGAGTTAAAACGAGCTCGAACGGAGCATTTTAGGTTTAGGGGTAAAATGGTAATTTTGGTCAAAGGTTTGACTTTAACCGGGCCCAAGGACCCGGGTCAACGACATCTCATCGATGATAACTCGAAAAAGATGAATGGTGGAAAAAAAACGGAGTTTGGATCGGAAAAACGGCGTCGCGTGCGCGTCGGCACGCGACGGGCGCACGGTGGCTCGGCAGCTGCCGAATTTTCTCGGCAGCTCGGCACTCATCTCGGCAGCTTCTGAGTTTTCTCGATAGCTCATCTCGGCAGCTTGGCGGCGGACTCGGTGGACTCGGCGGCTGTCGAGTTTTCTCGGCAGCCATGCATTACGCGTTCAAGCTGGCTGAGTTTTCTCGGCCAGCACCCTTCCCAGATTGGCCGATGGTGGCTGATCAACGCGCCACCTTCCCGGCATCTCTCGGCGCGGCGGCGCCGCCCCCTGCCGCCACCACCTACCTCACCGGATACCTTGCACTGCCGGCTACCACTTCCGGTCGTCCATCGCCGGATTCCGGCATGAATAGTGCCTGTAAAATACGCCGCAAAATCCTTCGATACACTGATTTTCCAAAAATTCAAACTCCAACCAAAACTCCGACCGGCGACTTCCTGTCGCCGACGACGACTCCCAACACCTCCGCCGGCGACCCCTCGTCGCCGGCAACCTTTTCCGACCAACCAAACACACACACACATCCTATACATACACACGCATATACACACCATTTCATGATCAAACACACACACACACCCCTCTCCTTGGCCGGCGGCCACCTGCCGCCGACGACCACCGTCGTCCACTCAGACCTTGGCCGGCGACCCCCAGTCGCCGGCCACCACCATCGCCGTCAGCCGCACACACACACGCACACAGTAGCATACACCCACACACATCGCATGGTGTGTTTACACACACATACCTACTGCCCCTCTTGGCCAGCGGCCACCAGCCGCCGGCTGCCTCCTCCTCCACCCCGTCAGTGACCTCCTGTCGTCGGCCGTTCTTTTCCTCACAGCGGCGCCCCCCGGTGCCGCCACCAACAGCATGCACATCAACACACACCAACACACCATGAAACACACACACAAGCATGCATACATATATATTCACCCACTGTCCATCTCCAGTGTCTGGCCACGACCTCCGGCAACCTCCGGCAGCTTCTCCGGCGTGGTGGAGACATAAAGAACAGAGGAGAGAGAAAGGGTGATCAAGGGTGAGGGTTGGGGTTTCAAGGCTATTTTTCGCCGTTTTTCGGCGAACGAAAACTCGGAATTAAATTCCGAGACCTATTCTAGAATCATCTCGTCGAAATGAACGTCGTGTGCGAAAATCGTCCGATACCGACAAAGTTGAAATTTTCCGGCGATCGGCCGGCGGCGGCGTCGCCGCGTCGGAAACTAGAATTCCAGAAATGAAAAGACGAGGAAGGACTTACGTGTTTTCGTCGGGTTTGGCTCGTTCGAAGAAACGGTGATTTTTGAATCGAAATCACCTCTATTTATAGAATTCGGAAAAGTTACTATTCACTAAAATATCCAAACACTATTCATCGGTTGACTTTTCTGATGTTACTATTCATGTAAATATCTTTCGGTTTTCCGAATCTTCGGGTTTTGCCCTTTTCGTCGCCGTTCGAGCTACGGGTCTTCGATTGACCCCTAGTTCGTTTCTATCTTCTCATTTCATCAATACACATCTTATGGTATTAAAATATTCTATATACCATGTCCAAGAAAAATATCGATCCGAAACACACATTAACACGTATCTGAAACGCATGTAATTAATTAGACAGTCCAAATATACGCACGTAATTATTAAGTCGTACGTTAAAATATTTAATTAATTAATTATGCTCGTTTTGATCCGGGGCGCTACACAAGCTCATGGTGTTGGATCCCGAGCTCGAGGAGTAGAGGAGAAGATGCCGACCAGAGAAGTAGGTACCGACCAAAGAGCCGACCAGAATTTCTGAGATCAGCTCAAGATCCGGGTTGGCCAACCAGAGAGCAGACATGAAGATGGCTGGCGCCAACCAGAATGATGAGGAATAGGAAACCTTGGATCCAAGGAAAGAGAAGCCCAAGAAAAGGGCGACACTAGTGGAAGAGTTGGATACAATCCAGCTCGACAAGAACAGACCAGAGATAGAGCTAAAGATTGACAGAGAACCGAAAGAACCGTTCTGAGAGGAATTAATAAACTTCCTGATGAGGAACACAGATGTTTTCGCTTGGTGCCTTGAGGACCTGGAAGGCATCCAACCAGAAGATGCATGTCATCATCTGAACATAGATCCTGCTGCTAAGCCAGTAGTCCAGAAGAGGCGGAGACTTAACCCAGACAGATACGAGGGGCTGGAGTTAGAGGTCCAAAAGCTGCTCGGAAATGGCTTCATAAGGGAATGTGAGTATGTCATTTGGGTGGCTAACCCAGTTCTGATAAGAAAAACCAACTGATCTTGGAGGTTATGTGTGGACTTTACCGACCTCAACAAAGCATGCCCTAAGGATTGCTTCCCGTTACCGAACATAGATCAGCTTGTCGACACAGCAGCTGGGCATGAGGTCATGAGTTTCATAGATACATACTCAAGTTATCACCAGATCCCTATGGCCGAGTAGGACCAAGTCCACACAATATTGCTCAATATTGCTACAAAATGATGTCTTTTGGCCTGAAAAATGTTGGGGCTACCTACCAGAGGTTAGTCAACAAGATGTTCGCAGCCTAGATTGGGAAGACCATGGAGGTTTATATAGACGACATGCTGGTAAAATCCAAGTAGATGACCATATTGCCAACTTAGCAGAGATGTTCGATATATTAAGGAGGTACAGGATAAAACTCAACCCCAAAAAATGCTCTTTTAGGATCGAGTCCGAAAAGTTCCTGGCTACATGGTGAGTTAGATGGGGATTGAAGCAAATTCCGAGAAGATAGATGCAATCATAAAGCTAACACCCCCTAGAAGGGTAAAAGATGTCCAAAGCCTAATGGAAAAAGTGGCCGCGCTGAACAGGTTCATATCGCGCTCGACAGATAAGTATAGGCCCTTCTTCAATCTCATCAGAAAAAATGGGAAGTTTGAATGGAATAAAGAATGTGAAACAACTCTAGAAGAGCTAAAAAAATCACTAATGGAGGCCCCAATACTTACAAAGCCTGATGCTGGGGAGAAGTTGCAACTTTACTTGGTGGTTTCGGTATATGCTATAAGCGTCGTTCTGGTCCGAGCAGAAAAGGGATCTCAACAACCTGTTTATTACGTGAGCCAATCCTTGCATAATGTCGAGCTGAGATATCCGGCCATGGAAAAGCTGGCGTATGCCCTAGTCATCTCGGCTAGAAAATTAAGGTCATACTTTTTGGCATACCAGGTAGAAGTCCTAACGAATTTTCCTCTGAAACAGATCTTAGGCCGACCAGATGCTTCTGGTCGGCTACTAAAATGGGCCGTCGAGCTCGACCAATACGATGTCCAATACTCACCGAGGACGACAATTAAGGGGTAAGTCCTAGCAGACTTCATAGCGGAGTTTACCCCAGCGGTTGTGCTCCAGAAAGAAAAGATCGAAAGACCTTGGAAGATGTTTGTGGATGGATCTTCCACATCGGTTTCCACAGGGGCTGGAATTGTGCTCATCAGCCCAATAAATAAGTACATTTACTCGGTCCTAAGGTTTAAATTCCCAGCAACAGACAATGAGGCAGAGTATGAGGCTCTTCTGGTCGGCCTCGATATGGCCAAACAATTCGAAACAAATGACCTAGAAGTTTTTAGTGACTCACTTCTGGTAGTCAATCAGATTTCTGGAGAGTACGCCGCAAGAGATGACAAGATGGTCGAATATCTAAGGGCAGTCGAAATTGTTCTGGCCAATTTTTGAAAAATCCGAGCAGAACAGGTGTCGAGGACCAAAAATACCCAAGCCGATGCTCTAGCCCGACTTGCCACGAGCGAAGGGGCAGAAGACATAGGCTTGGTGAACATCGAGATGGTGGACAGCTCGGCTTTGGAACAAAGAGCAATTTACAATACTGAGCAGAAAACTACTTGGATGACCTCAATCATCCAATACTTGGAAGAGGGGAAGAATCCCAAGACCAGATCGAGGCTCGGAGGTTGAAAATACATTCTGCTCGGTATACGCTCAAGGAAGAAATTTTATACAAGAGGGATTTTTCTTTACCTCTCTTAAGATGCTTGGATGAGTAGGAAGCCGAATATGCCTTGAAAGAAGTCCACGAAGACATTTATGGCAATCATACAGGAGGCCAGGCCCTGATCTTCAAGATTATTAGGCAAGGCTGCTTCTGGTCAAGCCTAAAGAAAGATGCAAGAAATTTCACATGGAAATGCGAGAGGTGCCAGAAATGTGCTCTCTTGACGAAATCCCCACCAGAGGAGCTGAACTCGGTAATGGCCTCATGGCCATTCGCCAAATGAGACATAGACCTGATCGGTCCCCTACCGACGGGTAAAGATGGAGTAAGGTTCGTAGTTGTCGTCGTTGATTATTTCACTAAGTGGTGTGAAGCCGAGCCACTCGCAAAACTAACCGAGCTTAGAATTACAGACTTCGTCTGAAAGTCAATCAATTACTAATTCAGCATTCCACATTCTGTGGTCACCGACAACGGCCGTCAATTTGATTTCGGAGGCTTCAACTCTAGAACTTCGATGGCCAGAACGTCTACCAGCAAAACCCCATTCTCCTTAGCATTTAGGGCAGAGGCCATCATACCAGTTGAGGTCAGAATGTCGATCTGAAGGACCTAAAATTATGAGGAAGAGTAGAACGAAGTCGCAATGCTGACCAACCTGGACTTGGTAGAGGAGAGGAGAAACGACTCCGAGCTCAGAAACTCAATTTATAAAGAGCGCAAGATACTACAACTCCAAGGTCCGGACCAGGAAATTTGAAGTCGGAAATTTAGTCCTCAAAAAGGTCCTGCAACACACAAAAGAGCTAAATGCTGGACCACTCCGACCGAACTGGGAAGGCCCGTACAAAATAGTCAAAGTATTGGCCAGATGTACGTATAAAATTGCCGACCTAAATGGCAAAATCTTGTCCAAACCATGGAATGCAGAACATCTGAAAAAATACTATCACTAGTCTGCTAGGAAGATTTTTTGTATATGCTATTATCTAGACAATTTACTCTCCTGCCAATTTTTTTATCAATAAGAATTACGATTATGCTCATCTTGATAAATACTATGACCAGGGACTCCGGCCCAACCAAGCTCATTCGAGCTCTGAATCTGACAAAGGGCTCCGGCCCAACCCGGCTCATTTTTTAGCTCGGGACCTGACCAGGGGCTCCAGCCCTAAGCTCATCCGAGCTCTAAATCTACCCAAGGGCTCTAGCCCAACTCGACTCATTTCTTATCTCGGAATCCGACCAGAGGGCTCCGACCTCCATTTCGATTCGATCTCTGAATCTGACAAAGGGCTCTATCCCAAACCCGGCTTATTTTTTAGCTCAGGATGACCCGGGGCTCCGACTTCAACTTAGCTATTTCGGCCTTTGGAACTGGACATTAAACCAGAAACAAATATCGACATCAAGCTCAATACCGGCCAGATATTGATCCAAAGCCAAGCCGGGTGTCAACCAAACACCGTCCCGACACCAATTTATGTAGAGGACCTGAATCAATCTGATGGCGTGGGAGCTAAATTAAGTTAAAAAAAATTTACGAGTGAATCGACCAAAATAAGACACATAAGCGACTAGAAATATGTTGTAAACATAAATTAAGTATAAGTTCGAACAGAAGAGAAACATGGAAAAGAGTAAGAATTTGTTCACTAAATTCAAAAAAAACCGGTTTGCAAGCTGGTACCTCGTACAAAATAGGCCTAGAAAGGCCGAGCAGACATCAGTAAAAAATTTACAAAAAATATATATCCATGGCCGCCTACTCTCCAGGGAAATCAACCACTTCCGTATCAGTCTCCTCCGCCCCGGCCACTTTCGTATCAGCCACCTCCGCCTCAACCCCCTTGTCCTCACCGACCTCAGCTGTCTCACCCACCTCCGGATTGGGTATAGACATAAATTTGATCGAATAAGCTGGGACGAGCAGATGGTTGGACCCTAGAGGAAGATACTCATGGAGGTCGTCCATAAGCCCCAGGAAATAAGTCGGGAGGGGTTGCTTTTCTAGGTAGGCGGCAAGGGCGGCTCAGAAAGGAGCCTTATCTTGCCTCGCCTCCTAGGCAACTGTTGGAACCGACGGATCGCCGACCCTATGTGATCGGAATCGGGTTCCAAAAGGTACGCGCAACGGAAGAAAACATATCTTTTTGGAGACAAACTGATCGAATCTGAACCTCTCGATCTTCTGCCGTATTCCTATCCCTATTCCTTGGACGTCGTGTGGGCGACGATCTTCCAAAGTCTCAACTATCTCACCTCCTATCACTCTCTCTCGTGATTCTGTGTATTTGATGTAGACGTGAGTTTCTAGTGATTCTAGGAGGCGTGAGTAAGGGTTATTTATAGGCTACAACAGGGACCTAGAGGAGGAATTAGGGTTGGGCCTCCTGATGGGCTTAGGTGTCCTGTGTTCGGCCCGAACACCCAACTTAAGCCCATCAATTATAACTCGGTCCACTAAGGAGTTATAATTGAACTACCGTCCTAATCCCATATTACAATATGGGCTCCTTTATTATGTACATGTTTATTTCCCCGCATTTAAGATATCGAATGTCCGTAAATTAAATAAGTCACTGACAACTTAATTAATTTACATCTAATTCCAAGAGTAGTACCACTCATCTTTATTATCATGTCGGATTAAATCTACCTGCAGGGTTTACATGATAATCCTTATGAGCTCCTCAAGGGGACATCATCATCCTAAATAATTAGGACACGGATTCCTTCTATAATCAACAGCACACCATATAAGCAATGTTATTTCCCAATTCACCGAGCCTATTGATTTATTAATAAATCTCACCCATTGGCAAATTAAAGAGACAAACACTGATTATATGTGCCCATTATTATATAGGGAATAAGAAGACGCACATCCATAATAACATAGGTCTTGTTCTTTTATATAGTTAGTACAAATCGAACAACCTCAAATGGTCCTACTCAATACATACAAAATATACTAGTGTAACTCTATAGTCAAGATAGACTAATACCAAATTACACTACAACCGTTCTAATGGTTTGTCCAAATCCATCTTGGTTGTGAGCTACTATTTATAATCTATAAGGAACTGATAGCATGATCTTCTGTGTGGCACCACACACCATGTTATCTACAATATAGATTAATCTGGACAATTAACATATATATAACAAATATAAAATGCAAACATTTGATCATAATGAATCTCATATCATAAAGATGTTCATACAAAAGCTAGGCTTATAGTATACATCCTAACAACAACATTGATGTTGTCCATGAAGCAAAAGAGGTAGGCCAGATGACCTGGTACTTGCACTCGGCCGACCTCTGGTACTTTTGGACAACAGCTATCTCGTCCACCTTGGCCACCCGAGCAGCGTCCAGCTCTGCTTTTAAGCGAGCGACTTCTTCTGTCAGGTCGGCGACCCGTTGGCAGTTGAGTTCGCAAGTTTTATTTGCCTCGGCTAGCAGCTCCTCAGAGGAGGTGAGTTTCTTGGCGAGGGTATTGGATTCGGCGGTGGCAGTGATCAGAGCTTCCCTTCTCTCCCATAGCTCGACCTTCTTGGCCTTGTACTTCTTGAGCTGGTTGAGATGGGCCCTCCAAGTGAAGACGAAGGCTTGGGCCATGAGGACAGAGGAGCAGACATCCATATCGACCCCAAACATCTGCTGAGCGTAGCCATCCAGCTTCTCCATCCAAGCCTTGACGGGAGCCTCCATGACGACCTCCACCCCTTTCGGGAGATTCTTTATTAGATCCGAGCTCGAGATCTGAGCTCGAATGAAAGAGATCTGAAAGGGCGGCCTCCTTCCGACATATTCCTAGGACCCCTCCATCCTTTTGGGGTCCCAGCCGTAGATGCTCACGGACCCAGCCAGGGGGTCCTCTGCCACAAAACGGGGACGGAAGGCAGATTGGTCAGAGTCGGAGGGTGTTACCTCTGCCTCACTCGCCCTCTTGCTCGAAGTAGGGACAGAGTCGGAAGAGCCACGACCAGCGACCTCCAAGACGGATATAGGGCGGTCTGTAACCCATCCTTTATCCCATCCCCGATCCCAAATAGATTGGGTCTTCTGCTTCACAGCTCGGAGGCAGATGCACTCAGTTGGGTCCATTTGCAAAGACAGGCCTTGAGAGGGGAGAAGAACTGCATTGGAAGAAGTAAATGAAGGTCAGAATAAAAAATTTTGAGGATGACCAGACGACAAGGACGGTCGATTGGCCAGGCCAACCTACAAATTAGGATTAGACAAAAAGGCTAACGTTAACCCGACCAAAATGATCGATTAACCTGGCCGACCGATTGACCAACTTGATCGATCGACCAGAGTGATTAGTCGGGAGGGGTGGTCACCCAGCCAAATTAGCCAATTGGTCACTCCGACCAGACGACCAGGCTGAAGAGTCAAATGGGTTACCGACCAGTCGGGTAAAACCCGAGTAAGAAAACAAACCAAGCATGCGAGCTAATCTAAAAAATTGTTTGGGTATGGAATGGAATGAGAAATCAAGCCAGCCCAAGCAAACCTCTCCTCGGTGACCAGAAGCTTGAAGAAGTTTTGCTCAAGAACGATGCTATCTCTAAAAAATCGGACTTTTTGGGAGAAGATATCTCCGATCAGAAGTTTCTTGGTCGGGACCTCTGCAAGAATAGAGAATATTAATGATTAGAAGATCAATAAAAAGATAGAAAATAAAAAACAACAAATACCATGAATATCCCCAAATGTGGTGGGGCAGAAGACCCTCTGGGACGAATCATGCGAGTTCGGCCCCGGGCTCATCCAGTCACCCCCAACCCAAAACCACTTCGTCCTCTAGTCCTTGATTGAGGAGGGAATACCCCTAACCAGCTGAGGACGGTACTTTCAAGCAAAAGTGTAGTAGAAGTGGTTTTTCAAGCCCGGCACGAGCTTGACGCTGTACATCCATGCCAGCTCATGAGGGATGGACGTCCCGATGTTGAACGTCCTGAAGAGTACAAGCAGGCCCGGAATGGATGACCAGCTGTTCGGGTGCAGCTCACCAGAATCTACCCCCCATTGCCAGAGATGGTATGTAAGTATGGAGGTTAGGGGGAAGTGAAGCCCAGCTTCAAGTGCTTGGACGCTAATGGCCACGCTATTCGCCGGGGGCTTGTCTATCCGCTCTTCTGGTCGGGGATCGAGAAGGTCACAGAGTTGGGAATATGGAAAAGCGCATGCCACCTATCCAACTCTGTTTGGGTCGCCACCGCCGGGTAAGAGAATGCCTCAGAATCTTGTGACGGCTTCTCGGTCCGTCCATAGCGAAGACGGATTGGAACCCCTTCAGGAATGAAGCTCCGGCCCGAGGTCCCGACCTCATCTGAGCTCCCGAATAAGGGGCTCGGGCCTAAAAAATGAACCTCGATAGTAACGATACCCGAATGACCCAACCTTGGGGCTCGGTCCACTTCGTTAAAGCTCTGGTCGTCGGATGTTGCTCGATCCTCGGCAAGATCTGATTGGCAGGCTTCGATAGACCGACCAGAAATATTTTTTGGTCGCGTAGTAGTAGAAATAGGGTCAAGCATGCATAGGGGCTCGACGAATTGGACGGACGACTCAGAGTCAAGTGAATTGGAGGGAGTAAAGGCTGGGGTGGCGCCGTGGTCGTAATCCCGGGCCGAACCGTTGTTGGATGATCCACTCCTAGAATCCATAAGGAGAATGAGAAGTAAAGAGTGATATACCTAAGATATGATTGCTCGGTGGAATCTGGGAGATAGAATCTGCACAGTTGTATCTGTTAGGCTTCAAGAAAAAAATTCGCAAGAATTTCAAGTTCACAAGAAGGGAATTGGAGAAATGAGTTTGTGTCTCACTTATTTGTAAGAGAAGTCGATGTCCCATCGACTCCCATGGTCATGATGACGCCATATATCAGATCGCATGATCCAAGCTTCGCCATGTGTCAGCACATCCAGTCGACACAAAGACGGTGTGAAATCCATGCTGTAGTCGACAAGCAGGAGGCTTGTAGGGGTTGGGCCCCGACCAGAATGGACTTCTTATCACGACCCAAGGAGATAATGTTGATCCCCTGCTTAGCCGACCTAGCCCAATAGCTAGCTTGGCGGCCGAACTAACCCGAACAACAAGCAGAACCGATAGCTTACCCCAAGTAAGGTCGATCCGGCCAGAAAGGGACCCGACCAGGGGCCTGGTCCGACCCGAAAATGACTTGACCAAGGGCCTGGTCCGACCAAAATCTGACTCGACCAGGGGTCATCCGAACCAGCCAGAGGCCAACTGAACATGGCCCAAGGATTCAATTCCAACTTATCAGCCAGGATTCAGTTCCGACGTAGGTTGATCCGACGAAACAAGACCAACGGACGCGGGTCCGACTTATCAGACAAGCAGAAAGGAGTTAGATTATTTCAAGAAAGGATCTTCAAGAAAGAAAACAGATCAAGATCAAATCATATCTGATTTAGATAAACTTTTAACCCAATTTTTCCTTATCTAGACCCTAAAATGGGGGGATTTGAGTCTTATTCGCCAAGTTTCATATCTTTAGCTTAGTCTATAAATAGGGCCTCAATTATCATTTAAAAGGATCGGATTCTGAGATCCGGAAATCATTGTATCCGAGCAATTTGAGAGTTGTTTTCTCTCAATTCTTATATAAAAAACGTTCTGTCAGGCCAAAACTGACCGGTCAGAACAGGCCTAGTAAATTTGCCTAAGTAGCTTAATTCTTATATAAAAAACGTTCTGTCCGGCCAGAACAGGCCTAGTAAATTTGCCTGAGTAGGCACCGGGCACTGTGCTTTCTTATTTCTACTCGATTTTTATACTTCTTATTCGGTTCGATTTATTTTAGCCGATCGATATTTTTGGTGTTTGGCTAGGATTTTGTGCTCAACAAAATCTGACGTCAACAATCTGATAAAACAAAATCTATCAATTTAATTTCATACAACTGAGTGGAACAAAAAATATATCGAATCAGGTATGAGAAATTGTAATCAATCCAAAAAATAATGACCGGGCATCTCACCAATCTTAAACTAATGTTATCTAACTACGACATAGCATTCCCATGAAGAAACCAAACAGAAAATATAATACACAAGTAAATTATTTGGCATAACCTGCAAAACAAAGTGAGAGTTTCAAACCAAAATAGCATATATATAATTTAGTGTCAAACAATTAGGGCATAATGTTGTTTAAGTACAAATTGAATGGTATGCATAATTAGTTAGAGCTTTTTATGTTTTGCAGCACTGTTGAGGAGTGCTGAGTTAGATGCTGGATTGATAGCTTTTCTAATCTTGAAGACATTCCAAGCAGTTCCAGCACAATGCCCTGCTGTTGCAAGCGCGTCTCCTGTTGCCTCTCCAGCACTCTCTCCAAACCTATATTCATATACATTCACCAAATTATGATCTCAAGTTTTATTATACCATAGGGTATAACATTTATTATACACTATCTGTATATATTTTGAATTGTTCCTCTTTATGGTATTGATGCATTTTACGATATCAAGCAATAGTTGGATATATTTTCTCATCTGAATTACATATTATTTGAAACTTTTTTATATAAACTTTGAATTGTTGTATTTTGTCATATGAACTTTTAATTTAATGCATTTTATCATATTTGACAAATTCTAGTCATTGATTCTGAACACGTGTATGAATATGATTTATCTGATACGATAAATTAATTCATTAAATTAAAGATAATAAAATGGATGACTATGATTTTTCCAAATACAGTTAAAATACATCAAATTTAAAATTAAAATTAATATGTCACGCTGTAACGATTCAAAATTTATAAGAAAAATGACAAATCACGCATAACTCCAATAACAAATGACAAATTGAAAATAACGCATATATATATATATAAGTCACAATTCATATGTGCTAAGCCAACATAATATTCTTAAAAGAAAAAAAAAAAGGAAAGCCAACACAACATTTTACTCTATTAATTAACTTCAATTAACCTAGTTGGCCTTTTTACTTGTCATATTAGTTTCTCGCACTCAAAAACATTGAGAAAGTACTGAAATTGATTGGTACCCAATCTCTCCACTTTGATCAATCAATGAATCATAATTGGTGAATCTTGGTGACACAAAACTAGGTATTCGTAATTTTATTAAGAATGGTTAAAATTAAGACTACTTTTAACCAGGTACGATCCACGATTGATGATAACAATTTTCACATTTCAATTTCTCACCTCATTTAATTCACATGTGAATGTTGAAATAGATGGTGATGGTAATTATACTGGACCATCAATAATCCTATTTTTATAAGAAGAGTGGTGTTTTATCGATTGATGATGAGGACTATGATGTAGTCTACCTATATTTTACGAGGAGGGTGGTGATTTCTCGAATGATGATGGTTACTATGATGGTCCATCAATTTTTGACAAGGAAAGAGGTGATTTATTTTTAGAAGTCATTGTTGTTGTTAATGATTATTTTTTAATGGTCTGCCAACAACATCCAGATGAATGGATGAGTAATTTGGATGAGATCATAAAATGGATGAACACAATAATGGATAAGCAGGCACGATCAAGTTATACAAAAATATTCAATGGTTTACAAAAGTCGGGCACATTATATTCTTAATTTCTTGTTTACCTAATATATTTACTTGTCTATTATTCCACCTGCTTCATCTTAAATTTCTTGTCTACTTTTGGAGATAAAACTGATTCTGATTTGGAGTTTAAATATATTTGATGGAGATTTATATAGATTTTATTATTATTAATATTTTTATGTTAATTTTATCTTTATCTTTTAGGATTCTGCGTTAATATTAAGGCAAAAAATTATATCCCCCGGTATATGTACCCCAAAGGTAGTATTAGTTTGATATTAGTTATATACTTGTAAGGTATTGGTTGTATACTCAAAATATATTAGTTTCATACTCATAAAGTATTACTTGTATAACTGAAATATATGTTTTAGTAAAATATATTAGTTGTACATTCATAAGGTATTAATTGTATATTCATAAAGTATTAATTGTTTAATCATAAGATATTTATTTGTATAATTGAAGCATATGGTTTAGTGAAATAAATTACTTAAAATATTACTTATTACATAAAAACGTATTAGTCGTATTGGTTAAAAGTATTAGAGTTGGGGTTGGAACACACTATATCCAAGGGGCACATAAGCCCTACTCTAATATTAATATAACTTGCAATTATCTTTATTATTCTAAACTGTTGATTGATTTATGAAAAAAAACAGAGTTTTTCTTTGAAATTATTTTTGTTTTCCAGATATATTTATAAGAATCAACAGATTATAATTATCTTTTATCTCACTTTTATGCATCATTTGATCTATACATATATGTTATAATATAAATGTATTGTTTTCGCAGTTACAAATGCAAAATAATTTCAATTGAGATTGATGGAGCAAAAAGGTGGAACTTTAAATGTTTATTAGGCCACAAATAATGTATTCAATAATTTTTTTTTTCGATCGAAATTCTTTCGTTGAAAATAATTGGGGTAGGACTATCCATACCCCAATATCATTTTACAATTCAAACCTTTTCGATTATATCCTTGGACCCACTTTTTCTATCAATTAGATTTTACTACATCCAAGCTATTTTTACTTATTCCAATCCATATTTTTCCACAATTTATTAATAATTCTAACTCCAAATATTGATAAGATTCCGGGTATTTTAAGATTGATATTCTTTTGGAAGAAGTATATAGGCTGAAATACTTTCCTCGTGCCAATATTGTCTAAAAAACAGTGGTCTGGAATGAGTAACAATGCCACGTACAAATTCCTTTAAGAAATTGAATCTTGAAAGGATTTTAATGTAAACAAACACGGATCCTTGAAAATGGTATCAGAACCTAGGTTTATTATGAACTTTTAAGTTATATTTATTATCATTATATATTTAACCTTTGGTGAGGAGAATTTCTCACAAAATATGGATTTGAACGAATGTCCAAGATGTATACCATACATGAGATATCGTCAAATTTTGACGATGTATGAACGAGAACATCAGGACAAGATAACATATTGGAACAATCAATATGTTAAACAAGAAAATGCAGGAGCCGACAGGAAAACCTTAAGGCAATGCGGCAGACAAGCAGTACATTATCTGGGTTTCCTTGCGGTCAACCAGATGTTATATACCGAATTGATAAACCTTCAAGAAATAGTTCATCAAAATCATTGATGACAGAAGAAGAACGTGAATGGAGCGAGATACTTCCAGATACATCTACGATTTCCCGAGATCTTAGAGAAATCCAAAAGACAGTGCAGAATTATGGCAATCGACATAATCATCTACCAACACAGGTTCATCAGATCCAAAACCAGATGGAGACGATGATAAAATATCAGAAGAAAATTCTTGAAATCCTTCATGATATTCAACAAAGAGTAAAAAATCTGGAGGACAAGCCAAGTCTTTCCGGAGGAAGAAAATGTATAGATTTCGGAACAGTTCCCTATTTACACCAAAATGGAAAACTAACCGAAGTCATACGACGTATGACTCAGGATGAAAAGCTCATTGCTATCATCAAAGGAAAATCCATCACAAATTAAAAAGGTGATGGATATGGAGAAGATGAATCTTGAAGATCTACATGAACTGGCCGAGTCCTTCGCAGGATTAGGAATTGTAGATCTAAAAATGAATGAAGGAAATGGTTCAGTTTTGGTTACGCGTGACCAACACCAAAGACTATCTCCACAACCACCAGTAGATCCTAATAGCGCAAAAAGTACAAGTTCACATCATATGGATAAACCAATGTCGCATGCTGGAGATGTTACTACAAGAGGAGAACCTGTTGTTGCAGGAACTCGACAACGTTCCAGAAGGCCAAATCTCTTTAATACGCCTTATGGAAAGTTGCAGCTTGATTCGATATATCCGTATGTATTGATGCTAAATCTGGATATCCCAAATTTTAAAAATCGAGTAGTCATTATCGATGATTGGGCATCGGCAATGAGGATTGCAGTAGGTACCCTCGATCTTATGAAAGAAGAATTCATTTTACTCCTTGAAATGAGTCTTGATGGATCTGTAAAGATAGAGTGGGATATGACGGCATTAGAGATAAAGAACAACATTACCTCTGGTGAGACATTGAAAGGAATCGTCGATAATATGGCTAAATTATTCAAAATCCATTTTATCAGCATAGGCTATTTCGAGGGATTGGAAGATAAAAAAAAAAAAAGATACAAACAAACCCTTTACTGCCTCGAGTTACATGATATATGTCATATCGATGAATATATCATGTTATTCACCGAGTACCGATGGAAGTCCAAGGTGGATGATAAAGAAGCTTCGCAACTATTCTTTGCGAAGATACCAGGTCCCTGGAGAGAAATGCTTATCAGGGAGTATAAGAGTGCAGATGATTTGGATACAGTGGCCAGAAGAATGTCTTTCTTAAAGGTCAAGCTATCTGAATGGTGCCACCAGACTGCACTTTACAAGAACTACAAGAGACTATGAGGAATCAATAAAATGGTTCCCCTATGTTGCGAAGAAAATGACATCCCAACAGTCGTGGAAGGTCAACCACGGAGGCATAAAAGGAGGAAACAAAGAAGTCATCCATACCGTCGTGGAAGCAACAACAACAGAAGTAGTCGAGGGTCTTCACGGAGACCTAGAAGAGTGTGGTCAAAATAAAAAGCCTGAAATTATAAGTCGGGGCAAAGACCAGCACCAAGCAGGAGTAGAGCCTCTTCATCAAGTTCAAACTAAGGAGGCACCAGCAGAACCACAGGAAGAAGAACTTTCAAGCGAGCTCACACCCGAGCTAATGAAAGTTTTAAAGACTGTAATTGCTGGACGTGCGGAGCAATAGGGCATATTTCAATGGATTGCCCGGAGAACCAAAAGAGAGGTCTAAGACAGTTCGAATCAACACCAGAATTCGAAGAAGCTGTCTATTATCAAGATATTATACAGGTGTATCAATTTGAGGATCTACCCTTAGATGAAAGCATCTATGAAGAAGAAATCTATTCTAATTATGGAAGTGAATCCACTTCAGAATCAGAATGAAGAAGAAATTCTTCAAACGACAAGAAAGGATATGTTAGGATTCCTCTTTCACACTACAGTTTCTCATAAAACTCTTAGGAGGATTATGAAGGAGGATCCAAAGCTTCAAATATACGATGGTTTTACCATAGAAGCTATGGAAAAGACTTTGGATAAGTTTGGCTTTCATAATAAGAAACACCAAATTATCCATAGAGTCACTACTGGAGAATTCACCATCCCAATGGAATTCACTAGTAACTTGATCGAGATACAGCTGATCCCTTACCGAGAAGTACAGGAGATCAAAAGCAAGGTTAAAAGAGAAGTTGCAAATACAATCTCATGGATTCACATTGGAGCTATAAGAGTTATTATTAAAGCTACACTCAAGGAAAGAATTGATTCGCCACTCAATCTTGTAATATTTGATAAGCGAATCTCAAATCTCAAGGATTCATGCCTTGGAGCGGTTACAGGAAATTTGTATGCAGGAAAATTATCATTTAATGTATATCCTAGAATTGCATACAATTTAGGAGATCGAGACTTCAATAGTCTTAACCCTTCATCAGACTTCAAAAGAGATGATTTGATGAAAGAAGGGAATAGACCTTACTCGATTACCTACAAGATTTCATATGCTCTCTCAAATACACATCATACAGATGTATTCTTGAGAAAGGAATTTATCGAAGTCCCAAAAATCATTTAGGATTTTGCTAGGGTGGTTCTACCGGAACTTATTGAGTATCCAACTATAAAAGAGATCGATATGAAAATTCAAGATCAACTTGTCTTCAACAAAAGTCAAAGCCTCAGAATGAAGACAAGGAGGATGTCTTTCCAACAAGACAGACTGATAAGCAGCAGTCGTTGGGAAGAAAGAAGGCCTAGTGCAGTTCAGCAAATCCCAGGTGTATTCAAAACATAAGGAGAGCTGAAATGTCCAGAAGGCTGGAGAGAAGTTGAAGTAATATTCGACATCACCCAAAAGGATAATATTTTTCCTTATGATGTTCTATATTATCTCCAACAACCGATAGTCGGAAGATATCAAGAAAGCCTAAAGATAGGTGAAATTGAATTAACTATTACAGGAGTTGCAGGAAGAATCCCAGAACAATTAATACTGGGAATCGATTTTCTTGAGGATCATAAGCCTTGGGAAAGATTACACGATAGAATGGAGTTTACAGTGGCTGATAAACGATACAGAATCAGATGACCACTAGTCCATTCTCCATATACATTTATATTGGAATGATATATGATAAATACAAAGCTGAATATTTTGCAGTCTATGTTGATTCAGGAGCCGGGATATGTACTGCAAAACAAGGGGTTTTTCCTAAAGAATTTGGGGAAGATCTACCGGCCATTGTAGGACCAGATTTCTCCAAAAGGATTCTTATCCTTAACCGAGGAATCAAACAAGCAGAAAACATGATTGAACGAGCAGGCAGTACCCCATGGTACAAAGTGAAGACGCCACCAATCTATTTCCATGATACAGGAGCCGATTTTTTGCTAGAAAACAATTCCTACAAACATTCAAGCAATTTACACAAGAGAATGAGACAAGAAGACTTATTTTCACAATATTATGTGATCATAAGATTATTGTCCAAAGACTACGAGAAGCATTTTACAGAAAAATGTCAATCAACTTTCGCAGCAAGTGTGGTGATGAATCCAAACTTCGACATCCAAAAATGGCGGATAAAAGAAGATTTGGTGATGCATTATTATCCTTTCGGCAATTTGGATCAAAGCAGAAAGATACAAAGAGATGGGATAATAACTTGTATTCATTCAGGATACAAGGAGAAGAACGAGTACCTCCAGAGGCAATTGCAGAACTATTGCAAGGCCTATTGGAAAATACACAGAGTGATATCACCATTGAGGAACAGATATCAATGGAGGATTTCAAGAGAAAGATCCAGAGGAATTACAATGAAAATCTTTTGGTATGGTGGGATAGGAACGAGCTCAAGGCGTCCTTAAAGATTAAACCTGAAAAGGAACATGAGTTCGTGAGACTCAAACCAATCCTTATGAATCAAAATGATCGTGAGGATATGCAGAGGATACTTAAGAAACATCTAGACCTTAAGTTGATTTCACCAGGACTTTCTCCATACAGATTCCGGGATTTCTTGTAAGAAATCATGGAGAAATCAAAAGAGATTTCTTAACACGAGATGGAAGGACGCGTTGCTGACGAGGTCCTTAAATGAGTTAGACATCTCAGGAAAAACCTGGAGAGTCTTGAATGAGAATTTGGGACTTTATGTATCAATACCGAAGTCGCTGGATGACTTCAACGAGTTGATCAGAAATCCATTTCTGATCTAATACGAGCAAGCCAGTACGCTCAAGGACAATTGTTCCAAGCGTTACAAGGGCCTCTCCTCCAGGCTGCATCTCATACGGTGTAAAAAGGAGCGATTCGAGAACGGGACTCTAATCCGGAGGTTAAGGATTTAAATACCATAATCACGAGTCACAGGTGATGCATTCCTTAAGGATGTACAAACCGTAATGAATGTTGAAGCTCCAGTGTCAAAACACGAGTCTTTAAATCAACCCAGCACCTCTGGAGTAAAAGAGGGAGAGTTGAACCTTAGGCCACAGACTGGCAAGACTAAGGTTCAAACTGACGAGTTTAAAGTTTCTCCTATGCAGGTTTATCAATGTCAATTGGAGAAATTAATTACCAGAAGAGGTGTCAACCCTGAAAAAACAGTAGTTGATATCTCAGGAAAATACCCAAGAGTTTGGATGAAGCCAGAAAGTCATTCAAATGTGGTACAAGAATGGTATAGTTTTGGAGCTTTAGCTTTAATTCATACCGTGTTACCCGGATTCCCAGAAATTTTAAAATTACCGAAATGGATTGGGGAAGTCGTTCATGAGACATGGACAAATAATCCTCATTTGTCCAGAGGTGATATCTTGGAGTTTACTTATTAGTGCAGTTCCAGAACCAGCAAAGAAAGGCTTTAATGAAGCTTTTCATTTTATCAAGCTGAGAAGACCGGATGGAAATGCCTTGAAAAATATAAAGGCAGCTTCACCGGAAGAAGTACCACTACTGGTAGGAGCAATCTCGGAAGAATAAACTTCTACAAGACGAGCATGGGGACTTTAGGTTTGTCAAACTGAAATGGACAAAGTCAAATATCCATTCAAATTCTTTCAGAATTCAGCAAGTGGATCATTCCTCCTGAATTCTATGACAAGATCAACAACAGGCTTTGCAGAGGAACTCTTTGAGACGAAAAGAAGAATCCTCTGGGAAAACAAGATTTCGATTAGCAAAAAAACTTACCGAAAATTTTGTAACATGGCGCATATTAGCCGATGGATTGATCGGATCTATCAAGCATGCTCCAAATAAATAGAGCCCGAGTTTGGGAAAGGATTTTAACCCAAACCCGACCGACAGGAATATGGGTCTGAAAAGGATAGGAGTCCAGCTCACAAGAAACATTATCTACGGGGACCACGCAGGCCTAATTTTTAAAAGAAAGATGCCCCGACAAACAAACATAGACTGAGTCATGTGAGAAAGTGATTGATTCCCCGATAACTCCAACAACCATCACATGGGCTGAGTCACGGGGAAGAAAAATAGAGCGCACTAACTAATTGGTGCACTAAATAATTGGCAGGCCACGACAAAGAGAGCCAGCTAATTTTTCAACAAGATTTGGAATTTGAATTTAAAGTCCAGATTCTTGCTTATAAATAACGAGAGTTGAAGGAAGCTAAGGACATCGACCATTCCCCTTAGTTTTCTCTACAATAAAAATCTTTGTATTAGTCTGAGTGTTTTAAAGTTTATGTGTTTTCGAGTACAGGCCTCATCTCTAATGAGAGGTTAAACAAGTATTCTCCTCCCAAAAGGAGGTTACTAATGTAATAAATATTTCTTTCAAGTTCTTAATAACAGAAAGTATTTTGCTTCAATATGTGTTCTTAGTATTGTTGATTCATGCCTTAGAAGGAATATCTTATACACCTAGAGTAGGAAACGAACCAAGGTTGTGTTGAGCAGTTGTTGAAGGAGTTAGATAACTTGTAGATCATCTTCCCTTAGGGTTGAAGTTGAACAGTAAGGAGTTGTTCGTAAAACGGTCTGGGGCAGTGATTTTCCAACTGGTGGTGTTGCAAAGCATCTCACCCGGTGCTGTTTCGGTCAAAGAAAGGTATGAATTTTAAGGGATTAATTAATTCTACGGAAGCATGTTGGGCCTGATTTTGATCAGTTTACATTTTATGGATATAATTAATATTTGGAGTGGAAGTATGAATAAAATGGGAAAAAAATTAAAGGCATAAAGAAAAATAATTTGAAATCTTTGGAATTTGGTATAAAGACAAAATGAGTTATGATTGATTTGGAGTTTTGTCAAAGGGTATTCTTGACATTTAAAATATAATGGGGTGTGTTTAGAAGTTTGTGGGGGTGTGGATAGTCCTACCCAACAATTGTGACAGACATTTTTGTCATTATCTTCATCATTTTCTGATAATAACCACACTTAATTAATGACCATTTTTTTCATCATGATGACGGAAATTCTGTCACAAATAAACAGGACGAAATTCAATTGCATCACTTAAATTTAGTGACAAAATATTTATTGACAAAAAAAATTCATCACAAATTTATCAATAATACATATTAATAATGGAAATTTTGATTTTAATGATGAATTTTTCCATCATTATCAAAAAGTTTTAGGTAGGACTATCCACACCCCACACACTTCTAAACACACCCCATTATATTTTCAATATCAAGAATACCCTTTGACAAAACTCCAAATCAACCATAATTCATTTTGTCTTTATACCAAATTCCAAAGATTTCAAATTATTTTTCTTTATACCTTTAATTTTTCCCCATTTTATTCATACTTTCACTCCAAATATTAATTATATTCGGAAAATGTAAACTGATCAAAATCAGGCCCAACATGCTTCCGTAAAATTAATTAATCCCTTAAAATTCATACATTTCTTTGACCAAAACAGCACCGGGTGAGATGGTTCGCAACACCACCAATTGGAAAATCACTGTCCCCAGACCGTTTTACGAACAGCTCCTCACTGTTCAACTTCAATCCTAAGGGAAGATGATTTGCAAATTATCCAACTCCTTCAGCAACTGCTCAGCACAACCTTAGTTCGTTTCCTACTCAAGATGTATAAGATATTCCTTCTAAGGGATGAATCAACAATACTAAGAAGCATATTGAAGCAAAAACCTTTCTTTTATTAAGAACTTGAAAGAAATATTTATTACATTAGTAATCTCTTTTTGGGAGGAGAATACTTGTTTAGCCTCTCATAAGAAATGAGGCCTATACTCGAAAACACATAAACTTTAAAACACTCATACTAATACAAAAAATTTTATTGTAGAGAAAACTAAGGGGAATGGTCGATGTCCTCAACTTCCTTCAACTCTCATTATTTATAAGCATGAATCTGGACTAGAAATGCGGATTCCAAATCTTGTTGAAAAATTAGCTGGCTCTCTTTGTCGTGGCCTGCCAATTATTTAGTGCACCAATTAGTTAGTGCGCTCTCTTTTTCTTCCCCGTGACTCAACCCATGTGATGGTTGTTGGAGTTGTCGGGGAATCAATCACTTTCTCACATGACTTAGCCCATGTTTGTTTGTCGGGACATCTTTCTTTTTAAAATTAGGTCTGCGTGGTCCCCGCGGATAACATTTTTTGTGAGCTGGACCTCTGTCTTTTTCAGACCCGTATTCCTGTCGATCGGGTTTGGGTCAAAATCCTTTCCAAAACTCGGGCTTTTTCTGTTCGGAGCATGCTTGAAAGATCCGATCGATCCATCGACCAACATGCGCCATGTTATAAAATTTCCGATAAGTTTCTTTGCTAACCGGAATCTTATTTTCCCAGAGGATTCTTCTTTTCGTCTCAAAGAGTTCCTCTGCAAAGCCTGTTGTTGATCCCGTCATAGAATTTAGGAGGAATGATCCACTTGCTGAATTCTGAAAGAATTTGAATGGATATTTGACTTTGTCCATTTCAGTTAGACAAACCCAAAGTCTCCATAGTCGTCTTGTAGAAGCTTCTTCTTTCGAGGTTGCTCCTACTAGTAGTGGTACTTCTTCCGGTGAAGCTGTCTTTATATTTTTCAAGGCATTTCCATCCGGTCTTTTCAGCTTGATAAAATGAAAAGCTTCATTAAAGTCTTTCTTTGCTGGTTCTGGAGCTGCACTAATGAAGTATAATTCCAAGATATCACCTCTAGACAAATGAGGATTATTTGCCCATGTCTTGTGAACGGTTTTCCCAATCCATTTCGGTAATTTTGAAATTTCTGGGAATCCGGGTGACACGGTATGAATTGAAGCTAAAGCTCCAAAACTATACCATTCTTGTACCTCAATTGGATGACTTTCTGGCTTCATCCAAACTCTTGGGTATTTTCCTGAGATATCAACTATTATTTTTTCTGGGTTGATACCTCTTCTGGTAATTAATTTCTCCCATTGACGTTGATAAATCTATATAGGAGAAACTTTAAACTCGTCAGTTTGAACCTTGGTCTTTCCTATCTATAGCCTAAGGTTCAACTCTCCCTCTTTTACCCCAAAGGTACTGGGTTGATTTGAAGACTTGGGTTGTGACACTGGAGCTTCAACATTCATTACGGTTTGTATATCCTCAAGGAATATATCACCTGCAACACTCGTGAATATGGTATTTGAATCCATAACCTCCGGGTTAAAGTCCCGTTCTTGAATCGCTCATTTTTACACCGTAGGAGATGCAACCTGAAGGAGAGGCCCCTGTAACGCTTGGAATAATTGTCCTTGTGCGTACTGGCTTGCTCGTATTAGATCAAAAATGGATTTCTGATCAACTCGTTGAAGTCGTCCAGCGACTTTGGCATTGAGATATAAAGTCCCAAATTCTCGTTCTAAACTCTCCAGGTTTTCCCTAAGATGTCTAACTCGTTTAAGGACCTCGTCAGCAACGCGTCCTTCCATCTCATGTCAAGAAATCTGCAAGAACATTTTCATGAGATTTTACAATGACAATATCATAATCATAATATTGGCATTCAGCTTGTCATCTAAATAATCTAGTCTTTTCTGGTTTTGATTCTATTTTTTTTTTCAGAAAAGTCTTGACACTTGAATTATCGATTTTTAAAGTAAACTTCTTAGCCAGTAGGAATAGAGGTCATTTTTTAAAAGCCTTTCTGACTGTGAAGAATTCTTTCTCATTGATATGCCATCGATTTGTTTCTCCGTCAGACCGCTGCAATATCTACATAGCACTTCTCCATTTGGTGTGGCTTTCATAAGGACTGTTGCCCACCAATAGTCACTTGCATCTGTATATAGAACCAGTTCGTCCTTGTCTTGAGGTATAGCAAGTTTCGAAAGCTTTTTGCAGACTTTCTTAAGTTGGTTTATCCCTTTTCGATGTTCATCTTCCCATTTGAATATAACATTCTTTTTTAGTAATGGGCTGAACACCTTCATGTGATGTGCCAGATTGTTGATGAACATTCCAGCAAAGTTAATAAGTCCAAGAAAACTTTGAAGTTGTTTCTTGTCTTTGAGATCATCTGAAAATCCCTGTATCTTTTCCACAATATGGCTTTGTAGGATGATTCCAGATTCATCGATTTCAATTCCGAGGAATTCAATCTATCTCGTAGCAATTATTGTCTTCTTTTTAGAAACATCGGCTCCTGTATCATGGAAATAGATTGGTGGCATCTTCACTTTGTACTATGGGGTACTACCTGCTCCTTTAATCATGATTTCTGCTTGTTTGATTCCTCGGTTAAGGATAAGAATCCTTATGGAGAAATCTGGTCCTGCAATGGCGGTTAGATCTTCCCCAAATTCTTTAGGAAAAACCCCTTGCTTTGCAGTCCATATCCCGACTTCTGAATCAACATAGGTTATAAAATATTCAACCTTGTGTTCATCATATATCATTCCAATAGAAATGTATATGGAGAATGGACTAGTGGTCATCTAATTCTGTATCATTTATCAGTCACTGTAAACTCCATTCCATCTTGTAATCTTTCCCAAGGCTTATGATCCTCAAGAAAATCGATTCCCAGTATTAATTGTTTTGGGATTCTTCCTGCAACTCCTGTAATAGTCAGTTCAATTTCACCCATCTTTAGGCTTCCTTGATATCTTCCGACTATCGGTTGTTGGAGATAATATAGAACATCACAAGAAAAAATATTTTCAAGGAAAAATATTTTGATACCATTTTCAAGGACCCGTGTTTGTTTACATTAAAATCCTTTCAAGATTCAATTTCTTAAAGGAATTCGTACGTGGCATTGTTACTCATTCAAAACCACTGTTTTTTAGATAGTATTGGCACGAGGAAAGTATTCCAGCCTATATACTTCTTCCGAAAGAATATCAACTTAAAATGCCCGGAATCTCATCAATATTTGGAGTTAGAATTATTAATAAATTGTGGAAAAATATGGATTGGAATAAGTAAAAAGAGCTTGGATGTAGTAAAATCTAATTGATTGAAAAAGTGGGTCCAAGGGTATAATTGGAAAAGCTTGAATTGTAAAAAGATATTGGGGTGGAGTTAGAATCCTTGGAGTGTGGATAGTCCTACCCAAAAGTTTTCTTGCAGTGAGAAAATGGTTATAGAATTACATTTAGCCTTGTCTTTAAGGGGCAAAATGGGTCCAATTAAAACTGAATGTGTCAAACTGACCAAATTTAGTAAGTTTTAATGGTCCTGTATAACTTCTGTCTCTAGTATTGGGGTAAACAAGATTCGACCAAAAGTAGAGCTTGTCTTCCTTCATATAATTTCAAATTTATTTTTCACACATCATAGAGAACATGTAGGTGTCATAGTTAAATAATTTTATAATAGAATCCTAATTTAAAATCCTATAAAATTCTATTATAATTAGAGCTCTAATTTTAATATATATATATATTTAATTAAAGATTATTGTTTAAGTCATAATAATAATTTAGTATTTTTATATTTGACTAATTTATATTAGAATCATAATCCGAAATCCAAGTAATTTTGTATTTTCGATATAGATCACTTTTATATTCTTGATAAAAACTTATATACAACTGGTGCACGGACCCTACAACCGTGCACCCGGGTCGACCTGACCCGTCACGCCCTCGTACGCACCCGCACGCACCTACACGCGCTTCTAGGTCGCGGATAAAATCCGCCCAAACATGTTCCAAGGTGTCTGACCTTTATGTTATGTTAAGCATACCTCTTAGTAGTGTTGACATACCTTTTAGTTATGTTAGACATACCTTTTATGTTATGTTAACTGTACTTTTTAGTTGTATTAGACATACATTTTAGTTATGTTAGTCATACATTTAGTGTTATGTTAAGTATACCTTTTAGTAGTGTTAGACATACATTTTAGTTATGTTAGACATACCTTTTGTAAGACTAGTTGTACCTTAGCATTTTTTTTAAACTGACATATTAATACCTTTCATACCTTTTAGTTATATTAAGCATACATTTAGTTATATTAGTCATACCTTTTAATTATGTTAGTTGTACCTTTATATATATATTACATAAATGTATGTTTATGTTGATATAAATGTATAAATAATCTCATATAAATGTATGAGTAATATCATATAAATGTAAATATCTACAACTTGTGACAAATTGGGGTTTATTGTGCCGAAATTAGGGTTTAGGGTTAAAGTATGAAATCTGAAAATAAGGGTATCACTAATATAACATAAAGGTATGAATAATATAATATAAAGGTATGCCTAACACAACATAAAAGTCAGGGCCAAAAAAAAAAATGCGCAGAAAAAAAAAAGAAGAAAATGCGCAGATCCGGGTCGAATTCAGCCCGACCCGACCCAAGTGCATGGATCTAAGATCCATGCACTAGTTCAACTCTATATTCTTTCTTTCCTTAGTTGAATTGATCTTCACGTGCAACACATGTGATCTAAAACTAATATATATATATATATATAATATGTATATTTTTTACCTGTTAGAGACCATCGTCGTAACCGCTCCAGAGGTGGCTGTCCTAGCTTGCTTTTCAGCTGCTTCTGCTGCATCTATTATTTTATCTGTATTTATATTTTCACAACATATAATTACAAAAGTCAACAACTATTTAATTTTCTTAAAGTTTTCTTAGGATTGAAAATTTAAAGAATGAATTTGAAATATTCTTAAAAAAAAATGACTGAATAGAAAATTTGGAACTGTAGATTCATTTAGGTTGTGTTTTTTTATCAACGAATTTGGAATTTATAGTAGCAAACGAATTTGGAATTTATATTAGCAAATTTATTTGTGATGTTTGTACTGACGTGGATTTAAAATCAAAAACTTCTATTTTTGAACTAACTTTTTGAGCAATTTTGTTGAATTTTATATACATTAAATTCAAATTACTCAATCCAAGCACAACCTTTTATCTATTGTCATGAATTTGATATCAATCAATCTCATGTTTAATTGTATCCTAAATTTACTTTATTTAAGGTTGTACTTGGACTAAGTGATTTCAAATTCTCCTAAATTAGAGTGGCTTCAAAATCCACACAAATTGCTAAAAAAATTAGTTCAAAATCAAACTGATTGATTTTGAATATATATCATCAATGGCTTGTTCATATAGATTTCAAATCATTTCTCAAATCCTTCGATCAATTCACAATCTAAATTGATTTGAAATTTCAATTGCTGCATTTCAAACAAAATAATATCAAGAAAATTAAATAAGAAGTTGTACAAGATTTAGTTAGTTGGAAATATATAAACTTACTAACTGAATCAAGGGAAGCGAGGAGAACCTCTCCAGGAACCATAGAGAGGAATGTTTTTCCAGCTTGGGATCGAACCACGGGTCCCACCACTGAACCAGTTGCAACCCCAACTACATCAAGCATTGCTTTGCTCATTTTTTCTGTCATCTTCGATATTTTCCTTACACTGTCACAACATTTAAATCATTTATCATTTTCATAGAATATTTAAAATTTCTTGAGAAATTGAATATGATGTTGTACTTGTTCCCTAGATGAAATCTTGCACTTTGACAATCTTAGTCCTCAATTACATTTTGATGTTTCATTATATATTATAGTTATCATTTATGCATTGATGTTATTAATTGTATGTAGTTTCTTTTACTTTTGGTCATATTAATTATTCCATCATTCACTTTTAACTTTTCATCTTTGGGTTTGAATTTCATTCATAATTAATTTGTTTTGGTTTTTAAAAATCCTTTTGTTTAGATCTCTTTTAAAAAATACTTTATCTTTCTCTCACTTTACAATACTATCTCAAATACCTATTAAAAATTTATTTGTTTTATTTGTTGATTATTTCCACCAATTGTATACTTTTACTAACTATATCTTACTAAGCATATCCCTTTTTTTTTTTTTTAATTCTACCTTGATAATTAATATTCTTCAAAAAAAAAAAAAAAAAAAAAGATCTCAACCCCAACATAAAGTTATAAGTGCACCCTTCAGGATATATAAAAAATAATTCATTTTTGAAATACACAATTAGTACGTTGTTGATAAATTGGGATTAAATTTGATCCTAAGCCATGTGTTTTGTGTGTATTCATAAAATAATTAGGTAGTGAAGTTGAAGATACCGTTTCAAGCTTTTGTTGACAGAGCCGCTCTTTTTATTTGCACCGTTGCTACTACTTTTCGAATAGTCTTTCTCTTCCACTGCACGAATCATTATACTTTCCCCTCCTTTCTGCACCTGTCATTAATCATCCAATATTCCAATTCAACAACTAAAATAGCTTACTATATGATTAAATTATATGGCCATGAAAATTCATCTTCTTACATTTACTTTAAGTTGCATGTATCTTGCATAATCAAGTTAGCATAGAAACTCGAAACCAATTGTTTTTTACTCTTACTTTTAAAATGAAAGTATAAGATTTGTTGATTGAAGGATTAACTTTTTAGGGGACATAGATAAAGATATAATTTCTTCACAATTCTTTACTCAACCCCAAAATTGGGGAAAGTAGATAAAAGGGAAAATTGAGATTTTAGAATACTAACTTTTAGAGATTTATTATTAGGACACTAATTAATCTAAGTATGAAATGGTCTTTGAATTTTGGACACTAACTTTTTAATTTGGGACGAGTTAACCCAAAATCCTCAATTTCAGGCCAATTTCTCATGTGATTTATCTAATTTCGTGCTAATATGTAAGTTTGTAATGAGCATTTCAGATGTGAAATGAGGTCAACTAGAATTTTTGGGCATCAAGATTTAAAGGCTTAGTGTTTGAATTTCAAAGTCCGATAAGTTAATATCCTTAACAGACTATGAATCCCTAAACCTAGTACTAGGGACGGAGTTAGAGACTTATTATTAATGAGGGGCTAATTAACTTTGGGGAGCTAAATCAATATTTAAACACTAAATATCAATAATTTTACCATAGAGTTTTTTTTTAATCCTAATTTACAATATTCCCACCTTAACCAAAATATTCTTATTTGTGAAAAACTAATAAGACATACCTGATTAGTGTAGGCGTTGCTGCACCTGAAAATACCCTTAACAATCTGGCCAGTCCCACCCGCAATGGCCTTAGCCAAGACACTGTTATAATCATCTACCAACGGAGCAAACTCCTTCCAATCAATATCTTCCTTTCTGTTTCTTGACGACGAGCAAGTGAACAACGAATGCTCTTTGAGAAACGAATCCAACGATCTCAAACTAGCACTATCATTCTTGGAGAATGCAACCCCATAGCTGAGAGGCTGTTCATCTTTCATTGGCAAAGAGAAGAGGTAGTGCAACGCGTCGAGCTTCACAACAGGCTCGTCCTTTGTGAGAGGCCATTGAAGCTCATGGCTGACTTTAATGGCGGTAGCGAGCGAGACATTCTCGTCCGATATTTGAACAAGCTCGAAATCCCCGACAGCGAGCTGGATGGCGTCGCCTTCGTCCATCAGATGAACACTGCATTCTGGGATCCTTAGCAGAACTTCATGTTTGATTACATCTGATGTTTGTTGGGGTGGAGGAAATGATGTTGCAGGGGGGAGAGGTTTTGATCTCTTGGCTCTAAAGCAGTTCATGTTTGTGTTTGTTGCTTTCAACACAGAGAGAATATTTATTTATAAATAGTTAGTATATATGTGAATGGAGATGGAGAGGAAAGTTTGAGCTGTAATTGATTCCATAATTAGTGATCACTTTATTCTCTTCTTCTTCAATAAGTTGATGCCAATCTATTGTCACTTTCGGCGGATAAAGGAAAATTGAGACGTTTACAAGTTTCAATATATTTTTGAGTCCTCTTTTTGTATTAGTAAGTTTTTTTCATAACAAATAAAGAAAAAGTTGCTTTTACCATTGTAAAAATCTACTTTTTGAACAAATGTTTGGAATAGTTTTTTTTTTTTTTTAGTTACAATTGGGGGTGAGTATCAAACTTGGGACCTTGCTCAAGATAAATGATGTACCTGCCTTGCTTGAGCAAATCTTAAGAAGACCAGATACTTCTCCAAGTGAAACTTGGATTATGCCTCACAACAACATTCAAAAAATCCCCTTTTGGGAAATATTTAGCCTTGAGAACTCGACAAACTAGAGCATCTGGGTCGGCAATAGAACGCCACCATCCTTCCCAAGCATAGACAAATTAAAGAGTTTGAAATTTCAAAAGCCCAAACCCCCGGCCTCTTTGCGAACACACAATTTATCCCAACATAACAAATTAATACAACGAGATGCGTTTTTCTTATTTCCCAAATAAAAAGAGTTAATCATCCACTGCGACTCTTCAGCAAGAGTGATCGGTAAAAGATACGTGCTCATGAAATACGCCGGAATAGCCTGGGCAATAAATTTATTAAAACTTGTTTACCAGCTTTTGAGAGAGGCTTAGCTTTCCAACCTTGCAAGCGAGTCCACAGACGATTTCTCAATTAATAATTAAAAATAACCTTCTTATCTCATTCAATCAATGAGGGGAGCCCAAGATACCGTCCAGTATTCAGAGGATGGTATACTCCAAAAATATTAGAGATGTTGCGAAGCTCGGTGGGCACTTTGCTATAGAAAATACCAGACTTTGCATAATTAACCGATTGACCAGAGGCCTTCTCATATAAAAGGAGAAGATCTCTTAGAGTGCACTCATGAGCAGAAGCACGACATAAGAGTATGCAATCATCCGCAAAATGAAGATGAGTGATGACTGGAGCATTCCTACTCACCTTACATCCATGAACTTGTCCCATGTGATTTGTCTGAATGCATCTGAGATATAGCCAACTGGAACTCTTCCAAAGTGAAAGGTCGGGTCAGGGCATTGTTTTCTTTTTTTAGTAATGATAGGATTCACAAACTGCAAAATTGGATCAAGATAATGTATGTCTTAATGCATATTTATTATTTAGATAATGGGGTATAGTCATAATGTCCATGAGTTATGGTGAGTTAGTGGGTTAATATTAAACATTATAAATAGGGGTTTCCATTTTGTAATGGGTGCTTGAAGTGAATGAAATCTCCTGCTCCTTAAATATTCTCGTCTCTTCATTCTTTTATTATCAGATAAATCGGATTCTTCTCTACCAAAAATAGATTCGTAGAGTAATCCTTCACCACCTTACTTAAATCATAATCACCCAAGCTACCTCTTCATTTTTCAGTCTCTCAATTTTGTTTACTTTTCTTCGGGCAGAAGCCGATTGATGAAAAAATCGAGTGTTGAAATCCCATCTCGAAACCAAAAACCTTTAGATTGCTGCTTCCAATAGACTTCTTATTTCAACAGAATATTAGCATAACGGCTTTGGATTCTTTCTAAATGGATAACGGCATCATAATCGATTCTTAATTGTAGTCTTTGAATCTCTTGTTCACATTCTTGTTTATCTTTTTGAAAAATCGAGGCAATTTGTCTTCCCAACACTCCAAGAGTTTCTGAAGTAGCTTGTAATCTCGAAACGAGTCCCACATCAGCACAATCCGTCCAACACCATTGAATCACAAATTTAAGATCAGACTCTTGAAGCCACTTATTCTCAAAGCGGAAGGGGCGCACTCTTCGAGCAAAAGAAGCCACAACTGTCTTTAGCGAAATAGGATTATGATCTGAAACTGGGGCCACTAAATTTGAAAGTCAAGCGGTTGGAAATCTTACTGACCATGATGGAGTAGCCATTGCTCGATCAAGACGTTCATCTATAGAATTCATTTTACTCATAGGCTCTAGACCAAGTAAATTAATGTCCAAATAAAGGAATATCAAACAAGTTACAATCATTCACAGCATTCCTGAATCCATTAAATAACCAGCTAGGATGTTGGACTCTGCCACGTTTGTCACTTAGAAATAAGAGATCATTAAAATCTCCTCTAAGAACTATTTAACAAGATCTTAGTGATATGTGCTCTAAGCCTCACAAACGTCCATGATGTTCTTCAGAGTCAAGTGCATTTGCAAGCGTTTTTCTTTCTTTTAATTTTAAAGTATTTTTCTTCTTCTTCGAAATAAATTCGTGATAGTATTTAAATGTCCAATATATTCAATAAAATAATTAGTAAATAACATTTCAAGATAAAATCAAATAAAATATGTAAGATGAAATTACAATCTTAGTAACTTTTTATTTAAAGTCATCTCCTTCATACACCCGTCTTTAGTCTTTCATCTTTCAACCTAGAGCATAAGTTGATTAATTTCAGTGTCACCACACAAGAACTCAGGTTGCATACATAAATAATTATCAACTAATACTCACATATGTGACATACAAATTCCTTAACATACACTATTAACATTCATCTCAATGTTATTTACATGATCCTCTGCATACTATGCATACCCTTTTTGAGATAAACAATAGTGGCAAACGTATTAAGTTTTTCATTCTTGTTATTGCTCCTTCAATTTCTAGAGAACACATGCAAACATGTAAAAATTAGTATACATAATTTAAAACTTAGGCAACAACAAATAAGTATTCTATATGTCCCACAAAGATAGGTCTGCTTATTATTTTCGTCTATACCACAAAAATAGATTTGTTAATAGATTTAATATGGTTTTTAATTTTCAATTTCATATATGCCATTAATTAATGTATATTGATAGCAATCCACTTCAACTCTCTATCATACTTAAAAATGTTTCATTCAATGTTAGTCTTTATTTGTTCATTTTTGCAATCTCTCACAATCATTTCAAATTCTCGGGACCGCCCATTAATGATTGAATTGAATCACCACTACACTAATCAATATATACAACATTTTAATGCATGTGCCTTATTTAAATAGTGGATAGGACGAATGATCCAGTGGTCAGAGGTTCAGAGGGGGCTGAATGAACCTCTATCAAATTTTGCGTTTTAAAACTTTTTGTATGCAGGTTACTAACTTTCTGTATGATTTTAACAGAATCCTTTTTAGCAGTATGAGTAGGATATATGAGATATACAGCAAGTAGGATAAATCGATAAACATAATTGAATTATAAAAATATACAAAAACTACTTGAGCAAGGGTATACTGACAAAAGACACAAACCTAAAGATATGAATCCCACACGGGATCTTCTGCTGTAATGCATTTTTTCACTGAATCCATTCCAAAACCACTCGTATGGGGGCCATTCAACATATCATAAATAACATGAAAATCCTTCTTAAAAGTCTTAATTCTTGATTCAATATGTGGTCTAGCTTTGAAACCTGAGTTAGGTAAAAAAACTAGCAACTTTTCCTCAACATATTTAAGATAACTTGGTTTGAACCCATTTTCAGCTTTATATGATCCAAGATTGACCATATCAAGAAGTGCCTCAATAAGCTTGACATCTTCATCGTACTTCCACTTTCTTTTATTCTTACCATGACCTCTTGTATCCTGATTTGAAGAATCCATTCTTATAAAAAACGGAATAAAGGATTATTACCATGTGAGTATTATGAGATTAAAGGAATATTATTATAATTTCAATAACACAAAATAATAAATGCAAGAATATTTGAGTAAATACAACTTATAAAAAACCATTCGATAAATATTATAATAAACAAATAAAGTAAGCATTATTCAATACTTCCAAATAAAAAAGAAAAAAAATAATATAACCAAATCATTCATTCTAGAATAAATGGACATTGTTATCTAGATTTCTTTGTGCTCTCCAAGTGTTGAACATGTTAATTGCAAGATCGTTTCTAAAATTTGTCCATGCATCAGAAGGCTCTACTGAAGTAACGAGTTTCTCTTCTTCGTTGCTCTCACCATTGTGTACATCTCCATCTTCTATATTGTCATCGGTTTCCAACTGATAACCACCCATTTCTTGTCTTATAAAGTTATGAAGCAAGCAACATACCATGATAATGCGATTCTGAAGTTTAATTGGATAGTAGGACGGACTTCTTAGAATGCTCCCAACAAGTCTTTAATAGACCAAACAATCTTTCTATTACATTTCTAGCACAAAAATGCTTCATATTAAAAAATTCTTCAGCAGTGGTAGGATTGTTCTTTCACTCCAATCATTCAAATGATATCTTTGATCTCTATATGGTGCAAGAAATCCTTCTTCATTTATATATCCAACATCCACAAGATAATATGATCCTTGATTATAAATAATTATGAGTTAGTTTCAACAATTTTTATGAATTATTTAGTTATTTTATAGTATAATTATGGAACTTACCTCAAGGAACTACTAAGTTGTTTCTTTTAGTAATTGCATCTCTTAATATTCTACCATCAGCGGTAGACCCTTCCCACCCAGGTAAAACATATATAAACTGCATACCCTGGGAGCACACTCCTAAAACATTAGTAGCAATTTCATTTTTTCTGGTCCGATATCTAGGTTTATCCTCTTTAAGCACACACACTTTGATATGGGCACCATCCAAAGCTCCTAAACAACCCTATCATGAAATATAATTAAGTATTATATTACATAGAATCTAATTTGAAAATAAATAAAATGGTATACGTTAAACCATTTCAATCTCTCGTCTGTAGTCATTAGGTACTGGCTCGGGTGCCTTTAATAATTCTCCTTGAAGTGTAACAATAGTATTTATTACTTGTCTAAAATGTCTACTAATTGTTTCTCCAGATCGTCCAAAATTAATGTTTATTGTTCTTTGCTTTTGGTGATGAGCCAAAATATGCACAGTCATTGCCACTTGTTCGTCCACTAGCATATTTTTTGTTGAGGATACTATGCCCGTCACTTCAAGTCTAGTGCACAAACGAACAAAAGTTCTCCTATTCATCTTAGTTATGCTTTTGCATGCAATATCACTCACATATACTATTTTTTTAATATATTTTCTCCTCTCGTAAAAGTCATATTGATATTGTGGTCTTAAGCTGATAGACTTGATACAATATTTAATTTTTTAACAACAACTTCCATTAACCAATTCACGAATTGCATTATGTTCAACCAAAGCAATAACATTGCAGTATTTTTCTTTCTCCTTGCCAAGCTTAATCTTGCCATAACTGCTTTAACAAAAATGGATCATAAATCTGTGGAATAATTTAAATTATTATATTTAACAATACTGTTACAAGAAATAATATTGTAAGTAGTCAGATTAGAAAGAAAAAAAAAGAAGAAATTCAAGCCATGTTTACTAGAACAATTTCAAGCTTTCAGGAGCACATTTGAATGTATATTAAGAATTCCTACTCGCTGATACAATATCTTTATCTGAAAACATTATTTATGTAAAAGTAAGAAGGCTTGACTACTTAATTACATCATCACTGACATTGAAACTTAATGAACGTATATATATTAATTAGATATATGCACAATTCCACTATTAATTAAATTATTATATTTTACAAGGCATACACGATTAGGAAGTTAAAACTATAAACATGGATCTCATTTTGATTATGATAGTTTTTCCGTCTAAGGTGTCTGTGGAGTTATGAAGATGAGAGGCACTAATGAGAGCTCAAGGCAAGCAACCTGCAACATGATTTCAAACAACAATCATAACGCTAGTTCTAAATCTCCCTGATAGCCTGAGAAATTGTTGTCTTTATTTATGGAAAAGCAGGCCTCATCAAAGTTGAGAGCCTGCTCAGGTGCACTAGTAGTGATAGTTGAATTACCAAAGAGGCTTGAGGTTATTTGGCTCTATTTTATTATGCGTGTGTTTAAACTTAAAAGGCACACCAAACTAATATTATCATATATAAATAACATCCCAAATAGATCCCACATATGCATTTCCTAAATTCATTGCCTGTTTTATATATTTTTTAATCTCATTGTATGTTCACACCAAACTATCAAAATGCAATAAAAAACACAAATTGACATTGACTCACATTAACAACTCAATAATGAAGGATAAAAAGGACAAGGGCCAACTTGAACCTATGCCAACTCATTAACTCTGTATTTTTTCTTCTTTTTTCATTTTCTCAACTTTTTCTTCATGGCCACTTTCACTATTGGGTTTCTCTGTCTTTTATTTTATTCATGATTCATTTTGTTTACATCATATGTTAGTGAAATCATAATAGAAAGATTAAATTCAATTTAATATAGTCTACAAAATGTCACGCAACGTCACATAAATAAATAAAAAGAGACAATTCACCAGAAAATACGACGGAAGGAATGGGGGTACCATGGGTGAATCTACTACCCAAATTAGTAAAGACATTTCCTCAGACAACACTGATCTTCCTCATATTGTATTGTTGTGTGTGATTGTTCATTCATTCTTTGTGTCTTTCTTTGACTTTAGAGTGCAACACTTGCTTTCTACAACAACTGCAGTAATGTAGGTTTCTATTCAGCTTGCTGTGTACGATCTGCTTTCTATGTTGTTGCATTATCTTGCTTACAGTATCAAAATACTGTATTTCTCTGCTGCATTCAGTAGCGGCCTTTCTTGTTGCTGACATAATCTTCTTTCTTGATCAATTGGCTACTGAATTGCGAGATCATCCATTCTTCAACTCAACTTTTAACTCAAACTTATTCTAAGTTTCACTTAAACAATGTGAAAAATGAGGTACTCTAAATTCCTATTATAATATTGTTTTGTCTCATCAAAATTTAAACATAAATTTCCTAAAAGCAAAAAACTTTTTAGACAATGAAGTTCACTTCTTATATTGTTGGCTCCATCATAACCCTGACCTTAAACTAGAAAATACTCAAGCCATAAGTGAAGAACAATGACTCTATACATTTCTCGAGTGAAGATATAGTTGTATCACTAACATGTACAAGACCAAGAAAACATTCAATTACACATCCATTCTTATTCACATAACGTATAAGTACTTCCATTTGCTCTTTGATGGATATATCTAGACACTAATCATCAAATAAAATTAAGATGAAATCATTTTCAATGTCTTTAATGATAACATTAGTAGTTTCAATTGCAGTTGTAGGTATAATATTTTTTTTGAATCTTTGGAGATGTTAGCTATCGATTTTCAAGAGCATTATGCAACACATCATTGATGAGTGCTAAATCCAACAAATAATAAAACTTACTCTAAAAATATAAATTTGAGATAGAAGTGAGTAAGGTCGAATCCACAGAGATTGGTAAAAGCTAGGTTATTCTTTTATGAACTTGTTGAAAATAAATGATTGGGGGTTTTTGAGATTTTTGTAATTAATAAACTAAATTAGAAAAAGTAAAATAACTAAGATGAATTCAATGAATTAAAAATATCTAACCAATAAATAAATTCAATAATGGTTCAAATGTTGATCATAGATGCAAGGATTCTATCTTTTTTTCAATGTTAATTGGTTATAACCGTTGGTACCACCTAACGACCTAATCTTTCCTTAAGGTTTGGTAATCAGGACACAATCTTTAATTACTATCCTAATTAGTAAACAATCCTAGATATCATCTTAGAATTTAATTTACTAATTGCATTAAGACTTAGAAAGAGCTAATTCTAGCCAACAAACATACATGTTGGTTTATTTAGACTAGATCATATATCTTCAAAGCAGGGAATTTAAAATCTTTTTATAATCCATTATGCTAATTGCCACAAGAATTAAAATAATTAAGCAATTATGGATTTAATGTTATTTGGTGGTATGTTATTTTGATAATTTTGACAAATGATCCTATTTGAACAATTAACCAATATAATAAATAATCAACATGCATAGAAGATATACGAATAATAAGAAAGAAAGAACGAGGAAATTAAATAAGATCTCACAATAGTAATAGAATCAAGTCTTGATTATCTTTTAGATAGATGATAGAATCTAACCCTCCATGGAGAATCGAGATCCCAAAATAAAAGTTGTAGAGTTTGAGCGTAGAATAAGAGTTGTAGATGAAAAGAGGAGTTAGAATCCTTATATACTTCTATCTAATAAATTACTCCTAATATAATACTAAATGGGAGTTTAAAAAAATTAACTTTTGCAGTTTTATCCACGTCTTTTCCTTTTTGCAATTTTCGGGTGTTAAGTGTGCACGTCTATTGTTGCAACTTTTGCAGACTCTGAGAATCAAACTCGAATGCTTAGACGTGCCCACGCTTAGTGCTAAAACCGTTGCATTATTTGCAAGCTTTGAGGACTCCACCAAATTTCTTCCAAATCAATTCAAAATGCCTCCAATATCCAATTAAATCCTTATCTTGCCCTGCGAATAACAAAATTTCATCAAAATTAAGAATAATTGATTAATTGACATCTAAAATGAGGGAAAAACATTATAATCAATATACACAAAATAGAACTCATCAAATTCCCCCACACTTAGACAATGCTTGTCCTCAAGCATACTTTAGCTCAAATCATGATCACATGACACGACTACACTTACTCAACCAAACATAAAATGAATTTTAAATACAACTCAACCTGAAAATCTGCTATATTTTTTTTTAAAAACAACATAACATCATCTCATATCCAACAATATAATATTCACATTTATATAACATAAGTTTCAACAAGTTAGCAATCCACAAACAAGTTTCATGTTAACCCACTAGTACGTATCATGTTATATAATACAGAATGTGTCCAAAAGAAACTTAATATCCAAAAACAAAAGCAACATAAACCACAATCATGCTCAATAGGTCGTCATCTAACGAGTGCTCAAAACCCTGCAGGAGCTCCACAGCTTGCTTGGTACGTCCGTAACATTACACATCATCAAGGTTACCTACAAAACATAAATTACATGAGATAAATCTCAGTAAGCAGAAATTATACATAATAATATGGTTCTTTAGAAAAATTCTTCCCATGTATCCTCTTCTCGAATCACCTATTTCATTTCTAACATATTCCATGCACACAGTACCAACCTCATGTACACAACACCAATTTCATTTGATAGGACTCACAACTTAACCCACAATAACCATTCAACTCTCAAATTCATTTCATAGCAAATATTGAACCCGCAAGTTCATTTATTTCATGATAGTCACTGAACAACAAATCAAATCTCGTAAAATATGTAGTATTCATGTATCATTAATTAACACAATCAATTCACAAATTGTAGTTGTAATAAATTTCTACTTACCTGAATTTGCAAGGATTTTGACCGCTCAAACTTTCTTGATATCAAATTTGAGAATCCTACTTTAATTACACTCTACGAACCAAGAATAAGTATTTTTTTTAATTATACAAGTACACCGCTGGAATTGAGGGGACTTATCTTTTTTCAGTAGAAGAAATAAGGTATTCTGCATTCTCAGTAAAAGAACCTAAGTCATATATGCATACCTGCAACCGCCTCTTAATAGCTTCACTTGTAAGCTTTTTATTATTATTTTATTAATATTAAGTGTTATGGGAATTTCATGTCAGCCCCTACTATTCACATACACGTGTATATATATACATATTTTTGCGCTAATGTTAATAAATTTCATTATATATATGCACAACACTTAAACTCTCAAAAATATATAATATGTTATTAATTAACTTATCTTATATTAAATAACACACATGCACGTAACTCCATATATATAAATATTATAATATTAGTCAATCTTGTTTAATAATATATACACTGCTATCACTTGTACATGTATATATATGTATGTATATATATATATTTTGCATGCATGTATATATATAAAGATCAACTTTTAAATTTATTTTCTTTATATCATTTATATTGATATTAACCAAATCATTTATATTGTGTTCTCGAATATTACTAGGATCTCGACTAATTATGATAGGGGTTTCTCCACACTAATTATGTAAGAGCATATAAATAATTTAATATTTGAAAGCAAAATATAATCATGCTAGGTCACAAGTAGCGCAAAAATAATAAAAGATGCATATGATGCATGAAGAGTATTGATCAATAAGTGGTGGGAAGCTCGGGTATCACATCTCAACTTATCTTCCTTCCTCCTCTCCCTATACTCATCCAAACATCATTTTTCATGCAATTAAACACGGATTTTTCAAAAGGAGTTCTCATCCCGTACACATGAACAATCACATCAATATTAATCTCCAAATGCATAAGATCAACACCTCATTTTGGATTCACTCTTTTCACTCAAATGTTTAGGATATATATATCAAAGAGCTCTCAAGTCAAAGCATAAGAAGATCTTTACGATAAACTTGCAAATATATCACATCCTTTTGCCAACAATGAATGAACCAAAATGCACACAATCCAAGGATTTAATTGGACAATTTTTTATAAGGCTTTAGGTTAGGGTATGATAAGAAAGAATTTTTGGGTTTAGAATTGAAGTAATCATGATCAAATTATATCCACCACACCAAGCTCAAATATGGCATCAAGAATCAAAAGATTACTTTAAAAACTTCTACAATATGTACAAAAACTCGAAACCCAATTTTTTTTTTCAGCATTTTTTTCTTCTTTTTTTTTCGCTTTTTTGTTTTTTTTTCTTTTTTTGAATGAGAATTCTAAACTAAGAATTTAAAAAACTAATATTTACAAAAAACTTGCAATCTCTCTCCAAATAAAATGAAACTTAATGTGATCATGTTGAAAATTACTTCAATTCGGAGTTCAAGATGTGGGCGCGCAAATCAAGAAATGGTGGTTAAGCTTGTAATGAGGTTAAATTGAAAGAAAATGCTAAGGCTCAAAGTTGGTGATCTAGGGGTTTATGTTCAAGGTGGGCTTGAGAGCAAAAATGTTATATCAAAACAAAATGGGTTAAACCTAACATCCTTATTTGATCTTGCACATTCAATTCACCAAAGAAGTTCAACATAGACATGCATAACAATGCGAGTTCTAGAAAGATCAACCATACTTGACAATCATACAACAAAGAATTTGAGCATAAAAATAAGAATGAATGCTAACGGTTCAAATCTCACCAACAAAATAGGTCATTTTGTAACACCCCATTTCAAGAAAATCTGCATATGCATATTTATTAAAATTTCTTTTAATGTTCATTTAAGAATGATTTAAGTGTGAGATCTTATATTACAATAAGTTATGATTTATGAATATTTCTTTGTGCTTGTTTATTTTAAAGATTTTATGACATGTTTTTCTTTCGAGATTTTAAGGGTTTTTGCAGGATGACTTACGGAGGAAACCGAGCTCGATCTCCACTCACTTGACACATATGAATGGAAGTAAAAAGATAAGATGTTAATTAAATGAATAAAATGATTTTAGGTTTTATGCTAATTTTATTCGTTACCGTTTTTGAATACTTTCTTTTTATGAAATTAGACGTTTACCTTCAACGAGCATGCATTATAGTGAATATTAAAATAACCGCAATGCTTATTAATTTAAGTACATATGGAAATTTAATACTTAATTTTATGCTAAGTAATTTCCACATTTATGTGAATTATACATTACATTATTATTGTTAGTCCCTTCAATAAGGTATACATATACTTATAAATATGTGTGACATGAAACATCAAAATATCATGATAAATAAATTAATTTAACTTTTTAATTAAATTAAAGCTTCCATGATAAGTCATTGCTAAGGATGACTAAGAAGTCTAAACTAGCCTAGCCACCTCACCACCCTAATTCCAACATGCAAAATATCCATCAACTTGCAACATGCAAAATATCCTTACTTGATGATACCCTTTCTCTCTCTCTCTCGTCCATATCATATGAGAAGAACCAAGGTCATATATAGTTTAACATAAGAAGCAAAGAAAGAGAGAAGAAACAAAGGAAAGAAAGATCAAGCATACATCAAGTCTTTCCTCAAACCCTAAAGGTATTTTGGCTAAAACTCTCTTAATACCTTCATTAAATCTTATGATTTATGATAAATACCTTAGGTTAGAAAGTCCAAAGATGTTCTTTGGCAATTTTTTTGGGATTATATGTTGTTTGAATGAAGAAATAAGTTGTTTTTAGAATAGACTTAAGGATGTGCTTGGTTTTGCTTCTGTTTTGGATGTGTTCGAAAATCTTAGGAATTGTTTTAAGCTAAATCCTATTTTCAAATTGAAATATATGAAGTCAAGAGTATGTCTGTAAAATTTCAGAAGATTTAGAGTTAAACTCGATTTTATATGATTTTTCTAAGATAAGTTGTTCAGAGACAGTTTTCGCCCTGTTTTTAGGTCGGAATCATATAATTTTCTGGAACAGTATACTTCGAATTTATATATAATCTTCTACTATGTTTAATAACCTATTCTTAGGTACGTGTAGGAACTTAGCATGTATTTTTTTGAGTTTTTTACGATTTATGCCGGATTTTACAATATAACCTGTTTTCTGCGTAGATGATGTCCTCTTTTCAGTCTTGTTCTAAAAGCCATAACTATTTATTGAGATTGTATTTATAAACCATGTTTTACTATGTTGTAGTACACGTTCTTATGAGTATGTAGAAATTTACTATGTCATTTTTGGAACCTTGTACGATTTATGGTGATTTTTACAAGAAAGTCTGTTTTCAGCATGTGCTATGTCCTGTTTTCAGCCAACTTAGAAAATTCATATCTAATTATGTGAATCTTATTTTCGGTTGATATTTTTATATGTCATACTTCTGTAAGGTATCTATAGTCTGTAGTAATTTGGAAGGATTTCATGAATTTTAAAGGGATTGATTAATTATTTAAAATCAGATTGTTTTGGAGCTAGAATTGAAGTAAAAAACTAGTTAAATGTGTGACTTTTAATTCCTTGTACAAGCTGTTAAAATTTATGAAATTTCAGCATGTTATACTAAAGAAAGTTATGTGATTATATGAATAATTATGTGATTTTAGGAATTATATGTGAATTATTAAAATTATGACATCTTTATATGTCATTTAAGGTCAAAACTTACTAGTTTAAATGCCTAACAATTAAGTTATAAGTATGAATATGTTTTAGGTTAAAGTAACCTAATATAAATGCAAAAGATTATGTTATACGACATAAGAGGCTAATCAGTTAAGTGTGTCGAGCGTAGTCGAGACGATCGGAGAATCTGTCACTCCCCAAAATCTTTTCATATTTTATCAGAGTTTTACCATTGGGCATGAAGATAGAAATAGCAAGGGACGCATACTCAACAGAAAGAATAAGCAAGAGATGATAGAAGAAAGAGGTAAGGGACGAAGTGAATCTCTCACTTATAAGCATACGGCTTCTGCCGTTAACAATCGATCTCACTACCAATATAAAACATCATACGCAGCGGAATCATTCTTCAGGATCTCACATCCTTATATATATCAAAATATTACATAACCCAAAATACATAAAACATGGTTTGATAAAGTTTGTGTTACATCATTCTAATCATGCGAATACAAAAGATAGCACCATCTCTCTCTCCGTCTAGGGTTCCTCTTGTTCATCATCGCCTGTAGTGTGAGTACAGATTAAGGGGGTGAGTGCGTGGAATACACTCGTGGGGATAAAATCCACCTCTTGTGACTCATAACAGATATAAAACACTAGTAAAATAATCCTTAAGTCACGTCATCACAGCACATAAAAGCAAAGCAGATATTAGAAATGGCAAGGGACGAATAGGTGCGGGATTCCCCCATCTCACTACCGTTGGTGCATTTCAAGAGGACCACCAAACCTCAACAGAGTAGTAGAAAATAGCTGGGGACGAACAGAGTGAACCTCGGTCCTTTCACAGTTATATGGCACAACAATTATAATCACAGCACCTAGTATTCCTCAGTCATGTATTTAATAGGGAAAACAGTAAACAGACAAAAAGATAGAAATTACCCCCACCTTGTTTGGTGGTTACCACGTGAGTCGCTAGTCTCAAAAGTTTGATTTCACAAGCTCAATCCAACAGTAACTCAAGCTCAATCCAATATATAGCCTACACAAGTTACGATGTCCTTAGATCTTTATTAATTATAATTAAAGCGTTAAACGTTTCTTCCGGAAGAAAGATGACTGTTAACTACGCGACGAGATGAGAGATCTAAGGATTGGATAAGAAACGAGCGCGTTCGGAGTTGATACGAGTTCAACGACGTATATAAGTTTGAAAGTAAATTGGTATCGAGGGTTGACTTCGATCGGGCCCTCGACCCTCGGTCGACAACCTCCCATCGGTTAAGACTCGATGATAAAGTACAAGGGAAAAAGGAATGGAAAAAGGATTGAAAATACGGCGTCACCCAACACGTGTCCCGCACCCGGCGCCCACTCCCGGCGCGCCCATGCAGCGCACGATCGTGCCCCCTGGCATACAACGGTGCGCTAGCTTCCAGCAACTTCTGCTTGGTCGCGCACGACCGTGCTCCCCAAGCACGACCGTGCGCCAGCCTCCAGCAACTTCTGTCGGCTGGGGCACGACCGCGCGCCAGCGTGCCCAGCAACCTCCCCGGCTGCCCCGTTGCTGCCCGGCGTCTCCCCCTCCCAATCCTCCAGCTATATCGTCCCAAACTACTACGTCTTCGTTACAAGATCAACACTTTCCAAACCCCAATACTCACAGACACACATGTATATACATAAACATACATCCTCAACAAAACGCTTGGTCGGCGACCAAAGGTTGCCGAAAACCCATTGTCACAACCCGTCGGCGCATCACCAGCGCCGGCCATCACTTTTCTCATGGCGGCACCACCTGTGCCGTCCCCAACAGAGATCACACACGCACACACACAAACACACACACATACATGCATAAAACATACCCAACCCGATATAGCTCCGACACCACCACACACGGTGGCGTCGTCCCTCCAACATCTCACCCTTACCTCCGGGAGAACCTCCGACAACATCTCCGGCTAAAAAGGACGGAGGAAAAAAGAGAAAACCGAGGAGAGAGAAAAGTTGGCTAGGGTTAGGGTTTAGGGTTTTGAGATGGTTTTTCGCTGTTTTCCGACGAACGATAAGTCGGAATAGAAATCCGAGACTTGTTCTAGACTCGACTCATCAAAACCTACGTTGTGTACGAAAATCGGCCGAAACCGACAACTTTGAAATTTTCCAGGGAACTTCGGTGACGGCACCACCGCGCCGGCGGCGGCGCCGGTGGTGGCGCGCCGGAGGCCGAAAAAGAAAAGAGAGAGAAGAGAGACTTACGTGTTTTCGTCGCTTTTGGTTCGTTCGAAGAAAGGGGTGAAAAATGAACTGAAGGAGCCTCTATTTATAGATTTCGAAAGTTACTATTCACCGGTAAATATCTCGTTTACTATTCAACGTAAATATCTTCTGATATTTCCGAAACCTCTTGTTTTGTTCTTTTCATCGCCATTTGAACTACGGGTCTCCGATTGACCTCTAGTTCAATTCTATCTTCTCGTTTTTCCAAAAGGCATCTAGTGATAGAAAAATATCCTGTGTTCCACGTCTAAGAAAATTATCCATCTCATTCATGCATTAAACTCTTATCTGAAATGCACGTATTTAAACAGTTAAAACATACACACATATATATTAAATCCTGAGTTTAAATATTTAATTAATAAATTATGTTTCGTTTTGGTTCGGGGTGCTACATCCCTTACCCCTTAAAAGAAATTCCGTCCTCGAAATTAAACGCATACTATATGAATGAAGATAAACGGGTACCTATGAAAGGTAAGTTGGGGTACTTCCTTATGATTTCGTCCTCCAATTCCCAGGTTGCTTCTTCCTTTCCATGACGGCTCCACTGGATTTTTACTATAGTCATATCCCGATTTCTTAGTTGTCGTCGCTTTCTATCTAAAATAGTTATCGGGATTTCTTCATACGTCAAATCCTTTTCTAGTTCTATGCCTTCCTGTTCGATTATATGTTGTGGATCGAATACATACTTCCGTAGCATAGAAACGTGGAATACATTGTGGACTCCAGTGAAGTTCGGAGGTAAAGCTAAACGGTACGCAATCTCTCCAACACGATCTAGAATTTCGAACGGTCCGATGTACCTTGGCTTCAGCTTCCCTCTTTTCCCGAAACGATGGACTCCTTTAGTGTTGGAATCGACGGATCGCTGGCTCTATGCAATTAATTAATCGGGTTCCATGCTAGATATAACAAACGCAGCGGAATAAAAGAGTTATACCTTTTGATCAATCTAGAAAAAAAATGGGCCAAAGATTGATCTTTCGTAACCCTAGACCTCTTTGATCTTCTAATGTATTCCTACAGCCTTTCTCGAACGTTGCGTGGCCAACGATCCTTCGAGAAATCTCAGTTCTGCTCTCTCTCTCACTATCACATATTTTCTGTGATCTGTATTTTTTTTTTGAGGCACTGATGGAAAAAGGCTATATATAGGCTACACCAGGGACCTAGAGGAGGAATTGGGTTGGGCCTCCTGATGGGCTTAAGTATCCTGTGTTCGGCCCGAACACATAACTTAAACCCATCAATAATAATTCAGTCCACTAAAGAATTATTATTGAACTACCGTCCCAATCCCATATTTAATATGGGCTCCTTCTTATTATGTGCACGTTTATCTCCCTGTGTTTAAGATATCGAATGTCCGTTAATTAAATAAGTTACTGACAACTTAATTAATTACCATCTAATTCCAAGAGTAGTACCACTCAACTTTATTATCATGTCGAATTAAATCCACCTGCAGGGTTTACATGGTAATCCTTATGAGCTCCTCAAGAGGACATCATCATCCTAAATAATTAGGACACAGATTTCTTCTATAATCAACAGTACACCATATAGACAATATTGTTTCCCAATTCACCGAGTTTATTGATTTAATAAATAAATCTCACTCATTGGCAAATTAAAGAAACAAATATTGTGTATACGTGGCTGTTATTATATAGGGATTAAGAGAACGCACATCCATAATAACAGAGGTCTTGTTCTATTATATAGTCAGTATAAAACGAACAACCTCAAATGGTCCTGCTCAATACACACAAAGTGTACTAGTGTAGTTTTATAGTCAAGACAGACTAATACCAAACTATACTACAATCATTCCGATGATTTGTCCAAATCCATCTTGGTTGTGAGCTACTATTTATAATTTATAAAAAACTGATAACATGAACTTCTGTGTGGCACCACACACCAAGTAATCTATAATATAAATTAATTGGACATTGCATAAACATATATAACAAATATAAAATGCAAACATATGACCAAAGTGATTCTCATTCCATAAAAGATGTTCATACAAAAGCTAAGCTTATAGTATACATCCTAATATTTAGTAGGAGATACATTGAGGAAAACTTCATCTCCCACTTCAAATTCCAGTTCCCTCCGTCTCTTGTCCGCATATGCTTTCTACCGATCTTGGGCTACTCGTATCCTGTCCCGAATCTTCTTTATTACTTCGACCGTTTGCTTCACTAATTCGGGTCCCAAAATTTTATTTTCGCCCACTTTATCCCAACATATAGGTGAGCGGCACTTTCTTCCGTATAGAGCTTCGTAAGGCGCCATACCAATAGTCGATTGGTAGTTGTTGTTGTAGGCAAATTCCACTAAGCATAAGTGGTCTTCCCAACTTCCAGAAAAATCCGAAACACAAGCCCGCAACATATCTTCTAAGATTTGTATGGTCCTTTCTAATTGTCCGTCAGTTTGTGGGTGGAAAGTTGTGCTGAAAGACAACTTGGTCCCCAACTCCTTTTGTAAGCTCTGCCAGAACCTGGAAGTGAACCGTGGATCTCTATCAGATACGATAAAAACTGGTACGCCGTGCAGTCGGACTATCTCTTCAAGATATATTCGTGCTAACTTGTCCAGTCCAAACGTCATCTTAATTGGTAAGAAATGGGTAGACTTCGTTAATCTATCAACGATTACCCATACGGCGTGGTTTCCTCGTCTGGTTGTCGGCAAACCAACCACAAAATCCATGGTTATATGTTCCCATTTCCATTCCAGTATCTCTAGAGGTGTTAGCATCCCAGCCAGTCGTTGATGTTCTACTTTCACTTGTTGGTAGATGAGACACCTCTTGACGAATAGCCCTATACTTCTTTTCATATTTCTCCACCAAAAGTTCACCCTTAGGTCTCGGTACATCTTTGTACCCCAGGGTGTGCAGACATTGGTGTGCAATGTGCCTCTTTGAGAATTTCTTCTCTTAACTCTTCATTCTTCGGCACTCACATTCTTCCTCTGAAGATCAGAGCTCCATCGGTAGCCAAAGTGAATCTTTCGGCTCTTCCACTATTTATAAGGGCTTTCATTTTCATTAGAAAGCTATCCTTCTTCTGAGCTTCCATGATTCAGTCACGTAGCGTGGGTTTTACGAATAACGCTGCCATCCTGGATTCAATGCTAATCGGAGACGAAACTATCTCCAGATTTAGCTTTGACATCTCCTCGATCAAATGGTGCTAATTGGTGATCATCAACGTCACCACTACCTTTCCCTTTCTGCTAAGCCCGTCAGCTACCACATTCGCTTTTCCAGGATGATAGTGAATCATAATATCATAATCTTTTACTAACTCTAGCCATCTTCTTTGCCTCATATTGAGCTCCTTCTGCTCAAAGAAGTACTTTAGGCTTTTGTGGTCGGCGTAGATTTCACACTTCACGCCGTAAAGGTAGTGCCTCCAGATCTTGAGGGCATGTACTACAGCTGCTAGTTTCAGATCGTGAGTCGGATAGTTTTGTTCGTGGATCTTCAGCTGGCGTGATGCATACGCCACTAGCTTTCCTTCTTGCATCAGAACACAACCCAAACCTTGCTTGGATGCGTCACTGTAGACCACGAAGTCTTTAGACACATCTAGAACTATTAAAACTAGTGCTTCTGTCAGTATTCTCTTCAGTTCTTGGAAACTACTCTCGCATTGCTTACTCCACTAAAACTTCACATCTTTTCTTGTCAAGCGCGTCATAGGAGTAGCAATCTTCGAAAATCCTTCTATAAATCTTCGGTAGTATCCAGCTAGGCCGACGAAACTCCGAACTTCCTTTGCATTCGTTGGAGTTTCCCACTTGGTGACAACTGTCACCTTTTTAGGATCTACTTCGATCCCTTGTGCAGAAACGATGTGGCCTAGAAAACCCACTTTGTCCATCCAGAACTCGCACTTCTTGAATTTGGCATAGAGCTTTTCCTTCCTTAGTACTTCCAGTGCAATTCTGAGATATTGTTCATGGTGCGCTCTGTCGCACGAGTAGATGAGAATATCATCTATGAATACTATGACAAAGAGATCCAGATAAGGATGGAAAATGCGATTCATCAAATCCATGAAGACAGCCGGAGCATTACTTACTCCAAATGACATTATTACAAACTCGTAGTGGCCATACCTCGTTCTGAATGTTGTCTTGGATATATCAGCATCTTTGACTTTCATCTGGTGATATCCAGATCTCAAGTCAATCTTTGAGAACACACTGGCACCTCTTAATTGATCAAAGAGATCTTCGATCCGAGGTAGTGGATACTTGTTCTTTATCGTTCTCTTGTTCAGCTCTCGATAATCAATGTACATCCGAAAGCTGTCATCCTTCTTCTTCATGAACAGCACGGGTGCTCCCCAAGGCGACACACTCGGTCTGATGAAACCCTTGTCCAGCAGCTCCTGTAGTTGGACCTTCAATTCCTGCAACTCTTTCGGTGCCATCCGGTAAGGAGCTTTAGACACCGGTGTTGATCCTGGGATAAGATCTATCTCGAAGGTTACTTGCCGATCCGATGGTTGTCTAGGTAAATCCTCTGGGAACACATCTAGAAATTCCTTTATCACCGGCACCTTCTCGATAGGAATCGATTCCTTCTCGGAGTTCACCATATTGACTAACCAAGCTTCGCAATCTCCTTTGCTAAGCATCTTGGTTGCTTTCATGGCCGAGACAATCCTTGAGTTGACTTTAACTCGAGTCCCATGGAAAGTAAACTTCGGCTCTCCTAGTGTTTGGAAGACTATCTCCCTCTCACGACACTTAATTACCACGTAATTGGACTCTAGCCAGTCCATTCCCAGGATTATATCGAAGTCATTCATCTCCAAAGCGTGGAGATCCGCTAGAAGGATCTTATCCTCAAAGATAATCTTAAGATGACGGTAAAGGTGTTTTGTCCTCACCGTCATTCCCGAGGGGATACTAACTTCTAGTGTTCGAGCGACTATCCTACCGTCAACATGCTTCAGCAATTTACAGAAGTTGACAGATATGAAGGAGTGCGTCGCTCCAGTATCAAATAGGATGAAAGCAGGTATATCAGATACTGATAACATACCTGTCATCGTCTCGGCTCCCTCCGCAGCTTCTGGACGAGTAAGAGCGAAAGCTCTCGCTCTACCTGCCACCGGCCTCGTATTCGGCCCTGTAGCCAACGTGTTCCTCATCCTCCAACAATTTGCCGCTATGTGTCCCGGCACTCCGCAGTTAAAACAACTCTGTGTCTCTTGTTGACACAGTCCCGTGTGCATCTTTCTACATCTAGGACACGGATTCCCAGGTCGGGGAATAGGAAGAGGTGGGGCGTTGCTTGCCCTCGGAAACTTATTCGGGACAAAGTTCTGGCTCAGGCCAGTCCACTTCCTCTTGACAGGTGCAGGAAAGACTCTTCTAAGCGGTACAGCATCCAAACCCATTCGGGAAACGATCTCCTAGGCTCTTCCAACGACTCTTGTATACGTCGTCATTTCTTATCCGACTAAGATCATGCTGATCTCTGGATGAAGGCCTCTCTCAAATCTTCGGGCCTTTTTAAGATCAGTGTCCACCAGATGTGGGGCGTACCAGCTCAAATGGTTGAACCGTCGTTCATAATCCCCAACAGAGAAACTCCCCTATTTGAGATGAAGGAACTCTGTCTCCTTTTGGTCCTGGTAAGTCTGAGGAATGAAGTGGCTAGACACCACTTTCTTGAAATCTTCCCAAGTCATTCCCACCAGTGACTCGCTTCATCCATGAGCTGGAAGATAGCACAGCTGACCATCTGTTCCGTTGAGCACGTTAGGTGCCCAAACAGTCGGTCAAGTGACCTTAGCCACTCTTCCGCTTCGGTCGGTTCTCCCTTTCCTCCAAATGTCAGTGGATTGAACCACCGGAACTGTTCGAAAATAATGTTCGGGTCAGTTCTAGCTGGCGGTGGGGTAGCTCGATTAACATCAAAATGTTGTGCTAACCCTCGTAGCACAGTAACCAAATCTCCTACGTTGGTATTCTCCTCACGTTCCGGTTGATCGACCGATTGTTGTCACTCCTTTCAAGGTCTGTCTCTTGACATAATTCTGTTACGATATGTATATAAGTATAAGTCGTTGTGATTATTAATAACATTATAAATATAGAAGTTAACACGTTACACGTGATGAGGCATAAACACAAACTTCATAGGATGAGCAAAAGATATATGTACATATATACATAAGATCATAAGAAGAATAGTACTACACCATAACAAAAGATGTATGTACACTATCTATGATGTAAGAACCCTCCTATGCTTATACATATAGAATAACGTATCAGGTGTAGCTTATAATATATACATAACAACGTCTTCCCCAACCATCTACTCTACATCAGTGGGAGACGACGGAGGTCCCAGTCCGTCCTAAGGGTCATCCCCCTCTATGTCAATCTCCTCTGGATCTTCCTCCGGATCCTCCTACAGATCTTCCTCCGGATCCTCCTCCGACTCGGAGCTGCCACTAGGAGGATCATAAGGTGATGGCTCTGGGGTAGTCGGAAGGCCATGTAGACCCCAGAGCTCTAGCATCTTCCGTGCTACATTGCCAAAATCAGTGATAGGCACCAAATTCACGGACGAGAACACTATCTCGTCTCTATAAACCAAGCGAGCCCTCACTGCCCACTCCGATGGTAAGGTGTGGATCATGTGCAGACCAGCCTGCGCTTCGCTGACCCTACTCCTCATACCCCCAATCTCTCTCCAGCAGTGGAGGAGTCTAGCTATGTGCTCCCCCACCGATACATCGTCTGTCACCCTACTCTCAAAGAAGTGATGTCTAAGTCGCTGCTCTCGAGTCTCGGGAATAGGGGCTCTTCCTCTCTCTCTACCCGCTCTGTATATTCTATTCATCTACCAAGATATATTACATGAGTTCCTAACGTCATATATCCATACTTGCGACGCTCTCTTCCAAACCCAACAATTCGAAATGAAATAACACTTAACAAGCAACACATATATTCCACAAATCTTATATCAGGGAGAGTCACTTATGGAGAGAGGATAGTGCCTATCTATATCTTTTTCAAAAACCCTTTCACGTTTTCAAATCACATCTTTAAAATCATATTTTCCTCATTTTTAAAACTAGTTCGAGCTAGTTCTCAACATTAGAACTGCTCTGAAACCATTTGTCACGTCCAAAAATCTTTTCATATTTTATCAGAGTTTTACCATTGGGCATGAAGATAGAAATAGCAAGGGACGCATACTCAACAGAAAGAATAAGCAACAGACGACAGAAGAAAAAGGTAAGGGACGAAGTGAATCTCTCACTTATAAGCATACGGCCTCTGCCGTTAACAATCGGTCTCACTACCAATATAAAACATCATACGCAGCGGAATCATTCTTCAGGATCTCACATCCTTATATGTATCAAAATATTACATAACCCAAAATACATAAAACATGGTTTGATAAAGTTTGTGTTACATCATTCTAATCATGCGAATACAAAAGATAGAAACATCTCTCTCTCTCCGTCTAGGGTTCCTCTTGTTCATCATCGCCTGTAGTGTGAGTACAGATTAAGGGGGTGAGTGCGTGGAATACACTCGTGGGGATAAAATCCACCTCTTGTGACTCATAACAGATATAAAACACTAGTAAAATAATCCTTAAGTCACGTCATCACAGCACATAAAAGCAAAGCAGATATTAGAAATGGCAAGGGACGAATAGGTGTGGGATTCCCCCGTCTCACTACCGTTGGTGCATTTCAAGAGGACCACCAAACTTCAACAGAGTAGTAGAAAATAGCTGGGGACGAACAGAGTGGACCTCGGTCCTTTCACAGTTATATGACACAACAATTATAATCACAGCACTTAGTATTCCTCAGTCATGTATTTAATAGGGAAAACAGTAAACAGACAAAAAGATAGAAATTACCCCAACCTTGTTTGGTGGTTACCACGTGAGTCGCTAGTCTCAAAAGTCTGATTTCACAAGCTTAATCCAACAGTAACTCAAGCTCAATCCAATATATAGCCTACACAAGTTACGATGTCCTTAGATCTTTATTAATTATAATTAAAGCGTTAAACGTTTCTTCTGGAAGAAAGACGACTGTTAACTACGCGACGAGATGAGAGATCTAAGGATTGGATAAGAAACAAGCTCATTCGGAGTTGATACGAGTTCAACGACGTATATAAGTTTGAAGATAAATTGGTATCGAGGGTTGACTTCGACCGGGCCCTCGACCCTCGGTCGAGAACGTCCCATCGGTTAAGACTCGATGATAAAGTACAAGGGAAAAAGGAATGGAAAAAGGATTGAAAACACAGCGTCACCCAACACGCGTCCCGCACCCGGCGCCCACTCCCGGCGCGCCCATGCAGCGCACGACCGTGCCCCCTGGCGCACTACCGTGCGCCAACTTCCAGCAACTTCTGCTTGGTCACGCACGACCGTGCTCCCCAAGCACGACCGTGCGCCAGCCTCCAGCAACTTCTGTCGGCTAGGGCACGACCGTGCCCTCCGGCACGACCGTGCGCCAGCGCGTCCAGCAGCCTCCTCGGCTGCCCCGTTGCTGCCCGGCGTCTCCCCCTCCCGATCCTCCAGCTATATCGTCCCAAACTACTACGTCTTCATTACAAGATCAATACTTTCCAAACCCCAATACTCACAGACACACATGTATATACATAAACATACATCCTCAACAAAACGCTTGGTCGGCGACCGAAGATCGCCGAAAATCCATCGTCACAACCCGCCGGCGCATCACCAGCGCCGGCCATCACTTTTCTCATGGCAGCACCACCTGTGCCGCCCCCAACAGAGACCACACATGCACACACACAAACACACACACATACATGCATAAAACATACCCAATCCGATATAGCTCTGACACCACCACACACGGCGGCGGTGTCCGTCCAACATCTCACTCTTACCTCCGGGAGAACCTCCGACAACATCTTCGGCTAAAAAGGACGGAGGAAAAGAGAGAAAATCAAGGAGAGAGAAAAGTTGGCTAGGGTTAGTGTTTAGGGTTTCGAGATGGTTTTTTATCGTTTTTCGGCGAACGATAAGTCGGAATAGAAATCCGAGACTTGTTCTAGACTCGACTCGTCAAAACCTACGTTGTGTATGAAAATCGGCCGAAATCGACAACTTTGAAATTTTCCGGTGAACTCCGATGGCGGTACCACCGCGTCGGCGGTGGCTCCGGCGACGGTGCCGGTGGTGGCGCGCCGGAGGCCGAAAAAGAAAAAAGAGAGAGAAGAGAGACTTACGTGTTTTCGTCGCTTTTGGCTCGTTTGAAAAAAAGGGTGAAAATGAACTAAAGGAGCCTCTATTTATAGATTTCGAAAGTTACTATTCACCGGTAAATATCTCATTTACTATTCATCGTAAATATCTTCTGATATTTCTGAAACCTCGTGTTTTGTTCTTTTCATCGCTGTTTGAGCTACGGGTCTCCGATTGACCTCTAGTTTGTTTCTATCTTCTCGTTTTTCCAAAACGCATCTAGTGATTGGAAAAATATCCTATGTTCCATGTCTAAGAAAATTATCCATCTCGTACATGCATTAATCACTTATCTGAAACACACGTATTTAAACAGTTAAAACATACGCACATATATATTAAATCCTGAGTTTAAATATTTAATTAATAAATTATGTTTCGTTTTGGTCCGGGGTGCTACAGAATCTGAAAGCCATCTTTGCATAATCAACGTACAAGTGGGTAACTTCTACTCTCTACTATGTGTTGTTAATTGAATTGATAAGTTATGTATGAAAATCTACGACTGAAGTCCGTAGCTATAACCAGTATGTAACTTCCATACTCGGCAACGACCATAAGGGCAATAAAATGCCTGGTCTATGCAAGGTTTAGTGGGCGAGTGACTCTCACATTCCTTTATGATGATGATGATGCAAGGTTTAATGGGCGAGCGATTCCCACATTCCTTGATGATGACATGTAGTACTTGCTTAACGATTTAATTACTTCAATATATTAGATAGTAAGGTTATCCCACTGGGATCCCTCTCCGGAGGTGTCTCATGATGTTACTTTTTATAACTTTCAGGCTCGGCAGATGATGATGTGGACGTGTAGCAGGTTGGGCTGACTTCTCACTCTATCTATAAAATTGTACTAGTATAACGTTTCCTTTTGAGAACAATATGCTGTAAATATGTATAGTATGATAAACTATGGGCTTAGACTCGTATCCTATTATATATATATGTTTTGTTGTGTAATTCATGTAAGTCTTTGGTTCAAACATTTTTCCTAGAAATGTGGGTGAGACACGACTAATCTTGGTTTATAGACAGATATATATGTTATGTTTTAAATAAAAATTAATAACTCTCGTGTCTTCACATTTAAGTCTTCCGCTGTATAATAAAAAGTAATTATAATTTCTTTAATTCTTAAATATGTAAAGGGTGACGACCTATTTCCATAAAAGGAAAACAGGGCGTTACACCATATACCCCTATGACGTATATTTAATAATAAAATATTCATCATGTAGGCAGATCATACTTACGTTTCATTTATCCATAGAAGTATAAAAATATTATTTAAGGACTAATATCGTATAAAATTAAAACACGCAACCATTATCTCAGCATAAGTCATATTAAATACAATTTATGATACATGCATTCCAAAATGCAAAATGAGGAGGAGGAGAAGGTTGCACAAGGCATCAGCCGATCGACCTGTATAGCGTGGCGTCTATATATACAACCCACGTCAAAAAGAGTTATTGAACCTAAACAAAAACAAATATGCGATTTTTATGAGTTGCAACTCAGTGAATATAGACCGTTAATTTAATTAAACAATAAACATTAACAATCATTAACATTAACCATAAACATATGCAAATGCCACTATGTCCGGTTTATTATTCTGTGAACTGCTCAAGCTTGGATCTGTCCCGGGATTTCCAATATGCCACTGTGTATATAGACCCGTAGGTCTCCAATATGAATTTGACCCGAAGGTCTCCATTGTGTAAATAGACTCGTAGGTCTCCAATATGATTATGACCCAAAGGTCTCCACTGTGTATATAGACCCGTAGGTCTCTCATATGAATTTGAACCGAAGGTCTCCACTTTGTATATAGATCCATAGCAAGACAGTCACAGACCTTTTAATTTCATGCCAATTGTACTGCAACATATCAATCATCTTAACATATGATCACGTATAAATTTACCAATATATCATTTGACCCAATGACAATTTCATACCAATACATATTTCTTATATAACACATATAACAGACATTGCATATAAATCACATATACGGTTTATACTCACCTCTGGCTATGATAAGTAATCTGTTCGTTGCTCTGGTTCCTCCTCCCGCTCTACAGCCCGTGCTCCTATATGATTCAATGCAATTTAGTCTAATTGTCCTCTTAATATATATTTCTATTATGCAATGAAATGCAATGCATATGTGCTTAATTTCATTTATTTCATATATAATATTAACTTCTAGCAACTTTTATTCTTTTGATATTATCTCACTCAATATTTAACCGAGACATCTACAGTTTTCTTCTGAGTTTAGCTAAGAGATATGGCTATAAGTTTCATGTTTTAAGTTTTTCCCAATTCAACCTCTAAAGTTACCAAAACATCCAACAAATTACGATAACTTGAGATATATCGAATTCACTAATTTTTTTGTACCTTTTTGGGATAATCTTTGAGAATTCACTCCGATCAAATCGAAGAGCATGTCACCCCCTCAAAATTTGAAGCAAAAAGTGAAGAAACGAAATTGAAATTCACAAACCCTTCTCTTCTTCTTTTCTTCTCCCTCTATTTTTTATTTTCTCTCTGTTTCTGTTTTTCTTCCTCTGTTGCCCTTTTTTTTCCTTTTTCGACTTACTTTTTATTTTATCCTTATTATTGTTATATTATTATTATTAAAAGATGAAAGATGGTGGCAAGCTTCTGCACTAACACGTATGCATACCTATATTAAATATGCTAACCTTATTATATGAAGTCAAATATATATATATATATATGTAAGCTACTGTTAACAGGTAGCATTAGTTATTCATGTATATATATAATATTAATAACAACATTAATTATTCATATATATAATATATTGGTATCCATGTACGTGTACACACAAACTTTTTATATTTAGCTTATACCATCGTTAATCAAATAAGTTACATTATGCATTTGAATATCATTAGAGTCTCCACAGCCATTTTCCACCGCCAGCAAACTAAACTGTAAGACTTTTATTATTGTTATTATAATATTATTCTTAGTTTATTATTTAATCTATCTTATGAATTAATTAAAATTCCTATTGCATAAACACACGCACACTTGCACTTAGATATATATATATATATTAATATCAATTCAAACCAAGTATTATTCTAAATTCTTTACGAATGCCAATATGATATGTTTTTAATGCATTGTGAAATGAATGCATGAAATGAATGCCAAATGACGTGTATGTTTTGGGTCGAGGATGTTACAATTCTCCCCCTCTATAAGAATTTTGTCCCCAAAATTTGTTATTCCTCTATGCAATGTATCAATAAGAAGATCAGTTACCAGTGAATAAATACAGATATAACTTTTTCATTTTTTCTTCTGTCTCCCAGGTTGCTTCCTCTATACCATGGTTTCTCCAGATAACTTTAACCATTGGAATTCCTCTGTTTCGCAATTTTTTGATTCTAAAATCTGCTATCAAGACTGGTTCTTCTATGTATCTTAAGTTTTCTGCAATCTGCTCCTCTGAATCCCGTAATACATGTGAAGGATCAGATCGATATCGTCGCAACATGCTAACATAAAAAACATTATGGATCTGAGCCAATTCTGGAGGTAATGCTAACTCATATACCAATGGTCCAACTTTTCCAATGATATCGTATGGCCCTATATATCGAGGACTTAACTTTTCTTTATTACCGAATCTCATAACACCTTTTCAAGGAGAAACTCGTAAGAATACTTTATCACCAACCTGGTATTCCATCTCTTTTCTATGTTGATCAAAGTAGCTTTTTTGTCAGTCTTGTGCAGTCTTCAATTTACTTTTAATGACATCAACCTTGTCAATTGTGTTCTGAACAATTTCTGGCCCTTCTAAAATTTCTACACCCTCTTTATCCCAATATAGTGGACTTTTGCACTTTCTTCCATATAACGCCTCATATGGTGCCATTCCATTGCTACTGTGAAACTGGTTATTATACGCAAATTCAATTAGTGGAATATATCTATCTCACGAACCTTAAAACTCAATAACGCAAGCACGTAGCATCTCTTCTAACGTCTATATAGTCCTTTCTGATTGGCCATTTGTTTGAGGGTGAAAAGTTGTACTGAAGTGTAATTTGGTCCTCATAGTTATTTGAAAACTCTCCCAAAATCGAGAAGTAAATCTTGGATCTCTATTTGAAACAATGGACACTGGTAACCATGGAGTCGTACAATCTCACTGACGTACTTCTCTGCCAATTGATCTAATGAACAACCCCAACGTAAAGGTAAGAAATGTGTTGATTTAGTCAATCTATCCACGATTACCCAAATAGCATTATTCCCTTGTTGTGTTCTCGATAATCCCAACACAAAGTCCATCGTAATCCGCTCCCATTTCCAAATCGGAATAGATAGGGGTTTTAGCGTACCTGCGGGTGCTTGATGTTCTGCTTTAACTTGCTGACAAGTAAGACATCTGGAAATAAATTCAGCAACATCTTTCTTCATTTTCGGCCACCAATAATGTTGCCTCAATGTATGATACATCTTTGTTGTGCCTAGATGCATAACATATGGTGCATTATGTACCTCGTCTAAAATCTCTCATCGTAAATTATCAACGTCTGGTACACACAACCTGGTGCCAAACATTAATGTACCATCTTGTAAATCAAATGGTGTGTCTTTGCCGTGTCGCACCTGTTCAATAATTTCTATCAATTTTTTATCTCTGTTTTGTGCATCTTGTATTCGCTGTCTCAATACCGGATGAATCTCCAAGGTAGCAATTAGTGCTCCATCTGCATCTAACTGTAGTCTCGTGTTCAAACTTCGTAGAGCAATTAAATTTGAAAATAAAGTCAGATGCATATTTGCCACTGTACCATCGGACTTCCGGCTTAATGCATCAGCTACAACATTGGCCTTTCCCGGATGATACTCTATCGTGCAATCATAGTCTTTCAATAGTTCCATCCAACGTCTCTGTCGCATGTTCAGTTCTCTCTAACTCATCAAATACTTCAAGCTTTTATGATCGGTAAATATCTGAAATATCTCTCCATATAGATAATATCACCAAACTTTTAAAGTAAATACCACTGCCGTCAACTCTAAATCATGAACAGGATAGGAAACTTCATGTGGTCGTAATTGTCGTGACACATAAGCAATTACTTTCCCATTCTGCATTAGAACACAACTAAGTCCTTGATGAGAAGCATCACTATAAACGACAAATCCCCAGTGCCTGTAGGAATTGTGAGTATCGATGTTGTAGTCAAAAAATGCTTTAACTCATCAAAGCTCTGTTGGCATCTGTCACTCCAATGAAATGGAACATTCTTTCGTAGCAGTTTTGTGAGTGGCGCTGCTATAATGGAAAATCCTTCGACAAACCGTCTGCAGTATCCAGCCATACCAAGAAAACTTCAAACCTCCGAAACTGTCGTCGGCACCTCCCAATTTACCACTGCATCAATCTTTCTAGAATCGACCTCTATACCTCATCTAGATATTATGTGTCCCAAAAATACCACATGATCCAACCAAAATTCACATTTACTCAACTTTGCGTATAGTTGTTTTTCTCGCAAAATTTGTAACACTATCTGTAAATGATCTGCGTGCTCCTCTATACTCTGTGAATATACCAGTATATCATCAATGAAGACAATGATAAATCTATCAAGGAAAGGTTGGAACACTTTATTTATTAAAGCCATAAATGCTGCTGGTGCATTGGTCAAACCGAATGGTATCACCAAAAATTCATAATGTCCACATCGAGTTCTAAAGGCTGTCTTTCGAAAATCATCTGTGGCTATCTTTAACTGATGGTACCCAGATCGAAGATCTATCTTGGAAAATACTTGCGCACCCTGTAGCTAATCAAACAAATCTTTTATCCGTGGTAATGGGTATTTGTTCTTCACTGTCACTTGATTCAGGTTTCGGTAATCTATACACAGTTGTAATGTACCATCTTTCTTTTTCACGAAAAGTACTGGCGCACCCTAAGGTGATATACTAGCCCATATATACCCTTTGTCTAACAATTCCTGCAATTATTTCTTTAATTCCTATAACTCCAATGGGGCCATCCGATATGGAGGAATAGAGATTGGTGAGGTACCCGGTATCAATTCTATGGCGAACTCTATCTCTCTATCTGGTGGTAGTCCTGGTAAATCCTCTAGGAAAACATCAAAAAAATCTTTAACAATTTGAATATCTCTAATCTCATCATATGTAGCTGTATGATCTATAACATGTGCCAAATATGCCTCGTATCCATCTCTAATCATACGAAAAGTTATTGTTGCTAAAATCAAACCTGTTGGTACAATCCGTCGATCACCATAGAAAACCACTTTAGTCTGTCCAGGAGAATCTATCACTACTTCTTTAGTATAACAATCCACTTTAGCATGATGTCTCGATAACCAGTCCATACCCAATATAACATCAAACTCAGACAGAAATAACAGGATCAAATCAGCTGGTAACTCTACTGTATGAACCCGCATTATACAATTTCGATATACCATATGCACCATTACAACCTCACCCAATGGAATATGTACTCCTAAGTTGTAATCTAGTGGTTCGGGTTCTTTATGCAAATGAGATGCTATGGTAGATGATATGAATGAATGAGTGGATCCTGGATCTATCAAGACATGTATTTCAAAATCATTCAAATAAAGTTTACCAGTAATGACCTCAGGTGTTGTAGCTGCCTCCCGCTGTGACATAGCAAAAACTCTTGCCTGACCCTGTGATCGTGTTCCCGATGTCTCTGATCTTCCTCTACAAGCAGTAGAGCTTAAAGTCTGACCTCTACTATGACCTCTACTATCACTCACCACTGGTGCTACTGGCCGAATATTTTGCACTGTCGATTCTGATGCCGCTCTGTCAGTGTTTGATCTATCAGGTCTAGCTGGACATTCTCTATAAAAATGTCCTTGATGTCCATAGTAAAAGCAAGCTCCAGTAAGCACTCGACACTCTCATGTATGATATCGACCACAATGCTGACACATAGATCGTGTCTGTATTATCGGGCTAGGTCCTCGGCCACCTCCACGACCAAAAGACTATACACGTCCACCTCTCTGACTAACTAGACCCCCTCTCCTAAATGTTTGTGCTGGAGAGGAAAAACTCTGACGTTTAGTTGGCTTCTCACTTGACTCACCAATATGAGTCATCGACTCTCTCTTTGGCTTTTGAAAATATGTTTATCATTCTTTTAACAAAGTCTCGGCCCTAACTGCTGCAGTATGCAAATCTGTGTAAGTACGAAGATCCCAAGGTGTAATCTTGCTTCGAATATTATATGAAAGTCCCTCCTCAAAACGTCTGCATCTATCTCGCTCAGTAACAACCATCGCAGCCGCATAAGGTGATAATTGAGTAAATTTAACTTCATACTCAGCAACTGACATATTCCCCTTTTTAAGGGATAGAAATTCCCTTTGTTTGTTATCTCGGTATACCTCTGGCATATACCTATCTCTGAACACGGTGAGAAAATCATTCCAAGTAAGGATTGGCGGCTGTATTGTAGCATGTGGAACTATCTCCCACCAATCATATACATTCCCTTATAAGAGTGACATTGCAAAGTCAAACCGTTCCTCTATAGTGCATCTCATCATGGTAAAAACTCTTTATATTCTTTTGAGCCATGTCTCAGCTTCAGTAGGATCAGTAGTCCCATAAAAGTCAACTACTCCTAATTTACGGAGCTCCTTGAAATTTTTACTTCTGGAACCTATACCTGGCCTTTGTACCTCTTGTTCTGCCCGACTAGGTGAATGTTGTGCAAGCTCATGTGATGCATGTAATGTATGAGATGCCTCTATCGATTGACGTGGCACGGCTGAACCTTCTCTCCTCAATGATTCATGCTCATGAATGTCCATGTTCTTATTTATATAATTGCAATTTCAATGTCAATTACATATGATGTGTAATGCTTATGAATGCATAATGACCCTAAGGAATCATATCCCCGCTCTGATAACAAACTAAACTGTAACACCCTATACCCCTATGACGTATATTTAACAATAAAATATTCATCATGTAGGCAGATCATACTTACGTTTCATTTATACATAGAAGTATAAAAATATTATTTAAGGACTAATATCGTATAAAATTAAAACACGCAACCATTATCTCAGCATAAGTTATATTAAATACAATTTATGATACTTGTGTTCCAAAATGCAAAATGAGGAGGAGGAGAAGGTTGCACGAGGCATCAGCCGGCGTCTATATTTACAACCCATGTCAAAAAGAGTTATTGAACCTAAACAAAAACAAATATGCGATTTTTATGAGTCGCAACTCAGTGAATATAGACTGTTAATTTAATTAAACAATAAGCAATTAACAATCATTAACATTAACTATAAACATATGCAAATGCCACTATGTCCGGTTTATTATTCTGTGAACTGCTCAAGCTTGGATCTGTCCCGGGATTTCCAATATGCCACTATGTATATAGACCCGTAGGTCTCCAATATGAATTTGACCCGAAGGTCTCCACTGTGTATATATACCCGTAGGTCTCCAATATGATTATGACCCAAAGGTCTCTATTGTGTATATAGACTCGTAGGTCTCCAATATGAATTTGAACCGAAGGTCTCCACTTTGTATATAGATCCATAGCAAGACAGTCACAGACCTTTTAATTTCATGTCAATTGTACTGCAACATATCAATCATCTTAACATATGATCACGTATACATTTACCAATATATCATTTGACCCAATGACAATTTCATACCAATACATATTTCTTATATAACACATATAACAGACATTGCATATAAATCACATATACGGTTTATACTCACATCTGGCTATGATAAGTAATCTATTCATCGCTCTGGTTCCTCCTCCCACTCTACAGCCCGTGCTCCTATATGATTCAATGCAATTTAGCCTAACTGTCCTCTTAATATATATTTCTATTATGCAATGAAATGCAATGCATGTATGCTTAATTTCATTTTTTTCATATATAATACTAACTTCTAGCAACCTTTATTCTTTTGATATTATCTCACTCAATATTTAACCGAGACATCTACGGTTTTCTTCTGAGTTTAGCTAAGAGATATGGCTATAAATTTCATGTTTTAAGTTTTTCCCAATTCAACCTCTAAAGTTACCAAAACATCCAACAAATTACGATAACTTGAGATATATCGAATTCATTAATTTCTTTGTATCTTTTTGGGATAATCTTTGAGAATTCACTCCGATCAAATTGAAGAGCATGTCACCACGAGCTCCCCCTCAAAATTTGAAGCAAAAAGTGAAGAAACGAAATCAAAATTCACAAACCCTTCTCTTCTTCTTTTCTTCTCCCTCTGTTCTTTATTTCCTCTCTGTTTTTTGTTTCCTTTTTCAACTTGCTTTTTATTTTATCCTTATTATTATTATATTATTATTATTAAAAGATGAAAGACGGTGGCAAGCTTCTGCACTAACACGTATGCATACCTATATTAAACATGCTAACCTTATTATATGAAGTCAAATATATATATATATATGTAAGCTACTGTTAACAGGTAGCATTAGTTATTCATGTATATATATAATATTGATAACAACATTAATTATTCATATATATAATATATTGGTATCCATGTACGTGTACACACAAACTTAATATTTTTAGCTTATACCATCATTAATCAAATAAGTTACATTATGCATTTGAATATCATTAGAGTCTCCACCGCCATTTTCCACCGCCAGCAAACTAAACTATAAGACTTTTATTATTGTTATTATAATATTATTCTTAGTTTATTATTTAATCTATCTTATGAATTAATTAAAATTCCTATTGCATAAACACACGCACACTTGCACTAAGATATATATATATATATTAATATCAATTCAAACCAAGTATTATTTTAAATTCTTTACGAATGCCAATATGATATGTTTTTAATGCATTATGAAATGAATGCATGAAATGAATGCCAAATGACGTGTATGTTTTGGGTCGAGGATGTTACACATTTTGTTTTAAATCTCATGTATTTCTCAATCAGCAATGATAGCAATTAATCATGGTATAACAATGAGAACTCAAAATATTTTTGCACACATCAAAATCATAATAGATATAATGGATGAACAAGAGAAGATTAGGAATTTCCAAGAGAAGAAATCAAAATTATGAACTAATTAAGTACCCTAGACTTGCAAAAAGGATCACTTCCAACAATTGTTTTTTGTAAACATGATAATGAAAAATTAAAAGCAAAATAAAAGGCAACTTTCTTGAGAGCTCAACCAAGTAAGAAGTTAAGCCGTAAAAAGAAGACCTTGGCCCAGCCTATGAAGAAGTAGCAAAAGGGAGATCAAGCCCAATGAGATTGTAGTTATATTAAGGTTTAGGAGAAAAATATGTGAAATACCTATTATAACCATTGACATAGAACATAGATATAAATACTCTAATTTGTACTTTGGAAAGTAAGTCTTATCTATTATGAGGAAAGGAAGGTTAAGTTGTAGGAGTTGGTCTCTTGTGAGACCGTTTCACAGGTATAAGTATGTATTTTTCAGCAATAAGTATGTGTTTTTTAAGTATGTTTTTTACAGTATATTTCAATCAAGTCTTTTACAACTATAAGTATGCATTTTTCTGCTATAATGGTTGCACATGAGTTTTTGTGAAGTTTTAGAAAGAGGAATATTCTCCATTTCAGTCTCAAGATGTATTGTTTGTGATGCTTCTAAACATTGGAAGGTATATCAAAAACACTGATACTAAGCATATACTAAAACATCAACCCCTTTTCAGCTTGTACATTCAGATTCATGGGGGTCTTCTCATATATTTTATGTGGATGGCTATAAATACTATGTTCATTGTACACCAAAAAACCAAGTCTAAGGCTCATGTTATTTTTCTTTAGTTCAACAATTTTATTGATAGACAAATTGCTCTTAAAAATCAAGTTTGCATGTGGATAGCCATAAATACAATGTTCATTATACACCAAAAAACCAAGTCTGAGGCTCATGCTATTTTTCTTTAGTTCAACAATTTTATTGAAAGACAAATTGCTCATAAAATCAAGTGTTTGCAAACTAATTTTAGAGAAGAATATAGATCCTTAGCTCATGTTCTATCCATGCTATGCATTCAATTTCAGCACTCTTGTCCTCACGCATATCAACAATATATTAGGGCTGAGAGAAAACACCTTCATATATATACTTGAAATGGGACTGACCTTTTCTTGCGCAAGCACAATTGCCTTTGAAAATTTGGTGGGATGTTTTTGCCACTACAGTTAGGGTGGGAATAGTCCAGGCTACTCGACAGGGACCTATAGCCTAGTCTATTATTAGCCAAGCTTGGCTCAGCCTCTTTATTAAACGAGTCAAACTAAGCTTTTTATCAAGTCTATTTATGAATAAAGGCTAGACTCGGGCCTTAAAAAAAGTCTAATACCTAACAGGTCGGCCTATTTATAATATTTATATAAAATATATGATATATTTGATATATTTTATAATTGTATATAAATGTAGTTTAATTTATGTTATATATTTTTTATATTTTATATTGTTTTCATTTCTCGGTGTAATTCTCTAACTATAAATGGTTTTTGAAAAAAACAACGATTTCATACTAGATAAATTTGTAGGCTGATTTTGATCGGCTTTAGGCTAGGTTTATCCACAAAACAGGTCGGGTTCGAGCTAAAAATAAAGTTTTTCACATCAAATAGGTTAGATTTAGACTTAATATTTACATTTCACGCCTAGACCAACCAAAAAAAAACACAGTTTGACCTAGCTTATTCCCACCCCTAATTGCAGTTTATACAGGAAAAAATCATTTTTGGCCCTGTAGGAATTGCCTCGGGCCGATTTTGGCCCATTTTTAGGCCTTTTTGGCCCAGACGATGATTTCGTGTAATGTTTAACTGAGATACCACGTGCGGGGCACGTGGTCGTTAAATTCCTTTTTGGATTCGCACGTTCCAAAGACAGTCTCACAACCAATTTCAAATACGAAAAAACCTTAAATTCCCAAATCGCCAATTGTGAAACCTAAATCCTAAATCGAAGCTTCCCAACCATAAATCCTAAATCGATGAAAAGCACACCCTAATTCGTTACCCATACACCAGCAAATTTTACAATTTGACACTAAGATAGAGCGATGGGCCATCGCAAATCATCGGTGAATGCTCTCCGTGATGTTGAAGGAGGTTAGTTTTCAATCCTTTTTTTGTTTTTTTGTTGTTATTGGGAATGTTTTAGGGTTTGTTTATGTGTTATTGAGGGTCGAGTTGTGTTTTTTATAGTTTATATGTTCTGTCATTTTTAGGGTTTGGAAAACGATTGTTTTTTCAACTGTTTTGTTTGCTATTAGAATGTATAGGGTTATGTGTGGAACCCTCGGTCCTGTCCTTGTTTGTAAAGCATACTGTTCTTCATTGTTTATTAATATATTGTGGTCCTGTTCTTTAATTGCTTATTGTGGACCTGTGTTCTTTAATTGTTTATAGAGAAAACATGTGGGCCTGTATTTATTTTCTATTAATATCCTGTGGGTCCTGTTCTTTATGTGTTTAATTGAATCATTTTTTGTTTTTTATTAAACTTGCAGAGGGGGTCAAAAATGTTTCTGTTTCTGATAAATGTGGGGTTGGTAAGGATAGAGGTGGGGTTAGCACTGATAAAAGGGGGGTTGGCACTAAACCTTCATTTGAGCATTACTGTGAATAGGGATTGGATGGGGTAAATCCTGAAGAATATGGTGTGGATGAAGGAGATAATAATGTGAATGATAATTGTGATTTAGGATCAGATTCTAATGATGAATTATTTGAACCTGACAACATATCTATTCTTGATGATGATGATTCTGACTTTGATGATATATTATTTAAAGACAATATAGATAAGGAAGTAGAGTGAGTGGGCATAAGTAAAGAAAATGTTGAGTTGAATAGGGGGTATGATTCATCAGAGGTAGAAGACTCTAAGGCTGAATTTGATAGTGAGTTAGGTTCAGACATAGATAAGTTTGACCCTAATCTTGTATTCAAGTCTTCTGCAACCTATAATCCTGAATTTGTACTAGGCAGAAGTTCACTGATAAAAAATTGTTTAAAGATGTTGTTTACTCTCATGGAATTAAGACAAGAAAAAATGTTAAAATCATAAAAACTGAGGCAAAAAGAATCTATGCTAGATGTTTGGGGGATGGGTGTGAATGGCAGATCAATTGTCTTAAAATGGTAGGTGAAGAATCATGGTAGATAAGGACATACAACTCTGATCACACATGTGCCACTAATTACCATTTGAAAAACGTAAATAGCACTTGGTTGTCTAAGTATTATCTTGGAAGTTGGGGGGAGGATCCTGGTAGGAGTAGTAAGGGGTTTAGGAGATCTGCAATGAAGGAGTTAAGTTGTAATATATCAAAACAACAAGCATATATAGCAAAGATGAAAGCCTTAAAGAGAATTGAGGATAGTAATGATGCACAATATGCCAAACTTTGGGATTATGCACAAGCACTTAGGCAAAAGAATCCTGGCTCAACTATAATAGTGGGGGTTGAGGAGGCAAACAACTCAAGTGGAAATGTATTTAAGAGACTGTATATTTGTTTCAAGGCATTGAAGGTGGGCTTCCTAGCTGGTTGTAGACCTTGTGCAGGGGTAGATGGATGTCATTTAAAATGTCCACATGGTGGTGTGATGCTAATTGTAGTAGGGATGGATCCCAACAACCAAATATACCCAATAGCATATGCAATGGTTGGTACTGAAACCAAAGATAATTGGGTGTGGTTTCTTGTGTTGTTGAGGGAAGATTTGCAGATTGAAAGAGAGAACTTGTGGACCTTTATGTTTGATAGACAAAAGGGATTGATTCCTGCATTTGAGCAGGTTGTACCTAGGGTAGATAACAGGTTTTGTGTGAAGCATATGCATGGTAATATGAAGATTTCTGGTTGGAGAGGAACTGTTTTGAAAAGCTTATTGTGGAAAGCTGTTAGGGTTAATACTGTGGGTGGGTTTGATGTGGCAATGAAGGAAGTTGGTGAATTAGATCCTAAGTGTTTAACTTGGTTGCAAGAAAGACCACCAACACAGTGGAGTAGGTCTCACTTCTTACCTTATTTTAAATGTGATATACTTACAAACAATATGTGTGAATCCTTCAATAGCACTATTTTAGAAGCTAGTGAGAAGCCTATTCTGACTATGTTGGAGTGGATTAGGGAGTATCTAATGGTAAGAATGACTGAGAATAGAGATAGAACAAAAAGATGTTGGGAAGGGAGGAGAGTATGCCCAAGGATCAGAAAGATTTTGCAGAAGAGAAAGGAGAAGGTGACAGATTGCATTCCAATCAAGGCCAATGATTGGAATTATGAGATTTCAGTTTATGATGGTGGCAGATTCCATGTTGATTTGAGGGCACACTCATGCATATGTAGATGTTGGGATTTAGAGGGTATTCCTTGCAAACATGCATTAAGTGTTATTCTTGCCCAAGCCTTAGATCCAGAGCACTTTGTTAGTGAATACTATTTTGTGGAAACATACAATAAGGTATATGAGTCAGCATTGGTTCCAATGGATGGTCCAGAACTATGGACTACAACAAGATACATCCCACCAATTCCTCCAAACTTTAGTAGGAAAAGAGGTAGACCAACAAAATCAAGAAGAAAGAGTGATGAAGAAGAAACAAGCAAAAAGAAGAAGATCCATAAACTGCCTAGACAAAAACCTATGGTCCATTGCAGCTTCTGCCAAGGTGAAGGACACAACAAATTAAGGTGCCCTTGGAAGCAATTTGCTGAAGATTTCCCTGATGATGATGAGGGAGTGTCAATTGGTCTAGAAAATGAACAAAATCAAAATGTAAGCTTACTTTTGACTTATTGATCTGCAAGTCATATACATATTATTTAAATTACTGATCTTTTTTGTGTTAATAAGGTAAATCAAGATGGAGTTCCACCTATGCAAGAAGAGCTGACTCAAGAAGGTGGTTTCCCGAGCCCACCCCCACTCACTCAAGAAGACCTGACTCAAGTAAGCTTATTAATATCTAACCTTCACAATTAATAACAACAGTAGTATTAATATATTATTGTTTTACAGGAAAGCACACATGGCAGATCAGTTAATGTTGAAGGAGGATCAGCTCCCCTAAGTGCCCTTGGATTTCTCTATGTGAGTTTCATTTAATTTTTTGATTTTTGTCATACTAATATTACTAAATTACTAATATGCATTTTTTCATACTTTAATTACTTCATCTAATATGCATTTTTAAATAAATTTGTTGGTCCCAAGTGATCAGAGGTTCGGGGGGTGAATGAACCTCTATCGATTTTTCAAACTTTTTAAAATAAATAACTGATAAACAGGTTTCTGTCTCACTAAGGAGGATAGTATCCTGTCACAAATCAGTAACCTGGCCCTAGGCTAGATCAGGTTACTGTCCCGATATCAAAATGCAACGCAACAGAATAAACTTGATAGAGTTTCTGATGAAAACTAGTTTTCTTTTCCAAATATGATTTTACAACACACGTTTATCAGGATGCTTATGATAGATGCAACAGAATAGATATGCAAACAATGTGATGCAACAAATAAGATAAGCAGTAGCACTTATGGCTTATAGTGGTTCGAAGGTGGTATAATCTTTCTACGTCCACTCTACTCCTTAGAGGAGGAACTTCGTTATGGTCAGTTTGCTTTACAAGACTCGTCTTTACAAACCTCTTCCAAAACAAGTTATACCTACTAGAATCCCAGATTCCTAGGTCTAATCCCACACAGGGTATGCAAACTCCCACATAGGGAAACTTCTCCCACATAGGGAACACACTCCCACACAGGAAAAGATAGTCTACACAAGACTAACAAACTTAGCAAGGATATAATCCTATCAACTAAGTACACCAAATAAAACAACCTAGCACACACAGCACAATGGTTAAAAGAAAATGTTTCTTCAACTAGTAGGGAGTAGTCTTGATCTTTGAAAGCACTACTGTTGTTGTAGACTGTTCCTAGAAGGTTGAGTGGTTGAACATGTAGAAGCTTGAAAAGCTTTTGGGAAGTATATGAGTTTCCTCTCGACTCTGTCCAGCAAATCTCTTCAATCAGCCACACTTTCTATTTATAGATCTTGTGAGTTTTAACCGTTGGGAAGTATCCGTTGAAGAGGGATGCTTCTCCTATTTGAGTTCAAGATTTGATCTCCAAGATCTTCTTTGTGGTCGCAAGAAATGCATCTGAGATATTCCTGACATGAGCATTTAATGCGTCTACTATTTGCTTTTGGACCTTTCTGACATTCCTGCTGACCTGTCTAGTCGGTATGGGTCCAAGACTGAAGTTCATGCAACGGCTATTTGAAGTCAGTTAGTTTTGCTTCTCTTTGCGTTGCATGCTCTTCCTGATACTGCATGAGAGGGAGTAGCACTTATCTTTCAACAGGTCCGTTGGCTACTTCCTGCTCTTTCTGTAGATAGTGGATCCTCCGTGCTTGCTGCTCAGGATGTGGTTCCATGCTGCTTCCTGTTCCGTACCAGGATTTTGTTTCAGAACAACTTCCTGTCGTTGTATTCTATTTTGCTGTTTTGCTCTTTCAGCTTCATTCTGCTGTTTGTTGCTTCCTGATTGCAGCATCCAGTATTCTATATCAGCTTACAGCTTCCTGCTCTTACAAGATTCTCTTTATATCTTCTAAGATTGGTTCTCCTTTTGTGCAGGTTTCTGCTCGAAGCTTTTCTGCTTTCTGTTTCTCTTTCAGCATGTTGTCTACTTCTTGCAGTATCCTATCTACTTCCTATGCAGATACTTCCTTTCAGCTTGTTGTTCCCTACAACTTGCTGACCCTTAGAAGACTTATTTCTATTTCTTCTAAGGTTGGTTTTCCTTATACCTTGGAAAACTATTACATGATCTTATTCATTGACAGATAAGTTTATGATCATGTAATACGTGGAGACCTCTTCTAGCAACCTTCATTATCTTATTATACATCCTGTTTTGTCTTAACAAGATAACTACTGAAATATCCCAACAATTTTTCTCTTTATCTTAATGATGACAGAACATAATAAGATCAAGAGTCATTAAATAAGAATGCTCTTTTATATGAAACTTAATGTTTGTACAAGTACAATAATATTTTAGTACAAAAGCAAGTAAGTTGTTCTACTCCATCTAGTTATACCTCTTTCTTCAGTTTCATCAGTTGTTGTTTCCACGTTTTTCCACCAGGGAGTTTTTCTTCTCCCTCTCTACCATCTCTGATCTCTGCATGCATTTTTCAGCATGTTTTCATCAGCTTTCTGCATCCTTCAGATGGTAGGTTACTCCTGATCGCCATTATTATCTGTTTCCCCCTTGCTATAAGGCTTCAGCAGTGACTCTTGACTCTTGACTTGGAACTCTTCCCCCTTTCTGTTATCATCCTTCAGGTAGTTGCACAGGGGTAGAGTTACAACGCCAAATATGGCATGTCAAGTTTTCTCTTGTCCATCAATTGCTGACCAAAAGTTAATAACCTATTCGTACTTCCCACTGAGCATCCTCCTTCTTATTCCTACCCAAGGGAATAAGCTGCTCAACCTCAGTATGTGACAAGAGATCAGGAAACTGACCGGTGGAGGATCAGTTACATGTGCAGTTTGTCATGTTAGGATGTATACTATAAGTCTAGCTTTTGTATGAACATCCTTTATGGAATAAGAATCATTTTGGTCATATGTTAGCATTTTATATTTGTTATATATGTTTATGCAATGTCCAATTAATTTATATTATAGATAACTTGGTGTGTGGTGCCACACAGAAGATCATGTTATCAGTTTCTTATAAATTATAAATAGTAGCTCACAACCAAGATGGATTTGGACAAATCATCGGAATGGTTGTAGTGTAGTTTGGTATTAGTCTGTCTTGACTATAAAACTACACTAGTACACTTTGTGTGTATTGAGCAGGACCATTTGAGGTTGTTCGTTTTATACTGACTATATAATAGAACAAGACCTCTATTATTATGGATGTACATCTTCTTAATCCCTATATAATAACGGGCACGTATGCTCAGTGTTTATTTCTTTAATTTGCCAATGGGTGAGATTTATTCATAAATCAATAAGCTCGGTGAGTTGGGAGATAGCATTGTTTATATGGTGTGCTGTTGATTGTAGAAGAAATTTGTGTCCTAATTATTTAGGATGATAATGTCCCCTTGTGGAACTCATAAGGATTATCATGTAAACCCTGCAGGTGAATTTAATCCGACATGATAATAAGGATGAGTGGTACTACTCTTGGAATTAGATGTAAATTAATTAAGTTGTCAGTAACTTATTTAATTTACGGACATTCGATATCTTAAACACGGGGAAATAAATGTACACATAATAAGAAAGAGCCCATATTAAATATGGGATTGGGACGGTAGTTCAATAATAAATTCTCTAGTGGACTGAATTATTATTGATGGGCTTAAGTTATGTGTTCGGGCCGAACACAGGATACTTAAGCCCATCAGGAGGCCCAACCCAATTCTTCCTCTAGGTCCCTGGTGTAGCCTATATATAGCTCTTTTCATCAGCGCCTCTCAGAACATAGAACACAGATCACAAAAACACGTGACAGTGAGAGAGAGCAGAACTGAGTTTTCTCGAAGGATCGTTGGCCACGCAACGTTCGAGAAAGGCTGTAGGAATACATCAGAAGATCAAGAGGTCTACAAGGGTATGATTTCTTTCCGCTGCGATTTCTTTTATGGATCCCGATTCCGATAGCATAGGGCCGGCGATCCATCGGTTCCAACACGTCAATGTCCAGGTACGTTCACCTTAGATCCTAGATAACTGCTGGTCTGGTTTTTCATTTTTCTTCAAGTTTATCCAGACTCCAGCTTGAAGCTGCTTGACACTGGATCCTTGTGAAGCACCTGCTGTTTTATTTATCTCCATGTATAGCAGCAAGTGTCTTCTTTGTCCAAAGATTGGTCCTTGATGGCTTCCTTGGTCCCATATCTTCATCTAGGTTGAGAAAGTCGGATCAGTGTCACCTGAATGGAGGATGGATACCTGCTTTTTTGCATCCATCTCATAGAGGCTGTCTTTTTTTCTGAAGACCTTCTCTGCTTCTGGGCAAGCAGAGCCTCTATACTCCATTCTTCTGAAGACCTTCTCTACTTCTAGATCATCAGAGAATCATCTTCATCATCGTCTTCATCTCCATCTTCTTCTCCACCTTCTTGGGTCTCCATCTTTTTCTTTATGATAGTCAATGCGACTCACATGGGAATCTGTTGCTTGTTGAGATTTTTTTGTGAGTAGTGAATGCTTAGAAGGATGGTGAGGGGTCGAGTATATATAGACGGATGAGCGGTTTCTTCAATCAACGATTGGGAGATGAAACGCACGATCTGTCGGTTGGTTCTAAAAATGTGGAGGGACCCCATTTTTTGAACTGATGTCAAAACCACCTTTTAATCTTCTGAAAAGGTAGATCTCACATTTTTGTTGATTTGATGGTCAGTCGCCTATCTAGATCTTCATAGATACCCATCACTCTTACTATTCATAGCCTGTTGTTCCTTTTTAAGCATCCTGTGATTCAACTTTTCTTTGAGAATCCCTCCTATATCCTCCGCAGGAACTATCTCAACAGCATCCTTGCCCGAGGTCTTCGCTTGATATACCCTTATTGGTAATACTACTTATAGATATCACTTTGTTGATCAGAAATCCTATAAGGTTGTGATACTATTGTGATTTTCTCTCTCCTGTAGTGTCCTCCTTCTAGTTGATTTCTTAGTTTTTGTCACGTCTTGATGATCGTGTTATATCCTTGCATAAACCTGTTATACCACTAGATAGCACTTGATGGTTTTGAGACTGAATATTGTTAAGAAGAATCCTGATTTGATAAATGACAATATCCTGCTACAGTAAGCTGAATATATGAAAATATAGAGAATATAGCTTAAGTTCCCCCTTACTTAAGGAATCTTTAAACTAAATATTGTTAGTAAGTAAATATTATTCTCAAATGTAGAAAGATGTAGTATCCTATCTTAGTATGCTGCATAAATGTAATAATGAGAGAAATAAAAACTTCAAAATAAGTTCCTCCTTACTTAAGGAGCTCTTAAAATTTCTCACTCATTGGTCCAGATTCTTGGACTGTCTGAATCCTGAATATATATCCGGTTCGGATCAGTATGTATTCTTCTGGATTCCTTTGAATATGCTTGCCTTGGAATTCTGTCTTGTCTTATCAGGTAGATACCACTTGTTGGATACCATTTGTTGGTTTTATACCACTTGTTGGTTATCCATGCTCATTCCCTTAACAACCTGCTTTGTTAGATGCTTCCTTGGTAACTTTAGCTACTACAAAAGGTGTAGTTTTGATTACTTCAGCAACCTCCTTAGTTGTTTCCTTAGTAACTTCAGCTACTATAAAAGGTGTAGCTTTGATTACTTCAACAACCTCCTTAGTTGTTTCCTTAGTAACTTTAGCTACTATAAAAGGTGTAGTTTTGATTACTTCGGCAACATGTTGTGAGACTTCAGGTATAGCGTATCTGTGCTCTGAGAATCCTCAGCTTGTTGATGTTATCTATGGTTGTCCTTGTTTCTTCTTTGTATGTCTTTGACAGTTTACTCCTCTTTCCTTGGCTTCTTGTTGATCAGATTTCATCGTGGGTTGTCTTTAGTCATCAGGTTTTTGTTCCTCGTACAAAAGAGTTATCATGAGTAAGAATGAGAGGTTGATTTTAAACATCATGCATGTTAAATGAAATGGTTTTGGTCATATGAAAAGAAAAACGATTTTATCAACAGAAACGGGTGGATCTAGGTAGGTAGCAAGAAAAGTTGACTGTTAACCCAACGTGCTCTGATACCACTTGTTGGTCCCAAAGGGACAGAGGTTCAGGAGGGATGAATGAACCTCTATCGATTTTTCAAACTTTTTAAAATAAATAACTGATAAACAGGTTTCTGTCTCACTAAAGAGGACAGTATCCTGTCACGAATCAGTAACCTGGCCCCTAAGCTAGATCAGGTTACTGTCCCGATATCAAAATGCAACGCAGTGGAATAAACTTGATAGAGTTTCTGATGAAAACCAGTTTTCTTTTCCAAATATGATTTTACAAGACACGTTTATCAAGATGCTTATGATAGATGCAACAGAATAGATATGCAAACAATGTGATGCAACAAATAAGATAAGCAGTAGCACTTATGGCTTATAGTGGTTCGAAGGTGGTATAATCTTTCTACGTCCACTCTACTCTTTCTTAGAGGAGGAACTTCATTATGGTCAGTTTGTTTTACAAGACTCGTCTTTACAAACCTCTTCTAAAACAAGTTATACCTACTAGAATCCCAGATTCCTAGGTCTAATCCCACACAGGATATACAAACTCCCACACAGGGAATACACTCCCACACAGGAAAAGATAGCCTACACAAGACTAACAAACTTAGCAAGGATATAATTCTATCAACTAAGTACACCAAATAAAACAACCTAGCACACACAATACAATGGTTAAAAGAAAATGTTTCTTCAACTGGTGGGGAGCAGTCTTGATCTTTGAAAGCACTACTGTTGTTGTAGACTGCTCCTAGAAGGTTGAGTGGCTGAACATGTAGAAGCTTGAAAAGCTTTTGGGAAGTATATGAGTTTCCTCTCGACTCTGTCCAGCAAATCTCTTCAATAAGCCACACCTTCTATTTATAGATCTTGTGAGTTTTAACCGTTGGGAAGTATCCGTTGAAGAGGGATGCTTCTCCTATTTGAGTTCAAGATTTGATCTCCAAGATCTTCTTTGTGGTCGCAAGAAATGCATCTGAGATATTCCTGACATGAGCATTTAATGCGTCTACTATTTGCTTTTGGACCTTTCTGACATTCCTGCTGACCTGTCTAGTCGGTATGGGTCCAAGACTGAAGTTCATGCAACGGCTATTTGAAGTCAGTTAGTTTTGCTTCTCTTTGCGTTGCATGCTCTTCCTGATACTGCATGAGAGGGAGTAGCACTTATCTTTCAACAGGTCCGTTGGCTACTTCCTGCTCTTTCTATAGATAGTGGATCCTCCTTGCTTGCTGCTCAGGATGTGGTTCCATGCTGCTTCCTGTTCCGTACCAGGATTTTGTTTCAGAACAGCTTCCTATTCCTAAAACCTGTAGCCAGCTTCCTGTCGTTGTATTCTGTTTTGCTGTTTTGCTCTTTCAGCTTCATTCTGCTGTTTGTTGCTTCCTGATTGCAGCATCCAGTATTCTATATCAGCTTACAGCTTCCTGCTCTTACAAGATTCTCTTTATATCTTCTAAGATTGGTTCTCCTTTTGTGCAGGTTTCTACTCGAAGCTTTTCTGCTTTCTGTTTCTCTTTCAGCATGTTGTCTACTTCTTGCAGTATCCTATCTGCTTCCTATGCAGATACTTCATTTCAGCTTGTTGTTCCCTACAGTTTGCTGACCCTTAGAAGACTTATTCCTATTTCTTCTAAGGTTGGTTTTCCTTATACCTTGGAAAACCATTACATGATCTTATTCATTGACAGATAAGCTTATGATCATGTAATACGTGGAGACCTCTTCTAGTAACCTTCATTATCTTATTATGCATCTTGTTTTGTTATGCATCCTATTTTATCTTATCAAGAAAACTACTGAAATATCTCAACAAAATTCTTTTGTCAGCTTCCTCCACCACCACCTCCAATCACTGGAAGACTGAATATAATAGGACCTCCTCCCAACTTCAATCCATCAAATTATTTAGCAAGACCAACAATACTACCTAGGTATTCATCAAAAATAGAAGGCATTCTTGTTATTAAGCAAGGTGGTAAGAAGTTCATCAGTCTATCAAATTTAGGTAATCTTTGCAAGGGTAAGAGAAAGGGTAAGACATTTAAGCTATAAACTATTCTGTGATGGTGAAGACATTGTTGTTTTATCTTTTGGTGATGTATTGATTCTGGTGAACATATTTGAACACATGTTGATTCATGTTTTGGTTTTTTGCACATGGGGTGGGCTTATGAGCTATTGTTTTGTAATAGTGTTCAAACAACTAAACTATCTATGTTTTATGAAGTGGTGGCAGAATCCATATTGATTTGTGTATGTGTTGACTTCAATTTATGAAGTGTTCAATTTATGAAGTGGTTGCAGCCTCCATGGAGAATCCAATTTGCTTTAATTTTGGTTGCAAGTGTGTTTCATTTCATAAATATATGTTTGCTAGATAGATGAAAATCTGCTCATATAAAGCATACATGGGATATTTCATTGCTTACATAGGAAATTGCATAATAAAGACATACACCTTCTAGACTACTACATATATGTATAACATAGGCTATCAATTAATTAGAAAACATCCATTTGTGTAAAATGGACAAGCATGCTAGTATGACCAAGCACATAGACAAGTTTTTCTTCTTCTCCAAATTGCCAATTCTTTCCTCCATTCTTTTCAATTCATTGCACTTCATTTGCACTTCGGTCTTCAATTGCATTGTTTCACCTTTGAGCTGTGAAAAATCCCCTTTAAGTTCTGCAAACTTTATTTCTAGATTTGTAGGCGTATTGTATTTACTTTGTTTGTTAATTCATTCAAAGAAGTTGCATCTTCTCCCGCTCAACGAGTCTGGGCAATTTTGGAATCGGTACCCTTCACTACCAGGTTGTCCGGAGACCCGAACCTCGGTAAACTTGCCACAGTCGCAACATTTCATCGCTAAAACGTAAGATTGGCTCGATGAAGACATCTTCCTTCAACTTTGCCTAACTTCTTGAATTTGTGCTCTATATTTGATGGTGATATGTGTTGAATTATGTTTTGGGATGTTTGCAGCTTGTTATATACTGTATACTAGTGTTTGGTAAGGAAAAAATCGGGAAAGTTGCTACAAAACAGGTTTTCCCACCAAAATTGGAAACTAACATTTTCTGTTAAACTAATTAACAGAGAGGGCTAAATTTGATGATTTTTGGGTCACTTTTGATACTAGGTGCCAGAAGTGGCCCGCGATATTTCCTACAGGGCCAAAAATGAAATTTCCCCAGTTTATACCATTACCGGTTGCCCGCACTTGTTTTAGGGTTAATATCCCACCTTACCACAATATATATATATGAAAATTCTTAACTACCACTTATTATAACAAATATCTCAATATACCACTATCCTTATATTTTTATCACTTTCTACCACAAATCAATCACTATTCATGTTGACTTTCACAAAAATCCAAAAATTTAGTCATTTTTTATTCTTCCACTCCATATATTAATTATATCTGAATTAAGAGTAAACTGATCAATATCAGGCCTAACATGCTTCCATATTTAATTTCATACTCTGATAATACATACCTTGCTCTTTGTCTCTATTTCTCAATATTTCAGCTGGGTTTTATAGATTACTCCCGTAATCCAAACACACACACACACAGTCGGTGGTTCCACTTTGTCTTCAATGAGAGCCTAGATCACAACCCTTCTTCATCTAAGGGGATCTCTTGGAGATGCTCTACCGGTATTAACTTCATAGAGTATTCAAAAACTTTTGAATAGCATGAAGGAAAGCAAAAGCTTTTCTTTTATTGAAGAAATAAAAGTACAGATTTTTACTACAATATTATTTCTCCGCTAGTGAAGGAGAATACTTGGTTAGCCACTCATGACTTAATTATTAGGGGAATCCCCCATATGCTTTAACTAAAGACTCAAACACTAAGACTTTTGAGAGAGAAGTACTTAAGAAATGTTTGATTTCTGATGTCCTCCTCAAATGACTGAAAGCCCCCTTTTATAGCTGAATTCTTGGACTACAAAATCAAACTTCAGCTTCGTTTCATCAGTTGTCCTTATGCCAACTCTTCTTCCAAATTCTTTTGTTGGAAAGTGGCCATGTGATTTTATCCACCATTCCTTTTAGGTTGTGGCTTTGTGACCCCTCCACCATCTTTTTTTGGGGTGGAGATGCTCTCATATCCATCATTTATTGGGTTGGTAGCTTGTCAATTTTTGGAGGTAGGACTTGTTAGGATGTATACTGTAAGCCTAGCTTTTGTATGAACATCTTTTATGGAATGAGAATCACCTTGGTCATATGTTTGCATTTTATATTTGTTATATATGTTTATGCAATGTCCAATTAATTTATATTATAGATAACTTGGTGTGTGGTGCCACACAGAAGATCATGTTATCAGTTTCTTATAAATTATAAATAGTAGCTCACAACCAAGATGGATTTGGACAAATCATCGGAATGGTTGTAGTGTAGTTTGGTATTAGTCTGTCTTGACTATAAAACTACACTAGTACACTTTGTGTGTATTGAGCAGGACCATTTGAGGTTGTTCGTTTTATACTGACTATATAATAGAACAAGACCTCTGTTATTATGAATGTGCGTTCTCTTAATCCCTATATAATAACAGCCACGTATACACAATATTTGTTTCTTTAATTTGCCAATGAGTGAGATTTATTTATTAAATCAATAAACTCGGTGAATTGGGAAACAGTATTATCTATATAGTGTACTGTTGATTATAGAAGGAATCTGTGTCCTAATTATTTAGGATGATGATGTCCCCTTGAGGAGCTCATAAGGATTATCATGTAAACCCTGCAGGTGGATTTAATCCGTCATGATAATAAAGTTGAGTGGTACTACTCTTGGACTTAGATGTTAATTAATTAAGTTGTCAGTAACTTATTTAATTAACGGACATTCGATATCTTAAACACAGGGAGATAAACGTGCACATAATAAGAAGGAGCCCATATTAAATATTGGATTGGGACGGTAGTTCAATAATAATTCTTTAGTGGACTGAATTATTATTGATGGATTTAAGTTATGTGTTCGGGCCGAACACAAGATACTTAAGTCCATCAGGAGGCCCAACCCAATTCCTCCTCTAGGTCCCTGGTGTAGCCTATATATAGACTTTTTCCATCAGCGCCTCAAAATACACAAATCACAGAAAACACGTGATAGTGAGAGAGAGAGAGAGCAGAATTGAGATTTCTCGAAGGGTCGTTGGCCACGCAACATTCAAGAAAGGCTGTAGGAATACATCAGAAGATCAAAGAGGTCTAGGGTTACGAAAGATCAATCTTTGGCCCGTTTTCTTCTAGATTGATCAAAAGGTATAACTCTTTTATTCCGCTGTGTTTGTTATATCTAGCATGGAACCCGATTAACTAATTGCATAGAGCCGGCGATCCGTCGGTTCCAACAATTGGTATCAGAGCAGGTTTCTGGTTCTATGCAATTGGATCGGTTAATTATTATGATCTTATGCTATATCATACGTTTTATATTCAGATTGTATGATAGTAGGGTTGCATAGGATAACTCGGTTTTGCAGGTTACCTATATCCAACTATTATGGTCTGTGTGTATGTTAATGTATGATCTAAACCCTCAGACCTGTCGAGGTTTTTTGTTTTGGGTTGGTTGCATGATTGTAATAGTAAAAACACGGCGGTTTGTCATGTTAGGTTTTATGTTTCTTGGTCAATTTATATAATTCTTGATTTGTTCTCGATGTAAAAAAAGTTCGATTGTCATCTTGATGTAATCTGATCCATGTAATTTGCTGAGATAGATTGCTGGTCCAACCGGCGGCTGACCAGATGGATAGGCGCTGACTAAGGGGTTGTTCGATCAGATTGCTAGGCGCTGGAACAGATTGCTGGATGTTGCCGTTGATCAGGGTTCGCTAGATTGGCGCTGATTCTGCGCAACAGCCTACTGGATTCGCGCAACGGCCTGCTGGATTCGCGTAACAACCCTAATTCTGTTCGCTGGATTTTGATGCTGATTAGGGTTTTAAACCCTAATTGATCAGGTCGATCCCCGTTTAGTAGGCGAACATTCGATCGAAGTGGCCATAATAGTTGGATTTATTTTATTCCATATTTATTACCTATCTATATGTTTGTTGTTTTATCAAGCATGCTTTTATATGTTACATGTTATTGCATGCTAAATTCCCTCATTTAAATAACTAAATGGGAGAGGGATTTATTTTGAATAAATCCCATGGTCTCCATTACTGGTTTGTAAGTGATGTATTTAAACTTGTGCGTTGGCTTTAAGTGCCTTCCTCCATATCAGATGAGTTTGATTGCGGATCACTAGATCAAACTTTCTTTATGAATGATTATAGAATATTATTTAGGAACATGTCACCTTCTCCATCTGAAGAGACACAATCTTAGATAATGGACTTAGTATCAAGTAATGGCGTACACTTATGTACAATTGATAGTATCCTCCTCATCGGAGTCACTGCTGTTAATTGCATGGCCAAATTTGAACCAACTATTAATTTTATTTGTCATAAAGTTGGGTTGACAAGATAATAGAATTAATGGGTAAATCCTCCTCTAACGAATGTTTGAATTAGTATACGTCCACACTATCGTGGTATACGAAATTCACGGTGTATTGAGGTGTTGGTGAATTTAATTATATTGTTTGAGGGAACAATATAGGCTTTAAGTTCTATATGTTATGACCTGTGTATTTATTTATTTATTTATATGATTCTCAGGATTTCATTATGTCTTTCAACCCACTTGCTGTTATACTCAAAGAAAACAAACTTACTGGTCCTAATTATATTGACTGGAAAAGAAACCTGAATATTGTCCTAATTGCTGAAGAGTACAAGTTTGTACTCCATGAGCACTGTCCTGACATGCCTGATGAAAACTCTAGTGAAGAGGAGAAAGTGCATTATAGGAAGTGGGTTAAGGCAGATGAGATGGCGCAGTGTTACATTTTGGCTTCCATGTCAAATGTACTGCAACATCAGCATCAGGTCATGCCCACTGCCTATGATATGATGCACAATCTCAAAGAACTCTTCCGACACCAGAGACGGGCTGCCAGACAGGAGGCAATGAGAAACTTAATGACGACCACCATGTCTAAGGGGACACCTGTGAGTGATCACGTCCTTAAGATGATGGCTCATTTGAATGAGATGGAAGTCCTTGGAGCTGAAATCGATGGGGAAACCCAGGTTGATATCGTGCTCCAAACACTGCCTAAGAGTTTTGAGCAGTTCCGTCTTAATTATAATATGAACAAAAGGATGTACTCCTTGGCGGAACTTCTGACAGAACTCAAATCGGTAGAAGGACTATTTCGTCAAAGTGCTCAAGCTTACGTTGCTGAAAATGTTTCTACTTCTAAGTCGAAAGGTGGAAAGAAGAAGAAAAAACAGAATCCTTCGGCGAAGAAAGCGAATGGACCTCAAAAGGCTGGGCCACAAGGTGGCATGAAAAAGCCAAAGGGTAAGTGCTTCTCATGCAACCAGCCTGGACATTGGAAGGTAGATTGTCCCAAGAAAAAGGAGAACAAAGAAGGTATATCTTATTCACTAATTACTGAAACATGTTTAGCTGTGTTATCTACCGGTACCTAGTGTGTAGATACGGGAGCCACTAATCATGTCTGCAATTCTTTGCAGGGGTTCCAGGAAACCAGGCGACTTAATGAGGGCGAGATTACCATCTACATGGGCAACGCTATGAAAGTGGCGGCTGTTGCAGTGGGAGATGTTTATTTATCTTTTGATAGGAATAAGACTTTGGTTTTGAGGAATTGTCTTTACGTACCTAGTTTTAGAAAGAACTTGATTTCAGTTTCTAAATTATTTTTGGATGGATATTCTATTTCTTTTGATGGCAAAGTGGTTGTCAAGAAAAATAGGGTTATTATCTATTCTGGTACGTTGGTTGGCAATTTATATACTCTTAATCCAATAACTCCTACGATGCAACAAATGGAAATTAATAATACATCTTCTAACTCAAATTAGAGAAAAGAACCTTCTAAAATGAACCAAACATATCTTTGGCATCTAAGATTAGGTCACATTAACTTGAGTAGGGTTCAAAGGTTGATAGTCGATGGACCTTTGAGTTCATTGGAAGTTGAAAACTATCCGACCTGCGAGTCCTGCTTGGAAGGAAAAATGACCAAGAGGCCTTTTAAAGCCAAGGGGTATAGAGCCAAAGAAGTGTTGGAATTGGTTCATTCTGATTTGTGTGGTCCTATGACTATCCAGGCAAGAGGTGGTTTCGAATATTTTGTCTCATTTATAGACGATTTTTCGAGATATGGGTATATTTATTTGATGTTCCGCAAGTCTGAGTGCTTTGATAAATTCAAAGAGTACAAGGCTGATGTGGAGAAGCGTCATGGTAAATGTATCAAAACGCTGCGATCTGATCGTGGTGGCGAGTACCTCTTAGGAGAGTTTAGGAATTACTTATCAGAGGCTGGGATTCAATCCCAATTGTCTGCACCTGGTACACCCCAACAGAACGGTGTGGCAGAACGAAGGAATAGAACTCTCATGGAAATGGTTAGATCGATGATGAGTTATTCGGAATTACCGAATTCATTTTGGGGATATGCGCTGGAAACGGCGGCATACATTCTGAACTTGGTACCTTCTAAAACAGTACCCTCTACTCCCACAGAATTGTGGAATGGGCGTAAGCCTAATCTGAAACACATTCGGATTTGGGGTAGTCCAGCACATGTGCTGAAGGGGGATGCTGATAAGTTGGAATCTCGTACGGAAGTTCGGCTGTTTGTGGGCTATCCTAGAGAAACAAAAGGTGGTTTGTTTTATAGTCCTAAAGATCAGAGGGTAATTGTTAGCACGAATGCCCGATTCTTAGAAGAGGATTATGTAATGAACAAACCCATGAGTAAAATTGTTCTAGAGGAAATCAGAGGGGAAACTCTTACCTTAGTACCACCGGTACAAGATGAGATATCACAGGGGTCTGCACCATGTGTCACTAATGATACACAATTACCATAAGTGCCTCGTCGTAGTGGGAGGGTTGTTAGACAGCCTGATAGATTCATGTTTTTGGGAGAGTCTTCGGACTTAGTACCTGGTGAACATGAATCTGATCCTTGGACCTATGACGAAGCACTCCAAGATAAAGATGCAGAATCTTGGCAAAAAGCTATGAATTCTAAATTAGAATCTATGGATTCTAATCAAGTTTGGGAGCTAGTAGAACCACCAAATGGTGTAAAAGCCATTGGATGTAAGTGGGTCTACAAAAGAAAAAGAGGATCAGACGGGAAATTAGAAACTTTTAAAGCAAGGCTTGTTGCGAAGGGGTATACTCAAAAAGAAGGAATCGATTATGAGGAAATCTTTTCGCCGGTAGCCATGCTTAAGTCTAACCGCATTCTTTTGTCTATTGTTGCTCATATGAATTATGAGATTTGGAAAATAGATGTCAAGACAGCTTTCCTTAACTGTAGTCTTGAAGAAAACATCTATATGAAGCAACCAGAAGGATTCGTTGCAAAGGGTAAAGAGCATCTTGTGTGTAAGCTTAATCGGTCCATTTATGGACTGAAACAAGCTTCGAGATCTTGGAACATCCGTTTTGATGAGGTAATCCAGTCTTATGGATTCATTCAATGTCCGGATGAGTCTTGTGTATACAAGAAGAGTGACGGAAACGTGGTGGTATTTCTTGTACTATACGTAGATGACATCTTGCTCATTGGCAACAATGTCAAGACATTGTCAGACGTAAAGGTATGGTTGTCCAAGCAGTTTGATATGAAGAACTTGGGAGAAGTTGGACATATTCTTGGGATCGAAGTTATAAGGGATCGCAAGAAAAGAATGTTATGCTTATCTCAAGCTTCGTACATTGATACCATTCTAGCTTGTTTTAGCATGCAAAACTCCAAGAAAGGTTTTCTACCTTTTCGACATGGAGTACCTTTATCTAAGGAGATGTGTCCTAAGACACCAAAGGAGATAGAGGATATGAAGGTAGTTCCTTATGCTTCAGCCGTAGGAAGCCTAATGTATGCAATGCTATGTACGAGACCAGATATCTGATTTGTCGTGGGCATGGTTAGCAGATATAAAAGTAACCCAGGACAAGGACATTGGACTGCGGTAAAGCATATTTTAAAGTACCTGAAAAGGACTAGAAATTATATGCTGGTTTACCAAGCAGATGATTTGCTTCCTATGGGTTACATAAATTCTGATTTCCAGTCGGATAGGGACAACAGTAAATCTACCTCGGGTTATGTGTTTACCTTGGGAGGTGGAGCCATAGTATGGAGGAGTGTTAAGCAGAAATGTGTTTCGGACTCAACCATGGAAGCTGAGTATGTGGCAGCCTCTGAGGCAGCCAAAGAAGCTGTATGGCTCAGAAACTTCATGATGGACTTAGAAGTGATTCCTAGTTTGCCTAAAGCTATCACAATTTATTGTGATAACAGTGGTGCAGTAGTAAACTCGAAGGAACCACGAGCCCATAAAGCAAGCAAACACATTGAGCGCAAGTACCACCTGATACGAGACATCGTAAAATGAGGGAAAGTTGTTGTCGCCAAGATTGCATCAGCCGATAACCTAGCAGATCCTTTCATAAAGGCCCTTCCGGTGAAAGCCTTCGATGAGCATGTTGAAGGAATGGGAATCAGATGTATGGTAGTATAGATGACAGCATAGTCTTTTAGTATAACTGGGAGATTGTTAGGATGTATACTATAAGCCTAGCTTTTGTATGAACATCTTTTATGGAATGAGAATCACCTTGGTCATATGTTTGCATTTTATATTTGTTATATATGTTTATGCAATGTCCAATTAATTTATATTATAGATAACTTGGTGTGTGGTGCCACACAGAAGATTATGTTATCAGTTTCTTATAAATTATAAATAGTAGCTCACAACCAAGATGGATTTGGACAAATCATCGGAATGGTTGTAATGTAGTTTGGTATTAGTCTGTCTTGACTATTAAACTACACTAGTACACTTTGTGTGTATTGAGCAGGACCATTTGAGGTTGTTCGTTTTATACTGACTATATAATAGAACAAGACCTCTGTTATTATGGATGTGCGTTCTCTTAATCTCTATATAATAACAGCCACGTATACACAATATTTGTTTCTTTAATTTGCCAATGAGTGAGATTTATTTATTAAATCAATAAACTCGGTGAATTGGGAAACAGTATTGTCTATATAGTATATTGTTGATTATAGAAGGAATCTGTGTCCTAATTATTTAGGATGATGATGTCCCCTTGAAGAGCTCATAAGGATTATCATGTAAACCCTGCAGGTGGATTTAATCCATCATGATAATAAAGTTGAGTGGTACTACTCTTGGAATTAGATGTTAATTAATTAAGTTGTCAGTAACTTATTTAATTAACGGACATTCGATATCTTAAACACAGGGAGATAAACGTGCACATAATAAGAAGGAGCCCATATTAAATATGGGATTGGGACGGTAGTTCAATAATAATTTTTTAGTAGACTGAATTATTATTGATGGATTTAAGTTATGTATTCGGGCCGAACACAGGATACTTAAGCCCATCAGGAGGCCCAACCCAATTCCTCCTCTAGGTCCCTGGTGTAGCCTATATATAGTCTTTTTCCATCAGCGCCTCAAAATACACAGATCACAGAAAACACGTGATAGTGAGTGAGAGAGCAGAACTGAGATTTCTCGAAGGATCGTTGGCCACGCAACGTTCAAGAAAGGCTGTAGGAATACATCAGAAGATCAAAGAGGTCTAGGGTTACGAAAGATCAATCTTTGGCCCGTTTTCTTCTAGATTGATCAAAAGGTATAACTCTTTTATTCCGCTGTGTTTGTTATATCTAGCATGGAACCCGATTAACTAATTGCATAGAGCCGGCGATCCGTCGGTTCCAACAGGACCTCCCACTACACGGTGTTTGGTGGAGTGTCTTGTGCCCAGTAGGGTCTTTACATGAAAACCTAATCCTACCTTCTACACAAAAATCCATTTATCTGGATTTTTACACGAAAATAAATCCTAACTTGGACTTATTACACGAAAATAAATCCTAATTGGACTTATCCTATCCTTTACACGAAATCCATTTTTCTGGATTCTTATACGAAAAATAAATCCTAGCTTGGACTTATTACATGAATTTTTATTGAGTCTAACTAGACTCACTTTCTTTTATTACATCTTTGGGTTTTTCTTTCTAAAAACCCCTTCTCGGACCCTTCCTTTTTTGTTGTGGATGGGGTCAGTTATTCTTGATCTTGAAATCCTGTCCGAATAAAGGCTTCTCTTGAGATTAGCAGAAAGAACAAATTATTTCTTCCCATCGTTTGATATGTATCATATTACATACTTTTTTCTCGTATTTTCTGTTATCGGAATCTTGTTTTTCTAGATAAGCTTTCTTTTATTTTCAAAAAGATTTTCAGCAAATCCAATAGTGTTCCATGTCATGGAATTTAACAAGAACGATCTATTCGCAGAATATTGGAAAATTTTGAACGAATACTTGACTTTGTCCATCTCTGTAAGACAGACCCACATTCCTCTTGCTCGCCTTGTAGATATTTCATCTTCAGTGAGGACGATTACTAGAGGACTGCTTGTTGGTGGTGTTTTTGCTTTGTTAAAAGCCACCATGTTCGGTCTCTATAATTTGATAAAATAGAAGACCGGATGAGATTCTTTCCCTGTAATTTCTGGAGCCGCTGATATGAATTTCAACTCCAGGATATCTCCTCGACCCAGATGTGGGTTGTTTTGCCATGAGCCTAAACAAAATACACTTAGCATTTCAACCTTTCATAGCCTCTTTTGACTTGAATTCATAGGTAGTATAAAACTCTCTCACAAGCTCAATATATGCAGGACAATTAATCAAAACATATTTCTCCCAACCAATATTAGCTATTAAATTATGGATTTCATTGTCAATATTCAAAATAGCTAAAATTGGGTGATGAATGTACTTACAAGGAACAATGCTCTTTTGATAAACCAATCGATACTTATCTTTTACATTTTTCTTCGTGAAAGAGAGATACCCATTCAACTCTGACTCCATTAGGGGAAGAATCGAAATAGTCATGTCTTGTTGGGCCCTTGCGGTTCTAGCTCGTTTCTGTGTGGAAGAGGCTTCGGGTTCATCGTGATAAATCCTAAGGGGAACTTGGATATCGAAGTCATTGTCTTCATCTTGTGGTGGAGTTGGGTTGGTGGGACGAGAATGACTCCCTTTCGTACGAGCCATATCAAATAATAAAGAGAAAAAGATGAATATTATTGTAAAGCTTGGCTACTGGGTGATTGATGAGTGACAAAGACGAACAAAGACGATTCTTGGTTGTTAGACTTGAAAATCAAAAGTAATTTTGATGACCATGGTTGTGTCGTTTCGTGGAGAGAGAAAAGACAAGTGTTAGGTTTTAATAACTTTGTAATCAAAACTAATCTTTCCAAAATGAATAATATGAGATATTTTCTCTTCTCAATTTTACCTTAGTTAAACATGTTCATGCTCATACATTTCATCAGTCTTTCCTTAATTTGAATTGATTCCTTAATTTGAATTGATCTACATGTACAACGCACGTGACCTAAAACTAATTTCATGCATATAAACTTTGTTGTTTTTTGTCAAGCTTAAAGCTAATAGTGATTTTGTATCTGTCTAGTACATTCGACTCATGATCACTCAAACAATCTCTGCTCAATTTACAGGGTTGTGCAATGAATGTCCAGTGTCAGAAAAAATTGCCTAAGAGCAACCACGTTGATTCATTTTGGTGTGTTTTTAATTAAAACAAAAGGTGTGTTAATTAATGTAGGTGTGTTTTTAAGTGTATATTTTTGTGTAATTAATGTGTGTGTTAAGCTTTAAGAATGCATTTTTGTCCCCCTTTTTAATTATTGCTAATGATTGGATGCACTGAATTGTGTATATTTTTTTTCTCTCCTCATTTAATTATATTAGGGCTCGTTTGGTATGTGGGTTTAGGTTGGTTGGGAATTATAAACTAACCTAAATCCATATTTGGTATGTGGGTTTAAGGCCCGAAAATTTAATAGGGCCCGGGGTTAATGAATTGATTTAGGGTATGTGATATGCTTGCTTGTAAACCCACTATTTTTTGTGGGTTTATTTGAGACCCAACAGTAAATGAGGCGAAAATACTAAACTGTCCTCGCTTTTTGGTCCAAAATTACCAAGCAGCCCTTATGTTTCTAAAAAACCACAAGAATGCCATTACATATATATCGAAAAACATAGATCCCCTTCTCCCTCCACTTCACATCAAACCCCAGCCGTGAGAGAAGACGAGGCCAACATCGGCGAAAAGGGTTGAAGCTTGAAAATTATCATCGGGTAGAGGTTGGTTTCATATCTCCCCCAATTTCTTGTTTATAGTGAAGCTAAACCTCCGATTTCCAGTGTGTGCGTGTATATTTCACAAATATTTCGAAATTTCACTACAGTTTATGACTGATTTCTCAAAATTTTGAATTTTCTCAGGTGGAATTTGCGAAGATATTGGCAATAGACAGAGAATAACAGTTTGAAGGTTAGATTTATAACCATTCACATGTTTCCTTTATATTACATTTCCAGAAATTTAACTTTATCGGTTTTGTGTTTCTGGTCATACAAAATCTGAAATGTGAACTGAAATGGACATACAAAATCTGAAATGCTAATGTGGGACTGCATAGTTGGTTGTTCATAATCCAATCTTTTAGCCACCAACCATAGTTCTATATTATTTGAAATGGATAGTCAGTACAAAGGAAATTATGTTATAGTGTTCAAAACAGGGAGTGCCTACTTATCTGTGGTGTTTTGAAATACCCCACATACATGTCATGTACTTTTCTGCAACCCCAATTTTTGAACTAGTCAGAAGATGGTTTGTAGATTCCATGTGCCATTTCTTTGTTCTGTTGTAGTCATTTCTTTACCATAATTTATCATCTTGTAGTCTAAGTTTGATATAAACTGCAAATCTATGCTATAATTTATCGCCAAGTGTGTAAGTGTATCAGATGGTGTTAAGTTTGATCCACATTGAAAGTTGGACTCAATGTGTTTGTGTCAATTGTTGTTTGCAAACTTTTGGTTCAGTTCTAAAGTAAGTTTGAGCATTCAACATTTCTCATTTCATTTTAGATCCTCTTTTGCTTAATGTTTTTTAGCTGTACTAATAATCTTTCATGAGGAACTGACACTACAAATTGTTAGTTTTTATGAAGCCATCCATCTAAGTGTTAAAAGTTTTACATGGCCTCTATCCTGTATATAACCAGAAAGTATCTACAATATAACACTAAAATGTATTCATTTTCCATCTGAATTATCAGGTGATGACGATCAGCTGAGTCCTCGAAAGCGGGTAGTGGTTCTTGGAGAGGATTCAAAACCAATGCAATGTTAAAGAAGGAAGAGTTTTGCCAGATAGGAGGCTAGGCCCATTTTCAATCATTGTGAGCCACATTACCTTCTCAAAACCACTGATTCTAGTATTAAACCAACCCCATTTTTGTACAATACTTATATGCATTTACCTATGAGCTTGGTTATTGCTGCTTAAACTGAAGCTAAAGCTGTGTTCTTGACATACGATGCAGACAAGAATGGTGGCGGGTGGTGGAACGAGGATATGGAAGGGTCGACAATGAAGAAGTTGGTTGCAACGACGCCTAGGAAGGAGTCGGGTGCACCTCACTAGGGGGGATTGAATGGCATTAGGTAAATGAAGATAAATCTTTTTTGCAGTATGAGAAAATTCTTGATAGGATCTTTTGAACAGGTTTTGAGAAGTGTAATGTACATGGTTTTAACTATGGCTTCTTGAGTCATTCTAAGCTGTTAAAGAGACAACCTTCTCAATATTTAGGTTTGGTCAATTTCCAACTTTTAGATACATATATTATCTCAGTAGTAAAATGTCAAAAATCAAAACTTATAAATGCACTTGTAAAGTTTGAAGCTGTAAATATGAAATGTAATCACCTTCTCTTTGGTGAGGTTTTTATTCATTTCAAATCTTGGTGAAATTTTAAGTGTTTAGGTTAATTAGAATAAGGCTTGAAATTGAAAGATGTCTTTTGAATGACATTAGGTAGTGTTAGTTATGCATAAGTTTGTACATCAGATGCAGATGATATTTTCCAGAACAAGTTCTTATGGAATTGATTAAAAACTGTGGATAAGAATTATCTTACAATCCTTGTAAATGATGATTAATAAAGCACAAAATTTATCAGAGAATGCAACAAAGGGCACAGAATGGGTGCTCAAATGAAACAAAATTTCCCTTTAATCATCAGCAAATCCATGTAAAAATGATGTAAATTTTTTCGGAATTTAGTTGACTAATTTGAAAAACCATATGAATAATTTTAATTTTCTTGTAAAAATAATTTTCCCTTTTGTTGGTGATGATAATAGGGGGTATTTTGACTAATTCAATTATTTTAGATTAGATATGTTATTAAATTTGAAGTTGCTATATATTTGAAGTTGATATATATTTGATTACAATGATTATATATTTGCATTTTATGTATATATTGTGCTATTATGATTAATTTTAGGATTTTTTAATATAGCTATCAAAAGAAGTTCTTAATTTTATAAAAACTAAAAATTGAAAGTTGCAATGGTAAAATTCTATTTGAAAAAGAAATCCAACAAGTCAGTAACAAAAGGGAAATAACTCTTGTCCAGTGAAGCAAGAAAAATATTGTCGGATTTCTTGATTTTTTTTTAAATTTAATTCATTATTTATGATTTTTTAAATGAAGGGTAATTTAGTCATTTCATCTTTTTTATCAATCTTAACCATCAAAACAAACACAAAATTTAAATTAAACCCACTTTTGCAAACCCATAATCATTCAAACCAAACATAAAATTTAATTTAAACCTACCCCAAAACCTATATATCAAACACCCAAAAAGTGTTATTTTGTCTTCGATGAACAGTAAAAGCCCGAAAAGCCCAACCAACTTAAAAAATCCCAACCCGCATACCAAACGGGCCCTTAGTGGATAATGGGTCAACATGTAATGATTGTGTTTGAGATAAAATTGATGTAGATTTGTGTTAAATTGATATAGAGGTGTGTTTTTAAAAAATAGATGTTTTTAATTAATATATTGCTATGTGGGCCCCACACTAAAATGTTGTGCTAAAAATTCATTAATGTGGGTGCCCTAAGTCTTTTCTATTCACCCTCAAACTTTTATGTAACATGTTTCGTACCAACACACTAGATTCGGTTAAACAATTAAAATTGAACTTATTTTGGTAAGGTTCAAATTTATTAAGTAATAATTAAATATATATTTATATATATAGCAAATTTGAATGTATACACACAATTTTCAGATTTTGGTATTATGTTAAGATTTATGAAATAATATTTAACTAGCAGTGCACCCGCGCGATGCGCAGTTTATTATTTATTGTGTTCATATTTATAAATTGTAATAATATAATGAAGTAGTATAAATTAATAGGTTATTCATAATATCTTTTATTATTTTAATTTTGAAACATGTACCATATACAAATGATTTTTCATATTACTCATGTGCGTTGCACGGATTGTCATATAACTTTAATAATTTTAATTGTTAATTTTATTTTTAAACATTTTTATTTTATTTGTTGATTTTATATTTTTGTCAAATTAAAATTATTATATACAATAATATTTCCTTCAATCATAATAATTAATCTTTCATTTTATATTTTTTATTTGTACATTCCACTCTCATATTTCAATCATTATATATAGTTTTTTTACGTCATTTCTTCATTTCTCTCTCACAAAACTATTTGTTCAATTTGTGTTTAGTGTACAAAGACAATTTGGTGAGATCTCCTTAGATGAAGATATGAGACAATAAGATCTTAAAGAACTTTTTTACCTTTGAATGTTTAGCAAATCTTGTATATAGATTTGAGAAACCATTATTATTTATGATATTTTATTGTTCTTTTTTTCTTCAAACAATAAGATCCGGAAGAATTTTTCCACCTTTGGATGTTTAGCAAATTTTGTATTCTTTCATTTTTTTTAGTTTTATATAGATTTGAAAAATAAATATATTTATGGTTTTTTTTTCCTTCATTCTTTGTGTATCTTTTTTTTTTTCCATTCTCTATACATCTATATTTTGTTGAGAAATCAATATTTTTTAATTTTACATAAATTTGAGAAACATTGTATCTCTCTTCATTTCTTAGTTTTATATAGATTATAGAATAACTTGTAGAGTAAGATTGATCTTGTTTTTAATTATTATTAAAGAATAACTTATCAAGTAAGATTTACTTTTTTTTTATTGACATGACATTTTTAGGCGGGAAAATAGCATTCTTGTAATTTTTGTCAAACTTTCTTGCTTTAATATATAGTAATATAGTATAGATTTGTATTTTATAATTTTTGCTAGAATTATTAACTTAAAAAATTTATATGAAAATACTCAAAATTTTTACAAAATTTTAGATTTTATTTTAGGCGTTTTAATTATGATGTTCTTAAATTAAGAGGCAGTGAGCAGCCTTTGCTCGCGTTTGAGTCATTGTACTCCAAAATTCATGTGGGAGAGTGCATATCCCTTTCAATCAAATAAATCAATTGTTTGTTCATTTTTTGATGGTTGAGATTAATTTGGTCAAATTTAGGAACAATTTTCAAACCAAGTGATCAAAAACTGATGTTAAAAATTCCTAACGAATAAATAATACGTTTTTCCTTTCTAATGCAGTGTTTAACATTTTGAATACATTCAAATCCAACCAACGCTTCAACAACGAAACCAAATTCCATTTGTGTTGTAAATAATAAATAAAAAACCTGTATGATGGTTTTACCATCGTGATAGTGTATAAAGTGGGAGTACTTTTTTGTTTTAAAATTTTCAACTTTGATTTTAGTAATTAGTTGCGTACAGGTAGAATGCTCTTCAAATAATAATATATATATATATATATATATATATATATATATATATATATATAACGTAAATGTGTGACAAATCACAAAATGGCGACCTACATATCTTCTAACTAATTCAACAACCAGCAATTATATTGATATAATGCATGTGGCCTTAATAAATAGCATGTGAACAAACTAACTATTAAGCAAACTATTTCGTAATTTCCCATAAAATTCATAAATTTTTAATTGCAAAACCTATAATATTCTACAACTAACTTTTGATTAGTTAATTATAATAAACATTGAATGATTGGTTTAAGGCACAAATAAAATTATAGATGACTATAAGTATATAAGATTCTTTCTGATACGTTACAAAAAGTTGTATATTAATATTAAAGATTTAGATGGCTATAAGTCAAAAATAAAAAGTTGTATTTTGTAAATCTTTTTTTTTTTTTTTGTTGTGAGGAAGAAAGTAAAAATGTTATAACCACAAGCCACGTAGACACCTACACGTAAATATGTTGATCATTTTCAATTTAGTTTCAAAATTTAAGAATCTGTTTGACTTTGATCTAATTATATTCGAAATCTTTGAATTTGGCCTGAAAATGTCACATGTCAAATTCTTATCAGAATTTTGGTTCTTGCATTCCACAAGTAAAAATTTTACACGAATATTTTTAGATAAAATTCACCAAAATTAAACTGAAATTTGATAATTTTTAAATTATAAAATTAAATTGAAAATCATAATCGGAAGACATTGGGAAAAATATGAGTTTAACCTAGTGTTATACAATTAATGTTCTCAAATTCGAGCAAAAGTATTTCCTCCTTTATTATTTGATCAGTTGGTTTCTTGTGAAACTGTCTCACATGCGACAGGATTCAAGTATGCTTAAGTATATATTTTTCAGTTATAAGTATGTGTTTTATAAGTATGTTTTTACAGTATAAGTATGAGTTATTCAAGTATGTTTTTTACAGCTATAAGTATATCTTTTTATGCTATAAGTGTCAGTGCGACGGTTGCATGTGAGTTTTTATTTTATTATTTTATTCATTTGATCTTTTAGCAATTTAGTCTATTAGTTAAAACAATAAAGTAAAGTAAAGAAGTCAACTAGCCCCATCAACTTGAATCCGCCGGCTATTATTAATTAAAGAATCAGACAACTGACTATCAACTCTATTTATGATGTGTGTGTGTCTATATATATATATATATATATTAAAGAATAAAACCGGTGATTATCAACTCTATATATGATCTCTTGCTTCCAAATTTACAGATAAACATAAAGTGATATATATAACAGAGCAGGAACCATATATGCTGTCATCTCAGATTGGCATGGATGAAATGTTCGATCTGGATTTGGCGTTAACAATGCCCTGTGATGATGATGATGCCTCAATCAATAGTAAGCGCGAAGCAGAGGATGAATCTGCCCGCGGTCAGCTGCTTCATCAATTGCCCACCGTGGTTGTGGCGGAATCCGGTCAGTGTGCAGTTTGTGTGGAGGGATTTCGCTTAGGTGATATCGCTAAGCGAATTCCGTGTGGTCACGTTTTCCACGAAAACTGCATTTCTCGATGGCTCTCCATCAATACTTCTTGCCCCTTGTGCCGCCATAACTGTTAGCAGATAATTTGTTTTCTCGATTGGAACAGAGGATCTTGTTTGAAAAAGATTGGTTTAATCAAATTGATTCAATTGGTCAAACTGATTATATTATGCACCTCTGATTATGTTATTAGGTAATTCAATGAAAGTATGGTAGCATTTACAAATTTGTTTCTTTTATGTTTTTGTCCATTTATAATGAGTTTGTTCTGTTTGAACTTTCTTTCTACTTCATCGGTAAAATTGCGTTTTATATTAGTGCTTTCTTTATTTTGAGCTTATCATAAACTCATAAACTGTGTCAATTATGAGTAAATGATTCTACCGCATAGTAATCAATATATATATATATATATATAAAATAGTCGGCCAAAAATAGTTGGAGTAATTTTCCCGCTTATGAATTATTTCTATTTTAAGAAATTTTAATTAATTCTTTTTCATTTTGTATTTATTGTATAAGAACTCAAAATAAATAAGTAAACATTTGTCAATCGGTTCCGAAACTGTGGTTCTGAAAACCGTGTCACATGAAACCGGAACCGAACCATGGGGTTCTCGATTTCGGTTTTGGTTCCAAAGTCGGCGGTTTCGGTTCAACCGCTGGTTTGGCGGTTTCACTTTTTTAATTTTTTTGATTTTATTATAATTTTTTTAAAATTAAATTTGCATATAAATATTACAATTATTCATATATTACAAAATAAAAATTTTGTTTGAGTTACTAATTTGATATAAATTAAATATTAAAACTTACATTTACAAGTTACAACAACACAACATTACAACTTTCAAAATTAAAATTTAAAAACATACCAGTTTTACGACGAAATTCTGATGAGGATGACCAATGGAATACCACATGATTTTTATAGTGAAAAAAGTCCAAAATTTAAAGAAAAGTTTGAAATATTTATTCATCCATAGAAGGCGATGAGTTTGTGACAACATATATATTTACAACAAGTTTAACATTAGATTGCATAATTCAATAATTTTTTAAATCTAAATTACAATTAAACCAAAATTCTTATTCAATAGGAAAATCATCCAAAACTTTTTCCTTTAAATCGAGATCATAAAAAAATATTACAACCAATTAAAAAATAAATTAATGTACAATTCGTTGAATATATATCAATGTAGTCATTTTAGTTTAAATTAGTGGGTGTTTGACTATAAACTTATTTAAGGCATATATCTTCTAATTTCTTACACATCTTTTAAATGTTTTTAGCGTTTAAAAGTTATTGTATCTTATTGAAAGAATTACTTATAAACTCAATCAAACACCTATTAATATGATGCATGTTTGGCTAAACTTATTTATAAAATATATTATAAACTCTTACAATTTATAACATGTTTTTAGAGTTTACAATATTTTCAAATACCATCTATGTCTTAATAACATCATTGCAAATATATAATTTGTATAACATGAATTATATAGTCATTTTAATTTAATATAATTTTTATTTTATTATAAATTTGTGCATGGGACGGTATAATAGTTACCAGTTATAAATGCTAAATTATTATAATATTGAATGTTAACTTAGTTATTAAGTAAACTTGGTGATCAAATTTAACTTGGTGACCAAGGCTTTTTGATCATTTTTCTTCTATAAATACATGTAATAGATGGAAGGAATAACACACCAAAAATTCTCTTCTCTCATATACAATTCTCTTCTCGTCTCGTCTTTATTTACGCATTGCTTTCGTACGTTTTTCGTCTTGTTTACTTCAAGCTTATTTTATAGTTATCATATTATTTACAACAGGTTATCAGCACGAGTTTTTGCTCGAAAAAAAATAGGTTTGTAAATTTATATCGTTATCTTTATATTCTGTGTTTTATTATGGCTAGAATTGAAAATCAAAAATTTCAAATTCTCGATGTTTCTGGCGTAAACTATTTATCCTGGTGCCTAGATATTAAACTACACTTACAAGGGTTGGATCTCGTGAAAACTCTTGAAAGTGTAAATATCGATGAGGTCAATAGGAAAGATGAGGCTAACGTCATGATCTTTATACGCCACCATTTATCGGAGGATTTGAAAGATGAGTATATACAGTTTGAAAGGTCATCGGAGATATGGCAAAAACTGAAAGAAAGATTTGATCACACAAAGACTGTGATCCTGCCACGGGCGCAGTATGATTGACAGCATATAAGACTGCAAGACTTTAAATCAGTCTCCGAATATAATTCGGCTTTCTTTAAGATTGAGTCTCGTTTGGCTCTATGTGGTGTAAAATTGTCAGAATATGACAAATTAGAGAAAACATTCTCCACCATGCATGCCTCAAATCTGGTACTACAACAACAGTACAGGCAGCGCCAATTTCAAACATATTCAGAGTTGATCTCTGTACTACTCACAGCAGAAAAAACAAATGAGTTGTTGTTGAAAAATCATGATTTGCGACCTTGTGGGTCCCAAGCAGTGCCAGAAGCACATGCTAACAAATCTATGGGCCGATTTAAAGGTCATGTACAAAGATCCGGGCGTGGTGCCTGGAGAGGTGGTGGACGTGGTAGTCCCCATCATGATGTCCAAGCCGGGCGTGGTGCCTGGAGAGGTGGTGGACGTGGTAGTCCCCATCATGATGTCCGAGGCGGACATGGTGCCTGGAGAGGCGGTAGATGCGGACATGGTTATTCCCGTCCAAATAATTATCCGGTCAATCAAGGAGATCGATTTCAGTGGAACCACGACATGGGCAAGGTGCCCACAGAGCAATCTTATGAAAATAATTGCAATAGATGTGGAATGACTGGCCATTGGGCCAAAGTCTGCATGACTGCCTAACACCTGGTGGATCTATACCAGGATTCAATAAAAAATAAAGGAAAGGGAGTCCAGACACATGCCACTGAGGCAGAAATGTCATTTACTACCCCTCGAAACACCACACATCAAATCATGAATGATCAAGTTCAAGATGGGAAATCTCTTGAACTATCAGATTTTTTTGAGGACCTTGATCCCATTGTATAAAGCGCCAAGTGGTGGTGATAAATCCAAACTTAGAGTTTGGTAATTTTGTGTATATTATATAAATTTATGAAATTGTTATTATAGTGATTCCAGTATTAATACACTTTTGTATAATCAGGCAGTACATGGAGCATACTGACCAAAGGAATCATTGTCTACTCGATAGTGCAACAACGCACTCAATATTCACAGATAAAATATATTTCTCGAGTATGACATTGTGCAAAGCACAAGTAAAAACCATATCAGGTCCCGTTGAGATTATTGATGGCTCCGGGAATGCAACAATTGTGTTGCCTAATGGTACCACTCTGCATATTGAAAATGCACTTTTATCTGGTAGATCAAAAACATGTCTACTAAGTTTTAAAGATGTTAGACGCAATGGATATCATATAGAGACATTGGTTGAAAATACCAAAGAATGTCTATGCGTCACATCATATGATATGAACAAAAGGAATGTTCATGAGAAATTTGAAGCAACAGCTTCTGGGCTATATTGTGTCCCGATTCTAGCTTTCGAATCCTATGCCATCATGCCATGGAAACTAATTAATCCCGATATACTTGGATTATGACATGATCGTCTGGGTCACCCCGGAACTACTATGATGCATAGGATTGTGAAACATACTAAAGGACATCCTTTAACGAATACAAAGGTATTGATGTCAAATGATTATTTTTGTGAATCATGTTCACAAGGAAAGCTCATTATAAAACCTTCTGTAACAAAAGTTGGTTATGAATCACCATCATTTTTACAACGAATACAAGGTGATATTTGTGGACCAATACACCCATCGAGTGGCCCATTTTGATATTTTATGGTTCTGATAGACGCATCTTCTAGATGGTCTCACGTATGCTTGCTATCTACGCGAAATGTTGCATTTGCGTGTTTGCTTGCACAAATTATTAAACTCCGAGCACATTTTCCTGATCATCCTATTAAAAATATAAAGATGGATAATGCCGGAGAATTTACATCAAAATATTTTGATGAATATTGTGCAGCACTGGGAATTAATGTTGAGCACCCAGTAGCATACGTTCATACTCAAAATGGATTGGCAGAATCTCTTGTCAAGAGAATTCAAATTATTGCTCGAACTTTATTAGTGAGATCAAAGCTCACTAGTACAGCATGGGGACATGCCGTATTGCATGCATCATCTTTAATTAGATTACGTCCTAGTGGTATCAGATGCATTCCCCAATGCAATTAACCTTGGGCTTTGAGCCAGACATTTCGCACCTTCGCACTTTTGGGTGTGCTGTACAGGTGCCAATTCCACCACAAAGGACAAAAATGGGTCAACAACGCCGACTTGGCATATATGTCGGGTTTGATTCACCATCGATCATTAGGTTTTTGGAACCAATGACGGGTGATTTATTCTCCGCTAAGTTTGCGGATTGTCATTTTGATGAAACGACATTTCCATCAGTCGGTAAGACAATCCTTGATAATAAACCTATGCATGTTGAGAATCTCACATGGTGTGAGCAGAATTTGTCTCATCTAGACTCACGCACACTTGAATGTGAAAATGAGGTCAACAGAATCATACATTTACACAATATTGCTAATAGACTTCCTGACGCATTTAACGATGCCAGTAAAGTCACGAAGTCTCATATTCCAGCTGTGAACGCTCCAGCTAGGATCGATGTTCCTAATGAACAAGTGAAAATGAATTCTGATGGACCAAGATAAAAACGGGGTCGACCCATTGGCTCAAAGGACTCTGTTCCTCGAAAAACCAAGAAAGGGGTTTATGAGCCAATTAATCAAGTGAGTTCTAATGAGCAAGCTGCAGATGAATTGTCGAGCCTAGTGAAACAATCATGATGATATCAAATCTAGAAAATACCGAGAATTCCATAAGTTACTACAATTATGTATGGAATAGAAATAAGATCATCATTGATGATATTTTTGCATTCTCGGTTGCTCAAGAGATTTTGAGCGATGATTGTAACAGTGAACCACGTTCCATAATAGAATGCCGTCAAAGGGATGACTGACCTAAATGGGAGGAAGCAATCAAATCTGAATTAGCTTCACTAAATAAACGGAATGTATTCGGGCCTATCACTCAAACTCCGGACAATATAAAGCCTGTTGGGTATAAATGGGTATTTGTCCGTAAGAGAAATGAGAATAATGATATTGTAAGATATAAGGCCCGACTTGTTGCCCAAGGGTTCTCTTAGAGACCTGGGATTGATTATGATGAGACGTATTCACTAGTAATGGATACGATCACTTTCCGTTTTCTCATTAGTATGGTTGTCCATGAAAATTTGGACATGCGTCTTATGGACATAGTAACGACTTATCTATATGGTTCACTTGATTCTGATATCTACATGAAAATTCCTGATGGATTTAAAATACCAAAAATGGGTAATCCCCGTGAGCTATACTCGATCAAATTACAAAGATCATTGTATGGGCTAAAGCAGTCTGGTCGCATGTGGTATCACAGACTAAGTGAATACCTTATCAAAGAAGGTTACAAAAATGATTCAATTTGCACATGCGTTTTTATTAGAAAATCAGAAACCGGATTTGCTATAATTGCAGTTTATGTAGATGACATGAACCTCATTGGCACTCCTGAGGATTGGTCAATGCTACTGCATATCTGAAGAAAGAGTTTGAGGTTAAAGACCTTGGGAAAACCAAACTCTGTCTCGGTCTTCAGTTAGAGCATAGAGCAAATGACATTTTTATTCATCAATCTGCATACACTGAGCGACTGCTCAAAAGGTTTAATATGGAGAGTGCTCATTCTTTAAGCACTCCTATGGTGGTACGTTGTTTAGACCCCAATAAAGATCCATTTCGACCTAAAGAGTTTGATGAAGAGATACTTGGCCAAGAGGTGCCGTATCTTAATGTTATTGGAGCATTGATGTATCTAGCACAATGTACAAGACCAGATATCATATTTGCGGTCAATGTGCTTACTCGATATAGTTCTGAGCCAACCCGGAGACACTGGAATGGAATTAAACATATTTTCCGTTATCTCCGTGGTACTATAAATTTGGGATTGTTATATTCAAATAATACAACTAACTCGGGGTTAGTTGGTTATGCAGATGCGGGATATAGATCTGATCCGCACAAAGCTCGATCCCAAACTGGATATTTATTTTGTTATAATGGCACAGCCATTTCATGGCGGTCTACTAAACAGACATTGGTTGCCACATCTTCCAACCACTCTGAACTTATTGCTCTTTATGAGGCAGACAGAGAGTGTGTTTGGTTAAGATCAGTTATCGCTCATATAAGGAATGCATGTGGGTTAAATCTGACTACCACTACGCCTACTATCATTTATGAGGATAATGTTGCTTGCATAGCACAAGTTAAAGGCGGGTATATAAAAGGTGATAGGACTAAACATATATCACCGAAATTTTTCCATACTCACGAGCTTCAGAAAAATGGAGAGATAAATGTTCAACAAATTCGTTCGTGTCACAATCTTGCTGATTTATTCACAAAATCACTGCCTACATCTACATTTGAGAAATTGGTATACGGCATCGGTATGAGAAGATCCAACGAGAAGCAAGACTGACATCTTTCCTCCAAGACTCATATTGCTCGTTTCAGGGGAAGCGGAAACAATGTAGTGTGTGCTGTACTCTTTTTCCCTTATCCTAGTTTTTATCCCAATGGGTTTTTCTGGTTTGAGGTTTTTAACGAGACAGCTTATGCACATGACATAACAAAGCTATATTCAAGGGGAAGTATTATAATATTGAATGTTAACTTAGTTATTAAGTAAACTTGGTGATCAAGTTTAACTTGGTGACCAAGGCTTTTTGATCATTTTTCTTCTATAAATACATGTAATAGATGGAAGGAATAAACACCAAAAATTCTCTTCTCTCATATACAATTCTTTTCTCGTCTCGTCTTTATTTACGCATTGCTTTCGTACGTTTTTCGTCTTGTTTACTTCAAGCTTATTTTATAGTTATCATATTATTTACAACATAAATATATTTTTTAACATTAAGACCCAACTCTTAATTCGGAAAAATAGGAGAGGAACTGAACTCTCATGCTCTTAATCTCACCTCTAAAGAGTGAAACCAAATTTCCTTAATTTCAATCTCTTGGAAGACTATAAACTGTTAAATGTAATTTACTTCATTGGGTACGCAAACATGATAGACAAAAGTCTTCACATATTTTATTACACTTTTTGTTATATCTTTTATTTCAAATTAATCATTATATGGTATATGTATAATATGATATTATTAATTTATTTCGTGAATTAAATATTATAAACATACAAAATATAAGATTCAGACCTAAAAAAAGTAGAAGTAAAGAGAAAAGAAGATATTAATAATTGATTTTCTTAAGTTCCAACTCATTAATTGCGTTCACATCAACTTAATTTTCTTGAGCAAATAATTGCCCATGACCACTTGCATATAATAAAACATACCATCAAGAATACTATTTGTGTGCATCAAGTGCATGGATCATAAGCGAGTAGATTTGGTCGGGTTCGGTCTGGATCCGCGTCTAAATTTTTATTTTATTTATTTATGTCATAACATTTATGTTGTAATAGTATAACATTTATGTACATATTTCATAATCTTTCAGTGAATAACTTAGACTTTTTTCACTATAAAAATTCATGTAGTATAGCTAAACTTGTATGTTATAATAATTTAACATTATGTTATATTAGTATAACATTTATGTAAAAATATCATAACTTGTATGTACTTAAAGAATAATATAATGTTATATTATTATAACAAAAATTTTAAATTATTATGCATAATTGTTATATTATTACAACATAATGATTTTGAAAGGTATTATAGGTCTGTCATACACTGTAAAAGGTTATACGAACATAACTAAAAGGTTAGGTTCGACAAACTAAAAGGTTAGACCAACACTGCGAAACTAGGGTTTGAGCCCATAGGCACGTGAGGTGCGCGTGGAATACGTGAAATGCACCACGGGTCAGATCGACGCAGTTGCATGGATTTAGGATTTATGCACCTGGTGCACATAAATAATTGTGTACCATCAAAGCATATATTTAGTAAAAATGTTTATTGGATATCATTGATATTTTTGTTGAAAACTTGGTTGTTAAAAGTGGTGGGTGGCACCACTTTGACCAATTGTTAAATGGCTAAAAGTAATTCTTTTAAGAATTGAATGCCAAAATATTAATCTACATTTGGAGTAGATAATCGAGGTCTTTTGAATCGCTCAAAACCAATTTTTTGTAAGTGAGAAATTAAGCATCAAAGTTGGTCATTTGAAATGGGAATGAAGGTCTTGAATGTGGAAGAGTGCTTAACTATCCCACATAGGAATATGGACATTGAAAATGCAAGTATAAGTTAAGCCATGAGAAGAGGCTTAGTAATTAGTATAATATTGGAGTAGTATGCTTGTGCAACACACACGCGCGTGTAGGGCTTGGCACGGCCCCGACCCGATCCGACCTCAGCCGTGGGCCTTGGTCCTTGGCAATTAGATGTTGAGCTGGACTTGGGCGGATAGGTCTCTAGTTTTACCCAACCCGGGTTTATCTTTTTAGGTAAAAATTGCAGCGACGGGAACAGGGACTGGTTGCGCCAGAGCCCAACTTACTACAACGGGTGCAGTAACGTGCGCGCCCGCACCCAGTTTACTCAATAGCATGCCCAGAATGCAGCACGTCGGGTGCAGTAACGTGTGCTTGCTGCCCACGCCCAACTTACAACACCGAGTGCAGTAATGTGTGCTTGTTGCAGCATGTCGGGTGCAGCGCTGTGTTGCAGAATGCAGCACCATGAGCGTTTTTTGACCGTTTTTTATTTTTGAATGGGTCGTTAACTTGCATTAAAATATCCATTTTTGGGCAGTAAATTCCCATCAATTTCAGGTGTAACCCCCTTGTTGGAGACCTATATATAGGGGTCATCATGCATCATTTTAAAACACAAAAAATACAAACTCTTGCATTATTTCCATCCTTGCATAAAGCTCAATTCTCAAGCACCAAAAGTTCACCGGAGCTCTTGAGATTGTGGTGCTACTTCTCTTGAGACGAAGTCATTTTATCTTTGGGAGATGATACACACAGACTAATGAGCACTACCCTGGGTGTATCTCATCTTAAGGAAATAGGGTTTTTCTTCGACTCGACTTGTTGTATTCTTGTAATAGTGTAGGAATCTATTACATCACATTTTTCTATTTCTTGTTCATTTTTGCTTTTGTTCGACAGGTTTGCCCATTGTTGAGTGCCTTAGTAGATAACAATCTTAAGACGAGATAATCTGACAATGTCGAACAACAACGGAAACCAAATTCCTCCTACTGTCTCTACTACTGCAGCAACTATGGCTATTGTTGATGCGTCCCCCTCCACTGCTGCTACAACCTTGAGTGCAGTGGTATGTCCTGTTGTCTTACCTACTGCTGAGAAGCTAGAGAGGTTTATGGGCGAGAACTTCAAGAGGTGGCAATAGAAGATGTTGTTCTACCTGACCACCATCGGCGTGGTGATGTACCTAAAACAAGATCCTCTAATCATGGTTGAATGTGATATGAACTTGGAAGCGCATGCTGCGCTCGATGCTTGGATTCCTAGTGATTTTCTATGCAAGAATTACATCCTGAATGGGATGAGCGACTCGTTGTATAGCGTGTATGCAGACTGCAAGACGGCCAAAGAGCTGTGGGATGCTCTTGAGAAAAATTACAAGACTGAGGATGCTGGTATGAAGAAATTCATGGTGGTTCGGTTCTTGGAGTTTCAAATGGTGGACTCACGTCCTGTGATGGATTAAGTGCAAGACTTCCAATTGGTTGTCCACGAGGTTCAAGTCGAGAGTATGGACTTGTCTGAACCTTTCACTGTTGCTTATTTGATCGAGAAGTTCTCATCTAGTTGGAGGGACTTCAAGAATTACTTGAAGTATAAACGAAAGGAGATAACCTTCAAGGACTTAATTGTCAAGCTCCGAATCGAGGAGGACAATAGGAAGGTTGATCCTAGGCCTCGTTTGTCAATGGATGCTAAAACCAACCTATTGGAGGGCAATAAAAGAAAGCACCCTAACCTCAATCAAAATGAGAAAGGGAAGAAGCTAGTGAAAAAATTCAATGACAATTGTTACAATTGTGGTGAGTCTAACCATATGGCTAAAGAGTGTAGGCTGCCTAAGAAAAATAAAGACTAACAAGCAAACTTGGCCGAACAAAAGAAAGACTTGAATGACAATGATCTTTGTATTATGGTGTAAAAAAAAGAGTGTAGGTTGCCTAAGAAAAACAAAGACAAACAAGCAAACTTGGCCGAGCAAAAGAAAGACTTGAATGACAATGATCTTTGTGTTGTGGTGTTTGAAGCCAACATGGTAGATAACCCAAGGGAATGGTTCGTGGACACGGGAGCCACTTGTTATGTCTGCTCGGATAGGAAGATATTTTCCTCCTACAAGGCTGTGAGTGGAAGAAAGCTCCACATGGGCAATCAAGCTTCATTCGAGGTGGTTGGAGTGAGAAACGTGGTTCCAAAGCTCACTTTGGGCAAAGAGCTCACGTTGAAGGATGTGTTGCATGCCCCAAATATCTGTAAGAACCTAGTTAGTAGTTTATTGCTTGTAAACCAAGGCTTCAAGCTCGTCTTCAAGGTGGAAAAATTCACTCTTATGAAGCATGATGTATTGTTTGGTAGAAGTTATTTAGCCAATAACCTATTTAAAATAAATGTAATGGTCAAGCGCCAAGTTGTACCCAAAATGAATAATGAAAATGCAACAACTTCCTCTTATATTATTGAGTGTTGTGATTTATGACATAATATATTAGGACATATAAATCTAAATGCTATAAAAAGGTTAGTAACCTTTGACTTGCTAAAAGTCGATGAAATTAACACACAAAAGAAATGTGAAGTGTGGATTGAAGCCAAAATGGCTAAGCTACATTTTCATAATATTGAAAGGAGCACAAAACCTCTAGAATTAATTCACACCTATATTTGTGATTTGAAGTTTGTGCAAACTAGAGGTGGGAAGAAGTATTTTATTACTTTCATAGATGATTGCACAAAGTATTGTTATGTCTACCTTTTGAAAAGTAAAGACGAAACTATAGAAGCTTTTAAGAATTACAAGAATGAGGTAGAAAATCAATTAAATAGCAAGATCAAAGCTATAAGAAGTGATAGAGGTGGAGAGTACGTGGCACCGTTTGAGGAGTTGTGTTCACAAAATGACATAATTCATCAAACGATAGCTTCCTACTCGCCTAAAGTAAATGGTGTGGCCGAACACAAAAATCATACTCTAAAGGAGATGATGAATGTCATGCTTATTAGCTCGGGAGATGATGAATGTCATGCTTATTAGCTCGGGGTTACCACAAAACTATGGGGGGAAACCTGTTACAATATTTCTGACTAGGTTTTGATGAGACAATGTAATATTAGATGAGCTTTTAGAGTATCAATTTTCCACATTTTATAAGTGGATATTAGGCTGACAAGTATATTTTTTTAAGTTATGATTTGTATAGATGTATAAATCAGAAAGATATAGAAATCTGATGTTAGCAGGATTCTGGAGATGAAGAAGTCTTATAGACTGATTTTCAGTAAGGAAAGTCAGTAAGCTGAAGAAGTAACTAGGATCAGGAAGCTGGATCAGTAAGCAATAACAGATAGCAGTAAGGGAGAATCAGGAAGCTGACTGCAGGATACTGAAACAGGAAGCTGTTCTGGATCAGGAAGCTATCGTAGGTCAGGAAGCTGACTGCAGGATCCTGGAACAAGAAGTTGTTCTGGAATAGGAAGTTGTTCAGGATCAGGAAACTATCATAGGTCAGGAAGCTGACTGTAGGATTCTGGAACAGGAAGCTGTTCAAAGTCAGGAAGCTGAAGCAGACCAGAAAGGAGATGCAGCTCAGGAAGCTGACTGTAGGTTTCTGGAACAAGAAGTTGTTCTGAAATAGAAACTTGACGCAGAATAAAAAATGGTCACTGCAACCTGAGCAGCAAGCTGTAAGTCTTTCTAACCTATTCAATGCAGTACGAGGTATATACTGGATACAATATGAGGATTGGTTCCTATCAAGTTACCAGTAGATAGAAGCTAGTAACGAGCCAATGAGGAGATGCCACCTAGACAGGGGCTCTACAAAAGTACTGTAGCTGGAGTATGACGCCATTAATGCGGATCAGATTAAGACATGCTCTATATCCCAGATCTTCCAAGATGCATTTAATGGGAATATTTGAAGATCAATTTGAATTGCAACAAGGACCATGCCTCTCTTCAACGGGCATTTTCCTAATGATATAAATAAAAGGATGGAGTGACTTTGAAGACTACTGAACAACTGAGCAATTTCATATCTTACAAGCGATCAATTTCTCAAGCCTATCTTAAGCTATCTAAGTTCAGTCACTCAACCTTCTGAAGCAGTCATTCAAGCATTCGAGCTTTCAAGTTCAAGGCTGACTTCATGTTGTACCAATTGAAGAAAAATCATATACTTTTAACCATTTATTGTGTGCTAGGTTATTTTAGTTTGGTGTCCTTAGTTGACAGGATTAGATCATTGCTAAGTGTTAGTCTTGTGTAGGGTTATAACTCTGTGTGAGTTTTTGTATCCTGTGTGGGATAGTGCCTAAGAATCTTTGATTCTAGTAGGTAAACTTGCTAGGAAGAAGTTTGTAAAATAGAGTCTTGTAAAGCAAACTGACCTAACGAAGTTTCTCCTTGAGAAGGAGTAGAGTGGACGTAGAAGGATGACACCACCTTCAAACCACTATAAACCATAAGTATTTATTACTTTTGTTTACTTGCTGCATTGCATTATTGCATATCTATCTTGCTGCATTTATCATAAGCATACTGCCTAAAAAGATTGCATTAAAATCATTCTTGTGAAAGAAAACTGTTTATTAAAAGAAACTCTATCTTTATTTATTCCACTGCATATTGTGATACCGAGTCAGGAACCTGAAACAACTTACTATCAGGCTTCTGAGTCGAGTCAGGTTATTGGTTCTTTATATAATCAGGAACCTGTCACACATAAGTTTTAAAAACACAAAAATTGACAGAGGTTCATTCACCCCCCCGAACTTCTGACCACTTGGGACCAACAAAGTTGTTTTAACGGTAAATTACATACTTAATAAGATTCATTTGAAAGGAAAGAATGAAACCCCTTACGAAATGTGGAAAGGACATAAACCGTCGTATAAATACCTCAAAGTGTGGGGGTGTTTGGATAAAATAGATGTACCACCTCCAAAACAAGTAAAACTCGGTCCTAAAATGATCGATTGTATATTTGTGGGTTATGCACTAAATAGTAGTGCTTATAATTTTCTAATCCATAAGTCGGAAGTAACCGACATGACGAAAGGAATAATGATAGAATCAAGAAATGATATATTCTTTGAAAATGTATATTCTTGTAAAGAAGTGATAGAAACGAGCTCAAATAAAAGAACTTTAGATCAAGCTACAAGTAGTTCTAGTCCTTTAGAAGAGGAACCTAGATGTAGCAAAAGAACAAAAGTTGCTAAGAACTTCGGTCCCGATTTCATTACTTATATGATGGATGAAGAATCGAGGTTGATCAAGAAAGCTCTTTCGAGCCCTAGTGCTCCACTTTGGAGAGAAGCGATCAATAGTGAGATCGATTCCATCATGCAAACCAACAGTGGGAGTTAGTTGACCTTCCTCCCGGTTGTAAGTCCTTAGGATGCAAATAGATCCTAAAAAGAAAATATAAGGCTGATGGAAGTATAGACAAGTATAAAGCTCATCTAGTAGCCAAAAGTTTTAACCAAAGATAAAGAGATGACTTCTTAAACACGTATTCGCTTGTGACGAGAATTACGTTGATACATGTGTTTCTAGCGATTGCTGCTTTGCACAAAATTGAAATTCACCAAATGGATGTAAAAACAACATTCCTAAATGGTAAGCTAGAAGAAGAGATCTATATGGATTAACCTGAAGGGTTCGTAGCACTTGGATAAGAAAAGAAGGTGTGTAAACTTGTATAGTCCTTGTATGGACTTAAGCAAGCGCCGAAACATTGACATGTTAAATTTGACAATACTATATTGTCAAATAGCTTCAAGATCAACGAGTGTTACAAATGTGTTTACATCAAGGGCACACCCGAAACTTATGTCATCGTGTGTCTTTACATAGATGACATGTTAATCATAGGTAGCGACCATGAAGTCATAGTTGAAACGAAGCGCATGTTGAAATGAAACTTCAACATGAAAGATATGGGTATGGCAGACGTGATTCTTGGAATCAAAATTCTAAAGACGTCTGAAGGAATAACACTAACGTAATCTTACTACTTTGAGAAAGTGCTAAGGAAATTCAATGCTTATGATGATCCAATCGTCAAAATACCTATAGAGCTCAACATACACTTGTGTAAAAATCGAGGTGAACCTGTAGCTCAAGTTGAATACGAAGGGTTATAGAAAGTCTAATGTACATAATAAATTGTACGAGGCCCGACCTTGCATGCTCGGTAAACAAGTTGAGTAAGTTCACGAGTAATCCAAGTAACTAGCATTGAAAAGCTCTCATGAGAGTCTTGAGATACTTGAAATATACTTTCAACTATGGTTTACATTACTCGAGATATCCCGTTGTGCTTGAAGGGTATAGTGATGTAAATTGGATTTCTGACATGAATGATTCATTTTCTATGAGTGGATACATTTTTACTATAGGTGGCGGAGTTGTGTTATGAAAGTCTACAAATTAAACACTAGGAAACTAGGATATGAGCTATGGTTCAAGCGCGTGGGCGCATGAGGCACGCGCGGGATGCGTGAAATACATCCTGGATCAAATCGACGTAGTTGCACAGATCTAGGATTCGTGCACCTGGTGCACATAAATAATTTTGTATCATCAAAGCATATATTTAGAAAAATTCTTTATTGAATATCATTGATACTTTTGTTGAAAACTTGGGTTGTTAAAAATGGTGGGTGGCACCACTTTGACCAATTGTTAACTGGCTAAAGTTAATCCTTTTAAGGATTGGATGCTAAAAGATTAGTTTACGTTTGGAGTAGATAATCGAGGCTCTTTGAATCGCTCAAAACCAATTTTTGGTGAGTGAGAAATTAAGCATCAAAGTTGGCCACTTGAAATGGAAATGAAGGTCTTAAATGTGGGAGAAGTGTTTAACTATCCCACATAGGAAAATAGACCTTGAAAATGCAAGTATAAGTTAAGTCATGAGAAGAGACTTAGTAATTAGTATACTATTGGAGTAGTATGCTTGTGCAACACACGCATGCGCGCCTGGCCCGGAACCGACCCCATCCGACCTCGGCCGTAGGCCTTGGTCTTTGGTTCTTGGCAATTGGACATTGGGCTAGATTTGGATGGATGAGACTCGGGTTTTACCCCTGGATTTGGGTGGATGGGGCTCGGATTTTACCCGACCCAAATTTATCTTTTTGGGCAAAAATTGCAACGACGGGAACTAGGACGGGTTGCGCGCCCGCACCTAGCTTACTGCAACGGGTGTAGTAACTTGTGCGCCCACACCCAACTTACTCAGTAGCATGTCCAGTATGCAGCATGCCGAGTGCAGTAACGCGTGCTTGCTGCCTGCGCCCAGCTTATAGCACCCAGTACAATAACATGTGTTTGCTGCCCGCGCCCAGCTTACAGAACCGGGTGCAGTAACGTGTGCTTGCTGCAGCACGCCGGGTGCGGTGTTGCAGAATGCATCACCATGAGCGTTTTTTTACCATTTTTTATTTTTAAACGGGTCGTAACTTGCATTAAAAGACTCATTTTTTGGCAGTAAATTTCCATCAATTTCAGGTGTATATTAACTTATTAATCTAAACGACCAAAAGAAAAAAAATAATTTTAATAAATAAATAATCTCAAAATCAAAATAATTATATTGTATTCCAAATTTGTCAATTAAAAATAAATTGAAATATGTATTTATGTAATGTAAATACGAATAAAATTATAGTACGTGAATTGTGGGTTCTAAAATTGGAATTATAACCAATTAAATGAACACAAGAGTTAACGAAAATTGATTATACGAATATAAATGAGGTTAAACACAATCAATATGCTCAAACTTCCAGTAGCACTGGTCAAACTAAAGTGATTCATTCCACATATGCCATTACGTATGTTGTTATATACAAGTGGATAGTAAAATAGTAATGTATATAAAAATAGAAGTCAAATGTGATGCGGAGGCTCCAAGGAAATAAAGAGCAGATGTCATAGGGTGCAGACCTGCCTTGAAGACCTGGTAAACCTGTACGCGTCATAACTAAGACCGAAGAGGTAGACATACGGAAGAGCCGAAGTAATGCTAACGGACCCGAAATACCAAGAAGAAGGGGACCTGATCGAAATTGTAGAGCTCAACAAAGGAAGAAGTATAGCCGTAAAAAGAAGACCTCGGCCCAGCCTATGAAGAAGTAGCAAAAGGAAGATCAAGCCCAATGAGATTGTAGTTATATTAAGGTTTAGGAGAAAAGTATTTGAAATACCTATTATAACTATTGACATAGAAAATAGATATAAATACTCTAATTTGTATTTTGGAAAGTAAGCCTTATGTATTATGAGGAAAGGAAGGTTAAGTTTTGGGAGTTGATCTCTTGTGAGACTGTCTTATAGGGTATAAGTATGTATTTTTCAGCAATAAATATGTGTTTTATAAGTATGTTTTTTACAGTATATTTGAAACATGTCTTTTACAATTATAAATATGCATTTTTCTACTATAATGGTTACACATGAGTTTTTGTGAAGTTTTAGAAAGAGGAATATTCTCCGTTTCAATCTCAAGATGTATTGTTTGTGATGCTTCTAAACTTTGGAAGGTATATCAAAAACACTTTGCTACTAAGCATACTAAAACACCAACCCCTTTTCAGCTTGTACATTCAGATTCATGGGGCCTTCTCATATATTTTATGTGGATGGCTATAAATACTATGCTCATTGTACACCAAAAAACCAAGTCTGAGGCTCATGCTATTTTTCTTTAGTTCAACAATTTTATTGAAAGACAAATTGCTCTTAAAATCAAGTGATTGCAAATTGTTTGGGGACGAGAATATAGATCTTTAGCTCCTGTTCTATCTATGCTATGCATTCAATTTCAGCACCCTTGTCCTCATGCACATCAACAATATGGTAGGGTTGAGAGAAAACACCTTCCTAGCTGATCTGGATATGGGACGGACCTTTTCTTGCTCAAGCACAATTGCCTCCGAAATTTTGGTGGGATGCTTTTGCCACTATAGTTAGGGGTGGGAATAGTTCAGACTACTCGACAAAGGCCTATAGCCTAGTTTATTATTGACCAAGCTCGGACCAACTTCTTTATTAAACGAGTCAGACTATGGCTTTTTATCAAGTCTATTTATGAATAAAAGTTAGATTCGGGCCTTAAAAAAAGGTCTAATACCTAACAGGCAAATAATATTTATATAAAATATTTGATATATTTGATATCTTTTATAATTGTATATAAATGTAGTCTAATTTATGTTCTATATTTTTTATATTTTATATTGTTTTCATTTCTCGGTGTAATTCTCTAACTGTAAATGATTTTTGAAAAAAAAAACAATTTCATACTAGATAATTTTGTAGGCTGCTTTTAATAGGCTTTAAGCTAGGTTTATCAACAAAACAGGTCAAATTCAAGCTAAAAATAAAAAATTTCACATCAAATGGGTCAGATTTAGACCTAATATTTACATTTCAGGCCTAAACCGACCAACAAAAAACACAGCTTGACCTAACCTGTTCCCACCCCTAACTGCAGTTTATACCATTACTGGTTGTCCACACTTGTTTTAAACCATGCTTCACCATTTCAGAAACTCTTTAGTCAGTGTTGATCTTACTGGTATTCCTCTCACAGTTGATCTTCCTGTTATTATGGATTCCTCTGCTTCTTCAGAATCATCATTTTCTGATCAACAATATAGACAAGATTCAATCTCGAATGGAGATGTTCAATGTCAAGAGCATGCTACAAAGGATATTTTTTTAGCTCCTGTATCTACTCATCCTATGGCTACTAGATCAATGAATGGAATCATTAAACCTAAAGCCTATGTTGCTGGTATTCATTTTGTTCCTGAAAATCAAGAACCTATTAGTATTCATCAAACTCTTGCTGATCCCAGATGGCAGGCTGCTATACAAAGTGAATTTGATGCTTTGCAAACCAAAGGAACTTGGTCTTTAGTGCCTCATACCAGTGATATGAATGTGATCTCAAACAAATCGGTGTTCAAGGAAAAACACAAGACTGATGGCGGTGTTGATAGATTTAAGGTAAGATTGGCTGCAAGAGGTTTTGAGCAAAAAGCTGGTGTAGATTTATTTGAGACCTTTAGTCCAGTTGTTAAAGCTTGCACAATTCAAGTTAGTCTTTACTTTGGCAGCTACTCATGGTTGGCAAACTCAGCAAATTGATATTAATAATGTCTTCTTAAATGGTGAGCTTAAAGAGACTGTCTTCATGATGCAACCAGAGGGATTTCTTGATACTACTCATCCTGATTATGTGTGCAGGTTATGGTCTAAAGCAGGCCTAGGGCCTGGTTTGATTAACTCAAAGGTTTTCTTCTGTTTCTACACTTCAAGACATCTATTTCAGATAGTGTTATTCTTTTAACATGTTGATGGTAAAATGCTACTTATACTAGTATATGTGGATGATATACTAATTACTAGAGATGTTCAAGAAGCTATTACTCAGGCTATTGAATTACTTGGACATAAGTTTGCTCTTAAAACACTTGGAGAAGTTGGCTATTTTCTTGGTTTGGATGCTTCTAGAGTTCAAGATGGTTTTGTTCTCAATCAGACAAAGTACATTAATGATCTTCTGCATAAGACCAGCATGTTCTCATGCAAACTTGTCTCTACACCTATTTCCGCAGCTCAAAAGCTACATCTTGGAGATAGTGATTTATTTTCACAAACCAACAGTTTATAGAAGCACTATTGGAGCACTACAAAATGTCACGTTAACAAGGCCTGGTATTTCAGTTACTGTAAATAAACTTAGTCAATTCTTGCGTGCACCTACTAATAAGCATAGGCTAGCTTGTAAACATCTTCTCAGGTATCTCAGGAGCACTTCTACACTTGGTCTTTATTTCCTTCCATCCAAGAGAATGCTTATCGAGGCATATGCTGATGCAGACTGGGCAGGAAACTTGGATGATAGAATTAATGTCTACAGGTGTACATTGTTTGTTCTTAGGAGTTAATCTTCTTACATGGAGTTCGAAGAAACAACCAATTGTATCTAGATCAAGTGTAGAATCAGAATATCGAAGTATTGCAGATATTAGCACAGTTATTGTTTGGATACATTCTTGCATCAAGAGCTTGGCATCACTGTGGAGGCTCCTTTCTGTGATTTGGTTTGATAACACAAGTGCTGCAGCACTAGCTTCAAATCCGGTGTTCCATGCACGCACAAAGCACATAGAGCTGGATGTTCACTTTGTTAGGGAGAAGGTACTTGCTTGAGAAATTGAAGTTCGATACATTCCTACTGAAGAACAACTTGTTGACATTCTTACTAAACCATTAGCATTTGGACGTTTTGGATATTTTTAAATGAATTAAACATCCTCTTCGACATTTCACAGTTCAACTAAAGGGGGAGTGTTGTATAATAGTTGTGAGGTTAGCTAGATCACAATAGATTTGATTAGCTTCTCTCTTGTTAGTTATGAGAGTTAGTTAGTTGGCTAAAATATCTTCTTCTCCTCTCTTAGCTCTATGTATAAATATGATGTGTACTCTGATCTTAGGTAATTAATGAAGTCATATTTTCTCTCAGCCTTCCTTTTATATCAAAGACATTTAGTCAATTACATGAATCAGAAAAGTGATATCCCTTTCACAGATTACGAGAATTAAGTATTTAATAAAAATCTGAAAATTGAAGTATTTAAATCACGTACCTTCGAAATCTTCTTCGCGAATCCGATATTGTCTCTTAGTTCTGTTGCAACGGAGCCGGAGTAGATTGACAGCGACGGAGGAGCAGTAAGGGAGACCAATGTTGAGAATATGTAAGGTTATCAGCTGCAAGTGTTGAGGATTGAATTAGCTCTTAATTAAAACTCTAAATCTAGTCATTAAATTTAAAATATAATATATGTATATATATGTCTACGTAAAAAATCATTAATTATTTTAAATTACTAAAACCATATGATTAATAATAATAATAATAATAATAATAATAATAATAATAGAAAACTATGTTTGAGTTTTTGAATAAATGACATAAAATTTCATAATAACTAAAAAATGATTTACCATAGTTTTTAATTTTTACTATAATATATATAAACCAACAAAAAAATCTAACAAAAATATTTTTTTTGTTGGAAATTTATCTTAAAATATCTAAAAGGAAATAAACTAATAAATTGATGAAATGCTTAAGAATAAAATAATTAATGAAAATGATAAATGTTTAAAAATAAAAATAAAGTATTATTAAAGTAAATATAAATATATAATAAAATTAAGAATCTTATTTTCAAAAATTATTTTGTTGTCTTTATGTGATGATTTTTAGGTATTTATTTTGTATATAAGATTTTCTAATTTTATTATATTTTTATATTTTATTACACAATATTTTAAAAGGTATATGTTTTTTTAAAGTTTTAAAATATAGTTGTATGTCTTTTTTTTACATTTTATATTTTGATTTTAAGATATTTTAAAATAATTTTCAGATTTTCAAATATAATAAATTCCTGTTTTTATTATATTTCCAAAAATACCTTGTATGTTTGTAGGTTTTTGCCAAAAAAAATACCCCTTTTTCGAATGACATGAAAATTGGATTACAAAAAAAGTCAAAAATATATTCCACATGTGTATATATCGATCACGTCAGATTATGCAGACTATTTACTTGTTAATACCAGTAAATGAGTATTTTCAGCAACAAATATTAACATAATAGGTGTTCTTAAAAATTGAAATAATTAAAGAGTAAGATCATAATCTTTGGTAACATACATGGTATTTTTTTACAGTTTTCCCTATTTTAATGGATATCATGTATACTTATTACATTTACTGATTTACATGATGATAATACTTGTGTAATAGTAGTTTCTAAAATTAATCCAAGATTTGAAGTTTGGAACCAAAAGTATTAGTTGCATTAAGGATAAATTTCATAACAAGACCTAATTTATAGTTTAGTTTTCAATTCTAGACCCAATTTTTAAAGTTTCTCAATAAGAGACTTAATTTAACTTTTTTTCTCAATATAAGACTTGAAATTTAAATTGAGTTCTCAATTCAAAACTAAATTCCACTTTCTTTTTCTTTTTTCTATTTAATTATATTTATATATTTATTTATATTTTAATATGTATTTATATGGATAAATTAAGACAAGTTAGTACAACTTTGGAACGATCTTCATCCCACTTGTATTAATTTATATATAAAAAAATAGGAAAATATAATTAACTCAATTCATAAAATATAATTTATATTAAATTGATTAATATTAAAATTGAGTTTCTGTACCTTTATTCATAAAATTAAGAAAATAAAAAAAATCTTAATTTTATGAAATGCATTAATTATATATATATATATATATATATATAATTAATACAAGTCGGATGAAAATCGTTTCAAAATTAGACTAACTTGTTATAATTTATATAAAATATAAATATATATTGCAATATTAATAAATCTATAAATATAATTAAATAGAAAAAAAAAAGGAAATGAAAATTTATCTTAAATTGAGAACTTAATCTAAATTTCAAGTCTTAAATTGAGAAAAAAAGAAGTTAAATTGAGTCTCTTATTGAGAAACTTTAAAAATTGGATTTAAATTTGAAAACTAAACTATAAATTGGGTCTTGTTATGAAATTTATTCCTACATTTAAAAGTCAAACAAAAAAATTAAAAAATATTATTTGTCAAATTATAATTTTTTAAAAGAGTTATGTGAAATATAAAAGTATTCAAAATAAAAATATTAGTTGTCAGATTACATTTTATCAAATTATTTATGAATGTAAAATTTTGTTGATATATATGTATAAAAGCACTATTACATGATACTTTCAAAAGTATTATTTGATACATACAAAAGTATTTACAATATTAATCATTGAATTATAATATTTTAAAATTATTAAATGATACAAAAATATTATGTAATGAAAAAAATTAGAACTAATTCACACCCAATCCCACCTATATATGTTCACAGCCTATATATTTCGGCCATCGCAATATTCACACCCTTTTGAATTTATAACAACTTTACATTGATTGACTTATTTGTTGCCCTTTTGCGCTTTTCTTTAAAAGATTTATCTTGTCGCCGATGTCAGCGGTTTCCTCACACCACCGACTTATACACTTGTATTAATTAATATTACAAAGGTTCATCAACTTGTTACAAAGGTTCATCAACTTGCCAACCCCAACCCCAACCCCAACCTTCTATATATGAAATGTATCAAACATAGGGGAGAGAGAGAGAGAGAGAGAGAGAGAGAGAGAGAGAAGGTGCTTCCACCTTATAATCAATCATATTGTGATGGATGAAGTGTTCGACCTCGACTCAGCTTTGACGATGCCTTATGATGATTCAATGAATAAGCAGCAGCCGTCGGTTGGTGAGTCGGTGGTGGTAGCTGCCGGAAATCTGGCTACGGTGGTTGTGGATGGCGGCGTTGGGTACTGTATAATTTGTATGGAGGGGTTTGGCGTAGGAAAGCAACTCTTTTGTGCTCATATTTTTCATGACACTTGTATTTCTCACTGGCTTTCCATCCATACTTCTTGCCCCTTATGCCGCACTAAACTTTTAACTAATTGATATTATATATATTGCTCTTTTGTTTCCTAGCTTTTTGCCTTTTCATTTTCCAACTTCTTTACTTCAATCCATTTTTATTTCTTATGAAATAAATTTCATTAATGAATAGCAGTAGAAATGTCATCAGCAATAAGTGGTGATTCAAGATGAGAAAAATTTACAGTTTTATGCATGATTTATGAGTCAATTTATGTGTAATTTGATTTGTGCTTTTTATGAGAAAACAACCAACGATCCCTTAAAGAAGACAGCAACAAGAAACAATAAAATAAAATTATATGATGAAAACTCAAGCTTTATAATAGCCTCCATTAATGCACAAATACTTCAACTTTTGTTATAAAACAAATTTCAGGCTTCATCGACATTTTGGACAAGCCCCCTACTTGTTTAATTCAATCAGTGGAACACTTTATAATTAGTTGGTTCACAATATTTAATTGTAGCCTCGTTTTGTATTTTTTTTTTTTAAATAGGAGAATCAACAGATTTCGCCCCTACTTTCCATGGTGATTCGAATCCAGGATCTATACCTAGATAGCATACGTCTTTTTACCACTAAACTATCAATGCTTCGTTTTTTTATTTAGGATGGGACCGATGTCATTAATTGATACAATAAGATTGCCCACTTAACATTAATGAATTATTAAATATAAATTACTTTTTGTTTAATATATATATATATATATATATATATATATATATATAAAAGTTTTATGTTGGAGTGGTGGATTTCAAAATATTTATTATTATTGATCAAATATCAACATGTAAAATATGACTGGAATTATATTCGTATCACTATTTCCAAAACTATTCTTAATATAAAATATATTAGTTTCGAAATTCGAAAGATCAATCATATTATCCTAGCCACCATGGACACGTTAAGATGTGCCCACAACTGATGTCAAAAGTTTAATATACATATTAATTTCACTTTTCATATAATGAGAGGACGAAATCATTACACGCCATCAATGACCATATTAAGAGTTGTCCACGGTGAGCATCTTATCATTTTCATTTTCTTTGAAAGATAGAAGAGTAAATTAAATTGGTACTGTTGATAATTCATTTTATCCATAAATCACAAAATGCAGGATTCGGAGTCAATGAAATCGTGAGTCACTATCCTAATTACCCCAAATGCATGAATTAGTAGGATAGATGATCCAATCAGACCTAGTTCTTTGCGAAATTGAATTGTTTGGTCCCGTAATTATGCATGGATTGACTTTAATTTCAGTCCACTGAAAAAACCCACACCATTCGAAGACATGTAACAAGTTGATCAATAATTGAAATTTTTTCGCTATATTAAGTTACGTTGATAATGACGTGATCCTCAATTCGGAAATTTTATTATGACACGTGAGAAAAATTACAATTTTGGTCTCATAACTAACTTTGAACTATTTTTAACTTTTTAGTGTTCCAGTAACATAATTTTGAGATTTGAAATAAAAATAAATATATTTCATTAGACAGTTTTGATAAAAAAAAAATAAAAAAATACACCTCTAAAATGCATTTTTTTTAATATTTAATCCGTTTTTCATCGCGTGTATCAACTTTTTGTTGAAAATGATGTATGATGTACTTGAAAATGACTCAAATGATAAACGGGAAAGTCGAGGCAAGAGTTTGACTCTTTCTCCGTAAGATGAAATTGTCCCGTATTTAGTACTTTACGGTCTATGACAAACGTCCCCAAGATACAACGACTTACTAACTTAAGAATCGCAGCACAACAATCCAAAAGTTCTTCGGCTAATGAAAACGATATTTGGAACTTTCTAAGACAAGAAGATCAGAAAACTACAATTGCTAGAATGTTAATAATGCAAGTAGTAATGGAGTCTATTTATGACATTGAAATGTTAGAATGAAATGATTGAATGTGGGGTCTATTTATAGAAATTGAAGAGATGTAGTATCTTTCCATAAGACACCTTTTAATTTGAAATTGTGTCATTTCATAATTAGACACATTTTGGTTTGAATTGAAATTTTTCCATAATTAGACACCTTTGAAATGAAATAGTGTGTCTCACAATGTTTCAGATTAGATGCATCCATTTAATTTGGGTTGCATCAATTCAATTCAAACTCACACATATTCACAACTTCACACCTCTTCAAACATTCACACATTTTCAATTTAAGTTGTCAACTTCTATACTATATATTAAAGCAAGAAAGTTGGCCAAAATTACAAGAATGTCACTTTGTCGCCTAAAATTGTCTTGTCAATAAAAAATAAAAAAGTAAAACCAAATTGTAAATTTTACTTGATAAGCTATTATATAATTAAAAAATTAAAATAACGAATTAATCTTACTCTAGAAGCTATTACATAATCTATATAAAACTAAGAAATGAAAGAGAAATATTCATTGATTTCTCAAATCTATGTAAAAACTAAGAAATGAAGAAAATATAGTGATTTCTCAACAAAAGAAAGATGGACAGAGAATGAAGAAAAAAACAAGATATATAAATAATGAAGAAAAAAGAATAAGAAAAAACAGTAAATATAATGATTTCTTAAATTTATATAAAACTAAAAAAATAAAAGAACTCAAGATTTGCTAAACATTTAAAGGTAGAAAAATTCTTACAGATCTTATTCTCTCATATCTTCATATTCAAAGAAATCCCACCAAATTGTCTATGTACACTAAACACAAATTGAACAAATAATTTTATGAGAGAGAAATGAAGAAATGAAGAAAGAAAACTAAACATTATGATTGAAGTATAAGAGTGGAATATATAAACAATAATATAAAAGGAATTATTAATTTTGATTGAAGGAATTATTATTATATATAATAATATTAATTTGAAAAAAATATAAAATAAAAAAAATTAAAAATAAAATTAACAATAATGGGTATATATATTTTTTTTTTTCAAATTAGCCCAAATAAAAGAAAAGATTTATTAAAACTATTAAATTTATATGACAATTTGTGCAACACACATGAAAAATATGAAAAGTTATATCTATATTGTACATGTTTTAAATTAAAATAAAAAAAAATATTATGAATAATATGTTAGTTTCATAAACTTCATTATATTATTACAAATTATAAACATTAACAAAATAAATAATAAATCGTGCATCGTGCGGGTGGACTACAAGTTAAGCATTAATTTCTCATTCATTCGAAATTGGATTTGAGAAAATAAATACTCTAAATTTATCTACTCGAAATGTAGATTTTAAATCTACAGCTTATTTTCATTTCTAACAAACGAAACATCATATAAAAATTGGTCAAAGATTGGTCAACACCAAATTTTCCAAACCAATTTCCAATAATCCCCCACATGAATGAAAATTAATGCATATGTGAATTGAGACACTTTAGAAATTTCTGGTGAATTGCTATTACATCAGGATAGATAGCTTCCGGCTTTAAACCTTTCTTAGTAAGATGCTATCAAATTTACTCCCTGCTCGGTGAACGAGATGTCTTGAACGGGTCAGCTTTTTGTGTAAACCATGATAATAACATTTACACAATAGTAGCTCTAATATCTTTTGTTCTCACGTTGTGCCCATTCGGCCCTGGACTATATATTGGATTCACAAGTGATTAAATTGAAGTGGCCAAACTTTTCACTTATATAGGTGATCTCTTATCAAGAGTATCTTGCAATACTCCACCTTTTAAAAGTATAGGAATCATTAAAAGCGTAAATGCTTACCCTCACCACAGGTCAGCAAGTTAGCACTTGGACAACTACGAGAATGAGACACTAGATAGGTTCCAAGTGCACATTTGAACTATCTATAACTTAGTTGTCTCATTGAACCTAGTTTGTGGGATCTCCACTCATCATGGTTGAGTTACCGCTATGAACGTTCTTTAGTGTGTGGGTTTTAACCCCATTCCTTTTACTGCGTTATACATTAGATTTCTATTTATGCCTTTTGTTAACGGATCCGCTATATTTTTCTTTGACTTCACATAGTCAATGACAATTATTCCATTAGAGATCAATTGTCTAATGATGTTATGTCTCCTACGAATGTGTCTAGACTTACCGTTATACATACAACTTTGTGCCCTCCCGTTAGCTGACATGTTGTCACAATGAATCATAACAGGAGGCGCTGGTTTGTTCCAACATGGAATATCCTCAAAGAAATTTTTGAGTCATTCCTTGAGTAGCGCAATAAACTCAGACTCCATTGTGGATCGAGCTATGCACATTTGTTTAGAGGATTTTCAGGACACGACTCATCCACCTATAGTGAACACGTAGCCACTAGTGGAATTTGAGTCTTTAGTGTCTGATATCCAATTGGCATCACTGTAATCTTCTAATACAACAGGATATCTTGTATAAAGTATGTCATGACTTAATGTATGTTTCAAATACCTAAGTACTCTTGTCAAGGTAGTGTAATGATCATTTTCTTGATTACTCGTGAATCTACTAAGTTTGCTAACTGAATATGCAATGTCAGGACGTGTACAGTTCGTAAGGTACATTAAGCTGCTAATAATTCTTGCATACTTCAGTTAGGATACTGAGTCTCCTCTATTTCTTAGCTAAGTGTAGAGTTAAGTTTACTGGAGTCTTAGTAGGAGGTAGATCGTAGGCTTTGAATTTCTTGAGAACACTCTCAACATAGTGGGATTGTGACAAGACAATTCCATCGTATGTCCTAGAGATCTTTATCCCTAGTATGACATCTGTCAGACCTATATCCTTCATGTCAAAATCTTTCTTCAACATGTTCTTAGTTTTCATGATTACATCATGATTGCTGTCCATGATCAACATGTCGTCTACATATAGACAAACAATTACATATTCATCGGGTGTGCCCTTAATATATACACAATTATCACACTCGTTGATATGAAAACCATTTGACATCATAGTTCTGTCAAATTTTTCATGCCATTGTTTGGGTGCTTGTTTAAGCCCATATAGAGACTTGACAAGTTTGCATACTTTATGTTCTTGTCCTGGTGCAACAAACCCTTTAGGTTGTTCCATGTCAAACTCCTCTTCCGATTCCCCATTTAGGAATGTTGTTTTTATATCCATTTGATATATCTCAAGGTTATGTGGTGCTGCAATAGCAATGAGTACTCTAATGGAGGTAATCCTTGTAACTGGAGAGTATGTATCGAAGAAGTCATACCCCTCTTTCTGTTTGACCCCCTTAATTACCAAACGAGCTTTATACTTGTTGATTAATCCATCAGCTTTGTATTTCCTTTTAAGGATCCATTTACATCCTAAAGGTTTGCATCCCGATGGGAGATCAACTATTTCCCACGTGTGATTCTGCATGATGAACTCAATCTCACTATTGATAGTCTCTTTCTAGAGAGGAGCATCTGGACTGGACAATGTCTCTTGAATTATCCTGGGTTTATTATCTAACATGTATGTTAGAAAATCTAGACCAAACGTTTTGGCCACTTTGCTTCTTTTGCTACGTCTCAATTCATCTTCAACATGAGGAGAACTTTGTACATCTTCACAAGTTCTTTTGTTCGAACTTATCTCTTTCTTTTCTTTGTTCGGAAAGACATTCTCAAAGAATATTACATTCCTTAATTCTATGATCATTCCTTAGTTTATATCAGGAATATCCGATTTGTGCACTAGAAATCGATAAGCACTATTTTGATATATATATTCAATGAAAATGTAATCAATTGTCTTGGGTCGTATTCTAACCTGTTTAGGTTTAGGTACTTCAACATTTGCTAGGTACCTCCACACTTTTAGGAAGGATGACTTCTTTTCCATAATTCATATAGAGTTTTATCCATTTTCTTGTATGACTATTTGTTGAGAATGTAATTAGCTGAAAGGATGGCTTCCTCCCCACATGTTATGTGGTAAGCCAGAGCTTATCAACATAACATTCATCATCTCTTTCAGAGTTCTATTTTTACGTTCTGCAACGAGATGAGTATGGAGCAGTCGTTTGATGAATAATGTCATATTCTGAGCAAAATTCTTCAAATGGAGCAATATATTCTCCCCCCTGTCACTTCGAATCATTTTGATTTTCAAGCTAAGTTGATTCTCAACTTCATTCTTATAACTTTTGAAAGCTTCAAGAGCTACGTATTTTTCTTTCAAAAGATATACATAAGAATATCTAGTGCAATCATCGATAAAAGTGACAAAATACTTTTTCCCACCTCTAGTCTGCACTAACTTCATATCGTATATGTCAGTATGAATAAGTTTTAGAGGTTTAGTACTTCTTTCTATTGAATGAAAATGTGTTTTGACCATTTTTACCTCTACACATATTTCACATTTGTTTTGTGGATCAAAATCCATTGCAGGTAGTAAATTTAAACTAACTTCTTTAGCTTGTTTAAATTTACATGTCCTAATCTATCATGCCATAAATTAGAACACTCAAGCAAGTAAGAAGAATTATTAACTTTATTATCACGCTTAATAGTTATTACATTAATCTTAAAGAGTCATTTCTCAAGATAGCCCTTTTCTATGTATTAACCACATTTGGTCAGTACAAACTTATTAGCATCACATACTAGGTTAAATTCGGTTTTGCTCAATAGGGAATCAGACACTAAGTTCTTACGAATGTCTGGGACATGCAGCACATCCACAACTGTCAGCTCTTTCCCCGAGGTCATCTTCAGTACCACCTTTTCCAACCCAACTATGTTGGAGATTACAGAGTTTCTCATGAACAACTTTCTACAAGTGATTGATATATAACTTGAAAACATCTCCCTTTCTGAGCATATGTGGCGTGTTGCCCCAGTGTCCACCCACCACTCTCTCGGATTATCCATCAAGTTGGCTTCAAATACGACAGCTGATAGGTTTAACTCATTCATTTCCTAAGATACTGAATTTTCCTCAGTTAGGTTAGCCTGACTTCGATTATCTTTCTTGGGCTATCGACAATCATTTGCCATGTGACTGGGTTTGTCGCAGTTGTAGCAGTTACCCTTGAACCTTCTAGATTTCTCTAGTTGTGGCTTTTGTTGCTGCTTCATGCCTATCATCTTTCTTTTTTTGCTAGTGCTTGCTTCAGTCAAGTTTGCTCTTGCCTCCATAGATGTCCTATCGTTCTTGACATCAGATTTTTGGTTATCTTCCTTAATTCTTAGTCTCATGATCAGGTCTTCAAGGCTCATTTCCTTTCGTTTGTGCTTGAGGTAGTTCTTGAACTCTTTCTAAAAAAAATGGTAGCTTTTCAATAATAGCAGCTACATGGAAGGATTCACTGAGTTGCATTCCTTCAGTATGAATGTTATGTAGGATCAATACTCTGGTACTTGGTCTAGGACCGTCTTGGTAGCCACCATTTTGAAATCTAAGAACTTGCCGAAGATGAATTTTTTCGATCCGGCATCTTCGGTCTTGTATTTCTTTTCTTGTGAATCCCACAACTCTTTTGCAATTTTTGTCATTGCGTAGACATTGTAGAGGGAGTTATCGAGTCCATTAAGGATATAGTTGAGACACAGAATATCACCGATTCCATGCGTCCAACGCAATCCTTTTTTGGTCATCGACTTCTTCATCCCCCACAGTTGGTGTGTCTTTTCAAGAAACAAACCAAATTCAAAGTAGTTAGGTAGAACAACATCTTCTATTGCCACAACTTAAATTCCATACCCTCGAACTTCCTTGGACTTTTAGCATAAACTGGTGTTGCAGGAACAGAGCTAGCCATCTTCAAATAGATAGAAATTTCATCTTACGCTGTTGGAAATGATGTATGGTGTACTTGAAAATGACTCAAATGATAAATAGAAAAGTCGAGGCAAAAGTTGGACTCTTTCTCCGTAAGATGAAATTGCCCCGTATTTAGTGCTTTACAGTCTATGATAAACGTCCCCAAGATACAATGAAAATAATTTTACAAACGATGAATTTTCACAATTAGTCTATATACATTATGTTGCATGCAGATATATAAGTTACAGTAAACAATAAATAAACAAACAATAGCTTATAGTAATGCAAGGATGGAGTAATCCCTCTATTCCACACTACTATATGGCCTTCATTATAAGAGAAACTTTGTTAACTGTGTTTTTGTCACGACCACACTTACCCAAATGAATATAATTTATTTTTTTAAATATAACATGTAAACCTACTTTTTTTTTACAACATAACATCATCTCACATCCAACCAAGGACGAAAATATCAATTTTGGTGGAAATATCGGATATTTTTTTAAAAAATGTGAAAACTTTGTAAAAAAAATTGAATAATATATCTAGTACTTTACAGAATATTATAACTAATATTAATACATATATTGAATTTAAATTCCAAATAAAATGATATATTCACAGCAAATATAAAGATAAACTATTATATAAACGTTGTCTGTTATGATAACATGAGAAATTTTGTACAAAATTAATACATGGACTAGTAATAAGATGACATGTCATCTTGATTCAAATAATATTGATGTCAACTTGTGACATTAGACCAATTTTCAACGTAATCATGAAAATGATGTTCATATGCTTCTTTATTTCTTCCAATTGTAGTTCCATAAATCTGATAATGTGGATTGACCCAATATGGTAGACTAGGTTGATACATGTTTGAACCTCTATGTGACATTTCAGGTAGTGAGTATTGAAATGTATTTTGACTAGTCTAATCAAATTGTGAAGTGATGTCTCTGTCGTGAGGATATGACGGTTGATATGCATCGTAAGGATAAATGCTCATATTCATTGAGTCAAGACTCATAGAAAATGAATCAATATCAGTGTTTGAGCTCTCATCTTGATTCCAGTTCCACGCATGTCTTCTTCCATAATTCTTTCCAATAGCACCAATCCCTGCACCCCCTGCTCTACTTTCATGGTCAGAATCTTATGTTGCATGTGTGAAATCATATTCACCGATAAATGGACTTAAATATGCTTGATCTTGAGGATCATAATTTTCTTCATTTACACTACCATCGATGCTTCCACCAACATTGCTTCCACTATCTGTCGAAGTATCCACATATGATCTCGAACTATGAGTAGTGGCACCAACATCTTATTTCATTATTTGATCCACATCCATACCAGATTCACGAGCTGTTGATGCTACTTTTGAATTGGGATTTCCTTCAGCGTCATCCATATGGACATGCTGAATCCATTGGAACAGTGAGTCTTCTTTCTCATCACCATATTCAGCAGCTACATCACCTACATCAAGATATTCTAGCTCAGCAACCTTGTCATTTTCAACTTCCATATCTCGTAACCTTAACTGCATGTTGTAGTAGCAGAAGATAAGTGTTTCAAGTCTTGGATATGCAAGTCGATTTTGCTGCTTATTTTGTATCAGTGTAAATGTACTCCAATTTTTTTCACAGGTCGATTTTGCTGCTTATTATGTATCAGTGTAAATGTACTCCAATTTTTTTCACAGACAGAAGATGATGTTGTTTATGACAGTATCTGTATGGCCAAATTTTTAAGTGTATGCACTGATTAGCCATACATAACCCACCATTCAGCTGTCAAACATTAATAAATGTCAAACACATATTTTTTTGATATATGAAAAAATATATAATTATAAATAATTAATACAATCGGTAGAAGACTTACATGGTATCATTGTATTTCGTGATGCACCAACAGCATGATCACTTAATCCTTTTCTCGCATCATGAAATATGTGAGCTGCGAATTCACACAACAATGCAAGTATATCTTTTAAATTTGAATGTAAATAGTAGTTTTATAAATTATATTATAATTATAGTTTATAAACCTCATTTCCAAACTAGGCTACGTCTTCTGAATTGGGGTCTAGTTTGTTAAACACTTGGTGCACCGTTTGAATGAGGTACATATCTTCACCAACTCTTGAGCTATATTGAAATCTTGGATTCAAGTAAAAAGCTACAAAATTATGAAATATTGTTAGTATATCATATAATGTATACAAAGCACATGCTATTACCTGCAACATGTGGTGGATATGAAAGCATGTTATACTATCTATCAGTTATTATTTTAAGTACCCACTGTGGCGATCTTAAATTTTGAACGTTTTCTTTCATGATACGAAACAAATCATATCAGATCGACATGGTAGGAACAACCTTTGTATTCACGACTTGAAGTATTTGATATAATGGCTCATAAATTTCCACCACATGTTTTACTTGATCCCAAAAGCTATTGTCAAGAATGTGACTTTCCACTGATTTTCCCACCTTTGAGCGGCTCAAACGGTTTACAGCCCATTCATCACTCGTAAATACTTTTTTCTTCAACAAACTATGTAGTGCAATTTAATTTGTTGCAAAACGAGTTGCTTCTGAACGTATAATATCTTCTTGACAAACATCTCGCATTTTAGCCAGCAACCATCCATCATTATAAATGTAGTTTGTCAATTGTCTAGCCTTAGCAATTTTGTCAATTGTCTAGCCTTAGCAATTTTGTCAATTGTCTAGCCTTAGCAATTACTGTCTTGACTTGATTCTTTTTTCCAATATCTTCAAAGATCAAGTCAATGCAGTGTGCAGCACATGGTGTCCAATACAAGTTGTATTTCTTCATGAGTTTATTTTCCGTCTTCATAAAAATGGATTCATTATCTGTAACAACTTGCACCACATTATTCTTCCCAACCTCTTGCACCACTTTTTTAAGTAGATCATAGATGTACTTATGATCCTTGATCTTATTTGATGCATTAATAAATTTAAAAAAGATAGGTCTCCCCTTACAATAGACCATGAAATTTAGGATAAACAATTTTGTTGGTCATATCCATCCATTGGTCATGATTGTACACCCTTATGTCTTCCATTTGTCCATTTGTTTGTTCACATGCACCTTCATTTCAGTATACTCCATATCTAGATACTTATTTTTTTATCTCATATGGAGTTGGTGGTTTTACCCCCGAACCACTTTCCTGTGCACTTTGGATCATATTTCTAAAATAATGTGAAGAAGCTTTGGCTGGTGCTACATTATCATAAATGAAAAATTTACTCACCATCTTACCCATTTTTTCTCTAATGTTTCTACCAGAAAACATACTCTTCATCCTTTTTTGTTTTTAATCTTGTGACTTATATAAAGATGGTGCTGGAGCGTGATCAAAATTCCATCATCGACTACTTTGATTACCTCTTTTGTTACGTCCAAAGATAATTATTTGATCTCTTTCCCACTCACTTGCCTTAAATTGTCTAATGTCGGCACGATATTCTTGTTGTTGATTTTGATCATTAATATTAGGAGGATATACAATATCATCATCATCCTCATCTTCATCCTCATCATATAACTCCCTTTGTAATTCTGTTTTAATCTCATCAATTTTGGCAACTTTCTTCCCTTTTTGAAACCTCCTTAGTTTTAATATAATCACAAATCTCTTTCTTAACCTTCGGGGGCACATTTTTACATGGACCTGTATTTTTCTGTGGGTCTGTGTGGCTCAAGTGATATTTGAAACATGTAATACCTTCACTCATAATCACATGGTTACAAAAACTACAAATAGTGCCAATTTTATTACCAGAAACGGTTGTGCAATATTTCCATGCAGGATCTCTGCCACCAACACTACCAGCTCCACTTTCACTTGTCATTCCTTCATCAGAGGTTAAAAAAAACATCAATTCTAGGGATGTAATTCCTATACATGTACAATTATTATATATTTCATATTATATAATCTCAACTATCAATTTTGAAATTTAGTATAAAATTAAATTAACTTCAATATTAATTTAGCTTGTGCCTAAGTCTAACTTGATTTATTTAAAAATATTGAATCAGTATTTTAATTTCCTTTTAATTTATCAGTACATAAATATATATACATACATATACCTTACTAAAATAAATACGAAATGAAACACAATAAAAAAAGAATTTCATTTGCTTTAAAAATTCAAATTGCCTTGATAAAAATAGTGCCATCTCAAAGCTCCACTACTGAAATCCTTGGACATGGACTTTAGTTCGTTGGAAGCCCAATTAAAATATCATATATGAGTATCAACCCAATTTTATATTTTTTAGGTTGTTTTAGAATTATTCGATGTTAAAGTTATAAAAACTATTTAAGAAAATACATCTTTTTATTGATCATAATTTTTTTAATTCTTTATTGAAATTAATATTTGAAAAAGATTTAGCCTTAAATACCCTCTGTTCCATAAACTTCACAGCTAAGCATCGTGTAAGAAAAAAATACAATAAACATCAATGACTTAAGACTATTATTTTTAAATTAATGGTGAGATACTTTAATTCGAATGCAATAAACATCAATTCTAGGGATGTTATTCCTGTACATGTACAATTATTATAAAATTTTGATATGACACCAAATATAAACAAACAAGTGATGTTATATTAATTATATTCAGAAAAAAATTGCAACTTTTTATCTTTAAAAAATTAGTTATATTAATTATGTCAAAAGTGGATTTCATCTCACAAAAAAGTTTGCGATTTCTTCATTAAAGAGATATGCTTAAGCCTAAAGCTACTAATATGTTACGTGATTTGTCATAAGTCATAACAATCCCTACACTAAGTGATGTTCTATTTTACCACTTATGTTTATAATAATTAAATGTGAGTTTTCTCTAAAAATGCAGATTAAATAACGTACTATAAAAAAACATGCATAACTTATGCTAATAATCAAAAATAAAATAAAATTGCAATTATTTCCAGAAATACTGCATAATGTAGCTATAATGCAGTCATTTGCTATGTTCACAAAATAAAAAATAATGAAAAACATTAAATAAAAAACTAGCTATAATGTAGTCATTTGCTATGTTCACAAAATTATATAGATCACAACATCCCTTGAAGAAAGTAAATATTTTACTAAAGTATTTGAATAACTAACCTTTTTATTCTCTAAAAATCATTAATCCTCTTGATATTGAACAATACTTGAAGATATTGTAGAAAGAGAATATTTTATGGAGTGTGATTTTACTAGTTGAAATTGTTATAGAATGTATAAAAATTTATCATACATTTATAGATAAAAAAAGGTAGACAAAAAATCCATTAAATGACTAATTTTTTGATAAGAAATCTCATATCAATTATTAATAGTATCAAGTTTGTGGAAAGTGGAAACAATCTGTGCAACAAGCACATGATACAAAGTCATTATTTTCTCCTCCACTCAATAAATTCATAATAAAAAAGAAAATAAATAGAAAAAAAAACCAAATAAAATTAAAAAAAAAAAATTCCTAGCTTTCTGCCAACATATGCGTAGATCGATATTTCGTCGATATATCGCCGATATTTTGTCGATATACCACGCTTTAATGAAGACACTCGCCAATATAAAAAAATGATATTTTTGAAATATTTTCGATATTTCGATGAAAAAAACTGCAAGGCAATAAAATATCGGGACAAGATTTGAGTGAAATTTCACGATTTTTTCATCGATGCATCCAACAATACCCTGTTCACGTTCATATAAAATGAGTTCCAACAAACCAGTAATTCACAAACAAACTCTAAGCCAACCCACTAGTACGCACTAGGTTATACAATATAGATCATATTCAAAAGAGACTAAATATACAAAAACTAAAGCAAAATAAGTCACGGTCCTGCCCAACAGGTCGTCATCTATGTACACAAGTACTCAAAACCCTACAGGAGCTCCACAACATCACATCTCATCAAACTTACTTACAAAGTAAAAATTACGTGAGATAAATCTCAATAAGCAGAAATTATGCATGATAAAATGATTCTTTTAAAATTAATTCCCACGTATCATCTCTTGAATTTTCACTTATTTTATTTCTAATCACTTGTCTAATTCATACCTAGTCACTCACTTAATTCATTTCTAAACACTCATATATCTGCTTTTAAACACTCACATATCCTCTCAATTTCTAATCACCCACCTATTCATTTCTAAACACTCACCTATCTTATCCATATTTCTAATCACTCACTTATCTTATCTATTTCTAAACGCTCACATATCATAACCATTTCTAATCAATCATCTATCTATTTCTAAACACTCACCTATCTTATTCATTTCTAAACATTCATATATCTTATCCATTTCTAACATCAACTTATCTTATCCATTTCTAATCACTCACATATCTTATTTATTTCTAAACACTCACCTAGTTCATTTCTAAACACTCAAACACTTACCTATTGTAACGCCCGAGACAAAACAAAGCATAATATGACAATTAAATAATTTAACCTTAATTATGTGATATTAAATTATGTGCGTTTCAGATTTATCGAAAACGTAATTAATTTGGAGAGCCTATGTTTATATTTATCGAAAGTCTATTCAAATAGAAACGAAATATGCATGATATGAGAACGATCGTAGTCGAAAAACGAAGAAAACGAAATGAGAATCGGGTCGATCAGAGTCCCGAGGCACAAACGGGGCCCATTCGATAAATGATGAAAGTGGATAAAACATGTGTACACTAGAGATTTTTCACCACACTTTACAAATTTTAACACAAGGCTTTTGCACTTAGAGACGAACGTAGATTTAAAAGTACAAGTCACGAGGAAAAACACCACCTAACTAGGTGGGGGTAACTTCTAAACTTAAACGACTTTTACATTTCTGTACTTACTATGTTATTTGAACGTACGATTACAATATGATCCTTAGATGTAACGGCTTGTGAATTGTATGTTGTGTTAAGCTGTCGTGAGTATATGAGCTTGTTGAATAAATATGTTATGTTGGGTTTTGGGACTGGGTCGTCCATAAAGGTACCGATAATTGCTAAAGGACTGGGTCGTCCATAAAAGGCACCGATAATCGTTTAAGGACTGGGTCATCCATAAAGGTACTGATGGGAGGAAAATCCCGTATTGAAGGGGTAAGACGGGCTGCTCCCGCACCTTCCGGATTGGGTCATCCGTTAGTGCACCGATTTACGCGTTATACTTTGTTATGTGCCGTGTTTACTTGATGTGTCAATACGTGCTTGCGAAATTTATATATAAACATTTATGTATATCTGAAAATAAATAATTACTCCCACGAGTGTATTCAAACGCACTCACCCCTATCTATACTCACACTACAGGAAACGATGACAATTTAGACACGCAGCGAGAGGGGTGTCGTATCCAGTGTCTCTTCTACTTTAGTTTAAAATGGATTGTAGAACCTTGCTTTAAAACTGTTTATGTTTTGTAAAACTGTTTGTAACTTATGATGGATCCTGTTTAATTCCGCTGTTAGTATAAAATGTTTTCTTCCGGCGATGTGCCGACGTTTTGGAAAAATGTAAAAGATTTATATGTTTTAACCGAACTCCCCTGTATCTATTTTGGATATTAATTTAAATCGTTACTTGTCTATCCTATCCTTTGATGAATTAATCCATTCGACGAACATTAAGGATTTTCTGTTCACTCGCTTATCTTATTTTAAAAGTATGCTTCTATCTTTCTTTCTTCCTTCTGCATGCCCACAAGAAAAACTTTGATATTTTAATATATGAAAACGAGGTGTGACAGATATGGTATCAGAGCAAGGTCCTACCCTTTGTAGGGCCCTGTTCAAGGTCATGTTTCTTTTCAAATGTGTTTTTAACATGAAAATCTTTTAGATAATGGATAAGCACCTCTCCCTATGCGCTACTTCTCCTAATCGTGAAACATAACAAGAAATGAGTATATATGTGTTGTACGCTTATTTGTATTTATTCTATCTTTCTCTTGTTTATCTGTTTTCGCCTCCTTCTTTCTTGATGTCTCCACAACCGACACACTGCTCTTGGCCACCGCCATAGGGCCGCTGACTGCAGCAGCGCGAGCTCATGTGCGTAAATGGTTGCTCATGAGAGTTGGTGTGGGGTTACTGAGAGTTGAGACTATATGGGCCCTTGTTTATAACAGGGTGAGCTAGTGGAGATGTGTTTTTCCTGTTGTGGATGTGATATGTAAAGTTGCAACTGATGTTTGAGAATTATGTGAACATGCATGTATACTTTATTTGATGCTTTAAGATGATTTTACTCATGCTGTATCTTCATGTCTTGTATACGCAAGTTGAGTATACGTTATCACACATGACAATAGTATGCTATACTGATAAACGAATGACAAAGAAATCTATTGAGGTTATCAATTGATTTATGGAAGAATGTTTATATGTTATATGTTTATCTGAATCATATCTATCTATTTCTCGTTTATCTGGTTGTGGCTTTTGTATTTTGTTGGGTTACGTGGGGTAGATTATAAGGGTTTTTCCCCGTATGTTATTAGAACGTTATGCCATGCGGTCGCCCAAGAAGGAACCAACCACCAATGGATAACCAACCACCGATGGGTAATCCACCACCAGAGGGAAACCCTCCGGATCGTGACGTGGACGCAACAATGGGGGATTTGGTGTCAGTTCTGAGAGGACTGGCTCGACACTTCGAGACACCACAACCAACACCAGAACCTGCGGTGAGGAATGACACGAATTTGGTGATCGAGCAGTTTCGGCGGTTCAATCTGCCGACTTTCAACGGAAAGGGAGAGCCCTCTGAGGCAGAAGAATGGCTAAGGGCTTTGGATCGCTTGTTCGGACACCTGACCTGCACCGAGAAGTAGAAGATATCCTGCGCGGTTTTCCAGCTTACTGATGAGGCCAGTCATTGGTGGGAATCGCGCGTACGAACAATGACACTGGAGCAGATAGGTGCCCTGAATTGGGAGGTCTTCAAGGAGTAGTTATGCACAGCTTTGTACCTCAGTCATACCGCGACCGAAAGGAGATGGAGTTCCTGCATCTCCGACAAGGATCATCTACAGTAGGCTAGTATGAGAAGATTTAATCAGCTGAGCCGATACGCGCCCCACCTGGTGGACACTGACGTAAAAAGGGCCCGACGCTTCGAAAGGGGCCTTCGTCCGGAGATCAGCTCCATCCTGGCGGGACAGGATGTGATGACGTACGCTGCTGTTGTCGAAAGGGCTCAAGAAATCACTTTCCGGCTATGCTTGGAGGTGGCATCACCCAAGAGAATGGAAGTGACGACAGAGAAGAGGAAGTGGAATGGACCCAACCGGGATGCCAACCAGAGCAAGTTCCCTCGGACCAACGACATTCCGCTTCTCCCTACGCCCAAACCAGGGAATGCCTGTCCCAAGTGTGGAAGGACGCATGTGGGACCCTGCCTCCAAGAAACCCGAAACTGCTACAGATGTGGTGAACCTGGCCATGTAGTGCGCAACTGCCAGAAGTTTAGGAATCCGGTGACTGCAGCACCGAGACCAAGGCTGGGGACAGACCAGGCATGAGCGTTCGACCTCACTCGCTCGCCAGCTGCTGAGGACCGAAGACCATAACAGGTATGTTAACGGTATCCGATATCCCTGCTCTTGTCTTGATCGATAGACAACCCACTCTTTCGTCTTTATCGGATTTTATGATGTGTTGAAACCTGAGAACGGTAGGGTAGTCGCTGAAACCCTAAGTAGTAGTATCCTGTCGGGAAGGGCCGTGAGAACAAAACAAATTTATTAGAGATTGAGAGTCACGTTCGGAGGTAGAACCTTGCTAACTGATCTGCATATGTTGGAAATGAGAGATTTCGACGCTATCTAGGGGATGGATTGGCTCAAGGCGAACTACGTAACAATCAACTACAATGCAGGAGAGATCACTTTCCAGATTCCAGGGAAAGACGAGTTCACTTTCCACGGGACACGGGTTGGAGTTAGCCCGAAGGTCGTATCATCTATGAAGGCAACCAAAATGCTCAGCAAAGGAGATTGTCAAGTGTGGCTGGTGAACATGATGGACTTCAAGCGAGAGCCGAACCTTGTTGAGAAGGTGTCGATTGTACAAGAGTTTGTGGATGTATTTCTGGAAGATCTGTCTGGTCCTCCGCCAGATTGGCATAATCGCCTTTGAGATTGATCTCGTCTCAGAGTCAGCACCTGTATCGAAGGCGCCGTACCGAATGGCACCAAAGGAATTGTAAGAGTTGAAGGTCCTACTACAAGAGCTTCTGGACAAGGGATTTATTCGGCTAAGTGTATCACCTTGGGGAGCTCCAGTACTCTTCGTGAAGAAAAAGATGGAAGTTTTCGGATGTGTATCGACTACCGGGGGGCTGAATAAGAGAACCATCAAGAACAAGTACCCGTTACCTCGGATCGAAGATCTGTTTAACCAGTTAAGAAGAGCGGGCGTGTTTTTGAAGATCGACTTGAGATCCGAATATCTCCAAGTGAAAGTCAGAGATGCAGATACACCGAAGACAGTCTTCAGGACAAGGTACGACCACTATGAGTTTGTGGTGATGTCGTCCGGACGTAGCAACACACCAGTAGTTTTCGTGGATCTGATGAAATCGAGTCTTCCACCCGTACCTCGATAGTTTTATCGTAGTGTTCGTCGATAACATCCTGATCCTTTCGTGCGGCAAGGCACACCACGAGCAACATCTCTCGAAAGAATTGGAAACCTTGCGGAAGGAGAAACTTTATGCAAAGTTTAAGAAGTGCGAGTTTTGGCTCGACGAGGTAGCCTGTCTCGGACACATCGCATCATCAACAAGAATTGAAGTGGACCCTACCAAGGTAGAAGCTATCAGCATTAGAAGGCTCCAACGATTATGAAGGAAGTGTGAAGTTTCTTTGGCTTAGCTGGATGTTGCCGAAAACCAAGCGAGAAAATCATGTCGTATGAATGTTTGTAGATAGATTGACAAAGTTAGCTCACTTCTTTTCGATCAAGATGACTTACAGTCTAGATAAGTTAGCTTGGATCTATCTAGAGTAAATTGTCAGAATGCGCGGCGTGCCAGTTTCCATCGTATCAGATAGAGACCTGCGTTTCACCTCCAGATTTCGGCAGAGTTTATAGAAAGAGCTAGGAACCAAGCTAGCTTTCAGCACCGCCTTCCACCCTTAGATAGACGGACAGTCAGATAGGACGATATAGATTCTGGAAGATAGGTTAAGAGCGTACGTCTTAGATCTTCATGGAGTTGGGAGGATCATATATGTTTGACGGAGTTTGCTTACAACAACAACAACTAGTCGACGATCGGAATGACACCATACGAGGCTTTGTATGGAAGGAAGTGTCGTTCACCTCTATATTGGGACGAGGTGGGCGAGAAGAATATTTTGGGACCAGACCTAGTCGAGCAAACAGTAGGAGTGATAAAAAAGATTCGAGAAAGGATCAAGGTGGCGTAAAATGGATAGAAGTCTTATGCAGACAAAAGGCGTGGAGAGCTGAAGTTTGAAGTGGGAGACAAGGTCTTTCTGAAAGTGTCGCCCACTAAAGGAGTTCACCGTTTCGGCACAAGAGGAAAGCTGAGGCCGAGGTACATAGGGTCGTTTGAGATCTTGGACCAAGTCGGAGCTGTTGCATACCGTCTAGCCTTACCGTCAGACTTCGCAGGTGTACACGACGTCTTCCACGTATCCGTGCTGCGGAGGTACATCCTTGATCCGAGCCACGTCATCGATCAGAGGGACACCAAGAATGAGAAAGATCTAACTTACGAGGAAGTCCCAGTAGCCATCTTGGACAGAAAGACTCACCAGCTAAGAAATCGAGAGATGACAATAGTGAATATCCAATGGAGCCGCCATGAAAAGAACGAAGCGATATGAAGACTGGGAGATCAATCCTAGCGAAGTATCCAGTTTTACCGTTTTTAGGCACGCTTCTAAATTTCAAGGACGAAATTTTTTCTTAAGGGGGTAGGGATGTAACGCCCGAGACAAAACGAAGCGTAATATGACAATTAAATAATTTAACCTTAATTATGTGATATTAAATTATGTGCGTTTCAAATTTATCGAAAACGTAATTAATTTGGAGAGCCTGTGTTTATATTTATCGAAAGTCTAATTCAAATAGAAACGAAATATGCATGATATGAGAACGATCGTAGTAAAAAAACGAAGAAAACGAAATGAGAATCGGGTCGATCAGAGTCCCAAGGCACAAACGAGGCCCAATTCGATAAATGATGAAAGTGGATAAAACATGTGTACACTAGAGATTTTTCACCACACTTTACAAATTTTAACACAAGGCTTTCGCACTTAGAGACGAACGTAGATTTAAAAGTACAAGTCACGAGGAAAAACACCACCTAACTAGGTGGGGGTAACTTCTAAACTTAAACGACTTTTACATTTCTATACTTACTATGTTATTTGAACGTACGATTACGATATGATCCTTAGATGTAACGGCTTGTGAATTGTATGTTGTGTTAAGCTGTCGTGAGTATATGAGCTTGTTGAATAAATCTGTTATGTTGGGTTTTGGGACTGGGTCGTCCATAAAGGTACCAATAATTGCTAAAGGACTGGGTCGTCCATAAAAGGCACCGATAATCGTTTAAGGACTGGGTCGTCCATAAAGGTACCGATGGTAGGAAAATCCCGTATTGAAGGGGTAAGACGGGCTGCTCCCGCACCTTCTGGATTGGGTCATCCGTTAGTGCACCGATTTACGCGTTATACTTTGTTATGTGCCGTGTTTACTTGATGTGTCAATACGTGCTTGCGAAATTTATATATAAACATTTATGTATATCTGAAAATAAATAATTACTCCCACGAGTGTATTCAAACGCACTCACCCCTATCTGTACTCACACTACAGGAAACGATGACAATTTAGACACGCAGCGAGAGGGGTGTCGTATCCAGTGTCTCTTCTACTTTAGTTTAAAATGGATTGTAGAACCTTGTTTTAAAACTGTTTATGTTTTGTAAAACTGTTTGTAACTTATGATGGATCCTGTTTAATTCCGCTGTTAGTATAAAATATTTTCTTCCGGCGATGTGCCGACGTTTTGGAAAAATGTAAAAAATTTATATGTTTTAACCGAACTCCGCTGTATCTATTTTGGATATTAATTTAAATCGTTACTTGTCTATCCTATCCTTTGATGAATTAATCCATTCGACGAACATTAAGGATTTTCTGTTCACTCGCTTATCTTATTTTAAAAGTATGCTTCTATCTTTCTTTCTTCCTTCTGCACGCCCACAAGAAAAACTCTGATATTTTAATGTATGAAAACGGGGCATGACACCTATTTCATTTCTAAATATTTATCGGTGCCAGCAAATTCACTATTATACACCGGTATGAACTTAGTACACAAACCATCATGTGGCCAACATAAGTATGACCCAGAAGTATGAATTCACAATCACTCACCTCGTTCATTTCTATTCACTTTAACACCCACCAAGTTCATTTCTAAATGCTCACCAAGTACATTTGTAACACTCAAACACTCACCTAATTCATTTCTAAAATATTTATTGAGGTCAGCAAATTCAATACACGGGCCACCACGTGGCCAACATAAATCTGACCTAGAAGTACAGTTCCTCCCATTGTCACCAAAATACATCAATTGATAGAATTCACAACTTCAACCCTCAATAATCAGTCAACTCATATATTCATGCATTTCGTAACAATTATTTCACAAAATACTAATTTATATTTTATAATTGTAATAAATTTATACTAACCTAAAATTTAAAAAAATTTGGTTGTATAACCTTCTAATTCACCTCTTAAACCTTCTTATATGAAGTCTGATAATACCCCATCGGTTAAATATTAGGAATCAAACCTAATTATAATTTTTTTGTCTCCCGATTGAACAAGCGTAGCCTTAAGAACTAAGTTGGGGGTGGGAGCTATCTTCTTAGAATAAGAATTAGAGTTACATGCATCTATCCCCAATCCACTGCCTCCACCATTCCTCCCCAATTAAGTTTTTCTTTTTATTATTTTATTATTATTATTATAATATTATGTTAAAGAGTTGATGGAAACCATTGTCATTCACTTTCACACAATTATATATATATATATATATATATAATTGATATTAGAGAAGTTGTCATATATATATATATATATATGTATATACACAACAACTTTGTAATTTTCACATATATATGTTTTGTGTACGTGGGTGTATATATATATATATATATATATATATATTTAAAAGCAATCATACACTTATCTTCCTTTCATAATTTATATTTAATTTAATATTTTCATTGATCAAATAATATACATAGTGCACTCGAACATCATTAGAGTCTCAATCAATTATAATAATTTTTTTAAATCACAAATCATGTAAGAGTATATAAATAACTCAATATTTAAACATAAAATATAGGCTCTAGGCAACGTTGCTCGAGCGGTCTTTCTAGATTATATCCCCCTCTCTAGCCAACAATTGTAAGCACAGTTGATGTCATATTGTAATGATTATCGCATTTAATATAATGAAGCTTCCCGTTTTCTTATTTTGGTGTGCCACTAAAGCGCCTCTGGCGTGATTGCATCATATCAGCTTGTCTTCCCAAGCAAGCTACATGAGTTTAGGCGGAAGTAATCGGACGAGCCGATTACTAGCCGCACGGTTGCGCTCTCTTTATACACACTACGAAGCGCCCCGTGACAGTAAGTAGTACATAAATAATAAGAGATGTACATGATGCATTGATCAATAAGTTGTGAGAAGCTCAAGTATTACATCCTCCCCTCCTTAAAAAGAATTTTATCCTCGAAATTTCACTTACCTGAAAAGTTTTGGGTATTTTGACTTCATTTCATTTTTCCTTTTCCAAGTGGCTTCTTCTACTAACTGATTTCTCCATAACACTTTGACTAACATAATTTCCTTATTACTAAGTCGTTTGACCTCTTGTTGTAAAATCCCATCGATACTTCTTGATAACTTTAATCTGCTTTCAACTCTGGGGGCTTATTGTTTAGAACATAAGCTGGGTTTGTGATGTACTTTCTCAGTGTGCACACATGGATCACATTATGTATTTGAGTTATTGACGTAGAGAAATCAAGTTTATAACCAACATCACGAATTCTTTCAATGATAGGAAATGGTCCAATGTACCTTGGACTAAGTTTTCCTTTCTTTCCAACGTGCATTATTCTTTTAATTGGGGACACTTTAAAAATCGTCTGATCATCTACTTCAAATTGTAGTTTTCTTCTTCTTTCATCTGTGTAACTCTTTTGTCAATGTTGAGCAGTCTTCATTCTTTCTCTAATTTGTTCTACCACTTCACTCATCTCCCGAATCATATCCATATCCAACATTTTCCTCTCCAACTTCGTCCCAATGTACTGGAGATTGACATTTTCTACCATAGTGTGTTTCTTATGAAGCCATTCTGATAGTAATTGGTAGTTGTTATTATATGAAAACTTTATTTCACAATCTGGTTGTAACCCTGGGATTATCTGGGAATACCTCTAGATACTCTTACATAACTGGTATCTCACTAACAATCGAACAATGTTGTCCATTGGTACTCATTACACTTATCAAATAACTTTCACAACCACTTTCTAATAATCTTTGTACTCTGATTACTGATATCAGAAATTTAAAATTTTTCTACATTCAACAAATAGAAAGGTTCTTCTCCCACTAGATAACATGTAAATTTTTTTTGTAACAACTGGATTTTCTTAAGCATCCTCCTTAATTAGCATAAAAACTCTTGTTGGAACTCTCTTTTAAAATCTTTATGTTTACTACTACTTGAACACATACTAGCTACATGTTCTTTTTGTCCACAAGAAAATTTAACTCAGATGGCTAACTCCACCATAAGGTCTACCACAATTCACACATAAAAGTGGTAGTGGTTGTAGCGGTCCTCTATTTTGATTAGTTTTGACACATTTATCTAGACTTCTTGCTCTGGTCTATGTTCGTGTCTAGGTAGGAGATTAGATCTTGGTCTTTGGAATTGCACTGGTCTTTTCATGTTATTCTCATTCCATTATGGTGCTTACCTCTGTTGAAACTATTCAACGTCGAGCCTAATATGCCTATCTTATTCACATCTTAGCTAGTTGTGCAATCTGTGCTCTCTCTGTGATTTAAGAATAAGTCACGTCTTGGATCCCTGACATACATATCTGTGAAGCTCGATCTTAAACCTTCAAGGAATCTCTTCACATTTAGTGTTTCGTTGCTAGCCATGTGTTCAATAAACTTGGATAACTGCTCAAAATTTATGAAGGTAATCTCTAATAGTTACGGTTCCTTGTTTTAATTGTATAAATTCATCATTATCCAAACAGAGGCCGTCACTAAAAGAAATTTGAGAATTCGCGACGACAAAAAACACCATTTTTCGTCACAAAAGGTGTTTGGTGACGAATTCGTCGCAAAGAACGTCGCTGTAAGTGCGTCGTATTAGGTAAATGCGACGCTATTTGAATTTGTCATCTAAAGTCATCTTTTGATGACGCTAAAGGTCATCGTCGCTATATCATCTCATCTATAGTGACAAATAAAGCGTCGCATTTGACATCAAATTTCGTCGCTAATTATGGTGTTTCGTCACTAAAAGCGTAACTTTACATAATGAATTTAATTTATTGTCACTAAAATGTTAATTTTTAGTGACGATTATCCATTTACTACTAACTTTGTCAAATTTTGGTGACACAATTTTAGTCACAATTTGATTAACTAATTCGTCATATTTTATATAATTCGTCACCAAAACGTTAAACTTTAGTGACGAAATTTTGACGTTGTTATATGTATCCATATAATGATGACACAATGTGTCACGAAAAAGTAAGTTCGGTGACAAAAACATTGTGGTCACTAAATAGTGTAAAAATGGTGATGAATTATTTTTGTCATAATAAATATTATCTAGTGACGAATATGATAATTGTCGCTAAATATTTAGATGCAATGACATCATATATTTCGTCACGAAAAAATTATACTATTGTGACCAAATTTATCGTTAGTATATGTATATATATAATGACAACACAATTTGTAACCAAAAAGTAGGACTTTAATGACCAAACCTTTATTGTCACTAAATGATGTAGAAATAGTGATGAAATATTTTTGTCATAATTAAATATTATTAAGTGACAAAGTTGGTAATCGTCACGAAAAATTTAGGTGACAACATATATCGTCATTACTAATTAGCTTACGGTGACAATATTTTTTGTCATTAATTAAATATTATTAAATAATTATTTTTATTGTGGATTTAAATTATATATACATATACTATTTAAATAGATTTATAATTATCATGATAAACTAATTAAATTCTAAATTACAATAAATAAATTAATTAATTAAAGATCATAAATTTAAATTGCTTAATATGATAAAAATGCAGTGAAATAAATTGTACCAAAAGTCGAAAGTGGTCAATAGTAAACAATGTTAACAATTATCCCACAATGCACAAAGAAGCAATAGAAACTAATATTGAGCATGACAAAAGGATTTCCAATTTATTATTGTACATTTATTTTATCAAATGTGTGCATTTGCAATTCTATCATAAAATCCTATTTTTGCTGTCTTCAATTACAAACATGTAATTTGGATCATCTATTGCAAATCCTTTTGTGCAAAAGTTTCACAAATACATTTAAACTATATAGTGATGATGTGATGCACATAATAAGGTAAGAAAAGTTATGTTGTCATGTCAAGGAAGTATTCAAAAGACATGTCCAATATTTGGGCCTGATTCTTGTGACATGAAATGCTGCTATCGACCCTGCCAAATTGAACTTGCATGCTTTTCTAACCTTGAGATTTCATCAACTGCCTTAACAACTTCTGAAGAACTAGTCTCAAGAACTTGGCCACCCAATATGATCTCATCTAAAATTGTATGCACCTGAACAACACATCAGACGATTTCAAGTAACATGTTGGTAAATACTTTTGTAATGAACAGGAGAAGAAACCTACCTTGTTAAAATTGAATACTATGTCGAGCTCACATACGTTGCTGAAACACTTGTCCAATGTCTCCACGAATACTGTCACCATTGAGATAGAAATTTTACCAATACAGAAAAACAAGAGTTAAACAGGAAACACCACTTATCATTTTTCATTTCCTGAATGGCGTGAAGACCTAAAAGAGGTTACGGAACAGAACATACAACCAAGCTAAAATAAAGTGATTACGAATGTTGCATCACAAGCAAATAAATATTCAAGAAGGGCGCTAAAAGCCAACTGGGCACAAGGCCTTTCAGAGTATTGCAATTGGTTCCTTAAACTGAAATTTCTATCCTAAAAGTATCGATATATATTTACAATGGGGATCTAAAAGTCAAATAATAAACTACCCAAGTAACACAACAATTAATATGTTAAAAGAAATGGCAAAGAAAAATTATCTGAATTCCCATTGTTGGCATATGCTTCAGAACAGATATTATCATAAATGTGCTAAAAGATCACTCAGATGTTCTACAACAATAGCAGCAATGCTACTTTCAGAACCTAATTCTCTGTCAATTTACTCGAATCAAAATGGTACACCTTATGACCTGTCTACACCACATGACCAATCCAGTTTCATCTCCTTTCAATTATACAAAAAGGTCTGATATGATGGGTGCTACATTAGCTTATGCATAAGCAGCATAACCCACAGAAAATTTACATACTGTATAACACACTCATCGACTAAACTTCCCCCCACGCTAACTACCCTTAACTAAAATCAATAAGTTGAGCAATTACTTTCCACAAAATAATCGTCCCAATGTTATAAAACAAGAGCAACAACCTCAAGAGTTGCTAAAAGGTTGGTACAGCAGGTAATCAACAAGGCATACCTTGCATGAGATCCAGCATGGCGAGTTCATTTTCAGAGTTACCGAATACAAACACAAAGTACAATGTTGCAAAAGTTTTATACACAAGCCGTACATCCTGCAAGTTGATGAACATAGCATATCAATATAAGAGTGTAAAAAAAAGAGAAAATAACTCAGGAAACCACAACAGATAATTTCCTACATACAAAATTTTCCAAATTGGCAGTCAAATCTCTGAAACATGCAATTGAAAATTCACAATCCAATTACCGGCCCAAATATCGAATCCACTTAACAAAATTACTGACTCTCAGCTCTACTGCACAAAACTGCATGCAAAATCACAATGAATTAAAAAAATATAATCATACCTCTCACACAACATATAATTAAAAAAAAAAACTAAAATAAGAAAATCAGAAAACTCACTTCTGTAAATGCTGCGAACCAGCTCCTGCTGCTTCTCCACAGGCTAATATTACACCAAAATAACAATCAACCAATACCATCGAAATAACAGGGGGGAAAAAGTGACAGAGAACACTAAACAAGAATAAATCTAATGATGTAAAATATTGAATCGTGTTCTTCATTGAGTAACAACAATAGAAACTAATATTGAACATGAGTAAACCTAAGGATCATAAGAAGATATCTCTGGAACAAGAACTACAGAATCCAAGCATGTTTACATGATGATGAACAACTAGTTCAGGCCTGATCTCATGCGTTCGCAAAAGTGCACATACTCAAATATTAAATTATGTTCTCAACTCATACTCTCCTACCTATGCTAAATTATTGATTAATTTCTAAAATTCATAACATTACATCAATTAACTTAATAAAACCAATTTAACAAATATTAACTCAATATGTTTTATAATATCTATATATGGGAAAACATAAATCTGTTCTTGAACTAAGTGGACTAACTAATTAATTAGTTAATTAAACTATAATTCCAGCACCTAATGTCATGGAAGATTTTGAAAAATCATCATTAATATATAAGTACATCATCCCGTAGAGAATATTAATAGTTTGGCAATAAAATTCCTAAGGCAAAACAAATCTTCTACTAAATTATATCTCTAGCATTGCCCTCAATTTATTAAGTTACACTATTATTAAACTCAAATGTAAATCCTTGAAAGCAACATACGAAGACCTCAATTAAAAACTCTATTTAATGCAATTCATTTACAAAATCAACCCATAGGCAGCAATATATACCTGATCACCACTCAATTTTGTCTGCAAAATTATAAGTTGATTCCTTTCCCTTTTTCTTTCTAAGGTTGCGTGTCACTTCCTCTTTTTTTTTTTTTTTTATTCAGTACCTAACTCTTACTAATCAAAACATCAAGTCAAATTGGCTTTAAGAATCAATCAAAGTGAATTGAAAAGTCGGTTAACATCAATATACAAACAATCATTTAACCCTTTTTTTTTTTCAAAAATCAATCATCTATATATACAATCCTTTATGATCTTAGTAAAAGATCACCTAATTTGCACTGAGGCCTCAAAGACAGGAAATCAAGAAAGGCATTAACACATAACTCTGTAATAGAATCTTGATGAAGTAACAATTACAACATAATTAAGAACATCACTCAAATTGCAGATATCATTCAAATATACAATAAAAAATTAAGAAAAATTGTCTCTCAATAATTGTACAAGCAAACTAATTTAATACTATCATTATTGGAAAAAGGCAGAACACCATATTCGTCGAACATATCTCACAAAAAGGCACGTGTAATGGAGATTTTTCCCTTACCAGACTCAAAGACTGATAATCAAGAAAAAAAACAACAAGGTTTGAGGCGTTGATACAGTATAACCTAGATTATATGCATAAGAGAAATAAGGTAAGATATACATACTATGATTGAAATAGATAAATGAGACCAAGAACCACCGGAACACTTAATGTTAAATAAACTAAGACTGAAGAAATAGGTGGAAATGCCTTTAACCTTATCGTATAATTATGACCCACTAGCCTATAGTTCATATCGGTTCCTATAGTTCATATCGGTCCCTTCATATTAAACTCAATCCTAAGCCAGATATTGAAAAACTAAGACTGAAGAAATAGGTGGAAATGCAGGCTATCAAGCAAGCAGCTAACTATTACATAGTTATGACCAATCAAATAATATAGTGAAAATAATTTGAAATAGTGCCTGTATAAGTAGTGTTATGAAAAAACAGAGTTGGACCCCTAGATACTGATTTCCAGAGTTGTTTAACAATATTTTTCAGGAATGGGAAACAGAGATTCAATAATGCAAAGGAAGTTCTTGTAGTCCACGTTTTAGTAACCAACAGGATAAGTATCATAAACATACCATAATTATTAGTTCCCAGCTATAAAACATGTTATGTGTGTGGGGGCACCTACCAGCAAAAACAAAGTTGCGATCTAGAGAGCGGTATGAACTTATGTCTGGTGCGCCTTCCCAATCATCAGGTATTTCACCTAACAAAGAAAATAAAAGTTAAATATCCATATAACATTCCAAAAAATTGCAAATTATAATTACCATGTTAGGAGAGTCAATGAGAAATTTAAATGGTAAAAGAATATCCAGGAATCTAGATGTAAACATTGGCTATAAAACCTCTAATCCCTGGAATCTGAATTCAAACAAAGGCTAAATTTATCTAGAGCATCATTATAAACGAAAAAAGAACAAATCTAGTGCAATCACATAGAAAGCATTGACAAAATCAACAAAACATATAAAAGGGAAAACCATTCAGCATGACTATAAGAAAGCTCAAAGTTTGTTTCATTTCAATCATCCTTCTATAGCAACTCAAACTTCATATTTTCTCTATTTCATAAACCAATGAAATATCAAACTTAAACGAAAAAGTCATTATCAATCGCTTCATAACTGTTCAACAGCCATTTCTTAAACAATTCAACACAGACCTGAAATATTTAGGGTACATCTTTTTTATGGGTATGAGAATTTTTACTTAAGGATTGCAATTTGAAATTGGATAAATTGAAGGGAAAACAAAGAATTTGATCGAGGGAGAGAGAGGAAAACTGAGTTGCAGGACTTCTCACAACTGAGAGAGGAAAACAGGGATCAGAGAGATTTGGTCAAGAGTTCTAGCTTAATTATTGTTTGATCTTTAATTAAGATATTAGTTAAATATTTTAATTTTAATTAGAATAATGATATTCTGTTGGTTATACTTAATTAGATTAAAAACAAAACTTAGTTTTAATGGTATTTAATTCTATTCCAAATTCAAACAATATTTATAATATATACATATACTATACACATTATTATATTTCGAACGTAATACATAATATACAATTAAATATTACTAATATATTATTTATAATGTTTTTAATATATTATTTACATCTCAAATATATTGAAAAATAAGATAAATTATAACAAATAGACGTTGATGATACTTGTACACTTCACAATAATATATATATATATAAGATTATATTTCTAAATATTCTAATTTAGAATGTGGAATTTATTCTAATTTTAAGTTATAATCTTAAACATGCATAAAAAACTAAATAGATTTTATCTATATATCTATATATCTATATATATATATATAATAACAATTACCCCCTCAAAATAGAAATGCTAAAATTTTCCTGCTCATTTCCACCTCCCAAAAATAGAAATACATATTATTTTATAATTTATAAATTATAAATTACAAATTATATTGTATTAAACATGATTTATATATATGGTAATAATATCTTTTATAATATTGACAAAATCTTGAAAATTATTATCTATATATGGTTTATGAATGTTAATATGATCCCATCTAACAACTTTTTTAATTGTTGATATAATCAAAGATTAAATATATGTTTGTTGAATAAATTAAAATAACATAATGATTGGATTTCAAGAACTATAAATCATCAAAGTATTTTTTTTAACTCTAACTAGTATTGTTGCACAAACCTGCAGATGTACGAGAAAATAGTGCACAGATGTAACTACTTTTCTGCAGCATTTCCTGGCATGTTGTAATTCCAAATACTCCTTTCAAAATGCTTTCGGTGACCTTACCAATGCCGCCAATCTACAAATGCAGCTCTTCAACAAAAGGACAGACAACCTTACCCATGTGACAACAGTTATATCAAACTACTAATAAACATTAAGAAATACCTTCCTTATAGGTAATGAGGATATAAATGTAATGACCGCCACGCGCTCATTTGGCAACACGAACTGGCCATTTGGCTTGTTGATGGCTGAACACACCTGTTTAAAAGGAATAACATACATACAGCATATTACACAATTTAAAAGCATGATATCATGTGAAGGCCTAATTGGATTGTAATATTACAGATGTATGTGCATGTGATGGATGAAGAGAATATAAAAGTTTATTAAATTAATTATATCAAAAATCAAAGTTCAAATTACATAGCCATTCTCATCATCCTGTTCTAACCAATTTTATCCATGATTTCTGAATATCAGATTAGATCTTTAGCATATTCTCTGCTTTCTGTTTTTCAAGTATCATAACAAATGCAACCAGATAGAAGCTTCACCTCTGAATAGGATCTAAAATCACTTACTGCTATCATAACAAGAGCAGGTGAGCATGATAACTCAAAATGAACTTAAGATTTTGATATGAGATAGGGAGGGTGGACAAGACAATAAAGCGACGGATGTATTTTACAATGAAATATTTCAAAATTTGTAAACAACAATGTGAACATTACCCTCAGTTTATCGTATTATGCAATTGATCAATTACTTTAGTTTGACAATGTATTTATTTTGTTTGATTTATCGTGCCTTGAAATGGACTATTGACTCTAAATATAAATTGAAATAATTTAAATATACTAATAATATAATATATACATATTTTATATTTAATCCCGTGCATCACACGGAAGCACGGCTAGTCTAAAAGTTAAAAACTGGAGGCCTTATTACAACAGTCAAAGTCTATATATAACACATCCAACATATGAACTCAAATAGCAAGTATGACAAGTAAATGGAGACAGATATAAGTATATAAAGTCCAGCACAAAGCCTGACCTTTGCAAGTAAGCGATTTGGCGCTACTCCAGCACTACATGTGAGTCCAGTCTCCTTGTGAACATTTTCTCTAAGCTCTCAAGCCACCTTAGGAAGCATAACCACCAAAATTTAATGACAATTTCATTCTTAGATAAGACAGAAAACAGAAACCACAGATAAAAAATAAAAGGTACAATAATTCAAGAGGATAACTGAATTTCTGATCAGTCAGGGTTCAGGTTTTAACATACTTGTCCACCAGTCATTTCATTATCAATGCAGAAGTTTGTTATGTCTAGGTATGCCTCATCCAAACTTGCAGCTAAAAAGTCAGGATCATATTTCTGGAAAACTAAACCCAAACAAGTGCATTAGGGAATTCAGCAAAAAGTATTAACATTCCATATCAAACACAGTCCAGAGTAAAGCATGAATATAACTTTTTCTTGTTAAAGCACTATAATGAGTGTATTTCTTGAAGTCTACCGGTACAAAAATAAGTTCAGGACATAATTTACGTGCAATAAACCCAGGCATTGCAGCTCTAACCCCAAATCTGCGTGCCTGAAAAGAAAAAAAAATTGCACCTCATCAAAGCACCACTATGGATAAAACTCACATCCATCCATACCAAGATATAGTAATTACCAAGCTGTGTTATAAACTCAACCATAAACTTTCATGATCAATGGTTCAACTCATAGCCAGCTTTACCAACCTCATAATTAGCCGTTGAGATCATGGACATGCCTCCAACAGCCATTGGTTCGCCTTTTAGAGAAGGATTGCATAGTGTTCCAATAGCCGTTGAGATCATGGACATGCCTCCAACAGCCATTGGTTCGCCTTTTAGAGAAGGATTGCATATTGTGTCAACAGCTGCGTAGAATGCATCCATATCCACATGTAGCCAAATTCTTGACAGGTCTCGTGTAGCTTCTAATTCTACAATCTTCTTATCAGCAATCTGAAAAAGATATCTAAATGTCAAATAGAGCTAACATGTATTTTCAGTAAGAAAAAATTACATGAAAATACTGTATATTTCTTCTCTCGTTCATTACATTTATTCTTTCTTTCCTAATTATACAGCCTAATCCACACTTGAAAGAATCTGGATTAACCTAATTACATAATCCAATTTCTCATTGAACCCACACTTGAAATAAGACAAGCATATCAAGGCATATCAATCAGGAATTCCAACACAAAGTAAACTACTTGTTCGACTATTTCTTAGTTTCTTCGACTTGGAAATTATATTTACCTTCTGATAATGTGATATATCCAAGTCAGTAAGCTTCGCGAACTGCGCCTGCATACTATCGACTTTCTGCTTCATATAAGCTTCTTTCTTTTCCTCATTTTGAAAATATTTGGACCCTTTGCTCATCTCATACACTATTCTCTGCACCTTTTCCTTGTCCACCCCTTCCATCCCTATTAACAGTAAACACCAGATACTAAATCAGCGAATATTACAAGATAAAATCTTCGAAAAGACCAAAAGAAGAAAACAAACAGTAAACTCGAAAATTTTCATCAGTAAACTACCTGCTTTCGCGGTAGTACATACAGTGTTGTATGATTGCCACGGACGATCAGAATCATTTCCTGAAACTGATTTATCATCTTTCTCCATTTCGTTCAATCGTTTCCTGTTTCTTGATGTTTCAATTGGGATTGAAAATTGGGGAACCTAATTCAATCAATTTGAGATTTATAAAAAAAGCTGGAGAGGCGCCAAAAATAAATAGTTCCAAAAATAGGGGCGAAATGTAAATGAGATTTACAATTAACAAGGACCTAAACATATGAGAATAACGAATAAGTCCATTGGTAATGTTGAAAATTTCCTTTTTATTTTGCCCTTTTAGACCTTTTCTATTTTTTGTTTTCTACTTTTTCGAGAAAAGAATTTAATTTTTACCTTTCTTTTCTTTTGTCGATTTTGTTGTAAACTAATTGTATGTTTGTTTAAAGTAATACTAGTATAAGTCTCATGCGATGCACAAACATATAAATTTCACTATTTATATATTTTAATATGAAAATATTGAATACGAAAAATAATAAATTTTTTTGAAGAATTTCAGTCTGATTTGTTACTTCTGTGACTCACGACCATAAAATCTAAATATTTTGAGTTTGATGTGAAAATTTTAATTTACAAAAAAAAAAAATTAAGTTCTCATAATATTTCAATCTCATTTGGTATACTCGTACCCGTGTGATGTATGGACAAATAAATTTGAAGTGTTGGTAATTTTTTGATATAAAAATGTTATTCATGAAAAATAATATAAATCTTCAAAGTGTTTTCAATTTAATCTACTACCCATATAATTTACGAATTTAAATATTTTTTATTTTCATCATACATTGTCGTCACTATTAGCCTGAAACAAACTTATGCAAATTTATGTTCAATAATTTATTCATAATGAGTATAAAATGGTGATATTATTGAGCATTATAATCAAATCTTGATAATATTTCAACCTCATTTGGTATTTGTGTGATGTAGTGAATAATTTCATGTGTTAGTAATTTTTTGATATAAAAATGATGATCATGAAAAATCATATAGTTTTTCACAGTTATTTCAATTTAATATATCATTGCATTGATCGGGGGCGTTCGTAGTGACCGAGGGGGTCGAAGACCAAGAAATAAGTTATTAATCAAGTCAATCAACATATATAAAACAACGTAAATTAACTATTTTTATTTACTATATTCGAAATATATATTGTAAAATTATTATAAACATCACACAATTTTATTTGACAAATATGTCGTATACAATACTCCAATTTTTATATATCTTCTATGTAACAATGTTAATAATATAACATAGTGTTTATATAATTTTATTTTATTATACTATATTAATTCTTATTAAAAATCATAAAAATTTGTAATATATCTTGAATATAATAAAAAAATATACATATGATATATTGTTGCATACAATAACATTTAGGAAGTATAAAATTTATGAATTCATATACTTTCTATTAAAAACTACGAATTAAGTATTAAAAATGATAAATAAAAAAAAACATATCATATATACTCATGCTTATAAAAAAAATATATATATATATTCTATTTCATAATGCTAAATTATATAAATATATCTTCATTATTAATCATGAAGAATAGATAGTCGATGTTATTTATAAGAGTGATAATACGTAGATGAAGAATTTTTACATATATATTTTAAATACTTTGAATTTTTTATTATGAAATTGTATTGTCATCTATATAAAAACCAACTAACCTCATTTCTACTTTTTAAAGTAGAAATACAAATATTTATTATTTTATAAATTTATAAATTATAAATATTTAGTTTTTCATAATTTATGTATATTCATGGTATGAAAATCATTTTGTATATATATGAAAATTGAGGAAAAAAATATGATCGTATTTGATATGTTTTAAAGTTAGTATGAGTTGTGTATATATGGTAATAATATCATGTCATGAAAAGTTGTAAATAAAAATTTGTACCTTAATCTAAATCATTTTATATATCAACGAAAAAATTAGCAAATTTATCATTTTTTTGTTGTAAGAATAAATAATGTTTCCTCCTTGATTAAAAAGTAAATAAAAATCTGAAATTTCACTATCATATTTAGAATTTATAGTCGTGAGTCACAGAAGTAACAAATCAAAATTTTCCAAAAAAAATTATTATTTTTCGTGTTCAACATTTTCATATTAAAATATATAAATAGTGAAATTTATATGTCTGTGCATCACACGAGACTTATACTACTATTATAATACAATCATCACCATTCAAATAGACACTAACACGACTGCAACTATAGAATGTAAAATTATTAAAAATGTGACAAAAATATATATTTCCCAATTATAGCCATTATACAATGAGAAAAGAAACATATGCAAAACCATCATTTGTACATAAAACCGCAAACAAATTCCTTAACCAAAATTCCTGATCATAATAAATACACATAACAACATTTACATAAGTTATGATAGCTTAAAAAGAACTGAAAATCACCATAAATCAGAATTAGAAATTTGTGAAGGATCAATCACAATCCCATGAATCTGCCTTCTTCGACCTGAAGTATTTCTTTGAGATGCAGAAGTAGTTTCTAGCTGCACATGAGCTGGTATTGCAATCTCGTCCGAATAACTAGACACACAGTGCCCCGGAATCGTCTTGCTGCCAATACACTTCGACCATTAGGCCTCGTGGAGTCTTTGTCGACTCTGTCCCTGGAATACCAATGAACCTTGCCCCTATAGGAATCTGCACATTTTGAACAAAGATAACGAACAAGGCTTTTACTATGAAAAGATGGGCAGAAAGGTAATATGGCAATACTAATAGGACAAACCTGAAGAGACGTTCCGGAGTTTAGAATAAGAGATGTGAAGGACCCTTCAGCTGCTGCGCTTTCCAACTCTGCTTTCTTTGCTATGTTGAGAAACACTTCTTCCAGAGTTGTTAGGCCAAGCTGGATATCTGCTATGCCAAATTCTTCTTTTCTCTCTTGAAGCTTAGAGAAAAAAAATTCTTTCAACCCACCGGCTCATCCAAAATAAGCAATTTCGGTTCACCAATTAGGGCAATAGCCACATAAGCCGACGTCTCATTCCCCCACTATAGCTGCCTGCTCTAACCTTGGCTGCCTCTATAAGTCTCACCTCAGCTAACAATTTCTTAGCGACCTGTTGTGGAGAAAGAACAATGATTCAGGTTTACTTTTGAAAGGTAAAACAATATGTTTAATGCAAGATAGATATAAGCTCTCTTACATTCTTAGTGGATCTTATATAATATAAAAAAATGGATTCATAAATTGAACGGTGTCATAGTAGTTTGGTGTTTGACTAAGGAACAAATATAGGTTTAATTAGAGAGTACGTACTGGCTTAACTGAAGCAGGATATAGACCTTTGATGCTCGCAAACAGGTGAAGGTGCTCTTGACCAGACAAAGCATCCCACAGGATATCAAACTGTGATATTAGCATATGAAGAGAGTTAGTTTCTGTTAATAACTTGCTAGGCTAGTAGTGGTTGTATTTTTGCTAACAAGGTAATAACAGTACGTTCCTCTTTTATAAGCTGGTAATGTATCTACAAGGTTACAACACTTTTGTGCCATTTTGTATCTTTCATTTGTTTAACACAACAGTCACATATCTTCATTTCCAAAAGAATTTAAAAATTTCTATTGAAATATAAACAAAAAGACAGCAGAATAAGAAGAATGGTGTAGATTGAGAAGCCATGGATTTTGTAAAAAGAAAAAGATTGAAGTTCAAGACAAAATAATACATCAAGCATTTACTAAGTGAGAAAATATTTAAGTATAACTATACAACTCAAAGATGACATCATTAGAAATTTTGAAGGGAAAACCTGAGGACAAACTCCAATCATCCTCCGAATGCTTGACAACCCAGTAGAACTTCGGATGGAATTTCCATAAATTAATGTTGTGAACATATATTTCATAATAGAGTTCTGAGTCTTCAATATGAGATGGTAAAAAATTTGATATAAAAAAATTAAATTCTCATGCAGTAGACGACAATACGGCATCATCTTCTCATGCAGGGAGTAACAGGCAAACAAACAAATTCCGCCCCCACACTTTATTCGTGTCTCTTTTCCTATTTCTGTATTTGTTATTACCAACACGTTATCAAATGTAAGTTGACACCGAAATTCTTATGAGATGAATCAGTTCAAGCACCAAATATATCGAATAAAAATGGTTTGATGAGTATTCATATACGCAGTCCTATCATCAAGAAGTTCTAGATGCTCCTAGAGGTAGTTTATCTTCAATAACACCATATTTTGGAGTTCTCTTAGACCAAGTAGATTTTGTGTTAAGATGTAAGTTGGTTTCTAAGATCTGGTATAGGCTAATACATGAAACAGAGTTTGCACTAATGCAATTTAGCTATTCCCCTAAAACCCAGAAGTTTATTTTGTATCTTTGTGGTGACTTTGAGTGTGATCAGACCCATGAAGATCTGCCCTTGATAAACATTCAAGGAAAAATTTGTCCATATATGTTTCATTTTCTCCTAGTCTTTACGAGATCCATTCCAAAAATGAATAAAAGACATAAAATTAGGATTTAAAAGTCTATCCAAACTAACATAATTAACAAGAAGCAAATGATGTAGATCAAAAAATAACAAAGTAGACAAACATTTATAAGAACAAATTAAACTAATAGCTAACACTCACTAACCTTCTACTTGGTAGAAGCTTGAAGCTCAGGCAAAAGGGTAGCAACAGCTAGCGGTTGGCTCAACTTGGTTGTATACCCTCACCCTTATCTCATTCGATTTGGTGTGGGTGGCTTTCTTAGTTTAAATAATCTCTCTAGAGCAAAAAACTAATATCAATAGAGATGGTTGGGATTGTTTTTTGAAGAAGTAATCGATAAATAGAGAAAGTGCACAGAGAATCGTTGTAATTTGATGGAAGTGATTCGTGATTTGAAGGTGGCTGAATCGCTGATCAATGGCTGCAGTATTTGATGGAAGAGAAGATAGAATTCTCGCCAAAGGCTTTTAATTTGGGGATTTCTGATATTAATATTATATTATATAAATATTTGTGAGAAAATAAATTAAGTTAGATTTGTTGGTCAATTGGTTTATAGAGTTAAGGGGTTCTTGGGTTCCATTCCTTAATGGACACATGTTTTTTATTTTCTTCTTTTTACTTATTTGAAGGGATTAATTTTCTATTTTCTTCTTCTTACTTATTTGAAGGGATTATGTTACTTAGATTATATGTATATATTTGTCCCTCTTTTTACTTATTTGAAAGGATTATATTACTTAGATTATATGTATATATTTGTCCCTTTTCGTTAAATTTAACGGAGAGATTTTTAAATTTGATTTTGATACAAAGTATCCTAATATTCTATATTCGATTTACTCAATTGTCAATATTGATTTGATTGTGCAGGGTTGTTTTCAAAAATATGCTAATGATGAGTTTGAACCATATGCTCAACCAAACACGATGAGATATTAAACAATGCTCGTGGAATTGGATAGCATGTAGAGAGAATTGAAGAAATCACGTCGAGCATAACGACGTTAATCAATTGCGCTATTGGGAGGCAACCCAAAGAGTTTGATTTATTTAGATGTTTTGCTTATATATATATATATAATAAAATATAAAAAAAGGGTGGGTGAGAAAGGGGGTTAAAATTCGAAAATGATGCAAGAGACTGTCAAGTTAGGCGTGATCACGTCTAACTTGAAAGAGCTTCCAGCAAATTTTTGAGTTTTTTCTACAGAGACTATGTTGAGTTAGGCGTGATCACGCCTAACTTGAAAGAGTTTGCAGCATTGTATCCTCCTTTGTTTTGCAGAGACTACGTTGAGTTAGGCGTGACCACGCCTAACTCAATGGAGTTTCCAGCAATTTTTGTCTGCAACCCCCCTTCTATCCATTTTCTTTTAGTTTTTATTAAAAAAAAAACGAAAAAATCAGAAAATCAAAAAAGGGAGAGTCTAAAAGCACCCCATAAATTTCTAAGGGCACCCCAACATTTTATAATTAAATTTAATTAAATGTGAGAAGACTAAAATACCCTCAATGCAAATATTTTATTTAAAAAAAAAAAATTCTCCCTCCACTCTCTTCTCCATTCTCGATTTTCATCTCAAGAGTGTATCAAATTGCATCCCTCATTTTGTTAGATTCAAGTGCAATGGCTGATGAAGATTCAAACCCATCAAACAATGTAAGATTTCGCTCAAATGTACATCGTTTTTAAGAAGTTTATGTTTCATTTCATGATTTTCACGAAAATCGAAAAAATCGCGCAGAACTAACCCGTTCGGCTAGCACAGACCGAACGCTACTGTATGCGTTCGGTCAGGCCAACCGAACAAAGAACTTATCAGCCGATTGATTCAGCCGACACTTTTAAGCCATGTTCGGTCCAGATGACCGAACAGTATGCCACTTGTTCGGTTGTCTTGGCCGAACAGTTTCATTTTCTGACGTTAATCTTATACCACTGAAATAAGCTTCATATATGCAGATGTATGAACAAGAACTGACAGATTCGGATGATTTCGAGGCTCCCTATATGCAGATTGATTTCACTGATGATTTTACCACTGACGAAGTATTTGAGTCTCGTACTTTGATGATGAACTAGATTAATACCGTAGCATACCAACATAATATGATAGTATTGGTTGTACGGTCGGATAGTGGGAGTAGTGGTCGTCGACCTCGAGTTATGTTGGGTTGTGAACGAGGTGGTGTATATCGTCCGCGTAATAAGACGAAACATCTTCTAAATTCAATTGATGATGGGAAGAGTGTTTTAAAAAAAGCTCTAGAACTACAGCCACAAAGAAATGTGAGTGTCCATTTCTTCTAAAAGCTATTCAATTGAACGAGTTGGGACAATGGTCGTTCTCGGTTGTCTCTGGTGTTCATAACCATCGAATGGGCCGGAATTTGGTGGGGCATTCATATGCCGGTCGACTAACACCGGTTGAAAGTCGATTTGTAGCAGACTTGTCTAAGAATAAGTGTAAAGCCAAGGATGTTCTAAGTACTTTGAAGGACACATTTGTGCAGAATGCATCCACTCTGAAGACTATTTACAATGCTCGTCACAAGCACAGATTATTGGAGCATGGAGGTCGGTCTCAAATGCAATATTTATTGGAGAAACTGGAGCAACACAAATATTATTACCTTGTCAACAGATGTGAGACAACAAGTAGGGTGAAAAATCTCTTTTATGCCCATCCAACTAGTGTGGACCTGTTGCGTGCCTTTCCAGATGTGTTGCTCATGGACTGTACATACAAGACTAATCGATACAAGATGTCACTATTGGAAGTTGTTGGCATCACATCTACGAATATCACATTTTCTGTGGCATGCATTTATTTGGAGGCCGAGCGCGAGGAGAACTATAGATGGGCGCTCGGTACTTTGAAAGGATTGATGGACGAATCATTCTTACCACGGGTCATTGTCACTGATCGGGAGATTGCTCTGATGAATGCTATTGAAGTTGTGTTCTCAAACGCAAAACATTTGTTATGCCGATGGCACATTAGTAAAAACATTTTGACTAAGTGCAGGAAGGAATTTCATTCGAAGGCGAAGTGGGATTCATTTAATTACTCATTCAATACGTTGGTTCTTGCGGAAAATGAAGTGCATTTCAATGAGTTCGTTTCAAGATTGAAGGCCGATTTCGTCGATACTCCAAATGTCGTGGATTACGTCATCTCGAATTGGCTAGATCCTTATAAGGAGAGATTTGTAGCATGTTGGACAAATAATGTAAAGCATTATGACAACACTACAAGTAGCCGGTACGTATATTTCTTGTATCTTATTCATATTTTTCGCGATCGATCAGTATAGTGCTATATTTTGACAATACGATGTGGTATGTTCACACAGGGCGGAGAGTGCTCATTCGAGGTTGAAGAAACAACTTGGTACCAGCCAGTCTAATTTTGAAGCCTCTTGGGAGAAGATACACGGGTTGTTGATCACATCTCACACCACTATCAAGGCTTCATTTGAGCAGAGTTAACACAGAGTGCATCATAAATATAAGTCTCCTATTTTCAAGATCATTCGTGGGTTGGTGTCACATGCAGCCATACATAAGATTTTTGAGGAGATTGAGGGGGTCAACCCGGCCGGGAGTGATTCGTTGTTGTGTGGTTGTGTATTGAGAAAGACATGTGGTCTTTCTTGTGCTCATGAGCTTGCAGAATTGATACGTATTGGTGAAGCAATCCCTCTTGACAGTATTGACAGATTCTGGAGGAAATTAGATTGTGAACCATGTAAGACGGACGTAAGTGTTGCTGCAGATTTAGGGAGTCGGTGGACAGAGTCAGTCGATGATGTGAATGGGTTATTTGCGTCGGCCAATGAGTCACAAAGGTTGTTGCTACTGAAAAGACTTAGGGAGATAACGAACGTCTCGACATCCTCATTGCTTGAACCTGAGGTTCATACACGGGTTCGTGGATGCCCAAGCAAGGCTAAGAACCGTGCAGAAAAGTCTACCAAGCGTGAGAAAAGTTCTTTCGAATATGTTGAGTCTTTCAAGGATAGTAATTCCAGTAATTCTCAGAACATATTTGTTAGCGATCCCTTAACTTGTGCACCAGTGTTTTCGGCAAAGAAGAGGCCACCGAAACAACCAATTCTACGTCGATCTGTGCGAACATCCTCGGAGATTCCATTCTTACAAGTGCTATCCAATCGTGTACGTCCTTACGTATTTAGTACGAAAAATATGAAGGGCGACGGACATTACGGTTTTCGGTGTCTAGCTGACGCACTTGGTTTGGGTGAGGATTCATGGCCGCAAATCCGAAACGATCTAATCGGAGAGTTGGTATACAACCGGGATTTGTACACTGCTTTATGGTTTAACTGTACGCACACGGTGGACGAGATTTTGACATTGTTAAGTTGTTTCAAGGATGAGGTATATGACACTCGTTTTTTGTTCTCATTCCCTGAGTGCTATTACCTTGTGGCTTCCGCCTATAATATGGCCATAGTTCACATTTCTCCCCAAATCAGTGTTCTATTTCTTCCTCTCAGAACACAAATGCCGATCAATCCGGGATGCATGTGTATGGCACTTGTCGGTGATAATCACTTTATTCCCATGCTGGACTGGCTAGCCTACCCCTGACCTCATCGGCTAAAACGTGACTGCTCCACATCCGAAAGTAAGAACTCATAACATCCCAAACAAGCTTGTACTGTGCACCCGTGCTATCTCGTCGAACTGATAGTGGCACCAACGGATCCTCGGGAATCGTCTGAACATGTCCAAACTGCCTCAGGACATGGTCAGAATGATAGGGTTCGACAACATCGAAAGCTCGGATGCATCCGTGGTAGAATGTAACCTCATGTCGTAGGAATACATCCCTCATACTCGCGAACGGAGTCCAAACAACCTACAAAAATTATCATGGACAATCATTATAGGTTGAACTTTTCTTCTATATATATATATATATTAACAAGATGCTCGCAAAACCTAAAACTTACAGAGTTCATAGCACAGGCATCTAGCATCTCCCTCCAAGCTATTAAACGATCGATTGAACCCCCGGGAGAAGCTTGTTGGGCCCATCGCAACGCTAAAGGTTCACCCAAGTTGTAGTTGACATTATGTGTCGGCCGCGTAATAGGAAAATACTCGTAAATCCATGCCTGGAAAAAAAATGATGCTCAATCATATAAAATGTCCATATAGTTTGAGAAAAATAAAATAAAGAAATAGAATTTACCTCCAACAATGTCATGTAGCCACCCATCTGCTTCACTCCAAATCGAGATGCGAGCCCTAACTGTCGGTACAAGTACGCTAGTGCAGCGGCTCCCCAAGCGTACTTGTGTACTCGGGTAACATTCTCCAATAGTCGGAGAATGTTTGTACCCACTCTGGTGCCGCTCTTATCGGTAAAAATTGTGCAGCCTAGCACAAACCATAGGTATGCCCTTGCCGAACAAAGTCTCTTCTCTTCATCAAGAGAAGTGGCATCACCACTAAATCTCGATCGTATCCACTCTAACCTCACAGAACTGCCTCTTTGGCCCCTTACAGCCTCACGTGCCTCATCAGATCCCACTCCTAACAACCGTTGAAGCATCACCGTTGGTGCTTCATCACGTTCTTCCCGCTGGACAATAGATTTTCCAGTAATAGGAAGCCCGATAATGTAGAGAACGTCGTCCAGGGTTATTGTCATCTCACCAAACGGCATGTGAAAGCTGTTGGTCTCCGGATGCCAACGCTCAACAAAAGCACATATCAGGTTCTTGTTAGGGCTCTTATACGATATGGATCGTAAATCGGCAATTTTTGAACGGCGGAGCAACCTCAACCACTGATCCAAATCACCCTCAAACTTCCAAGAATCTGTCTTCGTTGTATGACATAGACACCTAAGAATATCTCTCTCATTGCCGAACCATATCCTCGATGCAACATGTGTCTTAAAACTGGGTAGAAGGCAGTGGTCGGTCGGGCCTCCGGGAAAAGGACCTGTAAGTACCTCGGACTCCTCTTCTTGTTGCTCGTCTGCTTGTTGCTCCTCTTCTTCTTGCTCTTCATAATCACGAGCGGCCTCTTCAACATAATCAGGATATTCGGCCTCGGGAATTTCTTCTTCATCTTCATTATCACGAGCGACCTCTTGCTCGTGAAAATCAAGATATTCGGCCTCGGGAATTTCTTTTTGCTCTTTATTATCACGAGCGACCTCTTGCTCGTGATAATCAAGATGTTCGGCCTCGGGAATTGCAGTCGTGACTGGGATTTCCAGAATATCGGCAACCACTTCTGGCTCTATTTCAAATTCCACATTCAGGTTAGGTTCTTGCATGCCCGAACCTTCACCACGCTCCAATTCCCTATGCTTCTGTTCTAAAGCGGTTGGTCTATTCTTCCTAAACTACGTCTTACCTGTAATACAAATAAAAAAAATTGAGTCAATGGAACACAAAAATTAATGAATTGGAAAAAAAAAAAGTTCAGACTGTTCGGCAGAGATAACCGAACGTGCGAGACACTGTTCGACCAGGCCAGTCGAATGCATGCGAACCTGTTCGGTCAGGCTGGCCGAACGTGAGAGCTCCTGCTCGGCCGAGGGGACCGACTGTCTGCCTATTTGTTCGGTCAGATTGGCCGAACAGAACCAAAAATTTCGGCCAACCAGTGTCGAACAGTTTTACGATTTTCCAGTTTTCAAACCTTCATTTTTTTTTCAGAAATTCGATCGAAAACATAATTTTTACACACAATTTCATCAAATTGAATTACTAATTCACTAACCCATAACAAACCCGACAACATAAGGTAAAGAAATTTCTACAAAAACAAAGTAATCAATTGCAAATCGAATGAAATTATTGAAAATTAACTTACCCGATAAATTTAGCTTTCCAAATATCTGTTTGAAGTGATGTTCCATTGTTGAAGACGTTCGGATGAATCAACCGAACAATATTGAAGATGGTGGAGGTTTGAAAATGGTGAAGAACCGAACGGGGGCTTGGCCGAACAAAGTGCTGTATTGGCCGAAGAAGATGGGAAATATGATGAGGAACTCCCTTTTGTTTTTTTTTTTTAGTTTGATAAGGGTAGTGTGGGAAATAAATGGGGTGCCCTTAGAAATGTTTTTAAATGGTATTTTCTTTGTTGGGGTGCTCTTAGAAAATGGGGTGCCCTTAGAAATCAATGGGGTGCTCTTAGTCCATCCCATCAAAAAATTGCAACCCTAGCACTATTCTTTCTCTCTCCTCACACACTTCTCTCTCTCTGCAGATTCACCCATCCCACCACCGTCTTCTTCATCCTTCCTCACCTCTCCTCCATCATCTTCTTCTCCGACAACCACCGTCGCTGCTACAGTTCCGGCGACATCATCACTACACCACCAAGATCGAGCACCATCTCCATCACTCATCTCCTCCGGCGAGCCACTTCCAGTCAATCACCATCTTCTTCGCTCCAATCCGCTGCTCGATCGCCACCACTATCTCTCCTCACCATCGCCGACGAGCACACTCCACCAAATCCGACAAAGCAGTGAACTAACCATCTCTCATCACCATTACCGTCGTTGCTCTGTTCCGACCACCTCCTATCTCCGACGAGAGTCACGCCTTCATCATCTTCTTCAACCCCGTTCAGCCGCCGCTGCTATTCATCAGCACCACCAATCACCTCCATAAACCTTTTGCTCTCCGGCTCTACTGTTGCACCTATTTTTCCATCACCACAATCAATTATCCCCCCTTCTCTCCAAATCCAACCAAGTCACAAACACTACAATTCCAAATCCCAATTCAATCACAAATACTAAGCTATACCATACCACACCCAATTTGCTCAATCACAATCCCTGTTCCATGTTCACACACTATCCCACTCCCACTCCCTGTCCTGGATGTATGTCTATTGCAAAAACAGATATGTGTTGCATAGCTTTGTGGCTAAGTGATTCATTTGCTCATTTCGAAGTAGGATTTTATTTTTGTTAGTTTGTCTAGAGTAGGATTTTATTTTTATTGGTCTGACAAACCAATTACTTAGATTATATGTATATATTTGTCTACAATTTAAACAAATTGATATTGTTGAGCAATTGGTTATTACATTATTTCAAAGAGTTTGGGTTCAAGTTCTAACAATAGTGAACATGATGCTATTTTTATAACGAAAAATATCGTTATAAAAGTATAATTTTTACGACGTCGAATATCATCACCAATTATTATTAGAATCATCACCAAATAATATTGCGACGAAATAATTTTGTTAGTAATATGTTCAAATAATTAATGACAAAAAATAGCATCGTTATAAAAGTATATTTTTTACGACATCGAATACCGTCACCAATTATTATTAGAATCGTCACCAAATAATATTGCGACAAAATAATTTTGTTAGTAATAAGTTCAAATAATTAATGACAAAAAATAGCATTATGATAAAAATATATTTTTTATGATGTCGAATATTGTCACCAATTATTATTAAAATTGTCATCAATTATTGTCGTGACAAAAGAATTTTGTCACTAATTAATTCAAATAATTAATGACAAAAAATAGCACCGTCACAAAATTTTTTTTACGACATCGAATATCGTCACCAATTATAATTAAAATCGTAACCAATTATTATTGTGACGAAATAATTTTGTCAATAATTATTTAGAATAATTAATGACGAAAAATAGCATCGTCATGAAAATATATATTTTATGACATCGAATTTCGTCACCAATTATTATAAAAATCGTCACCTATTATTATTGTGACGACATAATTTATGTCTTCATGAAATTTACAAATTAGTGACGAATAAAATTATCAATGGTGAATTTCTAGTATTTTAATGACGAAAATAACATTTGTCGCCTTTAAGTAACAAATTGTGACGATTTTTTTGTCGTCACAAAAATATTAGTCATAAAATGTGTGATTTCTTGTAGTGTCTATTTGTTCTAGTCTAGGACTATATATATAATAGGAAAAATTGCAAATTTAATACACTATCATATTGTCATTCATGAATGAAGGACACTAACTTTTCGGGCTCTAACATTTAAACATTAATATTTCAATTTGGGCGAAGCAGATGGCTGGAGTTTTCTCTAAATGGATGTGAAGGGAATGCACTTTTGGCAAAACAAGGGCATTTCAAAGGGCAATTCAAAAGGAACTTCAAAGGAAAGAAAAATCAAGACAACTCAAACTTGCAAAAAGTAGAGTCATCTGGTAATTCTGGCAAGAAGGTCATCAGATGTCATCGATGCCATTGACTCGGTCATATCAAGAGATTTTGTGGAGCAAAATTAAATGAGGTAACATGACAGGAAATGAAAAAGATAAAGTTGAAGAAGATTGGGCAAACACTCTTTGGCAGAAACAAGGGTTGTAGATGCCATGGCTTCCATCAATTTTGACAATGATTGGATTGTGGATTCGGGATGTGGACATCACCTTACTAGAGATAAATCAAAGTTCTCTGCCCTTAAAGAATATAATGATCGTGATGCTATTGTTACAGTAGACAATATCGTTCATCACGTGGAAAATGAAGGCATGGTGGTCATTCCACAATTCGAGGGGTGTTTTAGGTACAGACTTAAACAGAACCATATTCAAAACATACATAGCAGTTTGCAGTGCATATCCCCAAAAAGAAGCACTAAGAGTAGAAAAGCTCAGCATGGATCTAACCATGTCTAACAAGGTCCTGTTTCTCCTCTCCGTGACACCATTTTGTTGTGGAGTACTTGGTGCGCTCAACTGAGATAAAATCTCATTCTCTGTTACGTATGCTCTAAAGTCACTAGATAGATATTCTCCACCTCTAGGCGATCGAAGTATTTTTATGTTCTTATCTAATTATTTTTCTATTTTCAGTTTGAATTCCTTGAATTTTTCAAGTGTCTCAAACTTGCTGGTCATTAGGTAAACATAACCGTATCTTGAGTAGTCATCAATGTGCGTGATGAAATACTCATATCCACCTCTAGCTTGGACTTTAAATGGACCACATACATCAGAGTGTACTAATTCCAAAACTTCTTTGGCTCTTAGTCCTTTGAACTTAAAAGACCTCTTAGTCATTTTACCCTCCAAACAGGATTCACATATAGGCAAAGGTTCCACCTTTAAATCAATCAAAAGGCATCCTTCACTAACCTTTGAATCCTATTAAGGTTCATATGACCAAATCTTAGGTGCCATAAGTAAGTCTCATTAATTGGAGATAACTTTATGCATTTTGTGGTGTGGTATAATAAATTGTCGGTTGGTTTTAAGATATACAAATTGTTATCCAAATGTCCCTTACACACAATAGCTTTATTAAAAGAAATATCAATTGTCACAGAAGAAAAATGAACATGATATCCTTGTTTGAATAACAAAGCAACATAAATCAAATTTCTAGTAATGTCTGGGACATAAAAATAATTACTTAAAACCAAATATTTCTTATTTGAAAAATAAAGATAAACATCTCCGACAACTTTTGCAGACACTACAGTTGCTGTGCCAACCCTTAAGCTATGATCCCCTTCATTAAGCTCCTTGGTTACTTGGAACCTCTGCAAAGTATTGCAAACATGGTTAGTGGCTCCAGAATCTACTATCCAAGTATCTGTAGAATCAACCACTAAACATGACTCAATAAAAGATAACTCACCCTTTTCTTAATTCTTAGCTAGGAAAAATTGGGCAATTTCTCTTCCAATGACCCTTTTCCCCGCATTCAAAACATTTTCCTTTTGGTTTCCCTTCAGATTTCTCTTGGGTCTTAGTTTTCTTTGCTTGTTATTGTGGAGCCTTCTTGTTGGACTTCTTTCTTTTTCCATCCTTACCTTTCGGTTTGGATGAGGATAGTCCAGCAGAAGAAACAGTGTAAGCATCACCACTTTGGACCTTAAGAATACTCTCAGTGTTTTAGAGCTCTTTCACCAGTTCGGTCAAGAACATGTTAAGCTTATTCATGTTATAGTTAACTTTGAACCGTGAGAACATTTCAAGGAGTCTCTAAAGCTATGTCAACTTGAGTCTCCGCACTGATCTCAACCCCTAAAACCTCAGCCACGTTGAATTGACCAATCAACGTAAGCATATGGTCTCTCACAGGCATCCTAGGTTTCATACGTAGGTTCATAATGTTCCTAATGGCACGTGCTTGACGTCCTTGATGCGCAAACATTTCTTGAATGCTTTCCATTATTTCAGTGGATGTCTTTATAAACTGATATTTTTGTTGCAACACTTTTGAGATTGAACCCAAAATATAGCAATGAGTCATATCATCAGCATGAATAGGGATGTAAATGAGCCGAACCAAGCCGAATATCACTGAGCACAAGTTCGGCTCGTTTGTTTTTATTCAGGCTCGAGTTCATTACGAACTTTAAAAATGGAGTTCGAGCTTGGCTCGACATCAAAATTTTGAGTTCGATATTTGTTTGAGTTCGGCTCGAATAAAGTTTGATAACAAGTTCAACTAACTCAGCTCGAGTTCGGCTCGATAAAAATTCATCAAAAGTTCGAAATGGGCTCGAATACAAGCTCGTTTATTCGAAGTTGAGTTCGGCTCGACAAAAGTTCATTGGAAGTTCGAATTGAGCTTGAATATATAGGCTTCAAGCTTGAGTTCGGCTCAAAAAAATTAGAGTTCGAGCTCGAGTTTGAGACAAACCAAAATCAAAGAAAATCACTACTCATGAGACTTATGCAGGAAAAACAACAACGCACAAGTTATATAAATTTGACCATCTGATACACAAATTACTCATCAGAATCATACCCAAATCTCTCAATAGAAGCAAAATCAGATAATAAAGGTCCTAAATCATATAAAATTGCATTCGCCTAAATTGCATAAGATCTTTTCAGTAAAATTTGAAATCATTAAATTAGGTCATTGAATCGTCAATTGACAAGACTGTTCTGTGTGTGAGAGAGAGGGAGAGAGAGAGGTATTAGCGGCAAACCTGCGGCGGCGGCGATGAGCTCCAATTGATTTCGAACGAGGAGGAGTTGTAATCGCGTTCCAGGTTCTACTTCTCTTTGTCCTTATCCTCTATTACAACCCTCAGTCTTCTCGGTGTTTCCACAGGGGTAGAACTGTCAAATTTTATCTTTTATTTTTTTGTTATATTAATTGATGTAAATTTCTAAAAATATTACTTTTGTGTAATAAATATATATGATATATAATAATCTAACTTTGCTGACAAATATTTTCAATGATATATATGGCAAGAAATATTATTGATATGTATATAATAAAAAAAAAGTATATGTATCAATTAAATATCGTGTCTTTTGAACTATTTTTTTCGAATACACATATAAGTTCATTATGGTTTGTTTTTCAAATCAATTAGTTATTCAATAATTAATTGAGTAATATGATATCAAATAATTATTTATGTTACAACTAATTTTGAATTAAAACTATATAAACTAATGAATTTGTTTAAAATCTAAAATATCTAAATTGTAGAAATTTTGACTTAAAAACAATATTTGCAAAACGTAATACTAATTTACAAGCTATCTTTTTCAAAATCAATATTATTGATCATAATATAATAATTATATAAATAATATATATATATACACATATAAATGTAGAGTATATCATATATACTTATTTGAGTTTGCAAATATATGAATAATTAAATGAATAAACTATATGAAATTATTGCAATACACGTTCACATTAAATTTTTTCTAATTATATTTCATATAAATACATGATATTTTGGTATATACATACTTTATTCTTATATAAAGATTTTGAATTTTGATACATATGTAGATCCGCACATGTTTATGGTTTGATATCTTTCTATCACATATCATTAATGTATTTTTGGTAATTAGAAAATTAAGTCTCATCTATTTTCAAAGTTTAAGCATGTTGAATTCGATCTAGAAAATGTATGAATTTTCTATATATTTTTTCATATTCAAAATTAAATATTATTTGTTAATGGTTTTTTTTTTATTATTGATTGTTTTTAGATGGTAGAATATGGTGATGAGGTTTCCACTCTCGAAAAGCCACTTTTGAAGTATGGTGATAATGATTATATCACAATTACAACACTTTTTGTATTGACTCTTTTTTACTTATTTTTACACCTTTTTAAATTAAACTACAGAATTTAAGATAATCGATCTATATTTTTGTTCAAAAAAATTTTGTAAATTGAGAAATTCTGACTTTAAGACAACTAGAAAAAAATTATATAGTTTTTTTAATGGTATGTTGAAATTAGATTTTTTTTTTTGGACTGTATAAATTTTTTATACTCATTATGAATATATTATTAAGCGTATATTTGTATACTTATTTTCAAGACCAAAATACTAAATTATTATGTTGATCATGGGATTATACTTGAAACATCAATATAATTGTACTTGAAACATTATATCTTTTATATTAAGATAATATATAATTGGTAAATTGTATCATTAATATCAAAATTTCAAAAATTTTCAGATGACATAGCAAACAATATATTAGAAATAAGTAAATTAGATTGAATTTAATTATTAATATGTTTATATTTTAAAATATAATAGATAAAATAAAAGTTTAACAGGTAAATAAACAAGAGCACAAATTGGTTTGGTGGTAGTATAACTTATTTATATTGTCACGCCCCGTTTTCTTTCACTTAAAATATCAGAGTTTTCACACGGGCGTGAAGATAGAAAATAGAGAGGGACACATATCATAACAGAAAGAAGGAGATTAAAGACGACAGAAGAAAAAGGTAAGGGATGATATGGATCATTCTCATATCAACAGTCGGTCTCACTACCGATAATATTCGGTCTCAATACCGATATATACAACAAAAAACAGCAGCGGAATAAACCATCAGGATCTCACGTTCACAGTACACTCAAGAATAATTACAAAACGTGAATAAACTTAAAATATCATTTGCAAATGTTTGTGTAATCTCAACCCTAATATAGAAGCCCAGAGATGACACTATCTCTCTCCACCTAGGGTTCGACATGCTCATTAGCTCCTGTAGTGTGAGTACAGATTAAGGGGTGAGTGCATTGAATACACTCATGGGAATAACATCTGCATCTTATGACACACGACAAATACCCAAAAGGAAATAAAACGACTACCAGCACGTTGCCACAACACGTAAAATGCATAACAGATATTAGAAATGGTGAGGGATGGGTACGGGATCTGCCCGCCACCCAATTAAACGGTCTCAATACCGCTGGTGTGCTTCATGAGGACCACCAAACCTCAATAGAGTAGTAGAAGGGAGAGAGATGATTTTTTACAGTCCCGTAGGACTCTCCAAACATGCAATGTGAACCGAAGTTCTTTCACAGTATATAGTATGGCACAGCACGTATATTCACAACATTTAGTATTCCTCACTCATGCTTTATAATAGGGAAAACTGTAAACACATTAAGATTTAGAAGTTACCCCCACCTTGTTCGGTGGTTACCACGTGAGTAGCTAGGTCCGATGGTCTGATAACTCAGAGCTCGAGTAGCGGATACCAAAAGTCAGATAACCCAATGCTCAATCCAACAAGTAGCCTACATAAGTTATAACGTATTTTAGATCCTTAATAACGTATAATTAAAGCTGTAAAAGACTCCTGCGGAGAAATAATCGTTAAATACGCGATAGATCTAGAGCTCTAAAGATCAGAGTTGAAGAGACGAGAATGGATAATCAATCCATGTAGCTGAGACGGTAGAGAATGAAATTTGGGTCACGACGGAAAAAGAATGAGCTCGATCGGAGTTAAAACAAGCTCAAACGGAGCATTTTAGCTTTAGGGGTATTTTGGTAATTTTGATCGAAAGGTGAGGAAGAGGGAACGAGTAGGGTCGCTACGGAAGAAGAATGAGCTCAATCGGAGTTGAAACGAGCTCAAACGAAGCGTTTTAAGATTGATGGGCGTTTTCGTAATTTTGGTCAAGGGGTTGACTTTGACCGGGCCCACGACCCTCGGTTAACGACATCTCGTCGGCGACGACTCGATGTCGACGTACGGCGGAGAAAACGGGATTCAGATCGAAAACACGGCATCGCGGGCAACGTGGCACGCACGTACCCGGCACCGGGTGGAAAAACCCGACGGTTGGCTCATTTCTCGGCAGCTGCCGAGTTTTCTCGGCAGCAGGCATACCCGGCTCGGCAGGTGGCCGAGTCTTCTCGGCAGGCGTGGCGTGGATCTCGGCGGCTGCCGAGTTTTCTCGGCAGCTCGGCGGCATGACTCGACAGCTCTCGGCGCTTCACCCGGCGTGGCCGAGATTTCTCGGCAGGTCTCCTACCCGGCGCGCGCGCGTTGCGCCCAGCTCTCCCGGCGCCGGCCTACTCGCCGGCCACTCTTCCCGGCACCACCCAGCGCGGTGACGCCGCCCTCCACCGCCGCCACCAAGTTCGCCGGATACTTCGCATCGCCGGCTACCACCTACGGTCACCCCTCGCCGGATTCCGGCGGTGAACAGTACCTAAAACTTTGCCGGAAAATCCTTCGTTATCACATTCGCAACATCGAGGCTAGGGTTTAGGGTTTTGGAGACGGTTTTTCGCCATTTCCCGGCGAACGAGAAATTGGAATTGAAATCCGAAACCTATCCTAGACTCGTCTCGACGAGACGAACGTCGTGTGTGAAAATCGGCCGAAACCGACAACTTCCAATTTTTCCGGCCACCACCGGCGGCGCCGCCGCCGCGCCGGCGGTGGAGCTCTGGCGACTTTTTCGGCCACGGTGGCGGCGCCGGCGCCGGCGCCGGTGGTGGCGCGCTGGAGACCGAAAAACGGGAAGAAAAGAGAGGAGAGAGAAACTTACTCGTTTTCGTCGCTTTTCGTTTTCGTTGGCCGAATGAATATTTTGAACTGACTTAACCCCTATTTATAGATTTTCAAAGTTACTATTTACCAAGTAAATTTTAATTACTATTCATTAAAATATTATTTTTCCGTTTTACCGTTCATCCGGATTTTACCCTCTCATTTTACCTTAACCTTCGTATTCGGCTCTTTTCTTCACCATTTGAGCTACGGGTCTCCGATTGACCCCTAGTTTGTTTCTATTTTCTCGTTTTTTCTGTTGTGCATCTCATAGTATAAAAATATTCTATGCTCCATATCTTAAAATTTTATCGATCTAAGTCGTGCCTTAAACATATTTCTGAAACGCACATAGACAATTAATAATTAATGCACATAAAATATTTAAATTATGGGTTTAATTATTTAATTAATCAATTATGCTTCGTTTTTGGTCTGGGGTACTACATATATGATGGGGGGTTTTGTGTTTGACTCATATTCATAACGTTTTGGATTGGTTAGAGATTTTTTTTTGATTACTAATTATTAATTAATTGTATTTATCTAAATTTCAAAAACTTATAAAATTCATAATCATATTTAAATAAAATATATAAACGAACAGGCTCACGAACTATAAACGAACTCATTTAACGAACATGTTCACGAATCTGTTAAATGAACATGTTCGTGAACTATCGAGTCGAATATGTTTAGGCTCGAGTTTGGCTCGATAAGTTATCGACCTCGAAACTCGGGCTCAAGTTCGGCTCTTTAAACTTAACGAACGATCTCGAACAAATATTTATTCAACCAAGCCACAAATAGTTCGCGAACGGCTTGGTTTGTTTACATCCCTAAGCATGAATCCATTTAACATAACCTGCCTTTGTGTGTCACGACCACACTTACTCAACCGCACATAGACCGAATTTTAAATATAACCTAATCTAAAAACCTGCTATTTTTTTTCTCTTTTCTCCAACATAATATTTTCATATAAATGAAGCTTCAACAAGCAGAAATCCATAAACAAGCTTCATGTTAATCCATTAGTATGCATTGTGTTATATACTCCCTCCGTCCCGCAACACTCTGCACACTATCAGTGTAATTTATAAGGAAAGTGTGCAGAGTGTTGCGGGACGGAGGGAGTAATACATAACATATTCAAAAGGGACTTAATATCCAAAGACAAAAACAACATAAATCACAATTATGTCCAATAGGTCGTCATCTATGTACACAAGTGCTCAAAACCCTGTAAGAGCTCTACAGCTTGCCCGGTACGTCCATAACGTTACACATTATCATGGTTACCTACAAAGTATAAATTACGTGAGATAAATCTCAGTAAGTAGAAATTATGCATGATAGTATGATTCTTTATAACTCATTCCCCTGAATCCACTTCTCGAATCGTCTATTTCATTTCTATTCTCCCACTCAAACACTCAACTAGTTCATTTCTAAAATATTTTGTGCACACAGCACCCACCTCGTGCACACAACACCAACCTTGCGCACACAACGCCAATTTTGTGCACACAACACCAACCTTGTGCACACAACACCAATTTCATGCACACAGCACCACGTGACCAATATAAATATGACCCAAAAGTACAGTTTCATCCCCTTGTTGTCAAAACACATCATTTGATAGGACTCACAACTTCATTCCACAATAATCATTCAACTATCAAATTCATTTCATAAAAATCATTGAACTCACAGGTTCATTTATTTGATTATAGCCACTGAACAACAAATCAAATCTCGTAAAACATGTAGTATACATGTATCATCAATTAACACAAATAATTCACAACATACTATTTATACTTTGTAGTTATAATAAATTTCTACTTACTTGAATTTCTGAGGTTTGATTACTTAGGGCATGCTTGGTATGCAACTTTCCATACCAAGCAATGGAAAGGGAATGGAAAATGAGTGTTTGATACACATCTTTGATTCATTTACTAAGGAATCAAAGGCGTGAAAGTCATTCCTTAGGATGACTCCTTAGGTTTTCCTAAGGAATGACTTTCATTCCACAACTTTATTTTCTAAAACAACAACAACAACAACAACAACAACAATAATAATAATAATAATACTAATAATAATACAAATAATAATAATACTAATACTAATAATAATAATAATACTAATAATAATAATACTAATACTAATAATACCAATAATAATAATAATACTAATAATAATAATAATAATAATAATAAGAATAATAAAAAAAATGTTGATTCAATTCCTAAAGAATTTTGGTAAAACAAACAACACAAATTTAAAGAGAATATTCATTTCATTCCTCACTACTATCATTACCATTCATTTTCCCATTCCTCACTACTATCATTACTATTCATTTTCTCATTCCTTGAAACATACTAAGCGGCCCTTAAACTTTCTTGGTATAAAATTCGATTGTTCTTATTTGATCAAGAACCAGGGGACTGACGCAAATAAATTTCTTTTATTTTTCTAACCAGTCGAGGCTGGAAAGGATGTATTCTCTGTTATCCTAAATGATGTAAACTATATATATATATATAATTATCCTTAGTCACCGCCTCTTCAATAGCTTCCACAATAAGTTTTTCCCTTTTTTTTCATATTGTTATATTGTTGGTATTAGTATTATAATATAATATGCTAAGTTCAATTGCTGCCAAACTTTCAGCATCACTTATATATTATAATAATATTAAAAAAACTTATTATGCATATATATATAAATAACATTCACCGCTACATCTAATTATATGCACATATGGATTAATATATTCACATATATATCTATATTGTATGCGTATATATATATATATTTATATAAATTTTTGATTTATTTCTCTGTCATACTTCGTACTTAATATACTATATATCATTCATCAAATAAGTTACTTGATGCACTCAAACACCATTAGAGTCTCAATCACTTATAATAAGGTTTTCTCCTCACCAATCATGTAAGAGCATGTAAATAATTCAATATTTAAAGAAAATATAATCATGCAAGCTCACAAGTAACATATAAATAACACGAGATGCATATGATGTATGAAATATTTTGACCAATAAGTGGTGAGAAGTTCGGGTATCACAAGTGGACTCAGCAGTGGGAATAGCAGGGCAGGGTTTATCTAACACAAATTTGAACATCTCTGCTGTGAGAACAATCAAGAGATTGTGAATCAATTCAAAAGATTGTGAATCCATTCTATGTAATTCATTTGCATTTATCATAAACCTGCCTTTGCGCAGCAGCGAATCCATTCTATGTAATTCATTTGCAGACATTTTCTGAAATATAAATAAATGAAATTGATGAGCATGCATGGAACAGATGTAAGCAAAAAAAAAACAAAACAAGTAGACCCAAAACTACTTTATGTGATGGACCACCTAAAACCTCAAAATCATGACATACCTCTCTATAGGAGAAGTAAATGTTGATTTATGGTTAGGTTGGGACTCCCACTAAATCAAACATCTCACATCTCATATTATATTGACTTAGTATCACATAATTTTGGCCATCTACTACATTGATTGGATATTCTATAGGAAGTTCTCTCAATGTTTCGATTTAAGTGTATAACCCTCATTTTAATGAATTTTTAAATCTTTTAATCAAGTGTGAAATCTATGAGATAAACACACTTAATCAAATTAAAATTCATTTACCATTTTGATTAAAATTTATTTACCATTTATCGGGCCCAATCAAGTAACCGAAACAATGCAACCCTCCTTTAGGGAGACCAAATAAATTGGCACAAGGTATACATATATTCTTACTTATAGGCTAACAAGGGAGGCCTTCGACTTATAAAATGAGCCTTGACACACTTAATGTTTTGTTAAAATTGGATTTTAATAGATTAATATAAGTCCAACTATTTTAACTCTTAAAATAATTCAAATATCAATCATAAAATGCATGACAATTTAGAATCCTAGAGCGGTGTTCATGTGATTTCTACATGACATGTTATATGAATGACATTTAATTCAATTAAAGCATCTCATGCAAAAAAAAAATTAAAACAAGAACAAATTTTATTGTCCAAGACACAAAATTACAAATGATGAAAAAACTAATTGAGCCACATCTCGGCCCAATTCTTCAAAGTCCAGCAGTGCATAATAATCCAATCATTAATGGAAATAGGCCCAATTGGCCCAACTCATAAATGAAATAAATGGCCATCCTTAAATAGAAAAAAGGGCCCATATGACCCAATTCCCACCCACGGCAATGAATTGCTTCTGCCGAGGCTGCTCACGTCCTTCATTAAAATATATATATATATATATATATATATATATATATATATTAAATGAGCATGCAGCAGTAGCACCATAAATTTAATTCTGCTTTCCCCGTGGATAATTGCACGTCATGGAGGACACCGTCGATTTATCAAAACAAAAAAAATTATATATAAATTTATCTCGTATCCTATTTCGTATCTAATAAGGAGAAATTATGGAAACGTAATCCACTCCTTGTTTACAAACTCGAAAAAATGAAATACAATTTGTATCAAAATTAGGCCATAAATTGTTCATAAAATAAAACATTCATCTCATAACAATCATATCACATAAACTAACACCGCTCAAACTACATAAATTGCACACCTATAACCATCAAACATTTTTCGGTGTTCTCTCCATAACTCTTCTCTAATACTTTTTGTGTGTGGGTACCGTATAATATTGTGGACGGTTTATAGCGTAGAAACCTAGGAGTTTAAGAACTCCTTTTTTGCTCTCCAAACCTCATATTCCTGTGTGGGTACCGTATAAAATTGTGGACTGTTTATAGCGTAGAAACCTAGGAGTTTAAGAACTCCTTTCTTGCTCTCCAAATCTCATATTCCATATAGGATAGGAAAGGATCTAGATAAAATCATATCAAATATATTTATCTCATAAATATCTCTTAATTGATATATTTATCCCGATAGTCTAACTAACATAAATATACCGTAGTATATATTATATTCTTTATAATATATTAAGTTTAATTTAGAGCCATTGAAGGACCTAATCGGACCCAATTAAATTAAGCTCCAATAAATTAATTCTGACTTAATCAACTCTTGACTGGTCAAAATAACTCATTAATCTCGTTCAACTCTACTATAAGTACGAGATTGCACTCTTAATTAAATTGGATTTATTGAAGCATTAAATCAATAAATTATATCATCTGATTGATCGATCCAATATCTCGTTCTTGCAGATTCTAGAGCAAACTTTTGCATTCTCTATGTACTTCATTAATTGGTCTCTACAATTTTCATTGTTGTACCATAAGTATGTTAAATTGTATTTACGTTTTCAAGTAAGTCAATCAATACAAGTCTAGAGTGCAATATTCTCCAAAGCTTTATTCTATCCATCTTTCTTCTTTTGAGATAGATAAATTCTTTTGGTTATTCTTCACCTACAAGGTTGTTGATCTTGCACCAACATAAATTCAATTGTTCTGTTGTGGTATTTATTTTCACATGGTATCAGAGCCATAAGAGCTCTGCATATTTGTGTGTCAAGATCTCTTGGTGGAGAATTCAATCGGTACCTCGAGATGGATATGAGTGGTCGTGTGAGTGGTCTGAGTATGGAGTTGCTAAACCAGTCCAATTACAGATTATGGAGGACTTGTATGGAGTCTTATCTTGTTGGTGAAGATCTATGGGAGGTTGTGAGTGGAAAAAACACAGAAGCTCTTACTAACACACCGGAAAATGCAGATGCACTCAAGAAATGGAAGCAGCTTAATGCAAAAGTTGAGTTCACCTTGAAGAGTTTGATTTCTCCCAGCTTGTTCGATCATATAATGAGGTGTAAATCAGCCTATGATATTTGGCACACTCTCGACAGGTTATTCAACAAAAAAGATGAAGCTAGACTGCAAATTTTGGAGAACGAACTCGCAAATACAAATCAAGATAATCTGTCTATTGCCGAGTACTTTCTGAAAGTTAAGAATCTTTGCTCGGAAATCTCTCTTCTTAATCCAAACTGTGATGATAATGCATGCATATATATATCCTGGATATTGGAAATAAAGGAAAGAAAAACGGGATCAACAATTGGTTTTTGGCTAAGTATACTTGAAATCGCAAGTCACTTAAAAAGGCGTGTTTTCAAAACACGATTTCAATCTGTTAAAACGGTTATTGGCTAAGCTGTGTTCTTGAGTTTGTTTTTTGCAGGTTTGATCGAGCAGTTTTGCGGGCCGAAAATCTCAAGCCATACTCAACGGATTTACATGCGGTTTGAAGCTGTGGATTATATATAAAGCCTAGTTCATTTCATATTCAGATAGTTAGTTCTTTTGAGTGTTTTATAGAGAGCTTATCGCCTACAAAGTTACTGGCGCAGATCAGGGTTTAGTATTTGATATTTCATGTGTTGAACTCTGTAATTCTTCGATTGATTCATAGTGGATTGCTTCTCTCTCAGTGGATGTAGGGATTATCAACCCGAACCACTTAACTCCCGGTGTTCATTCTTTGTTTTGGTTTTCAGTCTTCATTTCTTGTTTTTTATCAGTTTCTTGGTTGAAGGTTACTATGTGGCTTTAGTTTTATTGCATTTCTTAATCTGAATCTGAGACAAACGAAGCAATTTCTGAGGCTCGCATATGGAGAAATATTATTTGAGAATTGAAGTCAGAATACACTTCTTATGTTATAACCTTCCTTGGAGGAATTTGATAATCTTTTATCATCACAAGAGTCTTTACCAAAGCAGATGGCTGGAGTTTCTCTAAATGGAGGTGAAGGGAATGCACTTTTGGCAAAACAAGGGCATTTCAAAGGGCAATTCAAAAGGAACTTCAAAGGAAAGAAAAATCAAGACAACTCAAACTTGCAAAAAGATGTAGAGTCATCTGATAATTCTGGCAAGAAGGTCATCAGATGTCATCGGTGCCACCGACTCGGTCATATCAAGAGATTTTGTCGAGCAAAATTAAATGAAGGTAACATGGCAGGAAATGAAAAAGATAAATGTCGAATCAACTTGATCAAGAACTCAGAACAATCACATGCAATATAGCATACAAAACTAAACCACACTCTTGATGTAGAAAGCAATACAAACAATGGAATCGAAGCAAGAATGAAAACAATAAACGACACCAATGAATTATAGTGGTTCGGCTTGAATATGCCTACATCCACTTTGAGATCATTCCACTAAATCAACAGCTCGAAGTAAGAGTTTACAAAGAATCACAAAACTGAAAACCCTAAACGCTCTATACACTTTTGCAGTAATTTCTCCCTCTATACAAAGCTCGAATGCTATTATGATCAACACAAGAACTGATATTCGCCTTTTATATAACACACAACAACAAACCACACTTGAATTGGTTGAGAACTGAGTGAGAAAACTGCCCCGCAACCTCACCTGCCAAAACAAAAATAAGAAAACAAGAAATAGCAAGAAAAGAAATAACTGCTTTTTACCAGATTGAAATCGTGCTTCTAAAATACGTTTTTATAAGTTGCACTTGTTTTTCCTTATACTTAGCCAATTTCCTGATATCCTTTCCCATACACATGGCTGTGTGCATGGCTGATGCATACATGCTATATATTCTTCACAAAACTCCACCTTATAGCATGTAGCATACTTAGATAATATCATCCACTCTTCAAGTTATATCTGTAGCTGATTTTCCCTTCAGGCCAATAAGTTCCATACACAGATTAAACTTAGCAACTGGTAATGCTTTGGTAAGAGCATCAGATGGATTTTCCTCACTTGCAACATTGCATACCTTGATTTCTTCCTTCTCAATGATGTCCCTTACATAGTAGAGCTTGACATCTATGTGCTTAATCCTTTCATGAAAACCTTGATGTTTAGATAAGTGTATAACACTGTTGTTATCACAATACACTGAAATACATTTTTGATTTATGCCAAATTCTGACATGATACCTTTCAACCATAATGCTTCTTTTATTGCTTCAGTTAAGACTATGAATTCTGACTCAGTGGTGGAAAGAGCTACCACGGATTGTTGTGTTGATTTCTAGCTTATTGCAGTACCAAATAATGTGAAAACATAGCCAGTCAAAGACTTCCTATTATCCAAGTTTGCTGCATAATATGCATCTACAAAGCCAACTATTGGTGTACTTGAATCTGTGGCTTTCTTAAATCTCAATCCCACATTCACAGATCCATTAATGTATCTTAGTATGTATTTCACTGCATTCCAATGTATTATCCCTGGATCAGACATATATCTGCTTACAAGACTCATAGCATGAGCCAGATCTGGTATGCAACACACCATAGTATACATTATGCTACCAACTGCACTAGAATAAGGAATCTTACTCATGTTGTACTCTTCTTCTCTTGACTTTGGACATTGAACCTTTGAAAGTTTCAAATGCTGCCCAATAGGAACTGATGTACTCTTGCTTTGATTCATTTGATACCTTATCAACACCTTCTTCAAATAAGTGCTGAGTTCAAGATTCACCCCATCCTCTAATCTGTTCCTTGAAATGTCCATTCCCAAGATTCTCTTGGCTTCCCCTAAATCCTTCATTTCAAACTCAGAATTTAGTAAACTTTTGATGTTGTTTAAGCTAGCAATTGAATCACTAGCTATTAACATATCATCAACATACAATAACAGGTAGATGAAAGATGAATTAGAATCATATCTATAATAAACACTACTATCATGTATGCTTTTTATGAATTTAATCCTCTTCATATACTCATCAAACCTGAGATACCATTGTCTTGGAGATTGCTTCAGTCCATAGAGAGATTTCTTGATTAGGCAAGCTTTCTTATCTTTGTTAGTAGCTAGCAAACCTTCTGGAAATTCCATATATATTTGCTCCTTTAATTTACCATGTAAGAAGGCTATAGTCACATCCATTTGATGTAGTTCCAGATTGAATTGAGTAACCATTGCAAGCAATATTCTGATTGAGCAATGCTTAACCACTGGAGAAAAAATCTCTGTGTAATCAATTCCCTCCCTTTGTGTAAAACCTTTTGCAACCAATCTAGCTTTGAACCTTATATTGTTATTTTGAGAGGCTTCAATTCCCTCCCTTTGTGTAAAACCTTTTGCAACTAATCTAGCTTTGAACCTTATATTGTTATTTTGAGAGGCTTCAATTTGCTTCTTGAAAATTCATTTGCATCCTACTAACTTCTGACTTTTAGGCTTGTCAACAATGATCCAGGTTGCATTTCTTTCTAAAGAATTAAGCTCTTCTTGAATAGCTTTCTTCCATCTATCTTTCTCACTGCAAGTCATAGCTTCTTTGTAATCCCTTGGCTCTTGATACTCTATATCTTCAGCTGCAAGGAAAGCAAAAGAAACTGAGTTAGTTTGATCAAATCTAATAGGAGGTTTAACTTGCCTTCTTGTCCTATCTCTGACAAGTTGATAATTGGACAAAAGCTGATCATCTTGACCAACTTCTTCATTGTTTTCTACATCACTTTCACCTTGATGATCAATATCATTAAGATCAGTTTGAATTGGCTCCACCTCAAGCTGAGATCCCTTAATTTCAGTGCTAGGTTGCTCTCTGATTTCTTCCTTGTTTAGAGGCATACAATTCTCATTAAAAGACACATCCCTTGATGTGATGCATTTCTAATTATCTTTCTCCAAGTACCACAACTTATAGCCCTTAACTCCCACTGGATATCCAAGAAACACACACTTTAAGGCCCTTGATTCCAGTTTATCTTGCTTGACATGAACATATGCCAAGCATCCAAATACTCTAAGCTTTGAGTAATCAACCAGCCTCCCACTCCACATCTCTTTGCAGATGAAGGTGATCTATTTATGAGATATGCAGATGTGGTGATAGCTTCTCCCCAAAAATTCTTGTTCAATCCAGCACTTAACAACATACACCTTACTCTTTCAAGAAGTGTTTGGTTCATTCTTTCTGCAAGACCATTTTGTTGTGGAGTGTATGGGGTTGTCTTGTGTCTTGCTATCCCTATCTCTTTGCAGAAGGTATTGAACTCACTTGACACAAATTCTAAGCCATTGTCTGTTCTTAAGTACTTGAGCTTATTTCCTGTCAAGTTTTCAACCTCAGAAAGCAACTCTTTAAACCTCTGAAAAGCTTCATCCTTGCTCTTAAGCACAAACATCCAAACCTTCCTAGAATAATCATCTATTATGGATAAAAAGTACCTTCCACCATTCTTGGTTTGAGTTTTAGTTGGCCCCCACAAATCCGAATGCACATAATCAAGAATCCCTTGAGTGATATGAGATCCAACAGAGAATCTTAATCTTTTAGCCTTTCCCAAAACACAATGATCACAAAATTCAAGGTTTGTGATCTTGTCTTTACCAAATGCCTGTTGTTTATGAACCTTTCAAGCTGATATGAGCCAATCTCCTGTGCCAAATGAGAGTTCTATCCATCTCATTCACTGAGTAAGAACCACCAATAGCAGTGTGACCATTCAAGTAGTATAGATCATGTTTCTTTGATCCTTCCATCACAACTCTAAGTCCTTTTAGAACTTACATCACTCCACCTTCAGCTAAAAGCTTGAAACCTTGAGAATCCAACATACCAAGAAATATTAGATTTCTCCTTAACTCTGGAACAAACCTTACATTTGATAGGATCTTGACTGATCCATCCTTCATCTTTAATGGTATTGAACATCTTCCTTTGACTTTGCAAGTCTTATTGTTTCCCAGCATCACAACACCTTCATCCTTAATGCATAGACTTTCAAACCACTTTTTGTGAGGACTCATGTGGAAAGAACAACCTGAGTCTAGGATCCATTCTTCATTAGTGTTGTTTGAAGTAATGGCTAGAACCTCTGCAGATTCATATCCTAAATTTGAGCTTGATGCTTCTGTTGTGTTGTTAGCTTGTCTTCCAGGTGGATTTGGCTGCCCCTTCTTGATCCCTTTCAACTTGAAACAATCCTTCTTGTGATGACCAGATTTGTGACAGTGAAAGCATCTATTTCCCTCAATGTCCTCCTTAGATTCTTGACTCAATTGAGGAGCTTTCTTGTTGTTGTTGTTGAAGTTCTTCTTGAACTGATTCTTGTTTCCTCCATGCTTCTTAGCCATCAAACTCTCTCCTGTACCTCCAGACTTAGAATCTGAACCTTTAGACAATTCATTGGTTTTGAGAGCAGTTACCACCTCTTCCAAAGTAATAGAGTGTTCTTTTCCATAGAGGATTGAATCACAAAAATTTTCAAACGATTTTGGTAATGCACTGAGTAACATTAGAGCTTTGTCTTCTTCTTCCAACTTGATCTCAGAATTTTCAAGATCATCCAAAAGTTTGTAGAACTCCTCCAACTGTTCAAGGATTGACCTATCTTCTCCCATCCTAAAGGCATAGAGCCTCTTCCTCATATAGAGTCTGTTAGCCATGGTTTTCACCATGTATAAGCTCTCAAGCTTCTCCCAAACACCCTTAACAGTGTCAATCTTGGCTACTTCTCTAAGCACTTATTTTCTAGACTCAAGATAATCGTGCTATGTGTCTTTTCAAGAAGTACAACCTTGTCTTCAGCCTTCATGGACCCAGGGATGACTTCTTCTCCCTTCAAAGCCTGAGCAACACCCTGTTGGACGAGCAAAGCTCTCATCTTCACTCTCCAAAGCCCGAAGTCACCTGATCCATTGAACTTCTCAACATCAAACCGTGTAGAACCCATTTCTTGATCACTGGCTTCCTACAGACGGCGCCACTTTTCGAATCAACTTGATCAAGAACTCAGAACAATCACATGCAATATAGCATGCAAAACTAAACCACACTCTTGATGTAAAAAATAATACAAATAATGGAATCGAAGCAAGAATGAAAACAATAAACGACACCAGTGAATTATAGTGGTTCAGCTTGAATATGCCTACTTCCACTTTGAGATCATTCCACTAAATCAACAGCTCGAAGTAAGAGTTTACAAAGAATCACAAAACTGAAAATCCTAAACGCTCTATACACTTTTGCAGTAATTTCTCTCTCTATACAAAGCTCAAATGCTATTATGATCAACACAAGAACTGATCTTCACCTTTTATATAACACACAACAACAAACCGCGCTTGAATTGGTTGAGAACTGAGTGAGAAAACCGCCCCGCAACCTCACCTGCCAAAACATAAACAAGAAAACAAGAAATAACAAGAAAGAAATAACTGCTTTTTACCAGATTGAAATCGTGCTTCTAAAATACATTTTTATAAGTTACACACGTTTTTCCTTATACTTAGCCAATTTCCTGATATCCTTTCCCATACACATGGCTGTGTGCATGGCTGATGCATACATGCTATATATTTTTCACAATAAAGTTGAAGAAGATTGGGGAAAATGCTTTCGGGCAGAAACAAGGGTTGTAGATGCCATAGCTTCCATCAATTTTGACAATGATTGGATCATGGATTCGGGATGTGGGCATCACCTTACTAGAGATAAGTCAAAGTTCTCTGTCCTTAAAGAATATAATGGTCGTGATACTATCGTTACAGCAGACAATACCGTTCATCACGTGGAAAATGAAGGCACAGTGACATTACTGATACAGAATCCATGTAGTTTGGGATGTTTGAATTATCCGTTGAGGTTTTGTATTGTGAAATGTTCTTTGTTGTCTCATGGGTGTTTATCCAGCAGGTTCTTGTATTTTGGATTTGATGAATTCTTGTTGCAGAGGATGAAGAGTTGAAAACCATGAACAAATCCATGATTTTTTTATTTGAAAAATAAATAAAATTTATATTTAAATGCCACATCAGCAAAATTGGCCCGAAGAACCCAAATTAACGAGGTCATGTGCGATTCACGTGCAATTTTGTCCCAATTAAACGATTCGCACTGAAATTTGGCAAAATTTGTAAAGTCTAAAAAGTTATTGTCCTAAATTGCCGGCCCGAAAACTTAAAATTCGAAATTGTCAAATCACCTAATTTACTGAGAAAAAAAGTAATAAATTCATAATTTTATTATTTTTGTTTTTCTTTAGTTTTCTGGATTGCCGAATTTAAAAAGATTACTCTATTTGTTCTAGTCTAGGCATATATATATGAGTAGGTCTCTTGTAAGACCGTCTCACGGATCCCTTTCGTGAGACGGATGGGATCCGTGAGACGGATCTATTTGACCTAGTATCCGACCCGACCCAAAATAGAACCCAACCCAAAAAATATAATTCAGCCCAATATATCATCCACCAAACCCAATACACTATCCAATACCTAGTATGCCGTGCTTGAACCTGTCAACTAACGTGAGCCTGGAGGGCGTAGACACCTCCTCCATCCTCTTTGAAGCCACCACCTCCGTTGCCAAGATCATCGGAAAACCTGAAGCTGTCTCTTTCTCACTCTACTTTTTTTTTAGTTTGCATATGTTTTTTTTAATAGTAGCACTGATTTCAAGCTTATTTTTGAATACTCTTATGTCGAGGAATTAGTTCTTTACGAATAATGTTTTGACATCTTTAATTTATGTTGTGCTTATTGGTTATGTGTCTTTGTTTAATGTATTCATCGTTTCATGGGTTTGGCAAAATGTCGCTGCAAAACCACTCAATTTGGGTGGAAAGTTAGGGTTTACGAAAATAAATGGTGAAATTATTGGAAATTTCTGATGATGTTGCTGTGCTTTGAAGATTTCTTCAAACTCTGATATTGCTAATTTTATTTAATAAAGAGTAAGATGGTTAAATATGCTTTCATTTTCACAATTTCCTTTAATTTTATTACATCACAATTAAATTTTTGGGGGATATATAAAAAATGGAGTTATGATACAACTGAATGAATTTTAGAACTAATTTTTAGCCTAATTTAATTTCAAAATTTTCCAAAAAATACCAATATATGAGGTAATCTTATTCATTTAAATAAGTAAATTAATTTACTATAACAACATAACTATTAAGAATAAATGAATACTTATAGCTCTAAAACGCATACTTATATCTGTAAAACACATACTTATATAACAACATAACTATTAAGCAAAAAATGCATACTTATATCTATAAAATGCACACTTATAACTGTAAAACTAATACTTATATAAAACATTTACTTATATAGCAATATAACTATTAAGAATAAAACACATCTTTTTACTTATAGCTATAAAACGCTTACTTATATAGCAACATAACTATTAAGAATCAAACACATCCTTATACTTATAATTATAATACACATACTTATATAAAACACTTATATAACAACATAACTATTAAAAATAAAAACACATACTTATATAGTTAAACTTATAGCTATAAAACACATATTTATAGTTGTAAAATGTGTACTTATAGCTGTAAAACACATTTATATAAAATGCCTACTTATATAACACCATAACTATTAAAAATAAAACACATACTTATAACTGTAAAACACATACTTATAGATGTAAAATACATATTTATATAACAACATAATTATTAAGAATAAAACCATACTTATAGCTGTAAAACATATACTTATAGCTATAAAAAAAATACATATAGTTGTAGAATGCATACTTATATAAAACGCTTACTTGTATAGAAACGTAACTAGTAAGAATAAAACACATACTTATATAGTAATCTAGGCATTAAGAATAAAACATATACTTATAAAACATATACTTATATATCAATCTAGGCATTAAGAATAAAACACATACTTATAAAATATGTAAGAGACATACTTGAATAATGCAAAAGGAATACTTATACTTATACTTAAATTCAGTCAAAAATTCACGTACTTATGTTCAGGAATTACATACTTATATCAAGAAATTACATACTTAAAGATGTAAGAGGCTTACTTTAACTTATACATAATTCGGCCAAACATTCACATACTTGTAGGCAGAAATCTCATACTTAAATAATGTAAAGTTTTTGCAAAACAAAAAGAAGTTGTAATGTTATTCATTTAAATTTAAATTCAATCATATTTATGTGCATAAATCACATACTTAAAGATGTAAGAGGCATACTTATACATAAATTTAAATTCAGTCATAAAATCACATACTAATGTGCAGAAATCACATACTTATGTGCAAAAATCATATATTTAAAGATGTAAGAGACATACTTATACATAAATTTAAATTCAGTCATAAAATCACATACTTATGTGCAGAAATCACATACTTATGTGCAGAAATCACATACTTAATGATATAAATTATACTTAAATTCAGTAATAAAATCACATACTAATGTGCAGAAATCACATACTTAAAGATGTAAGAGACATACTTTAACTTATACTTAAATTCAGTCAGACATTCACATACTTGTAGGAAGAAATTACATACTTAAATGATGTAAAAAGGAATACTTATACTTAAATTCAGTCAAAAATTCACATACTTATGTTCAGGAATCACATACTTAATGATGTAAGAGGCATACTTTAACTTATAAATAATAATAATAAAAAAAAAAAATAATAATAATAATAAAGAATGCAGAAGTATCATTTGTTATTTACCTTTTAAGTTTTAATAATTTTTTATTTAAACTATAATACATGAGATGTTAAAAGTTCAGCATTCAACATTTAGTGTCATTTTAGTTAAATTCAAGAACAAACTACACACAACGCTCTTTAAAAAAAAATTTTTAATCGAGACTTTACAACTTTGTGACAATATTTACACCCATAAAAAAAATCAAATATCGAATTGAATATACAAATCCATGTCAGCATGACATCTTAAATTTAAACTCGTCGAAGTTCAGAACTCCATTGCCATTAAGATCAAAACGAGCTATCATAGTCTTGCAATCATCAACGCTTCTTCTCGCCCCCAATCTACTCAACATTCTCCTCAAGCTCACCGGGGTACTGCACGCGCTTTCCTGCAGCGCATAGGCTTGGAACGCTGCCTTCAGATCGTCGGCCTTCTCCTCCTCTCCGGCGGCCTCCACTATCTTCACGAAATCCTCCAAGCACATCAGCCCGTCCCCGTCGAATCCACCAGTGCCACCACCGCCTCCACCTCCTCCGCCGTCATGTCGCCGCCGATCGAGCTCACGTAGTGGTACAACTCCACCAGACTTATTTTGCCGTCGCCGTTGGAATCGAAGTGGCTGAATAAGCGCTCATATTTCTCCATTGAATTGAATTCGAGAATTTGGAAATGAAATCTGTAATGTGATTAATTAATTCTGGTTTTGGTTTTTGAGGATCGATGAAATTAAGGTTTTGGATTTTGGTGTATAGGTTAGTGGGCTGGCTTGTGGGTTTAATTTGATTTTGGGCTGGGCTATGATTTGGGTTGGGCTGAATTATGGTTTGGGTTGGGTTGGATAGTAGGTCAAATAGATCCGTCTCATAAATGAGGATCCGTGAGACGGTCTCACATAAGTTTTTGCGTGTATATATATATATAATAGGGGAAATTGTAAATTTAGTACACTATCTTATTGTCATTCATGAATGAAAGACGCTAACTTTTCGGGCCCCAACATCAAAACATTAATATTTCAATTTGGATGATTTTAGGATAAAAAATTCAAAATAAAAAATTTCAGGCCAAATCACATGAATTTCAAGTTGAATCACATAAATTTCCGATCAAATCACATAAGCAAAAAGCTTAAATCTCATGCAATTGGACCAAAATCGTTCAAATTGAAAATTTAATGTCTCAATATTAGGATCCAAAAAGTTAGTGTCCTTCATTAATGAGTGACATAAAAATAATGTCCTATATTTACAATTTTCCCTATAATATTTAAAAAAAAAATCTGGCATGCATAACCTTTACATTTTCCGATAGAATATACAGTAAAATCTCTATAAATTAATAACCTTGGGACCATGAAATTTTATTAATTTAGAGAGATATTAATATATCGATAAATTAATATTTTATTAATTAAAAGAGAGACTTTTTAAATTCAGCAAATTTAGTACATATGTATTGAAAATAAATGAATTCATATACATGTTTCATTGATTATATTCATGCATCAACCAATTCTTTGTAACTAATTAAATATATTCATGTATAATATCAATTCATTGTATACAATTAACTATTATATTCATGGACGCATGTATCAATTCATTGGAATTACTTAAATATACATGTTTACATTAATTCGTTGCACTTAAATAACTATTATAGCCAATTAAATATATTCATGCATGATGAATGAAACATATACTATATAAATCTCAATATGGAAATAAAATAATTCATAACACCCAACCATGTCTTCTCATCTAAAAGGCATCGCAAAATCATCCATGAATGATCAAATGCGTAAAGCATTATGTGAGTATAAGAGAGACCATCCCACATGCAGTCAAAAAGATTTACAAGAGTGGGTTGATGAAAAATATCGTTTGAAAGTTAGTCAAGGCACAATATCAAACACTCTCAAGAGATTTAAATTTTAAGAAAAAACAAGTAACAATAGATTCATATTTTAGCAAATTACCATAATATTTATAATTGTAATATTTATGAATTATTAATTTAGAGTTTTAATGGGACCTAATATTTATAAAGGGATTTTCTGAAAAATTATTATCTTATTATCTTATCGAATTTGATGATTTTTTACAAAGGCCCAAGTTGGGACCGGAAGATTTTATTATTTTAGAGAGTTTATTAATTTATAAAGTATTAATTTATAGAGGTTTTACTGTATATACTTGAGTTCCAAGTAATTTGAATATATACCTTGGTGAATCTTTACTCAATACACAAGCATAAATATTTGCAATGGGCCTGCAATTTCGATTATTTATTTTTCAGTAAATTAAATGTAAAAAGATTACAATTTCCAATTTACTTAAATTTCATAGAAAAATATCTTTTAATCCATGTTCAAGGACTCGTGCACCTTTTTGTGCATAAAATAGATGTACATACCATACACATATGAGCAAGTCTCTTGTGAGACTGTCTCACGGATTTTTATTACATTGTGTGAGAAGGGTCGACCCACTACTCAATCACATACAATCCAAATTCTACAATTCACTTGTTATTTATAGGTGCTGGGGCTACGTTTCACGGTTATTATCCGTGAGACCGTCTCACATGAGTTTTTGTGTACAAATATAATCTCATCTAATCTATCTATCTAACATGACAAAGTCTTGGGTGAGACCATCTCACGGATCTCATTCCGTGAGACGGGTCGGGTCTGGTTGAACATAAAAAATATGTAATACTTTTACATATATGAGGTAATACTTTTATGTGTATCATGTAATACTTTTTGAAAGTATCACATGATATATATAAAAGTATTACATGATACACATAAAAGTATTATATTATGAAGTATCACATGATATACATAAAAGTATTACATGGTACACTTAAAAGTATTACATTATGAAGTATCACATGATATACATAAAAGTATTACATGATACACTTAAAAGTATTACATTATGAAATATCACATGATATACATAAAAGTATTACATTATGAGAATAAAACATGATGTGGTACTTTTATATATATCATGTAATACTTTTTGAAAATATCACTATGTAATACTTTTATGTATATCATGTAATACTTTTGTATATATCATGTAATACTTTTTGAAAATATTAATACTTTTATGTATATCATATAATACTTTTTGAAAATATCACATAATAACTATTAAAGTATCATGTAATACTTTCATGTATATAAGGTAATACTTTTATGTGTATCATATAATACTTTTAAGTCAACGGTGTTGACCGACCATTGACCGACGTTGACCGTTGACTTTTTGACTTTGATCTTTGACCGGGTTGGGTTGACCCGTCTCACGAAATGGGATCAGTGAGACGGTCTCACACAAGACCTACTCATCTAACATTATTATAAAAATGTTTTGTTCGGCCAATTTTTGTAAAGCCTAAAATATCTTCAATTAATGAATTTTCAAAATTAAGGATATTTAGGTAATTCTATAAAAATTAAATAAGATCAACTATATATAAATAATTAAATAATTGATATCTTAATAAGATAATCACAATCAATATAAATTAATATCACTATAACTCATTAAACCAATAAGCACAATAAATATAATATGTTAGTCTTATTAATTGTTAGATGCAATTGCCGGGCTTCAAATGCTTCGAAGATTGACATCAACTTCAATATTATAACACAACAGTAAAAAATTAATTTATATTAATTAATTAATTAATTAAGATAATTTTAGATAAACACAACAATAAATAAATAAAAATATAGAAAAGAAATCTAATATCAAGGACTCGTGCACCTTTTCTTGCTTAAAGTATACGTACCATACAAATTCTCTGAAAATGTATCTTAAAATTTTTATAAAGTAATTGTTATCCTAACCCTTGATCAGTCGTTTTTGTATTTACAATCCCCAACAAATCATGATTTCTCTCTTTCACAAGAGATTTTTGGAAATAGTTTCTCAAATAACAAAAGCCTGAATCATATACAGGTAATTATTGAAAAGGGTTCCCAAAAGGATTACAATTACATCTCAACTTAGTTCTTCTGTATGAACAAAACAACTTAAGCAGTTGCTTATTTGCAAAGGTTAATTAATACAATAGATGATCACTTTTCTTTCCAAAAATACCAGGGCCATATGTTGAATAGATGACATCTACTAGAAGAGGGAATTGTAGCAAGACGAATGATGTTACAGGCAAGCTAGCCAACATCACCACTGGTATAAGAAACCATTTCAATCTATGTTGAACCACAAGATACAAGGTTGCACTAAATGCAACCACCATAAATATAACGGAGAGAAAGAGGGTAAGAAGGCCGATGCTTAATCTCTTGGGCAGAACATAGAGGAAATCTTCTTCTGCATAGCGTGAAGTCAAGATGGAGAGGAACATCAAAAGAGAAGTGATGGAAGTGAACAAGGAAACTGCATCTGAAATGACAAACACAATGAATGCAAATTCATTCAAGAAAAGTGGGATTCCACTTTCCGTGACAACACCACCAGGCAAGGTAAAAGCTGAAGCAAACACAACAGTTGCAATTAGGGCAGTTGCAATGGTACATGCATTAGCAGTGTCCTTCATCCACCTCTCTCCATCTGTTTTCAATTGTTGGTGTTCCCTTGTAAACAACATTTGTGGAGTTTCCTTTTGTTTGTTTGCCTTTGTACCCTGAGAAGAATGGATAACTTTCTCCATCTCCTAATAAATTCGAGAATGAATCTATCAGTATAATGATACTATCAATGTGGCTCTAATGATAAAAAGAAGTGATCCATATCTTACCTTAAACCACTGCAATTCTCTTTGCATTTGCAGAGCTGCACCACGAACAAGATTGAGTCTATCGGGAGGGGCTAGTTTTCCGCACATGTGCATTAAATTGTTGTGCTGATTGTCCACGTGGTGTAAGAAATCATATTTGCGGCTACTCAGACTATAAAAGAGGTTGAAAACGTTTTCAAAGCGATAACTAACTGCCAAGTGAAATATCCTCATGCCGGTGTTATCTCGAGCATAAACAGAAAGAGGATACATGTCAATGATCACCTCCACAATCTCTTTGATGCCATTTCTAGCTGCTCTTAAGATTATGGTCCAAAACATTTGTGAAGCCACAGCTTCAGGTAAAGATAAAGATACCATTTGGTGGCACAAACATTTGACAAGTTGAAGTGATTGTTGGTGTTTTAGTTTCTTGTCCCTCATGCCCTTCACTTGAGGCACTGACATTTAGCCCATTCTCAGCTAAGCAAAAAAAACAAGACGAATTGAAACTGAAACACACTTGATCATATCAAATTACTATCTCATACCTAAATTTTGGATGACTTTCCATACCATGAATTTCAGCTTGTGGGCCGCTGTACCCCAAGAAAACAACAACCAAAATTTGTCAATCTCAATTTTTCCTATATGGGTGTTTAATTTAAAAGTTTAAAGAGCCATCTATATATATCAAGGAATGGAGCAGATGGAAATACTTTCCTGCAGAAATGATGTGAAACGAGGTGCTGTATTGTGGAGTATGGCTATTCACATTTTCAATGTCAGCAGTGAGGACACCTTTCCATTCCGACTCTTTTATAGGAATACCTTTCACACAGCTAGACCATGTCAAAATACTAATCAACATCATATTTATATTCATCATATTTAATTACTTACAACGATAAATCAACTTCTGCCACCAGCTGAAACGTTGTGCACTTGGGAATGCTGAGCTCCTTACAGCTAAAGTTTGAATTGGACCGTAATTATAACTATCATTACTTTTTAAGCAAGCCAAATGGGGATACTTGGAAACCAAATCCAATGCGATATCTGAGAAATATTTGTAACGACAATGAGCAACTAAACTTGGGTAAAGGAGCCAACACATTTCTACTCACCAAAGAATTCAGAAGATATGATCTCAGTCAAGAGGGTAACGCCTAATTGGCCATCAAATGGTGTGTTCTCCACCTTTGGCTCGGACACTGATATCAAGTACTCAAGTGTTTCCTTTTGGAAATATGAGGCTGCCTCTTGCACTGCCAATCGCTTGTTACTACACAAAATGTATAGCAAATCTGGATTTTTAGTAACCAAAATAATTGCTGCTTCGGTGTTTCCAACCTTGGCAGCATAGTGTAAAGATGTTTGCTCTTGGTAATCCTTTAGGATGAGGGCGTCAGCTGGCAAAAAGTCCACCAACCTCCTCACAAAATCATTAGCGTTTCCGCTCTGAACCGCGACATGAAGAGGTGTTTCGGAATAACTAGATATTATGGCTTTGGCTTTGTCTACATCATCTTGGAAGAATGTGTTTGTTGTTTCCCAATCACCTCTAAGTGCTGCTCTATACAGCGGCAAATACCTGCTAAAATCTTCTTGTGAGGAAGAAGCCATTGGTGTGATTTCTCAAGTTTTTTTGTTGCTAAAATTTATAAAATATATGATTTATAGTATTGGTAAAAGTTTAGTGACAATTCTATTTATGGGTACCCATCCCTTATTACCCCTTTTCATATAACAACATACAATTCTACCCCAAATATAACATATTATCCCAATATACCCCTTTTCCTTATATTAAAGACATATCTACCCCAAAAGTCAATCATTACACATTAATGATCTTATACCAACTTCCAAAATTTGTCTCCATGCAAAATTTTATTATTTCCACTCCAAACAATTAATTATATCCGGCTTAAGAATACATCAACAAAATCAGGCCCAACATGCTTCCGTAAAATAAATTCATCCCCTAAAATTCATACCTTTATTTGACCGCAACAGCACCGGGTGAGATGGTTTGCAAAGCCACCAGCTGGAAAATTACTGCCCCCAGACCGTTCTACGAACAGCTCCTCACTGTTCAACTTCAACCCTCAGGAAAGATGGTCTGCAAGTTATCCAGCTCCTTCAGCAACTGTACAACACAACCTTGGTTCGTTTCCTACACCAGGTGTACAAAGTATTCCTTCCAGGGGACGAACTAATTGTACTAAGAACACTTGTTGAAGCAAAAGCCTTTATTTTATTAAGAACTTAGAAATATTTATTACAACATATGTAATCTCCTTTTGGGAGGAGAATTACTGGTTTAGCCTCTCATAGAGAAGGCTTGAACTCGTAAACACATAAACTGTAAACACTAAAACTCTTACAAAAACTAAGACTGATAGATGTTTTGAAGAAAACTGAGGGGAATGGTCGATGTCCTTAGCTTCCTCCACTCTGCCTATTTATAGAGAGAAATCCGGATGTGAAATGCGGATTTCAATCTCTCTTGAATGAGCTGGCTGGCTGCTTTCAATTGTGGCCAATCAGTACTCTTTTCTCTTTATTGCCCCATGACTCAAACATGTGAAGTCTGTCGGGGAATCTCTTGCTTTTGACTCACCTTCCCATGTGATAGTGGTTGGAGAGTCCTTTTCTCGTGACCTATCCCATTTAATTTTATCGGGGACGCTTTAATAATTTGGTCGTTGTGGTCCCCGGGGATATCTTTTCTTCTGTGCTGGACCCTTATCTTTATTGGCTCCAGCTACCTATCGGTCGGGTTTGGGTCGGAATCCTCTCCCAAACTCGGGCTCTTTCTGTTCGGGGCACGCTTGACAGATTCGATCGATCCATCGTCCGATGTGTGCCATATTACAGAATTTCCGGTAAGTATCTTTGCTCGCCGGAATCTTGTTCTCCCAGAGGATCTTCCTTTTGGTTTCAAAAAGTTCCTCTGCAAAACCCGTTGTCGATCCAGTCATTGTATTCAACATGAAAGATCCATTGGCTGAATTCTGGAAGACCTTGAATGAGTATTTGACCTTGTCCATTTCTGTTAGACAAGTCCAAAGCCCCCAAGCTCGTCGTGTAGAAGCTTCATCTTCAGTAAATGTTCCTACCAGTATCGGAACTTCCTCCGGGGAGGTTGCCTTTATGTATTTTAAGGCATTCCCGTCTGGTCTCCGAAGCTTGATAAAATGAAAGACTTCATGGAAGCCTTTCTTAGCTGGTTCTGGAGCGGCACTAATAAAGTAGAGCTCCAAGATGTCTCCTTTGGACAAGTGTGGATTGTTTGCCCAAGTTTCATGAACTGCTTCTCCTATCCATCTCGGTAATTTCGAGATTTCTGGGAATCCTGGTGATGTGGTATAAATTGAAGCTAGAGCTCCAAAGTTATACCATTCTTGGACTTCGTTTGGATGACTGCCTGGTTTTACCCAAACTCTGGGATATTTCCCTGAGATATCAACTGTCGTTCTTTCCGGGTTGATACCATTTCTCGTCACTAATTTCTCCCATTGACGCTGATATACCTGCATAGGGGAAATTTTAATCTCGTCAGTGTGAGCTTGAACCTTCGCTTTGCCTGTCTGCGGCCTCAGGTTCAACTCGACCTCTTTAACCCCAGAGGTACTGGGTTGACTTGAAGACTCGGGTTGTGACACCAGAGCTTCAACATTCGTTACTGATGGTACATCCTCAAGGAATGCATCACCTGTAACACTCGTAGGCATGGTATTTGAATCCATAGCCTTCGGGTTAGAGTCCCGATCTCGAAGTTCTCCTTTTAGCACCGTAGAAGATGCAGCCTGGAGGAGAGGCTTATGCAACGCTTGGAACATATGTCCCTGAGCGTATTGGCATGCTCGTATTAGATCAGAAACGGATTTCTGATCTTCTCGTTGAAGTCGTCCAGCAACTTCAGCATTGAGACATAGCATCCCAAATTCTTGTTCAAGACTCTCCAGGTTTTCCCTGAGATGTCTTACTCGTTTAAGGACCTCGTCAGCAACATGTCCTTCCATCTCGTGTTAAGAAATCTGCAAGAACATTTTCGTGAGATTTCACAATGACAATATCATAATCATAATATTGACATTCAGCTTGCCATCTAAGTATCCTAGCCTTTTCTGGTTTAGATTCAATTTTATTTTTCAGAAAAGCTTTGACACTTGAATTATCAATTTTTAAGATAAACTTTTTAGCCAGTAAAAAGAGAGGCCATTTTTTAAAAGCCTTTCTGACTGCAAAGAATTCCTTCTCGTTGATATGCCATCGGATTGCTTCTCCATCTGTAAACAGACCGCTGCAATATCTGCATGGCACTTCTCCTTCTGGTATGGCTTTCATAAGCACAGCTGCCCACCAATGATCATTGACATCTGTGTAAAGAACCATTTCATCCTCGTCTTGAGGAATAGCAAGTTTCGGAAGCTTACTACAGACTTCTTTAAGCTTCTTAATCCCTTCTCGATGTTCATCTTCCCATTTGAAAGCAGCATCTTTCTTGAGTAATGGGCTAAACACCTTCCTGTAACAAGCTAGATTGTTGATGAACATTCCAGTAAAGTTAACAACTCCGAGAAAACTTTGAAGTTGTTTCTTGTCCGTGAGATCATCTGGAAATCCCTGTATCTTTTCTACAATATGACTTTGTAGAATAATTCCAGATTCATCGATTTCAATTCCGAGGAATTCAATCTGTCTTGTTGCAATCACTGCCTTCTTTTCAGAAAGCACCAATCCTTCTTTATGACAAACATCTGAGAAAATTGTCAAATGTTTGAGATGCTCCTTCATGTTTTTTTGATGCAATGAGAATATCATCGATATATACGAACATAAAGTTGAAATAATCTTTGAAAAGATTATCCATCTTTCTCTGATATATCTGGGGTGCATTTGCTAATCCCATAGGCATCACGTTCCAGACATAGTGTCCTTGTGGTGTGGAGAAAGCCGTGAACTTCTTACTTTCTTCCTCCATCTTAATCTGGTAGAAACCAGACTTGCAATCGAACTTAGAGAATATCTTGGCCCCTTTGATACAGTTAACCAAGTGTTCTCTACTCGGGATATAGTATCCATCAAACTCCAGAATGTTATTAATCTCTTTGTAATTAATAACAAGTCTAGGTTTACCTCTTTTGATTTCTCCATGATTTCTCACAAGGAATCCCGGATTGCTATATGGAGAAACTCCTGGTGATATCAACTTAAGGTCCAAATGTTCCTTAAGCATCTTCTGCATATCCTCACGATCATTCTGATTCATAAGGATTGGTTAGAGTCTTACGAACTCGTGTTCCTTTCCAGGTTTAACCTTTAAAGATGCTTTGAGCTCGTTTATATCCCACCATGCTAAAGGATCTTCATTGTAATTCTTTTGGATCCTTTTCTTGAAATCCTCGAGTGATATTTGTTCTTCAATGGTAACATCACTCTGTGGATTCTCCATTATGGCTTTTCGCAATTCTGCTATAACCTCTGGAGTAACCCATTCTTCTTCTTGTATTCTGAACGAATACAAAGTATTATCCCATCTCTTGGTATCCTTTTGTCTGGAACCAAATTGTCTATAGGATAATAAGGCTTTACCAAATCTTCTTTTATCCGCCATCTTTGGATGTCGAAGTTTGGCTTCATCACCACGCTTGCTGCGATAAGGAAAAGGTATTTTTCTGTAAAATGCTTCCCGCAGTCTCTGGACAATAATCTTATGATCACATAACGTTGTGAAAATAAGCCGTCTTGTCTCATTTTCTTGTGTAAACCGCTTGAAGGTTTGTAGGAAATTGTTTCCTAGCAAAACATCTGCTCCTGTATCATGGAAATAGATTGGTGGTGTTTTCACCTTATACCATGGGGTATCACCTGCGCCACCGATCATGATTTCCGCTTGTTTGATTCCTCGGTTAAGGATAAGAATCCTTTTAGAGAAATCTCATCCTACAATGGCTGGTAGTTCTTCTCCCATTTCTTTAGGAAAAAACCTCCTGCTTTGCAGTACATATTCCTGCTCCTGAATCAACATAGGTTGCAAAATATTCAGCCTTGTATTCAACATATAACATTCCTATTGAAATGTATATGGAGAATGGACTAGTGGTCATCTGATTCGGTATCTTTTATCAGTCACCGTAAACTCCATTCCATCTTGTAATCTTTCCCAAGGCATATGATCCTCAAGAAAGTTGATACCCAGTATTAACTGTTCTGGGATTCTTCCTGCGACTCCTGAGATAGTCAGTTCAAGTTCACCCATCTTTAGGCTGCCTTGAAATCTACCAACTATTGGTTGTTGTAGATAATATAGGACATCACAAGGAAAAATATTATCCTTCTGGTTGATGTCAAATATTACTTCAACTACTCTCCAGCCTTCTGGACATTTCAGCTCTCCTTGTGTTTTGAATACACCAGGGATTCGCTGAACTATACTAGGCCTCCTTTCCTCCCAATGATTGCTACTTATCAATCTATCTTGTTGGAAAGACATTCTCTTTGTCTCCATTCTGAGGCTTTGACTCCGGTTGAAGATAGGTTGATCTTGTATTTTCATATCTATCTCCTTTATAGTTGGAGATTCAATGAGTTTTGGCAAAACCGTCTTAGCGAAATCCTCGAAGATTCTTGGGACTTCGATAAATTCCTTTCTTAAGAATACATCTGAATGATGTGTATTCGAGAGAGCATAGAAAATCTTGTATGTGATCGAGTAGGGTCTATTCCATTCTTTCATCAAGTCTTCTCTTTTGAAATTTTGATGAAGGGTTAAGACTTTGTTGATGTCTCGATCTCCCAAATTGTATGCAATACGAGGGTAGACATTGAATGCTAATTTTCCTGAACACAAATTTCCTGTGACTGCTCCAAGGCATGAATCCTTGAGATTTGAGATTCGCTTGTCAAATATGGCAAGATTGAGAGACGAATCAATTCCTTCTTTGAAGGTTGCTTTAATAATAACTCTTATGGCTCCGATATGAATCCATGAGAGTGTATTTGCAACTTCTCTTTTAACTTGGCTTCTGATCTCATTAACCTCTTGGTAAGGGATCAACTGCATCTCGATCAGGTTACTTGTGAATTCCATTGGAATGACAAATTCTCCCGTAGTAACCCTATGGATAATTTGGTGTTTTCTTTTACGAATTCCAAGCTTATCCAAGGCTTTTTCCATAGCTCCAATGGTAAAACCATCGTATATCTGAAGCTTTGGATCTTCTTTCATAATCCTCATGAGAGTCTTATGAGAGACTGTTGTGTGAGAGAGAAATCCTGACATATCCTCTCTTATTGTTTGAAGAATTTTTTCTTCACTCTGATTCTGATGTGGATTCACTTCCATCATCCGAATAGATCTCTTCTTCATAGATGCTTTCATCTGAGGGTAGATCCTTAAATTGATACACCTGTATAAGATCTTGGTAGTAGACAGCTTCTTCGAATTCTGGTGTTGCTTCGAACTGTTTAAGACCTCTCATTTGGTTGTCTGGGCAATCCTTTGAGATGTGCCCTCTTGCTCCGCAAGTCCAGCAATTACAATTTTTGAAACTTTCATTAGCTCTGGTATGAGCTCACCTGAAAGTTCTTCTTCCCATAGTTCTGCTGGAACCTCCTTGGTTTGAACCTGTTGATGAGATTCTACTCCGGCTTGGTGCTGGTCTTTGCCCTGACTTATAGCTCCGGGCTTTTTGTTTAAACCACATCCTTCTAGGTCTCCATGAAGACCTATAACTTCTTCTGTTGCTTCCACGACTATAAGGATGACTTCTTTGTTTCCTTCTTTTATGTCTCCGTGGTTGACCTCCCACTATTGTTGGGATGCCATTTTCTTCGCAACATAAGGGAACCATTTTATTGATTCCTCTTAATCTCTTGTAATTTTTGTAGAGTGCTGCCTGGTGGCACCATTCAGATAGCTTGGCTTTTAGGAAGGACATCCTTCTGGCCACTATATCCAAATCGTCTGTACTTTTATATTCCCTGATGAGCATTTCTCTCCAGGGACTCGAAATCTTAGCAAAGAATAGCTGCGAAGCTTCTTTGTCATCCACCTTGGACTTCCATCTGTACTCGGTGAATAACTTGATATATTCATCTATATGACAAATATCATGTAACTCGAGGCAGTAGAGGACTTGCTTATATCTTTTTCTCTTTTCCTCTTCTATTCCCTCAAAATAGCCTATGCCGATAAAATGGATTTTGAATAATTTGGCCATATTATCGATAATTCCTGTTAATGACTCACCAGCAGTTACATTATTCCTCATATCTGGTGGTGTCATATCCCACGCTCTCTTTACAGATTCTTCAAGACTCATTTCAAGAAGTAAAATGAATCCTTACTTTGTAAGATCAAGCGTTCCTGCTGCCATCGTCATCGACGCTGCCCAGTCATCAATAAGGGCTTCTCGATTCTTGAAATCTAGAATATCTAGATTTAACATTAATCCATATGGATGTATCGGATTAAGTTGTGATTTTCCATAAGACGTATTTTGAAGATCTGGCCTTTTGGATCGTTGTCGAGTTCCCGAAACAATCGGGTCTCCTCTAGTAGTAAAATCTCCAGCGTGTGGCATTGGTTCATCCACATGATGTGAACCTGAACTTTCTGCAACGTTGGGATCTACTGGTGGTTGTGGAGGTGGTCTTGGGTGTTGGTCACGAGTAACCAAGGCTGAACCATCTCCTGTATTCATCTTTAGATCCACTATACCTAATCCTGCAAAGGACTCGGCAAGTTCTTGTAGATCTTCAAGATTCATTCTCTCCATATCCATCACGTTAATTTATGATAGATTTTTCTTTGATGATAGCAATAAGCTTTTCATCTCGGGTCATTGGTCGTATGACTTCAGTGGGTATCCCTTTTTGGTGTAAATAAGGGACCGTTCCGAAATCTATACGTCTCATTCCTCCGGGAACACTTGGTCTGTCCTCCAGATTCTTGACTCGTCTTTGAATATCATGAAGGATTTCAAGAGTTTCCTTTTGATATCTAACCATCATCTCCATCTGGTTTTGGATTTGATGGACTTGTATTGGTAAGTGATTATGGCGGTTACCATAATTCTGCACCGTCTTCTGGATTTCTCTAAGATCAAGACCGATCTTAGATGAATCTGGAAGTATCTCGCTCCATTCAGGGTCTCCTTCTGTCATCAATGATTTAGATGAACGATCTCCTGAAGGTTTATGAGTTCGATGTATAAACATTGGTTCACCCAAAGGAAACCCATGTAATACTCTTCTCCTTTTTTGCATTGCCTCAAGGTTTCCCTGTCGGCTCCTGCTTCTTCTTGTTCAACATATTGGTTTTGCCAATATGTTACCTGGTCTCGGTGTTCTTGTTCATACATCGCCAATATTTGACGATATCTCCTGTAGGGTATACATCTTGGACAATTGTCCAGATCCATATATTCGCGAGAAATTCTCCTCACCAAAGGTTAATTACATAAAAAATAATAAATATAAAACAAGTTCTTAATAAACCTAGACTTTGATACCATTTTCAGGATCCGTATTCTTTGGGTTTTTATTTTCTAAAGAAATTGTACGTGGCATTGTTACACATTCCAGACCACTGTTTTTTAGACAGTATTGACACGAGGAAAGTATTCCAGCCTATATACTTTTCCAAGAGAAAATAACCCGTTTAATAGCTCGGATTAAATCAATTTTTTGGAGTTAGAATAATTAGTTCAAATTAAAGAATAAAATCTGGTGTTAGTAAAAGATACTTGGATATAGCATTTTTCAATGGTTAAAACTAGTGGGGTCCACGATTATAAAGACAAATGGGTAGTTTGGGATATTTCCTTATATTGAGGGGTAATAAAGGTTGTTGTTATATGTAATGGGGTATATAGGGATATTAACCCTTCTATTTATTCGCCACTAATTTTAGCAACAAATTATAAAATTTCGCCACTAAAGCCTATATTATCAACAAATTACATTTTCGTCACTTATTTTTGTTTATATTTTCGATATTTGTCGTAGTGTATAAATATTTTCTAACACTTAGTACCAAACGGCAACCTCTATTACTTATTTCCTAGTTGCAAATATAATTTTCATAAGACTTATTTGTTATAATAATATTTTAAGAAGACTTTGATCATGCACCTCCACGGCTCCACTAAACGTTTAAATGATATAATATGCATATAGCGCAAGTTGATTCAACTTCAGAAAATTGTTTTATTTTAAAATAAAATAAAATAACATATGATATTCTACAAATTAAAAAATAAAATATTAAAAGTGTTTAAATAAATATAACATGTATAACTAAACCGGAAAATTATCTTCAAGATCTACCATATTGATGTGCCTTTAATTGTATATATTTTATCATCATAATTATTCTTGGTTGTAGTGTATTTGTGCTTTAATTGATCTAATTATCATTGTTATTTGTAGGAATTGACCTTGATGGGCTTTGAAGAAAAATGGGCTTAAAATGATCAAATTATGCTTAAAATGTGAAGATGGGCTTAATGGGCTTGGGACCACATCAAATGCTAAAGTGGCTTGGAGGAAAAGAAAGGGGCATTCAAGGGATTAACTTCTCATCTTTTGTAATGACTTTTATGTCCTTAGTATTTAGTCTTTAGTTTCATGAGGGTTAGGGATATTCCATCATTCCATCATTCCAAAATTCTCTACACACACAATTAAGTTTTTTCTGTCTCTAGTTTCCTCTCAATTTCAAGAACAATGTTGAAGATCACTTTGGAGATGATTAATCAAAGCATGAGTGGTTAATTTCCTTCTCTGATTCAAGGGTCGTTTAATTCGATTGCTATCACCGTGAGGTTTTGTGCTTAATTTAATTCTTGTTTTAATTCAAGTACTTGTTAATTCATGATCTAATTCCATATAGTGATATATAATTTGGGTTGATCTGACAATTCGATTTGAATTATATGTTGCTAATGCTATCCATGAGTTCTCCTTTGTATGTTGCTAGGATATATGATTGATGAATGATTGGTATTTAGTAGCAATAGGTTGATTATACTTTTGCTGGGATTGTGTAATTGCCTAATGAATTAACGGGACTAACGGAACCATAGGCTTAGTGATTGCAGCTATCTCGATTATTAGGTTCTAGGTTTCAGTTGGGTTTAACTGTTTTCACAAGAACTCAATGCGGCTGTTAATTAATTTGGATCGCGACCAACTTAGTTGATGGCTAGATTTGATTGGATGCTAGGTTTAATCAATGAAATTAGGAAAACATGGACTTCTCTACGGCTTCGTGTTTAGTCCGAGGTTAAATACTTGAACGAACAAGATAACATTTATAACTTGTGATCAGTGATGCAATCGAGTGTCGACGCCCCTTGAATCGGAGTTTCGTAAGATTTCTCATTCTCCTTTTCTTTCCATCTTTTGTTGTTTGCTTTATTCGTATTTTATTTGATGTTTTCTTAGTTTAGTTAGTATAGTTTCGTTTAGTAGTAGATATCAAAATCCCACCCATTGGCTCGTTTATGCTCAAAAGGAATTAAGCCTTATTCCTTGTGGATCGACCCTACTTCCCATTATACTTGTGCTTTTGCTCATTGGAGTAGGTTTTATTTTCGTTGTTGGTCTGACAAACCGACCACATATTAACAAATAAACTTTCAAAATACATATAAAATTATAATTAAATCTGGAAGCAATTCAGAAAATCCACAAATCAACGAATAATTTTAAAAAAAATATTGAAAATTATTAGAAACCTGAAAGGGTTCTTTAAAATCTACTAATGAACCAAAACATATTTAAAATTATTTAAGCATATAAATATAAAAATTACAATGAAATTATAAATTTATTTTTTAGAATCTAAGAACTTGCAAATAAAATTTCAAACTTGTTTAGAAAAATATAAAAATTATTATTAAAACTGAAAATTATTTTGCAAATCTAGAAATTAGAAAATAAAATTTTAAAAATTATTTATATAAATATAATTAGATCTCCGTACGCATGGGATATGGAATTAACTATAATTTTGAAATAATAATGTGGAGATATTGATGTTAGGATTTTGATGAGACAAATAACTTTGTATAGAAAGTTAGAGTACCCCATTTTTCCACATTGTTTAAGTGAAACTTAGTTTTGTAAAGATAACTTTTTGGTTTGTATTTTATAAAGTTGTAAAAAAACAGAAAGATGTAGGTTACTGTTGTTAGCGGGATTCTGGAAGTATAGAAGTATCGGATGCTGATTTTCAAAAAGGAGAACCAGTAAGTAGAAGGAGTAAATGGAATCAACAAGCTGAATCAGTAAGCAACATACAAAATTCAGTAAAGAGAACTGGAGGCTTTCTGCAACATCCAGAAACAGGAAGCTGTCCTGGAATTAGTAAGCAGATGCAGATCAGAAAGTTGATGCAGAACAGTAAGCAGTTACTGTAATATTTTGCAGTAAGTTGTAAGTTTGTCTTAACTTATTTATTGCAGTACGAGGTTTCTGCATTATCAAAGTAACCGGTAGATGAAAATTAGAACCTAACCAATGAGGTGATATCATCTGGACCGCGGACCTGGAAAAACTCTATTGCCGAGGAGTGGAGCCATTAATGCGGAGCAGAGTAGGACATGCCTTATTTCTTAGTTTCTTCAGGCGCATTATGTAACGCCCCGAAATCTTTTCGTCAAAATATCAGAGTTTTTCATTTTTGGGCGTTAAGAAAGAAAGGGGAAAAAGGCGTACATGATATATAAAAAAGAAAAAGAGGGGACAAGAAAAGATACTCTTAGAACATCGGTTTCAATCGATAAAAGGAAGTTTGAAACCTTACGCAGCGGAAAAAAAACATCAGGATCTTTTACAAAGATGAGGAATACAGATAACATTTTACAAAACGTGGAACATCATTTACAAACGAATCAACATAGGTTTAAAGACAAAACCGGAATCATCGATACAGCTGATAGGACACCCCTCTCTCTACGCGTCGAGATTCTCTTCTTTGCCTGTAGTGTGAGTACAGATTAAGGGGTGAGTGCGTTGAATACACTCGTGAGGATACTTTCCAAGTTTTAAATTATTAAACATATACAATAGCTTAGCAATTAAACACGTCACATAATATACGCATCACATAACTCGATTCATAAACGGACACACAACCCATGACTCGCCAAAAGGACTCACAGCCCAAAGGACACTCTGGCCAACTCTATCGCACCATCGTAAGATATACAGTATATCAACACAGCACGTAGAGTTCAACAGATTATCGGTCACGCAAACAAATATCGGTCACACAGACGATTATCGGTCACATAGACAAATATTGGTCACAAAGACGATTATCGGTCACACAGACAAATATCGGTCACACAGACGATTATCGGTCACAAAGACGATTATCGGTCACACAGACAAATATCGGTCACACAGACTATTATCGGTCACGCAGACAAATATCGATCACAAAGACAATTATCGGTCACACAGACGATTATCGGTCACGCAGACAAATATCGGTCACGCAGACAATTCATATCGTACAATATCATAGCAAAATCATCAATTATGGAAAAAATAAACATGTTGAGTTTAGAAGTTACCCCCACGTAACACATATCACACGTTCATTTATAATCATTCATGCATTTATTAACAGAAACTTAAAGCTTAAGGTTTAGAATGTACCCCCACACACGACATATAATCACAACATTTAGTATTTCTCAATCATGCTTGGAATAGGGAAAACTGTAACCAAATAAAGGTTTAGAATGTACCCCCACCTCGTTCGGTGGTTACCACGTGAACAACGAGTATCGGCGGATCAGATTTCCCAAGCGCGTACCAAAGGATCCGATATCACAAGGCTCAACTCAATAAGTAGCCTACACAAGTTATGACGTTCCTTAGATCCCAAATAAAGTATAATTAAAGCTATAAACGTTCCCAGCGAAAGTACGATCGTTAACTATGCGGCGGATCGAGAGATCTAAAGATTGGAGTCCAAGAAATGAGAGGGTCAGATCTGCCCAATTGGCTGAGAAGATAGGAATTGAAATAAGGATCGCAACGCAAAAAGAATGAGCTCAATCGGAGTTCAAACGAGCTCGAACGGAGCATTTTAAGTTTAGGGGTAAAACGGTAATTTTGGTCAAAGGGTTGACTTTGACCGGGCCCACGACCCTCGGTCAATGACGTCTCGTCGGCGATGACTCGAAACGGATGAACAACGGAAAGAAAACGAGGTTCGGATCGAAAACACGGCGTCGGGTGCGCGTCGGCACCCGACGGGTGCGCATGGGCGCGCACGGTGCGCGCGGCTTCCCGACACCCGACGGCTGCCGAGTTTTCTCGGCAGCTGCTGCACCCGGCGCACACCTGGTCGAGTTTTCTCGGCCAGGACCTTCCCAGCTTTCCCGACGGTGGCCTGCTCGAGCAGGCTACTTCCCGGCGTCGCCCGACGCGGCGGCGCCGCCTCCAGCCGCCACCACCTACCTCGCCGGATACCTCGCACCGCCGGCTACCACCTCCGGCCGTCCATCGCCGGATTCCGGCATGAATAGTTCCCGGAAACTTCGCCGCAAAACCCTTCGAAGTCACATTTTTCCAAAATTCCAACTTCAACCAAAACTCCGGCCGGCGACTTCCCGTCGCCGGCGACCACTCCCAGTACCTCCGCCGCCGACTCCCCGTCGCCGGCAACCCATTCCAGCCAAGCCCAACCACCAACCTAGCCTATACATACATGCATGCTTTAACACACACACACACATAACCATAGCTTGGCCGGCGGCCACCCGCCGCCGGCCACCACCACCAGCTCACTCTCTAAACTCCGACCGGCGACCCCAGTCGCCGGCAATCACCTCTCCAGCCCCCTACCCCAGCAGCTTCACTCACACACACACACACGTACAAAACAAACACACACACACATGCTCATCCTTGGCCGGCGGCCACCTGCCGCCGGCCACCACTCCGACACCGTCGCCGGCGCATCACAGGCGCCGGCCTCCAAGTTCCACACGGCGGCGCCACCCGGCGCCGCCCCAACAGCATGCAAACACACTCACACACTAACACACCTACAAAAACACACACAAGCCCGATCCACATACATACACCACTGTTCCGGCCATGCGCCGCCACTCACGGCGGCGCCTCCACTCCGGTAGCTCCCCACCACTCTCCGGTGGCCTCGCTGGCCACTGTTCCGGCAAGAAAACGAGGAGAGAGAAAGAACTCAGAGAAGAGAGAAAGGGTGACGGGGTTAGGGTTTAGGGGCTGTTTTTCGCCGTTTTCCGGCGAACGAAAACTCGGATTTGAAATCCGAGACCTATCCTAGATTCGTCTCGTCGAGACGAACGTCGTGTGCGAAAATCGTCCGATTCCGACAACATTGAATTTTCCGGCCACCGGCCGGCGGCGGCGGCGGCGGTGGCCTGCCGGAGACAGAATATCGGAAATTAAAAGACGAGAAAGAAGGACTTACGTGTTTTCGTCGGGTTCGGCTCGATCGAAGAAACGGTGATTTTCGAGTCGAAACCACCTCTATTTATAGATTTTTCCGAAGTTACTATTCACCGAAAATATCCGGATCACTATTCATCAGTTGATTTTTCAACGTTACTATTCACGTAAATATCTTCGTTTCCATTCTCCGTAAATATCTTCCGATTTTCCGAAACTTCCGGTTTTGCCCCTTCCGTCGTCATTCGAGCTACGGGTCTCCGATTGACCCCTAGTTCGTTTCTATCTTCTCGTCTTTCCAAGACGCATCTTATGGTATGAAAATATTCTATATACCATGTCCATGAAAATTATCCGTCCAAGTCACGCGTTAAACACGTATCTGAAACGCACATAATAAATTAAACAGTTCAAAAATACGCACATAGTTATTAAGTCATGCGTTAAAATATTTAATTAATAAATTATGCTCATTTTGATCCGGGGCGCTACACATTAAATGCGAAGATCATGAAGATCAAGTTTTGAATTTCTACAAGGACTATGCCTCTCTTCAACGGGCATATTCTTACAAGTATAAATAGAAGGTGAAGGTGACTAAGCAAACTACTGAACTTACTGATATTTTTCTAAGCGATCAAATTCTCAAGCAAAACACAAGTTGCTAATAGTTCAGTCACTCAATCTTCAGAAGCAGTCAAGCCCAGGATTTTGATCTTACAAGTTCTTAAGGCTGACTTCGAAAACACAGTTGAAGACCATATACTTTTAATCATTTGCTGTGTGCTAGGTTGTTTTAGTTGGTGTCCTTAGTGGGAAAGATTTAGATCCTCACTAAGTGTTTAGTCTTTATTTCAAGGCTTTGTACTCTGTGTGAGTATTTGTACCCTATGTGGGAGTAGCCTAGGAATCTTACTGATTCTAGTAGGTTTGGCTCGTTGGGAAGATGATTGTAAATTTGAGACTTGTAAACCAATCTGACCTAGTGGAGTTCCTCCTGTGTAAAGGAGAAGAGTGGACATAAAATGATTACGCCACCTTCGAACCACTATAAACCCTTGTGCGTTTATTGTTTTATTTACTTGCTGTATATCTTATCTATATCCTGCTCATACTGCTAAAAAGATTCTGTTAAAATTATACTTGTGAAAAGAAAACTATTTTTCAAAAGAAACTCTATCTTAAGTTTCTGCTGTATATTGTGAAAACCGAGACAGTAAGCTGAACAAGCATACTGTCAGCTTACTGAATCAAGAGTGTTGCTGCATTCTCTCTAGAATCCAGCAACCTGTTTACAGAAAAGTTTTAAAACACAAAATTTGATAGAGGTTCATTCACCCCCCTCTGAACCTCTGACCACTTGGGACCAATAAGTGATATCAGAGTACGTTGGGTTAAAAGACAACTTGACTGGTAACCTACCCAGATCCACCCGTTTCTGTTGGAAAAACCTTTTTTCTTTTTCAAGACCAAAACTCATAGTTTTAGTATAAGCATGGATTTCTCGCATCATAAACTCCCAATATTTTCCATAGTTGAATATGATGACTGGCGGATACGCATGGAGGCTCACTTGTCGGCCATGCATGATGAGATGTAGTACGTGATTACTAAAGGGCCACCACTAATCGTCAAACCAAACCCTACCTTGGGAAGAAAGCGGCCTGAGCATGCGCAAGTTGAGGAAGCTGCAGCAGCTGAGGTAGCAGCAACTAGAGAAATCGAGGGCGCAACAACCAGCGACGATGACGTTGAAGGGGTTCCAAGACCCGTCCCACATGTAGCAGCACCAGATTATAGGAGAGTGGCTCCACCAGCTAAATACATTGTTAAGGCTAGAAATGAGTATACAACTGATGAATGAAAGAATGTCAACCTGGATAATGTAGCCAAGAATGCATTATTTCTCATGCTAGATAAAAGAATATTCAGCAAGATGAAAAACTGTAAAACAGCTAAAGAAATTTAGGATAAGCTGGAGTTAATATGTGAGGGCAATGAACTTACCAAAGACAATAGAGTGTCAAAGGCTACACAACTGTACGGGCAGTTTACTATGAAACTTGGAGAGTCATTGGAAGAACTTGACTTGAGATTCATAACAATTGTCAGCGAGATTGAATCTCTTGGGAAATTATATACCCAGAAGGAGAAGAACACAAAAGTGTTGAGAACTTTACCCTTGGAATGGAAAAACAAATAAACTGTAATGAGAGTCTCATTGGACCTCAATGCGATGAGTACTTTTGATCTATTCTTAGATCTTAAGGCTTTCGAATTCGATATTGATCGAAGAAGAAAAGAGGTTGAGGAGTCAAGCGCTAAAGTGTTAGCACTTACAAAAGAGTCAAGAATACAGCTACTGCAAGCAGCAATAAGCAGAAAGAGAAGCAGAAAGAAGTGTTTGTTGAAGATGCTGAGGAAGAGATGATGTTCTTTCTAAAGAAGTTCAAGAAGTTCCTAAAAACGAACAAAAGAGGAAATGACTTCAGAAAGAAGCCCAAACCTCAGATATAAGTCCCCAGATAAGACCAACATCACAGTCAAATACTGGTTCCTCTGACCTGTGTTATAATTGCAGGAAACTGGGATACTTCACCAGAAACTGCCCTTACTCTCAAGTACATAAGTATACTGAGGATGAGAGGATGCAGAGAAAAGAAAGGAGGAAGGATGATAAGCAAAAGCTCAGGGCTCTTCTGAGTGAAACTAAAACTCTAAAAGCAGTAATTAGCTTTAAGGAATAAGCCAAGGATGATTGCTCATCCGAAAGCGATAGTGACAGCTCTACCTCCGATGAGGAAGCACTACTGTGCCTCATGGCTAAGGATTGTAAAGATGAAGAAGATGATGAGGTAACTTCTCAATCTGTTGAAGTTTCTAGTTCTGAAAAGCTGAACATGATCCAGTCTTTTAGACAGATTATGAGTGACTTTGAGCAGATAAATTCAGCTCATGAAGAACTAAAAGAGGAAAACCTAAAGCTCAAGAGTGAGCATACTGTATTGAAGGAAAATGTTTCTGACCCAGAGTACTACAGTACAAAATGCAATAACCACCGAGCTGAGGTCTCTAAGTTCAAGTTGCTAGTCACTAAGCTAGAAGGTGAGAAAACTAGCTTGCAAAACACAATTGATGTGTATAAAAAATCAGCTAGGAAAGCGCATGAATGTATCCTGGAAACCCAATATGCCTATAGAGGAAATGGTCTCGGATACCGCGCAGTAAGCTCTAAAAAAACAGTAAGCACATCCAATGTTGGAAAGTTTGTTCAGGCCCTAGTATTCTATGCTCAGGAACTCCTCCCAACCAATGAAAGCTTGAACAAAGCTAGTACAACGGATAAGGGAAAGAAGCTCATGCTGCAAACAACATACAATAAGCCTGCAGGAACTCTCAGAAAGCAGCACAATCAGGTTACAACAGTCTTCCAGGTTACACCAAAAGTTCTACCCCTACTATACCAAAGCATACTTGCTTAAATCCAAAGGAGTTCATACTCTGGAAAGGTATAAGAGAGTACCTTCCTCAAACATGAAAGGTAACACCTGGAAATCTCTAGCACACATACATCACAAATAGTATCCTGCAAAGGGTACTTACAGAAAGAGAACCACCAAGGCTAATGATAAGAAAATTGTCATTAAGCAGGTGTGGCCACATCAGCAAATCCGATGGCCACGTCAGCAAATCCGGTGGCCAAGTAGGCAAATTTGCCTACGTGGCCACCAAATTTGCTAACGTGCCTAAAATCGGAGCTAAATTAGACAAATTAAGGAGTTAGTGGACTAAAATTGGAAAGTGAAAAGATACCGGACCAAAATTGGACAAGGTCTAAGTTAGAGGACGAAAATTGAGTTTTTCTCTAATGTTAATATTAGGCTTTATATATGTTTATGAATTTTTAAAACAAACATAATAGTAAATATGTTCTGCTAAACATACCTTATTTATTTATTTTTAGTTATTTTAGTAAACACGTACATCCATTATATGTGATTTGATATTTTTTTATATAGATTTTAAATCATTCCACTTTGTCATATGAACGTCAAATTTAAGAGTAGGTCTCCTGTGTAACTGGTGCATGAATCTTAGATCCATGCACTCGGGTCGGATTAGGCTTGATCTGACCCGGATCCGTGCATTTTTTTTTCTGTCCTGACCTTTATGTTATATTAGTTATACATTTATATTATATTAGTCATACATTTATGTCCAAATTTTATACCCTTACTGCAATACTTTAACTTTAAAAAAGAAATTTGCTGACCTTCGTACTATGTTGTCATACATTTATGTTATATTAGTCATACTTTTATATACAAATATTATACTTTTATGTAATACTTTAACTAAAAAAATCATAATTTCGGTATAAGTTGTACAGATAGTATCACGTACACACGTTTAAAATCAATAGATAGTATCACGTACTTTATGCAATATAACATCAAATATATATCTTATAAAATTCATTTTTGAATAACGAATCATCCATAACAAATTTAGACCTTATTGAAAATTCTAACTTAGTCTCTAGTAATCATAAATATTTTCATAAGAATTGTATCGACCCTTATATTATTTATATCGTGGGAATCCTCATTTTTAACCATCTGTACTTATAATCATTTTTTTTGTCAAGTTACCAAATTTTGTTCTATTTTAACCAAGAGAAATAATGTTTGCCCAACTATACTTATCTAACATTTGAGGTGTAATATGATTGTCTGAGCTATATAATATGGTGGTACAAGGGTGTAATATTACCAAGGACGAAAATATTGGTATCGATAAAAATATCGGTATCGGTTAAAATATCGGTATCTTGATTTTACGGAAATATCGACGGATATATCGATTTCGGTGGAAATATTGGACATTTTTTTTAAAAATATGAAAACTTTGTAAAAAAATTGAAAAATATATCTAGTAATTTACAGAATATTATAGCTAACATTAATACATATATTGAACTTAAATTCCAAATAAAATGATATGTTTACAACAAATATAGAGATAAACTATTGTATAAACGTTGTATGTTATGATAACATGACAAATTATGTTAGTGATAGTGATTTCTCTTCACTTAGTTCGTAAGTTACCATTATAATTAACTTAGGTTAATAATAAAAAAAAAATTACACAAGCACCTAAGTACTAAATATTGCATTACATGTACAAAATAATAAATAAATATAGATCACAACATCCTTTAAAAAAATTAAATATTTTAGTAAAGTATTTGAATAACTAACCCTTTTATTCTCTAAAAATCTTGAATCCTCTTGATGTAGAACAATACTTGTAGAAGGAGAATATTTGTGGAGTGTGATTTTGCTAGTTGAAATTGTTATGGAATATATAAAAATATATCATACATTTATAGATAAAAAAAAGATAGACAAAAAATCCATGAAATGACTAATTTTTGGATAAGAAATCTCATCTCCATTTTTAATAAATGATGTGGAAAGTGGTTCCACTCAATAAATTCATAAAAAAAAAGAAAAAATTTTAAAAAAAATCAAAATATCACCGATATCGACACAAAACCGATATATCACCGATATGTCGGTGATATACCGTAGTTTTATAAAGAAACTCATCGATATCGACATTTGAATGATATTTTACCGATATTTCCCGATATATCGCCGATATTCTGACGAAAAAAATTGTAGCATATTATTATTTCGGTACATCCATTTTAGCGAAATTTCGGTGAAATTTCGCGATTTTTTCATCCATGCTTTTATGTACATATATCATAACCTTTAAATGAATAACTTAAACTCTTTTCAGTATAAAAATCCATGTAGTATAGCTGAACATTTATGTTATAATAGTTTAACATTTATGTTATTGGTATAACTTTTATATACTTAAAGAATAATATAAAAGTTATATTATAATAGCATAAAGATTGAATTATTATAAACATAAATGTTATATTAAAACAATATAAAAGTTAGAAAGATATTATAGGTCAGTAATACACTTTGAAAATGTTAACCTAGCAGAAACATTAAATAAAAAGTTATGCGAACATAACTAAAAGGTTAGACGCGCAAGACTAGGGTTTGAGTGCGGACCTAGGACACGTGGGCGCGTGAAAGGCACTGTAGGGTTGGATCGACCCAGTTGCACGGTTCCCGACCCGTGCATTTGGTGCATAAATATTTATATTTTTTGTAATGACTATATTTAGTTGTTATAGATACGAATCTAGAGACTGTCATTAGCATCTTACATTTAGGAGAATGACTGATGTGCATTGGGTACACGGTACTTCCAACCCCACCCTAATATCTTCAATAATACAAGTAATACATTTACATAAAAAAAATATATTAAGTAATATATTTCACTAAAATATATATTTCAATTATACAAGTAATATTTCATGAATATGTAATTAATATTTTATGGGCATACAATTTTAATACCTTTGGAAGTACGGATTAAGGATCTGTAGCCCACGTATAAGTTATTGTGTACTTATAGACAAATACTCATTCCAATGAATATTAAATATCTCTAATGGATAGAAGAGATTTTTTCTCGATTTTTTTGTTTGACTTGTTTGTTTAGACTTTTTACATTGCTTATACATTGTTTAAATAAAATGAAAATAAAATGTCTAATGGATAGAAGAGATTCTTTCTCGATTTTTTTTGACTTGTTTGTTTTGACTTTTTACATTGCTTCTACATTGTTAAAATAACAATAGTGACACACCTTTATAAATGGGTACCCATCCCTTATTACCCTTTTTCATATAACAATATCCAATTCTATCCTTAAATATAACATATTATCCCAATATACCCCTTTTCATTAAAACACATCTCTATCTACCATTTTCAATCATTAGTATTTATGACATTTAAACCAAATTCCAAAATTTGTCCTTTAAGCATTTAATGCTTTCTTTCTTAATTTCTATTTCCACTCCAAATATCAATTTTATCCGGATAAAACGTAAATAGATCGAAATCAGGCCCAACATGCTTCCGTAAAATAAATTCATCCCCTAGAATTCATACCTTTATTTGACCGCAACAGTACCGGGTGAGATGGTTTGCAAAGCCACCAGCTGGAAAATCACTGCCCCCAGATCGTTTTACGAACAACTCCTCATTGTTCAACTTCAACCCTCGGGGAAGATGATCTGCAAGTTATCCAGCTCCTTCAGCAACTGCACAGCACAACCTTGGTTCGTTTCCTACACCAGGTGTATAAAGTATTCCTTCCGGGGGACGAACTATCCGTACTAAAACATGTTGAAGCAAAAGCTTTTATTTTATTAAGAACTTTAGAAATATTTATTACAACATATGTAATCTCCTTTTGGGAGGAGAATTACTGGTTTAGCCTCTCATAGAGAAGACTTCCACTCGTAAACACATAAACTATAAACACTCAAACTATTACAGAAACTAAAAATGATAGATGTTTTGAAGAAAACTGAGGGGAATGGTCGATGTCTTCAGCTTTCTTCTAACTCTCTATTTATAGGCATGAATCCGGACTTGAAATGCGGATTCCAAAGCTTGTTGATCAACAACTGGCTTATTCCTTTAGTGCTTCCATGTGATAGTTTGTTGGGAAGTCACTTTCAGCTGTTAGTGCTCGTCCTCTTTTTCCTCTCCTTGACCCATCCCATGTGATAGTGGTTGGAGTTGTCGGGGAATCATTTATTTCCTCACATGGCTTAGCCCATGTGATCTTGTGTCCTATCCCATTTAACTTTGTCGGGGACGCTTTAATAATTTAGTCATTGTGGTCCTCGGGAATATCATTTCTTTTATGCTGGGCCCTTATCTTTATTGGTTCCAGCTACCTGTCGGTCGGGTTTGGGTCAGAATCCTTTCCCAAACTCGGGCTCTTTCTGTTCGGGGCACGCTTGACAGATCCGATCAATCCATCGTCCGATGTGTGCCATATTACAGAATTTCCAGTAAGTTTCTTTGCTTGCCGGAATCTTGTTTTCCCAGAGGATCTTCCTTTTAGTTTCAAAAAGTTCCTCTGCAAATCCTATCGTCGATCCAGTCATTGTATTTAGCATGAAAGATCCATTGGCCGAATTCTGGAAGACCTTAAATGGGTATTTGACTTTGTCCATTTCTATCGTGTAGAAGTCCAAAGCCCCCAAGCTTGTCGTGTAGAAGCTTCGTCTTCAGTAAATGCTCCTACTAGTATCGGAATTTCTTTCGGGGAAGTTGCCTTTATGTATTTTAAGGCATTCCCGTTCGGTCTTCGAAGCTTGATAAAATGAAAGACTTCATGGAAGCCTTTCTTAGCTGGTTCTGGAGCGGCACTAATAAAGTAGAGCTCCAGGATATCTCCTCTGGACAAGTGAGGATTGTTTGCCCAGGTCTCGTAAACTGCTTCCCCAATCCATCTTGGTAACTTTGAGATTTCTGGGAAGTTGGGTGCGATGGTATACACTGAAGCTAAAGCTCCAAAGTTATACCATTCTTGAACTTCATTTGGATGACTTCCAGGTTTCATCCAAACTCTTGGGTATTTCCCGGCTATATCAATGATTGATTTTTCCGGGTTGATCCCTCGTCTTGTTACCAATTTCTCCTATTGCCTTTAGTATACTTGCATCGGAGAAATCTCGTTAGTGTGAGCTTGAACCTTCACTTTGCCTGTCTGCAGCCTTAGGTTCAACTCGACCTCTTTAACCCTAGAGGTACTAGGTTGATTTGAAGACTCGGGTTGTGACACCGGAGCTTCAACATTTGTTGCAGATGGTACATCCTCAAGGAATGCATCACCTATAACACTCGTAGGCATGGTATTTGAATCCATAGCCTTCGGGTTAGGGTCCCGATCTCGAAGTTCTCCTTTTAGCACCGTAGAAGATGCAGCCTGGAGGATAGGCTTATGCAACGCTTGGAACAAATGTCCCTGAGCATATTGGCATGCTCGTATTAGACCAGAAATGGATTTCTGATCTTCTCGTTGGAGTCATCCGGCGACTTCGGCATTGAGACATAACGTCCCAAATTCTCATTCAAGACTCTCCAGGTTTTCCCTGAGATGTCTTACTCGTTTAAGGACCTCGTCAGCAACGTGTCCTTCCATCTCGTGTTAAGAAATCTACAAGAGCATTTTCGTGAGATTTCAAAATGACAATATCATAATCATAATATTGTCATTCAGCTTGCCATCTAAGTATCCTAGCCTTTTCTGGTTTAGATTCAATTTTATTTTTCAGAAAAACTTTGACACTTGAATTATCAATTTTTAAGGTAAACTTTTTAGCCAGTAAAAAGAGAGGCCATTTTTTGAAAGCCTTTCTGACTGCAAAGAATTCCTTCTCGTTGATGTGCCATCAGATTACTTCTCCATCTGTAAACAGACCGCTACAATATCTGCATGACACTTCTCCGTCTGGTGTAGCTTTCATAAGAACAGCTGCCCACCAATGATCACTGGCATCTGTGTAAAGGACCAGTTCATCCTCATCTTGAGGTATAGCAAGTTTCGGAAGCTTGCTACAGACTTCCTTAAGTTACTTAATCCCTTCTCGATGTTCATTTTCCCATTTGAAAGTAACATCTTTCTTGAGTAATGGGCTGAACACCTTTCTGTGAAATGCTAGATTGTTGATGAACATTCCAGCAAAATTAACAACTCCGAGAAAACTCTGAAGTTGTTTCTTATCCGTGAGATCATCTGGAAATCCTTGTATTTTTTCTACAATATGACTTTGTAGAATGATTCCAGATTCATCGATTTCAATTCCGAGGAATTCAATCTGTCTCGTTGCAATCACTGCCTTCTTTTCAGAAAACACTAATCCTTCTTTATGGCAAACATCTGAGAAAATCATCAAATGTTTGAGATGCTCCTTCATATTTTTTGATGCGATGAGAATATCATCGATGTATACGAACATAAAGTTGAAATAATCTTTGAAGAGATTATCCATCTTTCTCTGATATATCTGGGGTGCATTTGCCAATCCCATAGGCATCACGTTCCAGACATAGTGTCCTTGTGGTGTGGAGAAAGCTGTGAACTTCTTACTTTCTTCCTCCATCTTAATTTGGTAGAATCCAGACTTACAATCGAACTTTGAGAATATCTTGGCACATTTGATGCAGTTAACCAAGTGTTCTCTACTCGGGATATAGTATCCATCAAACTCCAGAATGTTGTTAATCCCTTTGTAATTAATAGCAAGTCTAGGTTTACCTCTTTTGATTTCTCCATGATTCCTCACAAGGAATCCCGGGCTGCTGAATGAAGAAACTCCTGGTGAGATCAACTTAAGGTCAAGATGTTCTTTAAGTATCTTCTGCATATCCTCACGATCATTCTGATTCATAAGGATTGGTTTGAGCCTTACGAACTCGTGTTCCTTTCCAACTTTAACCTTTAAGGATGCTTTGAGCTCGTTTCTGTCCCACCATGCTAAAGGATCTTCATTGTAATTCCTTTGGATCATTTTCTTGAAATCCTCGAGTGATATTTGTTCTTCAATGGTCCATCACTCTGTGGATTCTCCAATATGGCTTTTCGCAATTCTGCAATAACCTCTGGAGATACCCATTTTTCTCCTTATATTCTGAACGAATACAAAGTATTATCCCATCTCTTGGTATCTTTTTGTTTCGAACCAAATTATCGAAAGGATAATAAGGCATCACCAAATCTTCTTTTATCCGCCATCTTTGGATGTCGAAGTTTGGCTTCATCACCACGCTTGCTGTGAAAAGGAAAAGACATTTTTCTGTAAAATGCTTCTCGCAGTCTCTGGACAATAATCTTATGATCACATAATGTTGTGAAAATAAGCCTTCTTGTCTCATTTTCCTGTGTAAATCGCTTGAATGTTTGTAGGAAATTATTTCCTAGCAAAACATCTGCTCCTGTATCATGTAAATAGATTGGTGGCGTCTTCACCTTATACCATGGGGTATCGCCGGCACCTCCGATCATAATTTCCGCTTGTTTGATTCCTCGATTAAGGATAAGAATCCTTTTAGAGAAATCACGTCCTGCATTGGCTGGTAGATCGTCTCCCATTTTTTTAGGAAAAACCTCCTGCTTTGCAGTACAAATCCCCGCTCCTGAATCAACATAGGCTGCGAAATACTCAGTCTAGTATTCAGCATATATCATCCCGATAGAGATGTATATGGAGAATGGACAAGTGGTCATCTGATTCTATATCTTTTATCAGCCACTGTAAACTCCATTCCATCTTGTAATCTTTCCCAAGGCATATGATCCTCAAGAAAGTTGATACCCAGTATTAATTGTTCTGGGATTCTCCCTGCGACTCCTGAGATAGTCAGTTCAATTTCACCCATCTTTAGGCTTCCTTGAAATCTACCGACTATCGGTTGTTGTAGATAATATAGGACATCACAAGGAAAAATATTATCCTTTTGGTTGATGTCAAATATTAGTTCAACTGCTCTCCAGCCTTCTGGACATTTCAACTCTTCTTGTGTTTTGAATACACTTGGGATTCGCTGGATTGTACTAGGCCTTCTTTCCTCCCAACGACTGCTACTCCTCAGTCTATCTTGTTGGAAAGACATTCTCCTTGTCTTCATTCTGAGGCTTTGACTCCGGTTGAAGACAGGTTGATCTTGTATTTTCATATCTATCTCCTTTATAGTTGGAGATTCAATGAGTTCTGGCAAAACCACCTTGGCGAAATCCTCAAAGATTCTTGGGACTTCGATAAATTCCTTTCTTAAGAATACATCTGAATGATGTGTATTCGAGAGAGCATAGGAAATCTTGTATATGATCGAGTAAGGTCTATTCCCTTCTTTCATCAAGTCTTCTCTTTTAAAATCTTGATGAAGGGTTAAGACTTTGTTGAAGTCTCCATCTCCCAGATTGTATGCAATTCTAGGGTAGACATTAGATATCAATTTCCCTGCACACAAGTTTCCTGTGACTGCTCCAAGGCATGAATCCTTTAGATTTGAGATTCATTTGTCAAATATGGCAAGATTGAGAGGCGAATCAATTCCTTCTTTGAAGGTTACTTTGATAATAACTCTTATGGCTCCGATATGAATCCATGAGAGTGTATTGGCAACTTCTCTCTTAACTTGGCTTCTGATCTCATGAATCTCATGGTAAGGGATCAACTGCATCTCGATCAGGTTACTTGTGAATTCCATTGGGATGGCAAATTCTCCCGTAGTAATCCTATGGATAATTTGGTGTTTTCTTTTGCGAATTCCAAACTTATCCAAGGCCTTTTCCATAACTCCAATAGTAAAACTATTGTAGATCTGAAGCTTTGGATCCTCTTTCATATTTCTCATGAGAGTCTTATGAGAGACTGTTGTGTGAGAGAGAAATCCTGACATATCTTCTCTCATTGTTTGAAGAATTTCTTCTTCACTCTGATTCTGATGTGGATTCACTTCTATCATCCGAATAGATCTCTTCTTCATAGATGCTTTCATCTGAGGGTAGATCCTCAAATTGATACACCTGTATAAGATCTTGGTAATAGACAGCTTCTTCGAACTCTGGTGTTGCTTCGAATTGTCTAAGACCTCTCATTTGGTTGTCTGGGCAAACCGTTGAGATATGCCCTCTTACTTCGCAAGTCCAGCAATCACAGTCTTTGAAACTTTCATTAGCTCTAGTGTGAGCATGCTTGAAAGTTCTTCTTCCCATAGTTCTGCTGGAACTTCCTTGGTTTGAACCTGTCGTTGCGGTTCTACTCCTGCTTGGTGCCAATCTTTGCCCTGACTTATAGCTCCGGGCTTTTTGTTTAGACCACACCCTTCTAGGTCTCCATGAAGACCTATGACTCCTTCTGTTGTTGTTGCTTCCAAGGCTATAAGGATGACTTCTCTGTTTCCTCCTTTTATGCCTCCATGGTTGACCTCCCACCACTGTTGGGATGTCATTATCTTCGCAACACAGGGGAACCATTTTATTGATTCCTCGAAGTCTCTTGTAATTTTTGTAGAGTGCTGTCTGGTGGCACCATTCAGATAACTTAGCCTTTAGGAAAGACATCCTTCTGGCTACAGTATCCAAATCATCTGCACTCTTATATTCTCTGATGAGCATTTTTCTCCAGGGACTCGGAATCTTTGCAAAGAATAGCTGCGAAGCTTCTTTGTCATCCACCTTGGACTTCCATCGGTATTCGGTGAATAACTTAATATATTCGTCAATATGATAAATATCATGCAACTCGAGGCAATAGAGGGCTTGCTTGTATCGTTTTCTTTCTTTTCTTCCAATCCCTCAAAATAACCTATGTCGATAAAATGGATTTTGAATAATTTGGCCATATTATCGACAATTCCTTTTAATGACTCACCAGCAGTTACGTTATTTCTCATATCTGGTGGTGTCATATCCCATGCTCTTTTTGCAGATTCTTCAAGACTCATTTCAAGAAGTAAAATGAATCCTTCCTTTGTAAGATCAAGGGTTCCTGCTACAATCCTCATCGACGCTGCCCAATCATCAATAAGGACTTCTCGATTCTTGAAATCTAGAATATCTAGATTTAGCATTAATCCATATGGATGTATTGGATTAAGCTGTGACTTTCCATAAGGCGTATTCTGAAGATCTGGCCTTTTTGAACGTTGTTGAGTTCCTGATACAATAGGATCTCCTCTAGTAGTAAAATCCCCAGCGTGTGGCATTGGTTCATCCACATGATGTGAACCTGAACTTTCTATAATATTGGGATCTACTGGTGGTTGTGGAGGTGGTCTTGGGTGTTGGTCACGAGTAACCAAGGCTGAACCATCTCCTGTTTGCATCTTTAGATCCACTATACCTAATCCCGCAAAGGATTCGGCAAGTTCTTGTAAATCTTCAAGATTCATTCTTTCCATATCCATCACCTTAGTTTATGATGGCTTTTCCTTTGATGATAGCAACGAGCTTTTCATCTCTGGTCATTGGTCGTATGACTTCAGTTGGTATCCCTTTTTGGTGTAAATAGAGAACTGTTCCGAAATCTATATGTTTCCTTCCTCCAGGAAGACTTGGTCTGTCCTCCAGATTCTTGACTCTTTTTTCAATATCATGAAGGATTTCAAGTATTTCCTTCTGATATTTCACCATCGTTTCCATCTGATTTTGGATCTGATGGACTTGTGCTGGTAGATGATTAAGGCGATTACCATAATTCTGCACCGTCTTCTGGATTCTCTAAGATCGATAGAGAACTTAGATGTATCCGGAAGTATCTCGCTCCATTCAGGTTCTCCTCCTGTCATCAATGATTTTGATGAACAATCTCCTGAAGGTTTATCAGTTCGAGATATAAACATTGGTTAACCCAAAGGAAACCCATGTAATACTCCTCTCCTTTTTTGCATTGCCTCAAGGTTTCCTGTCGGCTCCTGCTTCTTCTTGTTCAACATATTGGTTTTGCCAATATGTTACCTGGTCTCGGTGTTCTTGTTCATACATCGCCAAAATTTGACGATATCTCCTGTATGGTATACATCTTGGACAATTGTCCAGATCCATATTATCGCAAGAAATTCTCCCCACCAAAGGTTAATTACATAAAAATAATAAATATCATAAAAGTTCTTAATAAACCTAGACTCTGATACCATTTCGTCCTTACGTTCTTTTATCCGATTTTATGCCCTATTTTAAGATTTTCATTCTCCGAAGGAATTTGTACGTGGCATTGTTACACATTCCAGACCACTGTTTTTTAAGCAGTATCGGCACGAGGAAAGTATTCTAGCCTATATACTTATTCCTTAAGAAAATCAATCTTTAAAGTTTCTTTCTCGGGTCCGGATTTTCAATATTTGGAATGGAATTATTAATTAAATTAGAAAGTATATATTGTATTTAGCATTTAGGATCCATTGGCTGAATTCTGGAAGACCTTAAATGGGTATTTAACTTTGTCCATTTCTGTCAGACAAGTCCAAAGCCCCCAAGCTCGTCGTGTAGAAGTTTCATCTTCAGTAAATGCTCCTACTAGTATCGGAACTTCTTCCGGGGAAGTCGCATTTATGTATTTTAAGGCATTCCCATCTGGTCTCCGAAGCTTGATAAAATGAAAGACTTCATGGAAGCCTTTCTTAGCTGGTTCTGGAGCGGCACTAATGAAGTAGAGCTCCAGGATGTCTCCCCTGGACAAGTGTGGATTGTTTGCCCAGGTCTCGTAAACTGTTTCCCCAATCCATCTTGGTAACTTTGAAATTTCTGGGAAGCTAGGTGCGATGGTATACACTGAAGCTAAAGCTCCAAAGTTAGACCATTCTTGAACTTCATTTGGATGACTTCCAGGTTTCATCCAAACTCTTGGGTATTTCCCGGCTATATCAATGATTGATTTTTCCGGGTTGATCCCTCGTCTTGTTACCAATTTCTCCCATTACCTTTGGTATACCTGCATCGGAGAAACCTCGTTAGTGTGAGCTTGAACCTTCACTTTGCTTGTCTGCGACCTTAGGTTCAACTCAACCTCTTTAACCCCAGAGGTACTGGGTTGATTTGAAGACTCGGGTTGTGACACCGGAGCTTCAACATTTGTTGCAGATGGTACATCCTCAAGGAATGCATCACCTGTAACACTCGTAGGCATGGTATTTGAAACCATAGCCTTCGGGTTAGAGTCCCGATCTCGAAGTTTTCCTTTTAGCACCGTAGAAGATGCAGCCTGGAGGATAGGCTTATGCAACGCTTGGAACAAATGTCCCTGAGCGTATTGGTATGCTCGTATTAGACCAGAAATGGATTTCTGATCTTCTCGTTGAAGTCGTCCAGCAACTTCGGCATTGAGACATAACGTCCCAAATTCTCATTCAAGACTCTTCAGGTTTTCCCTGAGATGTCTTACTGGTTTAAGGACCTCGTCTGCAACGTGTCCTTCCATCTCGTGTTAAGAAATCTGCAAGAACATTTTCGTGAGATTTCACAATGACAATATCATAATCATAATATTAGCATTCAGCTTGCCATCTAAGTATCCTAGCCTTTTCTGGTTTAGATTCAATTTTATTTTTCAGAAAAGCTTTGACACTTGAATTATCAATTTTTAAGGTAAACTTTTTAGCCAGTAAAAAGAGCGGCCATTTTTTAAAAGTCTTTCTGACTGCAAAGAATTCCTTCTCGTTGATATGCCATCAGATTGCTTCTCTATCTGTAAACAGACCACTGCAATATCTGCATGGCACTTCTCCGTTTGGTGTAGCTTTTATAAGAACAGCTGCCCACCAATGATCACTGGCATCCGTGTAAAGAACCAGTTCATCCTCGTCTTGAGGTATAACATGTTTCGGAAGCTTGCTACAGACTTCCTTAAGATGCTTAATCCCTTCTCGATGTTCATCTTCCCATTTGAAAGCAACATCTTTCTTGAGTAATGGGCTGAACACCTTCCTGTGAGATGCTAGATTGTTGATGAATTTATGTGAATGGTGGTCTTGGGTGTTGGTCACGAGTAACCAAGGCTGAACCATCTCCTGTTTGCATCTTTAGATCCACTATACCTAATCCTGCAAAGGACTCGGCAAGTTCTTGTACATCTTCAAGATTCATTCTTTCCATATCCATCACCTTAATTTATGATGGATTTTCCTTTAATGATAGCTATAAGCTTTTCATCTCAGGTCATTAGTCGTATGACCTTAGTTGGTTTCCCTTTTTGGTATAAATAGGGAACCGTTCCAAAATCTATAAGTTTTCTTCCTCCAGGAACATTTGGTCTATCCTCCAGATTCTTGACTCTTTTTTGAATATCATGAAGGATTTCAAGAGTTTCCTTTTGATATTTCACCATCATCTCCATCTGGTTTTGGATCTGATGGACTTGTATAGGTAGATGATTATGGCGGTTGCCATAATTCTGCACCTGGATTTCTCTAAGGTCTATAGAGAACTTAGATGTATCCGGAATTATCTCGCTCCAATCTGGTTCTTCTTCAAGAGCCATGCTCCTGATGATGGGCTGCTTCTTGTAAGATCATCAGTTCAGAATATAACATTTGGTTAACCCGAAGGTAGTCCAAATGATAGGCTGCTTGCATATTGCATTGCCTCAGGGGCTTCCCTGCAGGCTCCTGCATTTTCTCGTTCAACATATTGGTCTTCCCAATACATTATCTTGCTCTGGTGTTCCTGTTTATACATTGCCAAAATTTGACGATATCTCCTGTATGGTATACATCGTGGACAATTGTCCAGATCCATATTTTCACGAGAAATTCTCCTCACCAAAGGTTAATTACATAAAATAATAAATATAACAATAAGTTCTTAATAAACCTAGGCTCTGATACCATTTTGGGTCGGATACAACAAGTATATTTTTTATGAATTTTCAGTCTAATTTTCAAAGAAATTTGTACGTGGCGTTGTTACTCATCTCAGACCACTATTTTTTAGGCAATATTGGCACGAAGGATGTATTCCAGCCGATATACTTATTTCAAGATAATTAAACCTAAAATATTTTTAGAATGGATTAAATTGAGTATTTAGGGAAATAATTAAATCACAAAATCAAAGTAGTTAAATGGTTGGACATGGATAGTTAGGGTTATCTTGGTCTTTTTACTAAAAAGTGGTATTTTGGGGTATGGTATTATCTTTGATGGCGTTTGAGAGTTTAAAAAATAGTTTTTATGGTATATTGGTATATTACCTCTTAATTAAATCATAGTTGATATAACTAATTAAACTTCTAGATCTAGTGACTCTGCATAAACCAAATCTAAGTGTTAAAAAAGTTACAACATGCTTGGTAGTTAGGTGTAGGGATTGGATATTTTCGACTCCTTCTAATTAAATCCTATATAGTTCTTAATAGTAAAGCATATTCAATAATTAAACTTCAAGTTTATTCTCCAAATTACTCAATAAATTAGAACATCTGTCAATTTAGAACAATAAGTTTTTGGGATGACGATTTAGCTTTTAACTTTTTAAAATTCGTAAAATTTTGTCTAATTTCAACCCAAACGATCAAATTAAGCTGAAATTGCACGTGATCCCCTAATTTCAGTTTTATAGCCTAAATTACTAATTTGATGTTTAATTTCTAATTTTTTCTATTTTTTGAATAAAAAAATTGGAAATTAAAAAAATATATATCAAAAAACAAGGTGACGTAAATAAGAATATATGAAATAAGATGTATTTGGTAGACATAATATTAAGAGTTAATTTTAATTTTGATCTTGTATGTAAGATATTTTTCATTTTTTAAAATACATCTTTGGGTCGGATCGATCCGATTGCACGGATTTAGAATTCGTGCACCTGGTGTAAAAAAACATTTGTGTTATGAATATACTAAAAAGTCAATGATATATACTTTTATACAACTATCAAATTGGTAATTAACCTTCGAGATCCACCGCATAAAACAAATCTTTGGTGTTAAAGAAAAAAGTACAACATGTATGGTTGTTAGGTATAGTGTGAGAAAAAAATTTGAAGATTCTCATTTAAAAGAAAAAAGTTAGAAGATTCTCATGATTTATCGAAATTGCTATTAATTATTTATGATGTCATTTTTAAAATTATTATTTACTATTATTTTTAGACAAAGTCTTGGGTGAGACCGTCTCACGGATCTCATTCCATGAGACGGATAGGGTCGGGTCAAACATAAAAATTATGTAATACTTTTGTGTGTATTATGTAATACTTTTATGTATATTAGGTAATACTTTGTATTATAGAATGCGTTTTGAGTTGAGTCAGACTATAAGAAAATATGTAATACTTTTATGTGTATTAGGTAATACTTTTATGTATATCAAGTAATACTTTTGTATTATGGGATAATGACCCGAATTGGGTCGGGTCGGGTTAACACAAAAATACGCGGATCCTAGCTAGGCGCCCAGGTGCTCTTCTTCCTCGTGCGTGAATTGTGTAATATGTAATACTTTTGTGTGTATTAGGTAGTACTTTTATGTATATCATGTAATACTTTTTGAAAATATCACATAACTTAATATCATGTAATACCTTTATGTATATGAGGTAATACTTTTATGTATATCATGTAATACTTTTGTATATATCATGTAATACTTCGATCTGACCCTATCCGTCTCACGGAATGGGATCCATGAGACGGTCTCACACAAGACCTACTCTTATTTTTATTAGTTGGTCATCCCTGAATAAAATATTTTGGGTTCGTCATTAATCATAATATAGGGTTGGTTTGGTTGGTCTTTGGGGTCGTTAACCAAATCAAACCTTGTTTGGGTTTATAGCCTGAGAGCTCAATTTAAAAGGAGGCCCGGATAGTGGGTTAAAATTTGGCAAAAGCTGGGATTAACTTATCACGTTCTGCATCTACAATCACTACAAGAAATTTGGGCTACGACAACGGGTAAAACCCGTTGTCGTAGTTAATTTTTGAGCATTGTCGTAGCCAGGGTTGCAAAAAAAAAATTCGTAGCCAGGGTTGCAAAAAAAAAATTCGCCATTTAATCTAATTTCATTTTAAGACAATTATAAAATATACTAGTGCATATTTTTAATATATTTTATGAAAATACTATTTTTTAAAATTATGAGTTTGTTCATATAAATAATATTAAGGCAAATAATATAAGATAAAATCATAAAATTAATAATTAAAATTTTCAAATTTAATTTAATTAAAAAACAATTGATATTATTATATATTTTTTGTTAATTTTTATTATTTGTATTTTTAATATATTTTAAAAGATTAACAATATATATATATATATATAATTGAAAGATTAATGACTAATTAACATAAGATAATATAAGATATATAACATCATAAAATTAATAATTAAACTTTTCAAATTTAATTTAATTAAAAAAAATTAATATTATTACATATGAATTATAAAACATAATTTTCGAATTATGTTTAAAAATAATATATAAATTTTGTATTATTATATAAAAGGGTGAGAGTAATATTTTAGTTGTAGTTTCTTAATTAATTCAAAATAGTATTTTATAAAAATACTATTTTTTTTAATTATGAGTTTGTTCATATAAGATAATATTAATGCAAATAATATAAGATAACATTATAAATTAATTAAATTTTTTTAATTTAATTTAATTACAAATCAATTAATTTATAATTAACACAACACATAAAAAAAGTGTTGCATAAAAGTGTTGTCGTAGAAAAAAAAACACCATTTAACAACCCTTTGAAAAAAGCGTTGCACAAAAGTGTTGTCTTTTTAAAAAAAAAAACGCCATTTAACAACCCTATGAAAAAAGCGTTGTCTTTTCCAAAAAAAGCGTTGTCTTTTTTTAAAAAAAAACGCCATTTAACAACCCTATGAAAAAAACGTTGTCTATTTTTAAAAAAAATTCGCTATTTAACAACCCTATGAAAAAAGCGTTGTCTTATCCAAAAAAAGCGTTGTCTATTTTTAAAAAAATTCGCTATTTAACAACCCTACGAAAAAGCATTGTCTTATCTAGAAAAAGCGTTGTCTATTTTTAAAAAAAATTCACTATTTAACAACCCTATGAAAAAAGCATTGTCTTATCCAAAAAAACTGTTGTCTATCCAAAAAAACTATTGTCTGATAAACCTTCAGGAGATTGTTCATCAAAATCATTGATGATAGGAGGAGAACCTGAATGGAGCGAGATACTTCCGGATACATCTAAGTTCTCTATAGATCTTAGAGAAATCCAGAAGACGGTGCAGAATTATGGCAACCGCCATAATCATCTACCAACACAAGTTCATCAAATCCAAAACCAGATGGAGACGATGGTAAAATATCAGAAGAAAACTCTTGAAATTCTTCATGATATTCAAAAACGAGTCAAGAATCTGGAGGACAGGCCAAGTCTTTTCGGAGGAAGGAAACGTATAGATTTCGGAACAGTTCCCTATTTACACCAAAAAGGGATACCAACTGAAGTCATACGACCAATGACCAGAGATGAAAAGCTCATTGCTATCATCAAAGGAAAATCCATCATAAACTAAGGTAATGGATATGGAGAGGATGAATCTTGAAGATCTACAAGAACTTGCCGAGTCCTTTGCAGGATTAGGTATTGTGGATCTAAAGATGCAAACAGGAGATGGTTCGGCCTTGGTTACTCAGGACCAACACCCAAGACCACCTCCACAACCACAAGTGGATCCCAATGTTGCAGAAAGTTCAGGTTCACATCATGTGGATGAACTAATGCCACACGCTGGAGATTTTAATACTAGAGGAGACCCGATCGTTTCAGAAACACGACAACGTTCCAAAAGGCCAGATCTTCAGAATACGCCTTATGGAAAGTCACAGCTTAATCCAATACATCCATATGGATTAATGCTAAATCTAGATATTCTAGATTTCAAGAATCGAGAAGTCCTTATTGATGACTGGGCAGCATCGATGAGGATTGCAGCAGAACCCTTGATCTTATAAAGGAAGGATTCATTTTACTTCTTGAAATGAGTCTTGAAGAATCTCCAAAAAGAGCATGGGACATGACACCACCAGATATGAGAAACAATGTAACTGCTGGTGAGTCATTAAAAGGAATTATCGATAATATGACCAAATTATTTAAAATCCATTTTATCGGCATAGGCTATTTTGAGGGATTGGAAGAAGAGAAAAGAAAACGATACAAGCAAGCCCTCTATTGCCTCGAGTTACATGATATTTGTCATTGATGAATATATCAAGTTATTCACCGAATACCGATGGAAGTCTAAGGTGGATGATAAAGAAGCTTCGCAACTTTTCTTTGCGAAGATTCCGAGTCCCTGGATACTGTAGCCAGAAGGATGTCCTTCCTAAAGGCTAAGTTATCTGAATGGTGTCACCAAGCAGCACTCTACAAAAATTACAAGAGACTTCGAGGAATCAATAAAATGGTTCCCCTGTGTTGCGTAGATAATGACATCCCAACAGTGGTGGGAGGTCAACCACGGAGGCATAAAAGAAGGAAACAGAGAAGCCATCCTTATAGCCATGGAAACAACAACAACAGAAGGAGTCATAGGTCTTCATGGAAACTTAGAAGGGTGTGGTCTAAACAAAAAGCCCGGAGCTATAAGTCAGGGCAAAGACCGACACCAATCAGGAGTAGAACCTCATCAACAAGTTCAAACCAAGGAAGTTCCAGCAGAACTATGGGAAGAAGAACTTTCAGGCGTGCTCACACTAGAGCTAATGAAAGTTTCAAAGACTGTAATTGCTGGACTTGCGGAGAAAGAGGGCATATCTCAACGGATTGCCCAGAAAACCAAAAAAGAGGTCTTAGACAGTTCGAAGCAACACCAGAATTTGAAGAAGCTGTCTATTACCAAGATCTTATACAGGTGTATCAATTTGAGGATCTACCCTTAGATGAAAGCACTATGAAGAAGAGATCTATTCGGATGATGGAAGTGAATCCACATCAGAATCGGAGTGAAGAAGAAATTCTTCAAACAATGAGAGAGGATATGTCAAGATTTCTCTCTCATACAACAGTCTCTCATAAGACTCTTATGAGGATTATGAAGGAGGATCCAAAGCTTCAGATCTACGATGGTTTTACCATTGGAGCTATGGAAAAGGTCTTGGATAAGTTTGGATTTCGTAAAAGAAAACACCAAATTATCCATAGGGTTACTACGGGAGAATTTGCTATCCCAATGGAATTCACAAGTAACCTGATCGAGATGCAGTTGATCTCTTACCGTGAGGTTCATGAGATCAGAAGCCAAGTTAAGAGAGAAGTTGCGAATACACTCTCATGGATTCATATCGAAGCCATAAGCAACCTTCAAAGAAGGAATTGATTCGTCTCTCAATCTTGCCATATTTGACAAGTGAATCTCAAATCTCAAGGATTCATGCCTTGGAACGGTCACAGGAAACTTGTGTGCAGGAAAATTGGCATTTAATGTCTATCCTAGAATTGCATACAATCTGGAAGATCGAGACTTCAACAAAGTCTTAACCCTTCATCAAGATTTTAAAAGAGAAGACTTGATGAAAGAAGGGAATAGACCCTACTCGATCACATACAAGATTTCCTATACTTTCTCGAATACACGTCATTCAGATGTATTCGTGAGAAAGGAATTTATCGAAGTCCTAAGAATCTTTTAGGATTTCGCCAAGGTGGTTTTGCCAGAACTCAATGAATCTCCAACTATAAAGGAGATAGATATGAAAATACAAGATCAACCTGTCTTCAACCGAAGTCAAAGCCTCAGAATGGAGACAAGGAGGATGTCTTTCCAACAAGATAGATTGATGAGTAGCAGTCATTGGGAGGAAAGAAGGCCTAGTACAATTCAGCGAATCCCAGGTGTATTCAAAACAAAAGGAGAGCTGAAATGTCCAAAAGGTTGGAGAGCAGTTGAAGTAATATTTGACATCAACCAGAAGGATAATATTTTTCCTTGTGATGTCCTATATTATCTACAACAACCGATAGTCGGTAGATTTTAAGGAAGCCTAAAGATGGGTGAAATTGAATTGACTATCTCAGGAGTCGCAGGGAGAATCCCAGAACAATTAATACTGGGTATCAACTTTCTTAAGGATCATATGCCTTGGGAAAGATTACAAGATGGAATGGAGTTTACAGTGGCTGATAAAAGATACCGAATCAGATGACCACTAGTCCATTCTCCATATACATTTCAAGCGGAATGTTATATGCTGAATACAAGGCTGAATATTTCGCAGCCTATGTTGATTCAGGAGCAGGAATATGTACTGCAAAGTAGGAGGTTTTTCCTAAAGAAATGGGAGAAGATCTACCAGCCATTACAGGATGAGATTTCTCTAAAAGGATTCCTATCCTTAATCGAGGAATCAAACAAGCAGAAATCATGATTGGAGGCACCGGCGATACCCCATGGTATAAGGTGAAGACGCCACCAATCTATTTCCATGATACAGGAGCAGTTGTTTTGCTAGGAAATAATTTCCTACAAACATTCAAGCGATTTACATAGGAAAATGAGACAAGAAGGCTTATTTTCACAACATTATGTGATCATAAGATTATTGTTCAGAGACTGCGGAAATCATTTTACAAAAAAATGCCTTTTCCTTTTCGCAGCAAGCGTGGTGATGAAGCCAAACCTCGACATCCAAAAATGGCAGACAAAAGAAGATTTGGTGATGTTTTATTATCCTTTCGACAATTTGGTTCGAAACAAAAAGATACAAACGATTGGGTAATACCTTGTATTCATACAACGAGACGAAAGAGTTCCTCCAGAGGCTGTTGTAGATTTGCGAAAAGCCATAATGGAGATTCCACAGAGTGATGTTACCATTGAAGAACAAATATCACTCGAGGATTTCAAGAAAAGGATCCAATGGAATTACAATGAAGATCCTTTAGCATGGTGGGACAGAAATGAGCTCAAAACATCCTTAAAAGTTAAACCTGGAAAGGAACACGAGTTCATGCGACTCAAACCAATCCTTATGAATCAGAATGATCGTGAGGATATGCAGAAGATACTTAAGGAACATCTGGATCTTAAGTTGATCTCACCAGGAGTTTCTCCATATAGCAGCCCGGGATTCCTTGTGAGGAATCATGGAGAAATCAAAAGAGGTAAACCTAGACTCGTTATTAATTATAAAGGGATTAATAACATTCTGGAGTTTGATGGATACTATATCCCGAGTAGAGAACACTTGGTTAACTGTATCAAAGGTGCCAAGATATTCTCTAAGTTCGATTGCAAGTCTGGTTTCTACCAGATTAAGATGGAGGAAGAAAGTAAGAAGTTCACAGCTTTCTCTACACCACAAGGACACTATGTCTGGAATGTCATGCCTATAGGTCTGGCAAATGCACCCTAGATATATCAGAGAAAGATGGATAATCTCTTCAAGGATTATTTCAACTTCATGTTCGTATACATTGATGATATACTCATCACATCAAAGAATATGAAGGAACATCTCAAACATTTGACGATTTTCTCAGATGTTTGCCATAAGGAAGGATTAGTGCTTTCTGAAAAGAAGGCAGTAATTGCTATAAGACAGAATGAATTCCTCGGAATCGAAATCGATGAGTCTGGGATCATTCTACAAAGTCATATTGTAGAAAAGATACAAGGATTTGCAGATGATCTCACGGACAAGAAACAACTTCAAAGCTTTCTCGGAGTTGTTAATTTTGCTGGAATGTTCATCAACAATCTAGCATCTCACAGGAAGGTGTTCAGCCCATTACTCAAGAAAGATGTTGTTTTCAAATGGGAAGATGAACATCGAGAAGGGATTAAGCATCTTAAGGAAGTCTGTAGCAAGCTTCCGAAACTTGTTATACCTCAAGACGAGGATGAACTGGTTCTTTACACGGATGTCAGTGATCATTGGTGGGCAGTTGTTCTTATGAAAGCTACACCAAACGGAGAAGTTCCATGCAAATATTACAGTGGTCTGTTTACAGATGGAGAAGCAATCCGATGGCATATCAACGAGAAGGAATTCTTTGCAGTCAGAAAGGCTTTTAAAAAATGGCCGTTCTTTTTACTGGCTAAAAAGTTTACCTTAAAAATTGATAATTCAAGTGTCAAAGTTTTTCTGAAAAATAAAATTGATTCTAAACCAGAAAAGGCTAGGATACTTAGATGGCAAGCTGAATGCTAATATTATGATTATGATATTGTCATTGTGAAATCTCACGAAAATGCTCTTGCAGATTTCTTAACACGAGATGGAAGGACACGTTGCTGACGAGGTCCTTAAACCAGTAAGACATCTCAGGGAAAACCTGAAGAGTCTTGAATGAGAATTTGGGACGTTATGTCTCAATGCCGAAGTTGCTGGACAACTTCAACGAGAAGATCAAAAATCCGTTTCTGGTCTAATACGAGCATGCCAATACTCTCAGGGACATTTGTTCCAAGCGTTGCATAAGCCTATCCTCCAGGCTGCATCTTCTACGGTGCTAAAAGGAGAACTTCGAGATCGGGACTCTAACCCGAAGGCTATGGATTCAAATACCATGCCTACGAGTGTTATAGGTGATGCATTCCTTGAGGATGTACCATCTGCAACAAATGTTGAAGCTCCGGTGTCACAACCCGAGTCTTCAAATCAACCCAGTACCTCTGGGGTTAAAGAGGTTGAGTTGAACCTAAGGTCGCAGACAAGCAAAGTGAAGGTTCAAGCTCACACTAACGAGGTTTCTCCGATGCAGGTATACCAAAGGCAATGGGAGAAATTGGTAACAAGACGAGGGATCAACCCGGAAAAATCAATCATTGATATAGCCGGGAAATACCCAAGAGTTTGGATGAAACCTGGAAGTCATCCAAATGAAGTTCAAGAATGGTCTAACTTTGGAGCTTTAGCTTCAGTGTATACCATCGCACCTAGCTTCCCAGAAATTTCAAAGTTACCAAGATGGATTGGGGAAGCAGTTTACGAGACCTGGGCAAACAATCCACACTTGTCCAGGGGAGACATCCTGGAGCTCTACTTCATTAGTGCCGCTCCAGAACCAGCTAAGAAAGGCTTCCATGAAGTCTTTCATTTTATCAAGCTTCAGAGACCAGATGGGAATGCCTTAAAATACATAAAGGCGACTTCCCCGGAAGAAGTTCCGATACTAGTAGGAGCATTTACTGAAGACGAAGCTTCTACACGACGAGCTTGGGGGCTTTGGACTTGTCTGACAGAAATGGACAAAGTCAAATACCCATTTAAGGTCTTCCAGAATTCAGCCAATGAATCCTTCATGCTGAATACGATGACTGGATCGACGACAGGATTTGCAGAGGAACTCTTTGAAACCAAAAGGAAGATCCTCTGGGAAAACAAGATTCCGGCAAGCAAAGAAATTTACCGAAAATTCTGTAATATGGCACACATCGGACGATGGATCGATCGGATCTGTCAGGCGTGCCCCGAACAGAAAGAACCCGAGTTTGGGAAAGGATTCCGACCCAAACCCGACCGACAGGTGGCTGGAGCCAATAAAGATAAGGGCCCAGCACAAAAGAAATGATATCCTCGGGGACCACAACGACCAAATTATTAAAGCGTCCCCGACAAAGTTAAATGGGATAGGCCACGAGAAAAGGACTCTCCAACCACTATCACATGGTAGGCTGAGTCAAAAGCAAGAGATTCCCCGATAACTCCAACCAATATCACATGTTTGAGTCATGGGGCACTAAGAGGAAAGAGGACTGATTGGCCACAATTGAAAGCAACCAACCAGCTCATTAAAGGAGATTTGAAATCCGCGTTTCACATCCGGATTTCTATCTATAAATAGACAGAGCGAAGGAAGCTAAGGATATCAACAATTCCCCTCAGTTTTCTTCAAAACATCTATCATTTTTAGTTTCTGTAATAGTTTAAGTGTTTCAAGTTTATGTGTTTACGAGTTCAAGCCTTCTCTATGAGAGGCTAAACCAGTAATTCTCCTCCCAAAAGGAGATTACATATGTTGTAATAAATATTTCTAAGTTCTTAATAAAATAAAGGATTTTGCTTCAACATGTTTTAATACAGATAGTTCGTCCCCTGGAAGAAATATTTTGTACACCTGGTGTAGGAAACGAACCAAGGTTGTGCTGTACAGTTGCTGAAGGAGCTGGATAACTTGCAGATCATCTTCCCCGAGGGTTGAAGTTAGACAGTGAGGAGCTGTTCGTAAAATGATCTGGGGCAGTAATTTTCCAGCTGATGGCTTTGCGAACCATCTCACCCGGTGCTGTTGCGGTCAAATAAAGGTATGAATTTTAGGGGATGAATTTATTTTACGGAAGCATGTTGGGCCTGATTTTGTTTATGTATTCTTAAGCCGGATAAAATCAATTATTTGGAGTGGAAATAATAAAATTTTGTATGAAGACAAATTTTGGTAGTTGGTATGAGATCATCAATATGTAATGATTGATTTTTTGGGTAGATATGAATATAATATAAGGAAAATGGGTATATTGGAATAATATGTTATATTTGGGGGTAGAATTGTATGTTGTTATATGAAAATGGGTAATAAGGGATGGGTACCCTTTAATTTTTTACATTGCTTCTACATTAATTGTTTATTACTTCTTTGTTTTGACTTTAATTTTACATTGCTTCTACATTGTTTAAATACAAATAGCGACACATCTCTATAAATAAACTAAAAGCAAACTGATGGATACAATACAACTATCAAATTGATCAACTGATTGATCTAGTGACTGTATAAACAAAACTATAGTGTTAAAAAAAAGTATATATCATGTTGTAGTTAGCTAGGTAGAGTGTGAGAAAAGTTAAAAGATTTTAGCTAGCTAGGTAGAGTGTTAGCTAGGTATATATCATGTTATATATATATATATATATCCATCAGTTTGCTTTTAGTTTATTCATAAAGGTATGTCGCTAATTTTATTTAAACAATGTCTAATTAGTTTAATCACGCAACTATACTCAGTTATGGAATCTTCTAATTCTTATCACACTCTACCTAGCTAACTACAAACATAATTCATATATTTTTTTTTTAACACCATACATTTGTTTATACATCGTCACTAGATCAATCAATTGATCAATTCGATAGTTGTATACATCCATCAATTTGCTTTTAGACAATTTATAAAGAGTAAATATCCCAAACTACCCCATTCCATATAATAATATCCCTTTATACCCCCAAATATAACCAAACATCCCAAAATACCCAATTTATAGTCAAAGGACCCTTTGAACCCTTTGACCCATTTTCCAATCATTTAATTTTAACTACTTCCAAGCACATTTTCCTAAATCCAATATATATATATACTTTCTAATTTAATTAATAATTCCATTCCAAATATTGAAAATCCGGACCCGATAAAGAAACTTTAAAGATTGATTTTCTTAAGGAATAAGTATATAGACTAGAATACTTTCCTCGTGTCGATACTGCTTAAAAAACAGTGGTCTGGAATGTGTAACAATGCCACGTACAAATTCCTTCGGAGAATGAAAATCTTAAAATGGGGTATAAAATCGGATAAAAGAACGTAAGGACGAAATGGTATCAGAGCCTAGGTTTATTAAGAACTTTTATGATATTTATTATTTTTATGTAATTAACCTTTGGTGAGGAGAATTTCTCGCGAAAATATGGATCTGGACAATTGCCCAAGATGTATACCATACAGGAGATATCGTCAAATTTTGGCGATGTATGAACAAGAACACCGAGACCAGGTAACATATTGGCAAAACCAATATGTTGAACAAGAAGAAGCAAGAGCCGACAGGGAAACCTTGAGGCAATGCAAAAAAGGAGAGGAGTATTACATGGGTTTCCTTTGGGTTAACCAATGTTTATATCTCGAACTGATAAACCTTCAGGAGATTGTTCATCAAAATCATTGATGACAGGAGGAGAACCTGAATGGAGCGAGATACTTCCGGATACATCTAAGTTCTCTATCGATCTTAGAGAATCCAGAAGACGGTGTAGAATTATGGTAATCGCCATAATCATCTACCAGCACAAGTCCATCAGATCCAAAATCAGATGGAAACGATGGTGAAATATCAGAATGAAATACTTGAAATCCTTCATGATATTGAAAAAGGAGTCAAGAATCAGGAGGACAGACCAAGTCTTCCTGGAGGAAGGAAACGTATAGATTTCGGAACAGTTCTCTATTTATACCAAAAAGGGATACCAACTGAAGTCATACGACCAATGACCAGAGATGAAAAGCTCGTTGCTATCATCAAAGGAAAAGCCATCATAAACTAAGGTGATGGATATGGAAAGAATAAATCTTGAAGATTTACAAGAACTTGTCGAATCCTTTGCGGGATTAGGTATAGTGGATCTAAAGATGCAAACAGGAGATGGTTCAGCCTTGGTTACTCGTGACCAACACCCAAGACCACCTCTACAACCACCAGTAGATCCCAATATTGCCAAAGTTCAGGTTCACATCATGTGGATGAACCAATGCCACACGCTGGGGATTTTACTACTAGAGGAGATCCTATTGTATCAGGAACTCGACAATGTTCCAAAAGGTCAGATCTTCAGAATACGCCTTATGGAAAGTCACAGCTTAATCCAATACATCCATATGGATTAATGCTAAATCTAGATATTCTAGATTTCAAGAATCGAGAAGTCCTTATTAATGATTGGGCAGCGTCGATGAGGATTGCAGCAGGAACCCTTGATCTTACAAAGGAATGATTCATTTTACTTCTTGAAATGAGTCTTGAAGAATCTGCAAAAAGAGCATGGGATATGACACCACCAGATATGAGAAATAACGTAACTATTGGTGAGTCATTAAAAGGAATTGTCGATAATATGACGAAATTATTCAAAATCCATTTTATCGGCATAGACTATTTTAAGGGATTGGAAGAAGAGAAAAGAAAACGATACAAGCAAGCCCTCTATTGCCTCGAGTTGCATGATATTTGTCATATTGATGAATATATTAAGTTATTCACCGAATACCGATGAAAGTCCAAGGTGGATGACAAAAAAGCTTCACAACTATTCTTTGCAAAGATTCCGAGTCCCTGGAGAGAAATGCTCATCAAGGAATATAAGATTGCAGATGATTTGGATACTGTAGCCAGAAGGATGTCTTTCCTAAAGGCTAAGTTATCTGAATGGTGCCACCAGACAGCACTCTACAAAAATTACAAGAGACATCGAGGAATCAATAAAATGGTTCCCCTGTGTTACGTAGATAATGACATCCCAACAGTGGTGGGAGGTCAACCACGGAGGCATAAAAGAAGGAAACAGAGAAGCCATCCTTATAGCCATGGAAACAACAACAACAGAAGGAGTCATAGGTCTTCATGGAAACTTAGAAGGGTGTGGTCTAAACAAAAAGCCCGGAGCTATAAGTCAGGGCAAAGACCGACACCAATCAGGAGTAGAACCTCATCAACAGGTTCAAACCAAGGAAGTTCCAGCAGAACTATGGGAAGAAGAACTTTCAGGCGTGCTCACACTAGAGCTAATGAAAGTTTCAAAGACTATAATTGCTGGACTTGCGGAGCAAGAGGGCATATCTCAACGGATTGCCCAGAAAACCAAAAAAGAGGTCATAGACAGTTCGAAGCAACACCAGAATTTGAAGAAGCTGTCTATTACCAAGATCTTATACAGGTGTATCAATTTGAGGATCTACCCTTAGATGAAAGCACTATGAAGAAGAGATCTATTCGGATGATGGAAGTGAATCCACATCAGAATCGGAGTGAAGAAGAAATTCTTCAAACAATGAGAGAAGATATGTCAGGATTTCTCTCTCACACAACAGTCTTTCATAAGACTCTCATGAGAATTATGAAAGAGGATCCAAAGCTTCAGATCTACAATGGTTTTACCATTGGAGTTATGGAAAAGGCCTTGGATAAGTTTGGAATTCACAAGTAACCTGATCGAGATGCAGTTGATCCCTTACCGTGAGGTTCATGAGATCAGAAGCCAAGTTAAGAGAGAAGGTGCCAATACACTCTCATGGATTCATATCGAAGCCATAAGAGTTATTATCAAAGCAAATTTCAAAGAAGGAAATGATTCGTCTCTCAATCTTGCCATATTTGACAAACGAATCTCAAATCTAAAGGATTCATGCCTTGGAGCGGTCACAGGAAACTTGTGTGCAGGGAAATTGGTATCTAATGTCTACCCTAGAATTGCATACAATCTGGAAGATCGAGACTTCAACAAAGTCTTAACCCTTCATCAAGATTTTAAAAGAGAAGACTTGATGAAAGAAAGGAATAGACCCTACTTGATCATATACAAGATTTCCTATGCTCTCTCGAATACACATCATTCAAATGTATTCTTAAGAAAGGAATTTATCGAAGTCCCAAGAATCTTTGAGGATTTCGCCAAGGTGGTTTTGCCAGAACTCATTGAATCTCCAACTATAAAGGAGATAGATATGAAAATACAAGATCAACCTATCTTCAACCGGAGTCAAAGCCTCAGAATGAAGACAAGGAGAATGTCTTTCCAACAAGATAGACTGAGGAGTAGCAGTCGTTGGGAGGAAAGAAGGCCTAGTACAATCCAGCGAATCCCAGGTGTATTCAAAACACAAGGAGAGCTGAAATGTCCAGAAGGCTGGAGAGCAGTTGAAGTAATATTTGACATCAACCAGAAGGATAATATTTTTCCTTGTGATGTCATATATTATCTACAACAACCGATAGTCGGTAGATTTCAAGGAAGCCTAAAGATGGGTGAAATTGAACTGACTATCTCAGGAGTCGCAGGGAGAATCCCAGAACAATTAATATTGGGTATCAACTTTCTTGAGGATCATATGCCTTGGGAAAGATTACAAGATGGAATGGAGTTTAAAGTGGCTGATAAAAGATATAGAATCAGATGACCACTAGTCCATTCTCCATATACATCTCTATCGGGATGATATATGCTGAATACAAGGCTGAGTATTTCGCAGCCTATGTTGATTCAGGAGCGGGGATTTGTACTGCAAAGCAGGAGGTTGTTCTTAAAGAAATGGGAGACGATCTACCAGCCATTGCAGGACATGATTTCTCTAAAAGGATTCTTATCCTTAATCGAGGAATCAAACAAGCGGAAATCATGATCGGAGGCGCCGGCGATACCCCATGGTATAAGGTGAAGACGCCACCAATCTATTTCCATGATACAGGAGCAGATGTTTGGCTAGGAAATAATTTCCTACAAACATTCAAGCGATTTACACAGGAAAATGAGACAAGAAGGCTTATTTTCACAACATTATGTAATCATAAGATTATTGTCCAGAGACTGCGGGAAGCATTTTACAGAAAAATGTCTTTTCCTTTTCGCAGCAAGCGTGGTGATGAAGCCAAACTTCGACATCCAAAGATGGCGGATAAAAGAAGATTTGGTGATGTCTTATTATCCTTTCGATAATTTGGTTCGAAACAAAAAGATACCAAGAGATGGGATAATACTTTGTATTCGTTCAGAATACAAGGAGAAAAATGGGTATCTCCAGAGGTTATTGCAGAATTGCGAAAAGCCATATTGGAGAATCCACAGAGTGATGGACCACTGAAGAACAAATATCACTCGAGGATTTCAAGAAAATGATCCAAAGGAATTGCAATGAAGATCCTTTAGCATGGTGGGACAGAAACGAGCTCAAAGCATCCTTAAAGGTTAAACCTGGAAAGGAACACGAGTTCGTAAGGCTCAAACCAATCCTTATGAATCAGAATGATCGTGAGGATATGCAGAAGATACTTAAAGAACATCTTGACCTTAAGTTGATCTCACCAGGAGTTTCTCCATATAGCAGCCCGAGATTCCTTGTGAGAAATCATAGAGAAATCAAAAGAGGTAAACTTAGACTTGTTATTAATTACAAAGGGATTAATAACATTCTGGAGTTTGATGGATACTATATCCCGAGTAGAGAACACTTGGTTAACTGCATCAAAGGTGCCAAGATATTCTCAAAGTTCGATTGTAAGTCTGGATTCTACCAGATTAAGATGGAGGAAGAAAGTAAGAAGTTCACAGCTTTCTCCACACCACAAGGACACTATGTCTGGAACGTGATGCCTATAGGATTGGCAAATGCACCCCAGATATATCAGAGAAAGATGGATAATCTCTTCAAAGATTATTTCAACTTCATGTTCGTATACATCGATGATATTCTCATCGCATCAAATAATATGAAGGAGCATCTCAAACATTTGATGATTTTCTCAGATGTTTGCCATAAAGAAGGATTAGTGTTTTCTGAAAAGAAGGCAGTGATTGCAACGAGACAGATTGAATTCCTCGAAATTGAAATCGATGAATCTGGAATCATTCTACAAAGTCATATTGTAGAAAAAATACAAGGATTTCCAGATAATCTCACGGACAAGAAACAACTTCAGAGTTTTCTCAGAGTTGTTAATTTTGCTGGAATGTTCATCAACAATCTAGCATTTCACAGAAAGATGTTCAGCCCATTACTCAAGAAAGATGTTACTTTCAAATGGGAAAATGAACATCGAGAAGGGATTAAGCAGCTTAAGAAAGTCTGTAGCAAGCTTCCGAAACTTGCTATACCTTAAGACGAGGATGAACTGGTCCTTTACACAGATGCCAGTGATCATTGGTGGGCAGCTGTTCTTATGAAAGCTACACCAGATATTGTAGATATTGTAGTGGCCTGTTTACAGATAGAAAAGCAATCCGATGGCACATCAACGAGAAGGAATTCTTTGCAGTCAGAAAGGCTTTCAAAAAATGGCCTCTCTTTTTACTGGCTAAAAAGTTTACCTTAAAAATTGCAAATTCAAGTGTCAAAGTTTTTCTGAAAAATAAAATTGAATCTAAACCAGAAAAGGCTTGGATACTTAGATGGCAAGCTGAATGCTAATATTATGATTATGATATTATCATTGTGAAATCTCACGAAAATGTTCTTGTAGATTTCTTAACACGAGATGGAAGGACATGTTGCTGACGAGGTCCTTAAACGAGTAAGACATCTCAGGAAAAACCTGGAGAGTCTTGAACGAGAATTTGGGACGTTATGTCTCAATGCCGAAGTTGCCGGACGACTCCAATGAGAAGATCAGAAATCCATTTCTGGTCTAATACAAGCATGCCAATACGCTCAGGGACATTTGTTCCAAGCGTTGCATAAGCCTGTCCTCCAGGCTGCATCTTCTACGGTGCTAAAAGGAGAACTTCGAGATCGAGACTCTAACCCGAAGGCTATGGATTCAAATACCATGCCTACGAGTGTTATAGGTGATGCAATCCTTGAGGATGTACCATCTGCAACGAATGTTGATGCTCCGGTGTCACAACCCGAGTCTTCAAGTCAACCCAGTACATCTGGGGTTAAAGAGGTCGAGTTGAACCTAAGGCCACAGACAGACAAAGCGAAGGTTCAAGCTCACACTAACGAGGTTTCTCCGATGCAGGTATACCAAAGGCAATGGGAGAAATTGGTAACAAGACGAGGGATCAACCCGGAAATATCAATCATTGATATAGCCGGGAAATACCCAAGAGTTTGGATGAAACCTGGAAGTCATCCAAATGAAGTTCAAGAATGGTCTAACTTTGGAGCTTTAGCTTCAGTGTATACCATCGCACCTAGCTTCCCAGAAATTTCAAAGTTACCAAGATGGATTGGGAAAGCAGTTTACGAGACCTGGGCAAACAATCCACACTTGTCCAGAGGAGACATCCTGGAGCTCTACTTCATTAGTGCCGCTCCAGAACCAGCTAAGAAAGGCTTCCATGAAGTCTTTCATTTTATCAAGCTTCGGAGACCAGATGGGAATGCCTTAAAATACATAAAGGCGACTTTTCCAGAAGAAGTTCCGATACTAGTAGGAGCATTTACTGAAGACGAAGCTTCTACACGACGAGCTTGGGGGCTTTGGACTTGTCTGACAGAAATGGACAAAGTCAAATACCCATTTAAGGTCTTTCAGAATTCAGCCAATGGATCCTTCATGCTAAATACAATGACTGGATCGACGACAGGATTTGCAGAGGAACTTTTTGAAACTAAAAGGAAGATCCTCTGGGAAAACAAGATTCCGGCAAGCAAAGAAACTTACTGGAAATTCTGTAATATGGCACACATCGGACGATGGATTGATCTGATCTGTCAAGCGTGTCCCGAACAGAAAGAGCCCGAGTTTGGGGAAGGATTCCGACCCAAACCCGACTAACAGGTAGCTGGAACCAATAAAGTTAAGAGCCCAGCACAAAAGAAATGATATCCCCAGGGACCACAACGACCAAATTATTAAAGCGTCCCCGACAAAGTTAAATGGGATAGGACACGAGATCACATGGGCTAAGCCATGTGAGGAAATAAATGATTCCCCGACAACTCCAACCACTATCACATGGGATGGGTCAAGGGGAGGAAAAAGAGGACGAGCACTAACAGCTGAAAGTGACTTCCCAACAAACTATCACATGGGAGCACTAAAGGAATAAGCCAGTTGTTGATCAACAAGCTTTGGAATCCGCATTTCAAGTCCGGATTCATACCTATAAATAGAGAGTTAGAAGAAAGCTGAAGACATCGACTATTCCCTCAGTTTTCTTCAAAACATCTATCATTTTTAGTTTCTGTAATAGTTTGAGTGTTTATAGTTTATGTGTTTACGAGTGGAAGCCTTCTCTATGAGAGGCTAAACCAGTAATTCTCCTCCCAAAAGGAGATTAGATATGTTGTAATAAATATTTCTAAAGTTCTTAATAAAATAAAGGTTTTTGCTTCAACATGTTTTAGTACGGATAGTTCGTCCCCCGGAATGAATACTTTGTACACCTGGTGTAGGAAACGAACCAAGGTTGTGCTGTGCAATTGCTGAAGGAGCTGGATAACTTGCAAATCATCTTCCCCGAGGGTTGAAGTTGAACAATGAGGAGCTGTTCGTAAAACGATCTGGGGTAGTGATTTTCCAGCTGGTGGCTTTGCAAACCATCTCACCCGATACTGTTGCGGTCAAATAAAGGTATGAATTCTAGGGGATGAATTTATTTTACGGAAGCATGTTGGGCCTGATTTCGATCTATTTACGTTTTATCCGAATAAAATTGATATTTGGAGTGGAAATAGAAATTAAGAAAGAAAGCATTAAATGCTTAAAGGACAAATTTTGGAATTTGGTTTAAATGTCATAAATGCTAAGATAGGGATGTGTTTTAATGAAAATGGGTATATTGGGATAATATGTTATATTTAAGGATAGAATTGAATATTGTTATATGAAAAAGGGTAATAAGGGATGGGTACCCATTTATAAAGGTGTGTCACTATTTTTATTTTAACAATGTAGAAGCAATGTAAAAAGTCAAAACAAACAAGTCAAAAAAAAATCGAGAAAGAATCTCTTCTATCCATTAGACATTTTATTTAAACAATGTAGAAGCAATGTAAAAAGTCTAAACAAACAAGTCAAACAAAAAAATCGAGAAAAAATCTCTTCTATCCATTAGACATATTTAATATTCATTGGAATGAGTATTTGTCTATAAGTACACAATAACTTATACGTGGGCTACAGATCCTTAATCCGTACTTCCAAAGGTATTAAAATTGTATGTTCATAAAATATTAATTACATATTCATGAAATATTACTTGTATAATTGAAATATATATTTTAGTGAAATATATTACTTAATGTATTTTTTTTATGTAAATGTATTACTTGTATTATTGAAGATATTAGGGTGGGGTTGGAAGTACCGTGTACCCAATGCACATCAGTCATTCTCCTAAATGTAAGATGCTAAGGACAGTCTCTGGATTCGTATCTATAACAACTAAATATAGTCATTACAAAAAACATAAATATTTATACACCAAATGCACGGGTCGGGAACCGTGCAACTGGGTCGATCCAACCCTACAGTGCCTTTCACGCGCCCACGTGCCCTAGGTCCGCACTCAAACCCTAGTCTTGCACGTCTAACCTTTTAGTTATGTTCGCATAACTTTTTATTTAATGTTTCTGCTAGGTTAACATTTTCAAAGTGTATTACTGACCTATAATATCTTTCTAACTTTTATATTGTTTTAATATAACATTTATGTTTATAATAATTCAATCTTTATGCTATTATAATATAACTTTTATGTTATTCTTTAAGTACATAAAAGTTATACCAATAACATAAATGTTAAATTATTATGACATAAATGTTCAGCTATACTACATGGATTTTTTTACTGAAAAGAGTTTAAGTTATTCATTTAAAGGTTATGATATATGTACATAAAAGCATGGATGAAAAAATCGCGAAATTTCACCGAAATTTCGCTAAAATGGATGTACTGAAATAATAATACGCAACAATTTTTTTCGTCAAAATATCGGCGATATATCGGGAAATATCGGTAAAATATCATTCAAATGTCGATATCGATGAGTTTCTTTATAAAACTACGGTATATCACCGACATATCGGTGATATTTTGATTTTTTTTTAATTTTTTCTTTTTTTATGAATTTATTGAGTGGAACCACTTTCCACATCATTTATTAAAAATGGAGATGAGATTTCTTATCCAAAAATTAGTCATTTCATGGATTTTTTGTCTATCTTTTTTTATCTATAAATGTATGATATATTTTTATATATTCCATAACAATTTCAACTAGCAAAATCACACTCCACAAATATTCTCCTTCTACAAGTATTGTTCTACATCAAGAGGATTCAAGATTTTTAGAGAATAAAAGGGTTAGTTATTCAAATACTTTACTAAAATATTTAATTTTTTTAAAGGATGTTGTGATCTATATTTATTTATTATTTTGTACATGTAATGCAATATTTAGTACTTAGGTGCTTGTGTAATTTTTTTTTTATTATTAACCTAAGTTAATTATAATGGTAACTTACGAACTAAGTGAAGAGAAATCACTATCACTAACATAATTTGTCATGTTATCATAACATACAACGTTTATACAATAGTTTATCTCTATATTTGTTGTAAACATATCATTTTATTTGGAATTTAAGTTCAATATATGTATTAATGTTAGTTATAATATTCTGTAAATTACTAGATATATTTATCAATTTTTTTACAAAGTTTTCATATTTTTAAAAAAAATGTCCAATATTTCCACCGAAATCGATATATCCGTCGATATTTCCGTAAAATCAAGATATCGATATTTTTACCGATATCGATATTTTTATCGATACCGATATTTTCGTCCTTGGTAATATTACACCCTTGTACCACCATATTACATAGCTCAGACAATCATATTACACCTCAAATGTTAGATAAGTATAGTTGGGCAAACATTATTTCTCTTGGTTAAAATAGAACAAAATTTGGTAACTTGACAAAAAAAATGATTATAAGTACAGATGGTTAAAAATGAGGATTCCCACGATATAAATAATATAAGGGTCGATACAATTCTTATGAAAATATTTATGATTACTAGAGACTAAGTTAGAATTTTCAATAAGGAGGTCTAAATCTGTTATGGATGATTCGTTATTCAAAAATGAATTTTATAAGATATATATTTGATGTTATATTGCATAAAGTACGTGATACTATCTGTTGATTTTAAACGTGTGTAGTGTAACTAGAATTTGTTTGAAATGGTAAAATATATTGAATTTGGACAAAAACTTTTATACACACTACAAGAAATTTGTGAATTCGCAATGACAAAAAACACAATTTTTCGTCACAAAAGGTGTTTGGTGACGAATTCGTCGCAAAGAACGTCGCTCTAAGTGCGTCGTATTAGGTAAATGCGACGCTATTTGAATTTGTCATCTAAAGTCATCTTTTGATGACGCTAAAGGTCATCGTCGCTATATCATCTCATATATAGTGACAAATAAAGCGTCGCATTTGACATCAAATTCCGTCGCTAATTATGGTGTTTCGTCACTAAAAACGTAACTTTACATGACGAATTTAATTTATTGTCACTAAAATATTAATTTTTAGTGACGATTATCCATTTACTACCAACTTTGTCAAATTTTGGTGACACAATTTTAGTCACAATTTGATTAACTAATTCGTCATATTTTATATAATTCTTCACCAAAAAGTTAAACTTTAGTGACGAAATTTTGACGTTGTTATATGTATCCATATAATGATGACACAATGTGTCACGAAAAAGTAAGTTCGGTGACAAAAACATTGTGGTCACTAAATAGTGTAAAAATGGTGATGAATTATTTTTGTCATAATAAATATTATCTAGTGACGAATATGATAATTGTCGCTAAATATTTAGATGCAATGACATCATATATTTCGTCACGAAATAATTATACTATTGTGACCAAATTTATCGTTAGTATATGTATATATATAATGACAACACAATTTGTAACCAAAAAGTAGGACTTTAATGACCAAACCTTTATTGTCACTAAATGATGTAGAAATAGTGATGAAATATTTTTGTCATAATTAAATATTATTAAGTGACAAAGTTGGTAATCGTCACGAAAAATTTAGGTGACAACATATATCGTCATTACTAATTAGCTTACGGTGACAATATTTTTTGTCATTAATTAAATATTATTAAATAATTATTTTTATTGTGGATTTAAATTATATATACATATACTATTTAAATAGATTTATAATTATCATGATAAACTAATTAAATTCTAAATTACAATAAATAAATAAATTAATTAAAGATCATAAATTTAAATTGCTTAATATGATAAAAATGCAGTGAAATAAATTGTACCAAAAGTCGAAAGTGGTCAATAGTAAACAATGTTAACAATTATCCCACAATGCACAAAGAAGCAATAGAAACTAATATTGAGCATGACAAAAGGATTTCCAATTTATTATTGTACATTTATTTTATCAAATGTGTGTATTTGCAATTCTATCATAAAATCCTATTTTTGCTGTCTTCAATTACAAACATGTAATTTGGATCATCTATTGCAAATCCTTTTGTGCAAAAGTTTCACAAATACATTTAAACTATATAGTGATGATGTGATGCACATAATAAGGTAAGAAAAGTTATGTTGTCATGTCAAGGAAGTATTCAAAAGACATGTCCAATATTTGGGCCTGATTCTTGTGACATGAAATGCTGCTATCGACCCTGCCAAATTGAACTTGCATGCTTTTCTAACCTTGAGATTTCATCAACTGCCTTAACAACTTCTGAAGAACTAGTCTCAAGAACTTGGCCACCCAATATGATCTCATCTAAAATTGTATGCACCTGAACAACACATCAGACGATTTCAAGTAACATGTTGGTAAATACTTTTGTAATGAACAGGAGAAGAAACCTACCTTGTTAAAATTGAATACTATGTCGAGCTCACATACGTTGCTGAAACACTTGTCCAATGTCTCCACGAATACTGTCACCATTGAGATAGAAATTTTACCAATACAGAAAAACAAGAGTTAACAGGAAACACCACTTATCATTTTTCATTTCCTGAATGGCGTGAAGACCTAAAAGAGGTTACGGAACAGAACATACAACCAAGCTAAAATAAAGTGATTACGAATGTTGCATCACAAGCAAATAAATATTCAAGAAGGGCGCTAAAAGCCAACTGGGCACAAGGCCTTTCAGAGTATTGCAATTGGTTCCTTAAACTGAAATTTCTATCCTAAAAGTATCGATATATATTTACAATGGGGATCTAAAAGTCAAATAATAAACTACCCAAGTAACACAACAATTAATATGTTAAAAGAAATGGCAAAGAAAAATTATCTGAATTCCCATTGTTGGCATATGCTTCAGAACAGATATTATCATAAATGTGCTAAAAGATCACTCAGATGTTCTACAACAATAGCAGCAATGCTACTTTCAGAACCTAATTCTCTGTCAATTTACTCGAATCAAAATGGTACACCTTATGACCTGTCTACACCACATGACCAATCCAGTTTCATCTCCTTTCAATTATACAAAAAGGTCTGATATGATGGGTGCTACATTAGCTTATGCATAAGCAGCATAACCCACAGAAAATTTACATACTGTATAACACACTCATCGACTAAACTTCCTCCCACGCTAACTACCCTTAACTAAAATCAATAAGTTGAGCAATTACTTTCCACAAAATAATCGTCCCAATGTTATAAAACAAGAGCAACAACCTCAAGAGTTGCTAAAAGGTTGGTACAGCAGGTAATCAACAAGGCATACCTTGCATGAGATCCAGCATGGCGAGTTCATTTTCAGAGTTACCGAATACAAACACAAAGTACAATGTTGCAAAAGTTTTATACACAAGCCGTACATCCTGCAAGTTGATGAACATAGCATATCAATATAAGAGTGTAAAAAAAAGAGAAAATAACTCAGGAAACCACAACAGATAATTTCCTACATACAAAATTTTCCAAATTGGCAGTCAAATCTCTGAAACATGCAATTGAAAATTCACAATCCAATTACCGGCCCAAATATCGAATCCACTTAACAAAATTACTGACTCTCAGCTCTACTGCACAAAACTGCATGCAAAATCACAATGAATTAAAAAAATATAATCATACCTCTCACACAACATATAATTAAAAAAAAAAACTAAAATAAGAAAATCAGAAAACTCACTTCTGTAAATGCTGCGAACCAGCTCCTGCTGCTTCTCCACAGGCTAATATTACACCAAAATAACAATCAACCAATACCATCGAAATAACAGGGGGGAAAAAGTGACAGAGAACACTAAACAAGAATAAATCTAATGATGTAAAATATTGAATCGTGTTCTTCATTGAGTAACAACAATAGAAACTAATATTGAACATGAGTAAACCTAAGGATCATAAGAAGATATCTCTGGAACAAGAACTACAGAATCCAAGCATGTTTACATGATGATGAACAACTAGTTCAGGCCTGATCTCATGCGTTCGCAAAAGTGCACATACTCAAATATTAAATTATGTTCTCAACTCATACTCTCCTACCTATGCTAAATTATTGATTAATTTCTAAAATTCATAACATTACATCAATTAACTTAATAAAACCAATTTAACAAATATTAACTCAATATGTTTTATAATATCTATATATGGGAAAACATAAATCTGTTCTTGAACTAAGTGGACTAACTAATTAATTAGTTAATTAAACTATAATTCCAGCACCTAATGTCATGGAAGATTTTGAAAAATCATCATTAATATATAAGTACATCATCCCGTAGAGAATATTAATAGTTTGGCAATAAAATTCCTAAGGCAAAACAAATCTTCTACTAAATTATATCTCTAGCATTGCCCTCAATTTATTAAGTTACACTATTATTAAACTCAAATGTAAATCCTTGAAAGCAACATACGAAGACCTCAATTAAAAACTCTATTTAATGCAATTCATTTACAAAATCAACCCATAGGCAGCAATATATACCTGATCACCACTCAATTTTGTCTGCAAAATTATAAGTTGATTCCTTTCCCTTTTTCTTTCTAAGGTTGCGTGTCACTTCCTCTTTTTTTTTTTTTTTTATTCAGTACCTAACTCTTACTAATCAAAACATCAAGTCAAATTGGCTTTAAGAATCAATCAAAGTGAATTGAAAAGTCGGTTAACATCAATATACAAACAATCATTTAACCCTTTTTTTTTTTCAAAAATCAATCATCTATATATACAATCCTTTATGATCTTAGTAAAAGATCACCTAATTTGCACTGAGGCCTCAAAGACAGGAAATCAAGAAAGGCATTAACACATAACTCTGTAATAGAATCTTGATGAAGTAACAATTACAACATAATTAAGAACATCACTCAAATTGCAGATATCATTCAAATATACAATAAAAAATTAAGAAAAATTGTCTCTCAATAATTGTACAAGCAAACTAATTTAATACTATCATTATTGGAAAAAGGCAGAACACCATATTCGTCGAACATATCTCACAAAAAGGCACGTGTAATGGAGATTTTTCCCTTACCAGACTCAAAGACTGATAATCAAGAAAAAAAACAACAAGGTTTGAGGCGTTGATACAGTATAACCTAGATTATATGCATAAGAGAAATAAGGTAAGATATACATACTATGATTGAAATAGATAAATGAGACCAAGAACCACTGGAACACTTAATGTTAAATAAACTAAGACTGAAGAAATAGGTGGAAATGCCTTTAACCTTATCGTATAATTATGACCCACTAGCCTATAGTTCATATCGGTTCCTATAGTTCATATCGGTCCCTTCATATTAAACTCAATCCTAAGCCAGATATTGAAAAACTAAGACTGAAGAAATAGGTGGAAATGCAGGCTATCAAGCAAGCAGCTAACTATTACATAGTTATGACCAATCAAATAATATAGTGAAAATAATTTGAAATAGTGCCTGTATAAGTAGTGTTATGAAAAAACAGAGTTGGACCCCTAGATACTGATTTCCAGAGTTGTTTAACAATATTTTTCAGGAATGGGAAACAGAGATTCAATAATGCAAAGGAAGTTCTTGTAGTCCACGTTTTAGTAACCAACAGGATAAGTATCATAAACATACCATAATTATTAGTTCCCAGCTATAAAACATGTTATGTGTGTGGGGGCACCTACCAGCAAAAACAAAGTTGCGATCTAGAGAGCGGTATGAACTTATGTCTGGTGCGCCTTCCCAATCATCAGGTATTTCACCTAACAAAGAAAATAAAAGTTAAATATCCATATAACATTCCAAAAAATTGCAAATTATAATTACCATGTTAGGAGAGTCAATGAGAAATTTAAATGGTAAAAGAATATCCAGGAATCTAGATGTAAACATTGGCTATAAAACCTCTAATCCCTGGAATCTGAATTCAAACAAAGGCTAAATTTATCTAGAGCATCATTATAAACGAAAAAAGAACAAATCTAGTGCAATCACATAGAAAGCATTGACAAAATCAACAAAACATATAAAAGGGAAAACCATTCAGCATGACTATAAGAAAGCTCAAAGTTTGTTTCATTTCAATCATCCTTCTATAGCAACTCAAACTTCATATTTTCTCTATTTCATAAACCAATGAAATATCAAACTTAAACGAAAAAGTCATTATCAATCGCTTCATAACTGTTCAACAGCCATTTCTTAAACAATTCAACACAGACCTGAAATATTTAGGGTACATCTTTTTTATGGGTATGAGAATTTTTACTTAAGGATTGCAATTTGAAATTGGATAAATTGAAGGGAAAACAAAGAATTTGATCGAGGGAGAGAGAGAGGAAAACTGAGTTGCAGGACTTCTCACAACTGAGAGAGGAAAACGGGGATCAGAGAGATTTGGTCAAGAGTTCTAGCTTAATTATTGTTTGATCTTTAATTAAGATATTAGTTAAATATTTTAATTTTAATTAGAATAATGATATTCTGTTGGTTATACTTAATTAGATTAAAAACAAAACTTAGTTTTAATGGTATTTAATTCTATTCCAAATTCAAACAATATTTATAATATATACATATACTATACACATTATTATATTTCGAACGTAATACATAATATACAATTAAATATTACTAATATATTATTTATAATGTTTTTAATATATTATTTACATCTCAAATATATTGAAAAATAAGATAAATTATAACAAATAGACGTTGATGATACTTGTACACTTCACAATAATATATATATATATAAGATTATATTTCTAAATATTCTAATTTAGAATGTGGAATTATTATCTTGGAAATTATTATCTATATATGGTTTATGAATGTTAATATGATCCCATCTAACAACTTTTTTAATTGTTGATATAATCAAAGATTAAATATATGTTTGTTGAATAAATTAAAATAACATAATGATTGGATTTCAAGAACTATAAATCATCAAAGTATTTTTTTTAACTCTAACTAGTATTGTTGCACAAACCTGCAGATGTACGAGAAAATAGTGCACAGATGTAACTACTTTTCTGCAGCATTTCCTGGCATGTTGTAATTCCAAATACTCCTTTCAAAATGCTTTCGGTGACCTTACCAATGCCGCCAATCTACAAATGCAGCTCTTCAACAAAAGGACAGACAACCTTACCCATGTGACAACAGTTATATCAAACTACTAATAAACATTAAGAAATACCTTCCTTATAGGTAATGAGGATATAAATGTAATGACCGCCACGCGCTCATTTGGCAACACGAACTGGCCATTTGGCTTGTTGATGGCTGAACACACCTGTTTAAAAGGAATAACATACATACAGCATATTACACAATTTAAAAGCATGATATCATGTGAAGGCCTAATTGGATTGTAATATTACAGATGTATGTGCATGTGATGGATGAAGAGAATATAAAAGTTTATTAAATTAATTATATCAAAAATCAAAGTTCAAATTACATAGCCATTCTCATCATCCTGTTCTAACCAACTTTATCCATGATTTCTGAATATCAGATTAGATCTTTAGCATATTCTCTGCTTTCTGTTTTTCAAGTATCATAACAAATGCAACCAGATAGAAGCTTCACCTCTGAATAGGATCTAAAATCACTTACTGCTATCATAACAAGAGCAGGTGAGCATGATAACTCAAAATGAACTTAAGATTTTGATATGAGATAGGGAGGGTGGACAAGACAATAAAGCGACGGATGTATTTTACAATGAAATATTTCAAAATTTGTAAACAACAATGTGAACATTACCCTCAGTTTATCGTATTATGCAATTGATCAATTACTTTAGTTTGACAATGTATTTATTTTGTTTGATTTATCGTGCCTTGAAATGGACTATTGACTCTAAATATAAATTGAAATAATTTAAATATACTAATAATATAATATATACATATTTTATATTTAATCCCGTGCATCACACGGAAGCACGGCTAGTCTAAAAGTTAAAAACTGGAGGCCTTATTACAACAGTCAAAGTCTATATATAACACATCCAACATATGAACTCAAATAGCAAGTATGACAAGTAAATGGAGACAGATATAAGTATATAAAGTCCAGCACAAAGCCTGACCTTTGCAAGTAAGCGATTTGGCGCTACTCCAGCACTACATGTGAGTCCAGTCTCCTTGTGAACATTTTCTCTAAGCTCTCAAGCCACCTTAGGAAGCATAACCACCAAAATTTAATGACAATTTCATTCTTAGATAAGACAGAAAACAGAAACCACAGATAAAAAATAAAAGGTACAATAATTCAAGAGGATAACTGAATTTCTGATCAGTCAGGGTTCAGGTTTTAACATACTTGTCCACCAGTCATTTCATTATCAATGCAGAAGTTTGTTATGTCTAGGTATGCCTCATCCAAACTTGCAGCTAAAAAGTCAGGATCATATTTCTGGAAAACTAAACCCAAACAAGTGCATTAGGGAATTCAGCAAAAAGTATTAACATTCCATATCAAACACAGTCCAGAGTAAAGCATGAATATAACTTTTTCTTGTTAAAGCACTATAATGAGTGTATTTCTTGAAGTCTACCGGTACAAAAATAAGTTCAGGACATAATTTACGTGCAATAAACCCAGGCATTGCAGCTCTAACCCCAAATCTGCGTGCCTGAAAAGAAAAAAAAATTGCACCTCATCAAAGCACCACTATGGATAAAACTCACATCCATCCATACCAAGATATAGTAATTACCAAGCTGTGTTATAAACTCAACCATAAACTTTCATGATCAATGGTTCAACTCATAGCCAGCTTTACCAACCTCATAATTAGCCGTTGAGATCATGGACATGCCTCCAACAGCCATTGGTTCGCCTTTTAGAGAAGGATTGCATAGTGTTCCAATAGCCGTTGAGATCATGGACATGCCTCCAACAGCCATTGGTTCGCCTTTTAGAGAAGGATTGCATATTGTGTCAACAGCTGCGTAGAATGCATCCATATCCACATGTAGCCAAATTCTTGACAGGTCTCGTGTAGCTTCTAATTCTACAATCTTCTTATCAGCAATCTGAAAAAGATATCTAAATGTCAAATAGAGCTAACATGTATTTTCAGTAAGAAAAAATTACATGAAAATACTGTATATTTCTTCTCTCGTTCATTACATTTATTCTTTCTTTCCTAATTATACAGCCTAATCCACACTTGAAAGAATCTGGATTAACCTAATTACATAATCCAATTTCTCATTGAACCCACACTTGAAATAAGACAAGCATATCAAGGCATATCAATCAGGAATTCCAACACAAAGTAAACTACTTGTTCGACTATTTCTTAGTTTCTTCGACTTGGAAATTATATTTACCTTCTGATAATGTGATATATCCAAGTCAGTAAGCTTCGCGAACTGCGCCTGCATACTATCGACTTTCTGCTTCATATAAGCTTCTTTCTTTTCCTCATTTTGAAAATATTTGGACCCTTTGCTCATCTCATACACTATTCTCTGCACCTTTTCCTTGTCCACCCCTTCCATCCCTATTAACAGTAAACACCAGATACTAAATCAGCGAATATTACAAGATAAAATCTTCGAAAAGACCAAAAGAAGAAAACAAACAGTAAACTCGAAAATTTTCATCAGTAAACTACCTGCTTTCGCGGTAGTACATACAGTGTTGTATGATTGCCACGGACGATCAGAATCATTTCCTGAAACTGATTTATCATCTTTCTCCATTTCGTTCAATCGTTTCCTGTTTCTTGATGTTTCAATTGGGATTGAAAATTGGGGAACCTAATTCAATCAATTTGAGATTTATAAAAGAAGCTGGAGAGGCGCCAAAAATAAATAGTTCCAAAAATAGGGGCGAAATGTAAATGAGATTTACAATTAACAAGGACCTAAACATATGAGAATAACGAATAAGTCCATTGGTAATGTTGAAAATTTCCTTTTTATTTTGCCCTTTTAGACCTTTTCTATTTTTTGTTTTCTACTTTTTCGAGAAAAGAATTTAATTTTTACCTTTCTTTTCTTTTGTCGATTTTGTTGTAAACTAATTGTATGTTTGTTTAAAGTAATACTAGTATAAGTCTCATGCGATGCACAAACATATAAATTTCACTATTTATATATTTTAATATGAAAATATTGAACACGAAAAATAATAAATTTTTTTGGAGAATTTCAGTCTGATTTGTTACTTCTGTGACTCACGACCATAAAATCTAAATATTTTGAGTTTGATGTGAAAATTTTAATTTACAAAAAAAAAAAAAAATTAAGTTCTCTTAATATTTCAATCTCATTTGGTATACTCGTACCCGTGTGATGTATGGACAAATAAATTTGAAGTGTTGGTAATTTTTTGATATAAAAATGTTATTCATGAAAAATAATATAAATCTTCAAAGTGTTTTCAATTTAATCTACTACCCATATAATTTACGAATTTAAATATTTTTTATTTTCATCATACATTGTCGTCACTATTAGCCTGAAACAAACTTATGCAAATTTATGTTCAATAATTTATTCATAATGAGTATAAAATGGTGATATTATTGAGCATTATAATCAAATCGTGATAATATTTCAACCTCATTTGGTATTTGTGTGATGTAGTGAATAAATTTCATGTGTTAGTAATTTTTTGATATAAAAATGATGATCATGAAAAATCATATAGTTTTTCACAGTTATTTCAATTTAATATATCATTGCATTGATCGGGGGTGTTCGTGGTGACCGAGGGGGTCGAAGACTAAGAAATAAGTTATTAATCAAGTCAATCAACATATATAAAACAACGTAAATTAACTATTTTTATTTACTATATTCGAAATATATATTGTAAAATTATTATAAACATCACACAATTTTATTTGACAAATATGTCGTATACAATACTCCAATTTTTATATATCTTCTATGTAACAATGCTAATAATATAACATAGTGTTTATATAATTTTATTTTATTATACTATATTAATTCTTATTAAAAATCATAAAAATTTGTAATATATCTTGAATATAATAAAAAAATATACATATGATATATTGTTGCATACAATAACATTTAGGAAGTATAAAATTTATGAATTCATATACTTTCTATTAAAAACTACGAATTAAGTATTAAAAATGATAAATAAAAAAAAACATATCATTTATACTCATGCTTATAAAAAAAAATATATATATATATTCTATTTCATAATGCTAAATTATATAAATATATCTTCATTATTAATCATGAAGAATAGATAGTCGATGTTATTTATAAGAGTGATAATACGTAGATGAAGAATTTTTACATATATATTTTAAATACTTTGAATTTTTTATTATGAAATTGTATTGTCATCTATATAAAAACCAACTAACCTCATTTCTACTTTTTAAAGTAGAAATACAAATATTTATTATTTTATGAATTTATAAATTATAAATATTTAGTTTTTCATAATTTATGTATATTCATGGTATGAAAATCATTTTGTATATATATGAAAATTGAGGAAAAAAATATGATCGTATTTGATATGTTTTAAAGTTAGTATGAGTTGTGTATATATGGTAATAATATCATGTCATGAAAAGTTGTAAATAAAAATTTGTACCTTAATCTAAATCATTTTATATATCAACGAAAAAATTAGCGAATTTATCATTTTTTTGTTGTAAGAATAAATAATGTTTCCTCCTTGATTAAAAAGTAAATAAAAATCTAAAATTTCACTATCATATTTAGAATTTATAGTCGTGAGTCACAGAAGTAACAAATCAAAATTTTCCAAAAAAAATTATTATTTTTCGTGTTCAACATTTTCATATTAAAATATATAAATAGTGAAATTTATATGTCTGTGCATCACACGAGACTTATACTACTATTATAATACAATCATCACCATTCAAATAGACACTAACACGACTGCAACTATAGAATGTAAAATTATTAAAAATGTGACAAAAATATATATTTCCCAATTATAGCCATTATACAATGAGAAAAGAAACATATGCAAAACCATCATTTGTACATAAAACCGCAAACAAATTCCTTAACCAAAATTCCTGATCATAATAAATACACATAACAACATTTACATAAGTTATGATAGCTTAGAAAGAATTGAAAATCACCGTAAATCAGAATCAGAAATCTGTGAAGGATCAATCACAATCCCATGAATCTGCCTTCTTCGACCTGAAGTATTTCTTTGAGATGCAGAAGTAGTTTCTAGCTGCACATGAGCTGGTATTGCAATCTCGTCCGAATAACTAGACACACAGTGCCCCGGAATCGTCTTGCTGCCAATACACTTCGACCATTAGGCCTCGTGGAGTCTCTATCGACTCTGTCCCTGGAATACCAATGAACCTTGCCCCTATAGGAATCTGCACATTTTGAACAAAGATAATGAACAAGGCTTTTACTACGAAAAGATGGGCAGAAAGGTAATATGGCAATACTAATAGGACAAACCTGAAGAGACGTTCCAGAGTTTAGAATAAGAGATGCGAAGGACCCTTCAGCTGCTGCGCTTTCCAACTCTGCTTTCTTTGCTATGTTGAGAAACACTTCTTCCAGAGTTGTTAGGCCAAGCTGGATATCTGCTATGCCAAATTCTTCTTTTCTCTCTTGAAGCTTAGAGAAAAAAAATTCTTTCAACCCACTGGCTCATCCAAAATAAGCAATTTCGGTTCACCAATTAGGGCAATAGCCACATAAGCCGACGTCTCATTCCCCCACTATAGCTGTCTGCTCTAACCTTGGCTGCCTCTATAAGTCTTACCTCAGCTAACAATTTCTTAGCGACCTGTTGTGGAGAAAGAACAATGATTCAGGTTTACTTTTGAAAGGTAAAACAATATGTTTAATGCAAGATAGATATAAGCTCTCTTACATTCTTAGTGGATCTTATATAATATAAAAAAATGGATTCATAAATTGAACGGTGTCATAGTAGTTTGGTGTTTGACTAAGGAACAAATATAGGTTTAATTAGAGAGTACGTACTGGCTTAACTGAAGTAGGATATAGACCTTTGATGCTCGCAAACAGGTGAAGGTGCTCTTGACCAGACAAAGCATCCCACAGGATATCAAACTGTGATATTAGCATATGAAGAGAGTTAGTTTCTGTTAATAACTTGCTAGGCTAGTAGTGGTTGTATTTTTGCTAACAAGGTAATAACAGTATGTTCCTCTTTTATAAGCTGGTAATGCATCTACAAGGTTACAACACTTTTGTGCCATTTTGTATCTTTCATTTGTTTAACACAACAGTCACATATCTTCATTTCCAAAAGAATTTAAAATTTTCTATTGAAATATAAACAAAAAGACAGCAGAATAAGAAGAATGGTGTAGATTGAGAAGCCATGGATTTTGTAAAAAGAAAAAGATTGAAGTTCAAGACAAAATAATACATCAAGCATTTACTAAGTGAGAAAATATTTAAGTATAACTATACAACTCAAAGATGACATCATCAGAAATTTTGAAGGGAAAACCTGAGGACAAACTCCAATCATCCTCCGAATGCTTGACAACCCAGTAGAACTTCGGATGGAATTTCCATAAATTAATGCTGTGAACATATATTTCATAATAGAGTTCTGAGTCTTCAATATGAGATGGTAAAAAATTTGATATAAAAAAATTAAATTCTCATGCAGTAGACGACAATACGACATCATCTTCTCATGCAGGGAGTAACAGACAAACAAATAAATTCCGCCCCCCACACTTTATTCGTGTCTCTTTTCCTATTTCTGTATTTGTTATTACCAACACGTTATCAAATGTAAGTTGACACCGAAATTCTTATGAGATGAATCAGTTCAAGCACCAAATATATCAAATAAAAATGGTTTGATGAGTATTCATATACGCAGTCCTATCATCAAGAAGTTCTAGATGCTCCTAGAGGTAGTTTATCTTCAATAACACCATATTTTGGAGTTCTCTTAGACCAAGTAGATTTTGTGTTAAGATGTAAGTTGGTTTCTAAGATCTGGTATAGGCTAATACATGAAACAGAGTTTGCACTAATGCAATTTAGCTATTCCCCTAAAACCCAGAAGTTTATTTTGTATCTTTGTGGTGACTTTGAGTGTGATCAGACCCATGAAGATCTGCCCTTGATAAACATTCAAGGAAAAATTTGTCCATAAATGTTTCATTTTCTCCTAGTCTTTACGAGATCCATTCAAAAAATGAATAAAAGACATAAAATTAGGATTTAAAAGTCTATCCAAACTAACATAATTAACAAGAAGCAAATGATGTAGATCAAAAAATAACAAAGTAGACAAACATTTATAAGAACAAATTAAACTAATAGCTAACACTCACTAACCTTGTACTTGGTAGAAGCTTGAAGCTCAGGCAAAAGGGTAGCAACAGCTAGCGGTTGGCTCAACTTGGTTGTATACCCTCACCCTTATCTCATTCGATTTGGTGTGGGTGGCTTTCTTAGTTTAAATAATCTCTCCAGAGCAAAAAACTAATATCAATAGAGATGGTTGGGATTGTTGTTTGAAGAAGTAATCGATAAATAGAGAAAGTGCACAGATAATCGTTGTAATTTGATGGAAGTGATTCGTGATTTGAAGGTGGCTGAATCGCTGATCAATGGCTGCAGTATTTGATGGAAGAGAAGATAGAATTCTCGCCAAAGGCTTTTAATTTGGGGATTTCTGATATTAATATTATATTATATAAATATTTGTGAGAAAATAAATTAAGTTAGATTTGTTGGTCAATTGGTTTATAGAGTTAAGGGGTTCTTGGGTTCCATTCCTTAATGGACACATGTTTTTTATTTTCTTCTTTTTATTTATTTGAAGGGATTAATTTTCTATTTTCTTTTTCTTACTTATTTGAAGGGATTATGTTACTTAGATTATATGTATATATTTGTCCCTCTTTTTACTTATTTGAAGGGATTATTTTCTTCTTCTTACTTATTTGAAGGGATTATGTTACTTAGATTATATGTATATATTTGTCTCTTTTCATTAAATTTAACGGAGAGATTTTTAAATTTGATTTTGATACAAAGTATCCTAATATTCTATATTCGATTTACTCAATTGTCAATATTGATTTGATTGTGCAGGGTTGTTTTCAAAAATATGCTAATGATGAGTTTGAACCATATGCTCAACCAAACACGATGAGATATTAAACAATGCTCGTGGAATTGGATAGCATGTAGAGAGAATTGAAGAAATCACGTTGAGCATAACGACGTTAATCAATTGCGCTATTGGGAGGCAACCCAAAGAGTTTGATTTATTTAGATGTTTTGCTTATATATATATAATAAAATATAAAAAAAGGGTGGGTGAGAAAGGGGGTTAAAATTCGAAAATGATGCAAGAGACTGTCAAGTTAGGCGTGATCACGTCTAACTTGAAAGAGCTTCCATCAAATTTTTGAGTTTTTTCTACAGAGACTATGTTGAGTTAGGCGTGATCACGCCTAACTTGAAAGAGTTTGCAGCATTGTATCCTCCTTTGTTTTGTAGAGACTACGTTGAGTTAGGCATGACCACGCCTAACTCAATGGAGTTTCCAGCAATTTTTGTCTGCAGCCCCCCTTCTATCCATTTTCTTTTAGTTTTTATTAAAAAAAAAACGAAAAAATCAGAAAATCAAAAAAGGGAGAGTCTAAAAGCACCCCATAAATTTCTAAGGGCACCCCAACATTTTATAATTAAATTTAATTAAATGTGAGAAGACTAAAATACCCTCAATGCAAATATTTTATTTAAAAAAAAAAAAATTCTCCCTCCACTCTCTTCTCCATTCTCGATTTTCATCTCAAGAGTGTATCAAATTGCATCCCTCATTTTGTTAGATTCAAGTGCAATGGCTGATGAAGATTCAAACCCATCAAACAATGTAAGATTTCGCTCAAATGTACATCGTTTTTAAGAAGTTTATGTTTCATTTCATGATTTTCACGAAAATCGAAAAAATCGCGCAGAACTAACCCATTCGGCTAGCACAGACCGAACGCTACTGTATGTGTTCGGTCAGGCCAACCGAATAAAGAACTTATCAGCCGATTGATTCAGCCGACACTTTTAAGCCATGTTCGGTCCAGATGACCGAACAGTATGCCACTTGTTCGGTTGTCTTGGCCGAACAGTTTCATTTTCTGACGTTAATCTTATACCACTGAAATAAGCTTCATATATGCAGATGTATGAACAAGAATTGACAGATTCGGACGATTTAGAGGCTCCCTATATGCATATTGATTTCACTGATGATTTTACCACTGACGAAGTATTTGAGTCTCGTACTTTGATGATGAACTGGATTAATACCGTAGCATACCAACATAATATGATAGTATTGGTTGTACGGTCGGATAGTGGGAGTAGTGGTCGTCGACCTCGAGTTATGCTGGGTTGTGAACGAGGTGGTGTATATCATCCGCGTAATAAGACGAAACATCTTCTAAATTCAATTGATGATGGGAAGAGTGTTTTAAAAAAAGCTCTAGAACTACAGCCACAAAGAAATGTGAGTGTCCATTTCTTCTAAAAGCTATTCAATTGAACGAGTTAGGACAATGGTCGTTCTCGGTTGTCTCTGGTGTTCATAACCATCGAATGGGCCGGAATTTGGTGGGGCATTCATATGTCGGTCGACTAACACCGGTTGAAAGTCGATTTGTAGCAGACTTGTCTAAGAATAAGTGTAAAGCCAAGGATGTTCTAAGTACTTTGAAGGACACATTTGTGCAGAATGCATCCACTCTGAAGACTATTTACAATGCTCGTCACAAGCATAGATTATTGGAGCATGGAGGTCGGTCTCAAATGCAAAATTTATTGGAGAAACTGGAGCAGCACAAATATTATTACCTTGTCAACAGATACGAGACAACAAGTAGGGTGAAAAATCTCTTTTATGCCCATCCAACTAGTGTGGACCTGTTGCGTGCCTTTCCAGATGTGTTGCTCATGGACTGTACATACAAGACTAATCGATACAAGATGCCACTATTGGAAGTCGTTGGCATCACATCTACGAATATCACATTTTCTGTGGCATGCATTTATTTGGAGGCCGAGCGCGAGGAGAACTATAGATGGGCGCTCGGTACTTTGAAAGGATTGATGGACGAATCATTCTTACCACAGGTCATTGTCACTGATCGGGAGATTGCTCTGATGAATGCTATTGAAGTTGTGTTCTCAAACGTAAAACATTTGTTATGCCGATGGCACATTAGTAAAAACATTTTGACTAAGTGCAGGAAGAAATTTCATTCGAATGCAAAGTGGGATTCATTTAATTACTCATTCAATACGTTGGTTCTTGCGGAAAATGAAGTGCATTTCAATGAGTTCGTTTCAAGATTGAAGGTCGATTTCGTCGACACTCCAAATGTCGTGGATTACGTCATCTCGAATTGGCTAGATCCTTATAAGGAGAGATTTGTAGCATGTTGGACAAATAATGTAAAGCATTATGACAACACTACAAGTAGCCGGTACGTATATTTCTTGTATCTTATTCATATTTTTTGCGATCGATCAGTATAGTGCTATATTTTGACAATACGATGTGGTATGTTCACACAGGGCGGAGAGTGCTCATTCGAGGTTGAAGAAACAACTTGGTACTGGCCAGTCTAATTTTGAAGCCTCTTGGGAGAAGATACACGGGTTGTTGATCACATCTCACACCACTATCAAGGCTTCATTTGAGCAGAGTCAACACAGAGTGCATCATAAATATAAGTCTCCTATTTTCAAGATCATTCGTGGGTTGGTGTCACATGCAGCCATACATAAGATTTTTGAGGAGATGGAGGGGGTCAACCCGGCCGGGAGTGATTCGTTGTTGTGTGGTTGTGTATTGAGAAAGACATGTGGTCTTTCTTGTGCTCATGAGCTTGCAGAATTGATACGTATTGGTGAAGCAATCCCTTTTGACAGTATTGACAGATTCTGGAGGAAATTAGATTGTGAACCATGTAAGACGGACGTAAGTGTTGCTGTAGATTTGGGGAGTCGGTGGACAGAGTCAGTCGATGATGTGAATGGGTTGTTTGCGTCGGCCAATGAGTCATAAAGGTTGTTGCTACTGAAAAAACTTAGGGAGATAACGAACATCTCGACATCCTCATTGCTTGAACCTGAGGTTCATACACGGGTTCGTGGATGCCTAAGCAAGGCTAAGAACCATGCAGAAAAGTCTACCAAGCGTGAGAAAAGTTCTTTCGAATATGTTGAGTCTTTCAAGGATAGTAATTCCAGTAATTCTCAGAACATATTTGTTAGCGATCCCTCAACTTGTGCACCAGTGTTTTCGGCAAAGAAGAGGCCACCGAAACAACCGATTCTACGTCGATCTGTGCGAACATCCTTGGAGATTCCATTCTTACAAGTGCTACCCAATCGTGTACGTCCTTACGTATCTAGTACGAAAAATGTGAAGGGCGACGGACATTGTGGTTTTCGGTGTCTAGCTGACGCACTTGGTTTGGGTGAGGATTCGTGGCTGCAAATCCGAAACGATCTAATCGGAGAGTTCGTAAACAACCGGGATTTGTACACTGCTTTATGGTTTAACTGTACGCACACGGTGGACGAGATTTTGACATTGTTAAGTTGTTTCAAGGATGAGGTATATGACACTCGTTTTTGGTTCTCATTCCCTGAGTGTTATTACCTTGCGGCTTCCGCCTATAATATGGCCATAGTTCACATTTCTCCCCAAATCAGTGTTCTATTTCTTCCTCTCAGAACACAAGTGCCGATCAATCCGGGATGCATGTGTATGGTACTTGTCGGTGATAATCACTTTATTCCCATGCTGGACTGACTAGCCTACCCTGACCTCATCGGCCAAAACGTGACTGCTCCACATCCGAAAGTAAGAACTCATAACATCTCAAACAAGCTTGTACTGTGCACCCGTGCTATCTCATCGAACTGATAGTGGCACAACGGATCCTCAGGAATCGTCTGAACATGTCCAAACTGCCTCAGGACGCGGTCAGGATGATAGGGTTCGACAACATCGAAAGCTCGGATGCATCCATGGTAGAATGTAACCTCATGTCATGGGAATACATCCCTCATACTCGCGAACGGAGTCCAAACAACCTACGAAAATTATCATGGACAATCATTATAGGTTGAACTTTTCTTATATATATATATATATATATTAACGAGATGCTCGCAAAACCTAAAACTTACAGAGTTCATAGCACAGGCATCTAGCGTCTCCCTCCAAGCTATTAAACGATCGATCGAACCCCCGAGAGAAGCTTGTTGGGCCCATCGCAACGCTAAAGGTTCACCTAAGTTGTAGTTGACATTATGTGTTGGCCGCGAATATGAAAATACTCGTAAATCCATGCCTGGAAAAAAAATGATGCTCAATCATATAAAATGTCCATATAGTTTGAGAAAAATAAAATAAAGAAATAAATTTACCTCCAACAATGTCAAGTAGCCACCCATCTGCTTCACTCCAAATCGAGATGCGAGCCCTAACTGTCGGTACAAGTACGCTAGTGCAGCGGCTCCCCAAGCGTACTTGTGTACTCGGGTAATATTCTCCAATAGTCGGAGAATGTTTGTACCCACTCTGGTGCCGCTCTTATCGGTAAAAATTGTGCAGCCTAGCACAAACCATAGGTACGCCCTTGCCGAACAAAGTCTCTTCTCTTCATCAAGAGAAGTGGCATCACCACTAAATCTCGATCGTATCCACTCTAACCTCACAGAACAGCCTCTTTGGCCCCTTACAGCCTCGCGTGCCTCATCAGATCCCACTCCTAACAGCCGTTGAAGCATCACCGTTGGTGCTTCATCAAGTTCTTCCCGCTGGACAATAGATTTTCCAGTAATAGGAAGTCCGGTAATGCAGAGAATGTCGTCCAGGGTTATTGTCATCTCACCAAACGGCATGTGAAAGCTGTTGGTCTCCGGATGCCAACGCTCAACGAAAGCACATATCAGGTTCTTGTTAGGGCTCTTATACGATATGGATCGTAAATCGGTAATTTTTGAACGGCGGAGCAACCTAAACCACTGATCCAAATCACCCTCAAACTTCCAAGAATCTGTCTTCGTTGTGTGACAGACACCTAAGAATATCTCTCTCATTGCCGAACCATATCCTCGATGCAACATGTGTCTTAAAACTGGGTAGAAGGCGGTGGTCGGTCGGGCCTCCGGGAAAAGGACCTGTAAGTACCTTGGACTCCTCTTCTTGTTGCTCATCTGCTTGTTGCTCCTCTTCTTCTTGCTCTTCATAATCACGAGCGGCCTCTTCAACATAATCAGGATATTCGGCCACGGGAATTTCTTCTTCATCTTCATTATCACGAGCAACCTCTTGCTCGTGAAAATCAGGATATTCGGCCTCGGGAATTTCTTCTTGCTCTTTATTATCATGAGCGACCTCTTGCTCATGATAATCAAGATGTTCGGCCTCGGGAATTGCAGTCGTGATTGGGATTTCCGGAATATCGGCAACCACTTCTGGCTCTATTTCAAATTCCACATTCAGGTTAGGTTCTTGCATGCCCGAACCTTCACCACGCTCCAATTCCCTACGGTTCCGTTCTAAAGCGGTTGGTCTATTCTTCCTAAAATATGTCTTACCTGTAATACAAATAAAAAAATTTGAGTCAATGGAACACAAAAATTAATGAATTGGAAAAAAAAAAGTTCAGACTGTTCGGCGGAGATAACCGAACGCGCGAGACACTGTTCGACCAGGCCAGTCGAACGCATGCGAACCTGTTCGGTCAGGCTGACCGAATGCGAGAGCTCCTGCTCGGCCGAGGGGACCGACTGTCTGCCTATTTGTTCGGTCAGATTGGCCGAACAGAACCAAAAATTTCGGCCAACCAGTGTCGAACAGTTTTACGATTTTCCAGTTTTCAAACCTTCGTTTTTTTCAGAAATTCGATCGAAAACATAATTTTTACACACAATTTCATCAAATTGAATTACTAATTCACTAACCCATAACAAACCCGACAACATAAGGTAAAGAAATTTCTACAAAAACAAAGTAATCAATTGCAAATCGAATGAAATTATTGAAAACTAACTTACCCGATAAATTTAGCTTTCCAAATATCTGTTTGAAGTGATGTTCCATTGTTGAAGATGTTCGGACGAATCAACCGAACAATATTGAAGATGGTGGAGGTTTGAAAATGGTGAAGAACCGAACGGGGGCTTGGCCGAACAAAGTGCTGTATTGGCCGAAAAAGATGGGAAATATGGTGAGGAACTCCCTTTTGTTTTTTTTTTTTAGTTTGATAAGGGTAGTGTGGGAAATAAATGGGGTGCCCTTAGAAATGTTTTTAAGTGGTATTTTCTTTGTTGGGGTGCTCTTAGAAAATGGGGTGCCCTTAGAAATCAATGGGGTGCTCTTAGTCCATCCCATCAAAAAATTGCAACCCTAGCACTATTCTTTCTCTCTCCTCACACACTTCTCTCTCTCTGCAGATTCACCCATCCCACCACCTTCTTCTTCATCCTTCCTCACCTCTCCTCCGTCATCTTCTTCTCCGACAACCACCGTCGTTGCTACAGTTCCGGCGACACCATCACTACACCACCAAGATCGAGCACCATCTCCATCACTCATCTCCTCCGACGAGCCACTTCCAGTCAATCACCATCTTCTTCGCTCCAATCCGCTGCTCGATCGCCACCACTATCTCTCCTCACCATCGCCGACGAGCACACTCCACCAAATCCGACAAAGCAGCGAACTAACCATCTCTCATCACCATTACCGCCGTTGCTCTGTTCTGACCACCTCCTATCTCCGACGAGAGTCGCGTCTTCATCATCTTCTTCAACCCCGTTCAGCCGCCGCTGCTATTCATCAGCACCGCCAATCACCTCCATAAACCCTTTGCTCTCCGGCTCTACTGTTGCACCTATTTTTCCATCACCACAATCAATTATCCCCCCTTCTCTCCAAATCCAACCAAGTCACAAACACTACAATTCCAAATCCCAATTCAATCACAAATACTAAGCTATACCATACCACACCCAATTTGCTCAATCACAATCCCTGTTCCATGTTCACACACTATCCCACTCCCACTCCCTGCCCTGGATGTATGTCTATTGCAAAAACAGATATGTGTTGCATAGCTTTGTGGCTAAGTGATTCATTTGCTCATTTCGAAGTAGGATTTTATTTTTGTTAGTTTGTCTAGAGTAGGATTTTATTTTTATTGGTCTAACAAACCAATTACTTAGATTATATGTATATATTTGTCTACAATTTAAACAAATTGATATTGTTGAGCAATTGGTTATTACATTATTTCAAAGAGTTTGGGTTCAAGTTCTAACAATAGTGAACACGATGCTATTTTTATAATGAAAAATATCATTATAAAAGTATAATTTTTACGACGTCGAATATCATCACCAATTATTATTAGAATCATCACCAAATAATATTGCGACGAAATAATTTTGTTAGTAATAAGTTCAAATAATTAATGACAAAAAATAGCATCGTTATAAAAGTATATTTTTTACGACGTCGAATACCGTCACCAATTATTATTAGAATCGTCACCAAATAATATTGCGACAAAATAATTTTGTTAGTAATAAGTTCAAATAATTAATGACAAAAAATAGCATTATCATACAAATATATTTTTTATGACGTCGAATATTGTCACAAATTATTATTAAAATTGTCATCAATTATTGTCGTGACAAAAGAATTTTGTCACTAATTAATTCAAATAATTAATGACAAAAAATAGCACCGTCACAAATTTTTTTTTACGACATCGAATATCGTCACCAATAATAATTAAAATCGTAACCAATTATTATTGTGACGAAATAATTTTGTCAATAATTATTTAGAATAATTAATGACGAAAAATAGCATCGTCATGAAAATATATATTTTATGACATCGAATTTCATCACCAATTATTATAAAAATCATCACCTATTATTATTGTGACGACATAATTTATGTCGTCATGAAATTTACAAATTAGTGACGAATAAAATTATCAATGGTGAATTTCTAGTATTTTAATGACGAAAATAACATTTGTCGCCTTTAAGTAACAAATTGTGACGATTTTTTTGTCGTCGCAAAAATATTAGTCACAAAATGTGTGATTTCTTGTAGTGTCTATTTGTTCTAGTCTAGGACTATATATATAATAGGGAAAATTACAAATTTAATACACTATCATATTGTCATTCATGAATGAAGGACACTAACTTTTCGGGCTCTAACATTTAAACATTAATATTTCAATTTGGGCGAAGCAGATGGCTGGAGTTTTCTCTAAATGGATGTGAAGGGAATGCACTTTTGGCAAAACAAGGGCATTTCAAAGGGCAATTCAAAAGGAACTTCAAAGGAAAGAAAAATCAAGACAACTCAAACTTGCAAAAAGTAGAGTCATCTGGTAATTCTGGCAAGAAGGTCATCAGATGTCATCGATTCCACCGACTCGGTCATATCAAGAGATTTTGTGGAGCAAAATTAAATGAGGTAACATGACAGGAAATGAAAAAGATAAAGTTGAAGAAGATTGGGCAAACACTCTTTGGCAGAAACAAGGGTTGTAGATGCCATGGCTTCCATCAATTTTGACAATGATTGGATCGTGGATTCGGGATGTGGGCATCACCTTACAAGAGATAAATCAAAGTTCTCTGCCCTTAAAGAATATAATGATCGTGATGCTATTGTTACAGTAGACAATATCGTTCATCACGTGGAAAATGAAGGCATGGTGGTCATTCCACAATTCGAGGGGTGTTTTAGGTACAGACTTAAACAGAACCATATTCAAAACATACATAGCAGTTTGCAGTGCATATCCCCAAAAAGAAGCACTAAGAGTAGAAAAGCTCAGCATGGATCTAACCATGTCTAACAAGGTCCTGTTTGTCCTCTCCGTGACACCATTTTGTTGTGGAGTACTTGGTGCGCTCAACTGAGATAAAATCTCATTCTCTGTTACGTATGCTCTAAAGTCACTAGATAGATATTCTCCACCTCTACGCGATCGAAGTATTTTTATGTTCTTATCTAATTATTTTTCTATTTTCAGTTTGAATTCCTTGAATTTTTCAAGTGTCTCAAACTTGCTGGTCATTAGGTAAACATAACTGTATCTTGAGTAGTCATCAATGTGCGTGATGAAATACTCATATCCACCTCTAGCTTGGACTTTAAATGGACCACATATATCAGAGTGTACTAATTCCAAAACTTCTTTGGCTCTTAGTCCTTTGAACTTAAAAGACCTCTTAGTCATTTTACCCTCCAAACAGGATTCACATATAGGCAAAGGTTCCACCTTTAAATCAATCAAAGGGCATCCTTCACTAACCTTTGAATCCTATTAAGGTTCATATGACCAAATCTTAGGTGCCATAAGTAAGTCTCATTAATTGGAGATAACTTTATGCGTTTTGTGGTGTGGTATAAGAAATTGTCGGTTGGTTTTAAGATATACAAATCATTATCCAAATGTCCCTTACACACAATAGCTTTATTAAAAGAAATATCAATTGTCACAGAAGAAAAATGAACATGATATCCTTGTTTGAATAACAAAGCAACATAAATCAAATTTATAGTAATGTCTGGGACATAAAAATAATTACTTAAAACCAAATATTTCTTATTTGAAAAATAAAGATAAACATCTCCGACAACTTTTGCAGACACTACAGCTGCTGTGCCAACCCTTAAGCTATGATCCCCTTCATTAAGCTCCTTGGTTACTTGGAACCTCTGCAAAGTATTGCAAACATGGTTAGTGGCTCCAGAATCTACTATCCAAGTATCTGTAGAATCAACCACTAAACATGACTCAATAAAAGATAACTCACCCTTTCCTTAATTCTTAGCTAGGAAAAATTGGGCAATTTCTCTTCCAATGACCCTTTTCCCCGCATTCAAAACATTTTCCTTTTGGTTTCCCTTCAGATTTCTCTTGGGTCTTAGTTTTCTTTGCTTGTTATTGTGGAGCCTTCTTGTTGGACTTCTTTCTTTTTCCATCCTTACCTTTCGGTTTGGATGAGGATAGTCCAGCAGAAGAAACAGTGTAAGCATCACCACTTTGGACCTTAAGAATACTCTCAGTGTTTTGGAGCTCTTTCATCAGTTCGGTCAAGGACATGTTAAGCTTATTCATGTTATAGTTAACTTTGAACCGTGAGAACATTTCAAGGAGTCTCTAAAGCTATGTCAACTTGAGTCTCCGCACTGATCTCAGCCCCTAAAACCTCAGCCACGTTGAATTGACCAATCAACGTAAGCATATGGTCTCTCACAGGCATCCTAGGTTTCATACGTAGGTTCATAATGTTCCTAATGGCACGTGCTTGACGTCCTTGATGCGCAAACATTTCTTGAAGGCTTTCCATTATTTCAGTGGATGTCTTTATAAACTGATATTTTTGTTGCAACACTTTTGAGATTGAACCCAAAATATAGCAACGAGTCATATCATCAGCATGAATAGGGATGTAAATGAGCCGAACCAAGCCGAATATCACTGAGCACAACTTCGGCTCGTTTGTTTTTATTTGGGCTCGAGTTCGTTACGAACTTTAAAAATGGAGTTCGAGCTTGGCTCGACATCAAAATTTTGAGTTCGATATTTGTTTGAGTTCGGCTCGAATAAAGTTCGATAACAAGTTCAACTAACTCAGCTCGAGTTCGGCTCGATAAAAATTCGTCAAAAGTTCGAAATGGGCTCGAATACAAGCTCGTTTATTCGAAGTTGAGTTCGGCTCGACAAAAGTTCATTGGAAGTTCGAATTGAGCTCGAATATAGGCTTCAAGCTTGAGTTCGGCTCAAAAAAATTAGAGTTCGAGCTCGAGTTTGAGACAAACCAAAATCAAAGAAAATCACTACTCATGAGACTTATGCAGGAAAAACAACAACGCACAAGTTATATAAATTTGACCATCTGATACACAAATTACTCATCAGAATCATACCCAAATCTCTCAATAGAAGCAAAATCAGATAATAAAGGTCCTAAATCATATAAAATTGCATTCGCCTAAATTGCATAAGATCTTTGCAGTAAAATTTGAAATCATTAAATTAGGTCATTGAATCGTCAATTGACAAGACTGTTCTGTGTGAGAGAAAGGGAGAGAGAGAGGTATTAGCGGCGAACCTGCGGCGGCGGCGATGAGCTCCAATTGATTTCGAACGAGGAGGAGTTGTAATCGCGTTCCAGGTTCTACTTCTCTTTGTCCTTATCCTCTATTACAACCCTCAGTCTTCTCGGTGTTTCCACAGGGGTAGAACTGTCAAATTTTATCTTTTATTTTTTTGTTATATTAATTGATGTAAATTTCTAAAAATATTACTTTTGTGTAATAAATATATATGATATATAATAATCTAACTTTGCTGACAAATATTTTCAATGATATATATGGCAAGAAATATTATTGATATGTATATAATAAAAAAAAAGTATATGTATCAATTAAATATCGTGTCTTTTGAACTATTTTTTTCGAATACACATATAAGTTCATTATGGTTTGTTTTTCAAATCAATTAGTTATTCAATAATTAATTGAGTAATATGATATCAAATAATTATTTATGTTACAACTAATTTTGAATTAAAACTATATAAACTAATGAATTTGTTTAAAATCTAAAATATCTAAATTGTAGAAATTTTGACTTAAAACCAATATTTGCAAAACGTAATACTAATTTACAAGCTATCTTTTTCAAAATCAATATTATTGATCATAATATAATAATTATATAAATAATATATATATACACATATAAATGTAGAGTATATCATATATACTTATTTGAGTTTGCAAATATATGAATAATTAAATGAATAAACTATATGAAATTATTGCAATACACGTTCACATTAAATTTTTTCTAATTATATTTCATATAAATACATGATATTTTGGTATATACATACTTTATTCTTATATAAAGATTTTGAATTTTGATACATATGTAGATCCGCACATGTTTATGGTTTGATATCTTTCTATCACATATCATTAATGTATTTTTGGTAATTAGAAAATTAAGTCTCATCTATTTTCAAAGTTTAAGCATGTTGAATTCGATCTAGAAAATGTATGAATTTTCTATATATTTTTTCATATTCAAAATTAAATATTATTTGTTAATGGTTTTTTTTTTATTATTGATTGTTTTTAGATGGTAGAATATGGTGATGAGGTTTCCACTCTCGAAAAGCCACTTTTGAAGTATGGTGATAATGATTATATCACAATTACAACACTTTTTGTATTGACTCTTTTTTACTTATTTTTACACCTTTTTAAATTAAACTACAGAATTTAAGATAATCGATCTATATTTTTGTTCAAAAAACTTTTGTAAATTAAGAAATTCTGACTTTAAGACAACTAGAAAAAAATTATATAGTTTTTTTAATGGTATGTTGAAATTAGATTTTTTTTTTTGGACTGTATAAATTTTTTATACTCATTATGAATATATTATTAAGCGTATATTTGTATACTTATTTTCAAGACCAAAATGCTAAATTATTATGTTGATCGTGGGATTATACTTGAAACATCAATATAATTGTACTTGAAACATTATATCTTTTATATTAAGATAATATATAATTGGTAAATTGTATCATTAATATCAAAATTTCAAAAAATTTCAGATGACATAGCAAACAATATATTAGAAATAAGTAAATTAGATTGAATTTAATTATTAATATGTTTATATTTTAAAATATAATAGATAAAATAAAAGTTTAACAGGTAAATAAACAAGAGCACAAATTGGTTTGGTGGTAGTATAACTTATTTATATTGTCACGCCCCGTTTTCTTTCACTTAAAATATCAGAGTTTTCACACGGGCGTGAAGATAGAAAATAGAGAGGGACACATATCATAACAGAAAGAAGGAGATTAAAGACGACAGAAGAAAGAGGTAAGGGATGATAAGGATCATTCTCATATCAACAGTCGATCTCACTACCGATAATATTCGGTCTCAATACCGATATATACAACAAAATACAGCAGCGGAATAAACCATCAGGATCTCACGTTCACAGTACACTCAAGAATAATTACAAAACGTGAATAAGCTTAAAATATCGTTTGCAAATGTTTGTGTAATCTCAACCCTAATATAGAAGCCCAGAGATGACACTATCTCTCTCCACCTAGGGTTCGACATGCTCACCAACTCCTGTAGTGTGAGTACAGATTAAGGGGTGAGTGCGTTGAATACACTCGTGGGAATAACATCTGCATCTTATGACACACGACAAATACCCAAAAGAAAATAAAACGACTACCAGCACGTTGCCACAACACGTAAAATGCATAGCAGATATTAGAAATGGTGAGAGATGGGTACGGGATCTGCCCGCCACCCAATTAAACGGTCTCAATACCGCTGGTGTGCTTCATGAGGACCACCAAACCTCAATAGAGTAGTAGAAGGGAGAGAGACGATTTTTTACAGTCCCGTAGGACTCTCCAAACATGCAATGTGAACCTAAGTTCTTTCACAGTATATAGTATGGCACAACACGTATATTCACAGCATTTAGTATTCCTCACTCATGCTTTATAATAGGGAAAACTGTAAACACATTAAGATTTAGAAGTTACCCCCACCTTGTTCGGTGGTTACCACGTGAGTAGCTAGGTCCGATGGTCTGATAACTCAGAGCTCGAGTAGCGGATACCAAAAGTCAGATAACCCAATGCTCAATCCAACAAGTAGCCTACATAAGTTATAACGTATTTTAGATCCTTAATAACGTATAATTAAAGCTGTAAAAGACTCCTACGGAGAAATAATCGTTAAATACGCGACGGATCTAGAGCTCTAAAGATCAGAGTTGAAGAGATGAGAATGGATAATCAATCCATGTAGCTGAGACGATAGAGAATGAAATTTGGGTCACGACGGAAAAAGAATGAGCTCGATCGGAGTTAAAACGAGCTCAAATGGAGCATTTTAGCTTCAGGGGTATTTTGGTAATTTTGATCGAAAGGTGAGGAAGAGGGAACGAGTAGGGTCGCTACGGAAGAAGAATGAGCTCAATCGGAGTTGAAACGAGCTCAAACGAAGCGTTTTAAGATTGAGGGGCGTTTTCGTAATTTTGGTCAAGGGGTTGACTTTGACCGGGCCCACGACCCTCGGTCAACGACATCTCATTGGCGAAGACTCGATGTCGACGTACGGTGGAGAAAACGGGATTCGGATCGAAAACACGGCGTCGCGGGCGACGTGGCACGCGCGTACCCGGCACCGGGTGGAAAAACCCGGTGGTTGGCGCATTTCTCGGCAGCAGGCATACCCGGCTCGGCAGGTGGCCGAGTCTTCTTGGCAGGTGGCCGAGTCTTCTCGGCAGGCGTGGCGTGGATCTCGGCGGCTGCCGAGTTTTCTCGGCAGCTCGACGACACGACTCGACAGCTCTCGACGCTTCACCCGATGTGGCCGAGATTTCTCGGCAGGTCTCCTACCCGGTGCATGCGCGTTGCGCCCAGCTCTCCCGGCGCCGGCCACTCTTCCCGGCGCCACCCAGCGCGGTGACGCCGCCCTCCACAAAATCAGGCCCAACATGCTTCCGTAAAATAAATTCATCCCCTAAAATTCATACCTTTATTTGACCGCAACAGCACCGGGTGAGATGGTTTGCAAAGCCACCAGCTGGAAAATTACTGCCCCCAGACCGTTCTACGAACAGCTCCTCACTGTTCAACTTCAACCCTCGGGGAAGATGATCTGCAAGTTATCCAGCTCCTTCAGCAACTGCACAACACAACCTTGATTCGTTTCCTACACCAGGTGTACAAAGTATTCCTTCCGGGGGACGAACTATCCGTACTAAAACATGTTGAAGCAAAAGCCTTTATTTTATTAAGAACTTTAGAAATATTTATTACAACATATGTAATCTCCTTTTGGGAGGAGAATTACTGGTTTAGCCTCTCATAGAGAAGGCTTCCACTCGTAAACACATAAACTATAAACACTCAAACTATTACAGAAACTAAAAATGATAGATGTTTTGAAGAAAACTGAGGGGAATGGTCGATGTCTTCAGCTTTCTTCTAACTCTCTATTTATAGGCATGAATCCGGACTTGAAATGCGGATTCCAAAGCTTGTTGATCAACATCTGGCTTATTCCTTTAGTGCTCCCATGTGATAGTTTGTTGGGAAGTCACTTTCAGCTGTTAGTGCTCGTCCTCTTTTTCCTCCCCTTGACCCATCCCATGTGATAGTGGTTGGAGTTGTCGGGGAATCATTTATTTCCTCACATGGCTTAGCCCATGTGATCTCGTGTCCTATCCCATTTAACTTTGTCGGGGACGCTTTAATAATTTAGTCATTGTGGTCCTCGGGAATATCGTTTCTTTTGTGCTGGGCCCTTATCTTTATTGGTTCCAGCTACTTTGTCGGTCGGGTTTGGGTCGGAATCCTTTCCCAAACTCGGGCTCTTTCTGTTCGGGGCACGCTTGACAGATCCGATCAATCCATCGTCCGATGTGTGCCATATTACAGAATTTCCAGTAAGTTTCTTTGCTTGCCGGAATCTTGTTTTCCCAGAGGATCTTCCTTTTAGTTTCAAAAAGTTCCTCTGCAAATCCTATCGTGGATCCAGTCATTGTATTTAGCATGAAGGATCCATTGGCCGAATTCTGGAAGACCTTAAATGGGTATTTGACTTTGTCCATTTCTATCGTGTAGAAGTCCAAAGCCCCCAAGCTTGTCGTGTAGAAGCTTCGTCTTCAGTAAATGCTCCTACTAGTATCGGAATTTCTTTCGGGGAAGTTGCCTTTATGTATTTTAAGGCATTCCCGTCCGGTCTTCGAAGCTTGATAAAATGAAAGACTTCATGGAAGCCTTTCTTAGCTGGTTCTGGAGCGGCACTAATAAAGTAGAGCTCCAGGATATCTCCTCTGGACAAGCGTGGATTGTTTGCCCAGGTCTCGTAAACTGCTTCCCCAATCCATCTTGGTAACTTTGAGATTTCTGGGAAGTTGGGTGCGATGGTATACACTGAAGCTAAAGCTCCAAAGTTATACCATTCTTGAACTTCATTTGGATGACTTCCAGGTTTCATCCAAACTCTTGGGTATTTCCCGGCTATATCAATGATTTATTTTTCCGGGTTGATCCCTCGTCTTGTTACCAATTTCTCCCATTGCCTTTGGTATACCTGCATCGGAGAAATCTCGTTAGTGTGAGCTTGAACCTTCGTTTTGCCTGTCTGCGGCCTTAGGTTCAACTCAACCTCTTTAACCCCAGAGGTACTGGGTTGATTTGAAGACTCGGGTTGTGACATCGGAGCTTCAACATTTGTTGCAGATGGTACATCCTCAAGGAATGCATCACCTATAACACTCGTAGGCATGGTATTTGAATCCATAGCCTTCGGGTTAGGGTCCCAATCTCGAAGTTCTCCTTTTAGCACCGTAGAAGATGCAGCCTGGAGGATAGGCTTATGCAACGCTTGGAACAAATGTCCCTGAGCATATTGGCATGCTCGTATTAGACCAGAAACGGATTTCTGATCTTCTCGTTGGAGTCATCCGGCGACTTCGGCATTGAGACATAACGTCCCAAATTCTCGTTCAAGACTTTCCAGGTTTTCCCTGAGATGTCTTACTCGTTTAAGGACCTCGTCAGCAACGTGTCCTTCCATCTCGTGTTAAGAAATCTGCAAGAGCATTTTCGTGAGATTTCAAAATGACAATATCATAATCATAATATTGTCATTCAGCTTGCCATCTAAGTATCCTAGCCTTTTCTGGTTTAGATTCAATTTTATTTTTCAGAAAAACTTTGACACTTGAATTATCAATTTTTAAGGTAAACTTTTTAGCCAGTAAAAAGAGAGGCCATTTTTTGAAAGCCTTTCTGACTGTAAAGAATTCCTTCTCGTTGATGTGCCATCGGATTGCTTCTCCATCTGTAAACAGACCACTACAATATCTGCATGACACTTCTCCGTCTGGTGTAGCTATCAAAAGAACAGCTGCCCACCAATGATCACTGGCATCTGTGTAAAGGACCAGTTCATCCTCGTCTTGAGGTATAGCAAGTTTCGGAAGCTTGCTACAGACTTCCTTAAGCTACTTAATCTCTTCTCGATGTTCATTTTCCCATTTGAAAGTAACATCTTTCTTGAGTAATGGGCTGAACACCTTTCTGTGAAATGCTAGATTGTTGATGAACATTCCAGCAAAATTAACAACTCCGAGAAAACTCTGAAGTTGTTTCTTATCCGTGAGATCATCTGGAAATCCTTGTATTTTTTCTACAATATGACTTTGTAGAATGATTCCAGATTCATCGATTTCAATTCCGAGGAATTCAATCTGTCTCGTTGCAATCACTGCCTTCTTTTCAGAAAACACTAATCCTTCTTTATGGCAAACATCTCAGAAAATCATCAAATGTTTGAGATGCTCCTTCATATTTTTTGATGCGATGAGAATATCATCGATGTATACGAACATGAAGTTGAAATAATCTTTGAAGAGATTATCCATCTTTCTCTGATATATCTGGGGTGCATTTGCCAATCCCATAGGCATCACGTTCCAGACATAGTGTCCTTGTGGTGTGGAGAAAGCTGTGAACTTCTTACTTTCTTCCTCCATCTTAATTTGGTAGAATCCAGACTTACAATCAAACTTTGAGAATATGTTGGCACATTTGATGCAGTTAACCAAGTGTTCTCTACTCGGGATATAGTATCCATCAAACTCCAGAATGTTATTAATCCCTTTGTAATTAATAGCAAGTCTAGGTTTACCTCTTTTGATTTCTCCATGATTCCTCACAAGGAATCCCAGGCTGCTGAATGGAGAAACTCCTAGTGAGATCAACTTAAGGTCAAGATGTTCTTTAAGTATCTTCTGCATATCCTCACGATCATTCTGATTCATAAGGATTGGTTTGAGCCTTACGAACTCGTGTTCCTTTCCAACTTTAACCTTTAAGGATGCTTTGAGCTCGTTTCTGTCTCACCATGCTAAAGGATCTTCATTGTAATTCCTTTGGATCATTTTCTTGAAATCCTCGAGTGATATTTGTTCTTCAATGGTCCATCACTCTGTGGATTCTCCAATATGGCTTTTCGCAATTCTGCAATAACCTCTGGAGATACCCATTTTTCTCCTTGTATTCTGAACGAATACAAAGTATTATCCCATCTCTTGGTATCTTTTTGTTTCGAACCAAATTATCGAAAGGATAATAAGGCATCACCAAATCTTCTTTTATCCGCCATCTTTGGATGTCGAAGTTTGGCTTCATCACCACGCTTGCTGCGAAAAGGAAAAGACATTTTTCTATAAAATGCTTCCCGCAGTCTCTGGACAATAATCTTATGATCACATAATGTTGTGAAAATAAGCCTTCTTGTCTCATTTTCCTGTGTAAATCGCTTGAATGTTTGTAGGAAATTATTTCCTAGCAAAACATCTGCTCATGTATCATGGAAATAGATTGGTGGCGTCTTCACCTTATACCATGGGGTATCGCCGGCACCTCCGATCATGATTTCCGCTTGTTTGATTCCTCGATTAAGGATAAGAATCCTTTTAGAGAAATCACGTCCTGCAATGGCTGGTAGATCGTCTCTCATTTCTTTAGGAAAGACCTCCTGCTTTGCAGTACAAATCCCCGCTCCTGAATCAACATAGGCTGCGAAATACTCAGCCTTGTATTCAGCATATATCATCCCGATAGAGATGTATATGGAGAATGGACTAGTGGTCATCTGATTCTATATCTTTTATTAGCCACTGTAAACTCTATTCCATCTTGTAATCTTTCCCAAGGCATATGATCCTCAAGAAAGTTGATACCCAGTATTAATTGTTCTGGGATTCTCCCTACGACTCCTGAGATAGTCAGTTCAATTTCACCCATCTTTAGGCTTCCTTGAAATCTACCGACTATCAGTTGTTGTAGATAATATAGGACATCACAAGGAAAAATATTATCCTTCTGGTTGATGTCAAATATTAGTTCAACTGCTCTCCAGCCTTCTGGACATTTCAGCTCTCCTTGTGTTTTGAATACACCTGGGATTCGCTGGATTGTACTAGGCCTTCTTTCCTCCCAACGACTGCTACTCCTCAGTCTATCTTGTTGGAAAGACATTCTCCTTGTCTTCATTCTGAGGCTTTGACTCCGGTTGAAGACAGGTTGATCTTGTATTTTCATATCTATCTCCTTTATAGTTGGAGATTCAATGAGTTCTGGCAAAACCACCTTGGCGAAATCCTCAAAGATTCTTGGGACTTCGATAAATTCCTTTCTTAAGAATACATCTGAATGATGTGTATTCGAGAGAGCATAGGAAATCTTGTATATGATCGAGTAAGGTCTATTCCCTTCTTTCATCAAGTCTTCTCTTTTAAAATCTTGATGAAGGGTTAAGACTTTGTTGAAGTCTCGATCTCCCAGATTGTATGCAATTCTAGGGTAGACATTAGATACCAATTTTCCTGCACACAAGTTTCCTGTGACCGCTCCAAGGCATGAATCCTTTAGATTTGAGATTCGTTTGTCAAATATGGCAAGATTGAGAGGCGAATCAATTCCTTCTTTGAAGGTTACTTTGATAATAACTCTTATGGCTCCAATATGAATCCATGAGAGTGTATTGGCAACTTCTCTCTTAACTTGGCTTCTGATCTCATGAATCTCACGGTAAGGGATCAACTGCATCTCGATCAGGTTACTTGTGAATTCTATTGGGATGGCAAATTCTCCCGTAGTAACCCTATGGATAATTTGGTGTTTTCTTTTGCGAATTCCAAACTTATCCAAGGCCTTTTCCATAACTCCAATAGTAAAACTATTGTAGATCTGAAGCTTTGGATCCTCTTTCATATTTCTCATGAGAGTCTTATGAGAGACTGTTGTGTGAGAGAGAAATCCTGACATATCTTCTCTCATTGTTTGAAGAATTTCTTCTTCACTCTGATTCTGATGTGGATTCACTTCTATCATCCGAATAGATCTCTTCTTCATAGATGCTTTCATCTGAGGGTAGATCCTCAAATTGATACACCTGTATAAGATCTTGGTAATAGACAGCTTCTTCGAACTCTGGTGTTGCTTCGAATTGTCTAAGACCTCTCATTTGGTTGTCTGGGCAATCCGTTGAGATATGCCCTCTTGCTTCGCAAGTCCAGCAATCACAGTCTTTGAAACTTTCATTAGCTCTAGTGTGAGCACGCCTGAAAGTTTTTCTTCCCATAGTTCTGCTGGAACTTCCTTGGTTTGAACCTGTCGTTGCGGTTCTACTCCTGCTTGGTGCCAATCTTTGCCCTGACTTATAGCTCCGGGCTTTTTGTTTAGACCACACCCTTCTAGGTCTCCATGAAGACCTATGACTCCTTCTGTTGTTGTTGCTTCCAAGGCTATAAGGATGACTTCTCTGTTTCCTCCTTTTATGCCTCCGTGGTTGACCTCCCACCACTATTGGGATGTCATTATCTTCGCAACACAGGGGAACCATTTTATTGATTCCTCGAAGTCTCTTGTAATTTTTGTAGAGTGCTGTCTGGTGGCACCATTCAGATAACTTAGCCTTTAGGAAAGACATCCTTCTGGCTACAGTATCCAAATCATCTGCACTCTTATATTCTCTGATGAGCATTTTTCTCCAGGGACTCGGAATCTTTGCAAAGAATAGTTGTGAAGCTTCTTTGTCATCCACCTTGGACTTCCATCGGTATTCGGTGAATAACTTAATATATTCGTCAATATGATAAATATCATGCAACTCGAGGCAATAGAGGGCTTGCTTGTATCGTTTTCTTTTCTCTTCTTCCAATCCCTCAAAATAGCCTATGTCGATAAAATGGATTTTGAATAATTTGGCCATATTATCGACAATTCCTTTTAATGACTCACCAGCAGTTACGTTATTTCTCATATCTGGTGGTGTTATATCCCATGCTCTTTTTGCAGATTCTTCAAGACTCATTTCAAGAAGTAAAATGAATCCTTCCTTTGTAAGATCAAGGGTTCCTGCTACAATCCTCATCGACGCTGCCCAATCATCAATAAGGACTTCTCGATTCTTGAAATCTAGAATATCTAGATTTAGCATTAATCCATATGGATGTATTGGATTAAGCTGTGACTTTCCATAAGGTGTATTCTGAAGATCTGGCCTTTTTGAACGTTGTCGAGTTCCTGATACAATAGGATCTCCTCTAGTAGTAAAATCCCCAGCGTGTGGCATTGGTTCATCCACATGATGTGAACCTGAACTTTCTACAATATTGGGATCTACTGGTTGTTGTGGAGGTGGTCTTGGGTGTTGGTCACGAGTAACCAAGGCTGAACCATCTCCTGTTTGCATCTTTAGATCCACTATACCTAATCCCGCAAAGGATTCGGCAAGTTCTTGTAAATCTTCAAGATTCATTCTTTCCATATCCATCACCTTAGTTTATGATGGCTTTTCCTTTGATGATAGCAACAAGCTTTTCATCTCTGGTCATTGGTCGTATGACTTCAGTTGGTATCCCTTTTTGGTGTAAATAGGGAACTGTTCCGAAATCTATATGTTTCCTTCCTCCAGGAAGACTTGGTCTGTCCTCCAAATTCTTGACTCTTTTTTCAATATCATGAAGGATTTCAAGTATTTCCTTCTGATATTTCACCATCATTTCCATCTGATTTTGGATCTGATGGACTTGTGCTGGTAGATGATTATGGCGATTACCATAATTCTGCACTGTCTTCTGGATTCTCTAAGATCGATAGAGAACTTAGATGTATCCGGAAGTATCTCGCTCCATTCAGGTTCTCCTCCTGTCATCAATGATTTTGATGAACAATCTCCTGAAGGTTTATCAGTTCGAGATATAAACATTGGTTAACCTAAAAGAAACCCATGTAATACTCCTCTCATTTTTTACATTACCTCAAGGTTTCCTGTCGGCTCCTGCTTCTTCTTGTTCAACATATTGGTTTTGCCAATATGTTACCTGGTCTCGGTGTTCTTGTTCATACATCGTCAAAATTTGACGATATCTCCTGTATGGTATACATCTTGGACAATTGTCCAGATCCATATTATCGCGAGAAATTCTCCCCACCAAAGGTTAATTACATAAAAATAATAAATATCATAAAAGTTCTTAATAAACCTAGACTCTGATACCATTTCGTCCTTACGTTCTTTTATCCGATTTTATGCCCCATTTTAAGATTTTCATTCTCCGAAGGAATTTGTACGTGGCATTGTTACACATTCCAGACCACTGTTTTTTAAGCAGTATCGACACGAGAAAAGTATTCTAGCCTATATACTTATTCCTTAAGAAAATCAATCTTTAAAGTTTCTTTATCGGGTCCGGATTTTCAATATTTGGAATGGAATTATTAATTAAATTAGAAAGTATATATTGTATTCAGCATGAAGGATCCATTGGCTGAATTCTGGAAGACCTTAAATGGGTATTTGACTTTGTCCATTTCTGTCAGACAAGTCCAAAGCCCCCAAGCTCGTCGTGTAGAAGCTTCGTCTTCAGTAAATGCTCCTACTAGTGTCAGAACTTCTTCCGGGGAAGTCACCTTTATGTATTTTAAGGCATTCTCATCTGGTCTCCGAAGCTTGATAAAATGAAAGACTTCATGGAAGCCTTTCTTAGCTGGTTCTGGAGCGGCACTAATGAAGTAGAGCTCCAGGATATCTCCCCTGGACAAGTGTGGATTGTTTGCCCAGGTCTCGTAAACTACTTCCCCAATCCATCTTGGTAACTTTGACATTTCTGGGAAGCTAGGTGCGATGGTATACACTGAAGCTAAAGCTCCAAAGTTATACCATTCTTGAACTTCATTTGGATGACTTCCAGGTTTCATCCAAACTCTTGGGTATTTCCCGGCTATATCAATGATTGATTTTTCCGGGTTGATCCCTCGTCTTGTTACCAATTTCTCCCATTGCCTTTGGTATACCTGCATCGGAGAAACCTCGTTAGTGTGAGCTTGAACCTTCGTTTTGCCTGTCTGCGGCCTTAGGTTCAACTCAACCTCTTTAACCCCAGAGGTACTGTGTTGATTTGAAGACTCGGGTTGTGACACCGGAGCTTCAACATTTGTTGCAGATGGTACATCCTCAAGGAATGCATCACCTATAACACTCGTAGGCATGGTATTTGAAACCATAGTCTTCGGGTTAGAGTCCCGATCTCGAAGTTCTCCTTTTAGCACCGTAGAAGATGCAGCCTGGAGGATAGGCTTATGCAACACTTGGAACAAATGTCCCTGAGCGTATTGGTATGCTCGTATTAGACCAGAAATGGATTTCTGATCTTCTCGTTGAAGTCGTCCAGCAACTTCGGCATTGAGACATAACGTTCCAAATTCTCATTCAAGACTCTTCAGGTTTTCCTGAGATGTCTTACTGGTTTAAGGACCTCGTCAGCAATGTGTCCTTCCATCTCGTGTTAAGAAATCTGCAAGAACATTTTCGTGAGATTTCACAATGACAATATCATAATCATAATATTAGCATTCAGCTTGCCATCTAAGTATCCTAGCCTTTTCTGGTTTAGATTCAATTTTATTTTTCAGAAAAGCTTTGACACTTGAATTATCAATTTTTAAGGTAAACTTTTTAGCCAGTAAAAAGAGCGGCCATTTTTTAAAAGTCTTTCTGACTGCAAAGAATTCCTTCTCGTTGATATGCCATCGGATTGCTTCTCTATCTGTAAACAGACCACTGCAATATCTGCATGACACTGCAATATCTGTAAACAGACCACTGCAATATCTGCATGACACTGCAATATCTGTAAACAGACCATTGCAATATCTGCATGGTAGTCCAAATGATAGGCTGCTTGCATATTGCATTACCTCAGGGGCTTCCCTGCAGGCTCCTGCATTTTCTCGTTCAACATATTGGTCTTCCCAATACATTATCTTGCTCTGGTGTTCCTGTTTATACATTGCCAAAATTTGACGATATCTCCTGTATGGTATACATCTTGGACAATTGTCCAGATCCATATTTTCACGAGAAATTCTCCTCACCAAAGGTTAATTACATAAAATAATAAATATAACAATAAGTTCTTAATAAACATAGGCTCTGATACCATTTTAGGTCGGATACAACAAGTATATTTTTTATGAATTTTCAGTCTAATTTTCAAAGAAATTTGTACGTGGCGTTGTTACTCATCCCAGACCACTATCTTTTAGGCAGTATTGACACGAGGGATGTATTCCAGCCGATATACTTATTTCAAGATAATTAAACCTAAAATATTTTTAGAATGGATTAAATTGAGTATTTAGGGAAATAATTAAATCACAAAATCAAAGAAGTAGTTAAATGGTTGGACATGGATAGTTAGGGTTATCTTGGTCTTTTTACCAAAAAGTGGTATTTTGGGGTATGGTATTATCTTTGATGGCGTTTGAGAGTTTAAAAAATAGTTTTTATGGTATATTGGTATATTACCTCTTAATTAAATCATAGTTGATATAACTAATTAAACTTCTAGATCTAGTGACTCTGCATAAACCAAATCTAAGTGTTAAAAAAGTTACAACATGCTTGGTAGTTAGGTGTAGGGATTGGATATTTTCGACTCCTTCTAATTAAATCCTATATAGTTCTTAATAGTAAAGCATATTCAATAATTAAACTTCAAGTTTATTCTCCAAATTACTCAATAAATTAGAACATCTGTCAATTTAGAACAATAAGTTTTTGGGATGACGATTTAGCTTTTAACTTTTTAAAATTCGTAAAATTTTGTCTAATTTCAACCCAAACGATTAAATTAAGCTGAAATTGCATGTGATCCCCTAATTTCAGTTTTATAGCCTAAATTACTAATTTGATGTTTAATTTCTAATTTTTTCTATTTTTCGAATAAAAAAATTGGAAATTAAAAAAATATATATCAAAAAACAAGGTGACGTAAATAAGAATATATGAAATAAGATGTATTTGGTAGACATAATATTAAGAGTTAATTTTAATTTTGATCTTGTATGTAAGATATTTTTCATTTTTTAAAATACATCTTTGGGTCGGATCGATCCGATTGCACGGATTTTGAATTCGTGCACCTGGTGTAAAAAAACATTTGTGTTATGAATATACTAAAAAGTCAATGATATATACTTTTATACAACTATCAAATTGGTAATTAACCTTCGAGATCCACCGCATAAAACAAATCTTTGGTGTTAAAGAAAAAAGTACAACATGTATGGTTGTTAGGTATAGTGTGAGAAAAAATTTGAAGATTCTCATTTAAAAGAAAAAAGTTAGAAGATTCTCATGATTTATCGAAATTGCTATTAATTATTTATGATGTCATTTTTAAAATTATTATTTACTATTATTTTTAGACAAAGTCTTGGGTGAGACCGTCTCACGGATCTCATTCCATGAGACGGATAGGGTCGGGTCAAACATAAAAATTATGTAATACTTTTGTGTGTATTATGTAATACTTTTATGTATATTAGGTAATACTTTGTATTATAGAATGCGTTTTGAGTTGAGTCAGACTATAAGAAAATATGTAATACTTTTATGTGTATTAGGTAATACTTTTATGTATATCAAGTAATACTTTTGTATTATGGGATAATGACCCGAATTGGGTCGGGTCGGGTTAACACAAAAATACGCGGATCCTAGCTAGGCGCCCAGGTGCTCTTCTTCCTCATGCGTGAATTGTGTAATATGTAATACTTTTGTGTGTATTAGGTAGTACTTTTATGTATATCATGTAATACTTTTTGAAAATATCACATAACTTAATATCATGTAATACCTTTATGTATATGAGGTAATACTTTTATGTATATCATGTAATACTTTTGTATATATCATGTAATACTTCGATCCGACCCTATCCGTCTCACGGAATGGGATCCGTGAGACGGTCTCACACAAGACCTACTCTTATTTTTATTAGTTGGTCATCCCTGAATAAAATATTTTGGGTTCGTCATTAATCATAATATAGGGTTGGTTTGGTTGGTCTTTGGGGTCGTTAACCAAATCAAACCTTGTTTGGGTTTATAGCCTGAGAGCTCAATTTAAAAGGAGGCCCGGATAGTGGGTTAAAATTTGGCAAAAGTTGGGATTAACTTATCACGTTCTGCATCTACAATCACTACAAGAAATTTGGGCTACGACAACGGGTAAAACCCGTTGTCGTAGTTAATTTTTGAGCATTGTCGTAGCCAGGGTTGCAAAAAAAAATTTCGCCATTTTACAACGCACTAAAAGCGTTGTCTTATTTAGATAAGACAACGCTTTTTAACCGTTGCACGAAAGGGTTATCTTTTTTAAATATTTTTTAATTAAATATTAAATAAAACGCTGACGTCATCATAATGCTAACACGTCATCATGCCACGTCATCCAAATGATGACACATCATCACGCCACGTCACCAAAGTGACGACGTCATCGTGCCATGTCATCCTAGTGATGACACATAATCATTGTAAATAATGTGCATTGCCTGGGATTCGAACCCAAGAGTCGTGGTCGTACTCCAACCACTAGACCACTAGTGTTTTATGTTGTAACATTCTACATACATTTCTTTTATTTCAATTTTCTATTATCACATATTTTTTGTTAATTTTTATTATTTGTATTTTTAATATATTTTAAAAGGTTAAATATATAAATATATATATATATATAATTGGAAGCTTAATGACTAATTAATATGTTTAGTAATGTTTAATCTAATTTCATTTTAAGACAATTATAAAATATACTAGTGCATATTTTTAATATATTTTATGAAAATACTATTTTTTAAAATTATGAGTTTGTTCATATAAATAATATTAAGGCAAATAATATAAGATAAAATCATAAAATTAATAATTAAACTTTTCAAATTTAATTTAATTAAAAAACAATTAATATTATTATATATTTTTTGTTAATTTTTATTATTTGTATTTTTAATATATTTTAAAAGATTAACAATATATATATATATATAATTGGAAGATTAATGACTAATTAACATAAGATAATATAAGATATATAACATCATAAAATTAATAATTAAACTTTTCAAATTTAATTTAATTAAAAAAAATTAATATTATTACATATGAATTATAAAACATAATTTTCGAATTATGTTTAAAAATAATATATAAAATTTGTATTATTATATAAAAGGGTGAGAGTAATATTTTAGTTGTAGTTTCTTAATTAATTCAAAATAGTATTTTATAAAAATACTATTTTTTTTAATTATGAGTTTGTTCATATAAGATAACATTATAAATTAATTAAATTTTTTTAATTTAATTTAATTAAAAATCAATTAATTTATAATTAACACAACACATAAAAAAAGTGTTGCATAAAAGTGTTGTCGTAGAAAAAAAAACACCATTTAACAACCCTTTGAAAAAAGCGTTGCACAAAAGTGTTGTCTTTTTAAAAAAAACGCCATTTAACAACCCTATGAAAAAAGCGTTGTCTTTTCCAAAAAAAGGTTGTCTTTTTAAAAAAAAAACGCCATTTAACAACCCTATGAAAAAAGCGTTGTCTATTTTTAAAAAAAATTCGCTATTTAACAACCCTATGAAAAAAGCGTTGTCTTATCCAAAAAAAGCGTTGTCTATTTTTAAAAAAATTCGCTATTTAACAACCCTACGAAAAAGCGTTGTCTTATCCAGAAAAAGCGTTGTCTATTTTTAAAAAAAAATTCGCTATTTAACAACCCTATGAAAAAAGCATTGTCTTATCCAAAAAAACTGTTGTCTATTTTTAAAAAAATTCGCTATTTAACAACCCTATGAAAAAAGCGTTGTCTTATCCAAAAAAAGCGTTGTCTTTGGTCGAATTTTTTGAACAAAGACAACGCTTGCGTTGCAAAAAGGGTTGTTAATTCAAAAAGACAACACAAATTCATAAAAAGGGTTGTCTTTGAGGGGTTGTTAAAAGCCATTTTTCTTGTAGTGAATAATCATAGTTGAAATTAAATCACATTATGAAAGACAAGTTGCTACAGCTATGAATCCGGAAGGTCTCATTAGTTAGCATAAGGAGAGTAAATTGCAAACCTTGTCCAACAAATTACAGGGTTATTTCGATTTGGTCCAATTGATTGCAAAAGTAGTCCCATTATTACAAAATATTGTAAGAGTAGTCCCATTGTTATGTTTTCTGCTAGAAAAAATAACAGATTTTGTCTCAAACGTAAAAATGTAATTTGTGGAGGAAATATTGATCTCAAACTTTTGACAAATTGTACTTTGGAATGAATATGGGTCCAAAATTAGGATTTCTCACGTGTGTTGCATGTGTTGTTAAATTTAGTTATATTTTAATCATTATATTTATCAAAAGACTATTTATAATTATTTTTCTATAATAATCTAAAATTTATATTTAGAAAATTTATTATTTTGTATTATAAAAAAAATTCTATGTAGCTTCCTCCCCTAAAAAATTCATAACTATTATATTTGTCCATTTAAAATGATATAATGAGAAATTTTTCTTAAAGTTGCATTAGTTATTATTCCATTGTTAAATTAAATAATAAGTAAATCAAATAATGAGAAAATTGCAGATTTCGTCCCCAAATCATGAAAAGAGTTGCAAAAATAATCCCATAAGAAAATTTCTGTCATATGTGTGCTTGCCGTTTGTTTGGTGAGATATTCACAAATTGATGGGGGACTATTCTTGCAATATTTGAAAATTGTGGGACTACTTTTGCAATGTTTTATTTTAAGGGAACAACTTTTATAATTAATTAAACCAAATCAAAATAATCTCCTGATCTTTGGAATGAAATTTGCAATTTCCTCGCATTGAGAGGGTCCATCCTAATGCTCATATAAAATCATCTACTGATTTAAATGGCAAAACAAGTAAAGGAAATGTGTCAATATGAAGTTTGTTCCAAAAGAAGGAAATTCTAGTCTTACAAAGTGTTCAATATAATATGTATCATTTATATGAACAAATACATGCTCTAATGAAAATTAAATGTCAAATGGAAAGAAGAGATTCTTTCTCGATTTGTTTGTTTGACTTGTTTGTTTTGACTTCTTACATTGCTTCTAAATTGATTATTTACTTGTTTGCATTGACTTTTAATTTTGGGTTAATATCCCTATATACCCCATTTCATATAACAACCTTTAATATCCCTCAATATAAGAAAATGTCCCAAAATACCCACTTTCCTTTATACCCGTGGACCCCACTGGTTTCAATCATTGAAAAAGGCTATCTCCAAGCATCTTTTGCTTACACCAAATTTTATCTTTAATTTGAGCTTATAATTCTAACTCCAAAAAATTGATATAATCCGAGCTATTAAACGGGTATATTTTCTGTTGAAAAAGTATATAGGCTGGAATACTTTCCTCGTGCCAATACTGTCTAAAAAATAGTGGTCTGGAATGTGTAACAATGCCACGTACAATTTCTTCAGAAAATTAAAACCCGAAAGAATACGGATCCTGAAAATGGTATCAGAGCCTAGGTTTATTAAGAACTTTTATGATATTTATTATTTTATATAATTAACCTTTGGTGAGGAGAATTTCTCGCGAAAATATGGATCTGGACAATTGTCCAAGATGTATACCATACAGGAGATATCGTCAAATTTTGGCGATGTATGAACAAGAACACCGAGACCAGGTAACATATTGGCAAAACCAATATGTTGAACAAGAAGAAGCAGGAGCCGACAGGGAAACCTTGAGGCAATGCAAAAAAGGAGAGGAGTATTACATGGGTTTCCTTTGGGTTAACCAATGTTTATATCTCGAACTGATAAACCTTTAGGAGATTGTTCATCAAAATCATTGATGACAGGAGGAGAACCTGAATGGAGCGAAATACTTCCGGATACATCTAAGTTCTCTATAGATCTTAGAGAAATACAGAAGACGGTGCAGAATTATGGCAACCGCCATAATCATCTACCAACACAAGTTCATCAGATCCAAAACCAGATGGAGACGATGGTAAAATATCAGAAGAAAACTCTTGAAATTCTTCATGATATTCAAAAACGAGTCAAGAATCTGGAGGACAGGCCAAGTCTTTCCGGAGGAAGGAAACGTATAGATTTCGGAACAGTTCCCTATTTACACCAAAAAGGGATACCAACTGAAGTCATACGACCAATGACCAGAGATGAAAAGCTCATTGCTATCATCAAAGGAAAATCCATCATAAACTAAGGTAATGGATATGGAGAGGATGAATCTTGAAGATCTACAAGAACTTGCCGAGTCCTTTGCAGGATTAGGTATTGTGGATCTAAAGATACAAACAGGAGATGGTTCGGCCTTGGTTACTCGGGACCAACACCCAAGACCACCTCCACAACCACAAGTGGATCCCAATATTGCAGAAAGTTCAGGTTCATATCATGTGGATGAACCAATGCCACACGCTGGAGATTTTAATACTAGAGGAGACCCGATCGTTTCAGGAACACGACAACGTTCCAAAAGGCCAGATCTTCAGAATACGCCTTATGGAAAGTCAAAGCTTAATCCAATACATCCATATGGATTAATGCTAAATCTAGATATTCTAGATTTCAAGAATCGAGAAGTCCTTATTGATGACTGGGCAGCATCGATGAGGATTGCAGCAGAACCCTTGATCTTATAAAGGAAGGATTCATTTTACTTCTTGAAATGAGTCTTGAAGAATCTCCAAAAAGAGCATGGGACATGACACCACCAGATATGAGAAACAATGTAACTGCTGGTGAGTCATTAAAAGGAATCTTCTATAATATGACCAAATTATTTAAAATCCATTTTATCGGCATAGGCTATTTTGAGGGATTGGAAGAAGAGAAAAGAAAACGATACAAGCAAGCCCTCTATTGCCTCGAGTTACATGATATTTGTCATATTGATGAATATATCAAGTTATTCACCGAATACCGATGGAAGTCTAAGGTGGATGATAAAGAAGCTTCGCAACTTTTCTTTGCGAAGATTCCGAGTCCCTGGATACTGTAGCCAGAAGGATGTCCTTCCTAAAGGCTAAGTTATCTGAATGGTGTCACCAAGCAGCACTCTACAAAAATTACAAGAGACTTCGAGGAATCAATAAAATGGTTCCCCTGTGTTGCGTAGATAATGACATCCCAACAGTGGTGGGAGGTCAACCACGGAAGCATAAAAGAAGGAAACAGAGAAGCCATCCTTATAGCCATGGAAGCAACAACAACAGAAGGAGTCATAGGTCTTCATGGAAACTTAGAAGGGTGTGGTCTAAACAAAAAGCCCGGAGCTATAAGTCAGGGCAAAGACCGACACCAATCAGGAGTAGAACCTCATCAACAGGTTCAAACCAAGGAAGTTCCAGCAGAACTATGGGAAGAAGAACTTTCAGGCGTGCTCACACTAGAGCAAATGAAAGTTTCATAGATTGTAATTGCTGGACTTGCGGAGCAAGAGGGCATATCTCAACGGATTGCCCAGAAAACCAAAAAAGAGGTCTTAGACAGTTCGAAGCAATACCAGAATTTGAAGAAGCTGTCTATTACCAAGATCTTATACAGGTGTATCAATTTGAGGATCTACCCTTAGATGAAAGCACTATGAAGAAGAGATCTATTCGGATGATGGAAGTGAATCCACATCAGAATCGGAGTGAAGAAGAAATTCTTCAAACAATGAGAGAAGATATGTCAGGATTTCTCTCTCACACAACAGTCTCTCATAAGACTCTTATGAGGATTATGAAAGAGGATCCAAAGCTTCAGATCTACGATGGTTTTACCATTGGAGCTATGGAAAAGGCCTTGGATAAGTTTGGATTTCGTAAAAGAAAACACCAAATTATCCATAGGGTTACTACGGGAGAATTTGCTATCCCAATGGAATTCACAAGTAACCTGATCGAGATGCAGTTGATCCCTTACCGTGAGGTTCATGAGATCAGAAGCCAAGTTAAGAGAGAAGTTGCGAATACACTCTCATGGATTCATATCGGAGCCATAAGCAACCTTCAAAGAAGGAATTGATTCGCCTCTCAATCTTGCCATATTTGACAAGTGAATCTCAAATCTCAAGGATTCATGCCTTGGAACGGTCACAGGAAACTTTTGTGCAGGAAAATTGGCATTTAATGTCTATCCTAGAATTGCATACAATCTGGAAGATCGAGACTTCAACAAAGTCTTAACCCTTCATCAAGATTTTAAAAGAGAAGACTTGATGAAAGAAGGGAATAGACCCTACTCGATCACATACAAGATTTCCTATGCTCTCTCGAATACACGTCATTCAGATGTATTCGTGAGAAAGGAATTTATCGAAGTCCCAAGAATCTTTTAGGATTTCGCCAAGGTGGTTTTGCCAGAACTCATTGAATCTCCAACTATAAAGGAGATAGATATGAAAATACAAGATCAACCTATCTTCAACCGGAGTCAAAGTCTCAGAATGAAGACAAGGAGAATGTCTTTCCAACAAGATAGACTGAGGAGTAGCAGTCGTTGGGAGGAAAGAAGGCCTAGTACAATCCAGCGAATCCCAGGTGTATTCAAAACACAAGGAGAGCTGAAATGTCCAGAAGGCTGGAGAGCAGTTGAAGTAATATTTGACATCAACCAGAAGGATAATATTTTTCCTTGTGATGTCCTATATTATCTACAACAACCGATAGTCGGTAGATTTCAAGGAAGCCTAAAGATGGGTGAAATTGAACTGACTATCTCAGGAGTCGCAGGGAGAATCCCAGAACAATTAATATTGGGTATCAACTTTCTTGAGGATCATATGCCTTGGGAAAGATTACAAGATGGAATGGAGTTTAAAGTGGCTGATAAAAGATATAGAATCAGATGACCACTAGTCCATTCTTCATATACATCTCTATCGGGATGATATATGCTGAATACAAGGCTGAGTATTTCGCAGCCTATGTTGATTCAGGAGCGGGGATTTGTACTGCAAAGTAGGAGGTTTTTCCTAAAGAAATTGGAGAAGATCTACCAGCCATTGCAGGATGAGATTTCTCTAAAAGGATTCCTATCCTTAATCGAGGAATCAAACAAGCGGAAATCATGATTGGAGGCACCGGCGATACCCCACGGTATAAGGTGAAGACACCACCAATCTATTTCCATGATACAGGAGCAGATGTTTTGCTAGGAAATAATTTCCTACAAACATTCAAGTGATTTACACAGGAAAATGAGACAAGAAGGCTTATTTTCACAACATTATGTGATCATAAGATTATTGTTCAGAGACTGCGGAAATCATTTTACAGAAAAATGCCTTTTCCTTTTCGCAGCAAGCGTGGTGATGAAGCCAAACCTCGACATCCAAAAATGGCAGACAAAAGAAGATTTGGTGATGTTTTATTATCCTTTCGACAATTTGGTTCGAAATAAAAAGATACCAAAAGATTGGGTAATACCTTGTATTCATACAACGAGACAAAAGAGTTCCTCCAGAGGCTATTGTAGATTTGCGAAAAGCCATAATGGAGATTCCACAGAGTGATGTTACCATTGAAGAACAAATATCACTCGAGGATTTCAAGAAAAGGATCCAATGGAATTACAATGAAGATCCTTTAGCATGGTGGGACAGAAACGAGCTCAAAACATCCTTAAAAGTTAAACCTGGAAAGGAACACGAGTTCGTGCGACTCAAACCAATCCTTATGAATCAGAATGATCGTGAGGATATGCAGAAGATACTTAAGGAACATCTGGATCTTAAGTTGATCTCACCAGGAGTTTCTCCATATAGCAGCCCGGGATTCCTTGTGAGGAATTATGGAGAAATCAAAAGAGGTAAACCTAGACTCGTTATTAATTATAAAGGGATTAATAACATTCTGGAGTTTGATGGATACTATATCCCGAGTAGAGAACACTTGGTTAACTGTATCAAAGGTGCCAAGATATTCTCTAAGTTCGATTGCAAGTCTGGATTCTACCAGATTAAGATGGAGGAAGAAAGTAAGAAGTTCACAGCTTTCTCTACACCACAAGGACACTATATCTGGAATGTCATGCCTATGGGTCTGGCAAATGCACCCTAGATATATCAGAGAAAGATGGATAATCTCTTCAAGGATTATTTCAACTTCATGTTCGTATACATTGATGATATACTCATTACATCAAAGAATATGAAGGAACATCTCAAACATTTGACGATTTTCTCAGATGTTTGCCATAAGGAAGGATTAGTGCTTTCTGAAAAGAAGGCAGTAATTGCTACAAGACAGAATGAATTCCTCGGAATTGAAATCGATGAGTCTGGGATCATTCTACAAAGTCATATTATAGAAAAGATACAAGGATTTGCAGATGATCTCACGGACAAGAAACAACTTCAAAGCTTTCTCGGAGTTGTTAATTTTGCTAGAATGTTCATCAACAATCTAGCATCTCACAGGAAGGTGTTCAGCCCATTACTCAAGAAAGATGTTGCTTTCAAATGGGAAAATGAACATCGAGAAGGGATTAAGCATCTTAAGGAAGTCTGTAGCAAGCTTCCGAAACTTGTTATACCTCAAGACGAGGATGAACTGGTTCTTTACACGGATGTCAGTAACATTGGTGGGCAGTTGTTCTTATGAAAGCTACACCAAATGGAGAAGTTCCATGCAAATATTGCAGTGGTCTATTTACAGATGGAAAAGCAATCCGATGGCATATCAACGAGAAGGAATTCTTTGCAGTCAGAAAGGCTTTTAAAAAATGGCCGCTCTTTTTACTGGCTAAAAAGTTTACCTTAAAAATTGATAATTCAAGTGTCAAAGTTTTTCTGAAAAATAAAATTGAATCTAAACCAGAAAAGGCTAGGATACTTAGATGGCAAGCTGAATGCTAATATTATGATTATGATATTGTCATTGTGAAATCTCACGAAAATGCTCTTGCAGATTTCTTAACACGAGATGGAAGGACACGTTGCTGACGAGGTCCTTAAACGAGTAAGACATCTCAGGGAAAACCTGAAGAGTCTTGAACGAGAATTTGGGACGTTATGTCTCAATGCCGAAGTTGCTGAACAACTTCAACGAGAAGATCAAAAATCCCTTTCTAGTCTAATACGAGCATGCCAATACTCTCAGGGACATTTGTTCCAAGCGTTGCATAAGCCTATCCTCCAGGCTGCATCTTCTACGGTGCTAAAAGGAGAACTTCGAGATCGGGACTCTAACCCGAAGGCTATGGATTCAAATACCATGCCTATGAGTGTTACAGGTGATGCATTCCTTGAGGATGTACCATCTGCAACAAATGTTGAAGCTCCGGTGTCACAACCCGAGTCTTCAAGTCAACCCAGTACCTCTGGGGTTAAAGAGGTCGAGTTGAACCTAAGGCCGCAGACAGGCAAAGCGAAGGTTCAAGCTCACACTAACGAGGTTTCTCCGATGCAGGTATACCAAAGGCAATGGGAGAAATTGGTAACAAGACGATGGATCAACCTGAAAAAATCAATCATTGATATAGCCGGGAAATACCCAAGAGTTTGGATGAAACCTGGAAGTCATCCAAATGAAGTTCAAGAATGGTATAACTTTGGAGCTTTAGCTTCAGTGTATACCATCGCACCTAGCTTCCCAGAAATTTCAAAGTTACCAAGATGGATTGGGGAAGCAGTTTACGAGACCTGGGCAAACAATCCACACTTGTCCAGAGGAGACATCCTGGAGCTCTACTTCATTAGTGCCGCTCCAGAACCAGCTAAGAAAGGCTTCCATGAAGTCTTTCATTTTATCAAGCTTCGGAGACCAGATGGGAATGCCTTAAAATACATAAAGGCGACTTCCCCGGAAGAAGTTCCGATACTAGTAGGAGCATTTACTGAATACGAAGCTTCTACACGACGAGCTTGGGATCTTTGGACTTGTCTGACAGAAATGGACAAAGTCAAATACCCATTTAAGGTCTTCCAGAATTCAGCCAATGGATCCTTCATGCTGAATACGATGACTGGATCGACGACAGGATTTGCAGAGGAACTCTTTGAAACCAAAAGGAAGATCCTCTGGGAAAACAAGATTCCGGCAAGCAAAGAAACTTACCGAAAATTCTGTAATATGGCACACATCGGACGATGGATCGATCGGATCTGTCAGGCGTGCCCCGAACAGAAAGAACCCGAGTTTGGGAAAGGATTCCGACCCAAACCCAACCGACAGGTGGCTGGAGCCAATAAAGATAAGGGCCCAACACAAAAGAAATGATATCCTCGGGGACCACAACGACCAAATTATTAAAGCGTCCCCAACAAAGTTAAATGGGATAGGCCACGAGAAAAGGACTCTCCAACCACTATCACATGGTAGGCTGAGTCAAAAGCAAGAGATTCCCCGACAACTCCAACCAATATCACATGTTTGAGTCATGGGACACTAAGAGGAAAGAGTACTGATTGGCCACAATTGAAAGCAGCCAACCAGCTCATTAAAGGAGATTTGAAATCCGCGTTTCACATCCGGATTTCTATCTATAAATAGACAGAGCGAAGGAAGCTAAGGATATCAACAATTCCTCTCAGTTTTCTTCAAAACATCTATCATTTTTAGTTTTTGTAATAGTTTAAGTGTTTCAAGTTTATGTGTTTACGAGTTCAAGCCTTCTCTATGAGAGGCTAAACCAGTAATTCTCCTCCCAAAAGGAGATTACATATGTTGTAATAAATATTTCTAAGTTCTTAATAAAATAAAGGCTTTTGCTTCAACATGTTTTAATACAGATAGTTCGTCCCCTGGAAGAAATATTTTGTACACCTGGTGTAGGAAACGAACCAAGGTTGTGTTGTACAGTTGCTGAAGGAGCTGGATAACTTGCAGATCATCTTCCCCGAGGGTTGAAGTTAGACAGTGAGGAGTTGTTCGTAAAATGATCTGGGGGCAGTAATTTTCCAGCTGGTGGCTTTGCGTACCATCTCACCCGGTGCTGTTGCGGTCAACTAAAGGTATGAATTTTAGGGGATGAATTTATTTTACGGAAGCATGTTGGGCCTGATTTTGTTTATGTATTCTTAAGCCGGATAAAATCAATTATTTGGAGTGGAAATAATAAAATTTTGTATGAAGACAAATTTTGGTAGTTGGTATGAGATCATCAATATGTAATGATTGATTTTTTGGGTAGATATGAATATAATATAAGGAAAATGGGTATATTGGAATAATATGCTATATTTGGGGGTAGAATTGTATGTTGTTATATGAAAAGGGATAATAAGGGATGGGTACCCTTTAATTTTTTACATTGCTTCTACATTAATTGTTTATTACTTCTTTGTTTTGACTTTAATTTTACATTGCTTCTACATTGTTTAAATACAAATAGCGACACATCTCTATAAATAAACTAAAAGCAAACTGATGGATACAATACAACTATCAAATTGATCAACTGATTGATCTAGTGACTGTATAAACAAAACTATAGTGTTAAAAAAAAGTATATATCATGTTGTAGTTAGCTAGGTAGAGTGTGAGAAAAGTTAAAAGATTTTAGCTAGCTAGGTAGAGTGTTAGCTAGGTATATATCATGTTATATATATATATATATATATATATATATCCATCAGTTTGCTTTTAGTTTATTCATAAAGGTATGTCGCTAATTTTATTTAAACAATGTCTAATTAGTTTAATCACACAACTATACTCAGTTATGGAATCTTCTAATTCTTATCACACTCTACCTAGTTAACTACAAACATAATTCATATATTTTTTTTTAACACCATACATTTGTTTATACATCGTCACTAGATCAATCAATTGATCAATTCGATAGTTGTATACATCCATCAATTTGCTTTTAGACAATTTATAAAGAGTAAATATCCCAAACTACCCCATTCCATATAATAATATCCCTTTATACCCCCAAATATAACCAAACATCCCAAAATACCCAATTTATAGTCAAAGGACCCTTTGAACCCTTTGACCCATTTTCCAATCATTTAATTTTAACTACTTCCAAGCACATTTTCCTAAATCCAATATATATATATACTTTCTAATTTAATTAATAATTCCATTCCAAATATTGAAAATCCGGACCCGATAAAGAAACTTTAAAGATTGATTTTCTTAAGGAATAAGTATATAGACTAGAATATTTTCCTCGTGTCGATACTACTTAAAAAACAGTGGTCTGGAATGTGTAACAATGCCACGTATAAATTCCTTCGGAGAATGAAAATCTTAAAATGGGGCATAAAATCGGATAAAAGAACATAAGGACGAAATGGTATCAGAACCTAGGTTTATTAAGAACTTTTATGATATTTATTATTTTTATGTAATTAACCTTTGGTGAGGAGAATTTCTCGCGAAAATATGGATCTGGACAATTGTCCAAGATGTATACCATACAGGAGATATCGTCAAATTTTGGCGATGTATGAACAAGAACACCGAGACCAGGTAACATATTGGCAAAACCAATATGTTGAACAAGAAGAAGTAGGAGCCGACAGGGAAACCTTGAGGCAATGCAAAAAAGGAGAGGAGTATTACATGGGTTTCCTTTGGGTTAACCAATGTTTATATCTCGAACTGATAAACCTTCAGGAGATTGTTCATCAAAATCATTGATGACAGGAGGAGAACCTGAATAAAGCGAGATACTTCCGGATACATCTAAGTTCTCTATCGATCTTAGAGAATCCAGAAGACGGTGCAGAATTATGGTAATCGTCATAATCATCTACCAACACAAGTCCATCAGATCCAAAATCAGATGGAAACGATGGTGAAATATCATCATGAAATACTTGAAATCCTTCATGATATTGAAAAAAGAGTCAAGAATCTGGAGGACAGACCAAGTCTTCCTGGAGGAAGGAAACGTATAGATTTCGGAACAGTTCTCTATTTACACCAAAAAGGGATACCAATTGAAGTCATACGACCAATGACCAGAGATGAAAAGCTCGTTGCTATCATCAAAGGAAAAGCCATCATAAACTAAGATGATGGATATGGAAAGAATGAATCTTGAAGATTTACAAGAACTTGTCGAATCCTTTGCGGGATTAGGTATAGTGGATCTAAAAATGCAAACAGGAGATGGTTCAGCCTTGGTTACTCGTGACCAACACCCAAGACCACCTCCACAACCACCAGTAGATCCCAATATTGTAGAAAGTTCAGGTTCACATCATGTGGATGAACCAATGCCACACGCTGGGGATTTTACTACTAGAGGAGATCCTATTATATCAGGAACTCGACAATGTTCCAAAAGGCCAGATCTTCAGAATACGCCTTATGGAAAGTCACAGCTTAATCCAATACATCCATATAGATTAATGCTAAATCTAGATATTCTAGATTTCAAGAATCGAGAAGTCCTTATTGATGATTGGGCAGCATCGATGAGGATTGCAGCAGGAACCCTTGATCTTACAAAGGAAGGATTCATTTTACTTCTTGAAATGAGTCTTGAAGAATCTACAAAAAGAGCATGGGATATGACACCACCAGATATGAGAAATAACGTAACTGCTGGTGAGTCATTAAAAGGAATTATCGATAATATGACCAAATTATTCAAAATCCATTTTATCGGCATAGACTATTTTGAGGGATTGGAAGAAGAGAAAAGAAAACGATACAAGCAAGCCCTCTATTGCCTCGAGTTGCATGATATTTGTCATATTGACGAATATATTAAGTTATTCACCGAATACCGATGGAAGTCCAAGGTGGATGACAAAGAAGCTTCGCAGCTATTCTTTGCAAAGATTCCGAGTCCCTGGAGAGAAATTCTCATCAAGGAATATAAGATTGCAGATGATTTGGATACTGTAGCCAGAAGGATGTCTTTCCTAAAGGCTAAGTTATCTGAATGGTGCCACCAGACAACACTCTACAAAAATTACAAGAGACTTCGAGGAATCAATAAAATGGTTCCCCTGTGTTGCGAAGATAATGACATCCCAACAGTGGTGGGAGGTCAACCACGGAGGCATAAAAGGAGGAAACAGAGAAGTCATCCTTATAGCCTTGGAAGCAACAACAACAGAAGGAGTCATAGGTCTTCATGGAGACCTAGAAGGGTGTGGTCTAAACAAAAAGCCCGGAGCTATAAGTCAGGGCAAAGATCGGCATCAAGCAGGAGTAGAACCGCAGCGACAGGTTCAAACCAAGGAAGTTCCAGCAGAACTATGGGAAGAAGAACTTTCAGGCGTGCTCACACTAGAGCTAATGAAAGTTTCAAAGACTGTGATTGCTGGACTTGCGGAGCAAGAGGGCATATCTCAACGGATTGCCCAGATAACCAAATGAGAGGTCATAGACAGTTCGAAGCAACATCAGAGTTCGAAGAAGCTGTCTATTACCAAGATCTTATACAGGTGTATCAATTTGAGGATCTACCCTCAGATGAAAGCATCTATGAAGAAGAGATCTATTCGGATGATGGAAGTAAATCCACATCAGAATCAGAGTGAAGAAGAAATTCTTCAAACAATGAGAGAAGATATGTCAGGATTTCTCTCTCACACAACAGTCTCTCATAAGACTCTCATGAGAATTATGAAAGAGGATCCAAAGCTTCAGATCTACAATGGTTTTACCATTGGAGTTATGGAAAAGGCCTTGGATAAGTTTGGAATTCACAAAAGAAAACACCAAATTATCCATAGGGTTACTACGGGAGAATTTGCCATCCCAATGGAATTCACAAGTAACCTGATCGAGATGCAGTTGATCCCTTACCGTGAGGTTCATGAGATCAGAAGCCAAGTTAAGAGAAAAGTTGCCAATACACTCTCATGGATTCATATCGAAGCCATAAGAGTTATTATCAAAGCAACCTTCAAAGAAGGAAATGATTCGCCTCTCAATCTTGCCATATTTGACAAACGAATCTCAAATCTAAAAGATTCATGCCTTGGAGTGGTCACAGGAAACTTGTGTGCAGGGAAATTGGTATCTAATATCTACCCTAGAATTGCATACAATATGGAAGATCGAGATTCAACAAAGTCTTAACCCTTCATCAAGATTTTAAAAGAGAAGACTTGATGAAAGAAAGGAATAGACCCTACTCGATCATATACAAGATTTCCTATGCTCTCTCGAATACACATCATTCAGATGTATTCTTAAGAAAGGAATTTATCGAAGTTCCAAGAATCTTTGAGGATTTCGCCAAGGTGGTTTTACCAGAACTCATTGAATCTCCAACTATAAAGGAGATAGATATGAAAATACAAGATCAACCTATCTTCAACCGGAGTCAAAGTCTCAGAATGAAGACAAGGAGAATGTCTTTCCAACAAGATAGACTGAGGAGTAGCAGTCGTTGGGAGGAAAGAAGGCCTAGTACAATCCAGCGAATCCCAGGTGTATTCAAAACACAAGGAGAGCTGAAATGTCCAGAAGGCTGGAGAGCAGTTGAAGTAATATTTGACATCAACCAGAAGGATAATATTTTTCCTTGTGATGTCCTATATTATCTACAACAACCGATAGTCGGTAGATTTCAAGGAAGCCTAAAGATGGGTGAAATTGAACTGACTATCTCAGGAGTCGCAGGGAGAATCCCAGAACAATTAATATTGGGTATCAACTTTCTTGAGGATCATATGCCTTGGGAAAGATTACAAGATGGAATGGAGTTTAAAGTGGCTGATAAAAGATATAGAATCAGATGACCACTAGTCCATTCTTCATATACATCTCTATCGGGATGATATATGCTGAATACAAGGCTGAGTATTTCGCAGCCTATGTTGATTCAGGAGCGGGGATTTGTACTGCAAAGCAGGAGGTTGTTCCTAAAGAAATGGGAGACGATCTACCAGCCATTGCAGGACATGATTTCTCTAAAAGGATTCTTATCCTTAATCGAGGAATCAAACAAGCGGAAATCATGATCGGAGGCGCCGGCGATACCCCATGGTATAAGGTGAAGACGCCACCAATCTATTTCCATGATACAGGAGCAGATGTTTTGCTAGGAAATAATTTCCTACAAACATTCAAGCGATTTACACAGGAAAATGAGACAAGAAGGCTTATTTTCACAACATTATGTGATCATAAGATTATTGTCCAGAGACTGCGGGAAGCATTTTACAGAAAAATGTATTTTCCTTTTCGCAGCAAGCGTGGTGATGAAGCCAAACTTCGACATCCAAAGATGGCGGATAAAAGAAGATTTGGTGATGCCTTATTATCCTTTCAATAATTTGGTTCGAAACAAAAAGATACCAAGAGATGGGATAATACTTTGTATTCGTTCAGAATACAAGGAGAAAAATGGGTATCTCCAGAGGTTATTGTAGAATTGCGAAAAGCCATATTGGAGAATCCACAGAGTGATGGATCATTGAAGAACAAATATCACTCGAGGATTTCAAGAAAATGATCCAAAGGAATTACAATGAAGATCCTTTAGCATGGTGGGACAGAAACGAGCTCAAAGCATCCTTAAAGGTTAAACCTGGAAAGGAACACGAGTTTGTAAGGCTCAAACCAATCCTTATGAATCAGAATGATCGTGAGGATATGCAGAAGATACTTAAGGAACATCTTGACCTTAAGTTGATCTCAGCAGGAGTTTCTCCATATAGCAGCCCGGGATTCCTTGTGAGGAATCATGGAGAAATCAAAAGAGGTAAACCTAGACTTGTTATTAATTACAAAGGGATTAATAACATTCTGGAGTTTGATGGATACTATATCCCGAGTAGAGAACACTTGGTTAACTGCATCAAAGGTGCCAAGATATTCTCAAAGTTCGATTGTAAGTCTGGATTCTACAAGATTAAGATGGAGGAAGAAAGTAAGAAGTTCACAGCTTTCTCCACACCACAAGGACACTATGTCTGGAACGTGATGCCTATGGGATTGGCAAATGCACCCCAGATATATCAGAGAAAGATGGATAATCTCTTCAAAGATTATTTCAACTTCATGTTCGTATACATCGATGATATTCTCATCGCATCAAAGAATATGAAGGAGCATCTCAAACATTTGATGATTTTCTCAGATGTTTGCCATAAAGAAGGATTAGTGTTTTCTGAAAAGAAGACAGTGATTGCAACGAGACAGATTGAATTCCTCGGAATTGAAATCGATGAATCTGGAATCATTCTACAAAGTCATATTGTAGAAAAAATACAAGGATTTCCAGATAATCTCACGGACAAGAAACAACTTCAGAGTTTTCTCAGAGTTGTTAATTTTGCTGGAATGTTCATCAACAATCTAGCATTTCACAGAAAGATGTTCAGCCCATTACTCAAGAAAGATGTTACTTTCAAATGGGAAAATGAACATCGAGAAGGGATTAAGCAGCTTAAGGAAGTCTGTAGCAAGCTTCCGAAACTTGCTATACCTTAAGACGAGGATGAACTGGTCCTTTACACAGATGCCAGTGATCATTGGTGGGCAGCTGTTCTTATGAAAGCTACACCAGATATTGTAGATATTGTAGCGGCCTGTTTACAGATGGAGAAGCAATCCGATGGCACATCAACGAGAAGGAATTCTTTGCAGTCAGAAAGGCTTTCAAAAAATGGCCTCTCTTTTTACTGGCTAAAAAGTTTACCTTAAAAATTGATAATTCAAGTGTCAAAGTTTTTCTGAAAAATAAAATTGAATCTAAACCAGAAAAGGCTAGGATACTTAGATGGTAAGCTGAATGCTAATATTATGATTATGATATTGTCATTGTGAAATCTCACGAAAATGTTCTTGTAGATTTCTTAACACGAGATGGAAGGACACGTTGCTGATGAGGTCCTTAAACGAGTAAGACATCTCAGGAAAAACCTGGAGAGTCTTGAACGAGAATTTGGGACGTTATGTCTCAATGCCGAAGTCGCCGGACGACTCCAACGAGAAGATCAGAAATCCATTTCTGGTCTAATACGAGCATGCCAATACGCTCAGGGACATTTGTTCCAAGCGTTGCATAAGTCTATCCTCCAGGCTGCATCTTCTACGGTGCTAAAAGGAGAACTTCGAGATCGAGACTCTAACCCGAAGGCTATGGATTCAAATACCATGCCTACGAGTGTTACAGGTGATGCAATCCTTGAGGATGTACCATCTGCAATGATTGTTGATGCTCCGGTTTCACAACCCGAGTCTTCAAGTCAACCCAGTACCTCTGGGGTTAAAGAGGTCGAGTTGAACCTAAGGCCGCAGACAGGCAAAGCGAAGGTTCAAGCTCACACTAACGAGGTTTCTCCGATGCAGGTATACCAAAGGTAATAGGAGAAATTGGTAACAAGACGAGGAATCAACCCGGAAAAATCAATCATTGATATAGCCTGGAAATACCCAAGAGTTTGGATGAGACCTGGAAGTCATCCAAATGAAGTTCAAGAATGGTATAACTTTGGAGCTTTAGCTTCAGTGTATACCATCGCACCCAGCTTCCCAGAAATCCCAAAGTTACCAAGATGGATTGGGGAAGCAGTTTACGAGACCTGGGCAAACAATCCACACTTGTCCAGAGGAGATATCCTGGAGCTCTACTTAATTAGTGTCGCTCTAGAACCAGCTAAGAAAGGCTTCCATGAAGTCTTTCATTTTATCAAGCTTCGAAGACCGGACGGGAATGCCTTAAAATACATAAAAGCGACTTCCCCGGAAGAAGTTCCGATACTAGTAGGAGCATTTACTGAAGACGAAGCTTTTACACGACGAGCTTGGGGGCTTTGGACTTGTCTGACAGAAATGGACAAAGTCAAATACCCATTTAAGGTCTTCCAGAATTCAGCCAATGGATCCTTCATGTTGAATACAATGACTGGATCGACGACAGGATTTGCAGAGGAACTTTTTGAAACTAAAATGAAGATCCTCTGGGAAAATAAGATTCCGGCAAGCAAAGAAACTTACTGGAAATTCTGTAATATGGCACACATCGGACGATGGATTGATCGGATCTGTCAAGCGTGTCCCGAACAGAAAGAGCCCGAGTTTGGGGAAGGATTCCGACCTAAACCCGACTGACAGGTAGCTGGAACCAATAAAGATAAGAGCCCAGCACAAAAGAAACGATATCCCCGGGGACCACAACGACCAAATTATTAAAGCGTCCCCGATAAAGTTAAATGGGATAGGACACGAGATCACATGGGCTAAGCCATGTGAGGAAATAAATGATTCCCCGACAACTCCAACCACTATCACATGGGATGGGTCAAGGGGAGGAAAAAGAGGACGAGCACTAACAGCTGAAAGTGAGTTCCCAACAAACTATCACATGGGAGCACTAAAGGAATAAGCCAGTTGTTGATCAACAAGCTTTGGAATCCACATTTCAAGTCCGGATTCATACCTATAAATAGAGAGTTAGAAGAAAGCTGAAGACATCGACCATTCCCTCAGTTTTCTTCAAAACATCTATCATTTTTAGTTTCTGTAATAGTTTGAGTGTTTATAGTTTATGTGTTTACGAGTGGAAGCCTTCTCTATGAGAGGCTAAACCAGTAATTCTCCTCCCAAAAGGAGATTAGATATGTTGTAATAAATATTTCTAAAGTTCTTAATAAAATAAAGGCTTTTGCTTCAACATGTTTTAGTACGGATAGTTCGTCCCCCGGAAGGAATACTTTGTACACCTGGTGTAGGAAACGAACCAAGGTTGTGCTGTGCAATTGCTGAAGGAGCTGGATAACTTGCAGATCATCTTCCTCGAGGGTTGAAGTTGAACAATGAGGAGTTGTTCGTAAAACGATCTGGGGGCAGTGATTTTCCAGCTGGTGGCTTTGCAAACCATCTCACCCGATACTGTTGCGGTCAAATAAAGGTATGAATTCTAGGGGATGAATTTATTTTACGGAAGCATGTTGGGCCTGATTTCGATCTATTTACGTTTTATCCGAATAAAATTGATATTTGGAGTGGAAATAGAAATTAAGAAAGAAAGCATTAAATGCTTAAAGGACAAATTTTGGAATTTGGTTTAAATGTCATAAATGCTAAGATAGGGATGTGTTTTAATGAAAATGGGTATATTGGGATAATATGTTATATTTAAGGATAGAATTGAATATTGTTATATGAAAAAGGGTAATAAGGGATGGGTACCCATTTATAAAGGTGTGTCACTATTTTTATTTTAACAATGTAGAAGCAATGTAAAAAGTCAAAACAAACAAGTCAAAAAAAAATCGAGAAAGAATCTCTTCTATCCATTAAACATTTTATTTAAACAATGTAGAAGCAATGTAAAAAGTCTAAACAAACAAGTCAAACAAAAAAATCGAGAAAAAATCTCTTCTATCCATTAGACATATTTAATATTCATTGGAATGAGTATTTGTCTATAAGTACATAATAACTTATACGTGGGCTACATATCCTTAATCCGTACTTCCAAAGGTATTAAAATTGTATGCCCATAAAATATTAATTACATATTCATGAAATATTACTTGTATAATTGAAATATATATTTTAGTGAAATATATTACTTAATGCATTTTTTTTTATGTAAATGTATTACTTGTATTATTGAAGATATTAGGGTGGGGTTGGAAGTACCGTGTACCCAATGCACATCAGTCATTCTCCTAAATGTAAGATGCTAAGGACAGTCTCTGGATTCGTATCTATAACAACTAAATATAGTCATTACAAAAAACATAAATATTTATACACCAAATGCACGGGTCGGGAACCGTGCAACTGGGTCGATCCAACCCTACAGTGCCTTTCACGCGCCCACGTGCCCTAGGTCCGCGCTCAAACCCTAGTCTTGCACGTCTAACCTTTTAGTTATGTTCGCATAACTTTTTATTTAATGTTTCTACTAGGTTAACATTTTCAAAGTGTATTACTGACCTATAATATCTTTCTAACTTTTATATTGTTTTAATATAACATTTATGTTTATAATAATTCAATCTTTATGCTATTATAATATAACTTTTATGTTATTCTTTAAGTACATAAAAGTTATACCAATAACATAAATATTAAATTATTATAACATAAATGTTCAGCTATACTACATGGATTTTTTTACTGAAAAGAGTTTAAGTTATTCATTTAAAGGTTATGATATATGTACATAAAAGCATGGATGAAAAAATCGCGAAATTTCACCGAAATTTCGCTAAAATGGATGTACCGAAATAATAATACGCAACAATTTTTTTCGTCAAAATATCGGCGATATATCGGGAAATATCGGTAAAATATCATTCAAATGTCGATATCGATGAGTTTCTTTATAAAACTACGGTATATCACCGACATATCGGTGATATATCGGTTTTGTGTCGATATCGGTGATATTTTGATTTTTTTTTAAATTTTTTCTTTTTTTATGAATTTATTGAGTGGAACCACTTTCCACATCATTTATTAAAAATGGAGATGAGATTTCTTATCCAAAAATTAGTCATTTCATGGATTTTTTGTCTATCTTTTTTTATCTATAAATGTATGATATATTTTTATATATTCCATAACAATTTCAACTAGCAAAATCACACTCGACAAATATTCTCCTTCTACAAGTATTGTTCTACATCAAGAGGATTCAAGATTTTTAGAGAATAAAAGGGTTAGTTATTCAAATACTTTACTAAAATATTTAATTTTTTTAAAGGATGTTGTGATCTATATTTATTTATTATTTTGTACATGTAATGCAATATTTAGTACTTAGGTGCTTGTGTAATTTTTTTTTTATTATTAACCTAAGTTAATTATAATGGTAACTTACGAACTAAGTGAAGAGAAATCACTATCACTAACATAATTTGTCATGTTATCATAACATACAACGTTTATACAATAGTTTATCTCTATATTTGTTGTAAACATATCATTTTATTTGGAATTTAAGTTCAATATATGTATTAATGTTAGTTATAATATTCTGTAAATTACTAGATATATTTTTCAATTTTTTTACAAAGTTTTCATATTTTTAAAAAAAATGTCCAATATTTCCACCGAAATCGATATATCCGTCGATATTTCCGTAAAATCAAGATACCGATATTTTTACCGATACCGATATTTTCATCCTTGGTAATATTACACCCTTGTACCACCATATTACATAGCTCAGACAATCATATTACACCTCAAATGTTAGATAAGTATAGTTGGGCAAACATTATTTCTCTTGGTTAAAATAGAACAAAATTTGGTAACTTGACAAAAAAAATGATTATAAGTACAGATGGTTAAAAATGAGGATTCCCACGATATAAATAATATAAGGGTCGATACAATTCTTATGAAAATATTTATGATTACTAGAGACTAAGTTAGAATTTTCAATAAGGAGGTCTAAATCTGTTATGGATGATTCGTTATTCAAAAATGAATTTTATAAGATATATATTTGATGTTATATTGCATAAAGTATGTGATACTATCTGTTGATTTTAAACGTGTGTAGTGTAACTAGAATTTGTTTGAAATGGTAAAATATATTGAATTTGGACAAAAACTTTTATACACACTACAAGAAATTTGTGAATTCGCAATGACAAAAAACACAATTTTTCGTCACAAAAGGTGTTTGGTGACGAATTCGTCGCAAAGAACGTCGCTCTAAGTGCGTCGTATTAGGTAAATGCGACGCTATTTGAATTTGTCATCTAAAGTCATCTTTTGATGACGCTAAAGGTCATCGTCGCTATATCATCTCATATATAGTGACAAATAAAACGTCGCATTTGACATCAAATTCCGTCGCTAATTATGGTGTTTCGTCACTAAAAACGTAACTTTACATGACGAATTTAATTTATTGTCACTAAAATATTAATTTTTAGTGACGATTATCCATTTACTACCAACTTTGTCAAATTTTGGTGACACAATTTTAGTCACAATTTGATTAACTAATTCGTCATATTTTATATAATTCTTCACCAAAAAGTTAAACTTTAGTGACGAAATTTTGACGTTGTTATATGTATCCATATAATGATGACACAATGTGTCACGAAAAAGTAAGTTCGGTGACAAAAACATTGTGGTCACTAAATAGTGTAAAAATGGTGATGAATTATTTTTGTCATAATAAATATTATCTAGTGACGAATATGATAATTGTCGCTAAATATTTAGATGCAATGACATCATATATTTCGTCACGAAATAATTATACTATTGTGACCAAATTTATCGTTAGTATATGTATATATATAATGACAACACAATTTGTAACCAAAAAGTAGGACTTTAATGACCAAACCTTTATTGTCACTAAATGATGTAGAAATAGTGATGAAATATTTTTGTCATAATTAAATATTATTAAGTGACAAAGTTGGTAATCGTCACGAAAAATTTAGGTGACAACATATATCGTCATTACTAATTAGCTTACGGTGACAATATTTTTTGTCATTAATTAAATATTATTAAATAATTATTTTTATTGTGGATTTAAATTATATATACATATACTATTTAAATAGATTTATAATTATCATGATAAACTAATTAAATTCTAAATTACAATAAATAAATTAATTAATTAAAGATCATAAATTTAAATTGCTTAATATGATAAAAATGCAGTGAAATAAATTGTACCAAAAGTCGAAAGTGGTCAATAGTAAACAATGTTAACAATTATCCCACAATGCACAAAGAAGCAATAGAAACTAATATTGAGCATGACAAAAGGATTTCCAATTTATTATTGTACATTTATTTTATCAAATGTGTGTATTTGCAATTCTATCATAAAATCCTATTTTTGCTGTCTTCAATTACAAACATGTAATTTGGATCATCTATTGCAAATCCTTTTGTGCAAAAGTTTCACAAATACATTTAAACTATATAGTGATGATGTGATGCACATAATAAGGTAAGAAAAGTTATGTTGTCATGTCAAGGAAGTATTCAAAAGACATGTCCAATATTTGGGCCTGATTCTTGTGACATGAAATGCTGCTATCGACCCTGCCAAATTGAACTTGCATGCTTCTAACCTTGAGATTTCATCAACTGCCTTAACAACTTCTGAAGAACTAGTCTCAAGAACTTGGCCACCCAATATGATCTCATCTAAAATTGTATGCACCTGAACAACACATCAGACGATTTCAAGTAACATGTTGGTAAATACTTTTGTAATGAACAGGAGAAGAAACCTACCTTGTTAAAATTGAATACTATGTCGAGCTCACATACGTTGCTGAAACACTTGTCCAATGTCTCCACGAATACTGTCACCATTGAGATAGAAATTTTACCAATACAGAAAAACAAGAGTTAAACAGGAAACACCACTTATCATTTTTCATTTCCTGAATGGCGTGAAGACCTAAAAGAGGTTACGGAACAGAACATACAACCAAGCTAAAATAAAGTGATTACGAATGTTGCATCACAAGCAAATAAATATTCAAGAAGGGCGCTAAAAGCCAACTGGGCACAAGGCCTTTCAGAGTATTGCAATTGGTTCCTTAAACTGAAATTTCTATCCTAAAAGTATCGATATATATTTACAATGGGGATCTAAAAGTCAAATAATAAACTACCCAAGTAACACAACAATTAATATGTTAAAAGAAATGGCAAAGAAAAATTATCTGAATTCCCATTGTTGGCATATGCTTCAGAACAGATATTATCATAAATGTGCTAAAAGATCACTCAGATGTTCTACAACAATAGCAGCAATGCTACTTTCAGAACCTAATTCTCTGTCAATTTACTCGAATCAAAATGGTACACCTTATGACCTGTCTACACCACATGACCAATCCAGTTTCATCTCCTTTCAATTATACAAAAAGGTCTGATATGATGGGTGCTACATTAGGTTATGCATAAGCAGCATAACCCACAGAAAATTTACATACTGTATAACACACTCATCGACTAAACTTCCCCCCACGCTAACTACCCTTAACTAAAATCAATAAGTTGAGCAATTACTTTCCACAAAATAATCGTCCCAATGTTATAATACAAGAGCAACAACCTCAAGAGTTGCTAAAAGGTTGGTACAGCAGGTAATCAACAAGGCATACCTTGCATGAGATCCAGCATGGCGAGTTCATTTTCAGAGTTACCGAATACAAACACAAAGTACAATGTTGCAAAAGTTTTATACACAAGCCGTACATCCTGCAAGTTGATGAACATAGCATATCAATATAAGAGTTTAAAAAAAAGAGAAAATAACTCAGGAAACCACAACAGATAATTTCCTACATACAAAATTTTCCAAATTGGCAGTCAAATCTCTGAAACATGCAATTGAAAATTCACAATCCAATTACCGGCCCAAATATCGAATCCACTTAACAAAATTACTGACTCTCAGCTCTACTGCACAAAACTGCATGCAAAATCACAATGAATTAAAAAAATATAATCATACCTCTCACACAACATATAATTAAAAAAAAAAACTAAAATAAGAAAATCAGAAAACTCACTTCTGTAAATGCTGCGAACCAGCTCCTGCTGCTTCTCCACAGGCTAATATTACACCAAAATAACAATCAACCAATACCATCGAAATAACAGGGGGGAAAAAGTGACAGAGAACACTAAACAAGAATAAATCTAATGATGTAAAATATTGAATCGTGTTCTTCATTGAGTAACAACAATAGAAACTAATATTGAACATGAGTAAACCTAAGGATCATAAGAAGATATCTCTGGAACAAGAACTACAGAATCCAAGCATGTTTACATGATGATGAACAACTAGTTCAGGCCTGATCTCATGCGTTCGCAAAAGTGCACATACTCAAATATTAAATTATGTTCTCAACTCATACTCTCCTACCTATGCTAAATTATTGATTAATTTCTAAAATTCATAACATTACATCAATTAACTTAATAAAACCAATTTAACAAATATTAACTCAATATGTTTTATAATATCTATATATGGGAAAACATAAATCTGTTCTTGAACTAAGTGGACTAACTAATTAATTAGTTAATTAAACTATAATTCCAGCACCTAATGTCATGGAAGATTTTGAAAAATCATCATTAATATATAAGTACATCATCCCGTAGAGAATATTAATAGTTTGGCAATAAAATTCCCAAGGCAAAACAAATCTTCTACTAAATTATATCTCTAGCATTGCCCTCAATTTATTACGTTACACTATTATTAAACTCAAATGTAAATCCTTGAAAGCAACATACGAAGACCTCAATTAAAAACTCTATTTAATGCAATTCATTTACAAAATCAACCCATAGGCAGCAATATATACCTGATCACCACTCAATTTTGTCTGCAAAATTATAAGTTGATTCCTTTCCCTTTTTCTTTCTAAGGCTGCGTGTCACTTCCTCTTTTTTTTTTTTTTATTCAGTACCTAACTCTTACTAATCAAAACATCAAGTCAAATTAGCTTTAAGAATCAATCAAAGTGAATTGAAAAGTCGGTTAACATCAATATACAAACAATCATTTAACCCTTTTTTTTTTCAAGAATCAATCATCTATATATACAATCCTTTATGATCTTAGTAAAAGATCACCTAATTTGCACTGAGGCCTCAAAGACAGGAAAGCAAGAAAGGCATTAACACATAACTCTGTAATAGAATCTTGATGAAGTAACAATTACAACATAATTAAGAACATCACTCAAATTGCAGACATCATTCAAATATACAATAAAAAATTAAGAAAAATTGTCTCTCAATAATTGTACAAACAAACTAATTTAATACTATCATTATTGGAAAAAGGCAGAACACCATATTCGTCGAACATATCTCACAAAAAGGCACGTGTAATGGAGATTTTTCCCTTACCAGACTCAAAGACTGATAATCAAGAAAAAAAACAAGGTTTGAGGTGTTGATACAGTATAACCTAGATTATATGCATAAGAGAAATAAGGTAAGATATACATACTATGATTGAAATAGATAAATGAGACCAAGAACCACTGGAACACTTAATGTTAAATAAACTAAGACTGAAGAAATAGGTGGAAATGCCTTTAACCTTATCGTATAATTATGACCCACTAGCCTATAGTTCATATCGGTTCCTATAGTTCATATCGGTCCCTTCATATTAAACTCAATCCTAAGCCAGATATTGAAAAACTAAGACTAAAGAAATAGGTGGAAATGCAGGCTATCAAGCAAGCAGCTAACTATTACATAGTTATGACCAATCAAATAATATAGTGAAAATAATTTGAAATAGTGTCTGTATAAGTAGTGTTATGAAAAAACAGAGTTGGACCCCTAGATACTGATTTCCAGAGTTGTTTAACAATATTTTTCAGGAATGGGAAACAGAGATTCAATAATGCAAAGGAAGTTCTTGTAGTCCACGTTTTAGTAACCAACAGGATAAGTATCATAAACATACCATAATTATTAGTTCCCAGCTATAAAACATGTTATGTGTGTGGGGGCACCTACCAGCAAAAACAAAGTTGCAATCTAGAGAGCGGTATGAACTTATGTCTGGTGCGCCTTCCCAATCATCAGGTATTTCACCTAACAAAGAAAATAAAAGTTAAATATCCATATAACATTCCAAAAAATTGCAAATTATAATTACCATGTTAGGAGAGTCAATGAGAAATTTAAATGGTAAAAGAATATCCAGGAATCTAGATGTAAACATTGGCTATAAAACCTCTAATCTCTGGAATCTGAATTCAAACAAAGACTAAATTTATCTAGAGCATCATTATAAACGAAAAAAGAACAAATCTAGTGCAATCACATAGAAAGCATTGACAAAATCAACAAAACATATAAAAGGGAAAACCATTCAGCATGACTATAAGAAAGCTCAAAGTTTGTTTCATTTCAATCATCCTTCTATAGCAACTCAAACTTCATATTTTCTCTATTTCATAAACCAATGAAATATCAAACTTAAACGAAAAAGTCATTATCAATCGCTTCATAACTGTTCAACAGCCATTTCTTAAACAATTCAACACAGACCTGAAATATTTAGGGTACATCTTTTTTATGGGTATGAGAATTTTTACTTAAGGATTGCAATTTGAAATTGGATAAATTGAAGGGAAAATAAAGAATTTGATCGAGGGAGAGAGAGAGGAAAACTGAGTTGTAGGACTTCTCACAACTGAGAGAGGAAAACGGGGATCAGAGAGATTTGGTCAAGAGTTCTAGCTTAATTATTGTTTGATCTTTAATTAAGATATTAGTTAAATATTTTAATTTTAATTAGAATAATGATATTCTGTTGGTTATACTTAATTAGATTAAAAACAAAAATTAGTTTTAATGGTATTTAATTCTATTCCAAATTCAAACAATATTTATAATATATACATATACTATACACATTATTATATTTCGAATGTAATACATAATATACAATTAAATATTACTAATATATTATTTATAATGTTTTTAATATATTATTTACATCTCAAATATATTGAAAAATAAGATAAATTATAACAAATAGACGTTGATGATACTTGTACACTTCACAATAATATATATATATAAGATTATATTTCTAAATATTCTAATTTAGAATGTGGAATTTATTCTAATTTTAAGTTATAATCTTAAACATGCATAAAAAACTAAATAGATTTTATCTGAACCATTGTGGGAGGATGCACTTCCAGAATTCATTTTAAAGAAAGTACAAGGGGAGAAGGGAATACCTTTATGTGTGTTCGGGTTGTTCTGGACAGTAGGTCGTGGACGGTCAATTTTGCAAGGCTGAATCGGCTAGGTTTTGAGAGGAAATTTCGCAAGAGTTTCGGGTTCGTGAAGAAAGAAGTGGAGAAATGAGTTTGTCTCGTACGTATTTATAGGAAAACCGGCGTCCCTTCGACTTCTAGGCGTGCAGAAGCTGACACGTGGCTGCCCTAGGGTGGTAGGATGACATTGTACAGCCTTGTAAGTGGGACGAGCAGGCGTCTGGTGGTGTCGGCTCCTGACAAGTTGAGATCACTTATCACGACCCGAGGGGCTAATGTTAATCACCTGCTCATCGGACCAAATTCCTAGTCGGAGTCTGACGATAGACCGAGCATAGAACCGAGTGAGTGCCAATTTGCTGGCCGACCCTACCATAGGGCTCAGTGCCGACCAGCGAGCTCAGTAGGAGCGTCATATTTGGCTGAACGAGTCGAGCTGAGGTTGGGTTGAGCCGAGCGGATCAGCTCGGAATCGGACACGGTCCATGTGGGGTAACCAGAAAAGGGTTCAATGCCAGAGTCCATAAAGAAGGGAACGAATCTTGTATCATATCATACGCGATTTGGATAGGATTAGATCCATTCTTCCCTTATCTGAGTCCTAAAATCAAGGGATTTAGTTCTTGATCTCTAAGTTTCATATCTAGTGATTGGTCTATAAATAGGGTCTTAAATCCTCATAAAAGGGGATCCGAAATCATTGCAATTAGAGAGCTTTTTACTCTCATCTTTCATAATAAAAACGTTCTATCCGACCAGAACTGACCGGCCAGAACAAGTCTAACCAATTTGCCCGAGTAGGCACCGGGCACAGTCTTTTTCTTTTTATTTAATTTTTACATCATTCATTCGATTCGATTTACTTGAGCCGGATCGAGATTTTTTGTGTTTGACTAAGGTTTTGTGCTCTACAAAATCTGACATCAACATTTGGCGTAAAAATTTGTAATATATCTTGAGTTTTATTAAAAATCACGCGTGAAATACTTATATCTGAAAATTTCTTTGAACCTCTCCCAAATCATATTGGTAACATCTTCAATGCTTTTGATAGTGTTTCACCAATGTCCAGTACTATCTCGAAGCATAAAAGATACATCACAAACCTTCTCTATTTTAGAAACTCTGATGTCCAAAGTTCTCAGCCAATCTTTCGCAACTAAGAGATTTGTAGTATCCACAAATATAAGTGGATTTAGTTTTTCGAATCACTCACAAACCATTTCAGCATGTTCTACTTGGGGTTGTGGTTGATTCACTTCATCAAGTGGTTATCTATCCACGTCCATTGGATGAATAAGTTGTTAAATTTTTTGAGACCAATACTCAACTAAATCTACTAATCATGCAATGATAACATCGCGTTCTACACTCACTACTGTTGGTGTCTCAAGTTCAAGAGTTGTTTCCATCTCACTACTCTCACCTTCACTGCTTACCATATTTGAATAACAACACAACAAGTTTTAAACCACATAACATATATATTTCATGATGCACATAATATAAACATAATTTGAAACAACTAACCGGTATAGTAGCGCTCCAAAAGTTTTGAGCCCATGTACATAGACAGTCTACAGGACACAAACCATGCTCTGATACCACTCTATCATAGCCATACTTACCCAAATGAACTTAATTTTTTTCAAATATAACATAACTTGTAAACCTGTTTTTTTTAGAGCATAATATCATCTCACATCCAATAATATCCTATTCACATTCATATAAAAGGAGTTCCAACAAACCAGTAATTCACAAACAAACTCTAAGTCAACCCACTAGTACACACTAGGTTATACAATATAGATCTTATTCAAAAGAGACTTAATATACAAAAACAAAAGCAAAATAAGTCACAGTTCTAACCAATAGATTGTCATCTATGTACATAAGTACTCAAAATTTTGCAGGAGCTCCACAACATCACATCTCATCAATGTTACCTACAAAACATAAATTACTTGAGATAAATCTCAGTAAGCAGAAATTAGGCATGATAAAATGATTCTTTTAAACCTCTTTCCCATGTATCCTCTCTTGGATTAACTTATTTCAAATCTAATCACTTGCCTAATTCATTTCTAGTCACTCACTTAATTCATTTCTAAACACTCATATATCCACTTTCAAACACTCACATATCTATCTATTTCTAATAACTCACCTATCCATTTCTAAACACTCACCTATCTTATTCATTTCTAATCACTCATTTATCCTATCCATTTATAATCACTCGTCTATCCATTTCTAAACACTCACATATCTTATCCATTACTAAATACTCACATATCATATCCATTACTAATCACCCACATATTTTATCCATTTCTAATCCCTCATATATCCTATTCATTTCTAAACACTAACCTAGTTCATTTCTAACACTCAAACATTATCATAGTTCATTTCTAAATACTCAAACTCACCTATTTCATTTCTAAACATTCATCGGTGCAAGCAAATTCACTATTATACACCGGCATGAGCTTAGTACACAAACCATCACGTGGCCAACATAAGTATGACCCAGAAGTACGATTTCACAATCACTCACCTAGTTCATTTCTAAACACTCATCTAGTTCATTTCTAATCACCCAAACACTCACCTAGTTCATTTCTAACACTCAAACACTCACCTAATTTATTTCTAACACTCAAACACTCACCTAATTCATTTCTAAAATATTCATCTGGATCAACAAATTCACTGTTATACCCCGACATGAGCTTGTACATAGACCACCACGTGGCCATCATAAATCTAACCTAGAAGTACAGGTCTCTCCCCTTGTCGCTAAAACACATCAATTGATAAAACTCACAACTTCAACCCTCAATAATTAGTCAACTCACGCATTCCATTACAATTATTTCACAAAATAATAATTTATGTTTTTTAATTGTAATAAATTTCTACTTACCTGAAATTCCAAAGATTTTGATTGTACAACCTTCTTACTCACCTCTTGAACCTTCTTGATATGGAATCTGATAATACCCCATTAGTTAAATATTAAAAATCAAACATAACTGTAATTTTCTTTTCTTTTCTCCCAACTGAACCAACGTACCCTTAAGAACTATGTTGAGGGTGGAAGTTATTTTCTTAAATAAGAATTGGGGTTACATGCATATATCCCCAATCCTCCACCATTCCTTCCCAATTAAGTTTTTTTTTATTATTTTATTATTTTATTATTTTATTATTTTTTTATTATTTTTATTATTATTATTATTATTATTATTATTATTATTATTATTATTATTATTATGTTAAGAGTTGCTGGAAACCGTTATGATTCACTTTCACACAATTATAAATATATATTAATATTATAGAGGTTGTCCTATATATGTATGTACACAATAAATTTGTAATTTTAACATATATATGTTTTGAGTATGTGGGTGTATATATATTTAAATGCAATCGTACACTTATCTTCCTTTCATAATTTATATTTAATTTAATATTTTCATTAATCAAATAATTTACATAGTACACTCGAACATCATCAGAGTCTTAATCAATTATAATAAGGTTTTTCTCATCACAAATAATGTAAAAGTATATAAATAACCGATATTTAAAAATAAAATATAATCATTCAAGATCACAAGTAGCACATAAATAATAAGAGATGCACATGATGCATTGATCAATAAGTGATGAAAAGTTTGGGTATCATAGTTTTGATTTTCAAACTTTACGCAAAGTATTTTTATAAACATAAGATTTTAACAAACACCACCTACAATTGTAAGCTTCCATATAGGTAGTTCAAATAGTTTAAACTTGACCCACCCAAGATCTCATGATCTTTAATCCACACAGGATATCTACTCACACCAAGTAGTTACACTTACAAGTAATCAAGTTTCTTTGCCTAAGGACTTCTAAAACAATCTCTCACATAGAGAATTATTAAAAATATTCTTCTTCTTCAACTTCATCAATAGTCTGTTAACTTAAAGGTTCAGATCTTATGTAGGCTAACTTCTTGAGATTGAGTACTAAGGCTTAGAATATTCAACTCGTGCTTTGAAGTTTGATGGACTTAGAATGTTTGATAATTTTTTACTTAACAATTAGTTGTTGTCTCAAGTGCACACTCCCTCTATTTATACTAAGGGGTTTTGCCCATTGAAGAGAGAACAACCCTAACATTTAATGTCTTATGATGTCTATACTGAACAAATTGATTCTTGGATCATAAGCAACAATTTTTTATGAACCAAGTTGCTTTGTTGTAGGAGCTACAGGTTATTATAGGTTGTCAATCCAGTTGTCACTTCTTTGTTGGCTTAGAGCTCCATTAATCAGTTTTGTCTCTACTAGCTATATTTCAAATCAGAAGCTTGATGGATTTTTTCTCCTACTGATGTTGATCTTCCTCTTACATTAATCAGTTGTTGCATGCTGTCTTCTGATCTTGTGGTGTTGGTTAATTGAGTTAGCAACAGTGGGTTTGTTGTAACAGCTTACATGTAGTAAGTTTTTGGTTTTGTTGTATCTTGTCTTTTGTAGCTTTAAGTCTTCTTACAGCACAAGTTTTTCTTTGTATCTTACAACATGTAGTAAGGTCTTCATTCAGCAGCTTATAGTAACGGTATCCTACATCTTACAGTAAGATCTTCATTTAGCATCTTACATTAATTGTATCATGCATATAACTTATGGTAAAGTATTGACTTATCTTGAAACCTAAGCTTTTCTAGGACTCAATCCTATCTAATCTCACTTAAACAATATGAGAAAATGAGGGCATTCTAAAATCCTATTACAAGTGTATTTTGTCTCATCAAAATCTAAGCATTGATTTTCAAACATTACCTGATGAAAACGTGTTTGTCCAACCAATTAACATAACAAAACAAATTTTTAATAAAAAAAATTAAATGTGTCACGCCCCGTTTTCTTTTCATAAAAAAATATCAGAGTTTTACCCGGGCGTGAAGATAGAAAAACAAGGGATGCTTAACACACACAGAAAGAATTAAGCAAGGGACGACAGAAGAAAGAGATGAGGGACGATGAGAAACCTTCTCATAACAACAATCGGCCTCAGCCGATATCATTCGGTCTCACACCGATAAAATACATCATATGCAGCGGAAACTATTCATCAGGATCTCCCATCCTCACAAGTACTCAAAAATATATACAAAACATAAATTGTTTTGAAAATGTGTTTGGAAAAGTTTTAACTACAACATTCTATCATAGGAACCAATAGCTAGCATCAACTCCCTCCGTCTAGAGTTCATCGGCCTCCTCATCTCCTGTATTGTGAGTACAGATTAAGGGGTGAGTGCGTGAAATACACTGGTGGGGATAACATCCGCCTCATATGACTCTTGACAGAATTAAATACCGAAAAAGCTAACTTACAGTCACGTTGTCACAGCACATATATATGCAAAGCAGATATTAGAAATGATAAGGAACGAATAGGTGCGGGATTCCCCCGTCTTACCCTATATAACGGTATCTCACCGTTGGTGCATTTCAAGAGGCTCACGACACCTCCACAGAGTATTAGAAAATAGCAGGGGACGAACAGAATGCATGATCGGAGGACCTCGGTCCTTTCACAGTTTATAATATGGCACAACAAGTATAAACACAGCACTTAGTATTTCTCAATCATGCATATAATAGGGAAAACAGTAAACAGATAAGAGGTTAGAATGAAGAAGGAAGGGTCACTATTCATTGATAATATCTTCCGATTTTCTGTTTCGAAATTCCGGGATTTGCCCCTTTCGTCGCCATTTGAGCTACGGGTCTCCGATTGACCCCTAGTTCGTTTCTATCTTCTCGTTTTTCTATTACGCATCTAATGATATAATAAAATCCTATGTTCCATGTCTAGGAAAAAAATATCGATTCAACTCGTGCATTAAACATGTTTCTGAAACGCACGTAATTAATTAAACAGTTAAAACATACGCACATAATTATTCAATTATGAGTTTAAATATTTAAATTAATAAATTATGCTCGTTTTGGTTCGGGGTGCTACAAAATGTGTGAAATGTTCTTTTAACTTTGTGATTTAATCTAGGTTATCTATTTAAACCATCATAATCTATTTAAATTTTCTGATCTAACCATAGTGATCTAGTTGAGCTTTGTGATCTATGTTTGGGTATGAACAAAACTACCAACTTAAGTGTAAGAGTAATTATGTATCACTCATTAAAGAGTTACATAATGGTCTATTGTAACACTTTTGGACTATTAAGCAATAATTTCTAAGTGTTAGATAAAGTCAGTTATGTAGTATGCGCATGTACTAAAATTTTGTACATTTCCCTTAGATTTGAATGATGATTTTATTAAGAATAAAGTTAAATCAGCAAAATCAGCAAAAATGATTGTCATCTTAGTGATTGAGGTTGAGTTATAGGCTCTAACCAATAGTGGATATTTACATCAACTTTTACAAAGTTAGATGGCATTATCATAAATTTTTTAAAGTAATTATTGGGTCTCATCAATAGTGAAAAATTAAATTTCCATAGGGTGTGTCTATACACACTTTGATTAATTATTAAACATACCTACACCACACGACATTATATTTTTATCATTTCAATTATATAAAAATTAAATAAATAATAAATAATAAGGGCATTTATATCTTTTAATATATGCACTTTTGATTAATTTTAAAAGGATGTTTTTAGTAATGGGTGGAATATGTACTAATGTCCAGTCTGTCATATGTACTAATGTACTGATCCAAGTTTCACTTGGCAAAGTATTTGGAATTCTCGATTTATGTTGGTTAAAGATTGTCGGTGAAAAGTTGGAAATGGCTAAAAGATTAGAGTTTGGGATGACCCATGGTTGAGAGATATCTCAAATTTTAAAATTTCTTCACCTGGTGTTGAGAGCCTGAAACTTTGATAGTTTGTGACCTCTTTATTCCAGATACTAGAAAATGAGATGTGGAGTTGGTTGAGGATCTCTTTAACACTAGAGAGCACAGAAGATAGTGGGCATATATTTATCATTGAGTTCGTTGGAGGATAAGATTATCTGGCATTATAGTAAGAATTGTTTGTATATTGTCAAAACGGGATGTCAAGTTGTTATGAACATGGTGGGTGGAGATTGGTTGGTTATTGATGGGATGAATTGGAAAGGTTTGTGGAAGATTCAAATCATGCCAAAAGTTAAGTCTTTTCTTTGGAGAGCATGTCGTAATGTTTTATTATGACTCTTTTTTTTTGTAAAGGAGTGGATTGTTCACTTTCTTGTATGTGTGGTGGAGAAGGAACAGAAACCATACCGCATGTTCTTCTTACATGTGATTTTGTTGTTGCATGCTGGAATGTAGCTAGTCATGTCTTGAAATCAGATGTCTTGGTTTTGTTACAATACAATGGGTGTGTCCTCCCCATTCTTGGATTAAATGTAATGTGAATGTCTCTTTTTTTGAAAATGAAGGGTTGGTTGGTTGTGGAGCCGTTTTAAGAGATGAATTAATATAGGAGATTTATTTCATGTTTTTCAAGAACTAGGCACGGTGTTGTTGAAGTTCAGGAAGGGGACGCTTTTAGTCTTCTAGATGCTCCTTCCTGGATCAGTCGTCTGGGTTGGAAGAGAGTGTTGACTAAGACAAATTGTAAGGAGACAGTAGACATGATTAATTGTCCAAGTGAAGACTTTTCAAAATTTGGGAGCATTATTAAGTTGCTATCGTATTCTTCTACAAGAACATTTTTTCCAAATCAAGTTTGTGTCTAGATTATGTTAGAAAAGGAATTCCGATATGAAGAATTACGTAACTCCAGGAACAATTCCCGTCCAAGCCAATCGGCCGAAAATAATATCAATATTAATCTCTGCTGAAAAATCCATTCCAAAACCCTATTCAACTATTTATTCAGCAATTAAGGCCCAAGGCCCATGCTTAACAGAAAAGGAAATAACTAAATAATAATTAGGAAATAACATAAATAGCAACAGATTCTGGTAGAGCAAGCCTACTGCCCATCTTCCTTCTGTGTACTGTCGCTTGTAAACGATGTTTGTAACAACTCCCACCCTCTCAAAATCCATCTTGTCTTCAAGACGAAAATCTGGAAATTGACTCCGGAACACTGCTTCGTCGACCCAAGTCGCATCATCCTCGGGCAACCGCTTCCACACGACTAACACCTGGGAGATGCGCACCTCATCATGCCAAATCTCCCGAAACGCAGCACTCGTTCCGACTCAAATTCCATGGTAACAGCAAAGCAATCAGGTGGCAGAGTCACCACCGAATCATGAGGTCCCAACGCAGCCTTGAGCTGTGGCACATGGAAAACGGGATGCAGGCGTGTCCCGTCGAGCAGTAGGAGACGGTAAGCAGATAGCCCAATGCGATGAGAAATGACAAATGGGCCAAAAAATCTAGGGGCAAGCTTAACATTCAACTTGCGAAATAGAGTCAACTGACGATATGGCCGAAACTTGACAAAAACACGATCCCCAACCTCATACACCACATCTCGGCGATGCGTGTTTGTTGCCTTCATCATGCGTTGTTGGACACGTTCCAAGTGATACTTCAAGTTCCCCAAAATAAAATCACGGGACACCAAGTCATCCGCTACTGCCTTCACCCGAATCTCGCCGAGCAAATATTGAGACAAAACCGGTGGTTTCCACCTATAAACTGCTTCAAAAGGTATGCACCCAATGGCGGAATAGAAACTGGCATTAAAACAGAATTTTGCCCAAGAAAGCCACAAAGCCCATTGTTTCGGATTATCCACCACAAAACAGTGTAAATACATTTCCAAACATCGGTTCATCACTTCGGATTGACCATCCGTCTCAGAGTGGTATGATGAGCTCATACGAAGTTGTGTTCCCGTCGACTTAAACAACTCGCTCCAGAATGCACTAACAAAGATCGGGTCCCGATCAGAGATAATCGAATAGGGTATCCCATGCAACCGAACCACCTCCCGACTGAAGGTGTCGGCCACCACCCGAGCGGTGTATGGGTGAGTAAGCCTGATAAAATGAGCCGTTTTGGAGAGGCGGTCCACTACCACCAAAATAACATCCCACTGTTGAGAGCGAGGTAGCCCCGTAATGAAATCCATACTTACATCCTCTCATATGTGCTCCAAAATAGGCAGTGGGCTGAGAAGACCTGCTGGAGCATGATTGTCGGCCTTGCCCTGCTAGCAAATCAGACATTCAGCCACAAATTAGATCACGGAGGCCATCATTTTTGGTCAATACACATTTACAGCTAATCTCTGATATGTTAAAACGTGCCAGTATGATCCCCAAATGGGGTCGAATGGAATTCAATGAGAAAACGGGAGACCCAAGGGGATGAGCAAAGAATCGCAAGCCGATCCTTAAAGTAAAAGAACCTATTAGCTAAGGAAAATGGCTGGGCCACGGATCCACTCGCCTCTAACGCCTGAATAATGGGCCCATAAATGGCATCAGCATGGATAGCCACCTGAAGGCGGTCCCACTCCACCCAATGCGGCATAGAAACTGTTCCACAATGCAAATCTAAATTCCATCATGATAAGGCATCGGCAGCGACATTAGAAGCACCTGACTTAAACCGAACCTCAAAATCAAACCCGATAAGCTTAGCCACCCAGTATTGTTGAGCCGGAGAGATAATGGCCTGTTGTAAAAGATGCTTGAGGCTGTGATGATTCGTCCGAACAATAAAATGACGCCCAATGAGGTAAGGCCGCCAATGAAGCACTGCAAGTACCAATGTCATAAGTTCTTTCTCATAAGTTGATTTCATAGCGTTACGAGGAGAAAGAGCTTTACTGAAATATGCAACCGGGCGACAATGTTGCATCAAAACCGCTCCCAACCCATGTCCCGAAGCATCACACTAAATACAAAATAGAGAAATCAGGTATAGCGAGAACTGGGGCTGAAGTGATTGCCTTTTTCAGGGTCTCGAATGCGGACTGGGCCGCCAGGCCCCACTCAAAACTATCATTCACATCCTTGCGCAATAAGGATGTGAGCGGTAGCACAATCTTACTATAATCTTGAATGAAACGACGGTAATACCCTATGAGACCAAGGAATCCACGAACACCCTTCAATGACGTGGGAACGGGCCACTGAAGTACAGCAACCACTTTATTCGAGTCCATTTCCACCCCGTGAACCGAAACCACATGGCCCAAGTAATCTATCGAAGTCTGAGCTCATGAACATTTTTTTGGGTTGACCACAAAAGAAACTGACGCCAAAAGAGCCAAAACCTGATGCAATTGCAACAAGTGGGAATCCCAACTCCAACTGTAAATCAGAATATCATCGAAAAATACTAGCACGAACCGTCGAAGCAGCGGACGAAATAAATCATTCATAACGGATTGAAATGTGGAGGGTGTATTCATTAGGCCAAAAGGCATGACGACGAACTCATAATGTCCCGAATGCGTGTGAAACCCAATCTTCTGAATATCTTCCGAAGTAATCCGAATTTGATGATAACCCGCTCTCAAATCCAACCTTGTAAACCAAGCAGCCTTGTGTAACTCATCCAAAGCTCCTGAATTACTGAAATCGGGTACTTGTCCGGAATAGTGCGTTTATTCAACTCCCTATAGTCAACACAGAAACGCCAACTGCAGTCCTTCTTGTGAACCAACAAAACTGGGACTAGAATAGGGCCCCGTGCTGGGCTGGATTAACCCGACGACAAGCATCTCTGATACTAAGCATTCGATCTCATCTTTTTGGGCAACGCTGTATCGGTAAGGCCGGATAGAGACCGGTTCAGCCCCAGGCTTCAAGGTGATATGATGGTCGAACTCCCAAAATGGGGAAAGATCGGAAAGTGGCGATAGGACGGTCGGGAATTCATCCAACACATATTGCACCCCCAGAGGTAGGGGAGGGCCTCTTTGACGACTGTCGTGTGCAACTCGGAAGCCCACACGAGACTCGACCTCAATCAACTTCAAATAAGCCAAAAAGGAAATCTGCTTGCAGGATAGGCCCGGGACACCCTGCAAAAATACTTATTGCCCATGCCACATAAAGGTCATAAACATGGCAGCCCAATTCGCGCGGACCTCGCCCAAGGTGGCGAGCCACGAAACCCCCAGAATAATGTCAACACCCCCAATCGGAAAGAGATATGTTGTGACATTAAAAAAAGAATAACCCACAATGATTGGGAGTGAATGAATAATGCCCAAAGTACTAGAATTCTTACCATCACCAAGGCGGACGGGTAACTCAGTCAAAACATCCACCGAAAAAGATAACGCAACAGCGATTTGGGGAGAGAGGAAACAATGTGTAGCCCCACTATCAACCATCACAATGACTTTGGTGTCATTAATAGATCCCCATAATTTGCGGACCGTCAAAATCGTAAGCTGCGGCTAAAGAGAGATGTATCTCCTGTGGGTCACACACTATCTGAGCAGCATGCAAGTCAACCGTATCACCCAAATCCTGTTCATCGTCGTAGTCCATGACAACCATCACCCTCAAAGAGCGGTTCTGGCACACGTGCAGGGGTGAGTAGGGCTCTTTACAACGGAAACAGAGATCCCGCGCACGCAGATCTCTATACTCAGATTGAGACATATGGCGAGAAGGCCGACCATTATTCCTAGAAGAGGCGGACGAGTCCAACGAGGGAGCCTGAGCAGAGTAAGGAGTCGAAACCCTCGCTGAATCAGATGAACGAGTTGGTTAGGCCATGGTGGATTTAGCGCCCAACAAGCCTGAGAAGCGGTGGTAAGGCTGATGACCGCTCGGTCGAACCCCAGTGTAGGGTCGAGTCTGCGACGCCATGGAGCGAGCAGAGTAGGCTGGAAAGGTAGCCGTAAGTTCCCGCTCAATTTCCCGGGTGGTATACATGGTGAAATTGATGTCCTCAACATCCTGAGAACGGATACGAAGACGAATGTCCTCACAGAGTCTATGCAAAAAAGCCTAAGTGCATCAAGCTTCGAGAGAGAAGAAACAGCCGACAACCGAGTGATGAAGTTGTCGATATATTTGTTCACTATTTTCTTTTAGCTACTTCCGCAAGTGTACGGTGTAGAGTGTAGAAGTGTTGAGCAAAGTCGATCCCACAGAGACTAATTATCTAGGCCCTAACTGAGTACTCAAATTCAGTTCTCAATTTTATCTAAGGAAAACGAATCACACCGATTGTAGACTAATTTACTAGAAAACTAACTATGCAGATAAATTCACTCAAGAATAACAGACAATCTAAGACAGGTTCTAGGACATGCTTTCATCTAATTCTCATCAAGACATCACTTTAACCAATTCAAGTTCATCAATCAATCATCCTATATGAGCAATCACATATATTGAATTAACAGCTCTCCCGAGTCAGTTAACTAGTTGATTATTATGCCACCAGAGCTATCCCTACTCAATCTGATAGAAACATAACAACTCCCAAAAGCACCTAAGATTGATTTCCCATCACATAAATTCCTTAATCTCCCGATCTAAGTCTTTTATGTGTCATGTGTTTATTCTTCCATAATTAAATCTCATCTCCCGAATTTTGATCTAATTACTAAAACCTGCTCAATTACTGGTCACATAATCAAACAATCAATCAAATCATAAACACACAAATAGGATAAACGATCATGAACATTGAATTGAAATTAAAAATCCATCAGATTCGAATTAAATTACTAACAAGCCCTAGAAACCCTAGAAAATTAGCTAGACATGATAATAAACAAACTCATAGACAAGATTGAAGATATCATATCAACTAAAATCTAACAAGAGAGGAAAGATTAAAAACTCTAAATAACGACGATCTCTCGATTCCGCGATCTCTTGAATCCTTCTTCAATTCCTCTCGTTGCTTCTCAAACTCTCGTGTGTTCTCCGTATGAATCTCTCTCTTCGTTGTTGAGTATATCTCTTGCTCTGGGAGTCTTCCAAGTGAAGTAACCGATCAAGATAATCGAAGAAAACAAGATTTTCTCGAGCTCCTGCGAACCCGGGCACGGTCGTGCTAGCGGTCGACCGTGCCCTGCCCATACACACTGATTCTCGCACGGCTGTGACCGTGCTGTGGGGCACGGTCGTGCTCCACACTTGCACGCTCCCTGTAGGCTGGCGCACGGTCGTGCTGCATAGCACGACCTGACCGTGCGCCACCAATACTCCTCATGATCTCGTATTACACTTCGATTCTTCCTCATTTTTCCGTGATTCCTTCCTTGATCATCAATTACACTCGAAACTTTATACTTTTCTCATTAAAATCATGAAACTAAGCACAAACACGTCAAATGCAACTTATACAATATAATAACCGAAATCACTATAAAAACGTATCTAAACATATCCAAATGAATACATAAACATACGCAAAAATATGTGAAAAACGACACTTATCAATATTCATCCACAGAACTGGTCTGGCACATGAGAGCCAATTGACTCGCACGGGTTTGCACGGGGATCATCCCCGTAGCGATGCAGGAGCTCAACAGTAAACCTCTTCCAACTGAGAAACAGTGAGTCCCAAGTTAACCAATGAAACCAATGTAATGCAGTACCCTCCATAGCAATGAGGGCGTATTCCAGTTTCATATCAGCCTGTGTATTATGAACACGAAAAAACTGCTCCGTATGGGCAATCCAAGCAGACAGATTGTCACCGAAAAACCCAGATAAGTCCAATTTCACCAGAGATGACGATGCGGAGATCGATACAGGGGATTGCGGAGGAGCGGCCGCTCCGCTTGCCGACGAGATGTCATCTGGTATGGGGAATTTTCCTTGCGCCATAGTGCGCATAAATACCCTGATCTCGTCCATGTCCTGAGTAAGTAATAAACTGACGATTGAATGGATGTGATGTCTGCTTTCATCGCATCCACATCGGTGCGCAACCCCGAAACTCCCTTTCCCAGATCAGCCACATTGGTTTCCAGAATATCCACTCTAGCCTCGCTGCGAGTCATGGTGGATGGCAGGGTCGGACCAATTTGTTAGAAAAGGAATTCCGATATGAAGAATTATGTAACTCCGGGAACAATTCCCGTCCAAGCCAATTGGCCGAAAACAATATCAATATTAATCTCTGCTGAAAAATCCATTCCAAAACCCTATTCAACTATTTATTCAGCAATTAAGGCCCAAGGCCCATGCTTAACAGAAAAGGAAATAACTAAACAATAATTAGGAAATAACATAAATAGCAACAGATTTTGGTAGAGCAAGCCTACTACCCATCTTCCTTCTGTGTACGTCGCTTGTAAACGATGTCTGTAACAGATTAGCAAATGTGATTGCCCATAAGTTGGCAAGGAATTCGCTTTTGCACCCAAGACCATTTATTTGGTTAGATCAACCTAGTTTTCTAAATGAGTTGATTGGCCATAATTGTAATGGTTCACCTTGATTTAATATAAGCTATCTTTTATCTTTAAAAAAAAAAAACTTTAGTTCATATTTATTGAATAATTTCAATAAAATTATTGTAAATTGTTGTTTAGCCTGGGGTTTAAGAATTTCAAGCATGTAAAATCACTCTAGCCGCTGCACGACAGGATCATTAAATTAGTTATTAGGCATTGATGGCATAGTGGTAAAAGACGTCTGCTACCTAGGCATAGGTCCTGGGTTCGACATTGTGGAGAGTAATGGTGAAAACTATTGATCGTCCTTTTAAAAAAAAAAAAAAACAAAAAAAAAACACACTTCAATCCCAACAACTGTGCTAAGAGAAGAGAATTCACCCCGTCCTCTAAACTCTCATTCAACTCATCTGGGAAACAACATATAAAAAAATTGACATGCCCTCCATGTTGAACAGTAGTTTTTTCTTAATGTTTTTTGAATTTATGTTTAACATTAATTATTGTTGGCTATTTTCTTCATTAGCTATAGAATACAAATTTGTAACCATCCATTGAGTTATAGCATTAAAAACCTAATTATATATAGAGTGACTTACATTAATTTCCCAGATTTATTAAGATGTTTTCAATGCTAAACAGCAATTTTCTCCTACTTTTGGAGCTATATTTAGCATAGGTTTTCATTTTCTTTATCAATGTTTGTTATAGGATAAATTTTAGAGCAACAGATACTCAAGTAAGATCTTCTATTCACATCGATGTTTCATATAATGTTTCAAAATAACCATCGTCAAATATAAAGATGACATCATTAATTTAAACATACAGTTTTAAATTGAGAATATCAACCTAATTAGTTGGATTCAAATAACTGTTAATTTAAAGTACGGTGTCTATACTATTCACACGATTGTACTAAAATAAGAAAATTAAAGTACTATGTATAGATGTCTAAAATTTTAATATTACTTTGTCATATGTTATTGTTAGAAAAATTAATAAAGATGAGGCAATGAGGAACATGAGTAAATATGCAAGAAAGGCTAATTAAGTATCTTAAAATGTTCACATATATCATGTATAAAATGGACCAAGCTTGATCACTCCAGGATGCTAAGAAAGAAGAAATACAAGTGAAAATGGATTATCTCCCACATTTTGTACTATTATCCTCTTTCATATGGATTTTTTTCCATGTATTGAGATCAAGTTCTTTATACAAGCGATCATTATCCAAGCTTCCCCCGGGGCCTTTCCCTATTCCTATTGTCGGAAACATTCTTCAAGTTCGTGCAAACCCCCTCGTCGCACTTGAGAATCTAGCGAAAATTTATGGGCCGATAATGCATCTCAAACTTGGAAATCGAGAAACAATAGTTGTATCCTCGAAAGAATTGGCGAAAGAGGTTTTAATGAAGCATGATCTAATATGCTCAAGTCGGCCTATGACTTATTCCAACGAGGCAATGGACCATCACAAGTTTTCCGTAACGGCCCTGCCTGTGGGGGCCAAATGGCGGACCCTACGTAGGGTTTGCAAAGAGCATGTTTTCTCGATTCAAAAGATGGAAGTCACGGAGGACCTTCGCCTAGAGAAGTTGCAATTATTGCGTAATTATTTGGAGGATTGTAGCAATCGTGGGAAAGTTGTCAATATTTGGGAAGTTATAAAGGTAACAACTCTCAATTTGTTGTCCACAACTCTGTTTTCGATGGACATAGCTAGTTATGATTCGAGTATCGAGCACACTAACATGAGGAAAATCATTGATAGCCATAAGGAGGTTGTTCAACAACCTAATCCAGCTGATTTCTTCCCATTTCTTAAATGGTTTGATCCCAAAGGGCTCAAGAAGAAATCGGAGATTCACTATACAGAACTACTTGGGATGTTTGATGATATCATTACTAAAAGGTTGCAGTCTAGGGACATTTCCTCCAATAATTCGACCAAAAAGGATATGCTTCAAGTGCTCTTGGATCTCAACAAAGAAGATGATTCTGAGTTGAGCATCAATGACATTAAACATTTACTTCTGGTAAGTATTTAATATTCTCTATAAAATAGTTTCATTTAACAGCCTAAGTTTGTTAATTGATGTCCCGATTTTTGTAACAAACCTACCCTAAAACACTTCTCATCTATAAACAAAAGCACAAATCAATTTTCTAATTTCCATTCCATTTAAGCTCAATTAAAAAATTGAACGGAATTTTCGATTTTGCCTGGAAAAGTGATCACCAAAAAATGAACTTAGGTTGCAGAATGAAAAGCTCGTGGACTTTGAGGTGTAATAAAAACAAATCAGCTTACAAAGTACAAAATGTATCATACTTCAGGGTTTTTTTTTTTGACCCTTCAATTAATATACATAATTGATCATGTCAGGACTTAATTGTTGGAGGAGGAAGCACGCCCCCGGAACTTATCCATTGGGTAATGGTAGAATTGTTAAAGGATCCAAAGAAGATGTCGAAAGCCAAAAACGAGCTGCGAAACGTTGTTGGAGAGAAGAATCAAGCAGTAGAATCGGATATCCCGAAACTCTCGTACTTGAATGCGGTGATCAAAGAGACATTAAGATGTCACCCTCTTACCCCGCCTTTAGCCCCTCACCAAGTCGAAGAAACTTTTGAACTCAACGGTTATACAATTCCAAAAGGTTCAATCATAGTGGTTAATATATTTGCCATTTATAAGGACCCCACGATATGGACCAATCCCGATTTATTTGAGCCTGAACGATTCTTAAACAACAATTTAGACTACAAAGGACAAAATTTTGAGTTTATTCCATTTGGGTCCGGAAGAAGAATGTGCCCCGGACTTCCACTTGCTCATTTGGTCGCACATATCATGGTTGCACATATGATTCATAACTTTGACTTTAAACTTACGGACATGAATCTTGATAACACAAACCATCTCATTGCTATTCCTGTTAAGCAGTAAACTCTTTGTTTTTATCCTTTGATCTTTAAATAAGTTTAATAAAAGACTGAATATTGCATTCAGTGTCATATAATCGTGTTAAGAATTGGTAATATTATTGAAATTTAGATACTTTGTAATATTTTATCTGTTTGAACACTTAAATGAATTCTCAGTGAAATAAATTCAACCAAGATGTGTAGTTAAAACTATATTAGAGCAAAACCTAGAGAAAAGAACTCTACACCTTTTTCTTATACATATGCAATTAAATTAAATCTAAAACGTAATCTCCTTGAAGTTATAAAGTATTTAAATTTATTTGGTTGTGTTTGGATTGAATGATATATTTGAAATGAGTGCCACTTAGTGCATTCAAAATCCGTCTAAATAGCTCAAAAATTAGATTGAAATGAAAGTGATGAATTTCGGTAACGTATCAATCCGAACATTATATGAATTTCAATTTCTTTCTCATCCAACAATCCAAACACAACCTAAAATGATTGAAACATTTTACCATTTTAATAAGTTTTAATCGAACCTCTACCTGTTTATTAATAATATATAATATGCATAATATATAATGAAAAAAAAAAAGATTACTACGTCCTTTATTTGTATTTGTTTTATAATATTCAAATTTATTTAAATTCTCAGAAATTTGTTAGGTAATTTCTGAGAGTATTTTATCATTTTTGATTTGTTGATAATATTTATAATTAAAAAGATAAAAGAAACATTGAAAAATAAGAGTACAATAATAGAAAATTTTGGGCCATTGAGTCACCTTCAAATTACATCTAACCCTTGATATATGACGGAAAGGGAGGGTGTGCAGACTTTATTAAATCTCATAAGAAACGTTGCATTTCTTTTAACAGAGAGGAAAGTGTGCATGTTTCGTACATTTTACTCGTATGGGTTTGAACCTTTTTTTTTAATTGTGTTTTACATTAGATCTTTATTTATGATTGTTTTTTGTTAACAGCTCCTCTGGATTCCTTTGACTTTACAAATTGATGGAAATTACAATTAGCTAGAGATTAATTGTCTAATGGTGTTCTGTCTCCTGCAAATATGTCGAGACTTATTTTTTTACATATTATTATGTGCCCCCACGATAGCTAACATATCATCACAATATATCGTGACAAGATGCATTGATTTGTTCCAACATGAACATTAAATTTGGAAGATACTCCAATTTCCCATATTTGCACAGCATTGCATACGTACTTTGGATACTCACTTTTGCTCCTAATGCATCTTTCTACAAATGAGCTCAAAAGGTATAATATTACATTTCTTACAAAACTTATAAGTTTTAAAAGAGTATGGTTTGTCTGAATTAAGGAAGCGATTTAAGTACAAAATGAGAGGAAATGATAACAATTAGGCATGAAAAGTTGTCTAAAACACTGCAATGTTTGTGTTCAATGATAGTAATATGGCAATTTGAACATTAGATCCATGAACTAATATCTTGAAGATGTTTTATTTATTTAAAAAAAAAAAGAATTATAAGATTTACACGATATGATAATGCTTTTATTTACTCATTTAGAATTATGATAAGGTTATTCTAAGATATAGATATAACACAAATGTTTTTTGTGCACCAGGTATATGGGTCATGACCCATGCAATGCGGGTCATGTGACCAGGAAGGTATTTTTCATGCTCCCACACACGCATCCTGACATCCTAGGTCCGTGATCAAACCCTTGCCCGCACTCCTGACCTTTCTATTATATATAGTCACCTAACATTTTAGTTGGGTCAGTCTAACATTTTAGTTATGTTCGTCTAACCTTTTAGTTATGTTTGCATAATCTTTTGCAGTGTATTATAGACCTATAATATCTTTTAAAACTTTTATGTTATAATAATATAACATTTATACATAATAATTTAACATTTTCGTTGTAATAATATAACATTATGTTATTCTTTAAGTAAATAAAAGTTATGATATTTGTACATAAAAATTATATTAATATAATATAAAGGTTAAATTATTATAACATAAAGGTTCAGCTATACCACATGAATTTTTATACTGAAAAAAATCTAAGTTATTCACTTAAAAATTATGAAATATGTACAAAAATGTTATACTATTACAACATAAAGGTTATAATATTACAACATAGAGGTTATGACATAAAATAAAAATAAAAAATAAAAATCTGGATGTGAATCCAGGCCGGACTAGATCGGATGGGATTGGTTCGAGTTCCTGGTGAATCTGTTCTAGGCTTTCTAGCCAAGTCATGCAAATAAAAGAAATAGGCCCCTTCTCTTTTGGATAAATGGGGTGCTTTAGAAGGTGCTGGTCTCGATCTCGCTTGGTGGTACCCCTCTCGATGATTGTTGACTCAACATTGATTTCGTGCCTTACCCTCTCGGCCAAGTTGCTTTACGCTCTTAAATTTCACACAGGGCCTTTTTTTGGTTATAGTCTGAATCCTCATTGAGGTCCGGAATTTTGGACGGCGAAGACTGTGAATCAAATCATTCTCCTATCTCCACTAATAGTTCCCATGTGGCTGAGTTACAGTACTTGAGCTCGAGAAACGTTCCTTATACTGACCGCACCGTATTCTTCTTCGCTTAGTGAGTTGTCTCTCTCCTCGGGTGACTGAACTCGCTTTTAAGCAATCAAAGTAGGGATCGACCTGCATACACCCAGTTTCACGGATCATGATCTATGGACCTAATTCACACAAACTCTACTTTAGATATATAGAGAGTGATTGAAAGAGGCATGCATATTTGTAATTTGGAACTATCCAAGATAAGGAAATAGAGCATTGAAGTGCTTTTGTATCCAAATATTCCAACGAGTGCCAAATTAGTTAAAAGTAGAATTGATTATGTTATTTTTAGGGATAATTGTGCAAAATCCTCTTGTGGTTTGGAAAATCAGCATGAAACTTCCTTGTGCTTTAAAAATTGTGCGAAACTCTCTTGTGATTTTCTAAATATAGTCTGAAATCCTCGATTTCGTTAATCCTAACAAAAGTGTTGTGCACACGCTCTTCATGTGTTTTTTGGTGTTTTTTTCACTTGTTTGCTAAAAAATGACATATATACCTTTTTTTTTAAGACTAAATCTCTTGTGGGGGTTTTATGCAATTGCAATACTTCAAGCTTATTTTCTACATTAACACATATTTCTTTATTTGCTTTTATTTATTTATTTTCAATTAATTTTTTTTTACAATGTTAAATTTGTATTTAGTTATTTATTTTATTGTTATTAATATCAATAGTTGGTACGTAGGTTTCTTTTCTACTTTTGTTTATTTCAATTCTTTTTTTTTCAATATTAATTTTGATTTAGTTATTTAAATTATTGTTATTAATGATATTTATTTCTTTACTTTTATTCTCTCAAGTTCATCTTTTTACAATGTTAATTTTTTATTTAGTTATATATTTTATTGGTATTAGTGCTAACAGTTGATACATATATTTCTTTCTTTACCTCTTTTTTCAGTTCATTTTTTTACAATGTTAATTTTTTATTTAGTTATTTTTTTATTGTTATTAATTAATCTATTGATGAAGATTAGATTCAAAAGATAAGGCTTGATATTAATGTCCACTATTAATGAGAAGGATGTGGAAATACTCAACATATTATTTTCATCTCAAACCAACCCCAAAGTGTAATTAATGAGACCCTAAATATAATTAGTTTACTATTTTCTTCAAAAAAAATATTCGATGTCCATACGAAAAATTAAAAATTCATTGAATTTCTTGGAGAAATCTAGATGATTAAAGGTGTGAACAATGATAAATTTTTCTATTGAGATATATTTTATTTTAGAATGAGAACCTAAAGTGAGTACAAGGTATGTTCTAAGTTTTTTGACATAATATTTTTATTATTTGTTTGTCTCTTACAAATTGGCATGTTCCAAGTTTTCTTGAATAATTTTTATTATTTTTTGTTTGTTCTGACAAATTAGTATTTTAATTATTTATTGGTATGGTTAATTTTGTTTGTTACACCTAACAATTCTTAAGTATTGAGTCTTTTATTAATTTTGTTTATTTTATATTTTCCTTAATATCGAGGCTTATTTTTTATCTAATCTTCATCAATAGGTTAATTAATAACAATAAAAAAATAACTAAATAAAAAATTAACATTGTAAAAAATGAACTGAAAAAAAAAGTAAAAAAATAAATATATGTATCAACCATTAGCATTAATAAAAATAAAATTAATAACTAAATAAAAAAATTAACATTATAAAAAATGAACTTACAAAAATAAAAGTAAAGAAATAAATATCATTAATAACAATAATATAAATAACTAAATCAAAATTAATTGAAATAAACAAAAGGAAAAATGAAAAAAATGAAATATCATTAATTGAAAAAATGAATTGAAATAAACAAAAGTAAAAAAGAGAAACCTACGTACCAATTGTTAGTATTAATAACAATAAAATAAATAACTAAATAAAAAATTAATTGAAAATAAATAAATAAAAGCAAATAAAGAAATAGGTGTTCATGTAGAAAATAAACTTGAAGGAAGTGTTTGCAATTGCAAGAAATCCCATAAGAGAATAGTAAAAAATGGTAAATATGTTATTTAATAGCAAAAAAGTGAAAAATAAAACACCAAAAAACACATGAAGAACACGTGCACAACACTTCTATTAACATTAACAAAATTGAGGATTTCGGGTTATATTTAGAAAACCACAATGGAGTTTCGTGCAATATTAAAAGCACAGGGGGTTTCACGCTGATTTTTCAAACCATGGGGGGATTTCGCACAATTAACCCATTATTTTTATATGTGCATCGAAATGATAAATATTTATATTTTTTCTAACACATTTATTTAAACATATTAGTGCATTTACTTAAGAGATTATCCTTAATTTATTATTTTATTAAAAAATATTAGTTGTATTACATAAATGTATTAATTATATTCTATTAAATGCAAAACTCAACATTTAACGTATGACTGCTTTTCAATTTGTTACTTAAATTAATTTTTTTTTTAATCCGATTGCAGGCTGCAACCCAAATTCAGGAGTTTTTCAACCTTAACTTTTTTCCAACAAGTTTTTTCCTACAAAATACACAAGACGTAACCTACATAAGGTAAAAATCAATTTGAAGTATAATTGTTTTTTTTCATTTTCAACCTAATTTTTTTGTCACGCCCCAAAATCTTTTCGTATTTTATCAAAGTTTTACCGTTGGGCGTGAAGAGAGAAATAGCAAGAGACGCATACACAACAGAAAGAATAAGTAAGAGACGACAGAAGAAAGAGGTAAGGGACGATGAGAAACCTTCTCATATCAACAATTGGCCTCTGCCGAAGACAATCAGTCTCACTACCGATATAAACATCATAATAAAGCAGCGGAAACAACATCAAGATCTCTCGTTCACAGAATACTCAGAATTAATTACAAAACGTGAATAAACTTATAACATTGTTTTGAAAATATTTGGAGACATCGTCTCATTATAACAAAGTCCGGAACAACCCATCCTCTCTCCGACTAGGGTTCACCATGCTCATCAGCTCCTGTAGTGTGAGTACAGATTAAAAGGATGAGTGCGTTGAATACACTCGTGGGAATAACTCTGCCTCTTGTGACTCTCAACAGATAATAAAATACTAGTACAATAATCTTAAGTCACGTTGTCACAGCACATAAAATGCATAGCAAATATTAGAAATAGCAAGGGACGAGTAGGTGCGGGATTCCCCCTTCTTACCCTGTAAAACGGTCTCATATACCGCTAGCGCATTTCAAGGACCGCCAGACCTTTCCAGAGTATTAGAAGGGGAGGAAGACAATTCTTTTACGGTCCATAGGACCCTCCGAACATGCAATGTGAACCGAAGTCCTTTCACAGTAATAATATGGCACAGCAAATGTATTCACAGCATATAGTGTTTCCCAATCATGCTTTAAATAGGGAAAACAGTAAATAGATAAAGGGATAGAAATTACCCCCACCTCGTTTGGTGGTTTCCCGCGTGAGTCGTAAGGTCTAAAGATCTGATGACACAAGCTCAAACCAACAAGTAATTCAAGTGCAATCCAACAGTAACCCAAGCTCAATCCAATCAAGTAAGCAAATCTTAATCCAACAAATCACCTACACAAGTTACGGTATACTTAGATTTTTATTAATTATAATTAAAGCGATAAACGTATTCGGTGTAAAGACGACCGTTAAATACGCGACGAGACGAGAGCTCTAAAGATTGAAAAAGGAACGAGCTCGTTCGGAGTTGATACGAGTTCAATGACATATATAAGTTTGAAGGTAAATTGGTATCAAGGGTTGACTTCGACCGAGCCCTCGACCCTCGGTCGATGACATCTCGTCGACTAAGACTCGATGATAAAGCATAAATGAAAAGGAATAGGAAAGGATTGGAAACACGGCATCACCCGACACGCGTCTCGCACCCGGCGCCCACTCCCGGCGCGCCCTGGCCGCGCACGACCGTGCACCAGCTTCCAGCAACTTCTGTTTGGCCGCACACGACCATGCTCCCCAAGCACGACCGTGCGCCACCCTCCAGCGGCTTCTGCCAGCTGGGGCACGATCGCGCTCCAGCAGCCTCCCCCGACAGCCCGACTTCTTCCCCTCCCGATCCTCCGGCTACCCCGTTCCACCCTACTCGTTCCAACCCACCACTTCTCCAAAATAAAATCAAACTCCCCCAACCTCATCTCATACACACAAACATATATATATAAACCCATACATCCCAAAAACACTTGGCCGGCGACTGAAGGTCGCCGGAAACCCATCATCTCAACATGCCGGCGTATCACCAGCGCCGGTCATCACTGTCCTCATGGCGGCACCATCTGTGCCACCCCCAACAGAGATCACACACAAACACACACACACATGCATATAAACATAACCAACCCGTTATAACTCCGACACCACCACACACGGCGGCGTCGTCCCCCCAACAACTCACCCTCGCCTCCATGAGAACCTCCGACAACATCTCCAGTTAAAAGGACGAAGAAAAAGAGAGAAAATCGAGAAGAGAGAAAAGTTGGCTAGGGTTAGGGTTTAGGGTTTTGCAAAGGTTTTTCGCCGTTTTCCGGCGAATGATAAATCAGAATCGAAAACTGAGACAGGTTCTAGACTCGACTCGTCAAAACCTATGTTGTGTGCGAAAATCGGCAGAAATCGACAACTTTGAAATTTTCTGGCGAACTCCGGTGGCGGCGCCGGTGGTGGCGCACCAAAGGCCGAAAAAGAAAAGAGAGAGAGAAGAGAGACTTACATGTAAACGTCGCTTTTTGGCTCGTTCGAAGAAATGGGTGAAAATGAACTGAAAGGAGCCTCTATTTATAGATTTCGGAAGTTACTATTCGCCGGTAAATATCTCATTTACTATTCACTGTAAATATCTCCCGATATTTCCGAAACCTCGTGTTTTGTTCTTTTCATTGTCGTTTAAGCTACAGATCTCCGATTGACCTCTAGTTCGTTTCTATATTCTCGTTTTCTCGATACGCATCTAACGGTATAAAAATACCCTATGTTCCACGTCTAGAAAAATTATCGATCTAATCGTACAGTAAACACGTATCTGAAACGCACAAAATAATTTAAACAGTTAAATCATACGCACATAATTATTAAATCATAGGTTTAAATATTTAATTAATTTATTATGCTTCGTTTTGGTGCGGGGCGCTACATTTTTAATGACATATTTACTCTTACAAAAGTCATGTGTTATGCAATTTGTCGGAAAAATTATCGAAAAAAAGTTTAGGTTGCACTTAGAAAAATAAATGAACTTTATTTAGACACATGAACTTAACCACCAAAGAATAAATTTGAATTGAAACATTGAATGAAGGTTGTGGCTTTTTTTGCTAATTATATAAAAAGTTAGGATTAAATTACATTTTTGGAGAGGTGGTGATTTTATTTTGCAATTTGATCTTAAAATCTTTTTTTTTTTGGAAATGTTGTGGCATGTGACGTGGCATGTTTGCCGGACACGTGGACTCCAGTTGCTGAAAAATAAAAATGTGGCCTAAATTGTAACGGTGAATAAAGGTCATGATTTTATTTTTTTTTGCAATTATTGAAAAGTGGGTATAAATTTGCAATTTTTTAAAAAGTGGTGATTTTTTTTGCAATTACACCTTAATTTTAAGAATAAAGAATGAATTAGGATTAAGGAGGGACTAAAGGCACCCCATAGATTTCTAAGCTCACCCCAACATTTTGATTTTTAAATTAAAAAGGTTAAAAAATAATTTAATTGCAATTTTACCTTTAAAAATTAAAAAAAAAATTGAAACCCTACCCTCTCTTTTGCTACACATTTTTCTCTTTTTTTTTTCAATTTTTTTGATTATTTGATGTTGTTTCTTTAATTATTTGAGGAATTGAATGTTAAATTGATGACGGGCATCTCACGAATTAGTCAAATGTATGAAAATCATATTAAAATCAAACGAAAAAATGCAAAAAATCGATCAAACCCGACCATGTTCGTTCGGCCCTGGTTGGCCGAACACGCATGAGAGCGTTCGGCCAGCATTCGGTCATATGATGGCCAAACGCTCTCCTGCGTGTTCGGCCAACCAGGGCGAACGAACATGGTCAGGTTTGATCGATTTTTTTGCATTTTTTCATTCGATTTTAATATGATTTTCATACATTTGACTAATTCGTGAGATACGCGTCATCAATTTAGCATTCAATTCCTCAAAAAATTAAAGAAACAACATCAAATAACCAAAAAAATTGAAAAAAAAAAATAAGAGAAAAATGATGTGGCAAAAGAGAGGGTAGAGTTTCAAATTTCCTTTTTTATTTAGACTGGAATTCTCTTACGACATGACTGATATGATGGAATGGGGTGGGAATGAAATTATCATTCTTATCTTCATTTCTATTCATTTGATTGGTATGTTTTATAAGTACGAATAATGATTTTCACAGAAATTGTTATTACTATGGATGAGGGAATGACCATTCATCCCTACCCCAATGGTATTATATATTCTCATGAAATTAACGTTTTTTTTTTATTAGTTTTGACTATTATCATTATTTATTTTATGTTTTCACAAATTAACTTTTTAAAGTTAAATTATTATATAAAATTTTGTAAATAATATTAAATTATTTATAAAAAAAAAATTAATATAAAATAAAAATAGCAAAAAATAATAAAAACTAAATATATAAATAGTATAAAAATAATTAATACATATGAAAATCTAAAAAACATAAAGATAATATGTATATAATTTTAATAATACAAATAATTAACGCAAGGACTCACGTGAGACCGTCTCACGGATCCTCTTCCGTGAGACGGATCTATTTGACTCAACCCAAAATAAAGCCCAAGCCAATTAAAACTAAAATTAGAGCCCAACCCAACCTAAAATAAAAGCCTAATATACCCACAAGCCTTATATACCCACCGGCCCAAATCAATTATGCCGCACCGCCACACAAGAATTGTTGTTGCATGCCCTCCTTAAATATAATTTGTTGCACCGTGGCACCTAAACTCCAAGTATTTGACCAACCAATTTGCATGCCAACCTTAAATATGTTGACATAATTGTCATAAGTATGAGATTTCGTACCATAAGTATGCAATATTTTTATCTTATATTTAAGTATTAATACATGTACAACTGTTACATGGTTGAGTATGTAATTTGTTAACATAAGTATGAGATTTCATGCCATAAGTATATGAATTTTTATCTTATACTTAAGTATAAGTATGTGTACAACTGTTACATTGATGAGTATGTAATTTGTTGACATAAGTATGAGATTTTGTACCATAAGTATGAATTTTTTTATCTTATATTTAAGTATTAATATATGTACAACTGTTACATGCTTGAGTATGAGATTTCATACCATAAGTATGAGATTTCTTGCTATAAGTATGAGATTTCTGGTTATCAGTATATGAATTTTTATCTTAAATTTAAGTATATGTACAACTGTAATATTGATAAGTATGAGATTTAGTACCATAAGTATGAGATTTCATACCATAAGTATGAAATTTGTTATCTTATATTTAAGTATTAATACATGTACAACTGTTACATGCTTGAGTATGAGATTTCGTACCATAAGTATGACATTTTTTATCTTATATTTAAGTATTAATACATGTACAACTGTTACATGCTTGAGTATCAGATTTCGTACCATAAGTATGAATTTTTTTTATCTTATATTTAAGTATTAATACATGTACAACTGTTACATGCTTGAGTATGAGATTTCGTACCATAAGTATGAGATTTCGTACCATAAGTATATGAATTTTTATCTTATACTTAAGTATAAGAATCTGTTGACATAAGTATGAAACTTTATGCTATAAGTATGAGAGTTCGGGTTATACGTATGTGATTCAAGTAGTACTCTGTATTCAAGTATAATTTTTAGAATGATTTACCTCCAATATATTGAACTACATCAGTTTCCTCCATTGTAGAATATGATTTTGACCACTAATTGTACATGCAATCATCAACTCTCCATGTTCTGAACAATAAAATCAAATTAAGATTGGGGAAAAGTCTAATTTACTAAAGCCATCATGTTCAAGTAATTGAAGCTGAAATCTCACCTGAATGACGCTGCTCTTCTCGCTGGTCGATGGTGCGACGGTGTGCGATGAGCCAACGGTCTCCGTGCGACGAGCCAACGGTCTGCTGCGTGCGACGTGTGGCGTTTCTTTCTGGTGCATGCGACGGGAAAGATTGCTGTATAATTTGGCTTGCTGTGGGTTTGCTGTATAATTGGATTGCTGTTTGGGTTGAGCTTTAGTTGCTTTATATTTGGGTTGGGCTTTTGATTTGGTTTGGGTTAATAAATAGATTCGTTTCACGGAAGGCGATCCGTGAAACGGTCTCACAAGAGATCTACTCAATAATTAAAGTTCTGATATAAGATTTATCTATGAATAATATATAAAAGATAAAAGAATATTAGTATGATAATAGGTTATAGTTAAATTGTAATTAAAATATTTTTTTAGATAATATAAAATTGTATTTATACTTTATACAGTGTATCTATATTGACATTTCCATGGCGAAATCAAGCAAGGAAAATGGTGAAGAGATTCTAGAATCTGCGAAAATCTCGGTGTTGAATTGCATCGATCTTTCAATTCATGATACTCAGTCATCTGTCTCCCTCCTCAAACAGGCACGTCCATCTCAGTCTTCTCTTCCTTATTCCCGCCGAATTTATACTGTAATTTGTTTATGCATCTGCTTATCTGCAATTTGAACTTTGATGATAAAATTCGACTAGGGTTTGTTTATTTGAGAAGTCAGTTATGCAATTGTGTTCTGTTATTCATCGTTCTGAAAGAAATATGTCAATTTCTACATATTTATGCTTGAATTTTGACATTTATTTCCAATCAGATATAAAGCTCTATCAGTTGCTTATGTGATGTAATTTCACTCTGATGCTGTTTAATCTAGTGGAATTTTTTAGGGTAATTCTTTTTATGGAATTCAGGAGTTGATATTCAATTTGAAGAAGTGTTTAGTAGGCATACTATGGTTCGAAGGTCTAAATATACTTAAGAAATAAATAATCAAGATTAGTCAAAGCTCCGGTCGACTTTGAACTATAAAAAATTGAACAAAATATTTAATAAGAGAGAAGGTACTATGGAGTTTAAAATTGAACCAGATTAGCCCATGTTCTATAGCCTAAGTACATTTATTCTGATATATATATATATATATGTGTGTGTGTGTGTGTGTGTGAGATTCTGTATCTTTCTAAGTTTCTAACAATGCTCAATTAAATTTAGACTATGTCACATACTTAAGTTTCTTTATAATGCTTGCCTTTTTTTTTTCCGGTTTCTTTATTGACGTGTTGAGTACCACCTTTTACTTAAACTTGTGTTTGTATTTGAGGACATTGAATCTTGAACTTGTCTTCTAAATCCTGAATATGTACACCATGAACATAGGCTTGCTTAGATTCTGGTTTCTTCTATGTAATCAATCATGGAATGGATGAGGAATTCGTGGATGAGGTTTTTGCTCAAAGTAAAAGATTTTTCGATTTGCCAAAAGAGGAGAAGATGAAGCTTCTAAGAAATGAGAAAAGTCGTGGCTATACTCCGCTTTTTGATGAAAATCTGGATCCTGACAATCAGATAAATGGTTTGTGCTATCATTGTTTTTATCTTAACAGCATGATGCAGCTAATAGAATTTCACATTTCATGTGAATTTAAAGATAATTTTGTATTGGAATGTTTCAGGGGACTATAAGGAGGGATATTACATAGGTCTTGAAGGATCTGGTAATTCTGATGCACAGAAACCATTCTATGGACCAAACGTGTGGCCTTCTGCAGGTGACTTTAGAAAGATTTGATCCTGGTTTGAACCATACTCGTTGCATGCCCTAGGTACATGATGCCTTGTTGCCTATATTTACAACAACTAACATTTTTAGCCAATTGAAGGAGTGAATGAATGTTGATTAAATTGTGCACAGCTATGGTGTATGGTTTAAATCGGATCAAGTTCTCTTATCCTAGTTGATTATTACGAACATGTGTTGAACTGTTTTTTTTATTTCTTATGCAAATAGATATTTTGCCTGGATGGAGAGAAACAATGGAGAAATATCATCAGCAGGCACTGTAAGTTTTGTTTCATCATTTATATTAACCAGTATTTTCTGGTGCATTTTTTTTGAAGTGACAAGTAATTGAAAAAACATTAGCTAGTTTATCACAAGTACTGCCAAATTTTTGGAAATCTAAACACAACAAAGCGATGGTTTCACATATTTTATTGTTTGGAGAGAAGATTATTTGATGTTTAGAGAGGTTATTTTGTATGTTTGCTGCTACTACATGGACATAGTTCCTGAAATTCATTTAACTATAAAAGCTATCAGTAAATCACAGTGATTTTTATGTATGTTTTCTTTCCCAAGTTCTAAGCTCATATTCTAGCAGAGTGTGTACCCCTTTTATTGAGCTTTTTAGGTGTGTTGCCTTGGACTAGCTTTAGGAACAAGCTACTTGGCAATACAATGAAGAATAAATCTCTCTTACATGAATGTTGATGTGAAGAAGTTAAATTACAATCACTTTTTTGGTTTTTTTACAAGTCAAAGGTGTTTGTCAGTTTTGCCTATAATTTGAACTTGTCATCGTAGTAGCCATGTAAATCATCTCTTGAGAAAGTCAGCAGATATGATGTTAAGCGATGAGTCTCATTAATCTGACGTATGTAAAACCAATATTCTTGTCTGGACTAAAAAATGATAATGCTAGTCCTTCCATAGCTTTTTTTAAGATTAGAAAGTATTGCACCATATACACTTTCATTTTTAATCTCCTATGGGCTTCGACAAATCCGAAGGTCGACAATATCAATATTCACTGGAAACATTTGTATTTTTTCATGAATCGTTAGCAAGTTTATCCGTTTTTTCGTCTTTTGAGTCACCAGAATCTACCACCTTCACAACAATTGATGTTAGTTTCAAATCATTCGTCTCCAATGCTTGGATATTCACAGAGAGGTAGGAAAAGCAGTTTCACGGTTGATAGCCCTTGCATTAGGCCTAGACTTAAACACTTTTGATCAGCCTGAAATACTTGGAGAACCTATTGCGATCTTGCGGTTGCTACATTATGAAGGTAAGAATCATTGATGTTCAGCCCAAGCTGTAAGCATTTCATGATTGATGTTATATTAGAGTTTGAAATTGTGTAACTGCAACTTAGATCTAGCTTCTGAGCCTACAAAGGGAATTTTTGGAGCTGGTGCACATTCTGATTTTGGTTTCATCACCCTTCTGAGAACAGATGATGTCTATGGTCTTCAGGTATGCATGATTGATATCTTCGATCTCTTGTCTGCTTCCCTTTTGCTCAAAGTTTTATTTTGGACTTTCCAACATGTGCAGATATGTAAAGACAGGGATGCTAAGCCTCAGATCTGGGAATATGTTCCGCCATTAAAAGGGTGTGGCTTTAGAAGCTGTGTATTTTATCTTCTGTCATACAATTAAGCTGTTTTTCCCCTGATTATTAATGCTTAATTTGAATTGTGGTTGGGAACATTCATTATGTTGTTTGCATGGAAACTCATGCTAATGGTCACCCAATTATTAGTGCAAAGATGGTTTCCTCTTTTCCTCCAAACGTACGCTTTTATTGTTGACAAGTTCAAGAATTCATTGAAGTCAATTAGTTCTATGACATTTTAAAGGGTCTGTTAGTTTTTACTTCAGTTCCGCTTATGATCAAGTTGGATGCATGTAAATTTAACCTTTGGAATTATCAGTCAAATATGGATAACTGAAATTCAAATGCACCTTGTTATGTTCCCAATCTTACTTGTCGTCAATATTTCAGGGCATTTATAGTCAATCTTGGTGATATGTTGGAGCGTTGGAGCAACTGCTATTTCAGGTAGTTTTACAACTATATAGAAGTATGGCAATTCAGTAACCAGTTTATACCCCTCAAAAAGTCAAAAAAGTGGGTATCAGCATGGAGTGGCTTTCTAACAAGTTGTTGTAATTGGATGTTATTATCATTAATTATTCTCCAGACTGGAGCAGTTTCATGAAACATATGAACACTGTCCACCTAACTATTCTTATACGTAACATGTTTCTAATCTCTGTACAGATCTACTCTGCACCGAGTATTGGGAAATGGCCAAGAAAGATATTCTGTAAGACTCTAAAGTCTTTTCAGGAGATACCTTCTTATCTTGTAATATCTTTATTGTTTAATTTAGCAATAATCTTTAGTTTTGTTCAATTAATCGTCAATAATCTATGTATGCAAGCAAGGGGTCCGAAGAAGCTGTCTCCAGATAAAAATGAGAACTGGATGTTTGTTAAGCTTAGTTAATAGCCATGAACCCATGATTGTGCACTGTGCATCTGTTCAGAAAAGGGATTATCTAGGAGTATAAAATGAAGAGGAGGTAAACCCTAATCTGCAGTTTATTGCACGTATGGTGAGAGACATGGGAACCTGTGCATGTTTTCTTGTGGAAAAAGCTTAGCTATTGAATAGAGATAATGAACAATGAGTTTGTTTCCTCAGTCATTATCCATTTGAGAGCAAAGCAAAGCATGAGTGCAAGTATTTATTCTTTTTCTTGCCATTCCAGCAACACAATACAAGGTTTGAACCAAAGAAACCATCTGTTTATAGGATAAAGGGATTATGCATGCAACTTTCATATTGTTAGATTATACGTACATGTTTCTACATCTCTGTACTCTTTATCTTCTAGCTAAGGTAAACATGGGAAGGGAAGTGAATCTTGTTGCTTCTTCATTGGCAGATAGCGTATTTTGTTGAGCCTAGTCATGATTGCATAGTTGAATGCCTGCCGACATGTCAATCAGAGAAGAATCCTCCAAAGTGAGTACATATTCTTCAAAATTGCTAGACTGGCTATGTCATCTCATAGCAGATACTGGATTTGAGTTGAGTTTATTGTGTCCAATCCTTTGAGAACATTCTTATTCATTGAGCAATATGATTCTTTCCCAGGTACCCTCCAATCAAATACCAAGATTACCTTCTTCAGAGGTACAAAGATATTCATGCCGATCTGAATTCCTACAAGTAATTGAAGGGCATATGCATGCATAAGTGAAGGAAATTCAACGTACATCGGCTTTGAAGTGATTTCATTAACACAACACAATTGTATTGTGATCGCCATGTTTAATTTCAAGGAAGAATGCTACGTTATTATACATAGAAGTTTAATGTGGAAATGTCCCACGTTCTAGTTCAAAATGTTCTGTTCAGTATAAGTATTGTTTCGTGTGTTGTGAGAGAGTGATGCTTGGGGAAATTATGTTTTAGCCTCTGATGCCTCGTTTGGATTTGTGGAAGGGATCATTAAATGAATTGCATATAGTGGGATATTGAGGCGACAATGTAACTTTGTTTCTCGACACTAGTAGTTTAACCCCATGATGTGTGTTTTACTATATATTGTGGTAGTACATACAATTTGTAATGATATATCAAAGTTACATTAATGAAAGGGCCATTCTATACATAGCCATCAAATTTCTCATTACAGCCAATATAAATTTAAAGTCCTTTTTTACCCTTAAAACAACAAACTCTACCTTCTTTTTTTACTTTTCACCATCATCTATGTAGCCCTTTAAAATGAGTTCTAGTCAATATGATACTGTCAGCTAGGAAATATTGCAAGAAATCCAGAACCGGTTTCAAAGGTGGAAGAACCGGCCTAAAGAGTGATGAACCGGGCGGCTAAAAATCGATATCAGCTAGGCTTTCGAACCGGATATTTTTCAGTTAAAACGGTTATGAAGCCTGGATACCAGAAGACTGCGCCAACAACTCACCTTCCAACGGATAATCGCGGAGATCTAGCGATGGTTTTCAAGATCTGTTTCCAGGGATTTCCTCCCTATATATAGGTGCATAAATATTCTAGTTTGGGTTCAATTCGTCGAGTGATTAGTGAGATATCGTGTTAAGAAGTTAGGGTGTTCACTGTAAACCCTAATCTGCGCTACTCTTTGTAATCTTCATTTCTTCCTCATTTTAGTAGATTGATTGCTTCGGTTTGGCCCGTGGATATAGATCACAGTTAATGTGATCGAACCACGTTAAATTCTTGCGTGTTATCTTCATTTATCTACGTGCATTGATCGTTCTTATTCATAGCTAGGGTTTATCGAATTGGTCGATTGTTTTTCTCTGGTTTTCTTGCTGGGAATCGCAACAAGTGGCGCCGTCTGTGGGAAACGAGATCAACCAAAGATGGGTAACATGAAATTGGACGTTCAGAAATTCACAAGAGTCGAGAAATTCAACTTGTGGAAAGTTCACATGGAATCTCTCCTTATTCAGCATGGAGTTGAAGATGCTCTTCTTGATGAAAGTGAGTCTTCACTTGCAGGCAATGCTGAGAAGAGAAGGCCATTAAGAAGAAGGCTAAGAGTGAAATACTCTTATGTCTATGTGGAAAAGCATTAAGAGAAGTCTACAAGGAAGAAACATCAAAGGATATATGGAAGAAGCTACACACACTATACATGACCAAATCCTTGGCCAACAGGTTATACCTCAAACAAAAACTCTTTTCTTTCAAAATTCAAGATGAAAAGAAGTTGTTAGAGAGGTTGGATGAGTTCATCAAGATTGTGGATGATCTTGAGAATATTGATGAAGAATTGAAGGATGAAGATAAGGTTTTGTTGTTGTTAAATGCATTGCCAAAATCTTATTAGTCCTTCAAGGATGCTCTTGTGTATGGAATAGCAATCTCCCTAACTCTGGAAGGGGTTCTTGTATCAATCAAGACAAGAGCAATTTCAGGGAACTCCGAATCCAAAAGTCCAAATTTGGGTGAAGGGTTGAATATGAAGTTCAAGAATTTCAAGAAATCGAATCAAGGATCCAAGTCAAACTCACAAAACAAGAAACTGCTTCAAACAAAACAAATGGAGATGCAGCTGATGGAAAAAAGTGTTTTTCTTGTCATAAGGTGGGGCATTTCAAGAAGAATTGCCCAGAGACTTTCTTGTCATAAGTGTGTTTACTCATGCATGTTGAGTGCATCACGATCAAACTCGGTTCCTTCGGATAGCTATCCTACAAGACTTTTAGACTTAAAGAAACATTAGTTCACCCATTCTTGATAAAAAATAAAATTCATCTTAAACTCGAAAAGATCGTACGCCATAAATTATTTTATAAAGAATGCACATTTTTATATAAAAAATATGCTATGCAAGTTCTATGAAAAATGGGGTGTTACAACTCCTCCCTCCTTTTAAAAAATTTCGTCCTTGAAATTTTGGGCTTACTAGGTAAAAAGTTCGGGGTAAGATCTCTGAATCTCGTCCTCGCGTTCTCATGTCGCTTCTTCTTTCTTGTGACTACCCCATTGAACTAAGACCAGCGGTATCTCTTTATTTATCAGGGTTTTGGTCTTTCTCCCAAGAATACTTATAGGTTTCTCTTCGTAGGTGAGATCCTTATTGATTTCAAATTCTTCAAATCTAATGAGGTGACTAGGGTCTGGTATGTATTTTCGAAGCATTGACACGTGGAAAACATTATGAACTGTAGATAACTCGGGGGTTAAGACAAGTCGGTATGCTACATCTCCAATCCGCTCCGATATTTCAAATGGTCCTATGTATCTTGGCCTTAACTTCCCTCTTTTCCTAAAGCGAACTATTCCCTTTATGGGTCTAACCTTCAAAAATACTTTATCCCCTATCTCGAAATGCAACTCTTTCCTCCGCAAATCGGCGTATGATTTATGTCGGTTCTGAGAAGTCTTAATCTTTTCTTCGATCTTACTGACTACTTCCACAAATCTTTCCACTATCTTTGGACCAAGTACTTTCTTCACACCAACCATGTCCCAATGGATTGGTGTTCGACATCTCTTTCCATAAAGTGCCTCATATGGTGTCATTCCAATGGTAGACTGATAACTGCTGTTGTAAGCGAATTCTACTAAGGACAAATACTCTTCCCAATTTCCTCCAAAATCAAATACACACGTTCTAAGTAGATCTTCCAAAGTTCTGTTTGTTCTGTCCGATTGTCCATCTATTTGTGGATGAAAGACGGTGCTAAAGTTCAATTTGGTGCCCATTGCCAACTGTAGGCTCCTCCAAAATTTTGAGGTGAAACGCGTGTCACGGTCAGACACAATTGAAATCGGTACTCCATGTAGTCATACTATTTCGTCAATGTACAACTTTGTCAACTGATCCATTGAGTATATCATCTTGATTGGAATGAAACGAGCCACCTTGGTCAGTCTGTCAACGATCACCCATATACCTGTAACGAAATCCATTGTTATGTGCTCCCATTTCCATTCCAGTACTTCCAACGAATTCAATATTCCAGCTGATCATTGATGATCTGATTTGATTCTTTGGCAGATGAGGCATCTGCTAACAAATTGTGCTATTGACCTTTTTCATTCTTCTCCACTTGAAGTTTTGTTTGAGGTCTCTATACATCTTCGTTTCTCCGGGATGCACAGTATAAGGTGTGTTATGAGCTTCTCTCATTATCTCACTTCATATCTCATCATCTTTCGGTACTCAAATTCTACGTCTAAACATCAAAGCCCCATCTAAATCTATTGAAAAATCCTGTGTTTTTCCTTCTTGGATTTTACGCCGTATTAAATTGAGGAATTTATCATCCTTCTGAGCCTCTATCAACTGTTCTCTTAGGGTTGGTCTGACCATTAGTGTGGTCAGCATTGATGTTAATCATGTTAGTTCAACGAAGGTTAGTTTCAATTTGCCAAAATCTTTAATTAATTGTTCTTGTTGAGTAGGCAATGATATCAAGTTAGTTTCCTCTTTCTTGCTGAGTGCATCTGCCACGACATTTGGCTTGCCTGGATGGTAGTGGATGGTACAATCGTAATCCTTTACCAGTTCCAACCATCTTCGTCGATGCATGTTGAGTTCTTTCTGTGTGAAGAAATATTTTAGGCTTTTATGATCCGTGTAGATTTCACATCTTTCTCCATACAGGTAATGCCTTTATATTTTCAACGTATAAACTACTGCATCCAATTCTAAATCATGGGTCGGGTAGTTCTGTTCATGCACTTTTAATTGTCGTGATGCGTAAGCCACAACTTTCCCATATTGCATTAAAACACATCCCAATCCTGACTTAGAGGCATCCGTGTAAATCACAAACCCTTCAGATCCATCGGGCACTGTTAGGATAGGTGCTGAAGTTAGTTTCTGCTTCAATTCATAGAAACTGGAATCACAATCTGGAGTCCATATGAATTTTTTATTTTTCTTCGTAAGATGTGTGAGCGGTTTTGCAATGCGTGAGAAGTTCTGGATGAATCTCCTGTAGTATCCTACTAGACCAAGGATGTTGCGAACTTCATTTGCATTAGTCGGAGTTTTCCAGTTTAGAACTGCATCAACTTTTACAGGATTGACCTCTATCCCTCGCGATGTAACCACGTGTCCCAAAAAGGCTACTCGGTTCAACCAAAACTTGCACTTGCTAAACTTGGAGTATAACTTCTCCCGTCACAAAACTTATAATACAATTCTAAGGTGTTTTTTATGTTGTTTCACATCTTTCGAGTAAACCAAGATATCGTCAATGAACACAATGACAAATTTGTCTAGATACTCATGAAATACACGATTCATCATGTCCATAAACACTGCAGGTGCATTAGTGACCCCAAAAGGAATTACAGTAAACTCATAATGACCATATCGGGTCCTAAATGCGATCTTCAGAATGTCATTTTCCTTGACTTTTAGTTGGTGATCCAGATCTAAGATCGATCTTGGAAAATGTGTTTGCATTCTTCAACTGATTAAACAAGTCTTCAATTCTAGGTAGTGGATACTTGTTCTTGATCGTTAACCGATTGAGCTCTCGATAATCAATGCACATTCTCATTGACCCATCCTTTTTCTTCACAAACAACACAGGTGTTCCTATGGTGAGACGCTCGGTCGGATAAATTTCTTATCCAAGAGTTCTTGTATTTGAACCTTCAACTCTTGTAGTTCCTTCGGTGCCATTCGGTATGGAGCTTTTGACATTGGTGCAGCTCCGGGAATCAGATTGATAGAGAATTCCACAGGTCGGTCAGGTGGTATTCCCGAAAGGTCCTCCAGAAAGACATCGGGAAATTCTTTTACAACTGGAACGTCAGCTGGTGTCAACTTCTTTTCCACAACCTTTATGATGTTCACTAGGTATGCTTCACATCCTTTTTTATTCCACTGCTTGACTGCCTTCATTGTGGATATAACTGGTATATGCCCTCGTGTTCTTGCACCGTAGAAGGTAAAATGACGACCATTTGGTGTTTCTAAATCCAATTCTCGTTCTGCACAATGAATCACGGCTTTGTTCTTACACAACCAGTCTATTCCTAGTATAACATCAAAACCCTTCATTCCTATCACATACAAGCCAGCTGCAAGATCATACTCGTCTAACGTTACCTTAACGTTTTTGGCTAAGTTCTTGATTTTGATGTTCTCCCCTGAGGGCAATCTAACTTCTAAATTCGTATTTCTTACGTAATTTAATCTAAGTTCTTCCTTAAAGGCGTCATATATAAAGGAATATGACGCTTCTGTATCGAACAAAACATATGCTGGCATATCTGAAAGGTACAACATACATGTCATCATTTCATTCTTCCCATTAGCTTCGTCTGGTTGATCCTCGTACGGACTCTCATTTTCCTCAGCAAACTTGATTTCTAGCAAAACATTCAGTCTGGCCTTGCCTTTCAATTTTGGGTTCCGAGGAATTCCTGGTCGTGGTCCTAGAGCACTGCCACCTCCCATTAGTGCGTTCATTTGATTGACACACGCGTTGGCCTTGTGACCTTGCTGATAGCACCGAAAACAAATGCCCTTTCCCCATAAACACTCTCCTCGGTGATTCCTATTACAAATTGAGCATAACGGTGGTGTTCTTAGGGGTCCTGCAGTGTTGGGTCGAACACTTTTAACCATAGTGTTACCTCTTGGTCCCGTAATTGGTGTTACTTTCCTCTTCAATTGATTCACCATTGGTCTTTATTTGTTCTCCAATCCCAAACTCATTGAAACTATACGAGCCCTTTCAAACACTTCCCTGAAATATGGTAATCTCAATCCGGATACAATTCCTCCAACTTCTGGACGCAGGACTCTTTCAAACCTACGCATCTTCCGATCATCAGTGTTAACTAAATGTGGCGCATATCGGGAGAAAGAGTTTAACTTGCGCTCGTACTCAGTGACAGTGTTAGTCCCTTGGTGAAGGTTCATGAATTCGATTTCCTTCTAGTCCTTCAATGCTTATGGGAAATAACGATTGAGAATAATTTCCTTGAATTCTTCCCATTCAAGAGTACGCCTTGCTTCCATCGTCATGGTTCTTTCGTGAGATTGCCACAACTGGCCAGCATCTTCGGCTAACTGAAACCTCACACATGAGACTTTTTGAGTTTCCGACAATTTCATGTACTAAAAAATTCTCTCTAATTCAGCAATCCATTCCTCGGTGTCCATTTGTCCTTCTTTTCCTCTGAATCTGGGAGGTTGGAAACGCCTGAACAGTTCGATCACATGGTTCGATTTGGGCTGGTGTTTCTCACGGTTATCCACAGTCGGTGCAGTCCACTGCTGCATAAAATCTCATAAGTGGGCAAAAAAGTCTCTAGCCATATCAGCGTTAGCATTCTGTCCGGTGGGTTGCTCTTGATTGTTCTATTCTTATTCGGTTTGTTGTCTATTCCTTTGTTGTCTAGTAGGTGAGTCCATAGTGTTTGCTCTACAAGATATATATAAAATCATTTTTTTAAACTCTTATTGAAATTGTTTGAAAAGATTTCATCTTTACCGACATGAATTTAAAACATTTACAAATGGTGCAAAACATGTAAGTAATTGAAAATAAAGCAAAATAAGTTTCTTTTCAACAAAAGGGCAAGCACTACGTATGTGACTGTCTATACATCAAAAGATAAGGCGTGCAAGCCATACATCAAACCGGGATAACTACTGGCCTATCGGTGAAGCAAAAACTATTATCCACAACATCAAAAGGTAGAGGATACACCTCAATCCTCCTCCTCATCTATCCATCCATAGTAGGGGTGCTTCGACATGCATCCTCCATTATCAACAGGCTGTCCACTTGGACCCACCTCGTCCTCAACTAGCCATCCATTATCTTGAGCTGGAGCCATCGGTACAGGTGGATGTGTGCATAACTGATGATCGCGTGAATCTGCTGCTATCGGGCCCTCGCTAGGCCTCGCGACGAGATGCTCCTCTAATCCAAGTGATGCTCTAAGGGATCCAGTTCCCTGGAATAACTTTTGGTTGCATTTACTGAGCCTTTCATGCTCAGCATATGCCTCAGCTAGGCTCTCCTCGATAGTATGTATACGAACCTCCCAATTCATCGCCCATGTCCCATGACGATGCGCCTCTACCTCAAGCTTGGCCGCCTCCTTCAAATGCGCCTCATAACGCTCTACCGCCTCCTGCAGACTCAAACAATACGCTCGACCTCGCAATCATAAATTAGCAATCGTCTGAACACCATCTGAGCTATAGTCCTATACATCGGGAGCACTCTAGCTCTAAGGTGCTCCGCTGCCTCGATGTTAGTGTCATCCATCCAGTATTTATGAGCTCTCCTACGGCAATCAGAAATCCTAGCTATAAACTCTCGAATGTCTTCCCATCCAACCTGGTAACAGTCCCTATACTCTCTCTCTCTCTCTCTAAACGCTGCTACGTGCTTCCTCGCGATCCATCTTAAGTAAAGTTATCATCGAACAACAAGACAACTCTAAGTCAATCTCTAGTCTTATAATCTCAAGGGTACATTTGTAAAATAAGGTATGCATTTTAATAAAAATGACTTTCTCATTCAAAATACAAAGATAAAGATGTAAAGAAAATAAATAAGCATTTCTAAACAATTTGAATGCAAGAGAACAATAACAACCATAAGACATTAAAATAAAAGAACCCAATTTCATACTTAATTGTATCATTCATCATTCATGCTTTCTTTTCTCATCATTGACTCATGGTCATCATACATATTCAACGTACAATTACTTTACTCGTATCATATACGCAGAACATATTTTGAAAACTTCCCCATAAACTATTTTAAAACTTTTACCCATGTGCTTACCTCGAAACGATTCAGACGTTTATCTTCGATGCAGACTCCCTATTATTGAACTCTCTTAACATATTCATTTCAAAGAAACATTTCATTTTATTCATTCATTTTGTAGAAATTCTAAATATTTATCATCATTTTATTTAAGAAACATTTTGACTTATAGTTCGAGGAGGAAAAATTCCAACCTCGGCTCTGATACCACGTTGTAGCACCCCAACCGATCTTTGTAGGATTGAGACACCACTTTAAACTTATATGCTCAAATGATTTCGTAAAAGAGATAATAATTTTTCTTTTTAAATGATTTTTGTAAATAAACTCAGCGGAAGACTTTACTAAACACGAGTATTCTTTCTTTTTTCTTTCTATTTTAAATCGAAAAGTTTAGCATGCAAGAAACTAACTCGTGTTCTACCCACATCTGTAAATCAAAACCTCAACATTTTTAAGACGTTTTTTTTTAAGTTTACTTAAGCCAACATCGGAAGTGTCAAAAAGGAGCATTAAGCATATTAACTTCATACATATTAACATATATTAAAAATAAATAATATATATGCTTCTAGAGAGGGGTCTGTACAGCTGGCTACACATCTGTTTCATCGTAAGAGGGTTCTAAAAACGTTTAAACATAGCAACATAAGATTTGAGAAATCTTAGTGGATAACACTTATTAACTGTTACGTTAAAGAGATTAACCGATATGCTTAATACATCATCTCCAAGGTCCGAAAACCTGGTATAAACTCCAAGGTCCGAAGACCTGGCATCCAAGGTTCGTCAACTTGGTACTTCACCCGAAGGTGTCATTTCAAGGCATCTTACACTCGTACTCAACATACAAGTTATTCTAATCAATATAGCAGTAAATAAATATTACCCACCTTTGACGTTGATTCGAAAGTTGGGATAGCTCTTGAAGTATCCGGTCGCTCGTACTGCACTTAGCACGTTCATAAATTCTTAGTCTTTATGTTGCATTTCAATTGTATCATACCTATCTAACCTATTATGCTTATCGTACATATTACATATGTATATCACAAAAATATAATTATTGATTTAGAAGAAATTTTAAAGTATACTTTCAAACAAGCATCAATTGTACCTTGAAGGAAATAAAGAAAACCGTATTTTACATCTTAACTTATAAATCTATAATTCATATGCTAAAGACTTAAATTATTTAATACTTCACACATAAGCACACATTTAATCACAAAATATCAGTTTCAAAATATGGTCAAATTGTATTCTTAAATCATAGAGTTACATTTGATCTTGAAGTTAGTAATATGTGGGAAGAAAATACACTCTTTACCACAATAATTTTCATAATTTAAACGATCATCCAAATTCATGAAAATAAGCATGCATTTACATAACAACCCTTAGTTATCCATGCTAAAATGTTAGGGATAAATTCAAATCACAAAAGCTTTAATAAATTATTTAATATAATAAAAAATTATTCGAAAATGCTCTAAAATCAGTCTGTGTTATAAAATTCACCGTACATTGTATATTTATTAAAACTTTCTGAAATTAATAATTTAGACTTTTAACATCATTTACTTAAACATAGTAAAACGGTTTTGAAAAAGTATAATTGATCGATTTTATATAATTAATTTTTTAAGGTCTGAAACTGCATAATTCCAACTCAAACTGGACTATCTTTGAAAAATCACCATAATTCATAGACTATTCCAAACATTACCAAATTTTAACCATAGACTCAACACTTCATGTAGTATAACATATCGAAACATTTTTGAAAAATTCCAAGTATAAATGTTTATAAAAATCGACAAAGTGGACTGTCATTTCTAAAATATTTCATAACTTGATTAAACCTACCTATTTTCATGATTAACATGTAGATTCGACTTTTATAACTCTATCAACCTCAAGTAAACTATTTTGACTCAATTTATCACACATGCAATGAGCTTAGATAAGATAATCAAACATGCAAGGACTAAATCAATATGCAATTGAACAATCAACTCCCAAAAGTGACATATTTTAAAGATCAACCATACAAAACAAGACTTTGAACAAATTTATTCACATTAGTACAAAATCACCCTTGGATCATACATGCAATGTGTTTAGGTAAAGAAATCAAACATGCAAAGCTTAATCCAACATGCATTTGCTCAATCAACACTTAAAATGACATATTTTTTAAGAACCACTACTTAGAACAAGGTATCCAACACATTTGTAGGAAATATCACTTAGATCTTACATGCAACTCAAAATTAGAACTTAATCATGCTCCTAAGGAAGAAGATTGTTGAGATCTAGATCTTATATGCAACTCAAAATTAGAACTTAATCATGCTCCTAAGGAAGAAGATTGTTGAGATCTAGCTAAAATACCTTTTGGGTTGCACACAAAATTAGGAGTTCTTGAGTATTCTTAGAATGGAGACTATCTCTTGAGCTTAACTCTTCTCCTTGCTTTGAAAACTCTTTTTTCTTTGTTAAGTCTTGAATTTGCAGCTTGTTTTGAGGTGGGAATGAAGGCTTTTGAAAGGGGAAAAATGATAGAGAGAAGGGAGAGAAATGAACTTTACTAAGGAAGCTCAAAATGAAAGAGAGAGAAAGAGATCATCATATGAGGGGGTATGGAGATTCAATGTAGCCCCCTAGCTATATATATAGAGTTCAAATATACTTTAATACATGTATTATATATGTAGATAATCTCTTGTAGTATTTATCCACTAGAGGTGTGATGATTAGTAGCATTGAGACTTGTGGTGGATTTGATGGAGGTATGGAAGTGATAGAGTGTAGTTCCATCTAATGTGACATGTACAATAAATGAATCATGATAATTATGCATAAACTTATTTTCAATTTAATACATCATATAAGTCACATAATTATGAATGAAGATATATTTAATTTAATACAACATGTAAATCACACACTTTATTGCACACAATTCACATGATAATAAAAATAAAATATACTTAACCATAATTAAACACATTAGTCATATTTCTTATATTAATCATTTAATCATGTTTACGTGTAACTTATCTATTTTTTGTCATTCTTTTACTCATGCATGTTGAGTGCATCACGATCGAACTCGGTTCCTTCGGATAGCTATCCTGCAAAACTTTTAGACTTAAAGAAACATTAGCTCACCCATTCTTGATAAAAAGTAAAATTCGTCTTAAACTTGAAAAGATCGTACGCCATAAATTATTTTATAAAGAATGCAAATTTTTATATAAAAAATATGTTATGCAAGTTCTATGAAAAATGGGGTGTTACAATCAAATATTTGGAAATATAATAAATCTATCCTTAATAGAATCTCAATTCAAAATTTGAAATTATTTTATTGGATTGCAATTTTTCACCTATAAATATTACATTTTTACTATAGAAAATTATGTCATTTCAAAATTAGAGTGAGTCTCTTATGAGACTGTCTCACAGATTTTTATTGTATTGCGTGACATGGATTGACCTACAATCCAATCATCTAGTTGTGTTTTTTTTTTTTTAAAGCTTTAGGGGAGTGGAGGGAAAGGGAGAGAGACAAAAAAGACTAAAAAACTTGGGTGAAAAGTTATATATCAATAAATAATGATTTATTTTTTTTCACTATCTTAGTTAAAAAAACATACTATATATATAAAGTTATGTTATTTTGACCAATAGTGAAAAGTTTGGTTAAAATAACAATTCGAGCAAACGTTGTGATTTTTCTAACAATTAACCCTTAAATTTATATATTGTAATTTTAAATTCACATATTTTAAACATATATGAACTACATTTTTTAATATATTATAATTATACCTTTTAAATAAATTTAACCTCGTGCATCACATGTGCAAAAAACTAGTAATAATAATAATAACAACAACAACAAAAAAAAATAATGTAGTATCATTGGGGTTATTGATTATTCGGTGTTTACATTCATCTTCCCCTCCTTTCAATTTCATGAAATTCTTTGCAGAAACTTTGAGAAGAAGATGATAAAAATTACAAATTTAAAATTTTAACTTTTACTCTATAGTACTATGATATTTTTTAAGTATATGGGTAATATCTTTCAGTTAACTTACATTTCAATAACTTGTGAAATAAATTTTAAGATCATAAATTTATACTTTCTAATGTAATGATTCATTATGAGTATGTGAGTAATACTCACATAAATTACCTTACAATTCAATGACTTGCAAAATAAAGTAATATCTTTCAAATAAATAAGTAATATCTTTATATAAAACAAGTAATATCTTTCAATAAAACAAGTAATTCTTTTACATATAACAAATAATATATTTGGGTAAACGAAGTAATATTACTTAGATAAATAAGTAATACATTTAGACCTGAGATAAACAAGTAATATTTTTCACTAAAACAAAATAATACATTTAGGTAAAATATATATATATATATATATATATATATATATTGTTGAGATAAACAAATAATACATTTACATAATAAAATAATACATTTAAATAAGACAAGTAATGTCTTTCGATAAAACAAGTGATATTGTTGACATAAGCTAGTAATATCATTACATATACAACTAATACCTTAAAAATAAACAAGTAATACATTTCTGTAAACACAAGTAATATCTTTCATATAAACAAATAGTCAACATTTTCTAATTTATAATTTTAATTATTGTCATTTTCTTTCATATTTATAGTTTTGTTTGATATAATTTTAACTTTAAACATATTTTTAATTCCCATATTGTAGTTTGCTATTATAGTCAAAATCACTACAAATCAATTAATTATAAATATTCAAATGCACTAACATTTAAATGTTAAATTTGATATATTGTTACATAAATATCAAATTAAATTTTATAATAAATGGTAGGTTTGATATATAATGCATTAAAAATGAATTTTAATGAAAAAGTTATTATATTTAAAGTTATGATTTATTAGTAAAAAGGAAAAATGTCAATTTTAATCCTGTAAGTTAGACCTTGTCCAATTTTGTCGTTTAATTATCAATTTTTTAAATTTCAATTCGATTTTCATTGGAAAATTTTCCGGACTATCGTGCCTGTCGCAGAGCTTATCTGGCATTCAAATTGAAAAATTCTCAAAATATGGAGGGAATATTAAGTCTGTGTCAATTATTTATGCTCACCTAAGTAAAAATCCAATAAAACTAATTCAATATTTAAAAAATAATAATAATAACAGCAAATCTGGTGGAAATGTTGGTTTTCTTCTTCAGGTGAAAATTAACAGCTGATTTGGTGAAAATTAACAACTGAAAAATCAACTCAAATAGAAAAGAAAAAAGAAGAAGAAAAAAAAGAAAAAAAAAAAAGAGAGAACTCTTCTTCTCCATTTTCTGCTCACCACCACCAGCGTCAATCTGCCGCCGCCCAACACCACCACCTAAGCAAAAAGTCAGAATTACAAACCTTATTTATTCTGTCTACTCAAGCACATCTGCACAATATACTGAAGTCAAACCCACCGTCTAGTAGTTGAGTATTATATGAATCTGATAATCAGAAAAATATAATTATGAGAAGTGATTGATCGGATAAATCTAACAGTTGAATATTATACGGATCTGTTAAATCGGCGGTGGTGGTGGTGGGCGGCGGTGAAGAAGTGGAGAAGAAGGTGTTTTTCTTTTCTTTTCTTTTTTGATTTGATTAATCAATTTTGAATTTAATAATTGTTAATAATTCATTTTCATTTTTTTTTTGAAATATATTAACGTTGTTATGATTTGAACTTTTTTTTCTATTTTTATTAATTTTTGTATAATGTGGTATTATTACATCAGTTTAATTTTCTCTCTATTTTGGGGATTTTTCAATTTATGTTCGTATAAGCTTTCCGCAAACACGTCAGATTGGAAAAATTTTCCGATGAAAATCAAATTGAAATTGAAAAAATTCAATAAATAAAGGATTAAAATTGGAAAAGATAAAATTGTTGCACCATAATTGGACAGGACCTAATTTGAATTAAAATTGATATTTTCCCTAACGAAAAACTCACATCTCCTTACCCAACACAATCAAAATTACAAAAATAATTAATTGTTTATGATTTGAATGCAAATGTGAACTTTTGTTTGTATATATTATTTGGATATCACTTAAAAGGTATAATTATTTCAATATTGGATTAATTATTTTAAAACTCAAAAGAAGAATTTTTATATTTAACTTTCAACCGCCTGAAAATATTAAATTTTAACTTTTGATTTACGAAAGAATTAAATATATGACATAATAGTATAATAGGTATAACATGTGTACTCATATTCTATTGCAATTTATTATAATTTTTTTAACAATTTCATTCATGATTTTTTTTTTCAAAGAGTACGAATCTTCAATGTCAAGCTAATTTTTATGATAATTTAAAAAAAAAAAAAAGATTAAAAATCACATAATTGTGTTCTACGATTATTTTTTAAATTTGGAACTTTGACTTTCAAATATTTGAAATATGTCATTGCAATTCGATTATAAACTATGAATAATTCTATTATTATTATAAATCATGAGTTGGACTGGTGTGCAACTAGTGCATGGATCTTAGATCCATGCACTTAGGTCGGGTCAGGCTGAATCCTACCCGAATCCGTGCATTTTCTTCTTTTTTTTCTGCGCTTTTTTTTTTTTTTTTGGTCCTGACTTTTATGTTGTGTTAGACATACATTTATATTATGTTAGTCATACATTTATGTTATATTAGTGATACTCTTATTTTCAGATTTCATACTTTAACCCTAAACCCTAATTTCGGCACAATAAACCCTAATTTGACACAAGTTGTAGATATTTACATTTATATGATATTACTCATACATTTATATGAGATTATTTATACATTTATATCAACATAAACATACATTTATGTAATATATATATATAAATGTACAACTAACATAATTAAAAGGTATGACTAACATAACTAAAGGTATGTCTAATATAACTAAAAGGTATGAAAGGTATTAATATGTCAATTTAAAAAAAATGTTAAGGTACAACTAGTCTTACAAAAGGTATGTCTAACATAGCTAAAAGATATGTCTAACACTACTAAAAGATATACTTAATATAACACTAAAGGTATAACTAACATAACTAAAAGGTATGTCTAACACAACTAAAAAGTATAGTTAACATAACATAAAATGTATGTTTAACATAACTAAAAGGTATGTCTAACACTTTTAAAAGGTATGCTTAACATAACATAAAGATCAGGCATCTGGGAGCATGTTTGGGCAGATTTTGTCCGCGATCTAGAGGCGCGTGCAGGCGCTTGCGGGCACGTACGAGTGCGTGACGGGTCGGGTCGACCCGTGTGCATGGTTGTAGGGTCCGTGCACCAGTTGTATATAAATTTTTGTCATAAATCATTTAGTTTGATTTGTGAAATTTAAATGTTATGTATATATTGATTCAAATTTTATTTTTAAAATTAAATCTAAATATAATATTTTTATTAATAATTTATTTAGCCTCAAGCCTGATGGAGTTAAAGTTAATTAGGTTAATTAACAATATATTATAAGCCTTTTTAAATTGATCTGTTTAACCCAAATCCCGCTAAGGCTAATCCGTTTATCATCCCTTCATAGCACTAGATCGATACTCCAATTTCGAATAAGTCCTCAAATTATTTGATAGCGGTCATCCGTAGATTTGAAAAATAATAATTAATGTTATTAGAATAAAATATGTAGCACATTATCCTTGAATTGTACAAGCTAGACCAAAAATTAATTTTAGATATAAGTATTATGTTAACATTTTTATCCTAATTTTAACTGTGAAAAGACTCATAGAAAATTGATGGAACTAACATTTTTTTAGTTTTTTCAATTTCACTTTGTATTGATAGAAAATATTTAAATTTTCATCATTGAAAACTGAGTTTGACAAGTTAAATGACATTGCACTCTCTAAGCCTTTTTTTAATCTGTCAACTTTTCATAGTAAGTGGTCATGAAGTAGATTATTTGCGACGGACTCAAACCTATATGCGATCTGAGTTATATCTAGAAATCATGGACATATAGTAATTAAATAGTCATAAAGTAGATTATTCTTGACGGACCTAAACCAATATGCGAGCTGAGTCATATTTTGGAATCATGAACATTGTTTTCAAATGAGAAACAAGAGTTGGTGAAGTTGGAAAATATTTGTTCTTCCAAATCATTTATTGGTGGAACAGGAGACATGTGATAAAGACCATATCTTGATGCATTAGCAATAGTAGATAGATTTGGAAGATCAGATCTATCAAATAAAATGCGAAGTGGAAGGAGAAATACAAGAAAAAAAATGTCCAAGGTCAAACAACTCAAGATCGAAAGATTTGACCTTAAAAATATCAATTCGAGCATACTTTAAGATTTGAAAGATCAATTATTTTAAAAAAAATATTTGGAGGTGTAGCTGCACATATGTATGTTCTAGAATTTTAGAAAATATGGTTTGCATAAAATATTGAAGTATCTCAATATTCTAAAATCAATATCCAAATCAATATAAGAATTTGTTTACTTGATAAAGAAAGATTTTCAAACCATATGAGATAGTAAGAAGACATTAGTTATGAGCCGTGTGGTGATAAAATCTTAAAAATTATTGTATGTCAAAAGGAAAATGTAAATATCTTGACTACCCATAAGTATATTGTGAAACCACCATTCAAGATTAAGATGGATATCTCATCTACAAAACGATAAAAACAGGCCTCGTAGTCAATGTCTACAATACACAACTCGAAAATTTGTGGATAGTACTATACAATCATACTTATTATACATATATAGTTGTCATATCAATATTGAGATATATTTTGAGTGATGTTGTGAAATATTTGTACAAATATATTTACAAGGATTATGACCGAGTAAAATTAACATGACTCAAAAATATGATACAGATATGATTGATAAAATCAAATAATTTCAAGATGTTTGACGGGTCTCTACTCAAGAAGCAATTTGAAGAATTTTTTAATTCAATTAGAATTAAATATCTCCATCGTTTATCAACATACAACTCATCTACTCAATCAATAGAGCATAACTTATTGGACAAATCAAAATTAAGAAATGGTTATGACCATACCTCCAATACAATGCTCACTAAGTCATTGCATTTACACTTCAAAATATCATTAAATTCTGATGAGACAAGTGAATAATCTATTTCAAACAAAATGGAGTTGTGGAGGTTTTGAGCTTAGCATGATTGATATTATGGGATGAAGCACCAATGGCGAAACAATGGACGATTGAGAATGTAGATAAACTACTAAAAGATGTTACGGAAAGTGATAAGGATTTTGGTAGCAAAGTGAATTTTTTTTTTTTTTGAGATTTTCGACAATTATTACTAGTTGTTCAATAGTCTATTTATGCAAGTTTGGGCAAATCATATTTGTGATCCTAGATGAGAAAAATTAGACTATTGCAACACATGAGATCGAGATATGATACAAATGTTCAATGAGTTCTTACTTAAGAGTGTGGAATGGTGAAGAACCAACCGACAAAGAAGGAAATATCAAAATTTCAGATAAAATATCATCAAGTTAGATAATGATAAAATTCAATATGACTTACATACATTATTTTCCTGACTTTTTTTTTTATTTTTTATAAAACGTTAGGATAACCAACTATATAGGATTGATGGTTCTTACTTAAACAATGTATTATATATTACAATTAATTCTATCTTTAATTATGTGTGTCTAATAATCTGTTTTATGAAGTAACACATAATGAGGTGAGTCAGTTTGAAGAAAATTTCTATTTGATGGGCATTGTTAGGACTACAAGAGAGCACTAATTGTTGAACTTGCTTTGTTAGCATGTTTAATTTAGTTGGAATTGTTGAAGTTGTTTTGATAGCATGTTTATATTGATTTTCAAGTTGTATTGAAGTATAAATTGTGTTTTGTGTTATTATGATTGTTTAATCACAATCCTTTCCTTTTTGACAAATTTGCTTTTCTAAAATTTCACAAGGAATTAGATTAAGATATTAAATTTATATTATAATTAGGAGTCAAAACACAAACAACTAAGAGCAAGAAACATCACAACCAACTAGAATTATTTATCTTTCACTTCAGAATTTTGAAATTTTTTATCTTTAATTATTAGATTTTTTAGAATAGAAGAACCCAAAAATTTTAATCTAATGCAACAATATTTCTTCCCTTTTTTTTTTACCCCTCTCTAACATATGTTTTTTTGTTTATTTGGGTTTTACATTGTATTATAGTTAACTTTAATTCACTTCATCAGAAACTAACAATTAACAAGTGATGGAAAAAACCCACGGGATCAAATTAATAAATTTGAAAAAATGTTACATAACTTAATGAATCGAGAAAAATATAATTACTTCCACATGCAACGCACGTAATCTATACTAGTGTGTGTGTGTATATATGTATATATATATATTTTCTGTAACTTTCCTACAATGCTTAAGTTTAGATTATGACAAAATTCATTTTTCGTCATTCCCTAGGGACGTTGTCTGTTTTTTGTTCTCTTATTTTCCTATCATCAATTTTAATCCTCCTATCTCAAAATTTGTTCAATTTTGGTTCGAATTTCACCGAAATCTCGATTTTCCGACCAATTTCGGGTGAATGCACAACACTCGCCCCCAATTTCAATATTTCACAGAACTTACGCTTATGTTGCTATTATTTTCACGTGTGGATTTTATTTTTGTATTATTTTACTAATTAAATTACCAAATCATTGCCATATCATTTAAGTGAAAAAAAAAATCATAAACATAAAATCACTATTCATATCATTTAAGTGAAAAAAAATATATCATAACGAATTTTTTTTTAAAAAAAAAATTGACATAAGAATTAAAAGAAAATGATAATCACCAACTGCCTCTACATCATTTAATAAATTAAAAAGGACAAAAAATAATCAACTCAATTAAAAAAATTAATCCAAATCCCCAATTCACAGAACCCTAATTTCTAAATTCAGCCTCAATCAATCCAAACTCTAAAAGGTCAATGAATTCCGTCTTTCGTTCTTCTCGTTTCCGATCGTCGAAGCAAGAGTAGTTTGTAGAAACTTTGTTAATGTGGATGCGATACTCGAGAGCCAGGAGAACTTCGGCGACGGAGAACTTCACTGTCAAAGCCAATAGCTAGTTGGAAGGCTGCAAAGGAGATGTGTGAGAAGGAGGAGCAGATTTTCAGAGTTAAAGATGGAGATGGAAGGAGTTGAGCGGACCCGATGGGGGAGAGATGGGGTTTTCCAAAGAAATTAAACTCCTCTCCTTTAATTTTGTTTGTTAGTTTTTGTTTTTAATGTTTAATCAATTGATTAAATAATGGTTTTTATTAATTTAATTCTGTTCTTTTTTCTTTTATATTTTTCATTTTCCATTTTTTATGCAATTAGATGATGTGGCGGGTGACATGGAATTTTAGTGAGGAAAATAATACAAAAGTAAATGTCACTGGTGAAATAAACTGCCACATAAGCATAAGTCATCGGATATCTAGGAATTGAGGGTGAGTGTTGTGCACTCGCCCGAAATTAATCAGAAAATCAAGGTTCTTGGGAAAATCGGATCAAAATTGGACAAATTTTGAGATAGAAAGACTAAAATTGATGATTGGAAATTAAGAGGGCAAAAAACAGACAAGGGAAGGACGAAAAATGAATTTGGTCTGTTTACACTATGATCACATAAGTTTTGAACCAAAAAAACAATCTGTTTATAGGATAAAGGGATTATGCATGCAATTTTCGTAGTGTTATATTATACGTACGTGTTTCTACATCTCTTTTGTTTTCTTTATCATCTAGCTAAGGTAAACATGGGAAGGGAGGTGACTCTTGTTGCTTCTTCATTGGCAGATAGCGTATTTTGTTGAGCCTAGTCATGATTGCATAGTTGAATGCCTTCCTACATGTCAATCAGAGAAGAATCCTCCAAAGTGAGTTATGTTTCTTCAAAATTGCGAGTTGAGTTGAGTTTTGCCCAAAAATAATGTGTCTAATCCTTTGAGAACAAACATTCTTATTTGTTGTGCAATATGATGCTTTCCCAAGTACCCTCCAATCAAATACCAAGATTACCTTCTTCAGAGGTACAAAGATGTTCATGCCGATCTGAATTCCTACAAGTGATTGAAGACCATATGCATGCATAAGCCAAGGAAATTCAACGCACATCGGCTTGAAGTGGTTTCATTAACACAAAGCAATTGTATTGTCATCATCATCTTTGTACATAGAGTTTAATGTCGAAATGTCCCACGTTCTAGTTCAAATAAGAGAAAAAAAACTACAAGATACGATTTTAGTTATTTCATTCAGAGTTCTAAAATTTGGGCTAGGTTGCCTAGACGCTACTAGGTGGTACCTAGCCAAATTGAGTTTAACTTAATAGGCCAAATTCTGGCGCTAGGCAATTGTAGGTGGGTCTAGGTGCCATTTCTTTTTTCAGTAAAATAATTAAAGAAATCCAAACATTTTCATGTTTTAGCTATTTAGTTTATTCTTTAAAGTTGTTAATTTAGTCATGTTTTTCATTAGTTGCAATTTTAGTCAAAATTAAGTGATATCCCACGTGGATAAGAAATCATCATAAAAACCAAAAAGAAAAATTAAAATTAAAAAACCTTAATTGTTGATCTCACGTGTTCCCACTCTCCTTATTCCTCGCCACATTAAACAAGGTGCTGCTAAAAAGGGCAGGGTTGATTTAGTTGGACATGGATTCTCTGCTTGGCTAAAAAGCTCAGCACCTTGTGCTACTCAAAGAATGTCAAGCACAATGTATTGAGCTAGGAATAGCCCAGAGGATCCAATTCCGATTAAGCCGATGAGTAGTTAGCTAATGTGGATAAATATAACTTTTAAAATGTTTCTTGGACCAAAAGAGCTTATATATTTTATCATGTGAATCAAAAATAAAATAGTTGGAGTAGCACTCATGTGCACCTGATGCACACATGCACTCAGGTCGGGTTCGGGCGTCGGTTGAACCGGATCCGCGCACTTTTACTTTTTTTTCTTTTGGCCCTGACATCTATGTTATGTTAATCATACATTAATATTATATTAGTTATGCATTTATGTTATATTAATCATACCCTTATTTCTAGATATCATACCTTTATTTAATACTTTTAATTCTAAAAAAACTCTAATTTCGCGACAATTTGTACATGTTTACCTTTATGTGATAATACTCATATTTTTATGTGATATTACGTATATCTTTATATCAACATAATCGTACCTTTATGTAATATATAAATATATAACTAACATAACTAAAAAGTATATCTAATATAACTAAAATGTATGACTGTTATAACTAAAATGAATGAAAAAGTTAATATATATATCTAAAGAAAATGTTAAGGTATAACTAGCCTTACAAAATGTATGACTAATTTAACTAAAATGTATGATTAACACTACTAAAAGATATAGTTAACATAGTATAAAGGTCGGACACCTGAGAGCATGTTTGGATGGATTTTGTCCGCAATCTGGTGGCACGTACGGATGCATACGGATGCATGACGGACCAGATCAATTTAAATATACGGATTTAGGGTCCGTGCACCAAATACACAAAAGTTTTTGTCAAAAAGTTGAAACTATAGAAATTGGTGCACCCTCCTGAAATATTTCTTTAACTAGGGAAACGACAAAGAGCAACAATACACATTAAATAATTTTAACAACTTGAATAAAGAATTCAACAGAAGCACTGAACGGCACCCAAAAATAAAAAATTTGATTTAGGCATTTGGCCTACGCCGCCCTACACAAATGCTCAAAGAAAAAAGAATACACCATGTTAACTATCCACCACCACAAGCCTTCTTGCTTAAATGTATTCTCACATTTACAAAGATACAATTTAAGTTGATTAAGATTTGAATTCAGATCATTCACTATTCTAATTTTCAAAAATGTTTTTGTGCATTAGGTGCATGGAGTTTAGACCGTGCAATTGGGTTGACCCGATCCGCTGGTGCATTTCATGTGTCTCACGCACTTACGCGTTCAAACCCTAGTTTCGCAGTTAAATTGGTCTAACATCTTAGTTTAGCGAACCTAACATTTTAGTTATGTTTGCATAACATTTTGCAGTGTATGATAGACCTATAATACCTTTCAAAACTTTTATGTTGTATTAATATAATATTTATGAATAATAATTTAACATTTTCATTATAATAATATAACATTTATGCATAATAATTTAACATTTTCGTTATAATAATAAAATCTTATGTTATTCTTTAAGTATATAAAGGTTATGATATTTGTACATAATGTTATACTAGTATAACATAAATGTTAAATTATTATAACATAAAAGTTAAGCCATATATATGAATTTTTATAATGAAAAATGTTTAAGTAATATCACTTAAATGTTATGATATATGTATGTAAAGGTTATACTAATATAACATAAAAGTTATACTCGGTTAACATAAATGTTACATAACATTTAATTATCTTTTTTATACTGAAAAAAAAATCAAAGTAATTTTACTTAAATATTATGATATTTGTACATAAAAGTTATACTCTATAAACATAAATGTTATATTCGGTAAATATAAAAGTTATGTCATAAATAAAAAAATAAAAAATAAATATGGGCTCGAATTCGGATCCGACTCGACTCATATGCCCAATTGCATGGATCTTAATCCATGCACTCGGTGCACACAAACACTACTCTCTAATTTTTATTGTTTTTCATTCCTTACACCAACTCATTAATAAAAACATGTTAACTACCAATACATCACTTTTCTACAATAGTTAACAAAAATGAAGAATAATTTCAGTAGTATAAATATTTATAAACTAGGACAAATTTCTCGATTATGATCATATCATTAACAATTGCGAAGGAGAATTTCAACTCTACATTAATTGTGTTGATTTATAGTGCACCAAATAATGTCAATTATAATGGAAAAACAGAAATAACACTGTTACAGAATACAAATATTGTCGAGGATGTTATGTTAACTATACATTTTAGTAGTGTTAGTTATACCTTTTAGTTATGTTAGTCTTAACTTTTTGAAAGGCTAGTTGTATCTTAATTTATTTTTTTTACAAATATATTAATCTTTTATTCCTTTTAGTTATAACAGTCATACATTTTAGTTATTTTAGATATACTTTTTAATTATGTTAGTTGTACTTTTATATATTACATAAATTTATGACTATGTTGATATAAATGTATAAGTAATTATATATATAAACGTGTGGTTTGCTCTCTCCAGGTGTTGGCAAGTGGCATTTTTTCAAATTTTCTAAGGAAAAAACATGTTACTTCTTTCTCTCTCCCACTTAAAAGAAATGTAATGCAAGAAACGGAAATGAAGAGACCTCCTTAATTTAGAGAGAGAGAGAGAGAAAAGAAATAAGAAGTAGTAGCAAGGAAATAGTTTAATTTTGAAGGCTCCTCCATTCAAGCAGAAAGTTAAAATCAGAGAAAGAGAGCTTTTATTTATCTGGCTGAGAACTTCAAACCTCAGAAATTAAGGATTAAAATTATTAAAAGATGTGAAAAAAATTATTAAAATTAAGGATTAAAAAAATGTGAGATAAGATTAATAAATAGAATGATAATTTTCTAATATACACAAAGAAAAATTGAAAAGAAATCCGTGCATCGCACGGGTTCCAAATCTAGTATCACATAAAAATATAAATATTATCACATAAAGGTAAACATAAACAAATTGTGGCGAAATTAGGGTTTTTTTTAGAATTAAAAGTATTAAATAAAAGTATGATATCCGGACATAAGAGTATGACTAATAACATAAATGTATGACTAACATATCATAGAGGTCAGGACAAAAAAATAAAAGTAAAAATGCGCGAATCTAGGTCAACCTGCGCCCAAACCTGTCCCGAGTGCATATGTGCATCAGGTGCACATGAGTGCTACTCAAAGAAAGTCAAGCACAATGTATTGAGCTAGGAATAGCCCATAGGATCCAATTCCGATTAAGCTGATGAGTAGTTAGCTGATGTGGATAAATATAACTTTTAGAGTTTATTACTTTTTCGCTCAATAAGTTAGGGGGTTTGAACATTCTGCCTTTTTTTTTTCCGGGTTGACAATTTATGACTTTTTGTTTTCAATTTTAGCAATTATTATCCAATTTCAGCCCGAATTGGACTGAAATTGTATGTTTTTTTTACACGTAACACCCCTAATCGAACTCAATTTGCTAAGGTGGCGCGTGACTTAAAAAGGTGGAATTTGTGTATAAATTTTCATCACCCACGTGTAATCCCCAACTTCTTCCCCAATAACTTACACTTTCCCCACCAAACTCCATAGCCCATCTTCTTCAAGCTCTCAAACACACGCGTCGCCGCCGCACTCCCCTACCACCACCGCACATTACTTGCATCATAGATCCATCAATTTAAATAAATCAAATCAAGAAGAAAACAAAAATAAACAGCACATATTTATTCCCAATAAAATTGAACATTCTAGAGAGAGAGGTAGAGATTGAACATTCTAGAGAGAGAGAGAATACCGGCGCGTGTGCCAGCAACAACAGCTCGCCGGAGACCTTTCTTCTTCAAGATGAAGCTTGTCCCAATAACTCGACAACATTGCCAATATTAAGCCCCTCGTATTATCCGAAACCGCCATCTCTCTACTCTCTCTCTCGATTCTGTTACTACAAACTTGATCCAGCTCTCAACAAATCCAGGAAAAAAAAAATTTAAAAATTTAAAAAAATCTCTACAACTAAAAACAACAATCTAAGATGCAGACAAAACCGAATTTCCGCCAATCACAAGCAGAAAATATTCAAGTTTTTCTTCAAGCACAAAACAATAGAGAGAGAAACAGTGGTGGATAAATTGTCGTTTCCTCCATCATTTACACCCTTCGAAATCCGTAATTTTTGATTTCCCTCCCCCGCAAATCCCTAATCGAAGATAGTTGGTATCACACTGCTTCACTCAATGCATGAAATTTGGTATTTTTGCTGATTTTCGTGTACATTGGTTGCTTGTGAGGGGAGTGCGGCGGCGATGCGTGTGTTTGGGAGCTTGGAGAAGATGGGCTATGGAGTTTGGTGGGGAAAGTGCAAGCTATTGGGGAAGGTGAATTGGGAAAGAAGATGAATTGGGACTGGGGCGAGTAAAATTAATACACAAATTTCAACTTGCTAAATCATGCGCCACTTTAGAAAATTGAGTCCGATTAGGGATATCATGTGCAAAAAAACGTGTAATTTCAGCCCAAATAAACAATTTCGGGGTGAAATTGGACAATAATCGCTAAAATTGAAAACAAAAATCCTAAATTACCAACCTGAAAAAAGAGCAAAATGTCCAAACCTCCTAACTTATTGAGCGTAAAAAGTAATAAACCCTAACTTTTAAAATGTTTCTTGGACCAAAAGAGCTTATATATTTTATCATATGAATCAAAAACAAAAAAAATTTGAGTAGCACTCTTGTGCACCTGATGCACACATGCACTCAGGTCGGGTTCGGGCGTTGGTTGACTTGGATCCGCGCACTTTTACTTTTTTTTTTTTTTGGCCCTAACCTCTATGTTATATTAGTCATACCTTTATATTATATTAGTCATATTTTTATGTTATATAAGTCATACACTTATGTCCAAATATCATATCTTTATTTAATACTTTTAATTCTAAAAAAAACTCTAATTTCGCGACAATTTGTACATGTTTACCTTTATATGATAATACTCATAACTTTATGTGATATTACTTATACTTTTATATCAACATAGTTATATCTTTATGTAATATATAAAGGTACAACTAACAAAACTAAAATGTATATCTAACATAACTAAAATGTATGACTGTTATAACTAAAATGAATGAAAAGGTTAATATATATGTCTAAAAAAAATGCTAAGGTACAACTAGTCTTACAAAGGTATGACTAACTTAACTAAAATGTATGACTAACACTATTAAAAGATATAGTTAACATAATATAAAGGTCGGACACTTGAGAGCATGTTTGGGTGGATTTTGTCCGTGATCTGGTGGCGCATACGGATGTGTGACGGACTAGATCGATTTAAATATACGGATCTAGAATTCGTGTACCGGATACACAAAAGTTTTTGTCTAAAAATTGAAACTATAGAAATTGGTGCACCTTTCTGAAGTATTTCTTTAACTAGGGAAACGACAGAGAGCAACAATACACATTAAATAATTTTAACAACTTGAATAAAGAATTCAAAAGAAACACTAAACGGCACCCAAAAATAAAAAATTTGATTTAGGCATTTGGCCTACGCCGCCCTACACAAATGCTCAAAGAAAAAAGAATACACCATGTTAACTATCCACAAGCCTTCTCGCTTAAATGTATTCTCATTTCTCACATTTACAAAGATACAATTTAAGTTGATTAAGATTTGAATTCGAACATTCACTATTCTAATTTTCAAAAATGTTTTTGTGCATTAGGTACATGGATTTTAGACCATGCAATTGGGTCGACCCGGTTCGCTGATGCACTTCACACGTCTCACACGTTCAAACCCTAATTTCGCAGTTATATTGGTTTAACCTCTTAGTTTGGCGAATCTAACATTTTAGTTATATTCGCATAACCTTTTGCAATGTATGACATATCTATAATACCTTTCAAAACCTTTCAAAACTTTTATGTTGTATTAATATAACGTTTATGCATAATAATTTAACATTTTCGTTATAATAATATAACATTTATGCATAACAATTTAACATTTTCATTAAAATATAACCTTTATGCATAATAATTTAACACTTCCATTATAATAATATATATATATAACCTTATGTTATTCTTTAAATACATAAAAGTTATGATATTTGTACATAATGTTATACTAATATAACATAAATGTTAAATTATTATAACATAGAGGTTAAGCCATATATATGAATTTTTATAATGAAAAAAGTCTAAGTAATATCACTTAAATGTTATGATATATGTATGTAAAGGTTATACTAATATAACATAAAAGTTATACTCGTTTAACATAAATGTTACATAACTTTTAATTATCTTTTTTACATTGAAAAAAGTCAAAGTAATTTTACTTAAAGGTTATGATATTTGTACATAAAGGTTGTACTCAGTAAATATAAATGTTATATTCGGTAAACATAAAAGTTATGTCATAAATTAAAAAATAAAAAATAAATATGGGCAGCGCGAATTCGGATTCGACCTGACCCATGCGCCCAGTTGCATGGATCTTGATCTATGCATTCGGTGCACATAAACACTGTTCTCTAATTTTTATTGTTTTTCATTCCTTACACCAACTCATCAATAAAAACATGTTAACTACCAATGCATCACTTTTCTACAATAGTTAACAAAAATGAAGAATAATTTCAGTAGTATAAATATTTATAAATCAGGATAAATTTCTCGATTATGATCATATCATTAACAACTGTGAAGGAGAATTTCAACTCTACATTAATTGTGTTGGTTTATAGTGCACCAAACAATGTCAATTATAATGAGAAAATAGAAATAAAACTGTTACAGAATACAAATATTGTCGAGGATCTTATAACACTGCACACAACAGATTTTGGAAACAGGATATTTCCGATGATGTTGCAATACCGCTGGCAACATGACGACAACAGATTCTTGCAGAGACTTCAAACGCCTTCAAACTTCTTATTCCAGTATGGTCTTCAAGCTTTGGCTTCTTGCTGGATCCCAGAAACAACAGCCGCTTAAAGGTTCGAATTCCTACAAAGAATAATCTTTGAAAAAATACCGTTAAGGTATGTGAAAAGTTGAGTCAAGGTGAGACCTTTCCCCTGAAAAACAAACATGTCTCGGCTAGTGTTCACGGTACGACGTGACATTCCCAAAGGTAAAATGACTTACGTCTTCTAGTTAGTAGCACCACAAAACTAGTAGCGCCAACAAACTAAAATGGTGGAAGGATTAGATCGTACTCTATATGCTCAAAGATGCAAGTTTGATTTTTCAAAGATGCTATGAGATTTATGATATTTGCAAAGATAATTTCGTGCTTCCAATCATATACAAAGCTATGAAAAACATGTCCTATTTATAGGCACTCCCACATAGTGAAGGGATTCATCACATTAATGTGTATTTTAGGCATTTAAGCCGACTAAGTAATTAGAGTTCTCTACTACCTTACACCATCAGTTACTGAGGATTGGAAGGCCATTAGCCACAAGGGTTTCGAAATGGATCTCCCCAAATGGGCTACCCAATGGGCTTTTATGTTTTGGGCTTCGAAGATGAGAAATGTTGCCCATAATGTTGCCACATCGGACGTAACATCTGGCCACCAGACAGGTTTCAGCCAACAACTTCATGCATTAATTTCCACTCACCAAAAATCGATTTTGAGAGCGGAAATGCACTTCGATTATCTACTCAAGACGTAGAACGACCTTTTGCCCTTTACTTTCACATTTGTCCAAATTTAACACCTCAAAATAGTGGTCAAACATGTGTGGTCAAGAATTCCTATAAAAGTCAACGATTGACCCACATTTATAATTGGCTCAAAAACCAATTTTCTCCAACAAATTGAAGGTTCTACATCGCCCAACTGTCCATTTGGATCATCAGCCAAATTGTTCCCTTATTTGTTGAAACAGTTAAGGTCCATTTAGATGAAGGGATTTGAGAAAGAATTTGAAATTTCTAATAGTGAATCCATCTATGATTGCATAGATATGAACTAGTAGTACAACCGATTATTTATTATGGTAATATATACATTTTATAATCATATAATGAAGTTGTATAAATTAAAAAGTTATTCATATCATATTTTATTATTTCAAAGAATGTACAATATAAAAATACATTTTTTATATTTTTATTTATTTTTTAAAGTTATATTTTATAAATATAGAAAATTGTTGTACAAAGTGGAGTTTTAACTTAAAAGAGTTGAGATTTGGCCAATAGTGGGCAAAGAAATATTGAATGGTGATGTGGGCGGGGATTTCCGAGGAATATTTAAGAGTAGGGTATGTAGTATAGATCATGATGATGATGATGATGATGATATAATGATGATAATAACAACAACAATAATAACAACGACGACGACGACAACAACAACAACAATAATAATAATAATAATAATAATAATAATAGTAGTAGTAGTAGTAGTTATTACTTCATATAAGTAAATGATATTACAAAAAATGAAATGTAAAAATGTACCATTTATAGTTGATTTAAATTCAATTGAATTAATTTATAATCTATTAATCCATTGATATAATTAAATTTTACATGATCATAATGCAATCGCCCAACAAAAGTTTATGTTGTAAGCTCAAATATGTATTGATTTATAAAGAGGTTCAAATATAAATATATTAATTATTAAAAAAATTGAATTTAAATAATTATATTTTACATATATATTTTATCTTAAACACTTGTATTTTGAAATATTAAAAAATTGAATACTTCTAACTTTATAAAACTTTAAACGTTTATATCTTCTTAAACATTTATGTTAAAATACATCAATTTCAAGAAGTTATAAATTTTCTTCTATTAAATTATTTTATCACAAATTTTATATTATAATGCAAAAGTCGATTTAAAAAAAAGACCCATGAGTGGATCAATATAAAAAAATTATATAATAAATTATATTACGTAGATGCATATAATTAAAAAGAAATATTACCTTCGATTTTGTACAACTAATAGCTATTTTAATAACATAGCTATTAAAATAAAATTTAATAGTATAATATATAAGACTTGTTTTTTTTTCCCTTTTGTTATAATGTATTCTTTAGCAAGAAAATAATTTTTTTTCTTTGTTTTATATATTTTTATTAAAATCATTGGTAGCTTATCAAGAATTAAAGTCATGTATTTTTCTTTTTTTTTTTCATTTTTTTCTTGATAAGACACTTTTAGAAGGGAAGGTGGCAAATTAGTAAATTTGCCAACTTTCCTCTTTTTATATATAATATAGATTTGAAATTCATTACTTTCATTTTGAACTAATTGAATTTGAATTCACTTCTATTTGAGTGAATTTGAAATTCATTCATTTCAAACCACGTATTCAAATCTCTCTATCCAAATAGAACCTTAATGATTTCTTATTCACTTGTTCGACAAGTAGGATAAATAAATATCACTGAATTTTGACTAAGATTGAAAACTTAGGCAAATCTACCACTAATTGGCTAAAACTTAATTAAATTTACAATTTCTAAATAATTGCTTGAAATAGTGAAAACTCGAAAATGTTTGGATTTTGTTAGCTATTTCTTTTTAATTTTTGGCAAGATGGTGTTTAGGGTGGGGAAAATACCAAAAATACAGGCATACTTTACTTACCATACCAAAAAATATCGAAAATACCAAAAATATTGATACAATATCGATATGGTATTTAGATTGGGGTATCAAAATTACCATATTGATACTATATCAAATCCATCACTTTAATATTGAACTAATTTTTGAGCAATATAAGTAGATTTAATTTTACTCAAACTTGAGTGGATTTGAAATTCATTCATTTTAGTACTTGGATTTCAAATCACTATATCCAAATGGAGTCAAATATTTTAAAAGATTAAAAGTACTAAGAAAAAGTAGCTAAAAAAATCGATTTAATTTACATACAGGGCTTAAGCGCCACCTAAACGTAGAGCTGTCAATATGGGCCGGCGGGGCAGGGCAGGCTTTCTTAACGGTGGATTTCAAAATCTCAACCCAACCCACTAGTGGGCCGCGGGTTAGGCTGGCCAACCCACCAAATTTGTTTTTAATTTTTTTTTATTTTTTTAAAGGAAAAATAGTATATATGTAACTTATATATACATTTACTAAGATATATATGCATTCAATTACATATAATATATGAAAATAAATTTTTGAAAATAATTTTTTACTAAATTTTCTACATTTTTATATATAAATGACTCATATCAATATTTATATAAATCATTACTTGCACTAGGTAATATTTTCCATCATTATTATTCATTTCTTATCTATAGTTTTAATAAAAACATATTTAAAAAAATTAAAAAATATATAATAAAATAAAAGCGGACCAACCCACTAGCCCACTGGCCAACCCACCAAAGCCCAACCCACCGTGGACCAAACCCACTTAGGCCCACTTTTTCGCGGGCCTATAAATACTCAACCCAACCCTCCAATTTGACAGTGCGGGGCGGGGCGGTCGAATGGGCTAAGCCCATTTTGACAGCTCTACCTAAACGTCGAATAGACTTCCTAGGCTGCCCGACCAATATCAAACGAATTTTAGGATATTGATTTTATAAACACCACTATTTGTTGTTATTTGAATATGTAAAATGATCGAATTGTCGAAGACACGCTAATTTATGTCTAATGCTCTAACCCCTTTGAAATATAAAAATTTGATAGGGGATATATTAATAATTTCACAATTACTTTAGTCTATCATAAATTACTTGGTAGTATGTATTTAAATATATATATATATATATATTTTTTTTTTTTGAAAGTGCTACACAAAATTCCAAAATATGAATAATAAAATTGATTAATCTTATCACATACTTTTAAAAGTTATTTCCATTTTAATGTTAAGATATAACTGAATTAACATCTATCACATAAAAGATTTCTTCAGAATTTTATAATTTACTTTAATTAGTGGGTAGACCACTGACCACCTTATTGGTGAACAATTGAAATATTTTCCCAACCTTTATTCTTTTGACTTGCATGATGCACACACGGCACCACACAGACAATATATATTGATAATTGTTGGATTATTGAAGAGTGAAGGATACACATGAAAAGCAACAATGGAGAAATCAAGCACTGATAACATTCCAGAATCTGCCAAAATCTCTTCGCTCAATTGTATTGATCTTTCAAGCTCCGATATTCACTCATCGGTGTCTCTCCTTAAACAGGCACGTCTTTCTCTTCTTCTCCCCTTTTTTTCCCTCGATTTCTCTGTTTATCCATCTCTAATTTGGACATTGATAGATTAATCCATCGTAGATAGTGAATTTCCGAGTTGTGTTTCTATATCTGAAAATTCAGCAACGCAAGTATGGCTTCCTATTGTGCTGATATATGTTTGTTTTGGGTTAATACGATGAAGGAATTTCGCGTATATATTTATGGTTTCTGAATTGTGACATCTATTTCAGTCGGTGAAAAAGAAAAAGAAATAATAATTCTATGAGAAGAGGGAGCTCAATGATTTAGATAGACAATGTAGTTTTCTGCTGATGTTGATCAATCGAGCGTGTTGGATAGGGCTAGGCAATTCACTTCTCTGTTGATTAAACATACAACCTGTTGTTTTAGGTGTTGGATTAGTTCTCGCCAAGCACCTTCAAATCATGTATGACTACACTTGGTCAAACAAGTTAATTTTCGTTTGACCGGTAGTGGTTTAACATGATTTTTCGGGTGTATTTAATGTTTATGGAGGGAGGTGTCAATAACCGGCCCTTTGTGGAGGTTCAGTTTTGATTTTGAAGAAGTATTTTGTAAGCTTACTATGATGGAAGGTCCAATTATGTACTTTTTCTTGGAGGAAAAAAGTTATACACTAATAGAAATTAGTCATGGTTAGTCAGAAGATCAGGTTGTTTCCTTAAAAAAAAAAAGAGACGATCAGGTTGACTTTGAACCATAAAAGAATTGGACAAAAACACTTAAACAGAGAAAGCTTTGACTTTGGATTTTCACAGTGGGACCAGGTTAACTCATAGGGTGCACTATGTGTACTTAGTTTGATGTTTGTGAATAACTGAGTGATGTAACACACTATTTTCTTAGATTTTATTGAAGTTTTTTCAATGTTTTCTTCTCGTTTTCGGTCTTGTGACAAATTACGTTGAACAAGCTTTCTAGCTGTGCTAAATTAACTTTAGATTTGGTCACCATATATTACAATTTCTTGCTATTTTACCTGTATCTTTCTTCATGTGTTGACATAAACCTATGTTTGTGTTCAATGTAAACAGGCTTGCTTAGATTCTGGGTTCTTTTATGTAATCAACCATGGAATAGATGAGGAATTCATGGATGAGGTTTTCTCTCAAAGTAAAAGATTTTTCAATTTGCCAATGGAGGAAAAGATGAAGCTATTAAGGAATGAGAAAAACCGAGGCTATACTCCGATTTTGGATGAATATGTGGATCCTGACAATCAGAAACACGGTATGTGCTGCAAATTTTTATTTTAAGTTCATTATGAGTTTAGAGATGATTTTGTATTGGCATGCTTCAGGGGACTATAAAGAGGGATTTTACATTGGTGTTGAAGCACCTGAAGATCATCCTGATGCACAGAAACCGTTCTACGGGCCAAACATGTGGCCATCTGTAGGTAAAATCTAGAAAGATTTAATCTATAAAGAACACCTAGTTTGAGCCGCAGTTGTTTCTTGATGCTCTAGTCAATTTGGTTATCAGTCGACGAATATAGTTCTTAGTAAACATTTATGCTTTAAATTGGACGATTATTACGAACATGTTTTAAATATTATATTTTTTGGTGTGAGAAGATATTTTGCCTGGATGGAGGGAAACAATGGAGAAATATCATCTGAAGGCACTGTAAGTTTATCTCATCATTCATGTAATAACCATTATGTCCTGAGATGGAAATATATTTCAATGTTGTGAATTTTTTTCCCTCATGTGTCGATGCCAAGTCATTACCTGTTCATCCTTTTCAATTATTTGATTTGTTATAGTTTTAGGGACAAACTAAAATGTGATTAAAAAATGAAAGATATATATGCTCTTACAAGAATGTGAAACTATCAGAAGTTATATCATGATCAGTTTTGTTTTCTAATAAATCACCTGAAGTGCATACGTTAACACAACAATGCTAATTCTTATAATGTTCTGTTTCTTTCTGTTGACTCAGATTCCATAACTAGTAGGCACGTAAATCATGTCTTGGGCAATGTAACGAATATGATGTTGATTCATACATCTCATGGATTTGACGTATGTATAACCAATATTCTTGTGTGGTTGATAAAAACTTTGAACAAAGAATGACACTACTAGTCCCTTCAAGCTTGTCTTAGTAAAAGATTCTCATTTTAAATATCTTTCAGCAACTATGAAGGTTGATGATATCAGCATTCCACAAGTATCTTTCATTTTCCGTAGTTTAAAAAATTATCCATCCTTGTGTCTTTTTAACATCCAGCATTTATTATCCTTCATAAAAATTGTCATTTGTCTCGCATAATTCTTCTTCAATTTTTGCCTTCCACAGAGAGGTAGCAAGAGCAGTTGCTCGATTGATAGCTGTAGCACTAGGACTTAACATCGACTTTTTTGATCAACCTGAAATGCTTGGGAATCCTATTGCAGTCTTGAGGCTGTTGCATTATGATGGTAAGGATTATCGAGATTCCGAATGGCAGGTAGCATTCAATAAATTAATATTATTAGAATTTAATAGTTCTTTACAACTTAGATCTTTCTTAAAAAAACTACAACTTAGATCACGCTTCTGAGCCTGCTGAGGGAATTTTCGGAGCTGGTGCACATTCTGATTATGGTTTAATTACCCTTCTGGTGACAGATGATATCTATGCTCTTCAGGTATGCATGGTTAACAGTTTCAATGTCTTATCTCACCATTTTGCCAAGTTAGATCTGGAACCTTTCAAATATGTGCAGATATGTAAAGACAAGGATGCTAAACCTCAGATCTGGGAATATGTTCCTCCATTAAAAGGGTGCGGCATTATGATCATTGTACTTTATCTTTCCTGCCAGCATATTATGCTACTAGTTTTGAAGCTGTTATTTCGTCCCCGATTATTCATTCATAATATGAATTAATTGGTTGGAGCATACAAGTTGACGCTTACAGGAAATCTCATACTAATGACTCGTCTAATTTTTGGTGCCAATATGTTTTCCTCCAAACATGGTCAGCTTTATTTTTGACATCATAAAGAATTTGTTGGAGCAGTTGGGTAGTTATTTCCAACCGTTGACATGAACAGGTGGATGCATGTATATCAAACCTTTTGTCATTATGAGTACACTATGGATGTCCGAAATTGAATTGCACCTTCTTATGCTCTGCTAATTTAACCATTGGTAACCCCAACAAACAATTATCATTGCTTAGTTTTCAATACTTCAGGGCATTTATAGTTAATCTCGGTGATATGCTGGAGCGTTGGAGCAACTGCCTTTTCAGGTATTTTATATGATTATGTGTATTTAGAAGTATAATAATTCATAAACCAGTTTCATACCCCTTAAAAAGTTTTAAGTAGGTATCAAGATGGAGGGGCCACATAGCAAGTTGTTGCAATTGGGTCTCATTATCTTGAATTTGCGCCACTCCTTTTATTTTATGTTCCCCTATGTATAAAATGTCACGGCATCAGTTTTCTGAATTTTATGAACATTGACTGACCATCTAAATACTCGTATAAATATGTAATGTGTTTCTAGTTTCAATTCAGATCTACGCTGCACCGAGTATTGGGTAACAGACGAGAAAGATATTCTGTAAGACTTTCAATACATTCAAGGATTTCTTCTTTTCTTGCAATACCTCTTTGTTCATTTAGCAATGCTTTCAAGTAGCAACAATATAAGGGTTGAACCGAAGAGGCCAGGTTTTATGGAATGGTGTTGTTTTTTCGAGAAGGCCAGTGTTACTTATCATAGGGTAAAAGGGATTATGCATGCAATTTTTAACGGTTATATTATATGTACTGTTTCATACATCTGTGTTCTTCTCTGTATCTATCATCTGGCTAGGGAAAACATGGGAAAGGGGCTGACTCTTGTTGCTTCTCCATTGGCAGATAGCCTTTTTTGTTGAGCCTAGTCATGATTGCATAGTTGAATGCCTGCCAACATGTCAATCGGGGAAGAACCCGCCAAAGTGAGTATACATTCTTGAGATATTGCTAGCCGTTTCATCTCACAGAAGCTACTCGATTTAATAAGTTGCAATTCGCCAAAAACTAGAATTGTTTTCATGCAAAATGAGATTGCTAGTTGCAAATAAATAGTGTCTAAATCCTTAGTTGCAAATAAATAGTGTCTAAATCCTTTGAGATTCTTATTTGTTGTGCAATATGATGCTTTCCCAGGTTCCCTCCTATCAAATGCCAAGATTACCTTCTTCAAAGGTACAAAGATACTCATGTTGATCTCAGTTCCTACAAATGATCGAAGATCATTTTGCATAAACAATTGATGCTTGGAAGAAGCTTCTGATGTTAAAGGTAATTTCATCCAAAGGAAGTTCAATAAATATAGGCTTGTTTACTTCAATAAATATAAATGGAAGTTTGATGTTTCCAAGTTGTAGTGGTTTTAGGTATTGCTGTTGAATGTATTTCTCATTGCACTAGAAGTAAATCATTTTAACACAAGAAGTAGAGAAGTTAAAAAAAGGGGTAAAAGTCATGTATGCTTCAAAACTTTGGTCGTACAACTTTGTCCTAATGGTTAATCCCATATTACACAGTGGTAGCATAAAATAAACAAACAATTTCAAGAAATCCTTGATCCATTGATTCAAGAGAATATCAGAAAGGTTCAACATAAGAGTTGAGTTCTCCAGTCAGGAAAATAAAACATATCTAATAATTAAACATAGAAGTCCTAATATAATCCAAGAATGGTAAAAAAAAGAAACAGATTCATAAAGCTATATTAGAAAAGGCTATACATCTTTCTTTACAACTGGAAATAAGTCATAACACTACACATTTTACTCTGTTGAACTTGATTTATACATGATCTTCACAGCAGAGAAGATGAAGCAAGCTTCCCAACTCGATAGAAAATGATCGTATAATGCACAAAGTGAAGTATGTCCAGCTTTCAGCAAAACTTGTGCAGAGCTTTATCCATGGCTTGGAAATTATGTACAGTATTAGAATAATGTTTGATGCCCTTCAGCTCGTTAGTTTTATATAAAAAAAACCTCTGGTATGGTATAGATCAATACCAAGTAGATTATACATATATGTGTGTGTTATAGCAGCTATACTTGCAGCTATCTTTCTTGTATTTGAAATTCTTGGAGGATAAATTAATCATCCCATTATCATATTATTTTAGTGCTTATTAATCGAAGAAAGATTGTTCTATTTTGCAGAAAAGATTAAGCATGCACAAACATATTTCTTAAGCACTTTACCTTCGAATCTACCAGCCAAAGTGATTATCCTTGTCATTACATTCAGATTGATTATTGTCAATGTAATGGATTATGTAATAAATTTTGTCGAGCAACCTCACCTGCTTAGTAATAAAGTCATGTAAGGAGTCGTCATGAAATTAAGCATGATTTTCACATATCAGATATGAGCACCAACACCAGTTGAAGAGGTGTTTCCAACTCATTTTATTATTAAGGCAGCGAAGGAAATTAGAGATAGTAGTAAAATTATGAGCAGACTCTTGAGTCGCACAGTGCAACTACGACAACGGGTTGGCTAGGGTCAATGTGTGGGTCAATTTATATTATGTAGTATTTTTGTGTGTATTAGGTAATAATTTTACACAAAAACTCCTGTGCACCAGATGCATGGATCCATCCATGCAATCCGGGTCGATCCGACCCGAATCCGCGAATTTCTATTTTGTTTTAAATTTTTTCAGATTTTTGTCTTGACCTTTATGTTATAAATGTGTGACATTTATGTATAAATGTGTGACCTTTATGTCCAAACATCCGTACATTTTTGTCTGTAACTTAGAAAAAAAAATGAAGATTTTCAACATAATTTGTATTGTATACCTTTATGTGACTTTTATGTTATATTATGTCACCTTTATATACAAATATTCTGACATTTATGTAATATATAAAAGTGCATAAAGGTCAGAATATTTGTATATAAAAGTGACATGATATAATATAAATGTCACATTGATATCACATAAAGGTATACAGTTCAAATTATGCTGAAAATCTTCATATTTTTCTAAGTTATAGTACATAAAGGTCATGATGGTTATACATAAAGGTCACACATTTATAACATAAAGGTCACACTAATACAACATAAAGGTAACAACCTAAAGCAAAAAAAAAAAACTAAATTCAAAAACACACGGATCCGGGTCAAAACTGGGTCGACCTGGATTGCATGTACACCAAGTGCACACAAGACCAACTCATAATTTTATAAATATCAGGTAATATTTTTGTATTATGTATATATATTACATAGTATTACTAGTCAAAATTATGATTTCTCAAAAGCATACATCGTATAAAAGTATTACTTGATACACATAGAAGTACAATACAATATTACTTGTCAAAATTATAAAAGTATTATATGGTATGCATAAAAGTAATATATGATACAAACAAAATTATTATATGATCTGAATAAAAGTTTTACATGTTAGGTTACAATTCTCAAATTAGTTATAAATTTGAGTGCATTACCTGAGTGTGTGTATATATCTATTTCTATTATTTTACACTATATAAGTATGAATGTTTCGTCCATTTTTTATAATACCAACTTTAACCTTTTTAGAGTTCATACAAATCACAATTATTTATATAATTTAATTAAAGTCCTAATTAAAGAAAACTCTCTATATATAATTTAACACAAAAACTTATATACACATTGTGCATGGATCTGTGATCCATGCACCAGTTCTGACCCAGCCTGTCACGCGCTCGGACGCGCCTGCACGCGCTTCTAGGTCGCGGACAAAATCCGTCCAAACATGCTCCCAGGTGTCTAATGTAGCGCTCCGGACCAAAAACGAAACATAAATGAATAATTAAATATTAAACCCTTAATTGAATTATTATGTGTGTTAATCTTGACTGGTTAATTTAAATATATGCGTTTCAGATACGTGATTAATGCATGTTTTAGATGGAAATAAAGATTAGTCGTGGAAGATAGATTATTATGTTACCATAAGATGCGTAATCGAAAAACGAGAAGATAGAAATGAATTAGAGATCAATTGGAGACTCGTAGCTCAAATGGCGGAGAAAATGGCAAAAGTCGAAGATTCGGAAAAAAAAAACGAAAGATATTTTCGGTGAATAGTGATCCAAGATTTTTTTACGTGAATAGTAACTTAGATTTTTTGGATGAATAGTGTTTTTCGGAAAATCTATAAATAGGGGCGTTTTCGATTCAAAAATCACCGTTTTACCGAACGAGCCTAAAGCGACGAAAACCCGTAAGTCTCTCTCTCCTCCTCCTCTCTCTCTCTCTCTCCTCTGTTTTCTGTCTCCGGCGCGCTACTACCGGGCCGATTTTCACACAAAATGTAGGTCTCGTCGAGACGAGTCTAGGATAGGTTTTGGATTTCAATTCCGATGTCTCGTTCACCGGGAAATGACAAAACATCGTCGGAAAACCCTTTTTCTCTCTCTTCCTCTCCACCTCGTTTCATCTCCGTTTTGGGTAAACTCCTACCCTAAGTTGAAGCTCTCGTCGAGCCCGTCACGAATCCGGGCTCAGATTTCCGAACGAATTTCTCCTTCTCTGGCAATCGCCGGGCAAAGATCTGGCAAAATCTTTCTCTCTCTTCTTTCTCTCTTCTCTCTCCCCGACTGTCCTCTCTCTTTCCCCTTACCGGAAACTGAAGCATGGGGAGGTGGCTGGGTGTGTGTGTGATGGGTTGGTGGTGGTTGCCGGCGACGGGAGGTCGCCGGCCGGGGCTGGAAAGGTGGTGGTTTGCATGGTGTTTGTGTGTGAACATGTGTGTATGCGTGTATAGTGTTTTGTGATGTTGTTGGAGGTTGTGTTGGGTGGTGCTGGTTGTTGCTGGCGACGGGAGGTCGCCGGCCAGGGTCTGGTGTCGCCGACGATTGGAAGTCGCCGGCTGGAACTAGGTAGAGAAGGGGGTGGGTGTATGCATGTATGTGTTTGTGTGTTTTGCCGTTTTGGGGGCTGTTGTGGACGTGGCCGCTGCCGTGGTGGTGGTGGTGGTGGTAGCCGGTGCTGTGGCGCCGGCGAGTCCTGAAAGTGGTGGCTGGCGACCTCCCGTCACCGGCAGAAGCTGTGTTTGCAGGTGTGCGGTCGTGCACGGGCGCGTGCGGTCGTGCACGGTCGTGCGCGCGCCGGGAGGAGCTACTGGACGATGGTGCACGGTCGTGCGCGGTGGGCACGATCATGCGCAGGTGTGCACGATCATGCGCAGGTGTGCACGACCGTGCGCGGTAGTGCAGGTGCCGGGAAATACCCCTTAATCTTAAAACGCTCCGTTTGAGCTCGTTTCAACTCCAATTGAGCTCTTTCTTTTTTTGTTGCGACCCAAATCAAACCCTCTTTCATCTCAGCCTATTGGACTGAACTTTCACCCTCGTTTCTTCAACCTCAATCTTTAGATCTTCCGATCTGTCTCGTCTTTATCGATCGTACCTTCTCCGAAATCTTTTATAGCTTTAATTATACATATTAAGGATCTAAGAAACACCGTAACTTGTGTAGGCTATCAGTTGGATTGAGCTTTGTGATACTCGATATTTGATACTCGCTACTCATGTGGTAACCACCGAACAAGGTTGGGGTAACTTCTAAACCCTAATAATTATGCACTTCGGTATTTAACATACTATGATAAATGAACGCATGCTTATGAACATGATATTAAATGAATTGTTGAACCTTATGTGTTGTGATTATATGTTGTGATTACTATGTACATGCATACACTATGAATATGATAAATGTGGACGGATGTCCAAAATCATGTTAGGGATGGACTGGTGGCCCGTAAAAAGCACCATATGTTAGGGATGGACTGGTGGCTCGTAAAAAGCACCATATGTTAGGGATGGACTGGTGGCCTGTAAAAAGCACCATATGTTAAGGATGGACTGGTGGCTCGTAAAAAGCACCATATGTTAGGGATTGACTGATGGCCTGTAAAAAGCATCATACGTTAGGGATGGACTGGTGGCCCGTAAAAAGTACCGAGTTATAGTTGAGTGCTCTTAGAGTCGTGTATCCTTAAAATAACGTGCTATGCATTTTATATGTTGTGTCTATTTATCAAACTTGTATATGTTTGATTTATTATACCTACCTAATAATTGTTAAAAACATGGAAAGTATCCCCGCGAGTGTATTCAACGCACTCACTCCCACATGAATTCATGTTACAGGAGATGACGAGCATGTTGAGCTTTAGAGAGAGAGAGACAGTGCCCTATCTGGATATTTTTATATTCTGTCTTTTGTCACATAATGATTATAAAATTCTCGTTTTGTAAGTATAACTTCGTTAATCTTATGGATGATGGATCCTGATGTTTTTCCACTGCGTAAGGTTTCAAACTATATGTTATCGGTTGTATCCGATGTTTCAAGTGTACCACTTCTTATCCTCTCTTTTTTCTTTCTATTTTATATCATGTACGTCTTTCTTCCCCTTTCTTTCTTCACGCCCAAAAAGAAAACTCTGATAAATTTTGTAAGTAAGAAAAAAAAATGGGGCATGACATCTGAACTTTATGTTATGTTAAGCATACCTTTTAGTAGTGTTAGGCATACCATTTAGTTATGTTAGACATACCTTTTATGTTATGTTAACTATACTTTTTAGTTGTGTTAGACATACCTTTTAGTTATGTTAGTCATACTTTTAATGTTATGTTAAATATACCTTTTAGTAGTGTTAGATATACCTTTTAGTTATGTTAGACATACTTTTTGTAAGGTTAGTTGTACCTTAGCATTTTTTTTAAACTGACATATTAATACCTTTCATACCTTTTAGTTATATTAGGCATACATTTAGTTATGTTAGTCATACCTTTTAATTATATTCATTGTACTCTTATATATATATTACATAAATGTATGTTTATGTTGATATAAATGTATAAATAATCTCATATAAATGTATAAGCAATATTACATAAATGTAAATATCTACAACTTGTGCCAAATTAGGGTTTATTGTGCCGAAATTAGGGCTTAAGGTTAAAGTATGAAATCTGAAAATAAGGGTATCACTAATATAACATAAAGGTATGACTAATATAATATAAAGGTATGCCTAACACAACATAAAGGTCAGGGCAAAAAAAAAATGCGCGGAAAAAAAAGAAGAAAATGTGCGGATCCGGATCGGATTCAGCCCGATCCGACCCGAGTGCATGGATCTAAGATCCATGCACTCGTTGCACACCAGTCCAACTCCTAATTTAATTAGTCTTCACATAATTTAATTAATGTCCTAATTAAAGAAAACCCATTATATCTACTTTAATTAGAAGTTAATTAGATTACAACGGGTATTAAATATTGTATTATTTATACAACTAGATAACAAGTACCATGGCAAGAACAGGAGCAGATTACGATGAGTAATTAAAGATTGGAGTTTTAACAAGTACCGTCATACAAATTCACAATTCTTCATATAATTTAGGGTTAAATGCAAAACACAACCTAAACTATTGGAATTTTCATTTTGCAACCTAAATATTTTTTTTATCAGATTGCAACCTAAACTACTAAAATTTATCAAATTGCAACTTTTGAACCATTTTTTGATGAAAACGAGAACATGTAACCCTCATGCCGAAAATATAAGGGTATTCTTGTAATCTTTTAATTAAAGGTGACCCTTATATGAAGTTAGTGTCATGCCCCGTTTTCTTTCACAAAATATCAGAATTTTCACATGGGCGTGAAGAAAGAAATAGAAAGAGACACATATCACAACAGAAAGAAGTAGTAGGAGATGATAGGATAAAGAGGTAGGGAACGATGTGAAACATCACTCATCAACAGTGGGTCTCAGTACCGACAATTTCAACATTCGCAGTGGATCACAACATCAGGATCTCACATCCCAAATATATATAGAAATATTACAAAACGTGAAAGACACATGAAAGACATTGTGTACCCCAGCGAAGTCCGGCGGTAGAGCTAGACGGTACGCAACCTCTCCAACTTGATCCAGAATTTCGAATGGCCCTACGTACCTCGGCTTCAGCTTTCCTCTCTTTCCAAAACGGTGGACTCCTTTAGTGGGCGAGACTTTGAGGGAAACTTTATCCCCGACTTCAAACTTCAGCTCCTCCCTCCTTCTTTTGTCTGCATAGGTTTTTTGACGATCTTGGGCTACTTGTATTCTCTCCCGAATCTTCTTTATCACCTCATAAGTCGGTTATACACTGCAAAAGGTTATGCGAACATAAATAAAAGGTTAGGTTCGGCAAGCTAAAAGGTTAGGCCAATATAATTGGGAAACTAGGGTTTTGAGCTAGGCTTTGGGTTAGGGTTTGGGCGCGTGAGTGCGTGTGGGACGGTGAAATGCACCCTCAGGTCGAGTCAACCCGATTGCATGGATGTAGGATTCGTGCACCTGGTACACAGAAACATTTGTGTCTATTTTATCAAATGTTTTTTATTGAGAATATAAATTAATCGCGTTGGTGGGCCCTCCTAAAAAAAATGAACACTAAAGGCATGCTTGGTATGCAACTTTCATACCAAGCAATGGAAAGGGAATGGAAAATGAATGTTTGGTACATACATTTGATTCTTGCTACAGTACTTTACTAAAGAATCAAAGGTGTGACTTTCATTCCTCAGGTTTTCCTAAGAAATGACTTTTATTCCACAACTCTATTTTCTAAAACAACAACAACAACAACAATAATAATAATAATAATAATAATAAAGTTGATTTCATTCCTAAAGAATTTTGGTAAACCAAACAACACAAATTTAAAGAGAATATTCATTCTATTCCTCAAACTACTATCATTACCATTCATTTTCTCATTTCTTGAAACATACCAAGCGACCCCGTTAATGAGTATTGAAAACTCGTTAGTGGGTATTGAAAACCCATTAGTGGGTTTCCGAAAATTAAAAATTAAAAATTAAAAAGTAGTAATGTTTGTGTTGAAGTAAATGTCATTGTATCTTGTAATTTTAAATTTTTAATATCTTATTATATTTCTATTAGTTATAACTTGCGAAAGTATTAATAAAATATAACAATACAACTAATTTATATGTTTTTTAATTTTTAAAATTTTGATAAATCTAAAATAAAATAATATTATAGATATAATATTTAAAATAAATTGTTAACTAAATGAAATATTTGATACAATGAAATGAAGATAAATCAAATAAAAAGAAATAAATAAATAAACAATACAAAATTAAATCAAAAATAAAAAATTACCACCGTGAACAGTGGCAAATTATGTTCACAAGTAGCAAATTGCCACTAGATTAGCCACTGCATTCAAAGCCACTTTGTAGTAAAATTAGAGTTTGCCACTCAATTAGACACTGCATTGGAGATGCTCTTAGACTTAGAATTTTTCAAAACTATCAAGCATCCAAAGCAAACGAGAAACGTAAGAAATCAAAATTCTCTAAGTCACAAGAAGCCCACATTCAAGTGAAGATTTTCAAGTTCAAAGATTACTTCGACGTTGAAGAAAAACATTCACACATTAATAAGGTGTTAGGATCTTCTTGGTAGAAATAGGATTTCTCCATAGTTTTAGTTCTTCCTGAAATGTAACTATAATAAACTGTCTGTATGAAGAGTTCACTCGAAAGAGGTTACAAGTATTACACATATCTGTACACTTTTAAATTTGTATTGGGAGTGATGTACATCGTAACCTTAGCAAAATTCGAACAAAACCAACAATTAAAGACTAAAATTGCAACATATTAAAAGTTTTTGAACTGAAATTACCAAGACTCAACAATTACATTATCATAGCATGAGCTAACAAGTTGTAAGGGTATAATAGTTACTTCATGAAGACCTAGTGGTGTTAATTTAAGTTAACAACGTAGGAAAGATTTGCTGGTTTTTAACATAAACATTCTTGATACATAGGAGTTTCAAGCAACATCCTTACAACAAACCAAACTTTTAACCATCTAAACTAATCAAATCGAACCCAAGTGAAAACTAGGCAAAACATATTAAAATTAACTTCATCATACTCCATGAGCTATTGGCAAGGGACTAACGCTCATGCATTACTATATAACAAAGGTTAAATACTGAACTCTTATCCTAATTCAGTAAGTCACGCAGAACAGCCGGTGAAATTATGAACGGCCGATCCTTCAAACCGGCTGATCTCCATGCATAGTGGTTACAGAGCGCAGATCCTGCTACTCTCCATGCAAAACTGCATTTCTCGACTCCATAGCTCATCGCATAGTCATATGTGACATGATATATGGCAATGGCTTCCTCGTATATCATCTCCGTTTTCTTCGCACTTTCTTCCATGTCAGGAGCTTCATACAACATCTGTGTTTATTCAAGCTCATTAACAAGATGGTTCTGTTTTAGGATAAATGTCATGGATGAGACAAACGTTTGGTCTAATGATCAATTTTGCTCTAATAATATTTCAAGATACATAAATTTACCATAATTCATAAATTTATCTCCTTTTAAATTTTTAGTTTTTCACTTGATAAAAGTAGTTATTTTCTTGATAAAAGTAGTTATTTTGGAAATTCGTAACTTGTATAGTACTATTCTTAAAATTATTTTATAAATATTATAAGATTTATGCTAAAATTGGGTATTTGGAAAACTATTAGAACATAATTAACCATAGACCAAACTTTTGGGGAAAAAACATTGTGTATCCCTTTCTTTCAATATAAATCATACCTGCTTGTACTTTTGTATCACTTCATTCGCAGCTTCATTCTTTGATTCATCGCCAGATTTGAGAGCTCTTGTCATGTCTTTGCGGTAGTTCTCATACCGAGCTCTCCACATGGAGTACATCTCTGGGATTGAACCGTCAAAGCATGGCAATTTCCAGATTTCTGCACCGTTATAAAAATGATCTTACTTTCTGAAAGTATCAATCAAAATGTAGTTCATTTTTAATAAAATAGTTGTGTTGAGAATCTGGCAACTCCCACTAGTTCAATGATTGTGATTCAAGGAACACTCACCATTTTTTGGTACAGATTCATCTTTAAATGTCTGTACTCTATCGTAAATTTGACCCAATATAGAAGAGGAGTGATAGCTAAGATCAGGCCCCTTTTCCATGTGATGTGGAAACATCTCCGCTCTCAGATCTTCATGAACACCAACCTGTTTCTCGAAGATGAGAAACAACACGTGTTTAGTGCATGCTGAGAAAAATGTCTAATGAAAGACACATGAATGTGACTACAATGGTTATGATGGAACAATGACTAGAGATAATTTGTATACTGTGAACTAAGATACAGATAGAGGTGACAAAATGAGTTCGTCTCGAAATAAAGGCTGGCCTGGCCCTATATTTGCTGGCCCAGCAGGATGTGCAGCTCAACTTACAATCAATTATAAATTAAACAACTCTGGTGGTGCACAAAAAGAAACACCTTATAAAGAATGGACGAATTGCAAGTAATAGCTCACACTAAGCAAAAAGAACATAATTAACCTTTTTCCCGCTTTTGGGTGCATCGAGTGCATCATAGTAAATGTCAACCAACTGAATCATCTTTCTCTTTAAAGAATCCTTCTCCAGGACACGGTCATCACCTAATGTCAATAGCCGATCCATAAAAGTGAGCCAACTATCTGCTGCTATGCCCATGCTGAAGCTGGCAGAGGGAAAATGCCAGCAAAATAACTCATTTCAGAACATAAAAAATTCCACAAAGAACATAATTCAAGCAGCATTTGATTAAAAAGTATTTATAATACTATCAAGCATACATCATAAGGATAGTTCCATTCATGACAAAATCTGAATACCTTGGACTCCTCGCTTCCATGAATAGTTTAAAAAGTTGATGTTCTAATTCCAAATCTGAAAATTCACATGGGTTTATCTTCTTTGAATCTGGCACTGAGTAGACACGCTTCCATGGTTCATTTGCTTTAAAATATTTCAATAGCTGAAATGTAAAAGAAATTAAAAAAAAAAGGTGAGCAGAAGTATTAAACAACAATCTCTAATCACTGCAGGCATTGTTCGAATAATTAATAGTGTAAGAGACAAAAATCAATTATACACTTAGGTTAACGAACTAAACTAAGCTTCATTTCCCCGAATTTTTTTTTTTTTAAACAACTTTCCTATGAATCTCAATGTGTTCAGTCATGTTGCATCTCTCGTAGGATCATTCAATCGTTGACCTAAATTATCTTGATCTCTACCAACTCACACAACCCCTATGACATTAATCTCAAAATGGATTCTACAATGATCAATCTTAAACAAGATCCTGTTGAAAAAATCTTCACATAGCTCCACCAAGCACTAAGCTACCCTTGGCTGCCTACACTATTTTCTAGTTTAGGCCCCACCCTAACCCCACCTAGGCTCCTCCTAATCCTGCCCCAGTTTAGGTGCTAGCACCAGTCTTCCACCCACCCAATGCCTAGCACCTTTCACAATATTGGACAAAATTCTTTGTGTGTGTTTCATTCAAATATTTTAAAACTATCGACCAGTTTAAGATGCAGTTTCTGTCATTATGCTCATGACACACTACATCTTGCCTTCTAGGAGCAAACATCCCCTGCGGTGTGTTCTGATATCTGAGACATACCCAAGTTGGTGATTTAGCTATATCAGTAGCATTTAACAAACAGTTTCCACACTATTTTGTAATCATATCTGTCAACGAAACCAAATGTCAGATGCTAACCTCAGGGTTTCTTGAAACCCAGTACTTGTCTCCATCAAAATCACCAGTTGCCATTTCATAAGCCGCTGACCTATGGCCTTTGGTCGAGAAGAAAATGCCAAACTTGGCATTGCCAACAACCTCTTCCAATTCCTTCACATACACAGCCTCCATAACATGAATATCTCCAAAATGCATTCCAGGATTCCGATACACTAAAACCTTCCCTGAAATTTGACCACTGTCGCTGTTCACCCAAAAAGAAGTCATCAGCAAGACAATTTGTTTTTGCATAGTGAGGTAAATGTACTAAGAGAGTGTTTGGCTGATCCTTAAAACATCTAACAAGATATTATAAAGTTATATAAGCTCCTCAATAGTATTGGTAAAGTTTAAAAAAAAAAAAAAATCTGATTTCATCCCAAAATACGATGTTGGGAGCTTATAAGGTGTTTATAAAATTGTAAGAACATGTTATTTCTAAAATAAGATTCGGCACACTTATTTGAAATTATCATTTAATTACACAATTGTCATTACTAACATCTTATAAGTTCCATCATCTTATTTATCCAAACTTTTCAACAACTTTATTTTATAATAGAATAAACATTGTATAAACTCTAAAACATCTTATAAGATGCAAGAGCTTATAAGATCTTTTAAATAAACATAGTTGAACATCCTCTAAATATAGAGAAGCAAGTGTGATTAGGAAAGCACTTTTACGTACAGGATAACACAGACTTCGTCATTATTTAATACACCAGTAGGATCAGCTGTTCCCATCAGGTAAAAGCTCTCATTGATTGTTATCTTTCCTTGTTTGAGTTTAGCTTTCTCACCGCTTTCCAGATTCAAAAGACAAAGTTGGAGATATGGTTCATTAAGAGGTAGCCCAGCAGAAATCATTCTTTGTGCTATGTAAGCATAATCAAGTCCATCATGGTTGGAAGCAACTGCAAGAAGAAATAGCTTTAATGGAAAATAAGTTACAATTATGACCATAGAACTTAAGTAGTTGCTCGAAAAGTTACCTCTCAGAGCTGCACGCCTATTGGAGTACACATTTCGAGTCTCTTCCAAAGCTTTAGTCAGTAAATTCACAAAGAATTCTTGGGGAACCCCTCCATAGCTCAAAAGAGCAATCAAATATTTTGAAAGGTTATTTCTGCCTGGCCTCTTACTGAAAGATGACATCAAGAATTAGCAAACCTTTCCTAATGGAAAATTCAACTTGAATTCATTGACAGGGATCAGATACTTGATCATATAAAATAGAAAGCTTTCAAATTCTGTAATTTTGTTGGTCACTCTATATTAGTAAGAGATAAGGACAGAGTGGTTTCAAACAACATTCAAGTAAAATAAACAAGACTAAAAATCTTATTAAATCTTAATGAAAAGACATTTTTAATAAAATACTTTAATGATATCCTATTAAATCTTGATAAAAAAACATTGATGAGGCATCTTCTGATCGAAATGTTTTCCACCAACCACATAAACACACTAAAAATCCCCCAAATGTTTATCACTTAATTTTTCGAACTAAACATCCAAGCACATTTTCATTCTCAGCATATTTCTCATACCGATAATCAAGATACATTCTCCAGAAAAACCTCCCTAACATGTTTGGAAATAAAACCAGACGCAACTTTATTCTCTTGCTGAAAAAATTGATTCATATCTAATTTGTTCTGTCATTTTTAGATACTTCAAATTAGTATCAAAACATATTGTACTATGGAAGCGTCTAATACTGCATGGACTGTTTTTACTGCATCCATGCATCATTCGTGTAAAGTTAGAAACAACTTGGTTTCAGAATTTGAGCATGCAACCTCGATGTACTTTCTTGACTGGATTAAATAAAAGTGTCAACATGAACCTCTTATATTTAGAATGCAAGTGGGACGGTAACTAAACTTTAAATTATTAGAGCCCAAAATATTTGGCAACATCCCAATCCTATCTTATCACTGTAACAATGCAAATTTACCCATTCTGTTTGGAATTTTATGATCAGGATGGCAAGGTAATTCTACAAGAAAGAAATCCTCACGAACAAAAAAAGGTAACGGTATCATGCTAAATCAATGTAATTTCTTATGAAGCACCTTTGAATGTCAAGGGAAAGAAATGCAAGCAAAATGGACAAAAATGAATATACCTAGTGGTGACAATCTCCAAGGAGCTAAAACATTCTTTCATCTGTAATGTCTGGGATTGGTCCTTTCCGACCTTAATCATTGATGGTCTTATTTGAATTGTTCCTGGTGCAAGCTACAGTAGTTGTGTGTCAAGAAAGCAATGAGAAACCAACACAAGAAACAAAAACTAATGTTCTGACCAGCCATAACACAGAAAAACTAAATGATCATCCTAGAGGTTAGTGTATTAACTGCATACATATAAAGAGGCAATGAAGAAACGAAAATAGTGACTTTTATACGAATAAGCTTTACTGAACACCAGTACATAACAGCCAACTACAATTAAATATTGTCCATGACACAAGGAAACTACAATCGGAATCATTTATGAAACTGTTCACCAATCCACAGATGAAACACATACTTCAAGTTAAAATAGTGTTTGGTTTTCTTGAAGAAAAAGAAAATTCATATTACATGTTGTGATGCAACGCTTAAGGATGGTAAATTGGTAATTGGTTGAGTGTTACTAAGGCTTGCCACAATTCATCAGCGAATGTGGAAGGAGTGGTAGGAGCCAAACCTATATCCACCCCAAATCTAAAACCATCAAACATGAAATAATTGAACCTTTTTATGCACTGGCATCTTCCAAGAATCAAATAGCCTCATAAAAGAGACCAAGAAAAAGATGGCTGTGGAAAGAATGAGTGGTGGAAGGATTTGTATGAGAACTTCCGAGGGATCCCAAACCCATCTTACTAAATTGTCAGAGCCCTCCACTAACCACATTCTAACAAATCCAGCATGTTATGAGCTGTGCAAATCATGAAGGATCAAGCAAATCACGAGAGGGATCGAGCAAATCACGAGGGATCGAGATCAAGTCAGCAACTGGCCGTTGGAAGAGTCAGTTAGCAATTAGTTAGGTGGTTAGCTGATGTGGCGATGGCAACTTACTAAAGCGCAGGAATAAGAAGTCGCATTTGGCAATCACGTTTTTTTTCTTCCTTTCAGGCGCGCGTCTTCTTCACCATTTGTTCACCATTTCAGATGGATATTCAGTCTACAAATAGAAGGTCCTTAGATTAGAATTAGCATGCGTTTAGTATCTTTCTTGTTTAGTTGAGATCTATGACAGTTTGGTTTAGCTCGAGATCCTCTTCTTCTCTATAGGATTTCCAGATTCCAATTAAATCTTGTATCATGTTACTTCACATTGTTGATTGAATAAGATCAGTGATTCTGTTGATTTGGAGTTTGTTCTTCAATTCCAGTGATTTTGAGTTATAAGTGTAACAATTGGTATCAGAGCCGTCGATCCTCGTCGGCTTTGAGATCCATTGTTGGAAGAGATGGCTGAAGGTACACGATCTGCAGAATTGAGGAAGGAAATGGAAGTGATGAAAGACAGAATGAGTGAATTGAGAAGCATGATGGCTATGATGATGGAGAAAATTCAAAATATGGATGCACAAGGTGTCAGGGGACAAAACAATGAGGAAGGAAGTCATAGTGATGCCAGAAGAGAAGCAGGTAATGAATACTTCATTCCTACTAAATTTTCTAACGTAGAGTTTCCTAAATTTGATGGATTGGATTTAAGAGGATGGGTGTATAGATGTGAGCAGTTTTTTGAAGTTGATGATACACCTTCTAACTCTAAGGTTAGAATAGCATCAGTACATTTGGAAGGAAAGGCACTGCAGTGGCATCAAACTTTTATGAAGGCAAGAATGACTCGAGAAATTCCTAATTGGGAAGAATATGTGAGAGCCTTAAATGATAGATTTGGAACACTGTTATTTGAGGATCCAATGGCGGAGTTAATGAATTTGAAACAAACTGGTTCAATGCAAGAATACTTGGATAAATTTGATGAACTTATGAATTGTTTAGAGTTGCATGAAGGTTATGCTGTCAGTTGCTTGCTAGGGGGACTCAAACCTGAGATAGCTATGCATGTCAGGATGTTTAAACCAAAGATACTGCAGGATGTAATTTGTTTGGCTAAGTTGCAGGAGCAGGTTCTCAATTTTAATTCCAGGAAGCCTTCTACATTCACTACCAACAACTCCTTCAATAGATCAACATATACAACTTCAAGATCAACCATAAATAGTAATCAGAAACCTTATTCTTACTCAGCACCATCAGCAAATTATTATGCTAACAGGAATTCAAACCATTCCACCAGCTCAAAACCTGCACCTACAGTGAATTCAGAGAGGGGATCTACCAATCCAGTGATTCCATCAAGAAGGTTGTCTAATCAAGAAATGGATGAGAGAAGAACCAAGGGTCAGTGTTTTTGGTGTGATGAAAAATATTCCAGAGATCATTAATGTGCAAGAAAAAGACAAATCTATATCATGGAGGTATTAGAAGAAGAAGCTGAAGAGAGTGGAATTGATAATGGACAAGTTGATGATAGTACTGAGATTACAGAAGTTTGGGAACCTGAAGAAACTCATTCACACATCTCAGTAAGTGCAATGATGGGAGTACCCAATTTCAAAACTATGAGAGTGACTGGATCAGCAAAAGGAAAGGCTATAAACATACTTATTGATTGTGGTAGTACTCATAATTTTGTTAATGGAAGGGTAGCCAAACACTTGGGATGTAAACTGGAATCAACCGAACCATTTCCAGTGTCAATAGCTGATGGCCACAAGATTACAAGCCAGTATATATGCAGAGGCTTCACTTGGAGAATGCAAGGAGTTCACTTCTCTACTGATGTGATGTTGTTACCTTTAGGTGGGTGTGATATGGTGTTGGGAATTCAATATGGCTGGTGACCTTAGGTGATATAAGGTGGAATTTCAGTCAGCTTAAAATGATGTTTAAGGTAGCTGGAAAAGAGGTGGTTCTCAGAGGAAAACAACCAAATTCACTTAAGTTAATATCCAACAAAAAGCTTCATAAGATATTAACAAAACCAGCTCAGATCAATTCTCAATTTATGGGCAGATTTCAAGAAATGGATAATATAGAGGAGAATGCTGTTGAAGATAACTATAATTCATTAAGTGGACAGGTTGGGGGAAGTTTATGCAGATTAGAAGGAGTAGAACAGAAAGAAATGGAAGAACTATTGTCTAAGTATGAGGAGCTATTCAAGGAACCTACTTCTCTACCACCAAATAGAGCTCACAATCATAGAATTCCACTGAAGGAAAGGGTTGAGTCCATCAATGTTAGACCATACAGATATCCTGCTCTTCAAAAGAATGAAATTGAAAAGTTGGTTAAGGAGATGTTATCTACTGGAATTATCAGGGAAAGCAGTAGTCCTTTTTCTTCTCTTGTGGTGTTGGTAAAGAAGAAGGATGGATCTTGGAGGATGTGCATTGATTACAGGGAATTGAATAAACAAACTATTAAAGATAAGTTCCCTATTCCAGTGATAGAAGAACTCTTGGATGAATTACATGGTGCTACTATTTTTTTCAAATTTGGATTTGAGAGCTGGCTATCATCAGATTAGAATGCATGAGGCTGATATATTAAAGACAGCTTTCAGAACACATCATGGACATTTTGAATTTTTGGTGATGCCCTTTGGATTGACCAATGCTCCTTCAACATTTCAGAGCTTAATGAATAAGGTATTTCAACCTTATCTAAGAAAGTTCATTTTGGTATTTTTTGATGATATTCTAGTTTACAGTCAGAATTGGAGTTCATGTATACAACATCTTCTACAAACATTTGAAGTATTAGCTCACAATCAACTGTTTGTTAAGAAAAGTAAGTGTGTGTTTGGAAGTGAATCAGTGGATTACTTGGGACATATCATAACTGTTGAGGGTGTTAGCACAGATCCAGCTAAAACAGAAGCAATGAAGAATTGGCCATTACCCAAAAATATCAAGGAACTGAGGGGTTTTCTTGGTCTCACTGGTTATTACAGAAGGTTTGTCAAAGACTATGGAAGAATTGCTCAACCTTTGACTCAATTATTGAAGAAGGAGAATTTTCATTGGACTACTGACTCTACTATAGCTTTTGAAGAATTGAAACAAGCTATGATAAGTACACCAGTTCTAGCCTTACCAGATTTTTCTCAAGACTTCATGGTGGAAACAGATGCATCAGGCAGAGGTATGGGAGCTGTATTAATGCAGAAGGGGAGGCCTATTGCCTATATGAGTAAGGTATTTTCCACATTACAAGAAGGGTTGTCAATTTATGAGAAGGAATTACTTGCCTTGGTGTCTGCCATACAGAAGTGGAGACCTTACTTGATTGGTAGACATTTTATCATAAGAACAAATCATCAGAGTCTAAAGCACCTATTGGATCAAAGAGTATCCACTCCAGCACAACAGAAGTGGCTAGTTAAGTTGATGGGGTATGATTATACAGTTGAATACAGAAAAGGAAAAGAAAACTTGGCTGCAGATGGTTTATCTAGAGTTCCAGTAGAGTTGACTACTTCTACACATTCTATCAGTATGTTGACAGGGCCTTCTACCACATTATTACAGAAGGTACAAGCTGTATATTCTCAGGATTCCAGATTACAAAAGATCATCCAGGAATTGCAAACTAACAGTGGTCGGAGCTCTAAATATGCATGGAATCGGGGTATTCTAACAAGAAAAGAAAGGTGGGTGATTGGAAATAATGATGAACTTAAGAAGGCTATTTTGACATACTTTCACACTTCTCCTGAAGGGGGTCATTCAGGAATCAGTAACACTTTACATAGAATGAAGCAAAGTGTGTTTTGGAGGGAAATGAAGCCATATGTATATAAGTACATTAAAGACTGAGATCTGTCAGAGAAATAAGGGAGAAACTGTGGCCAGTCCAGGATGGCTACAACCATTACCAATTCCTAACAAAATATGGGAGGAGATATCCATGGATTTCATTACTGGACTACCTAAATCAGTTGACAAAGAAGTGATTTTGGTAGTGGTGGATAGGTTGAGCAAGATGGCTCATTTTACAGCACTAAAGCACCCTTACACAGCTAGTATGGTTGCTCAAGTCTTCATGGACACAATCTACAAATTACATGGCATGCCCAGGATCATTGTTAGTGATAGAGATGTTATCTTTATGAGTTCATTTTGGAAGGAGTTTTTCAAACTACAAGGGGTTCAGTTGCACCAATCTACAGCCTATCATCCCCAAACCGATGGTCAAAAAGAGGCAGTTAACAAGTGTTTGGAGACATATCTAAGGTGTATGACAGGTGATAGGCCTAAGCAGTGAGTTCAATGGCTACCTCTAGCAGAATGATGGTACAACACCACTTATCATTCAGCTCTCAAACTTACACCTTATGAAGTGGTGTATGGTCAACCTCCTCCCAAGCATGCTACATATACACCTATGGATTCTAAACTGGACTTGGTGGATAGAAGCTTACACCTTATGACGTGGTGTATGGTCAACCTCCTCCCAAGCATGCTACATATACACCTATGGATTCTAAACTGGACTTGGTGGATAGGAGCCTTCAGCACAGAGAATCTACCATCAGATTGATTAAGCAACATTTAACCCAAGCACAACACCGTATGAAAACACAAGCAGATAAGCACCGAAGTGAGAGGGAGTTTAGTATTGGAGATTGGGTGTATATCAAGTTACAGCCATACAGACAACATTCTTTGAGATCTCAGTCTTACCATAAGCTATCCCCAAGGTTCTTTGGTCCATTTCAGATTATTCAACGGGTAGGCACAGTGGCTTATACATTAAAACTTCCTGAGGATGCCAAGATACACCCTACTTTTCATGTGTCTCAACTAAAACGAAAGAAAGGCACTCAAATCGCTCAACCAAACTTACCTATATCACTTACCACACACAGGCACGTTCTTTTAGAACCATCTTCAATTCTTGAACGCAGGTTGGTGCAGCGAGGTGATCGAGCAGTGGCACAGGTCCTTGTCTGTTGGCTTAACGCCGCTCCAGAAGACAGTAGTTGGGAGAACTATGATGAGCTCATCCAGAAATTTCCTAACTTTGATCCTTGAGGGCAAGGATCGTTTTTAGGGGGAAGCATTGTTATGAGCTGTGCAAATCACGAAGGATCAAGCAAATCACGAGAGGGATCGAGCAAATCACGAGGGATCGAGATCAAGTCAGCAACTGGCCGTTGGAAGAGTCAGTTAGCAATTAGTTAGGTGGTTAGCTGACGTGGCGATGGCAACTTACTAAAGCGCAGGAATAAGAAGTCGCATTTGGCAATCACGTTTTTTTTCTTCCTTTCAGGCGCGCGTCTTCTTCACCATTTGTTCACCATTTCAGCTGGATATTCAGTCTACAAATAGAAGGTCCTTAGATTAGAATTAGCATGCGTTTAGTATCTTTCTTGTTTAGTTGAGATCTATGACAGTTTGGTTTAGCTCGAGATCCTCTTCTTCTCTATAGGATTTCCAGATTCCAATTAAATCTTGTATCATGTTACTTCACATTGTTGATTGAATAAGATCAGTGATTCTGTTGATTTGGAGTTTGTTCTTCAATTCCAGTGATTTTGAGTTATAAGTGTAACACAGCATGGAACATAGAGCACATAGTTCTGAATCCAGAAAGTTAGTAGTGGAAGTTACACGATAAGGAAGGATTATCAAGTAAGGAAGAGAACTGTACTAAAGAAGTAATAGGCCAATGATGGAGTAGGGAAATCTGATACAACATCGGAAACAATTATGCAACACAAGTGTCCCCCCCCCCTCCACCTATTTTTCCAAAACCTAACCCTATTCGCTCCTCAAACTGAAACATTCAGGGTATGTTTGGAGATTATGTAGGATTAGGGAAATCCGACTTTGAAATCCTGGGATTTGTAAATAAAGGTGAATAGTTAAAATATGTGTTTATTATGAGACTTTATAGGGTAGGATTATTACTGTAGATGTCAAATCAATGCTGAAAAAATTAGTAAGTGTAATATTATATTATTAGTTGATGTAATAGGTTAGAGTATAAAGTTAATTATAGTGTTTTTTTTAAATAGGGTAGGCTTTTAGTAGATTTCATAATCCTTGACGTAAGTCCGTAAACAAACAAGGATTTGAGATTTTAAAATCCCAAATCCTGACTTGTGAAACCCGAAACAAACATACCCTCACTGATTGAATGAAAGTGACTCGGGATATGAATTCCATGGGCTCCAAAATGTACGAAGACACATCATAGAAAGCTGAACTGTGCGAAGATGCACGACTGTTAACAAAGATATGAATTTTCAGTTAGCTGATTCAAAAAAAAAGAGATTCTATGCCAATCTGTCATCTCTAACAGATTAATATAATGAGAGACCAACTCAATCCAAAAGTAAACTGTTGAGAGTCCAGACACAAGGCATGCTTCGGCAAGATGTTGAAAATTCCACATAAGATTAGATAGACTTATCAATATGAAAATACTGAGTCATTTATGAACCTACTTTAGCAGAATCATCAAAGAAAACAGTCCGAGGTATTGATTTATACTTGTGAACCAATATGTTAAATTCATAAAATTTAATACAAAGACTATTAATAAACATGATTATACCTTTCTATTTAGAAGAAGAGTTCCCTTTACAGCATACCCATCATGAAACAAACGGCATTGCATCAGTAAAGGCTGGAAAGGGAGGAACAAAGAGAGGACTAAGAATTTAATGAGAAAACAAAAGTAGTTAAAATTTTGTCAGAGGATAGTTAAAATAACTCAAACAATACCGGATCTTTATTCATGGCTCCTATTCCTCCTTCTTGACAGGCAATGTCCTCAAAGTTGCCGAATTGGTCATGTATCTAAAGAGAGAATGATAATCAATGAAAAAAAACCAAAAGGATAAACAGTCGCAAAGAGTCAGCAAAAATAACATTTTTGTACAGACAAGCTCTCTATTATGGACCAATGCTACAGAGTTTGGCAGTAATAGAAGTTATACAAATTCAACTGCTGAAAGATCCAGAGATATTAAGAGCATGATACAAGGAGATATTCTATGATAGGAGAGATATCTTTTGTTGTGTACATTTTTTCTATGATAGAAGCTTCAACGATTGCGGTCCAAAATTTCCTATATTATGGAAAAGCTCAATTTGCATTTTCTCACATCCATCGAGAGGGGAACAAAGCAGCCGACTATATGGCTAATCTTGCTGTTAAGAGTAGGAAAGACTGCACATTTCAAAATTTTGATCAATGTAATAGATTGAAGGGAGTTATTATTGTTGATAATTTTGGTATCCCAAATTACAGATTTAGTTAGAATTGTTAGCTTGTTCTTAGCTGGTTTGGTTGTAAATTTCTATGGGCTTTGTTAAACTTTCTTTTGATGTGAGCAATATATAGGCTGAGGATCTGCCTTAATCCCCTCCCCCAAAAAAAATATGAACATACAGATCAGAGAGAAAATAATAATAATAATAATAGCTGACCTCAAAACTGCTATCTCTTGTATGCGTTGCCCCACAAAATTCTTTTGGGCACTTCATTGCCAAGTCTTCAGACACAAATCCTGTTCCATCAGTATGTAAAATAGGTTTTCCATCCTCATCATGGATGATAGAGCCATTCTCATCCTAGGAGTATGGAACAAGAAAAGATAAAATGTATTATACAAAGAGACTTTGAATGGCATCGGTGAGCAGTATACTAAAATTGCACTGTAATGCCATATTCATACTTTGAAAGGGATGTCATCGATTATTTCGACTATGACAGCAGCAAAATCAACTTCAAGCTTTCTTGTTTTTGAAAGGATCAGGGAAAACCTGAGTGACATCAAGATAATTAAAGAATTAAGTTTTTGAAAGAAGCATTGACCAGTGTTAACATTAAAAAGGAAAAATATGCTCCAATCAACCTGGCCATGTACTTTTCTATGGTCGGAAGAGTGTGTATATGCATGAACATGCATCTTGCTTCACTGACCGATTTTCTAGACAAAATATATTGTTCATCGCGACCGTGACGGTCAGTATGGACAAAGTAGCACTTAACACCAGAATTCGTAGCTTTTTTGTCCCCAATTTGGTTTTTCTTCGCCTTTTTCCGCTCATCTTTAAACACTGTATAACAGATAGAATGGGGATTGTAGTTATTTGATTTACCAAACAAATTTATGATAAAACTAACAAGCTCATACAACTTATGTTGCATGGTCATGGTAAGATGAGAACCATGAAATGCCTCTACAGCATTGGCCTTAAAATATTCCAAATCGAGAATCATTGAGAAACAAACCATTTAAGTTCCCTATCAATAAGAGTTGCATATATGGCATCTATGATGAAGGCATTGAAGGAGAATTTCTCGTTTTGTGGATGACAGTATGATGTAATTTGTGTAAATACAAGTACTTGTTCATCTTAAAGAACAAGTAAACTGAACAGCTTCACCCAAAATTCCAAATGTAATTTTTTCATACAGTCATACAACAATTAGTCCTCATACAGTCATTTGGAAGCTGTCTTGCTTTAACAAAGAGATAAATATCTTAAGCAAAAAAGATTGTCAAACATCAATATAACCAACTTAAAAGGGAAGAAAGTAGTTTTACATGTTAAGAACGCAACAATTATACAACCATTTTGGTAAGTGGCATTATTAACCAAGTTCTTGGTGCTCTTAGAATCTCCAGAAAGAACTTCCAAATGCAATGTGGGCCAAATTGAGAGTAAAAACCATCCTTGTTGAGTTGGTTTGGGATGATAGAGTAATAATCTAACAAGAATTACTTGAATAAATGATCTGATGAAGGGAATGGAGAAATAATCCCATTCTGTACATGTGAGTTTGGGCTGACATGTTACATATTCCCCTGAGAAATATATTAACATACAGGACATATGGAAACATAAATGCACGAACAATTCAGATTCAAGAAAATAAAAGGAGCAGTTACCAAAAAATTGATAGCGGCGCAAACCAACAAAAATTCCTTCTTTGGCGATTTTTCTTGTGTCATATGCCCCATCCTCAAACTTGACTGTCAGTATGTTATCATCACCAAGTGACCTTTGTAGGTGAGTTGTCGAACTATTCAAATAAGGACCCTGTGTGACCAAAAGATGTTTTGGGGCGATAAGGAGAGTGAAGAAATCTTAGCACTAATAAGTCAAAAGAACAAAAGAATCAAGCACTGGATAAATTGCACCAGGTGCAAATCCATGTACTCAAAAAGACTCTAAACAATATATAAAGTGGAACCTAAGAAATGTACATACAGTTTTAGGCTTTTATCACATGGTGCTGATGACATATGAGGTTGTACGGAGGGAGGATAACAATGAGGAAGATAAGTTTTGGAAGATTTCTGCACCATTACCGATTTTGTTTGAATCACCAGGTCACTTTGATAAACCAACCAAGGAACATGGTATTCATCATAATGAAAATCAGGATATGCCTAGTCAACCAATTTCAAGCATTACTAAGTTCAAATTTGCAAAAACAAGACAACACAATCCAAGATCTAAGCTTCAGGTCTATGTTAGAAAATATCTCATATAAATGCTATGATCTGAATATTCCTCTAGCTACAAGTCAATCACAAAACCAAAGGATGGTCTTCCTCTCTCCAATGTCTCCGAAACTTACACATTAAATTCATCAACTAAGACTTCAAATATTGATTTGTTGGGTATACCTATTGCAATTAGAAATGGAGTAAGATCTTGTACCAACCATCTTATTGCTAAAAATTTGTCATACCAAAACAAAATTCAGGATCCATAAAACATTTCATTCAAAGATTTCTACCCTGAAAGAATGGAACTGGCAAAACCACTGTAGGGTACAAATGGCTTTTTAATGTGATGGAAGCATAGAGAGGTACAAAGCATGACTTGTCACCAAAGGGTTTACTCAAACTAACAGTATTGACTACCAAAAGGACATATGCTCAGTTGCAAAGATAAACTCTCTTTGGCTGTGAAGAATGCTTTCTTAAATGGTGGTCAGAATGAAGAGTATTCATGGATCTCCAACCTATAAGTCTTTGACCTGGATTGAAGAAAGTCTTGGACCAAACAAGGTGTGGACTAAGAAATCCTTGTATGGTCATAGAAGAACTAAACCTATGAAACTCTCAATGACAACAACAGCAACCATATGTAAGGAAGGCAAACAATCCTGTTCAACAAGTTTTACTACAAGTAACCCTTTCTTCTATGGATGACTTAAAAGTTTTATAACAAGTAACCCTTTGTTACAATATCTGTACACTAATGAAGCATAATTCTATCTGCATAATTTTTTTCTCACATAATGACAAGTCAATAGATAAAGAATATGAAGGTTAGGACTGACCTTGAAATAATAACTTCCATCTTGGCAAACATAAGAATAGTATAGATGGGTTTTCCTTGAGTCCCAAACAAGATGCTTCAAGAACAAAAACATGAAAATTAGATACAGATAATAAAGAAGGCTCATACTAATTTAATACTCAATGAACTTACTACACAAAATGCACAATATTTTTACAACATAGTAATTATTTGAGAATTCACTTGCAAAATTCAACAAATAGAAAAACACACAAAGTATGTTGATAACTTAGTGACTATTTAAGAAATTCGTTTGCAGAAAATCAAAAAATAGAAAAATATATATTATCCCAGGAGGGGGGAGGGGGTGGAATGAGTATTGAAACACAAATATTCTACAAGAAACAAGAATTTTACTAAAACACACAATTTACATAGAGAGGAGAAGATATCCATACTATTGTTATGTGAATTTAAAAAGAAAACTAAACAGCAAATTTCCAATCCCTGATATTATGACAAATAAGTCTATAAATTCTCCAATGTTTCAGATCCATAAAACAACTCTGATCGTCAACTCTCTCACACCCTCTGTTGATTCCGCAATATCTTAAAAACTTCTCTGATTCATTCTAAGCACATGGACCAACACAAAGCATAAACAATGATTCTCAATAAAATCTCTCTTTGCAGGAAAATGTGATCTTGATCCTCAAAGCATCTTTTAAATAGCATGTACCAGGAAGGAGAAATACAAATGTATGCGTGCCTCCATTAAACAACATCACATGTAAATATCTTCCCCAAAACTAGCAGCCATGAGAAAAATCGAACCTCTGAAGGTGCTTCTGTTTTCCAGGTCAAATTTGTGAAAGGTAAAGCAAAAGGAGGCAAAGAAGAATAAAAGATTTTACATGAGAAAACACCAAAGGGTTCAAGATCCTAACTTTGAAGATCCTCTGCCCCATCAGCCCCACCCCTCAAGACTATCAAGACAGACAAAAAATTCATCAAGTTCTGAATCTGTGAGACGACGTTAAAAATGCAAACTCCAAATTAAGGGATAACCAGATAAAGTTATCAAGAACACCGTAGGTTCATAATGAAGCAAAGAAATTTGATAAAATGAGGGAAATGGTTCGGCAAAAGAAGTGTTCCATCTCCACTATCTTCGCAGAATTGAGCTCAAACGTTGAATTATGATTCAGTAATGTTCGATTCCATTTACAGAATGAAATGTTTTATAATTTACAATTAGTTACTTCTATTGCATTTGATAAGTTGATAAGCAACAAACCTTTTTCTTCTAAAGTAGTCATCTTTGAAATATAAGTAAATATTGATCACTAATCTATTCATAAAAATTATGTGCAGCAGTTTAATCTTTACACTGTCCTAAACTGCTAATTCCAATTTATTAGGTCAAACTTCCAAACAAAGGTTACAAGGACTTCATCTTATGGGGGCACAACAAAAGAATGTGTTTGTAAAATGTAGGAGGAAGAACATTTATCAAGATGTATTACTAACCTGGCTCCGGTCGGACTCATCACAGAATTTTTGTCCATACTTATTCCAAATTTTAGTCTCAAAAGCAATCATAGGAAGATCTTTCATACTATACACTTCATTAGCATCATCTACCCTCACCACATCTTCCAGCTTTTGCCTATCAGATGATATTTTGATTTCAGACCAAATAACACAAATTTATGAAACAACAAGACATAATTAAAAGGGCAAAACGCATCTATAGGGACCAGATCCCAGTACTTTTTTTTTTTTTTGATAGGAAACACAATAATTATAAATAAAAGAAGATTATCCCCAACTAAGGAGAAATTGTATCTAAAGTACATTATTTAGATCTCAATTAGCATCTGATACAAATAATCCCCTGAAACATTTAAGTCCTGATGGTCAAGTACTTATAATGCTTGTTTCATGTCCTAAACATTTTTCCTAATAGAACTCCAATCTCTATATAGCAACTCATGAGTGGACTTTCCAAAATGAAAACATTGCCATAAAAAAAGGCCTATTTGGACAAAAGTTAAAAGTGCATGACCCATCAAGACAAAACTTTAGAAAGAACTGACCTATCGAAACATAACTTTTGAAAAAAGTTTTAGATGCAACACACTTTGCAATACGGATCTTGTGCATCACACAATAATGCAAGATTAAATAATTCATTGTATAATAAAATATTACAAATTTATAGTGACTCGGAATGGCAACCTAAATCACACGCTAATGAGAACTTTTAACTTTTGTTTCACTCAAAAGTGATCTAGGGTGTTATTTCGAGTCACTATAAATTTTTGTGTCAATCCCTGTCAATAAGTATTTACGTAATGTGAATTAGTAGGGTACAAACTGCCAAGCTAACTGCTAACCTATTTGGGGTTGGGGGGTGTCAATTACCCTAAAAGATACAAAACCAAACACAGGTTTTACTTTGGATAAAGAATTAAAAGATTGGAAATAGAACCAAATAAATAAATCTTTTTATTTTATCTTCAGATTGTCAATATTATTTTCATGTCATCAATGCATTGCAACAGATGATACATGATCATACATCTCTGTCTTAAATATTTAATCTTGTATAGCATGCAAGATTCCTACTACAACGTGTGTCAAACCTACTGTACATTTAACTTTTCTATCAATAGGTGTTTTACTTTTAACTTTTCATTCAACATCTCTTTGTACTTTTGGCTTTTGTTTCAAGGTTCCTTTAGAACAGTAACATCACCCATTTTGCAAGTCTGTTGAGAAATGAATTCATGATATGAAATATAGAAGTTCAAGGACTGCCTCAAACGAAGAAATTGCACAATCACTAATCAAATGATGTGTCTTCCAAACTAAAAGTAAAACTAACCTTCGAATGTAACTCAAAATCAGAAAAAATTTCTTGAATTCAAGTTTGTTCAGGATCAACAATTGCTGACTGGGTGACATAGGCTCTGCCACCTCTCCAGTTTCTCCAGCATGTGATGGTTCATTTCTGATGATACGGTTCCTCTTTTCAGGAGTTTCATCATCAAAAGATAGCTGACAGTTGATATTTTGAAAGGCTGTTCTTTTCAAATTTGATGGACAGTTCACCGGAAAACTTGATAAGGGAGACTGCAAACTTTCACCATCTGAATACGATAGTAATGTCCATACACACCGTTCAACAAAGGTTGATAGGAAGAAAAAAAAGTGTAATAGAGAACAAAGAAAGATTATCAACATGAACAAAAGAAAACTTTATCTATATTTGATAAAATCAGCAACTGATCAGCAGACAAATTTGGGTTAGTCGAGAAATAGGAACCTAAGTATAACATTCATACAGCATACAAAGCATGACTTTGTCTCAGTACAAAAGATCCATGAAATCATTCTCCATCCATTCAGCTTTTGTTCATTCAAATATATAAGGGAGCTGAGAGAATAATGTCAAGTTTGCAAGATAAAGCTGGATGCGCACAGCTTATCATTAACTTGTATTTCATCAAGACGCTAGTTGCACCATATAAATAAATAAAATTAAATAAAAAAACACAAAAAAAGAAAAAAAAAGATGGAAGTTCATAAGCAACTCTCTGACAAATTGATAATGAAAAACCAACAACAGTTCCAAGAAGTAACAATCACCTAAAAGGAAAACCCAAGAGCAAGAAATACATTTACATCAGCAAACAAAGCAAATCAAACAAATTACATCATGACTCCACCGTCATGCAACTATTCATGATATTTGAAATTCTACCCAAGTCTTATACAGACAAAATAGTATTCTTTTATAACAAAATATACTAATTCCACTCACACTCCTCTCTTTACTAACACATGATTTTGGTGTATACTTAATGAAAATGGGAGTGCGAATAGCAAAGAAATATAAATTTAAAATTTCAGCTCACTGGATTTACGGGGAGAAACGTAACGAGAAGCAGGTGAAATAGGGCAGGTTCTGGGAGAGGACTGAGGCGAATTATAAACGCTAAGCACAGCTGCAGCTTGAATTGGGTAATTTGTTTTCACGAGAGAAGAGACGTAACCACTGAAGCTGGTCTTAATAGGTTGGTTTGAGGAAATAATGGTGTTGAGGATTTCAAGAGATGCTTGTTCCCCAATCTCCAGAAGCATTTTTCTGGCATATATTTTGAGCGGTGGTTGTTGCTTGTCCAGGCAAATTCTTTTGATGGATTGTTCCACTGATTCTGGTAGAACAACATATTGATGAGGGGAACCATTCATCTTCTGTTGAAGCTTTTCCTCTTGTTCATCCAGTTTGGTTTGGCTCTTGTGGAGTTTAGAGCGAGAGAGAGAGAGAGTTGCAGTGGTGATATGAAAGGTGAAGTGTACCCTCTTACAACTTTCCCGCTTCTCTTTTCCAAGATCAAATGCAAACAAAATTTTCAACCTTTATTGGGGTGTGGTGGGGTGGCTAGTTTGAGCTATAATATCAAAAATCTATTTGAAAAATGGTATTTGTTCAATTTGTAATGTATTTTTTTTCTTTTTTTCGATTATACTTCAAATTTCACTATATTTTCAGATTGTAAAATTGGGATATTTATAGGTCATTTTTTCAACTAGAATTGAATTTTTGTTCGATTTTCGCTCAAATTGAGTTTGGATCATATGATAATCAAAAAATTAGTTTGGGGTTTTTGTTTGGTTTTAAATGTGGAGTGTTTTGGCATAAATGTTATATATTTTAGTTAAAAAAATTCGGGGCATCATTTTTTTTTTTTACCGAAACCGAATTTGAAAAAAAAAATCGTGAATTAGGATGTAATCGGAAAAAAAAAATTAGATTATTTTTCATATTTTAGATTGGTTTTTTATATTAATTCTTCTAATTTTTCACCTTAACTACTATGATTTACATATTTAAGAAAGCGGTTGACAATTAAACCTGGATATTTGTATTTTGTAAGTACAATGTATAGATTTATAATAAAATAAAATTTATATTAGATTAATATTATTTTACACACCACGTTCATTTCATATTATCATTTAAATGACGATGTTCTAAATTACTAGTCATTCTTTAAACTTGCATTTAATTCATCTATTCAAATAGTTCTTTTAACTTATTTTTAAAATGTTCTAAAAATATTTTATAAGACTTAAAAGATTATAAATTTTTTAAATAAATTTGATCAAACAGCTTCAATACCAATAAATATATTTTTGTTGGATTAGTTTGATGTCATGGTTGTTAATGAAACAATTATTTATGTTTTAAAAAAAAAGCATTATTCTTCTATCCACCGTAGACATATCTTAATATCTCCATCATTAATGTATAAAAATCATAACCTTTTAAATATGATTAATTTGAAATTAATATATGCCCACGATAAGTAGAATAACAGTCATATATGTTTAAAAGCTTTTAAAATCTACATTATCTAAATTTAAAGATTTAATTTAGAATTTTTAAGTCGAGACCTGAAAATAAATGATACAAAACAAAGAATGTGAAGTGAATATAAATCATAAAAGAACCAAAGATGGGGAACGTAAATGATACAAAACAAAGAATGTGAAGTGAATACAAGTCATAAAAGTACCAAAGGTGGGGAATGTGGGGTTAACAGTGAAAGGGGACAATTTTTGCTAAAAAGTTGAAAAAAAAAGATTTTAAAAAAGAGAAAAAAAAGTCATTTGACATCTAGACTAGGACCAAAATTGCTTAGCTTAGCCACTAAGAAAAAGATTTAAAAGAAGAAAAATAAAAGAAGTTATTTGACATCTAGGACTAGGAGCAAAATTGCTTCATCTAGCCACTTTAAGCGGCTAGTCGGAGAAAATTTTGGCCTTAATACTAGGTGTTAAATAACTTATTTTTCTCTTCTTGTTTTTTTTATAGCAAAATGATAGTGTTCTTAATATACAATCTTGTTAGTCTATCCATCATGGATACATTAATATGTGTACATTAATGATGCGTAAGAATCTAGTATATCTATTAATTTCACTTTCCATAATTTTAGAGAACGAGATCATTACACATCATCGGTTAGCATATAAAAAGTTGCATACAGTTGACATTTTAACATTTTTGTCTTAATGTATTACATGTGTCTATCAAATTATTATTATTTAGATATAAATAGAAAATTAATAAATTGAGAAATACAAATAAAAAATTAGCCTATAATGATCATTGAATAAATCATATATAAATATAATTCAAATGTGATAATAGGTTTTTACTTGTCCTCCAACATAAACTAAAAAACAAAAGGATTTTTTAAATCAAGTGTCTGAAGTCGTATGTTGGGTTTATTTAAGAAAAATAGTTAAAATTACAAAAGGTCTATTTAATAGCCAATGACCATTGAAAAAGGTCTGAGGTCGTATGGTGGGTCTTCGGGTTTTACCCGTTGTACTAAAAGATAAAGAATTGTCAAGGACCACTTAGGTCTGAAACAATATGTTAGTCGTCTCTAGGTTTTTATGATACATGGACGGAGGAGAAATTTTTAAATTGATGTTCTTATGGTGGTCCTAAATGGCACAAGGGTTCAGAGGGGGTGAACCATTATTGATTTTTTAAAATTTTTTAAACTTATTGCACTGTAATCTAGATAGCTTACAACGTAGGATGCAGTTTCAACTTGCAGCACTATAGAACAGTGCAACTTACTGTAACTTAGAGTTCTTGCAGCGGAATAATAAACTTTGATAGCACTACAGAGCAATGCAACTTACTATAACTTAGAGTTCTTGCAACGGAATAATAAACTTTTATAGATATGGTTCTTTTTTAAAATCTTTTGAAATATGAACTTCTCAAGATATTTTATGCAAGGATGACAAGATATAAGATGCAGCAAAGAGATAGATAACAGAATATGAAATACAAAACAACACACAAGGTTTCTTATAATGGTTTGAAGATGGTGTAATTCTTCTACGTCCACTCAACTCCTTCTTAAGGAGAAACTTCGTTAAGTATGTTTGATTTATAGAACTCGACCTTATAAACTTCAACTCAACAAGTTTACACCTACTAAGACTAGCTTTCACACAGGTTACTCAAGTCCTAAAGGCTGACTCACACAGGATTACTAAAACTCACACAAAATTATTGTCAAACTCTTGACAATATACATACAACAAGGAACATCTTTCTATCAACTGTGGACACCTAAAAGACTAAAACAACCTAAGTGTTGGATGCAACCATTGAGATTTCTGAATCTTGAACTAAGGTATGCTAGTCTTTAAGGTTGAGTGACTGAAACTTGACAGCTTTTAGAGTACTTTTTTGAGCTTGATAAAATTCTTGCTTGAGCTTAGAGAATTGTAGTTTTAGTAGGAATTTCAGTCAATTTTTTTTCTATTTATAGGAGTAGGAATATGTCTGTTAAAGAAAGATGCATTCCTCTTGAATTTGAATCCTCTTCACTATTGTAAAGTTTGCATTTAATGTAGTCTGAAACTTGCATTGAATGAATTTTTGTCTTGCACTCCAGGTCTTAAATGCAATGGTACTAGGTTGCAACTTTATGCAATCTGTCAGGCCATGTATCAGCTATTTACTGGCTATCTGTAAACTATACTGCATCTTTCAGCTTGTCTCTACTGACTAATTTTTTACTTGTAAAAGTGATCCATCCTCAGACTGTTGTTGATCTTCCTTATACTGCATCGATGTTAGAGTTCTATAAATTTATTCTTCTTGTCTCTTCAGTCCTGAAGAATACAACATACAGTCCTTGCAACCTTGTTCTTCATGCAATATACAACTTGTTGTGCTTCTATTGTATCCTAACTGCTTACAACATGTTTTGTTGTATTTTCTTCTAGCTTACAGTAGTTGTTTTTGTACTACTTACAACAGTTCTTCTCTTGAGCTTACACCCATCATTTATTGATCTTCTTCATTTTTCAACCAATTTTATAGACTCTATATCTAGTCTAAGTTCACTTAAACATTGTGAAAAATGGGATACTCCAAATTCCTATTGTACTTGTGTTTTGTCTCATCAAAATCTAAACAATAATTTCCTAACATCTTATTTGATTTTAAAGTTTATGTTTTTTAAATTCGCTTCCAACATTTTAGAAAAAATGTTTTTTTTTCCGTTATGAACTCGTGTTTCCTATTTTGAAAGGTTGAAAGTGTTATTGTTTTAAATTAGAAACCCCCATATACATGAAATTTCATCTATAGAGCATGCAACAAATGAGAGATTGAAGATTAATTTGAGATTGAAGAAGAAAGACAATCACCAATTCACTAAAGCATGATTAAGATATAATGAAAAAAATAGTGATTAAAACTAGAATTCAATAAAAATATATAGAACTACTCTTGTGCCATAAGATCACGACATCTCTAGCCAACAATCATATTTGTTAAGCAAAATAGATTACAAAACAACATGATGAAAACTAGAAATTTGTGCATATTCCATGTATAAATCCTGATCAAATTTGTGCATGATTTAGTTAATTAAATTGAGATCAAAAGATGATATCTAATTATAGATTTGAAAATGCATGACTCAATTAATTTCTAGATTGAGATAATTGGGGTGATAATACGATCTTATGAGCTTTTGCAAGGTAGAGATACATTCATTAATAATCAATCTACGGGTTAACTTGCTCGAAAGAGATTAGTTTATGAGTTGTGATCTCTCACTTAAGATGATTTGCAATTGAGATTGGTTTTGTCATATTAGTAAACTTAATTGAAGTAGAATGAAATCGTAGCCTAAAGATCCTTGTTGAACCTTGATTTTCTTTGATAATTGCTTGTTCGATCTTTGTTTTCATTTATTTAGTTTCGATTTAGGATAATTAATAATCAACTCCTTTTCAGTTACTTAGATAAAATTAGACAAATTAATTAGGTACTTGACATTGTTCTAATGCACTACTCTCTGGGGAATTGAACTTGTTCATCCTATATATAGTCTACACCGTGCACTTGCGGAATAAGCTACGAATAAATCGAACAATTACATAAATGTATTAGTTATATCACATAAAAGTTATCTTACTTTATTAAATTATAATGTAAGTGTATTACTCGTATAAAAAATACATTACTTATATAAACTTAAAAGGTATTATATGGTTGACAAAGTTGAAACAAAAGTAGGAGGGTATGGGTATAGACATAAGAAGACGTGGAGATGTGTGAGTGCGTGAGGGATATAATGCGTGAAAATGGACCAGGTCAAGTTTGCAAAGATCCAGCATAGAAGTTTTTGTAAATGAAAATTGGTATTTTGATATCCAAAATTTGTTTGTGTAAGATTTAAGTCAAATATACCCAAGTCCATGAAGAGAGTGAGTGAGAGAGAGAGAGAGAAACAGAGTCAATTTCAGATAAATACGATTGTTTGAGGAGAAATAATTTCTATAGACATCAAAACATGGATTCATCAAGGGTGGGACTATTTGCACCACATAGATTTCTTAACACACTCCATAATTATAAAAAGGAAAAGTAAATATCTTCAAAAAAACTAAAATACCCTATATTTAAATAAATTATATCTCTCTTTCATCATCTTCTTCAATTTTGGATCTTTCATTCTCTCTCTTTAAACCCTAGATCCATCATCATCAAAATAATAATAATAATAATGATAATAATAATAATAATAATAATAATAAAACATGAAGATATATTCAGAATGAATAATATGTGTTGGTCCCAAGTGGTTGAGGTTCAGAGAGGGATGAATGAACCTCTATCAGATTTTTTGTTTTAAAACTTTTTTGTAAATAGGTTGCTGAATTCTATTGAGAATACAACAACTCTCTCGATTCAGTAAGCTGGCAGTATGCTCGATCAGCTTACTGTCTCGGTTATTCACAGTATGGAGCGAAAACTTAAGATAGAGTTTCTTTTGAAAAACAGTTTTCTTTTCACAAGTATGATTTTAACAGAAACCTTATAACAGTATGAGCAGGATATATATATATATGTATAAAATGTAGCAAGTAAGTAAAGCGATAAACACACAAAGGTTTATAGTGGTTCGAATGTGATGTAATCCTTCTACGTCCACTCTTCTCCTTCACACAGGAGAAACTCCACTAGGTCAGTTTGTTTTACAAGTCTCAACTTTACAAACCTCTTCCTAACGAGTCAAACCTACTAAAATCAGTAAGATTCCTAGACTACTCCCACACAGGGTACAAATACTCACACAGAGTAAATAATCTTATACAAAGAGTAAACGCTTAGTGAGGATCTAAATCCTTCCCACTAAGGACACCAAAATAAAACAACCTAGCACACAACAAATGATTAAAAAGTATATGGTCTTCAACTGTGCTTTTGAAGTCAGCCTTAAGAACTTGTGAGCTCGAACTCTTTGGCTTGACTGCTTCTGAAGGTTGAGTGACTGAACTGTTTAGCAAACTTGTGTTTTGCTTGAAAATGTGATAGCTTAGAAAAATAGCAGTGAGTTTAGTAGTCCAGTAGTCTGCTTGATCACTTTCACCTTCTATTTATACTTATAAGAATATGCTAGTTGAAGAGAGACATAGTACTTGTAGAAATTCAAATCTTGATCTTCAAAATCTTCATATTTAATACGCCTAGAGAAATTGGGAAATAGGGCATGTCCTACTCTGATTCGCATTAATGGCGCCACTCATCGGCAACAGTGCTTTTGCAGGTCCATGGTCCAGATAGCATCACCTCATTGGTCAGGTGCTAACTTCCATCTAACGGATACTTTGATAATGTAGAAACCTCGTACTGTATTCATTAATTCCTCATACTGCAATAAATAAGTCACGATAAACTTACAACTTTCTGCAAGGGTTGTAGTAGCTGCTTACTGTTCTGCACCAGCTTTCTGATCTGCGTCTGCTTACTGATTCCAAAACAGCTTCCTATTTCTGAATTTTACAGAAAGCCTCCAATTCTCCTTACTGCATTCTGTATGCTGCTTACTGATTCAGCTTGCTGATTCTGCTTACTCCTTTTGCTTACTGATTTTCCTTGCTGAAAATCAGCATCCGATACTTCTTCATTTCCAGAATCCTATTAACATTAGTAACCTCCATCTTTCAGATTTTTACATCTTTACAAAATACAATCCAGAAAGTAAATTTAACAAAACTAAAATCCACTTAAACAATGTGGAAAAATGGGGTACTCTAACTTTCTATACAAAATTATTTGTCTCATCAAAATCTAATAGAAATATCCCAACAATATGTGATTTATTTTGCATTTTTCTAGTTATATATGTATCATAAAAATATATTTTCACATGGTAATCATTGAAATCTGCTAAAAACGCTTCGATCTTATTGACTTGTATTATGTGTTCGACTGTTGCGGACCGAACACTTTTGAAAATATTCAACAAATATAAGTTGAACGTGATGAATAATATTTGATAGTCAAACAGATAACTGATCGTTCAACTTCCACCAATCGAACAGTTCAGTATTCTTTTATGCCATGAAGTTGAACTACCTTCAAGATGTTCGGTACATCGGGATTGAACAATTCGTTTATTTCAGATGATTTTCAAACAATCTTTAGATGATTTTTATTTTATTTTCAAACCATTTCAAAACATTTAAAATTTAATTAGCCCGTAAAATCTTCATCAACGTATTATGATTCTATTGTGGGTGGATTTTCCACAACAAATCTTCTTCAAAATTTTTGAAGATTTAGATAGAACTTAGAAGCAGAGGTGAGGAATGAGAGAAAGGGGGAGAGAGTTTTCTTGATTTTTTTCTTTTGAGGATATAGTTGGAATGAAATGGCGTGTCTTTAGAAGCAAGTTTAATTTTTTAAAGGGGTGTAATTAGTAAATAAGGTGTGTTAAAAAATTTATGGATGTGGATAGTCCCACCCTTTCATCAATTCAGACCATTTCCTCTATTTACGCTCAACCAGGCTGCCAACAATATGTTGAAAGGAAAAATGCAAAATGATTTAGTCGTTGCAAGTAATAACATCTCGTACAAAAACAGAGATGATCATTTTCATATAAACGTATCAATTTTATTATAGTTCAAGTGTTGATCCCACCAATTAGATTGTCATTTACATCACTTGATGAGGTCTTCAACAGTAATTTAAAATAAAATAAAATAGATTAAGGAAAGAGCTTGTTTCTTAAATAAACTTTAGACTTTTCAAGAACATCTTTTCAAAATTTGACTACGTAGAACACTAATTTCATGTTTGGATTAGGGCATACATTCATGTTTTAAGATATGTTATTAACTAAAATATTTTTATATTAATTATTGGGGCAATGTTTTTAAGTGTGTTTGTAATTATATGTTTTAGGTGTTATACATTAAGAACATCTTGGAGGTTGTGACAATGTAACTTTTCCTTCGTTTTTTTTTTTTTAACTAACTTTTCTTCCTTTATTATTATTATTATTTTTTTTTTCGAATTTGTTTTTATTTTTGCTATTTAATTTTTTTCTTTTTTCAATTTTGGATTTTTCTTAATTTTCAATTTCAATTAAAAAAAGTATGTTGATTGTTCAATTATATATATATATATATATATTAATCAATCTTAATATTTTCTTAAAATTTTCAAATCATGTGTTGATAAAAAATGTGCTTAATTTTTTTTGAATAAATCTAAATTATATATTTGATAATTCATTATTTTAAATTATTAAAAATATAAATGTAGTTAAATAGTTAAATATTTTGGATGTTAATTAACTATATTTGGGGTAGTTCAAATTAATTTCATTTAAATTAACTAATTAAAAATAAATATTTCATTTATATAATTTGTACGTCAAATGTATTTTAGTGCCAATTGTTATTTTTAATCGATTGTGTATGAATTGTCCAATTGTTCAATTAAAAAATTTATCAATTATTTTATCATCAACATAAATATTTAATTTATATTATTTACATGTCAATTGTATTTTAATGTCAACTGAGCACTATTAATCTCATGACTAATAAATATTTTTTTTAATTAACTAAATTCAATTTACAATTATTCACTATTAAAAAAATTCTAAATAAAATATTGATCTTAATTGATATAGAGAATAAAAAAATATTAGTGAATAATAAGATCCATATACAATAATTGTATTTATATTAAATTGACATGAGAGTGTATTTTTAGGAAGTACTCCCTCCGTCCCACAATAAGTTTCCCACTTTCCTTTTTGGTCCGTCCCACAATAAGTTTTCCATTTCAAAACTTACTAAAAATGACAAAGAAAACTTCACAAAAATTACAAATATGTCATCCCTTGTTTTGATAAGTAAGTGGGCCCTATTTACTAATCAGCCTCAAATACCCTCTCTCCTCCCACTCACATTAAAATACACATTTTCCTTAAAAACAACACCCAAAAAGAATTGGGAAACTTATTGTGGGACGGAGGGAGTAAATGTTTTTAGGGTGTGGTGGGTGGCGAATGAGACCCACACCATGGGTGTTATTTTGATGCCGTTGCTCTTTTTTAAAATCATTTCAAAATCGCCTTTTTTTAATTCCCAATGCATGTCAATTCCGTCAACCCCTATCTAATACTACTGCGAAAGTGAATAGTTCTTTTACTCCTTCACAATGGTCATTCAAACACTATTTAATAAAAATCTGTAAACTGTCATTCTAAGGCCTTCTCCAACCCTGCGCTAGATGCTATTCTAGCGCAGGGTTTTCTTTTCCAACCTTTTGCTATCTGTTTTGCTAAGGTAGTGCAGAACCGCCATATAATCTGTTGTGCGTTACTAGAAGCGTAGAGTTAATACAACGCTACTCATTTTCTTTTTCTTTTTTATTCAAATTTTATATGGATTTGAGCTTGGGCTTTTAATTATGTTTGGGCTTTTCCTTTTTTTCCTTCTTTTTGTTCAAATTTTTATGGATTGAGCTTGGACTTGGGCTTTTAATTAAATTTATTGTATTAAAAATTTAATTAATTCAATTTAAATTGTATTAATGTGTTAATTAATTCAATTAATTAAAATTTAATTAAGTTAAATTTATTCAATGACAATTTAAATTAATTGAATAATGAAAAATATAATAAACATAGAGTAATATTGAAGAATAATGAAAAATACAGAAAGTTACATAAAACATAAAATTACATTAATGAAAAACATAGAAATACATAAAAACAATAAAACAAAATATAAATCCTAATAATCTGAAAGGCCACCTCCGGACCCTGACCCTCCGATATCTGTAAAATATTCTCCAAACATATTAAAATTAGGTGGTGTTGATTTATCCTCGTCTATCATCTTCTGCATAATTCTTTGTTGTTCTAATCGTATGAACTCACGTTGTTGAAGATTCTCGATGCTGGACAAATCGACTGTTAATATCTTGTTTTCCTTTACTCGTAGAATATCTTGTTGCAGCTGAAGTTCACGATATCTCAACTCGTGACCATCCGATAATATCTGAAGTTCACGAGCTTTCATCTCGTGACTATTCTTTAATATTTGATTCAAGTATTCATTTTGGTCATATATAGCTTGAAACTTACTATGGTCGGCATCGTTTTGTTTCTTTTTCATTTTAGATTTTTTCACACCCATGGGTCTTCTTGATGTAATACCACTACTACCATTACCGCTACCAACACCGCTACTGTTGTTTTCACTGTCTAAATTGATAGAAAATGAAGACAAAGAAGGTTCAGGAGAAAGAAGTGGTTCATTTGATTTAGCCAACATTTCGGCTTGTAGAGTCGGTTATATAGCAGACCACACATGATCAAAGTTGAATCCACCCTCATATCCTTGCTCTCCTTTCATCAATTCTTCTGCACGATTCTTCTGCATATTTTAAATAATATTGTTAAAATCAATATTTAAAATTTCAAAAAAAAAGTACTCTTAAAACTTACAATTGTTTCCCAATTTGCACCACTTGGATTTGTCATTTCTATTTGGTGCACACATCCGTTGAATTTTCTACAAAACTTGAGAATGTTTTTCCATCGACAATATAGCGATCTTGCATTACGATCTGGCATCCTGGAGCTTGGTTTCTCTGTATTGTATTTTGTAATAATACGGTCCCAAAAAGTTGATTGAGACTAATTGATACTCACAATTGGATCTTGTGAAATTTCAAGATAAACACTCACAAGATGTAAATCTTCAGTAGGGTTGTAATTAGTTGTGCGCTTAGGAGGCATTTTCAAAGGAAATATGTAGGCAAAAAAGAATTTATAGAAAATAAGGATTTATCGTAGAAGTGTGTGAAATTAGTGAAACAAGGAGTCAAATATTTATAGCAGATTTGAAGGCTCAGATTGAAAGTTGTTATCAACGACTCATATTAAAAGCACTCGGATTGTGTTTTCTTCACCTTTACACGTGTAAGGCTCAAATTGAAAGTTGCTATCAACGACTCATATTGAAAGCACTCAGATTGTGCTTTCTTCAGCTTTACACGTGTAAGTTTCAGATTGAAAGTTGCTATCAACGAATCATATTAAAAGCACAAGGATTATGCTTTTCTAACACTTTATATAATGAGTTCATGTTCCAACCATATCTTCACATCAATCAACCTTTCACATATTACATTTTGATATCCCCTTTTCAACACCCACAAGCTCACATGTCAGCTTCTCCTGTTTCTTCTGGTTCTTCAAGTTCATCTGAAGATGAACTTCAAAAATTATTACGCAGCGATACTCTCGATCCAGAGGACCAAGCTGTTGTGTCTCAATTGTATGCTAACAATTGCTAGATGGTTGAATATTTGAGGTGTCAAAATGATGAACCCATCCATGGAGGCTCAGTTTTGGGTCATCATACAATATTTCGTGATCGAGCCACAGGAGCTGCAAATCTTTTCAGAGACTACTTTTCTGAAAATCCAACCTTTAATGAAGATCAATTTCGTCGGCGTTATCGAATGTCCCGAAGTTTATTTCTTTGTATTGTTGATGCTGTACAAAATCATGATTCATACTTTCGTCAGAGTCGAGATGTAACTGAAAAACTTGGATTGTCTACATTACAAAAAATCACTGCTGTATTTCGGATACTGGTATATGCAATGCCCGTAGATGCAACTGATGAGTATATTAGAATTGGAGAATCTACTGCAATTGAGTGTGTCAAAAGATTCAGTCGTGCTGTTGTGGAGATATTTCAGAAAGAATATCTAAGAACACCAAATGCCAACGATGTAGCAAGATTACTTCATATTGGTGAGCAACGTGGTTTTCCAGAGATGTTGGGAAGTTTGGATTGCATGCATTGGAAGTGGAAAAATTGTCCTACCGGATGGGCAGGACAATATGCTGGTCGAAGTAGATCTCCAACAATAATTCTTGAAGCTGTGGCTAATTATGATTTGTGGATATGGCATGCTTATTTTGGGATGCCAAGATCAAACAATGATATTAATGTATTGGAAACGTCTCCCATTTTCTCTAACCTTGCTAGAGGTATTGCCCCTCCGACAAATTATTTCATTCAAGGAACATAGTTTAACATGGGGTATTATTTGGCTGACGGTATATACACCAAATGGTCAACTCTTGTGCAATCGATTCATGCACCAAGTGGTCCAAAAAAGAAATATTTTGCAATGAAACAAGAAGCATGTAAGAAGGATGTAGAACGTGCATTTGGAGTCTTACAAAATCGATTTGCAATTGTGGCAAATCCAGCACGTCTATGGAATAAACATCATTTGAAAGATATTATGACTGTGTGCATAATAATGCATAACATGATAGTTGAGGATGAACGAGAACTGGATGCTCCAATTCAAGATGTAAGAGAAGTGCAACCTCCAGATGTCGAATTAGCTGAAAATGAAAATGCACGTTTTCAAAATTTTATGGCTCGATTTAGGCAAATTCGATCTTCAAAAGGTCATTTCACACTACGAAATGCACTAATTGAGCATTTGTGGGAAAAATATTCTAATTCGGGCGACTAATCATGTTTATTTATTTTTATTGCACTTTTATTAATCATGTAATATGTATTTTTATTGTATTTTTATTTCATGTAATATGTATTTTTATTGCACTTTTATTTCATGTAATATGTATTTTAATTACATTTTTAGTATTAATAAATTTAAAAAATGATATTAAAAATAAAGTAGTGTTGAAAGTAGTGCGAGCTATTGGAGAAAATATGCTGATTCTGCACTAGAGTAGTGCAAAACCTGCACTACTCTAATGCAAACTGTTGGAGATGGCCTAAGAAGATTGTAGATACATATACATATAGGGGTAGCAACACAAAATACCATAAAAGATATAAAGTGTGATAAAAAATACCATAAAAAATAAAATTGGGATTTTTATACCATAAAAAATAAAAGTATGATACTTTATACCATGAAATATAATTTTATGCCCAAAAATACCACAAATTTCATTAACTTTGATTGGAACATTTATTACCCCATAATAACCTCCAATCAAATCAATTCAATGGTCAAAGAGAATCTTTTTTCGAATTTTAGGGTTACACATGGATTATGGGCATAATCCATGTGTATCCGGACATAATCCACGTGTAGCCCTAATTTGTTTCGAATTTTAGGGGTACACGTGGATTATGCCCATAATCCACGTGTAGCCCTAATTTGTTTCGAATTTTAGGGGTACACATGGATTATGGGCATAATCCATGTGTAACCCTAATTTTTTTCGAATTTTAGGGTTAATAAGTTTAATAACATTAATAAAAAAATAAAAAATATATAATAAAATAAAAATAATATTAATAAAAAAAATAATATATTCAATGAACACAAAAATAAAAAAATATTAATTGTCATTTCATCCACTATTCCTAGTTGACTTTGACAAAAAAGTGGTAGAAAGTGTCCTACAACTACATTTTGTGGTATAAAGTGATCTACTATTATATACCATAGTAAATTGGGTGATACATTATATTTTTTATGGTAGAAAAGATACCTTCCTCTATACATATATTAGATAGGTGCGATAGTTGTTCAATACATTATATTTTTTATGGTAGAAAGGATACCTTCCTCTATACATATATTAGATAGGTGCGATAGTTGTTCAAGTAAATTTAGAAGGCTACAACTCTATATTACTTTTATCATATTAATATATAGAATATTTTATCATCTTTTACACAAAAGCCAATATAACTTCGAAAACAACATTGGAAATACTAAACGATTGAAAACCAAGCATGAAAATTTCGGTTTCGATGAAAATATCAATATCTTAGTTTTATGAAAATATTGATACCCGTGGAAATAACGGTACATAAATTTATCAATATTTTTCCCATCTTTAATGATATTTACCGATATTTCCATGATATTTCACAAATTTTCATATAATTTGTACCATGAAACCACCAATATTAGGAATGGCAATATCGACCCGACCCATGGGTACCCACCCTGCCCCGTGATACTTGGGGCGGGGCGGGTCCGTCCGGCCCCATTTGCGAGGCGAGATGGGTCCGGGTACTTGATATGTCTTGCCTTGCCCTCAATTTAATGTGTGTGTTTGTGTGTATGTGTATGTGTGTATATATATATATAAAATATTACATAAATTCCTATTATAGTACATTTATAATTAAATATATATGTTTTGTTGACCTAATTCCTTAGTTATTGTTGTTGATGGATTATAGTTTTTTTTGAAAGGATTGAAGTTTGTATGTTTTGTAATTTTCTTTGAACGAAAAATAGTTTGTATGCTTCAAATTGTGCAATTAAAAAAAAAATAAGGGTAGAACGAGGCGCGGGGCGGCTAAGAAAGACTCGTGGTGGGGCACGGGCCGGGGCAGCGGGTATGTGCACGGGCGGGTCCGGGTAGTCAACTACCCACCCGGTCCTGACTCCATTGCCATCCCTAACTAATATCGAAATAAATATTTATCGATATTTCACCGATATTTATCGATATATCCCCGATATTTCACTTATTTTCCTACAATTTGTACTATGAAGTCACCGATATTGAAATCGATATTGATATTCTACTGATATTTTGACAAAATTTCTCATTTCTTTATCGATTATGTGAAAAAATGAAAATATCAGAGATATATCAATTGCACTTCATTTTTGTATCAATCACATGAAAAAATAAAAATATCGGGAAAATATTGGAGATATTTTCGGATATTTTCATCCACTTGGAATATATCTTCCTACTAATTTAATAGAGGAACTTCCCAAACATTTAATAATAAAGATGTAATACATTTTCTAGATGAAGATTTCAAATGTATTTGAATTTTGAACAACACCTATATGCATATATATTAAAATATTAAAATATGTCAAAATTATAAAAGAATTACTCGAGATGTATAAAAATACTACATGATATAAAATAAAAATATTATGATTAATAAAAAATATTATTTTCATTAGTATTCGCTATATATTTGATATATAAATCTATTATATAAATAATAAAACACAAGATATAATCAATAGGAGAGATCAGATTGATTGATATTCCATATTTCCCGTATATAAAAAACACAAAAACTCATGTGAGACCGTCGCACATGCGACGGGTATGTCTTTTTCGGCCATAAGTATGTCTTTTTCGACCATAAGTATGCCTTTTGACAAGTATGTTTTTTTCGACCATAAGTATGTCTTGAAATCACATACTTATACTTGAAAATCACATACTTATGCCCGAAAATCACATACTTTTGACCGTCGCATGTGCGACGGTTGCACAGGAGACTTATTCTATAAAAAAAATAATATAATAATTATTAATAGTGGAAAGTTAGTTGCAAATCCTTGGTTGATTTTCATATCATGATTGGTGCCATATAACAAGAATAAAGTTCTTTTTTTCTTCCCCTTTAATTTCCACTTGTTCTCCATGTGCTCCTTTTTTTCTTTGAAAAATGCTACCAAATCAAATGATCAAAAGTTTATTATCTTGTGATGGGCCAGCCAAAGTTCTTCCGAATCAATCGTGCTAGCTTTATACTTAAAGTTATTTAAATTTCATTTTAAAGTATAAAGCAAAAAAATTAGTGATATCGAAAAGAAATACACATGCATAAGGCAAGAAACAAACATGCATTTACATATGTATGTGGTGTCAAAAGCCAAGAGCTTTATATCAATGAATATCACTAACCCACTTATATTTTTCTCCAGTATAAAGTGTACTTTTGATAAATAAATATAAAAACTTTTAAAAGATGAGTAGGTCTCCAGTGCAACTGATGCATGAATCTTAGATCCATGCATTTGGGTTGGGTCGGATCGGATCCGACCCGAATCCGCGTATTTTCCTTTTTTTTTTTTCTTTTTCGCCCTAACTTTTATATTATATTAGTCATATCTTTATGTTATATTAGTCATACCCTTATGTCCAAATTTCATACCCTTAATGCAATACTTTAACTTAAAAAAAAATTGTTGGCCTTCATGCTATGTTAGTCATACATTTATGTTATATTAGTCATACCTTTATGTAATACTTTAATCCTAAACCTTAAACCCTAATTTCAATACAATAAACCCTAATTTCGGCACAAGTTGTAGATGTTTGCTTTATGTGATATTATTTATACATTTATGTGATATTATTTATACATTTATATCAACATAAACATATATTTATGTAATATATAAAGGTACAATTAACATAATTAAAATGTATGACTAACATAACTAAATGTATGACTAATATAACTAAAATGTATGATCTTAATAGTTGTCTGAAAATATGCTAAGGTACATGTAAAAATCTAAAAGGTATGACTAACATAATATAAAGGTATGTTTAACACTACATAAAGGTATGCCTAATACTACATAAATGTATAACATTTGTTATCGAATTTGGGTGAATTTGTGCACGACTTTGGGGTGCGTGCGGGCGTGTGGGAGGTGAGTGCACAGTTTCAGAATTGTGCAACGGGTGTATAAAAGTTTTTGTCTTCAAAGATGTGATAAAGTCAATCGAGATCAACAGAAGCCTAAATGTTGACAAAAACTTTTATACACCCGTTGCACAGTTTTAAAACTGTGCACTCGCCTTCCTCATCAACCACGAGCCCCAAAGTCGCGCACAAATTCTCCCAGATTCGATCACAAATGTTATACCTTTATGTAGTATTAGACATACCTTTATGTTATGTTAGTCATACCTTTTAGATTTTTACATATACCTTAACATATTTTCAGACAACTATTAATACCTTTCATACCTTTTAGTTATATTAGTCATACTTTTAGTTCTGTTAGTCATACCTTTTAATTATGTTAGTTGTACCTTTATATATTACATAAATGTATGTTTATGTTGATATAAATATATAAATAATATCACATAAATGTATGAGTAATATCACATAAAGGTAAACATCTACAACTTGTGCCGAAATTAGGGTTTAGGGTTAAAGTATTACATAAATGTATGATATTCGTATATAAATGTATGACTAATATAACATAAATGTATGACTAACATAGTATAAAGACCAGCGAATTTTTTTTTAAAGTTAAAATATTGCACTAAAGGTATGAAATTTGGACATAAGGGTATAACCAAGGATCAAAATATCGCGATAAATCGGCGATATATCGCCGATTTATCGCGAAAAATTGGCAACCGATATCGATATGCTCGGATGAATTTTTCTATCAAAATATCGCCGATATATCGGCGATATATCGATATCGGTCACGTTGTGCACAAATTTGGCAAAATATCGGCGATATATCGGTGATATATCGCCGATATATCGGTTGTCGGTGGAATTTTTTTTTTTTTTTGATTTTTGTTGATTTTTTTTTTAATGGTAAATTAATTAGACTAGTGTGTTAAATAATGAAATACATATTTGAATTCAACTATATTTTTAATTAAATAATTAGTAAACTTATATTTAGTAAATTATTTGAATTTAGGTTCCTCATATAAATTAATTAGGCTAGTGTGTTAAACAATGAAATACGTATTTGAATTCAACTAATAGTTTTAATTAAATAATTAGTAAACTTATATTTAGTAAAGTATTTGAATTTAGGTTCCTCATATAAATTAATTAGGCTAGTGTGTTAAACAATGAAATACGTATTTGAATTCAACTAATAGTTTTAATTAAATAATTAGTAAACTTATATTTAGTAAAGTATTTGAATTTAGGTTTCTATCTTAAATTATCATGGCTAGTGTGTTAAACAATGAAATATGTATTTGAATTCAAAATTTGTCATGTTATCATAACCAGTGACGAAAATGTTATTATAAGAGACAACGTTTATATAATAGTTTATCTCTAAATTTGTTGTAAACATAACTTTTTATTTGAAATTTAAGTTCAATATATGTATTAATGTTACTTATAATATTATATAAAGTACTAGATATATTTTTCAATTTTTTTTCAAATTTTTTCAATTTTTTGCGCAAAAACCGATATATCCACCGATATCGATATATCCGTCGATATATCCGTAAAATCAAGGTACCGATATATCCACCGATACCGATATGTTTCCTTGGGTATAACTAATATAACATAAAAGTATGGTTAATTTAATATTTATGTATGACTAACATAATATAAAGGTCAGGACAAAAAAAAAAAAAGCGCGAATCCAGGTTAGATCCGGCCCGACCCGACCCGAATGCATGGATCTGCACAAGTTGCACAAGAGACCTACTCCTAAATGTTTGTTGTAAATTAAGGTTGTAGTTTGTAAAATATCCACATTTTACACATATTTATATATGTATGTGTAAATTAACGGTAGATATTATATGTGTTGATTGTATTATATACACTAAATGGATGATGTAAATAACCGTTTCACAAAATCCTGAATTTGTTCTAAAGTTTGTATTTGTTCAAAATTGTTCATTAAAAAGTTATTTTATAAAAAACTCTTTTTAAAAAATATAATATATAATTTGATCCGATCAATCTGGGTATAGGATTTGAACAACTAGGCCCAAGTTTATTTGACCAGGCCTATGTTTATCGTATATGGGCTTGAAAATCTTTTAGCTGGAGATGGACCAAATTTATTGGGCTGAAAATATTGTATTAGGCTATGCCCGAAAACAAAACCAAACATAGTTTAGAGGATGAAGTGATTTTTATGAAATTTTAGGGATTGTGGAAAAGTGATGTGTCACTTACTCTAAATGAAACACAAAATTGCTTCATGATGTACCATATATCAATCGAGTTGTAAACATGTAAAAGCTTTTGAACTATGTTTCTTGATTAATAAATACACACCCAATGGTGGCACTATATATACATTTTAAGGTCCCAATTGAACACAACAAAAGTTGGAAAACCAAACAAACAAAGCGATTCAGTTTCTGATGTATAGTTATGTTAAATGTTCAAAGAATACATAAGTAAAACCATCTCCAACATGTTAGCTTCCACTGAAAAAAAACCAGCTACATCTTAGAAGACGAATGGAGAGTTAGCCTAAACTGGTATGGGTGCACAAATTTTGTAAGAATTATCACCTTTTAGAAACTCAAGAGTGAATTCTTGTGGTAGATTTTGTAGGGTATACTTTGATAAAACCACCAGTCATCCCTTGCCAGTTAATCTTCTTCTATGTGCATTAATAATAACGAGAAACAGCATTCAGCTATGTAGTTCAACGTAGTGTCTTGTTCAACAACCCCATAGATTCTGCAACTTCTCTCGATGTATAAGTATCAGCTTGTTCCTGCATATCGTACAGAAGATTGGTCCAGAGAGCATAATCGAACAGAGACTGAAAAATCTTTGAACATAAAGTGCACAAGACTAGCATTTTCCTGTTCCCATATTTTCTAGTACAAAATTTCTTTCTTTTGGTTGATGTAATGATTAAGCAAGTAACATATATACATACCTGAAGGCGATGCAAGAGGTACATCAAGAAGAGATGCACAAAAACCTGCCAAATTAACATATAGTATCATTAAACAAACAAAATTTAGCTTACGTAAGATATTATATGGACTTGACTTGAGGGGAAGTACAAATTTGAGTATAAAGTGCCTTTTCTTAGCCTAGATAATTCCATGTTCTATTCCTCGTAACATTTCTATATAGATGGTTTAGTTCAATCACTCAACAGTGACATTTGTTGTTGGTTTACTAGCAAAACCAACTCACCTGAACTATACCATATTATATTACTGAGATCAACATTTTCTTTCATGTTCTCTGAGAATTTCAACACAAAAGTTCAATTTTTGTGTCCCAGCATCATCAGTGGATGCAGTCAGTATGAAGAAACATATTATATACATACATACATACATACATATATATATATATATATATATATTTGAATTAAGGATGGAGAAACAAATTTAGTGGTGAAAGGTTATGGAATCGCCACACCCACACAGAAAGAGCTGATATCTTACTGCCATTGGTGCACCATAAAAATACAAGAATCCTACATTGAAATCATTAATGCATTTAAGGGGATTTGTTTATATAGCTTGTGTATACAGGCACAAGCATTAGATAGCAAACTAAGCATAATTTAAATACATAGGGTTCACATAACAGGATAACTCTATGTTAGAAGAAGATGGTTTCAAAGCTTAAAGTCCATCTCATTCTGTACTGCTGCATCTAAGATGATATCTGAGACAACTTTATGGAAAAACCAGGGTGCACAATCTCAGATCAGACACTGGAAATATAATGGAATATTTCCTTTTCTGTCTTATTTCTCTCCCACCAATTCACATTCTAGGTCTCCCTTTATTAATTGGAACTCACATCTGGCAAATCAAGCTGTATTCCAAAGTATTACCATTTAATGCATCTCATTCATATGACAATGGAAGGAGACTGACGCATGCCTTGATAATAATACGAATAAAAATAAAAGTTAAAACAATTGATTGAATGTTCTCACCAGATAGAAAAGCAGGATAAGCCGGGCAGTGGGATACCGCCACAAGAATCTAGTGGCCCTCACGGCCCCAGTATCTAAAAGCTTTGCTGCCTTCTGCAACTGCAATTGGCCAGTAAATTTAGAGTATAATGAGATGATCCGAATTAACGATGAAAGACTTGTGGATAAAAAAACAAATCAAGTTTACCTGTAAGCTTGCTCCAGCCATGTGGCGATGATGCAAGGGGAGAGGCCTGAAAGTTTAGAAAATGAGACCAAATCATTTACACAAAATCAAGTGAAGATGAATTCGAAATCAGGTTTTTGAATAAAATTATGAGATTGCTACACAGAATACAATCTGTAAAATTAGATTAATATTAATCCACAAATCTTGAATAGCTAGTCTAGCTCTAAACCACATGCTGCTAAAGTCCATCGCTGGAATTTACAAAGAATCATAAGAAATTTCTGTGATGAACTCAGAGGTGTCATGGAAATGGAAATTACGGTAGGGAATGCCATTTGTTCTTGAACTTTATCATGATTTTATCGCTTGGATTTCAGATCTCAGTCTGCTTTTCTTAAAACTTCATGGATTACATGTCCAATAGCATTAGGAAACCTATAATGCAACTTAGAGACCACATGACTTCGTAGTTACTTTTAAATAAGAAAATGAAGACATAAATGCCTTGAAAAGCTATTTAGAAAGCTACTTGAGTAATATTTTTGTTAATTAACAAATCAAACACATAAAGAGCCTGTGCATAAAATGGTGTCAAAGACTTGTCAGTAATTGTATGATATATATAACAAATAGAGGTAACAAATGGTTAAATCAGAGCAGATGATCACTTTCAACAAGATTGATACAATATTCTTTGACAAGCAATTTGGTAACGGTACACATACTCAAGTGCTTTCATGTCAGTATCCTCTTCCCAAGAGGATGAAACTCGACGAGAACCTCTATTCCTTTCGGCTTCTAACTGTTACAGAAATTAATTACATTTGTCAGAAATGAGAGTAGGTAAATGGAAGGAGCAAATAGCATGCAGGAATTAAAAAGTGAAAATAAAAAGAATGCAGCTAAGACCAACTTCAGACCTGTGCTTCATGAAGACGCTTGACTTCTTTTTCCAACTGAAACTCAGCCGCTGCTTTTTCACTGGCCATAGTTTCCAATTGTGTTTGCTTGTAATACTGATAACAAATGCAATAGTTTGACATTAAACAAGTTGTGATAGTGCGCATTAATAGCAAATGACAGGAATATGAAATAAATAGTTAAATTACCAATAAATCTGTTAGCTCACGATACCGTTTCTCCAACTCCATATGTTCCTGTTTCAAGACATAATACACAACTTCACACTAAATACTCGAGTGACAAGTTTAAAATATGAGTATTATATTAATGGAAGCATAAAACTATCCTAGAGGTTTATCAATATACAATAAATTACAACTGCTACCTTCAGTTATTACAAAAATTCTCTTAAGTATTTGTCTTACAAATACTCCCCTTAATATGTGCAATTTGTAAAATATAAACATATGTTGCTGGGATATTTGTAATTTACAAACTTAGTGGAGTTTTTTTATTTTATCATTTACCCCAAGTGAAGTATATGGCAAAAATTATGGATAGAAAAACATTTAGAATAGATCAAAAGAGAACTCTGGAAGCTAACTCTCTCATTTTGTCTGCAACCATAAACTTACTTAAATAAAACATGAATAATTCTCTTTACCCTCACTTACACCAAGTGCATGGGGAATAATATTTGTGTACACATACAGTTTGCTCTAATCTATATATATATATATATATATATATAAAATAACAGGACCATAGCTAAAAATAGCAGGTTCAGTTTTTCCCGCCCATTTTGTTTTCCAAAAATGGAAACTAAGAAAAAGAAAAAGGAAAAGGAATAGAAAAAAAAAAAAAAAGCAAGAAAATGTGATTGGTCAGAAGGGGAGGCAAGGTGGGAAAAGGGAGGGTGCCTATTGGTGGGAGAGGTGGTGTGTGTACACACACACACACACATTCTACAAAAAGTTTTGAGCTACCATAATTAATCATTATAAATCAAATTTTAATTTATAATACATCAATTTAATCATCTTTAATTTGATATCCATATTGCATATAAAAAAAATTGAATTTTTTTTGGGGTTTGATTGATTTTATTTGTTTAGAACATTTTTATTTTTTTGAGAATGTGTTTTGAATGATTTACTTTAAATATTTTTGTAAATCTAATACTTTTCAAGAAAATATGATTATATTTATTATAAGTTTATAAAATCTTATAATATTAAGTATACCTATATATAAATATATTTTTTGACTAAGTATCTATATCTATTTATATAATAGATAGTTAAGAATAGAAGATCTATTTTTTCCTTCAAAATAATTTTCCTTTCTTTTCATCTCCATGCCTCATTAAACATTCTTTGGAAATAAATATAATTTATAGTCAATTTCTTAATCTGAATAACTGAATAATTCTCAATTATTTGTATAAATGATAGAAAAAACCATATAAATTTTTTTGACAACCTCAAAAATTTAATTTTAGTTTTCATGTTCTCAAGTCTTGAATAAATTACAAAATCACATGTTAAAGGTTAAATTTACGAAAAGATAAATCTTTGGGAAATAATGAAACAAAAAAATTATGAAGTAATAACAATTATTATTATTATTAATATATTATTATTGTTGTTGTTGTTGTTGTTATTATTATTACTACAAATTATATATTTTACAACAATAAATAATAAACCGCGCATCACGCGGGTGTATTACTAGTTTCTTCTAATACGCGTACTTGAAAAGATTCTTTCTAGGCTCTAGAAAGCATGCAAGTTAAGAGCAAAGTATTGTTCAATTATCAATAGCATAGTATCTCATTACACCTGAAAATGAACCTCGATGCTGAAATAAAATTGAACCTCATCAATAGTCAGCATATGATAAAGTTGATATGTAGCTCTTACGGAATTATACTGGCGAACATATTAGAACAATTAAAACCCTGCAAATTTAGCTAGAGTTCATCTCACCCACTGTTCAATTTCTAAGAGGTTTATCCATATCCAGTGGATCAACATGAAACAAAAAAAAGGAAATAAATCATGGATTGAGAGTATACAAGAAGAAGTCTAAGGGAAACAATGATCTACATCGTCAGACAAGTATTCAAACACCAGCATTTACGTGGTTTTCATTAAAAGGGAAAGTTGCAGTTCCGATTGTATTATATAGCAGAATTTCAGTGCAAGACTTTTTCTAACATAATCTTCAGCACCAAATCTTACAAGCAAATTCATTCACTAGTTTTAGAGCAAAAGGAAGACATATTAATCTTTTAAAGGTCATAACCATTAAAGATTTGATTCGAAGGTCAAGACATCAAAGATTTTGATTCACAGGTCAAGACGCATGTACTATTTAATTACAGAAGAATCTAGATAATATGCTGGAGGAAACAAATTCGGGTTACCTGACGTGAATAATGTTCAGCATCCCTCTTCATGGCAGCCATTTCAACCCTCATCTTTTGAACTTCAGCCTGCAAAATAAATGGTAAATCCCTTGCACAGTCCTCGATAATCAGCAATGACTTCTACTACCAAGATGTACTACCTTACTCATCCAGTTGTACATTAATAGAGATGATCTATAAGTAAAAAATATCAACTTGCCTCCATTGAAGAAAGTCTGTTCTCGGCCTCTCTTTGACTTTGACGAGCGCGCTCCACTTCCTCTTGCCATGCTTGCACCTTTATTCAAAACATCAAATCAGATAAATGGCAACAGAAGCATTGTGTGTTTGGACAGAAGAACTAATAATCTCAACAACCTCCTCCCCCAACCAACCCAAAAAAAAAAAAAGAAGGTAGTAAAAACACAAACTAAATTTCCAAGCAAATGCATGTTACTACTATTGAAGAAGTCTTTCCTACACTTTTAAATGGTAGAACCAGGAAATAATTGATGGAAATATCTAGTAATAGGAATTTCAAGAAAAAATTAGAGACTAAAATATATGCAATGGCTCCGATTAACATGTTTCAGATATGATGTTAGTGCTACTTCAAATGACTTCCAAAATCATAAAATATTTCTCATTTAATTTCTACTAGATGCAATAAGAAGATCTATTTGCAACTTTTTGAACCTGAACTGCTTGATTTGCATCTTCAGGAGATTTTTTCTGTCCACGCCGAACACGAGCTTCCATGTCTTGCAGTTCTTGATTGAGGGATGCACATTCAACCTAGTACCACAAATTTAAAATAATTTCAAGTTATACAGTCATCTGATTCAATTCCTCTTCCAATTTGAAGGGAGGTTTGGATGCAGTGGGGACAAAGGGAAGAAGTGAGAGTCCATACAAATGAAAAAAATAAAACCATTACCTCAAGAAGTGCTACCTTCTGCTCAAGTTCTGCTGCCTTTGAAGCTCTATCATCTGCTATTCTCTGATGGAATAATAGATACATATGTTAATGATTGTAATTTTAACGTCAAGATATAGTTATATAGAATCAGTTTTTAGTAGGATTATCAGATTCATAGAACACCAAATACTATGTTCTTAAATTCAAAATCTTAGTTCATTCCTCATGCAGATGCCAACGATGAGTGTCTTCAGAATAGAATTAGGCAACATAACCACAAAAAGAAAGTCCAACTAAAGCTGTTTTAGTTGATGGATTTGAATCTGCAACAATTATTCCAATTCATTTCTTTCAACAATGAACTAAGAAACACAATGTTAGGATGCAAAAAGCATCAAAAACAAGTTCTACTAGAAAAGAGAACAGGAATAAGGAACCCCATGTTTCCATGACCAAGGTTTTAGAAACTCTTTCAGGAACAGTCAATTACCTCTCAAGAAGAGTTATCTGGCAGCAAAAGAAACATTTAATAAGAAAAATGGACCATTGAGACAAGAGCACTAGTAATCAAGAAGATTTTTAGCTTCAAACACACAAATAGCATTTTAATCTAAATTCAAAATTCTTGGTGCATGTGTAGAAGCCAATAGAAGTGTCTTTAAAGTAGTTTTAGGTTCAACAGAAATTTCTTAGTCAATTGATTGCCACTTATAACAATTGTACCAAAAATGTTTCTTTGAAGTTTCAATGATCAAAATACAAATACAATGTTGGGATGCAACAGGCATCGGAGACCCAATGCGGGAACAGTCAGTTAACTCTTCAGAGGACGTCTTTTACAAGAAAATTCAGTAAGATTACAGACCCCTGGACTACAACATTTCCAAGGGAGATCCTATGTTCTGGTTTGGGGCCTATTAAGTTCACAGAAGATTCTAAACAACTATATATATATATATATATATATATATATATATATCTATATATATATTTATATTGGCTAATTTTGTTGCCACAAGAACCAAAGCCACATTACACATTTTAAGAGCCTATTCTTCAGCACAGCTTGGACAATGAAGATACCATTGTATATCAGCTAGAGTTAATACTTGTACACACATGGGTGCTAACAGCTAATCATATCAAGCATACAAGCATTTCCAAAGAAAAATAAAAAGATGCAATGAATCTTTATAATAGATGATACATACGACAAAAAATTATCTTCTGTCCTTGAATTACCTGAATTCTGGCTAAAGCTGTGGATGCCTCAATAGCTCTCTGTTCCAATTCTCCTTCCCTTTCTCTAGCTGCCTATTAGATTTACAAGTTCATTATGCTGCATATAAACAGCTTTTACGCAATACAAAACAGAGAGAGCATTCAGCTAAGAGAAGTGGACTGGAGAGGGAAGATAGAAGTACTAGAGACAGACCAGCTTCGTAGCAGTATGTGCAGCACGCTCATCTTCAGCTCTTCGTTCGGCCGAAGCTACTTCCTCTCTTAGAGCCTAACATAATATTGATCTCAAATACATTAAAGTTCAACAATGACCACATTACTTACACTTGAGGGAAAGAAAGTGAACTTACTTGCATCATTCTTGTTTCAGTGAGTTCTCTGTTTCTCATTATAGACTCCACACTTGCCTGAGACTTATATATTAAGCAGGGTAAGAAAGAGAATAAGTTCTAATCAAATCATGATAATTAAACATCATCCAAATGTTAAAGAAGCATCTCCCATGTGATCCACCAAACAGATGAAGAATCAGGAAGGAGATTAAATTAGCTTAAAGAACAGAAATATTAACATCTGCACTAGATTTGCTCAATGAAGGGAACTGAATTATGTTTCTGCCGGGAAGGTAAAGATAAGAGGAAAGCACAAAAATATAGGTCCTAATAGCATTCAAATCCATGCAAAATAATAAGATTATAGTACAATGATTATGCAACTACGCTGAATTGCCACCTTCCTCTCATTTGCCTTTTTATTTTGATTGCCTTTACGGCTAAGGTAACTTGAATCATCTCTCCAGCTTGCAGACTAAAGTACATAGACTGATTGCTTTTGTGGAAAAAAGAAAAGTGATATACTATGATTATAACTAATAAGCATCTTTTGAAGATATTAATTGACCTGCAGTGATGCCAAATTTCCTTCAGCCAGAGCAGCTTGCTTCTTCAGTGCATCAGCTGACGTAACAAGTGCCTCAATTTCAGCATTCTTAGCAGATAATGCCTCAACCATATTTGCCTCCACTCTGCTCACCTCTGCCTTGGAAGCAGATATATCTTTCTGAAGCTGCTTTATGCGAGCCTCATAAGATTTTGTCAATTCCCTCTGTTTATAACAACATAAAACGTTATGTGTTATTTTTTAATGCTATACTCAACAAGGAATTATATTAAACTTGTAGTTCTTGTCCAGTTGGAGCTTGTCATTCACCTCTGCCACAAGAAGTTCTTCTAATTGAGCATTCTCAGATTTGTATTCTTGAAGGCGTGATGAAAGTCCAGCACAAACCTGAAAATTACAAAACATAGGAAAACAGTCTGCATGTTATATGTGACAAATGGTGTTATTTTTCCTGCTAAAATGATACCATAATCTGTTGAACATGTTACTTAGGGGGCTTTGGCTAAGCTTATGAGATCTTTACACTTTCGCTACAGGTGAGAAGCATTTTATCCTTATACCTATGCTCATCCTGAAGCACTAGTTCTGATCACTCATCCCCATTGTTACAATATCTTTAAAGAAGTTAGAGGATTTAGCAATGATCAGTAAGCATACTGGTATTGCATAAAAGTAGCTCAATAATAAACCAGGATTTACTCCTAATTATTTGTAATGCAAACAATAAATATTCCATCACATTCAAAAGCAAAATGATATGCAAACACACAGAGACCAAAAAAAAAAAAAAAAAAAAAAAAACTCTTAAGGGCTTAATAGGACCAACTATGAAACTTTTAGTTGGAAAATCAGCTAACAAATCATTCAACTATGGGATAGAAAATATGTATTAAGTTACTGCTACTATTACTAAATAAATATTTTTCTTTTCTTTGAGCCAGTATTTTATTGACCATACTACCACTTGAGTATTTCGATCATGTAGGAGAAATGGTAGAAAAGTCTGAAATGACGGTATGTTTATTTTGTTATTTAACTATAATTTAAATTCTCTTTTCACATCTATGTGCCCTCACAAATAGGGGACTACCACCTTTGTCCTGAATACAATGGTTTAGGCTTTGATAAACACCATAACTTGAGAATAAATCAACAGACCATCATGTCAACCAAATTAAATACATATAATTAGCATTGACAAACTCATGATAAGTGGCAAGTGCCAAGGTTTCTATAAACATAGGAACCAGCAACAGGACAAGGTCATTAGACATTAAATTCTAGTTGCATGTCATAAGTTTAGTTATTTGACATAAAGAGCTGGCAAATTCATACTTCACAGTATACATGTAAAAGTATTCTATCTTCCGAGATGATATTTGACACTAAATAAAGTACAATAGAAACAGATAGTTAAATAAAAATGAAAAATGGATAAATGCTAATAACATACTAAACTAAAATATGTCCAGCAATGAAGGATTGTATTTCTTACCCGTGCTAGCCTAGCTTCCTTTGACTGCCCTGTTGACGTTGCACTTTTAAGTAGTCCTTGAGCCTGTTAAACTAAAATATTTAGTCTATGCAAAATCTGTCCTAGCCATCCAAAGGACATAAATTGAGAAACAGAAGAAGTTCTTCAGCAATTCATACATTACCAGTTTACCTCATCTAGCTGTTCTTGTACTTTCGCAGCGGAAGTAACAGTTTCTTGTTCTTTGTGCTGCTTGTTTTGAATATCAGATTCCGTTATTAAATCCACGTCCTTTAATTGAGTATCAGCTTTGGTTGGTGCTTCTTCATGTAGAGTTTGAGATTCTGAAAGTTCAATACTCTTTAAAGAACCTGCATCTTCTGGCATCATATTTTGATTGGAGTCAGCAGGAGGATCACTATTCACTACCTCAACCTCTTTTGTAGCATCTGATGGATTTTCATCTGGGATATTTCCATTCTCTTCCATCTTGAGATCACAATTCAAATTTGAAGACGTAGCTTCTCCATTAGAAGACGTTTCTGCATCAAGAAGATCACCAACTGGCTTGGCCTCATTATTAGATATTGTTCCAGACTGAGAAGTCTCTGTCATGGAAACATCTCTATCAGCCTTGTGTTGCTCATTACTGTCGACTTTGCCACTAGCAATACCTGGAATGCTTTCATTATTTTCGGTTAAAGGCTCAGGCGTATTTCCATCAGGTTCTGATTGTGATTGTGACTTTTCATGTATATTTTGCTCTCTTTCATTATCTATGGCAGAAGGAGCTTCACTGGATAAGATTTTCTTCTGGGGATGTAACAAATATTGTTGTTATAACAATCCACGAACCATATATTCTAAATGCAATTACACAGGTTCTATACTAACTAAGAATGAAGGGCATAAAAAAATTATACCTTTGCTCTTGCTCTAGCCTTCCTTGCTTGCGATCCTTGCCCATTAGGACCTTTATGAAAAAGATAAATTGACAAAATAACTTTTAATTAAATAGAAAAGGCATAAATCTTATCTTAATATTAAAAGCACATCCATTTCTGGGCTTGGCTACAGGAATATTTTCCTTCTCATATCTAGATAATGCTTGTCTTAGGGTGCTTTGTACCCCTGAGGAATGATAGCATGCCTTGATGTTTGCTTCTAAAACATTAAGAGCACCTTGTTAAGGATTAAGCCTAACAAAACTTCTAGAGAAAGGGACCGAATTTTGAAACTAATATTAGGTAAATTATTAACATAGAAATTACTTTTATGTACATAATCAGGCAGTCATGTGCTTCTCCAGTTCATTTATCCTAATTAGTTCAATTTCATACAATAAGTTACATTTTCCCTTTCCTGCACTTAGTCATATGATCTTGGAACTTGGAAGAAACCACAGAGTTTACGTGCCTCTTAGTTCTCCATATTGATACTTGGTTTTCTAATCATTTTTGATTATCTTTAGTATGGGTTGAAGCAGTTTGACATTCTCTAAGGCTCATAAACTTCTGTTTTTTTTTTGCCTCTAGTTGCTGTTTTACTGATCTTCTGGTCCATCCTTAGGTTACTGATCTATAACTAAGTTGGACTGTTTTGTCACTGGTTCAATCTAGTCCTCTGTTTTATGGCCACTCAGTTACATCATTCTATACATAATTTTGTTCAAAATTTTCTGCCTCTAGTGAACACGATTTTTGTCCAACACCTTGGTGAGACCTATAATTTTTTTATTAGCTAATCTCAGTATTATTAACAGATTAAACCTGGATAAGGTTGTTACAAGACCACCAATTTGTCTTTCATATGTATCATTCATCACTATTTTGAGATTAAGTCACAAAGTTCAGCAGTAGATAAATCACAATATGTGAGAACCTCTCAAATCATTAGTTAAAATATGTCATTATAAGCAGTATTTGATTGCTGGTCAATTGTTCAATTAGACGGATTGTGTCAACCATTGGTTTGTTTGGTCTTCTGAAAAATGATTATCTTATTTTTATTTCATTATGTAAGATAGGAATGTAATAGACTAATTATAACATACTAAATTAAAGAGACAATGAAATAAATAAACCAATCAAAAACTACATGCAACAAAGTTCAGACATCTACAAAACCAAATGCAACCTTTTAACTTCCTCATAAAGTGAAAAGTATAATAAGAAATTTTTTGAGCTGGTATAACCAGATTTCCTGTTCTCAGTCAAATGGACTGGATTGGTAATGGATCCTGGTTGAGCCAACCACTCTATTCTAGCCATAAGACATTGATTATAAGTTTGAAGTTTCACAATTTCTTATTCTCGAAATTAACGTACTGAGATTTTCTGCAAAGTCTGTGTATGAATTGTCTAGATAAATATGGATCAAGGAAATATTTATTTGAGATAAAATTCACACAACTTCCTTCTCTAGGCAAGGTGATTTTTTTGCCTATTATACAAAATGATGGATCCATTTACAGAGACATGGCAGCAAAGTAAACAGGATACATTGAAGTGAAGAAAAGAATGAAGCAGCACAAATGCCACACATAGCAACTCTTTTGGAGAAGGTGAAAATGAAATGAGATTACCTCATTCACAGAAGGCAAGAACGTTTCATTCATATTCATAAAATGATGGATGGTTATGGCCTGGTCCAGAAAGCCTATAATTCTTGTATGATTGTTGCAAATGATGATCTAACACTGACCTAAAAGTTATGAGGGGCTTGGGACAAGGTTCCCCAGTTTATCCTAGAATTACATATTCATCTCTCGTCCAGAGAAAGAATGACGTGCATGGCAGAGTGCTCTCTCCATATATCTAATTTTCATTGGGCTAAGAACTGAAAAATAGCACTCTTGCATTCATAGGGCCTATAAGTGTTAAAGGCCTGAACACCTTGCCAAAACAATGATCTTACAGTGATCTTACTACTACAGGGGGCTTGGACAAGAGTCCAAGTCCATTGAAGAATTACCGAGGTCTTATATAACACATGGCATATTTATATACTAGAATGCTAAACACTTTAAATCAGTGGGAAACTGAATTTTCTAAAACTTTAGTTTAAGTGAGATTAATTGATTTACTAGGTATGCAATACAAGTAAGGCTCAAAAGGTCGACATGAATTGGATTGTCACAATTTTCACCAAGTTATCATTCGGAAATAATTACTTAAGGTGTGACCGCTCAGCAAATTCTAGAATCTGGATTATCAAGTGTATTTTAACCAGGGGAGCATAAACTAGGTTACCCTTGTTTATTAAACTCACAATACAGAGGAATTTTGATTCTCAGATGCATACCTGGAGTGGGAGCAGGAAGATCATCCGGTTTCTCACCAACCACTAGCTTCGCCCTTCGATCCACTACTTCAAATAGATCTGGGAAAAGACAAGCAAAAATGAAAAAAAAAAACACACGTAAATTTCACTTTTCATTCATTTTTTTTTTTCTCGGATTGAAATATGCATTCATTCTGGTACAACAGAACATGAAATATAAGTACTTAATATAACAACCTTTTGTTCCAAAACACAATTGATCCTTAGTACCTCAGGTAGAAAAAATCAATATAACTATGGCCCGAAACCAACTTATCAAATAATAAACCCGAGTATAATGATTTAAACAGCTCAGATTACAAGACATGCATAAATCAGATCAGACGACAATGCCACCAATTGTGCAGATTAACAGTGCATGAAACATCAAACTTCAAACTCGATTTACCATCAAGAGCGAAAAAGGAGGGATAAGCAGCGTACCTTCAGCCGCTTTCAGCCACGAGGCCATCGCACCACCAATTTACTGCAACAAACGCCCTATACTCTATGAACCATCAAATTGGGCAAATAACTGGGCTGATTTCACAATGAATATAGATGATCGATAAACTAATACGGTGAAACAATCTCGAACGAAATACGAAATTGTTAAGAGAAAATATTTGGCAGGAGGTATGGGAAGGTAGATCGAGTTGGGTTGTCTGTTGTTTGTTAGAGGGTCGTCAGTCGTGTGCATTTCAAGCCATGGGGCGAACTAGATTACGGTGTCGTATGGAGACTCGCAGATTAAGGGTTGGAGCTATCCGTTATGACCCAACAACTATGGGCTACGCATTGGGCCTTATTACCAAGGGCCCGAAGTTTTTTTTCCGAGTATATAATTTCTAGGAGTAGTTATAAATTGGGCTTTTATCAATTAAAGGGTTTGAACATAATTAATTACCAATTTGAAAGTGGGGAAAGATAAAAACCTTTCAATTCAAAATTTAAAAGAAATATATCGATTAAAGTTTCACAAAATTAAGATTTTGTTTGGTATCTTGAGATTTCTTGTTTGCTCCTCTTTACATCTATTAAAATGCTTCATTAACAACTTGATCATCTGTAAAAATGAAAAGTTAGATTAAAAAGTGGTTTAAAAATAATTTTATTATTTTACTGAAATGTATTAATTGTATTATGTAAAAATACCACTTGTATCATATTAAAATATTACTTCATCTACGTAAAAGTATTAGCTTATTTTATTGAAATGCGATGTAAAAATATTATTTGTATCATATAAAAGGTATTAACCACATAATGTAAGAGTATTACTTTATTTACTTAAAAGTATTAGTTAATTTAATTGAAATATAACGTAAGAGTATTACTTGTATCACGTAAATGTCTTAATTATATAATATTTGTGTTACACACCCCACCACTTACTTAACACATTATTTTCATATACTGACGGACAATGAATCAATCGGTAAATTATAATTTTTTAAAAATTTGACCGATGGTACAAAAAAACTTTCTGTCGGCAAATTATTATTTTTCATGAAATTTCCACATTTTTTTCCATGGAATTTCCACATTTATTTTCAACGTTGGTCGGTAATTTACTGACGGACCACTTAATCTGTCGGTAAATTGTTACCAACGAGGATAATTGCGATGAAATTTGACGACGCTTATTCCATTGGTAAATTTTGTAGCGACGGAATTTTCTAATATACAAACGGAATATTCCGTTGCTAGATCACGTGTTTTTTGTAGTGACATTAGAACAAAAATAAATGAAGATGACAAAATATCTAAATAATAAATAAATATTCAACTATTATTAAGAATTCTAGCTAGATTAATTAGTCTAATGGTTAGTGTAGTATTGTTAATCTTAAGATTGGTTTAATGGTTGATTGTAGGATTGTTAATTATCTAAAAATATAAGTTCAAACTCGAGAAATTTTCGAATCAAAATCTGTTTTTTTGTTTTCAAACAAAAAGTGTAACATAATGGTTTATATATATACACGTAACATTTGTAAAAGTTTTATTATAAATTGTTATAATTGATATTTTAATGTAACATTTTTTATAAATGTTACTAGTTAATTAATTATCAAAATGGTAGCATTTAACTTCATGCAACAACATCAAATGTAACACCCATCAAAGTGTTACACTATCTATTGTAAAACTTTTGGTTAATTAAGTAATAACACTTTTTAGGCGTTACATGGAGTCAATTATATTGTAGGAATTCTTCTATCCTGCACCGAGTGAAATGCACTAAGTGGCTTTTTATATGATACATGTACATTAAAAATAATTAACCACTCTTAAAATATAAAAAAATATTAAAAAAAAAGAAATAAAGAAAAGAATTGAAGAAAAGGACATGGTCTCAAATTAATACATAGTTGGAACCCAATGCATTTCACCGGATTGAGAATGGATGAAGCCATGTTGTAATGCGTGGATGGTAAATATTAATGGAGGAGTTAATTGTTGGCTTGCAACAACTCTATGATGGAGGTGGAGTAGTCATAATTAAAGCAATATTTCCTCCGATTCAATTAAATATCGTTCTAAATTTTTTGTCATAGTTTAAAAAACAAAAGATTGAATGAATATATCCTTAAATAATTAAGAAATTTAAAATTTAAAATTGAAAAGAGAATCATTTTAGAGTGAGTCTTACGTGAGACCGTCTCACGAATTATCTTACATGAGATAGGTCAACCCACAACCCACACTTCACAATTTTTATACAAATTTGTGGAAATGAGTTCAATTTGTGGATAAAAAAGATCAATCTCATGAAAACTATCCGTGAGACCATCTCACGCAAGTTTTTGTGATCAATTTAATTCCATAAAAAATCATATAAAGTTCCTCACAATTATTTATGAGCACTAATTGCACGGGTAGGGAACCGTGCAACTAGATTAACCTGACCTGGGGGTGCTTTTCACGCGCATCAGTTCTGCGCTCCAACATTAGGTCCATCAGGTCCGTACTTCTAATCTTTAGTTATGTTCGTTTAACATTTTAGTTATGTTCGCATCTTTATGTTATGTTCGAATAACCTTTATGTTTATGCTAGTTTAACCTTTTACAATGTATTACAAACTTGTATTACCTTTTCAACCTTTATGTTATTCTTTAAGTATATAAATGTTATGATATTTATATAAAAAGTTATACTAATATAACATAAATGTTAAATTATTATAACATAAATGTTCAGCTATACTACATGAATTTTATACTGAAAAAAGTCCAAGTAATATCACTTAAAGGTTATCATATTGTACATAAAGGTTATATTAATATAACATAAATGTTACAACATAATTAAAAAAAAAAATTAAACTGGGCATGGATTCGGGGCGAACTGGACCCGACCCAACCTTTACGCGTCCAGTTGCATAGATCTAGATTCGTGCACCTGGTTCACAAGAACAGTACTCCAAGTTCCTAGATTTTCTATACTTTTTGCTTACACAACTTCAAATCAATGATTAATATGTGAAACTAAAATTTGACAAATAATACTCTTATTTTCATAATGTAATAATTTTGTATGTATCATGTAATATTTTTATGCGTATCACATAAAAGCATTGCATGATGTCTATGAAAATTCTACATGATTAAAATATCGCTTGTCACATGATCATTTTGGATCCGTACGTATGACCGGATGTGACCGGTGTTGACCAAATCGAACTAACTCATCTCATAGAATAAAATTTGTGAAACGATCTCATATAAAACCTACCCAATCTATATATATGACACCTAATTATGTAATACTTAAATTTAATGCTCACAATCTACTTACTCACATCAATCATATATATAAAAAGTTGGTCTCTTGTGAGATCGTCTCATATGCGACGAGATTCAAATATGTCTTTTACAGGTATAAGTATGTATTTTTCAGCTATAAATATGTGTTTTATAAATATGCTTTTTACAGTATAAATTTGAGTTATTCAAGTATGCCTTTTACGACTATAAATATGTCTTTTTATGCTATAAGTGTAGCACATGAGTTTTTGCCTATATATAAATCTTTATTCTTATGAATCTACTTTTGTATAATCAATGTGGATCATCTCCAAACACATCCTTTCAGATTCGTGTTGAAATCAAAATTTTATATGGTTTAGGATAAATTTGAACTGTTAATTTCAATCATTATTGATTTTAATTAAAAAATATTATAAAATTTTGATATCAAATACAAGTTTGGGATAGATAACAAATCAGTCATTTAAGATAGTAGAAGATTTATAATGATCAAAAGATAACAAAATCTTTCTTTCTGTTAAATTAACAGAGATTACCTTGATAAGTTCGTGTGCCAAAAACCACACATATGAACACATATAAGATTCATGCCACGTACGAACTACACGCAGTTCATGACACGAACCACAAAGTATGTACAACACAATTATATATGCACATAGAGTTCTTGGAACATACGAACTACACATATATACACACAATTCTTGCCTAACACCACAAACAAACATGCATACACCAGTTCATCTTCTACACAACCACATATACACACAATTCTAATCACATGAAATTCATATGGCACGAACCATACACACACTGTAACACGAACCATGATTCATACATGTTATCTTATATTTTGATGTTTGATGAGGTTTGGTTCCATATAAATAAATATACTTTTGTGAAATTGTGTTAGAAAATTCTTTTTGTTATATCTCAATTATAATAATATTTTTAGTTCTCTTACATAACTACACCAATCCATTTTCACGAAAGGGGACAAACATGAATTTTGAGAACACAAACATGAATTGCATGTCCATGTGCATGTGTGTTATTGATAGTTGATAGGATATAAAACGGATGGTAGTGGTTTCGTCTCTATTGTACATCTAAAAGCGACGTGTCAACCACTCAATGGGACCAGTGAGAAGTATTACAAACCCAATAAAAGCCAAGAAAACTTGTAATAAATACAAAGCTATGTAATCCACAAACTTTGAGAACTGTTGGAAGGATTTAAAAAGAGTGTACGGCGCAGCCCACTATTTGGAGTATAGATCATTAGGCCATAATTAATAAATGCTAACGTGCGCCAAAGTGTAACAAGAACCCAAAATCAGAAATCATCTTTATTAAACGAATATATTATTACACCAAAAAATATTAAATAAATGGGTTTAGCTTGACTCTATGAATTAGGCATAATTTTGGTCAATTAGTGAGAGAAAACGTGAAGAATTCATGATCCATAAATATGATTAATTTCAAGGGTCACTAAAATTTCTTGAAATTAAGAACATAAATTAATTTAAAATTCCAATTTATGTGTTTTCAATGCCGTTGTATGTCACCTAATTTCGTTCACTCCACAAACTAGCTAAAATTATATCCCAATTGATAAATTTATAAGAATAGTAGCAAAAACACATAAATCTAATTAATTTCACGGGTCACTAACATTTCTTGAAAGTAATAACACAAATTAATTTAAATTCCAATTTATGTGTTTTCAATGTCATTGTATGTCACCTAAATTTGGTTAATTTCACAAACTAGACAAAATTATACCCCAATCGATAAATTTATATGAAAAATAGCAAAAAACACATAAATGTTCGGATATTTTTTTAGGTATCATCCCAATTTGAAAAAAAAAAAAAACATGAATGAAGAAAAAAAAAATGCATAGGTGATGTGACGGCTAATTACCATAATACCCTTATGATCGATGTAGAGAAGATTGTGGGTTGAATTAATTGAGAGGGGATTGGTGGTATGGTGATGGAGATTCAAAGGCAGCTATTCTCTTTTGTCTCTTCAAATCCTTATAGAACGTTTTGATGAACTCTTCAGCATCTTTATCCACCTGGTAGCGGTGGTGCTCCTCCGTCGCCTCTTTCACCGGTGACGGTGACTCCGCCGCCGCCCTCACGGCGGGGCTGCCGCCAAATACCGGCAATGGGGACGCTTCGAAACGGCTCAACATGTCGAACACTCTGTGCATTACTTTGAGCTGGTCTTGATGATCAGCTTGGTGGTTCCTACGTTTGGAGTAGTGGAAGATTGGAGTGTTGCTGCAGCTGAACTCATACTCTCGAGGCGACACGTAGGATTTGCTTATGTCATCGGGGCGGCACGTCAGGGCGGCGTAGTAGCGGCGGTGGTGGCGGTGATGGTGGTGGCGGAGCTTCAAGAGGTTGGTTATGGCGTCGCCTGCTGTTTTGCCTCTCTTTTGAAGCATGTGTAGTACTATTCTTGCTATGTTCCACACCTTCTTGCCTTTTTCTTGTGTGCTTTTCTGAATTTCCATCTTTTTTATTTTTTCTTTTCTTTTCTCTCTCTAGAGAGAGAGAGTTTTTGTTTGGTGTAAGTTGTAACAAGCTAGTGAGAAATGGAGTGAGGTATTTATATATGTAGTTCCTATATGGGGCGTTATCATCAAGAGCACACGAGATCCTATTCAATATTAATATGTTTTATGTCATGTTTTACTGTCCATTATTTATATTTAATGACACCATTAATTTAGTAAATATGTATTTTAAAAATGAACATAAAAGTATATTGTAACAGATGATAAATTAGTCAATAATAAATACATAGCGTAATAAATATTTATGGGATGTCTAGGATAACACGCTTCTAGTTCCATATATGTAAGAAAATAAACCCATAAAGAGAATTGCATCAATTTGTCCAACAAAAGAAATTAAAGCTTTTGAAATGTATGTTACATATATCATCTATTCCATATGCCGTTAGTACGTTACTGTATTAATTATTAAGGTATTACTCAATATCATGCATATATCTAGATAAAATAATTAATGATTATATACAAGGGTACATATGGAAAAACTAAAATTAATATATTCTTAATATTTATGTGAAATGAGTATATATCTATTTTGTGTGATCGATGGGGATATATTAAAAAAGCGTCAACCAGCTAGATCATTCATGGAGAGTAGTTAACAAGGTAGACCTCAAGCTTAAAGTTAATTAACAGCTCGATCTATTAGTTTAGTCAAAAAAAAAAAAAAAAGTAGTAGTACTACGAGTTTGGCAAAAGTTAATGAAAGCGACTAAATGGGTCAATGGAGTCTAACTTATGACCCAAAATTCACTTTTTTTTTTTTTGATAGAAACTTATGGGGTGTTTGGCTAAGCTTATTTTTTGAGTTTATAAGTTTTTACATTTGATAAGATGTTTAAGTTTGATTTAGAAATAAATTGTTAAAGTGTTTGGATAAATAAAATGGTGGAGCTTATAAAATGTTAGTAATGGTAATATTGTAATTTCAATAATCAAATTTGATGATGTTTTTAAGTAAATAGAACCTTCTTTTAGAAATAAGTTGGGATTAATTTTCTTATTTAAAAAAAAAAAAAGAGTTTATAAGCTCTTAACATCTTATTTTTTGATGAAATAAAATCTTATTTTGAAAATTTAACCAAACACTTTTGAGGAGTTTATAAGCTCTAAACAACTTATAAGATGTTTTAAGGAGATTATAAGCTCACCCAAATACCGCATAATGAGCGAGACATAGATAATTTTGCTTATATGTAGAAGTATTGTAGACAACTTATGCTCTTATCAAAGAGCATTGCAGATAATTTAAACTCTTGTAAAGGAGCCTTATTTGTAAATTAATTTAAGGGGCTTAGATAATTTTCATTTGTATCTTTTTTTTAAGGGCTAGTTTGATAGGAAAGACAAGATAATGTTGAGATTGCTTATTAGTGAGATTAATTTTAAAATTGTAAAGATAGTATTTCTTTTCTTAGTGTTTGGTGTTCTATATTAAATTGTTTGTTAGTTAATTTGCATTGTTTGGTAGCCAAGATAATCTTTCATGATGAATTGAGAAAATACAAGAATATCCCTAATTTAATGTGAAAATACATTTTTACCTTTTAGGTTATAAAAAATTGTGAGGGAGGATGCATGAATGGCTATTTCGTCAATTAATATTATTGTCAAGGATACTGTTCAGCTAGAAAAACACATCTGGTCTCAAAGACATGATATATGTTTTACTAAGAGGAACAATGAATTCAACACAGGCCATGTTTTAATAATGGGCTTATGGGTGTGCTACCAAACACCAGAAATAGGAGGATGACTTTCAAATCTTGGGATTATCGAGACTATCAAACTAACCCTAATGAGTTTTGGAAAGTGGAATTTATATATTTATAAAGTTGGAATACCACTAGAGCTACTGAGCTACAAGGCTCGTGGTAATTCTCACTTGTATCTAAATGTATTTACATTCAGTTTTCACTATTATCAATGAGTTTTCATTTGGTGCATTTTCTTTTGGACTAACTGTTTTATCCCATTTTTTAGAGAAGTTTAATTTGTCAACTTCATAATTCGTGTTGCTTGGATACTCTTATTGGTTATTCCTTTGGGGTCAGTTTGGTAGCATAGATGAATGGAAGCTTGCATAGGAATATGGTGTTATCAGCTATTTGGTAGCAATAGTAGGGGTCTGCGTTCCATTACAAACCCTTCACAATTCTCCTGTTCCTCTTCAGTAACAATGTCTGCCCATTTTAACATGATAACTTTCATTCAAGGATACTGATAAAAAACAAAAACACCCTATTCAAGTTATTGTAACTACTATGAGTTTCAAATTTTAAAAAATAAATTAATGTATTATAATTACAGATTTTCTCATCAAAGAATTAACCTGGTATACATCTTTTTATATATCGAAATATGACTACTTTAAATAACGTTATCCTATAATTTAATAAATTTTTAATTTTTATTTTAAAAATACAAAAGTAAAAAAAAAACAGAATAACTATAAAAATGATGGTGATTCAATATATTTATATCAAAAATTTCAATTGATATTTTGCAATTATAAATTTAATATTTCACATACAGTAATTCAATAAGAACATTTTCATCTTTTATAATATTCTTCAAATAAAATCAAACGTTCTTTAAATAAATAAAATACTCAACTATTCAAGTTCACGTCTTTAGTTTTTTGCATATAAAGTTCATGTATAAATTAAAAATAAAAAGTGATTCCCTGTAATGAAAAAATGAGTTTCATTAAATTGCAAAATTAATTATGTGCAGTCCACATGCCCTAATTCAATGTAAATATTATAAAATATTTTGATATAAGTTAATAGTTGAGAGTTTTTTTTAAATGATATTATCAACAAACAATAGAAAAATACAACAATATAGATGATTACAGACAAAAATGAAAATTTACCTAATTTGTATCTATTTAATCTAAGTGTAGATAGTTAAATTTTACTAGCCATTCAAAAGTTGTCACCTGTCAAAGTCCCTCAGATATTATCCAAATAAATATATATTTAATTTGATAATTATCTCAAGGAAGTTGATGGATATCAAAATGTGATGAATTTTAGAATGATCAAATATCTACTTCCGGATAGATATCAAATTATGATGGACCAACCAAATCACTCCATTAGAATCCTAAACCTATCAGGACTCTCCACAATATCTATAAATAGGGGTCTAATTTTCACATCACAACACAACAATTGAGAAATTCAAGAGCTCTCTACCACGGTGATCTTCAAGTGTTCTCCGACGGCAATGGCGACGATCTTCAAGTGTTCTTCGACGGTGGTGATCTTTAAGTGTTCTTCAATGACAACGCTCTTCAAGTGTTCTCCGACGACGATCTTCAAGTGTTCTTCGATGGCGACGAGCTTCAAGTTTCTTCAAAATTGTCTTTTGATTCGAATAAGGTTTTGAATCCTCAAATCAAATAGTTTCTTCAAAACTGTACCTTGATTCGAAGAAGTCTTCACTAAAATTCAACTCCAAATTCAATTGAAGTGAAGAATCAAATGATTAAAGAGATTGTAAACCACATTTTATTTGATTAAAATAAGTAAATTTAATTTGTGTACCCTTTTGTGTTTTATTTATTTCATACACAAAATTTGTAGTTATAAATTTTTGGCACGCCTAGTGGGACAATCTCTTCCTTTCATCTCTTCTCTTCACCAAAATTCAAAGTATCAAAATATCTATAGTGCAAGCCACGACAACCCTTGAAGAGCAAATTACAAATCTAGCAAAAGATGTCAAAGAACTCACGAAATAAGTTCAAGTACGAGATGTGTTACTTACGAAATTGATGCACAATGTTGATTTAAATTGCATGATGGACAAAAAAATCAAGAACCATGGTGAAGTTGAGGCGGCGAACAACTCAATGAAAATGTCTCAAACTCCAGCAAAAAAGTTACAATTTGAAAAGATGCAAGTCTCATCAAATGGAGCGATTCCTACAAATCAACTAAAAGAGTTCATCATAGAAACTATGAATGACTTTGATGGAAACACCAAGTTGTCTTCGATGTATACCAAACCATACACTTCAAAAAATGAAAAATTTGAGGATGCCCGAAGGTTACCAACCTCCAAGTTTTCAATTTGATGGCAAAGATGATTCAAAACAACATATTGCTCACTTCATCGAAACATGCAATGGTGCTAGGATTCTGAAGATCACTTGTGCAACAGTTCATTCGTTTCCTAAAGAAAGTGTGTCTGACTGGTATACTAACTTGAAACCAAATTTAATTGACAGTTGGGAGCATATGGAACATGAATTTCTCAATCATTTTTATAGTACTCACCGAATAATCAATATGCTTCAACTTACAAACTCATGCCAACATGACGAAGATACCAAACAAATTATAGTTTTATCTCATCAACTTATCTATGATACCGAACACAACCATAATATTTTTTCACAATCTTTTTCATACAACACATCTACTTCATCAATCTTGAAGAAATTAATGACCCCTACCAAACTAGCCGGTATTGACAAAAGTGTTGCTCTTACGGGTGAGTGTGGGAAGGGTTTTGGATTTTTGGATCAAGTACTCGAATAGTGCCACTCGAAAATATAAAATTATTTCGGGTACCCACTTAGTAGAGTACCCAGCAGGTCAGGTCGGGTATACTATTTTTTCCCTTTTGCTATATGAATTTTTTTTGGAAATTTGTATCTAAAACTACCATTCCATATTTCTTTTCCGTAAAAACATTTTTTTTTTACATTAGGAAATCAAAGTGGAAATATAGTATATGATCTCATTCATCAAACAAAATAATTTTAAGAAATTTTACTACCAAACCATATAAATAGGAAAATTTTAATCTTGGAACACAAGCCTTCGATTAGAACATATATAGTCTAACTAGAACATTTTATTTGAAATTGAAAATAGATGAATAACAAAGAAACTAGATGTTTGAATCCATCAACAATTTGCAACTATTAACCTCCTTCCTCTTAATCACTGTCAACGATAATGCGATCAAGACCTAAAATGTTACAACCACAAAAATAAACATAAAAAAGTCAAAAATAGTGTCATCATTTAAATAAAACAATTATTACAAATTTGGAGGCAAATCACTTATAGTAAATCATAATCATAATGGGTCTGATTTAATATCCACAATTGTTGTTTCTATTCCCATTTTCACAAATTCTACAAATAGATTTAAAGAAGAAAAGACATTGAGTTAATACAACAAATATATAATATTAAATGAAATTGTATGGAAAATAATAATAAAATAAAATAAATATGTACCTTCATCAAGTTGCTCAATTTTACTTAAGTCCCTCACCACACTTATTGGTTTGGAATCTATTCGAAGCCAATCTTGAGCATAAGTAAGTACTTGAACTATTTTAGGAGACAATGAGCTCTTAAATATATTAAGAACACATCCACCAATGCTAAATGCGGACTCTGATGCAATAGTAGAGACAGAAATTGCCAAACATCTCGAGCTTGTTTGGAAAGAATATGAAACATAATAGAATTCACTTTCCACCACAACAATACACTAAAACCATTCTCATCATCCTCAATGTCTTCACTTAAGTACTTCAACTCCAATTTCACATTCTCACTTTTTCCCATCTTCTGAACTTGTTGAATTGATCTAAAAGCATTTTAGTTGACATGAAAGTCCTCATGCTTTGCTTCAAACTAGTTGTAGAAGAAGTTGAAGAACTTGAAGATTGACAAGCAATAGTGCAAAAATATCATACTTAGCTTTGTATTTATTAAACAATTTTTGTGTACCAAACTCAACTCTAGCTTTTATTGTCACCTTAGTGACCTCATCATACAATGTGTCAATTGTGAAGTTAAGAAACAATATTTTCTACGAGAATCAAGTATCACAATATAATACGTACAGATTCATATTCATCTTCTCCAATGATCCTCAATATTTATCAAACTTCATCTTCATACTTCTTGACAACTTACTCAATTTAAAGTCATCATTCTCCAGTCATTGTTTAAATAGCATCTTAACAACAGTTATTTCATGAAAAACATTATTCGATGTGAAATATGAAGAACCAGAAATGCACATAGTGAGTTTGTAGAATTGTCCCCAAAACTTCATCAATAATGTAGCCCTCTCTCATTGACCTCTCTTGGAATCTCATCGAATGGTGAATTTGACAAATCATTTTCAGAGCCATGATCTACATCTTTGAAAGCATCAAAAACTCTTTTAAGACATGACCGACTCCAACATGAAATAAATGAAACTCCAAATTGTAGATACATACTTAGCAATTTTTTAGTTTCTATCTTTTCAATCTCAACACATTCTAGAAATCTTTTGCAATTAGTTGGAGAGTTTTTCACATACCTTATAGCTCCTCCAATACTAGTGTTAGCCACAAGCTCTACTTTTCAAACAATCTTGTACAATTAAATTAATGATATGTGCAACACATCTCATGTGAACATACTTCCACCTAAAAGGTTTGTAACCCAATTCTTGATTTTTTTTCACCAAGATGCAATTGCACCATCGTTTGAAGAATCATTATCAACAATGATTATATAAATTCCTATCAATCTCCTAATCAAGCAAACATTTTCCACCCCTTTGCCCACTTCCCCCTTTTATGTCCGATAATTGGAAAAAAGTTTAAGACCCGCTTATGCAAGTTCCAACGTCATCATTGAAAAACATAGTTAGACACATATAATTTATTCTTTGGATTGATGTCAACGTGTTTGTAGTATGCAAACTCTTTAAGAATGGTTTTTTATAAACTCCTTCAACAACTTATTTTCAGATATGTATGCATTATAAATATTTTTGGTAATAGTCTTTCGTGAAGAAATATCTAGTATGGGGCATATAATAAATGTAAAATGTCTTAAGACCAAGGACTAAAATATCGCGAAATATCGTCAATTTTTCGGTGATATTTCGGTTTTTTGGAGTCTCCGACATAAAAAACACCGGACATTTTTTTTCGTCAAAATATCGCGAAAAATCGACAAAAAATCGCCGAAAAATCATTTTCGGTCAAAATATCGTGATATATCACGATATTTTGGAGACGCGTGGCCGCCACGCGCCTGAGCCTGATTTCTTCTTTTTTTTTCTTTTTTCCCGGCTGATTTCTTTTCCTTTTTTCCTTTTCTTTTCTCCTTTTCTTTTCTTCCTTATTTCTTTTCTCCTTTTCTTTTCTTCCTTATTTTTTTTCCTTTTTTTTCCCTTTTCATTATGAATTTAATTTAAGTGATTTTTTTTAATTATAAATGTTTTTATGGTGTATTTGGAGGATATCTATTCGAGTTATTTATCTCTCTTTTTATATATCTATATTTTTGTTTATGGGTGATTAGTTGTCACGTCCTGTTTTTTTTCACTTAAAATATTAGAGTTTTCGCACGGGCGTGAAGAAGAATTAGTAAGATACAATAGAAGAAGGAGATTAGAGACGACAGAAGAAAGAGGTAAGGGATGATGTGAAATATCCTCAAATCATCAAACGGCCTCAGCCGATACCAATCGATCTCAATACCGATAACATAACAAAATACAGCAGCAGAAACAAACCATCAGGATCTCACTTCCATCACATGTATCAATATTATAAAACGTGAATTAAATAAGACTTTGTTTCAAAATGTTGTGTGACCTTAACCTAACAAAACAGGTCCGGATATGACACTCCCTCTCTTCTTCTAGGGTTCATCAAGCCCATCATTTCCTGTAGTGTGAGTACAGATTAAGGGGTGAGTGCGTTGAATACACTCGTGGGAATAACATCTGCATCTTATGACACACGACAGATAATAGAAAGAAAATAAAATGTCTCCTAGCATGTTGCCACAATACGTAAAATGCATAACAGATATTAGAAGAGGGAGACGGATAGGTGCGGGATCAGCCCGTGTTACCCAATAAAACGGTCTCCGTCTTACCCAATAAAACGGTCTCAATACCGCTGGTGCGCTTCAAGAGGACCACCAAACCTCAAGAGTAGTAGAAGAGAGACAGGGATGAATGCATGATCAGAGTGGACCTCAGTCCGTTCACAGTATAAGTATGACACAACAAATAAATTCACAACACGTAGTATCTCATAGTTCATGTATATACTAGGAAAACGGTAAACAGATAAAGATTTAGAAGCTACCCTCACCTTGTTCGGTGGTTACCACGTGAATAGCAATGACCAAAGATCTGATAATTCAGAGCTCGAGTAGCGAGTCTCAAAAGTCTGATAACTCAACGCTCAATCCAGCAACCTACATAAGTTATAACGTTTCTTAGATCTTTAGTAATGTATATAATTAAAGCTATAAAAGACTCCAGCGGTGAAACAATCATTAACTACGCGACGAATCTAGAGCTCTAAAGATCGGAGTTGAAGAAACGAGGATGGATAATCAATCCATATAGCTGAGATGATAGAGAATGAAATTTGGGTCACGACGGAAAAAGAATGAGCTCAATCGGAGTTAAAACGAGCTCAAACGGAGCAGTTTAGGTTCAGGGGTATTTTGGTAATTTTGATCAAAAAGTGAGGAAGAGGGAATGAGTAGGGTCACTACAGAAGAAAAATGAGCTCAATCGGAGTTGAAATGAGCTCAAACGGAGCGTTTTAAGATTGAAGGGCGTTTTTATAATTTTGGTCAAAGGGTTGACTTTGACCGGGCCCACGACCCTCGGTCAACGACATCTCATCGGCGACGACTCGATGTTGACGTACGATGGAAAAAAACGGGGTTCGGATCGAAAACACGGCATCGCGAGCGACGGGGCACGTGCAGACCCGGCATCGGGTGAAAAAAACCCGGCGGCTAGGCACCATCCTGGGCAGCAACGGGGTCGTGGCTCGGCAGCTGGCCGAGATTTCTCGGCAGCGGGTTGCATCGGCTCGGCAGCCTCGGCGGATCGTCTCGACGCTGGCCGAGTTTTCTCGGCAGCGGCACCCGGCTCTCGGCAAGTGGCTACCCGGTGCGCGCAGCTCGCGCCTAGCTCTCCCGTCGCCGGCCTGCTCAACTAGGCCTCTTCCCGGCGCCACTAGCCGTGGCGGCGCCGCCCTCCGCCGCCGCGACCAAGTCCGCCAGAATACTCTCACCGCCGGCTACTACTTCCGGCCACCCCTTGCCGAATTCCGACGGTGAATAGTACCCAAAACTTCACCGCAAAATCCTTCGTTACCACATTCGCAACACCGAGGCTAGGGTTTAGGGTTTTGGAGATGGTTTTTCGCCATTTCCCGGCGAATGAGAAATCGAAATTGAATTCCGAGACCTATCCTAGATTCGTCTCGTCAAGACGAACGTCGTGTGTGAAAATCGGCCTAAACCGACAACTTTCAATTTTTTCTGGCCACCGCCGCCGGTGGTGCTCCGGCGACTTTTTCGGTGATGTCGGCGGCGCCGGCGGTGACGCGCCGGAAACCGAAAAATGGGAAGAAAAAGAGAGGAGAGAGAGACTTACTCGTTTTCGTCGCTTTCGTTCTCGTCGGCCGAATGAATATTTTGAATTGACTGAGCCTCTATTTATAGATTTTCAAAGTTACTATTTACCAAGTAAATTTTAATTGTCATTCATTAAAATATTATTTTCCGTTTTACCGTTCATTCGGATTCTACCCCTTCCGTTTTATCGAACCTTCGTATTCGGCTCTTTCCCTCGCCATTTAAGCTACGGGTCTCCGATTAGCCTCTAGTTTGTTTCTATTTTCTCGTTTTTCCGTTGCGTATCTCATGGTATAAAAATATTCTATGTTCCACATCTAGAGTTTTCATCGGTCTAAATCGTAACTTGGCATATATTTGAAACACACATAGACAATTAAGAATTAACGCTCATAAAATATTTTAATTAAGAGTTTAATTATTTAATTAACCATTTATGCTTTGTTTTTGGTCCGGGGTACTACATTAGTAGAGCAAACAATTACTTTAAACAAATTTAGTTAAATTGTTTAAAATAAATTAGTACACTAACATTTAGGTTCCTCTCATAATTTAATTAAGTTTAGTTAATTTTTTGAAATTTAATAAAAGGATTATGATGTATATAATATTAATGTATTTCTATATTTATTGTAAATATATCATTTTATTTGAAATTTAAGTTCAATATATGTATTAATGTTACTTATAATATTATGTAAAGTACTAGATATATTTTTCAATTTTTTTTACCAAGTTTTTATATTTTTTGCGTAAAAAACCGATATATCCACCGATATCGATATATCCGTAAAATCAAGGTAACGATATATCCGTCGATACCGATATTTTAGTCCTTGCTTAAGACCATATTTTTCAACAGTTAAAAAAAAAATTTCATCAATTATTATCATGTAACTCAACACTTCTCTTCCTTTAAACTAATCGGTATTGCTTTGGAGTTTGAACTTGATTATTGTCACCCTCAGACTTCTTCTTGCACAAATTTGAATGATCACCCTCAGACTTCTTCTTGCATGAATTGTAATGATTGATAAGACCATTGGTCCTATGTTTCCTTAGATGACCTTAATCATTGCACTATAATACTTACATCTAGGTTTTTTTTTTTTTTTTTTTTTTTTTTTTTTGCAAATTCTCAACCTCACACAAAAACTTATCAAAATGATTCCAATACTTTGACCTAGTTGGTTGTAGCTCATTTGAACTCTATTTTCATTTTTTAGATTGAGTTTCATCATGACTATCCATCCCCACTTTGTTATCAACATCAATTTCTTCATGAGAGCTAGTATATAGTCATGTTGACTAACATCTAGAAACTTATTTTCTACCTTTATAATGTCTTCTTCTAAGATGTCATTGCGCATGCCTCATGAACTCGACATCATCCAAACTTTCCTGAAAAATTCTAACATTAATAGACAGTCCATATTTCTCAAAGGCAATATAAAATTTGTAAAAAACAATATATATATATATATATATATATTTATATATATATATATATGAAGTATGCTTTTTAACTCAAAAAATATTAATAATGAATCACAACATAGTTACCTCAAATCAAGAAACTTATAAAGGGTAGAAAAAATAGAGTTTCTGTAAATAGAAATTACAATGGAGTAAAAAATGTGATTTGTTTTTACAACGGATATTCCAACGTCTCTCTCTCTCTCTTTAATTAATTTTTCCTCTCATCACTCTCTTTAAACAATGCCTCTTTTCTACTTTGCATAAAAGTCACTCACCATATGGACAACAACTATGTGTAGTGCATGTTTAGGTGGGGCATATTCTTTTGTCAACACAAGAAAAATCCATTCTTTTTTTATCTTCACTGAACTCTCTTTCTCTCTCACTACTTTTTCTTGAATTTCATTGGACCTAGTCTGTTCTTTCTTTCTCCTCATGTGAGAGTGTGGTGTAAAACAAATAGAGAAGAGATGTAAGTTTCTTTTTTCAAGAAATATGGAGCATATTAAGCACATCAAAAGTTATATTTTGAGCTCCAGAATCTTCAACTTCCATCATATAGTAACTTTTATATTTTTCATATTTCAACCTCATGAACCCTTTATCAAAATCGAGAATACTCAAAACACAAAAAAGATTTTTTTATCTTTTAAGGGATTCTAAAAAAAATTACCTTGAGATGGTGGCACAAATGAGAGATGAAATCTATGATAGTGCGACAGTGGGAGCATTGGGAGTGGTTGTCACTTGTAGGTTGCAATGGGTATTTGAGAGTTGTACATAGATGTGAGATTTGAAAATTGGAATCTCAAATTGGGGGCTATGGTAGAGTTTTTACACTATATTCAGGTACCCAATACCCGAGCGGGTAATAATAAAATACCACCCAACTCGAAGATTGTGGGTATGGGATCGGGTAACCCAAAATTCTGTGGGTGTTGAATGAAACCTAGCTTGATCGGATAATACCCATACGGGTTGGATCGATTACTCAATACCCAAATTATTATTCCCACCCAGTTGCTCCTATTGTTAATTAACTTTTTCTCTTTTGTGCAACTATAAGGCTCATGTACTGCTAGTTCATCAACTGCATTTTTAGTTATGTTAAACTCCATATTATTTACTTAAATAGTTAACTCTTTAATGGTCTCTGGTTGAATGCTTGAAGGATGTAGCAGAGGTTGCAATTAATAGCTTTATTTGGTAAACATTGGGATGGTTGAAGCTTTCGATAGTTGATTTTTACTGCTTAATTAAACTTAAATTTATTTGACAATTGATTCAGTTGATGTTATAATCTTCTATCCCTTGACATGAAATTTTGAACTCAAATATTTTAGTTATTTGTTTAATTAATATTGTAGAAGCACTTAACAAACTCTAACTCCAATTGCTTCTAATTGATTGAATTTTAGTACTCCAAGTTAATATACCAATAGAATAAATTTCCCTTCAGTGAGGATTAGATGAATTGTTTCACTAAGTAATCCTATCAATTCCAACATCATTGCATATGTCGATAAAATGAGTCATGATTTTCTTGGCTTTCTTTTCCAACAAATACTAGAATTATTTTTACTGGAATTTTTTTTAGGTTGGTAACCAGTTACCATCTGTAATTTTCAACCTAATGAGTTTAGACTTGATACATGCAACATGTTTTTTTTAAATATTATATGTATATTTCAGAAGCAATAAGATGATAATGGTTATGCAATAGATAAAACATGTTGTCTATTCTACAAAAGATTACAAATTTCACAATGGTTGCAATATTACCGTAGTCTTTTCTTACAAAATCATTATCTTCTATGTAAAAGAAAAATATATTTTTTAATGGTTCAAGTGGTTTTACTCATTGTGCCATATCCAATCTTTATATAGAACTTATTGCTTATCAAGAAAAAGACAACGATTGTGCAATGAACAAAAAAAAACATATTGTCTTGAAAAGACAACATCATTAGTTAAGTTCTTTCACATTTTTTCCTAATTAATTATATGGGCCCGGCTATACACACCCATCATCTTCTAAACATACCCCAAAAAATTAAATATGAATGAAATTATTTAGACAAAGTCATTTATACCCTTACTAATAATTTAAAAAAACAACAAATAATATTTAATATAAATTCTAAACACACCCCATTTGACACACCCATATACATTACACACCTTCTTCTTCTTCCTCATTATCTTTTTCTTCAAACTCCATTAACACTCAAAAAAACAAACCTAAAACTCTAAACTCATTCCTTTAGTTAGTCAAAAAACATCATGGAGCAAGAAAGAACTCATGAGATGGGCAATGTTAGATCTTAAGTTTTGTTCTACAGATTTATTTTTTGTATTGTGTAAAAAAAGAAAAAATTCTGTGAAAATCACGATAAGCCGATACAGTCCGAACAAAAGGAAGTACGTTCGGCCTGCATCGGCTGAACACAAGAAAATACATTTGACCAGTATTGACGAACACAAGATGGTGGGTTCGGCTTATGTTCGGCCATTGTTTTTCGAACAGTATAGTATGTGTTCGGTCAATGTTGGTTGAACATAAGTTTTTTATAAAGTGTTTTGTTTTTTTATCAATGTATTTACTTGTACATCCGTATATTATAGGAAAATGATTCAAATGAAACTCAAATGAGTATTATCAACGTACCACATGAATTGAACATTATCAATCCGATAAATGAGCAGATAGATTTTTCGAAAGAATTTAGAACGAATAAAGTATTTGATAATCGTGAAACACTGGTCAATTAGGCAGCTAGGGTTGGAATTAGTCTTAACATGGTCATGTTGGTTAGACGATCGGATAATGGAGATAGTGTTAGGTGAACTCGGGTATTTTAGGTTGTGAGCATGGTGGTAAGTATCGTCCACCTAAAACAAAAGTTGCAGTAGACAATTCTATTGATATCGAAAAAAGATAGTAAAAGAATGGCTTACTAGCACTAAGAAGTGTGAGTGTCCTTTTATGTTGAAATGAGTACAGATGAAAGAGATTGGACAATGGTGCTTATTGGTTGTATGTAGATCACATAATCACCCAATGAGGTTGAATTTGGTCGGACACTCATTTGCAGGTCGACTAACGTCTGTTGAAATCAACTTGTGCGTGACTTGTCCATGAACAATACCAAACCAAAAGACATATTGAGCATGGTGAAGCTTTCTTTTCCCGAGAACGAGTCGACATTAAAGACAATTTACAATGCTCAACAAAAACATAGAGTTGTTGAGCATGGAGGCCGTACTCAAATGCAATTTTTGTTGGGAAAATTGGAGATGAAGAACTACTACTACTTGGATAGGAGATGTGGGCAAACAAATAGTGTTACCGATCTTTTTTATGCTCATCCAAATTTGTTGAGTTACGTGCATTTCCAAACGTATTAACGATGAATTGTACCTATAAGACCAATAGATATAGGATGCCACTTTTGGAAGTGGTTGGTGTCACTTCCACAAATGTAACTTTCTCAGTAGTGTATATGTATATATTCCACTAGTGCGAGGACAACGACAAATGGACGCTTAGTACATTGAAAGGATTAATGTAGGACTGAAGTTTACCAAAGGTGATTTTAATTAATCGTGAGCTTGCACTCATGAATGCTATAAGTGTTACATTTCCCAACTTCACACAGTTGCTATGTCGGTGGCATATCAATAAAAACATCTTGGGCAATTGCAAGAATATTTTCGGTAGAACGGAGAAGTGGTAACAGTTCAATCGTTCTTGAAATATGTTAATATTAACAGGTTCAATGAGTTACTTAGGAGACTTCAAGCTGACTACCACGATTATCCTAAAGTTGTTACTTATGTCATGAAGAATTGGATCGAACTGTATAAAGAGAGGTTTGTCTCATATTGGACTGACAATGTCATGCATTTTGATAACACAACGACTAGTAGGTAACATTTACATTAATATATGAACTATTATTTTTTATTTGATTTATATTAGAAGTTATTTGACATAAGTATTTATGTACTCATAGGGCCAAGAGTGCACATGCCAAACTCAAAAAATAATTAGGCACGAGTCAATCGAATTTTGAGATATCATGGCAAAAAAATACATCACTTACTCATCACATCACATACCCACATGAAGGCCTCTTTTGAACAAAGTCTTAATATGGCACCACATCTTTATGCTTCTTCTCTGCTTAAGAACATTCGAGGATTAGTGTCACATCATGCCCTTGGTAAGATGTTTGATGAGATGAGTGGTATGGATAGTTGATGTATAGATTCTCTGATTTTTGGTTGTATGTTGAGGAGGACGTGTGACTTCCCTTGTATACACAAATTTGCTGAGTGATACGAGATGATCAAGTTGTCCAACTTGAGATGGTTGATAAATTTTGGAAAAAAGTTGGATTGTAAACCATAAAAAATTGAAGGTGGTGTTGACGTTGATGTTGGAAACCATTGGGTGGAAACCGCCGATGATATTAAAAACATGTTTGGATCGACCTCTGAGTCTCAAAAGTTGTTTCTTAAAAGACTTTGTGAGATATCAATATCTTCAACAAGTTTGCTACAAGAACCCGTTATGGTTACATGTCCTCGTGGTAGACCTAGCAAAATAAAAGTACGGAATTCAACCTCGACAAAACGTAACATGAGCAAGTTTGAATATGTGGAATCTTTCCACAACAGTTGGTCATCACCTCTCAAGTATATACTTGTATAGGTGAATCCCTTAAGACTGTACCAATTTTCACTATATTGAAGAGAAAAATACAATCGATAAGATGACGTTCTATCTGCAAAGCCAGTGATGAAGTTTTTGTAAGTCAACTTCCTTCTATTATACAACAACACATATTAAGTATCAAAAATCCATTGTGAGACAGCCATTGTGGTTTCTGATACATATTCCATGCACTAGGATTGAGAGAAAATTCATGGGTACAAGTACGTAATGATCTCATCAATGAGATCAAAAACTTTGAATGATTGTACAAGAAAATCAACGATCTACAAGATCGGATTGAACAGATAACCATAAACTTGACTTGGTTCGATAAACCTATTTATGTGATTAATTTTTGGTGGGCATTCCTCGAAATAACATATTTGGTGGAAAATGCTTACATGACCATCGTCCACTTCTTTCCAGGCATGTGTGTTATGGTTCTACCTATACGGACACAAATACCAACTAAGCCTCTACTTGTATGCATAGACCTCATTGGCAATGATCATTATGTTCTTGTAATTAAACATGTTCTTCAATGGTATTACTTAGTTTCAAATCTGTATACATAAGTGATAATTGACATGATATTATTTTTTTATAGGTAAAATTGGATGAAGACGCACCGTTACTGTTGAGTGTGTAAAATACACTCAATATACATGGTCGTAAGCATGTTTATCATGTTATCTTGGTCAAAAATGAATCGTAACTGCAAATTATTGGTTGTTAAGGGTAAAGAGGATGAAACGGCAGGACGGAGACAAAAAGTGCGAAAAAAGGAAGAAAATGGAAGAAAAAAGATCAGTACTGCTGTATCCAAATCAAATACCGCGGTACCCGAAGTGGAAAACCAAAACACTGGGTTCTGCATCTCAGTACCGTGGTACCCATATCTCAGTACCACGATATTGACCTCCAGAAGATTCAGCACGTTGTCTCAATACCGCGGTACTCGTCTCGTAGGTTGTTAAAAATGTGCAATTTTTATGCTTTCAACGAAAATAGGACTCCTCTTCCTCATGATATCTATAAAAATCGTGTCAAGACCTAGAAAAAGACAACTGTTACCCCTCAAGAGAAAGGAAGACGATCAAGCAAAGGAGAGAAAATCGACAACAATTCAAGCATAGTTTTTCCTTTGTTTCTTTATGAACTTCTTTGTTTTATGATAATGTGTAGCTAGAGTTTTTTTTTCTTTCTAGGGTTTTATTCAAACCCTATGTGTTGAATTACAAATCCCTTACTTCGATTCTAATGCAAGTTTCATTTACGATTCTTTCTTCTACTTGTTGTTGATTAAGTGCATGAATCTGGTCAATTTGAATATATTTATATTATTGTCAAATTTATATCGGAAGATTGGTTTGATGATTAGAATTGTGATAGAAGATCCTTCGAGTTAATTGAAGAGGATAGTGTTTAATTGCATGTGAAATCATAGTAATATAGATTTCACTTTAGGAAGCTATATTTGGGATTTATGCTTAATGCTTTGCTATGAATTTAATTGCGTAGGAATACAGTAAATTGTTCATAGCATTAGATTCATGCATCACGTGGAAACGGGATATGATTATATTAGCATCTCAGGTTAGGAATTGGGAATTGAATCTTGCATGAGAAAAGAGTAAGTGGGAGTTAAAACACATAGGGGGAGATAAACGTGATGGGTGAGCCTAGTGAATATAGGGAAGTTGCGCCTAAGCCTTCCCCACAGGTATCTTTTCCCCAACATTTGATAAACGCTAAACTTGATGTTTCGTATCAAAATTTTCTGAAAAAGTTGAATGAACTGCATATTAATATCCCTTTTACTCAAGCTTTAGAACAAATGCCTAGTTGGGTTAAATTCTTGAAAGATATTTTGTCCAAGAGAAGAAGACTAGGTGAATTTGAGATGGTTGCATTAACTGAACAGTATAGCTCAATTCTCACTCGTCCGCTAACACCTAAGCTTAGGGATCTTGGAAAGTTCACTATTCCCGTCACTATTGGGGATAAACATTTTCAGAGGGCGCTTATTGATTTGAAGGCTAGTATAAATCTCATGCCTTTGTTTGTTTATAAAAGCTTAAGCCTACATTTGTGATCCTTCAGTTAGCGGATAAATCTCTTTCATATCCTAAGGGAATTATAGAAGACGTTCTTGTGAAGGTTAATGAGTTTATATTTCCTGCAGATTTTGTAGTGCTTGATATGGAAGAGGATAAGGAGGTCCCTCTCATTTTAGGGAGACCGTTCTTAGCCACAGGGGGAACTTTGATAGATGTTACAAAAGAGGAATTAACCATGTCTTTAGGAGATCAGAAAACTACTTTCAATGTGTACCAATGCCTTAAGCATCAAAGTGATTCGCATGAAGTATTTTTTGTTGATGTTATTGACTCGTTATTTGATGATACTCTGTTATTGGACCCCTTGGTAGCATCTCTTTTTGCAGGTGAAGAGTTTTTAGATGCGGAAATTGAAGAGCAAGCAACTCACCTAGAGTCGGCGAAGTCGAGACCTGGGCTGAAATTTGAAAGCTTGGAGGCACCTCTAAAGCCCAAAAATGCATTCAAACCATCGTGGAGGAGCCGCCGAAACTTGAGCTCAAACAGCTCCCATCTCACTTGAAATATGTCTATCTTGGTGTTAATGATGCTCTTCCGGTAATAATTTTGGTTTCTTTGAATTCTTTGCAGGAACAATGATTATTGGAGGTATTTCAAGAGTACGAGCTCGCAAGTGGATGGACTATTTCAGACATTCGAGGCATAAGTCCAACATTTTGCATGCACAAGATAATCTTGGAAGAAGGGCACAATTCATCAATTGAGTACCAAAGGAGATTGAACCCCATCAGAAAAGAGGTAGTAAAAGAGGAGATCATCAAGTGGCTCGATGTGTATCCGCATAGAGCCATGGAGATAATTGACAATAAATCGGGAAGAAATTTTAAAGTTAATGGGCAATGATTGAAGCACTATTATGATGGTGTCGTGGAGCGCCACCCAACTTCAATTGCACTGGCTTAGAAATTGTGACATAAGTCTGGCTGAAGACTATAAACTTAGCGTTTCTTGGGAGACAACACAAGTTTTCTTGTTTTTGTTTTCTTCTTTGTGTCTCACGTTTTTCTTTTCTTTTTAGAGTTTTCTCAAGTCCACATAAGCGCATACTTAATCAAGTTGATGTATTTTTGCAGGTATGGGAAGGCTGGAGGCCGATCCCGCGGTATCCAAATCGGATACCACGATATCCGAGTGTAAGTTTACGAAGTCCAATTGCCTGGAGCCCAGTACTGCGGTATCCAAGGGCGATATTGCGATATCCAATATCTCTGAAGCCCAGTACCACGGTATCCACTAACCAGTACCGTAGTACTGAACCCTTTAAGTCATAAATTCAAGATTTCACCCCCATTTGCCTCCCTACACCCTTCTACCTCATCAAACCTCTTCACATCTCTTTCACTCCACCACTCAAATCCCTTCCATAAACTTCACCCCTACACATCATTTTTCATCTATTTGCTCTTAATTGTGTTGATTTCTAGGTTGTGGAGGATTTTCAAGAGCACAATCACAAGAACAACTAGTTGTCATTCACGCACACAAGGTGTTTGATAATTTACCTCAACCAAGTTTGGAAAAAAAAATTCATGGCTCAGAGAAAAAAACCACGAGCCGAGGGTACCGGATCCTCCCAAGGTGCCAGTGCTAAGGGTAAGGACAAAGCCACCGCCCCTCTAGCGGCACTACGATATTCTTCAAAATTGGATTTGCTGGATAGGATCATAAGTTGTAAAAATCTAGTACTTAAGAATAGATAGTTATTATTTTTCCTGTGGGTTCGATATCTGGACTTTTCAGTCCACTATATTACTTGCATGATACATGCACTTGCGTGGTGTTAGTTTTCGCTCAACAGTTACCACCCATTATAGATTAGTGGTTTGAAACTCATCTACCATGTGCAAAAACTGTTGGTCTGAATTTTACAAAAGATGAATCATGAAGTATGCTCTTGAAAGTCGAAATGAAAGCTCATTTGTAGGTGTTACAACAATTCACATAGATGATGAATAGGTTTTAGTGGTAATCATATGTTGGGAGAAATTAAATATCATTTTATTGTATGTATGTAATCTTTCTGTATAACTTGGAATATTCTCACTTCTTGTTGCTACAATTTTAGAATTTGTGATGTAGGTTTTCATTTAATGACGTTTTGTTATATCTATGTAATCATTACATTTTATGTGAATTTATGGTATTTTCAGTTCTTGTAGCTACTATTCTCGCATTTTGTGATGTAGGTTTTCAACAAATAGTGTTTTCTTATATTCATAACTTTTATTGTGAGAAATAAAGTCTGATTTTATCTTTGTTCGATCACTACCAACCGAACAGTTTGCAACATGTTCGACGTATAGCCGAATAGTTAATAAACTATTTGGCTAATTATTGAACAAAATTCAATATGTTCGGTTGTTAGCCGAACATTACTCGAAGTGTTTGAATAATAGCCGAACACTTTACATTGTGTTCAAAACACGACCGAAATTGTTTGTGAATGTTCGATTGTTTGTGGCCGTACAGATTCATTTCGACGGTAAATTTCCTTCATATTACAATAAATTTGTAATCACACAATGAAAGTAAAGCACTTTTTTTTACGATACGTTCAAATTATTGAGAAATATATAACACATAATTGAAACAAATTTCATCACAAAGATAAAACAACTGAAATTCAAACTAGGATAAAACGATGAGAATTATTCCTACAACACACAAGTTTAAAGTACAAACATCTACGAAAACATTAAAACCGAGTGAAAACTAAGCTCTACGAGTCCTACGAATTCTACTAGTTGAAGCCCGCCTAGAAGATTCAAGTGGATCCTTGTTCTCAATCTTCAAGGCACGATATACCCCAACTAAAGTTGGAACAACTTGCGATGTATTGAGTCCATCCTCGTTCTGAAGCCACTGCTGGTAGATGGGCTCTAAATATCCCATTACATTTTGGATCATGTCCGACGATTGTGATCCTCTCGGTCTAGTTGTATGAACATGCCCTTGTGGGACATTCTCGGGGTTTTGGATGATTGGATGTGAGAATGTGTTGAACTAATCCGTGTAGTCTTTCGAGCACTCTCAAGCCGGGTTGGCACCACTCCCACGGGCCTCAGGAGATAATACGTGGTTCCTCAAAACTCAAAAATAGGCTCCAAGTGCATCCCACGTAACCTTGTACTTCAAGCTCGATTTTTCACGTCGGACAATCAATCGAACCAACAGCTCATCTGAGACCCTTTAAACATAACCAAATTGTCGAAGCACCCGATCCAGATGATACGACTCTACTTTCTCAAAGGCTCGTATGCACCCCTAATAGAAAGTAACTTCATCTTGAGAATAGTGATCTCGAATCTCTCTATAAGGTGTCCAATTGACCTATATATATAATTGAACAACTTATAAATTTGAGAATAACTATCAAAACAATAACTCGTTGATTAAAGGTATAAACATGAACTCATATTGTGTGGTGACATAATATCCAACACTTCCCTAATTGTCAATAACCTGTTAATAATACCATCCCCATGGGATTATTGTATCCACTTTCTTGCAAGGGGCTCATCTAGTCGAAAATTCATATTATGAGTTGCCCTGAAAACTAGAAAATACTCATATATCCAAGCCTGACACATTTAAAAACATAAAGGTTTAGTTCATAAACAACATACACATTCAAATAACAATAATAACATTACAATTTTTAGGTAATATCTCGAGTAGTGTCAAGTATCCACTAATCTGTTTTACCTCACTTCGAGAGGTCAATCCAAGTTGTCGATACAAAAATGCTAAAACAGCTGCTCCCTAGACATAATCGTGGACACGACCTAAGTGCTTTAACATTTTGAGAATTTTGGTGTCAACTCTTGTTCCAGTCTTATTTGTAAATATACTGCAGCCCAAGATAAAGCATAGATATGCACAAGCAGCGCACTGTAGTTTCTGTCTACTCTGAGATGTTGTGTCTCCTTCAAACTGAGACCGAAGCTATTCCAATCTAATGGAGCTTCCTCAAAGCCTAGAAAGAGCTTCAGTTTCCACTGCCTTAGACACTCCTAACAACCTACAAATCAATTGTGTTGCTCCTTTAAGTCTGCTCTTATCCTCAGCTAACATGATCGAGTGTCCACTAACAGAAAGTTCGGTGAGACAAAATACATCATCCAACATAATAGTAATCTCACCAAATGGCATATGAAAATTATTGGTCTTTGGTTGCTAACGTTCAACGAATGCACATATAAGATTCTTGTTCGACATCTTATAAGAAATCCACCTTAAGTCTGGAATCGTTAAACATTCAAGTATCCTCTTGAACTCCAAATTTAGATTATCGAACATCCATGTCTCCATCTTCGTTGTGTGGCACATACACTTGAGTATGTTTCTTTCTACTCCATTCCAAATAGCATATGCAACATGCGTTTTGAAGCTTGGAATCAAGTGGGGATCAACGGGTCCATCAGGACAAGGACCCATCAAAACATCATCTTTATTATCATCGTCCTCTTCTTGTGTCGCTTCTTCATCAAATGGTTCTTCATCCACTTGTATTGTATCCTCCCCTATATATGGTATTATGGGAAGAGAAGAAAAAACCAATGGTTCTTCGATCGTATTCTCTTCGGTCTGACGTCTTCTCACCGAAGCGGTAGGTTTTGTCCTCCTCGTGTAAAAACATCTTCACCTGCAATTTATCAAAATAAAATAAATAGCATGGTTTCAATAGTTTACCTATAAATCTAGCAAAAAAATTGGCCTGTTCGGCCACTATTGGTCGAACAGAGTGAGAGACGTTCGACCAACAACCAAACAGAGCACTTAACATTCGACAACTAGTCAAACACCTTTGACACTATTTGGAAGATGGCCAAACATTCTTCATTCTGTTCAGCTAGTGGTCGAACACCTTCGAAATTGTTTGGCCATTGGTCAAACACTATGTATTTTATTCGGCCATTGGTCGAACACTATACATTACGTTCAGCCAACTAGGACCAAACGAAACCCATCCATATTCATCCAAAAAAAACACGATTCGACTTTTTTTTTCAAAGTTTCATCAACATATAAAATGTTTTCCATAATTAAAATCCTAAACATGATTTCTAAATAATTTACATTCTATTTCAAACAACATTGAACAAATTTAACATGAGAAATTTATAATCTATCCAAAAAAATCCAAGTATGAACTTTACTTACTTGAAACTTCATTTTCTTGGTTGGGATCTATTGTAGGCTCTCAAATGTGAAATTGAACTCCTCAAAACTTGTTCGGACTAAAGTCGAACACTTCAATCGAATTGATTTCCTCAAATTTAGGTTAGGTGGGTTAGGGTTAGGGTTCTTCTTGAAAAAATTAAGGGTAGAAATGATAATTGAGATGTGGGGATGATGTTGGGGTGTGGTTAGAAAATCATGTAGTGGTGTATTTCATTTTAATACTTTTTGTATAAAAGGTATAATTGTGAAGTCATGGGGTGTATTTAGAAGATTTTAAATGAAATGGATTTAATTGGGGTGTGTTTAGAAGATGATGGGATGTGTATAGCCGACCCTAATTATATATAATAAAATACATGGTTAATTATATAAAACATAAACTTAGGATCATATTTCATTACAATATGAATTTTGAACGTTAACACCACAAACTCTTCATTTATAACTTGTAACAATTTGAGACATGATTGAGTTTTATGGACTCCAATTACTAATATGTAGCTCAAATTATAAAATTGTAACTTAGTCATCATCCAAGTCATCAACCCGCGTAGAATTAAAAAAATCATAAAAAAAGAAAAGAAAAACAAATGGAAAAAGAAAAATTAAAGGAGAAGAAGATTGTTGCTCACTGTGTATCTTCCTCTTCCCCCTCTTCTCGCCACCGTTGTTTTCCCCCTTCTCCTTTCATTGTCACCGCCACCTTTCCCCTTCTCCTTGCTCCACCACCTTTCTCTCATCTCAAACAAAATTTAAAAAATAAAGATAAAAATTGAAGAGGCTTAAACAAATGAAAATTACATATGAAACCTTTATTTGAAAACTGATATAATGGGGATCAAAACTCCTAAATCAATTTGTGAAATTGTATGCTAAAATGAGAAATCAAGAAAATGGGTTGTGTTTTTGGAATATCTAACGAATTTCAATTGATTTTACTCAAAATCACACGGTTTTATGTAAATTGACATGAGTATGTGTCTGGTCTTGAGTAGATGATCATTTTGATACAAATATAGTGTATTTTTATTGAGAAATGAAAGAAATCGAATTTTAAAAACTTAATGCCCACAATGAAGTTTTCCAACAAAAGGTGCATGGTAACGCATAAAGAGTTTTTTGGTGGGTTTAAGAGAGGTTTTTTTTTTAAATTTTGAAGGAAAAACGATTTTGAGTTAATGAGATTCATTTTGTAAAGTTTTGTAAAAGATGGGAAATTTTGAGATTTACTAGCGACAGTGAAATGACAGCTCCGGTAGTGAACTGAACAGAAAAACAACAATAAAATTTTCTTTTTTCATTTTCCTTTCTTTTTTTAATTTTTCCATTTTATGTTTTTTTCCATTTGTTTTTTCTTTATTTTTTTTAAATTCTACGTGCGTTGATGACTAAGATGATATATCTGCTTCAATCTTACATTTCGAGTACAAAAATAATAATTGGAGCTTGAAAAATTCTAATCATATCTCGAATTGAGCGTTTATGATGTTAACATCTAAAGTTCATGTTACAGTTGAAATATGACCCAACCCTATGTTAGTACTTTTTTGTTTGTTTTACAAGCGTTTTTGTTGATCTTGTTAGGACATCCACAACTATTAGTGTTATTCCCATGTACCACATTTCCAATTTAATTACATCACGTCTCAATTAACACATACTCACATTTGTTTAACGTTAACAATCATTAACTTATGAGTCTCATTGCACACCAACTCATCTTTTCTTATTTTACATCTATTAACTACGTTTATGTTTTTATAATAATTTAAAATAATGAATTATCAGAAATATAATTTAGATTTATTCAAAAACAAATTTAAACATTTTTTTATTAAAACATGATTTGATTAATTTAAGAAAACATTTGAGATTGATTAAAAACAATCAACATAACATACGTTTGTAATTGAAATTAGTATAAATTGAGAATAAAATCCAAAATATATAGCATAAAATCTAAAATAAAAAAAAATAGAAATAAAAATAGCAAACAATAGAAAAGAAATTCGAAAAAAAATGTAAAATAATAAAAGAATTAACAAGAAAAAGAAAATGAAAAAAAAGAAAAAAAAGGTAAAGGTTATATTATGCCGCGACCTCAAGTCATTCTGGCTAAAATTAATGTGTTACAACATAGTAATCTGTGCAACTTTAAGAATATTAATAATAGACAAAACAGAGAATTAATATTTTTTAATTTTTCTTTAATATTATCCAATAACATTGGTGTGAATGTCTTATTTGTTTTCATGTTTAGGTGTCTACACAGACGAATTTGTGTAAAAACTATAAAAGTGGGGTCAAGAATAGTAAATGATCAAGGTAAAGAGAAAATGAAACAACAAAATTATAGAAAAGATGTGCTTGACTGGTTTGAAGGGGACTACGGTCCGACATCCGATCTGAACGTGGAATACATGATTTTTGGCTAAAACCTCCTTATACTTTATAAGGACAACTTAAAAAAAATTAAGAGGATATATAAACCTTAGTTTTGATCTTTTGCTCTCAAAAATATATTTAGAGAGAATCATCCATTGAAGAGAGTTTTCACACCAAACTGAAGATTGTCAGAAATGAGTTTCCAATAAGATCAGTTAAATGCTTACAACAAGTAACTGATGTATGAGAACGATCAACATCAAAATGAGGAAATATGCAATATATGACCTGTAGAGATAAAGTTGTGTAATAGATTTCACAACAAATTGGAAAGTGACAACTGGACCGACATACTGCAACAACCTGCAACCTGTTGTAGAAAAACAAGTGATCCCTTGTTGTAATGATGTAAACCTACAGATTGCAATTAAATGGTTCAATACGGATCTAGTCATCAATTAAAACTCGATTCACACATTTTCAATGGACAAATCACAAAGCTACAAATAGAGGAAGAGTTCATCTGAGAATACTAAGAAAATTATCAACACTTAGCAAACTTATAGCAGAAGAAATTGTCACGCCCCAAAATCTTTTGGTAAAATATCAGAGTTTTTCTTTGGGCGTGAAGAAGAATAGTAAGAGACGACAGAAGAAGGGGATTTGAGACGACAGAAGAAAGAGGTGAGGGACGATGTGAATCTTTCACATATCAACAACGACCTCGGCCGATAACGATCGGTCTCAATACCGATAAAATTCGGTCTCAATACCGAAATATACACAATATATTAAAGCAGCGGAAATAACCATCAGGATCTCATGTCCATAGAATACTTGGAATTCATTACAAAAACGTGAATAAAATGATACATTGTTTTGAAAATGTTTGTGCGACAACATCTTTAAAACACAAGTTCAGAAATAGCACCTCCTATCTCCATCTAGGGTTCAACATGTTCACCAGCTCCTGTAGTGTGAGTACAGATTAAGGGGATGAGTGCGTGGAATACACTCGTGGGGATAAAATCTGCATCTTATAACATTCAACAGACATATATAGATTAACAATATTTAACAATCGGCACAAAGTCATAGCAAGTAAAATGCATAGCAGATATTAGAAATGGTAAGAAGGATAGGTGCGGGAACAACCCGTCTTACCCTATAAAACGGTCTCAATACCGCTGGTGCATTTCATGAGGACCACCAAACCTCAATAGAGTAGTAGAAGGGAGGGAGACGATTTTTTACAGTCCCGTAGGACTCTCCGAACATGCAATGTGAACCGAAGTTCTTTCACAGTATATAGTATGGCACAACACGTATATTCACATCATTTAGTGTTCCTCATTCATGCTTCATAATAGGGAAAACTGTAAACACATTAAGATTTAGAAATTACCCCCACTTTGTTCGGTGGTTACCACGTGAGTAGTAAGGTTCGAAGATCTGATAACTAAGAGCCCAAGTAGCGAGTACCAAAGGTCAGATAACTCAATGCTTAATCCAATAAGTAGCCTACATAATTTATGACGTTTCTTAGATCCTAAATAATGTATAATTAATGCTATAAACGTTTCCGAAGAAAGTACGATTGTTAACTACGCGACGGATCGAGAGATCTAAAGATTGGAGTCCAAGAAATGAGAGGGATAGATCTGTCCAAATGGCTGAGAAGATAGGAAATGAAATTTGGGTCACGACGGAAAAAGAATGAGCTCGATTGGAGTTAAAATGAGCTCAAACGGAGCATTTTAGGTTTAGGGGTAAAATGGTAATTTTGGTCAAAGGGTTGACTTTGACCGGGCCCACGGACCCCGATCAACGACGTCTCGTCAGCAACGACTTGGTACGGATGAACGATGGAAAAAATGAGGTTCGGATCGAAAACACAGCGTCGAGTGCACGTCGGCACCCGACGGGTGCGCATGGGTGTGCGCGGTTTCCCAACACTCGGCAGCTGCCGAGTTTTCTCGGCAGCTTCATTCCCAGCCCTCCCGATGGTGGCCTACTCGACCAGGCCACTTCCCGATGTCGCCCGGTGTGGCGGCGCCACCTTCTGCCACCACCACCACGTCCGCCGGATACCTCGCACCGCCGGCTACCACCTCCGGCCATCTCTCGTCGGTTTCCGGCGGTGAATAGTACTCGAATCCTCGCCGCAAAAACCTTCGATACCCTCAACCAAAAACTTCCGGCCGGCGACTCCAGTCGCCGGCGACCACTCCCAGCCCCTCCGTCGACGACTCCCCGTCGCCGGCAACCTTTCCCGGCCAACCTAACACCCTTATCCATACATATATACCCAAGCCCATACACACACACACTCACGGTTAAACACACACACACATCCACTTGCCTTGGCCGGCCGCCACCTGCCGCCGCACAAAAACCACCACGAATCATCATCACACACACACGCATACATATATACATACACACACATACTGCCATCACTTGGTCGGCGACTTCCAGTCGCCGGCCACCCTATGGCCTCGCCGGCGACCTCCCGTCGCCGACCACCCGTTCGCACACGGCGGTGCTACTAGGTGCCGCCCCAACAGCTTGCAACACACACACACACCAACACACCTCAACTCACACACACATGCACGACATGCATATATATACCACTGCCCATCTCCGGCGCCGCCATGCACGGAGGCGCCGACCCACCAGCTCGTCACCCTTTCCTTCGGCAAGCTTCGGTCAGCAACTCCGACGCGGTGGAGAGAGAAAAACAGAAGAGAGAGAAAGGTTGGTGCAAGGGTTAGGATTAGGGTTTTGCTACTGTTTTTCGCCGTTTTCCGGCGAACGACAAGTCGAAATTGAATTTCGAGACCTATCCTAGATTCATCTCGTCGAGAGGAACGTCGTGTACGAAAATCGTCCGAAACCGACAACTTTGAATTTTCCGGCCACCGGCCGGTGACGGCGGTAGCGCCGGCGGTGGCACCGCCGACCAGAAAACTGAAAACGAGAGAGAGAAGGGAGGAGAGAAAGACTTACGAGTTTTCGGCACGTTCGGCTCGTTCGGAAAAATGGTAAAAAATGAATCAGGGAAGACCCTATTTATAGAATTTCAAAAGTTACTATTCATCCAAAATATCTTGGGTTACTATTCACGGGTTGACTTTTCCCATGTTACTATTCACCGGAAATAACTTCCGGTTTTCCGACCGAAATTTCGGGTTTTGCCCTTTTCGTCGCCGTTCGAGCTACAGGTCTCCGATTGACCTCCAGTTCATTTCTGTCTTCTCGTTTTCTCGATACGCATCTAATGATATAAAAATATCCTATGTCCCATGTCTAATAAAATTATCGATTTAAATCGTGCATTAAACACATATCTGAAACGCACGTAATTAATTAAACAGTCAAAACATACGCACATAGTTATTAAGTCATGCGTTAAAATATTTAATTAATAAATTATGTTTTGTTTTGGTCCGGGGCGCTACATAAATCTTAAGAAAAAATCTAAAAGTCTCATTCACTCAACCTTTATAAGCAAGACTACAATAAAAATTGAACCTTCAACTCAAGCAATTAGTTCGAAGTGAGAAAAGAAAATATTTTTTGTCTTAATATCTGTGTAAGGTTATTTTAGAAGTACTTAATTGAACAAAATTAAAACTTATTAAATGTCCAAATTTGTATGATTTTTTATAGCTATGTGTGACCAAAGTGAGATTTTATGTAAGTTAGGTTTAAGTGAGTTGAGATACCTGTGTGGAGGTTTACTAACTGTAGGTGTTTGTTAAATGATTTGGTGTAGCGCCTAGGACAAAACGACACATAATTTGCTAATTAAATAATTAAACCCCTAATTGTTTGATTTAATTACGTGTGTTTCAGAAAAACGATATAATACATAATTAATAATCGATTGTATAATTAAATCAAGAAGCATCGGCTATATTTTATCATAAGGTTCGTAATCAAAAAACGAGAAGATAGAAATGAATTTGAGGTCAATTGAAGACCCGTAACTCAAATCACGAAGAATACAACGAATACGAAGAATCGGAAATGAGATATTTTCGATGAATAGCAAATAGTAAGATATTTTTTATGAATAGTAAAAAATAAGATATTTTCGATGAATAGTACGATATTTCGAAAAATAGTATAAATAATACAAAACGAATCGTAAAAAAAAATAATTCGAACGAAAAGTTGAAAAGTAAGATATCTCGTCTCTCTCTCCTCTCTCTTCTGGTTTTCTAGCAGCCGCTACCGCCGGTGTCGGAATATTTTTCTTCTCGGCTGTGGTCGATTTTCACCCATCTTATAGATTTCGACGAGCCCGTTCCAGATCCGGACTCGATTTTGCATTTCGACGGCTCGTTCGACGAGAAACAGCCAGTCAAACTCCGACAAACCCTCTTTTTCTCTCTCATCTTCTCTCTCATTTTCTCTCTCATCTTCTCTCTCTCTCACTCTCCGAAAACTTGGCCGGAGCCCTCCCATTTGGTGCCGTGTGGGCGTGAGTCGTGTTGGGGAGGGTGGTACAGCCGTGGGTGGTGGTGCCAGGGCGTGCAGTATGTGTATGCTTGGGGGGCGCCACCGTGTGTGGTGGCGCCGTGCTGTGTGTTAGCCGACACGATGGATGCGCTGGTGAGGTCTGGGGGTGGTGGTGTGCCGTCGCCGGCAAATGGAAGTCGCCGGTCGGAGTTGGAAGTGAGGGTGTTGCAGTTGGGTTGCTATCAAACCCGACGAGGGGTGCTAAGCGTGCGCGCGCGACTAGAGCACACCGAGTGCCGTGTATGAGCGCTGTGCGCGCTTCGGGGGACGTCGAGTGCTGAGTATGCACGCTGTGCGCGCATCAGGGGCGCCGGGTGCCGCGTGTGCGCGCTATGCGCGCGCCGGGCAGTATCGGGGCGTGCCGTGAGCATGCTGGTGTACGTGTGTGCGTGTTAGTCCATATCGTATGTGTGCGTCGTGTCGCCGATGACGTGAAGTTGTCGATCGGGAGTCAGGGGTCTCAGTCTAAGTCAACCCTTTTTTGAAAAATTACGAAAATGCCCATATACCTTTAAACGCTCCGTTTGAGCTCGTTTTTCCTCCATTTAAACCCGTTTTTGTTCTGTTCAAACCTTAATTGTTTCACTTTCACCCTATGATCACATGTTTAACCTTCCATGCTCGTTTTTTCATTCTTCTTATCGGGTTGCGAACCTTCATTTCGATTCCCTTCCTTCAAGGCTTCTTCTTCGAGATAGTTCTATTAAAGTTTTTGTAAATTATCGTAATAAAGAATTTAAGAAAAACCTTGTTTACATGTGTAAGCTTTCGAGTTTAGGAAAGATCTTAAGCTTAGGATTCAACATATCACGAGGGTTAGCACCGAACAAGGTGGGGGTAACTTCTAATCTCTATATGTTAATTGTTTTCCATATTTGATATATGAATTGTTGAATCCTATGTGTCGTGATTATATGTTGTGAATACTGTGTTCCTTCTATTATACTGTGAAAGGACTAAGGTCCACATTCATGTCACGGAGGGACTAATGGTCCGTAAAAAATACATGGAAGGATTGGTGGTCAATGAAATGCACCAACGGTATATCAGACCGTTTATAGGGTAAGACGGGTTACACTCGCACCTAATGGTATTTAGTTTGGTGGTCCATGAAATGCACTAACGATATATCAGACCGTTTATAGGGTAAGACGGGTTACACTCACACCTAATGATATTTGGTTTGGTGGTCCATGAAATGCACCAACGGTATATCAGACCGTTTATAGGATAAGACGGGTTACACTCGCACCTAATGGTATTTGGTTTGGTGGTCCATAAAATGCACCAACGGTATAAAAACCGTAACAATTGTCTGTTACCCCCTTTCTCAATTGTCTCTTACCCCTTTCTTCATACATGTAGGGTAAGACGGGATGCACCCACACCTATTGGTATTTATGTGCTATGCATTCTTTGTGTTGTGTCTAATTGCCGAACTAATATATGTTTGATTTGTTTAACTGCTTAAGACATGTTAAAATATGGAAATTACTCTCACGAGTGTATTCAAACGCACTCACCCCTATCTGTATTCACACTACAGGAGATGAAGAAAATTAAGATTTGTAGAGAGAAGGGTGCTATATCAAGTTTCCTCTTTTTGCTTTTCAAAACTTGTCTTTAAAACGATATTTTAATATTTCACGTTTGTAAAAGTTTAACTGTACTTCTTTTATGTAATGGATCCTGTATGATGTTCCGCTGCTATGTTTAAATGTTTTATTTTGGCTAGACGCCGAGGGTTAGTATATGTAAAAATCGTCGTATGTTATCTGTTTCCAAAGGTTTCTGTTTTATATCATGTACGTCTCTTTCCCTTTCTTCTTGCACGCCCACAAAGAAAACTCTGATATTTTTATGTACAAAAATGGGCCGTGACATTTGGTATGATTAATAAAGTTGTGTATGGTATTCAAATAAATACTTAACGAAGTTCTTACTCAAGAGGAGTAGAATTGATTAGAGGAATTACTCCACCATTAAACCATTAAACGTTTGTATATTTACCTATTGCACCTTACTAAATACTGCACAAACACTTCCATACAAATTAATCTATTAAAATCACTACAAGTAGCATTGTAGGAAGTTACTCAAACTATGATGTTACAATTTCTTACAATTTGAAGAGGTTTATTTACCACTTGTGATCAAAATTTATGTTTGGACAAAAATTGGCTCATGCAAACGTAAGATGAGTCATGTCTAGTCTAATATTTGTATTGAGTTTTAGATAACCTCACATCCCATCTACTTCCCAAGTCCCAACCCACCCTCTACAATGTCACCAAAATTCTCACAAATCACAATTTATAACTCATTATTACCTAGTATCAATTCATAATTATTCAAACAACTTTTCACCATTAATATTTAATACAATTTTATCTACTTTTTTTAACTGAATATGATGCGACAATTAACTATATATAGTTTTAATCTAAAAAGTTCAAAACAATACACAATTTTCAAAATTTATAGGTGCAAAATTTTGCAAAACTCGAACTTGAAAAATCCATCTTTCATTCTAACCCAACATATATACCAAAAGTTTTGAATTTTTCCAAAAAAAGAAATATTGAGTTAGTTTCTACTTGAAACCTAACTAGCAGTCCACCTGAACGATGTGCGGTTTATTATTTGTTGTGTTAATATTTACAAATTGTAATAATACAATGAAGTTGTATAAATTAATAGGTTATTCATAACATCTTTTATTATTTTAATTTAATACATGTACTACATACATATGATTTTTCATATTACTCATGTGCGTTGCACGAATTGTTATATAACTTTAATAATTATTAATTGTTAATTTTATTTTTAAATATTTTTATTTCATTTGTTGATTTTATATTTTCGTCAAATTAAAATTATTATATACAATAATATTTCCTTCAATCATAATAATTAATCTTTCATTTTATATTTTTTATTTGTATATTGCACTCTCATACTTCAATCATCATATATAGTTTTCTTAAGTCATTTTTTCATTCCTCTCTCACAAAATTATTTGTTCAATTTGTGTTTAGTGTACAAAGACAATTTGGTGAGATCTCCTTAGATGAAGATACGCGACAATAAGATCTAAAAGAACTTTTTTACCTTTGAATATTTAGCAAATCTTGTATATAGATTTGAGAAATCATTATACTTATTATTTTTTATTGTTCTTTTTTTCTTCAAACAATAAGATCTGGAAGAATTTCCTTTAAATATTTAGCAAATCTTGTATTCTTTTTTTTTTTTTTTAGTTTTATATAGATTTGAAAAATAAATATATTTACGGTTTTTTCTTTTTTTCCTTCATTCTTTGTATATCTTGTTTTTTTTTCCCATTCTCGATCTATATACATCTATCTTTTGTTGAGAAATCACTACTTTTTCTCCATTTTTTGATTTTACATAGATTTGAGAAATCAATGTATCTCTCTCTTCATTTCAGCTTTATATAGATTATAAAATAACTTGTAGAGTATGATTGATTTTTTTTAAAAATATTATTATTAAAAAATATTTTATCAAGATTTACTATTTTTTTTCATTGATATGACATTTTTAGATGGAAAAGTGGCATTTTAATAATTTTTGCCGACTTTCTTGTTTTAATATGTAGTATAGATTCCCTGACTTCTCCTATGGGTCCATTAGCCATGAGGCCCGGACTGTAGTACAATTAATCCAATCTATCGTACGTGCTCTAATTAATTAAGCATGCCAAACTTGAATGATCCAATAAATTAATTAATTAGTATATGGGCCATGTGGACCTTTTAATAAATTAAAACTTAATTAATGATTCAACATGTTAGTATATGCACCCCTCATATATAATTGACTATGTTAGTTAATTTTCTTGACTAAAATTTATTTATCATAAACTCGTTAAGTCTAGTAAGATGAAGTTTAGCTTTTAACGTTAATTAAAAGTTTGATTATTTATAGTCTAATAAATATCAATACATCAATAATCAATTCATCCTACATGAGCTCTCTAATTAATCAGACCCGATCCAATTAAACGAGCATATAATTTATTTGAATTAGTAGTACTCCCGCGCGATATGCGGTTTATTATATATTATGACAATATATATGATTTGCAATAATATAATGAAGTTGTTATATTAAAAGGTTATTCATGGCATCATATTATTTTGAAATTCGTAAAAATCCTTTTTTTTTTAAAACAACAATATTCAACAATTAAATCTGAAAATAAAATTTAACATAGTATATAATAGTAATAAAATAATAATAATAATAATAATAATAATAATAATAATAATAATAATAATAATAATTGTTTTGTGTTTGTGAGTTTTAATTTTTGAATAATTAAGAAGTGATTAATTATACTTACTAATATGTTTTGTTCATATTTTTTTTTATAACTATTTTTAGAATTTGTAAATAATTTTTGTATTGTTTCTAGACACATTTGTTCAAAAAATATTATATTTATTCCAAAATTTAGTTTATATTTAAAATAATTAGGTTACAATTTAAAATTACATTTAAAAAAAATATTTTCTTAGATTTTTGAAACCATTTTTCAGATTTTTTTAGAACATATTATAGGTTTTTAAGACAATTTTAGATTAATTATATCTATTTATTTGAAATGGTTTTGAATAAATTACCAAATATTTTTATTAAAAAAATTATTCAATTTATTGGTTTTTATATCTTACACAGTTAATATTACATATATATTTGGATTAATTGTTAAAATTTATTTGTCGATTTTAGATTGTTAGACTTAAATCTCACAACCTTCTTCTTCTTCTTCTTATTATTATTATTATTATTATTATTATTATTATTTTAATATTTTTTATAATAGTTTTCAAATGTTTAAAAATTTTACAACCCTTCACAAAATGAAATTTAGATTTTAAAACTATTTCCACATTTATATATTAAAATTATAAACTAATTTTTAAAATTTTTAATTTTTGAAAATGTTTAAATTTTATTATTTTTAAAATTTAATTATATCATTAAAATATAATCATATCATTTAAAATAGCTTATTTTGCTTCATCTCTACTCCTATATATATAAATTATAAGATAGTTTATTATGTAAAATATTTGTGGAGCTTATTCTATAAGATATTTAAAAGTAATTTTGTTTTTTTTTTCTATTGGTGAATAATTGATTGATTGGGAGAGAAAATGACAAATCTGTAAAATTTGTCAACTTCTCTCATTTTACATATACTATATATAAATTAATTTAACTCCTTTATTAATTCAAGACTTAAGAAAATTAATCAATATTAATTAGCTTGATCGATATATTCAGATATATAAATCAATCTTGAAGTTTACTCATTAAGTTTTCACTCGAATTAGTGTTCTCTTAACCCCTCAAATTCAAATTGTTAGTGGACTCACAATTAGAGCAACCTGAATAACTAGTAAGCTAATAATTTCAACTAAATATTGATATAATAGTTAACTGTTGAAAAATTGGTTATTGAAAGTGTGAGTGGCACCACTTTGATCAATTGTTAAGTGGTTAAAATTTAATCCTTTTAAGGATTGGATGTCAAAAGATTAATTTACGTTTAGAGTAGATAATCGAGGCATTGAATCGCTCAAAATCAATTTTTGGTGAGTGAGAAATTAAGCATCAAAGTTGGCCACTTGAAATGAGAATGAAAGGTCTTCGATGTGCGATGAGTGCTTAACTATCCCACATAAGAAAATGGACCTTGAAAATGCAAGTATAAGATAAGCCATGAGAAGAGACTTAGTAATTAGTATACTATTGGAGTAGTATACTTGTGCAACACACGCGTGCGGCTTCGCTCGGCTCGGTACGGCCCGGACTCGACCCGACCTCGGTCGTGGTTCTTGGTCCTTGGCAATTGAACGTTAGGTGGATGGGGCTCGGGTTTACCCGATCCGCTTTATCGTTTTGGGCCATGGTTGAAATGGAGTAAGTTAGGATAGTAAGTTGGAGCTAACTTAGTAAGCTGGAATACTGAGCTTACTTAGTAAGCTGGAATGCAGCAAGTTACTCCAAAATACTGCAAACGTCGTGTTGCAGAATACAACGCAGTGAGCGTTTTTTGGCAGTTTCTCATTTTTGATAGAGGTGTTAACTTGCATTAAAAGACCCATTTTTTGGCAGTAAATTCTCATCAATTTCAAGTGTAACCCCACATGTTGGAGACCTATATATAGGGGTCATCATGCATCATTTTAACAGAATGAAAAATGAAAATCCTTGCATTGTTTTCCATCTTTACATCAGCTCAATTCTCAAGCACTAAAAGTTCGTCGAAGCTTTCAAGTTTATGGTGCTACTACTTTAGAGACGAAGTCGTTTTATCTTTAGAAGACGATACTCATGGTTCCAATGAACACTACCCTGAGTGTATCTCGTCTTAAGGAGAGAGGGTCTTTCTCGACTTGACTTACTGTTTTGTTTAGTTCGTTTCTGTTTTATGTTCGACATTCTTTTGCCCACTGTCGGGTACTATTTTCTAACAATCTTAAGATGATATAACAATGTCGAACAACAGTGGAAACCAAAATCCTCCTACCAAGGTTCCTCCTACTGGCGATGGAAACTGTTCCTCCTACTGTTACCACCAATGCAGCAACTACGACTACTGTTGTTGCATCCTCCTCTTCTGCTGTTGTGCAATCTTGAGTGCAACAATTCATCCTGTTGTTTTACTTACTGCTGAGAAGCCCGAAAGGTTTACGGGCGAGAACTTCAAGAGGTGGCAACAGAGGATGTTGTTCTACCTGACCACCGTCGGCATGGCGATGTACCTAAAGCAAGATCTCCCAACCTTTGCTGAAGGTGATACTAACATGGAAGTGCTACTGCGCTTGATGTATGGTTACATAGTGATTTTCTGTAAGAATTACATCCTGAATGGGATGAGCGACTCGCTGTATAGCATGTACGCGGGCTGCAAGATGGCCAAAGAGCTATAGGATATGGGATGCTCTTGAAAAGAAATACAAGACCGAGGATGTCGGTGTGAAGAAATTCGTGGTGGCTTGGTTCTTGGAGTATCAAATGGTGGACTCACATCCTGTGATGGACCAAGTACAAGACTTCCAATTGATTGTGCACGAGGTTCAAGCCAAGGGCATGAACTTGCCCGAACCTTTTACTGTTGCTTGTGTAATCGAGAAGCTCTCATCTAGTTGGAGTACTTCAAGAATTACTTGAAGTACAAACAAAAGAAAATGACCATCAAGGACTTGATTGTCAAGCTCCGAATCGAGGAAGACAATAGGAAGACTGATCTTAGGCCTCGTATGCTAATGGATGCTAAGGCCAACCTGTTGGAGGGCAACAAAAGAAAGCACCCTAACCCCAATCAAAACGTGAAGGGGAAGAAGTCGGCGAAGAGATTCAATGGCAATTGCTACAATTGTGGTAAGCTTAACCACATGGCTAAAGATTGTAGGCTACCTAAGAAAAACAAAAACAAGCAAGCAAATTTGGCTGAGCACAAGAAAGACTTAGATGACAATGATCTTTGTGTTGTGGTGTTTGAAGCCAACATGGTGGATAACCCAAGAGAATTGTTCATAGACACGGGAACCACTTGCCATGTTTGCTCAGATAAAGAGGTTTTCTTCTCCTACAAGGTCGTCAGTGGAAGAAAGCTCCACATAGACAACTAAGCTTCATCCGAGGTGGTTGGAGTGGGAAACATGATTCTAAAGCATTTCGGGCAAAGAACTCACGTTGAAGGATGTTCCAGACGCTGCATGTTCCAGACATCCGCAAGAACCTAATTAGTGGTTCATTACTTGTAAACCATTGCTTCAAGCTCTTCTTTGAGGTGAAAAAGTTCATTCTTACGAAGCATGGTGTATTTTTGGGTAGAGGTTATTTGGCCAATGACCTATTTAAAATCAATGTAATGGTCAAGCGTCAAGTTGTACCTAAAATGGTTAATAAAAATGCAACATCTTCTTCTTATATTGTTGAGTGTTGTGATTTATAGTATAATAGATTAGGACATGAAAATCTAAATGCTATAAAAAGGTTAGTAACCTTGGACTTGCTAAAAGTTGGTGAAATTAACACAAAATAAATGTGAAGTGTGTATTGAAGCCAAAATGGCTAAGCTACCTTTTCATAATGTTGAAAGGAATACAAAACCTCTAGAATTAATTCACACTGATATGTGTGATTTGAAGTTTGTACAAACTAGAGGTGGGAAAAAATATTTTATTACTTTTATAAATGATTGCACAAAGTATTGTTATGTTTACCTCTTGAAAAGTAAAGACGAAGCTATAAAAGCTTTCAAGAATTATAAGAATGAGGTAGAGAATTAATTAAATAGCAAGATCAAAGCTATAAGAAGTGATTGGGGTGGAGAGTACGTGGCATCGTTTGAGGAGTTGTGTTCACAAAGTAGCATAATTCATCAAACAACGGATCCCTACTTACCTCAATCAAATGACATGGCCGAACGTAAATATTGTACTCTAAAATAGATGATGAATGTCATGCTTATTAGCTCGGGGCTACCACAGAACCTGTAGGGGGAAACTGTTTTAATGGCAAATTACATACTTAATAAGATTCCTTTGAAAATGAAACCCCCTACGAAATGTGGAAATGACGTAAATTGTCATATAAATAGCTTAAAGTGTGGGGGTATTTGGCTAAAGTAGAGGTACCACCTCCAAAGCAAAAAAAAATTGGTTCTAAGATGATCGATTGTATATTTGTGGGTTATACACTAAATAGTAGTGCTTATCGTTTCTAATCCATAAGTCGGAGATACCCGACATGATGGAGGGAATGGTGATAGAATCAAAAAATATTATATTCTTTGAAAATGTGTATCCTTGTAAAGAATGATAGAAACGAGCTCTAATAAAAGAGCATTAGATCAAGCTACAAGTAGTTCTAGTCCTCTAGAAGAGGAACCTAGACGTAGCAAAAGAATAAAAGTTGCAAAGAACTTCGATCTCGATTTCATCACTTATATGTTGGATGATGAATCGAGATCGATCAAGAAAGCCCTATTGAGCCCTGATGCTCCACTTTGGAAAGAAGCGATCAATAGTGAGATCGATTTGATCATGCAAAACAACACGTGAGAGTTAGTTGACTTTCCTCCCGATTGTAAGCTTATAGGATGCAAATGGATCTTAAAAAGGAAATATAAGGCTAATAGAAGCATAGAGAAATATAAAGCTCGTCTAGTAGCCAAAAGCTTTAGACAAAGAGAATGAGATGACTTTTTCGACACATATTCGCCTATGACGAGAATTACTCGATACGTTTGCTTCCAGCGATTATTGTTTTGCACAATCTTGAAATTCACCAAATGGATGTGAAAACGGCATTCCTAAATGGTGAGCTAGAAGAAGAAATCTATATAGATCAACTCGAAGGGTTTGTAGCACCTGGACAAGAAAAGAAGGTATGTAAACTTGTTTGGTCCTTGTATGGACTTAAGCAAGCGCCAAAGCAATGACACGTTAAATTTGACAACACTATGTTGTCAAATGGCTTCAAGATCAACGAATGTGATAAATATATCTACATCAAGGGCACACCTGAGACTTATGTCATCGTGTGTCTTTATGTAAATGACATGTTAATCATGGATAACAACCATGAAGTCATAGTTGAAACGAAGCCCATGTTGAGACGAAACTTCGACATGAAAGATATGGATGTGGCGAACGTGATTCTTGGAATTAAAATTCTAAGGATGTCTGAAGGAATAACACTAACTCATTCTCACTACGTTGAGAAAGTGCTAAAGAAATTCAATGCTTATGACGATCCAATCACCAAAACACCTTTAGAGTTCAACATACACTTGAGTAAAAACCGAGGTGAGCCTGTAGCTCAAGTTGAATACGCAAGGGTTATAGGAAGTTTAATGTACATAACAAATTGTACGAGGCCCGACCTTGCATGCTCGATGAACAAGTTTAGTAGGTTCACGAGTAATCTAAGTAACGAGCATTGGAAAGCTCTCATGAGAGTCTTGAGATACTTAAAGTATACTCTCGACTATGGTTTACATTACTCGAGATATCCCACGGTGCTTGAAGGGTATAGTGATGTAAATTGGATTTCGGACACAAAGGACTCATTTTTCACGAGTGGATACGCTTTTACTATAGATTGTGGAGCCGTGTTATGAAAATCCACAAGACAAACGTACATAGAATGTTCCACCATGTAATCTGAGTTTATAGGCTTGGATAAGGCGGGAGAAGAGGCCGAGTGGCTTCGTAACTTTCTCTAGGATATTTCATGTTGGAGTAAGTTGGTTCCGACCGTGATGGTACATTGTAATTGTCAAGCTACCATAGGTAGGGTAATGAATAACATGTACAACGGTAAGTCGAGACATATACATCGTCAATATAATATCGTGAGATAATTGATCTCGACCGGTATGATGTCAATCAACTACATGAAATCTAAAGATAATTTGGTCGATCCTTTGACGAAAGGATTAAACGAGATCAAATGAACAAGTTGCTAGGGGGAATGAGATTAAAATCCACAACTTGAAAACTTTCTAAGTGGATACCCAACCATGTGGATTGGAGATCCCAAGAACATGGTTCAATGGGAAAATTAAACTAATAAAGTTAGTTGAGAACACTTGAAAAATGTAAAATCCTTTCCTAGAAAGTAAATCAAGTGTTAAGCCTACCAACGTGGTGAGGTTAAGTCTTATGACTGTTAATGATTCCAAAACACCTCGAGGAGGTTGAGTATGGTAGGATACTCGTATGGATACCACCTATGTAAGTGAGAAGTGGTGGCCGCTTCTAGTGAACACTTATGAACCAAAGACGTGTCCATGGCCGAAAAAAAAAAGTGAGAACAAAGGTGCTTGAGGCATTGTTGTGCAAACGTTATTGACTTGGTCTACACGAAGGTGGAGTAGTTCAAAGCATTGCATCCACTAAGCCGCCGGTACACCCGATGACATGGACTATGGAAAGTTCAAGGCCAAAATCCACCTATCCTTATGCAACGAGGTCTCTTGAGAATTGAACTTCGAGTCTGCATTCATGCATTAATTTCCAATCATGTGGGGGATTATTGAAAAATTGGTTGTTGAAAGTGGTGGGTGGTACCACTTTGATCAATCGTTAAGTGGCTAAGAGTTAATCCTTTTAAGGATTGGATGTCAAAAGATTAATCTATGTTTGGAGTAGATAATCAAGGTATTTTGAATCGCTCAAAACCAATTTTTGGTGAGTGAGAAATTAAGCATCAAAGTTGGCCACTTGAAATGAGAATGAAAAGGTCTTGGATGTGAGAAAAGTGTTTAACTATCTCATATAAGAAAATGGATCTTGAAAATGCAAGTATAAGATAAGCCATGAGAAGAGGCTTAGTAATTAGTATACTATTGGAGTAGTATACTTGTGCAACACACACGCATGCTTGGGGCTCAGCTTGGCTAGGCTCAGCCCGGACCCGACCCGATCCAACCTCAGCCATGGTCCTTGGACGTTGGGCTAGACTTGGACGGATGGGGCTCGAATTTTACTCGACCCGCTTTATCTTTTTGGGTCATGGTTGCAGTGGAGTAAGTTGGGATAGTAAGTTGGAGCTTACTTACTAAGTTGTTGGAGCTTACTTAGTAAGCTGGAATATTGAGCGTACTTAGTAAGTTGAAATGCAACAAGTTACTCCAAAATACTGTAAATGTCGTGTTGTAGAATACAGCGCCGTGAGCGTTTTTTGACACTTTCTTATTTTTGAATGGGGCGTTAACTTGTATTAAAAGACCCATTTTTGAACAGTAAATTCTCATCATGCATCATTTTAATACAACGAAAAATGAAAATCCTTGCATTGTTTTCCATCTTTGCATCAACTCAATTCTCAAGCACTAAAAGTTCGTTGGAGCTCTCAAGTTTGTGGTGCTACTACTCTAGAGACAAAGTCATTTTATCTTTGGGAGACGATACACACGGTTCCAGTGAACACTACCCTGGATACGTATCTCGTCTTAAGGAGAGAGGGTCTTCCTCAACTCGACTTACTGTTTTGTTTAGTTCATTTCTATTTTCTGTTCAACATTCTTATTGCCCACTGTCTGGTGCTATTTTCTGACATTAACTTTCATTGGAATAAATTTAGTAGTTTTAATGGAAACTACAAGGTATGTGAAACTCAATAACTGCTATCGATCGAGTGTGAATTTATCGGGCAGATTCCACATATAATGTTATCACCTGAATTAAATACAGACACTAACATCACAATAAGTAAATTGAATAAGTCGAAGCAAACTTTTTAGTTCAAAGGTTAAAATTAATCTGAAGTAAAACTCTTTTTTTCTTTATATTTTGCAATCTAATTTTTTTTTTCTCAAATGACATGATCTCAAAGTTTATGATTTTTTCACTTTGCAACATAAGTTTTTCAATCACTTTTAATTAAAATTAAATTTAATGTCCAAACTTATTTAATCAAAATATATAAAACCTAAGTCAAAATCTCAAACCAAGATACCTCAAATCAATTTCTCATTTCCATTCATTCAAGCCTAGTTTGATAGAAAGTTAATGATTGAAAATTTCGATTTTGACTAGAAAAATATAGAAAAATATGATTAAATTCGAAAGTGAAAATCATGTGAGCTTTGAAATGCAATAAGAGTGAAAGAAAAAAAAAACCGTTTACGTCATGTGTTTTTTTTATTATTTTACTAAACCTTTTTTCTTTAAAACAAGTGATATTGATTCTGTTTGCGAAAGAATCTCCAACCGTTTCCAAATAAATGTTGTTTTAAAAATTATAATTTGTTCAACTTATCTCTTACTTTCTAATAATTACCAAAAAGAGCTTATGATTTTAATTTTCCAACTTTTTCACTATAATGTCTTTTTACTAGACTTTTATTTATTGTTATACATTAATTATGTATATTAAATGTTGAATAATATAATCATTTTATATAAATAATTAATTACACATATTAAAGGTTTTTTTTTTTTTTATCTTTTGAGTCTCCAACAGTTATTTCAGTTATTACATATTTCATTTGACCATTTTTATGAAACAATATTAAACAATAAATATTATGAAAGATATGTAGTATATTAAATCAAAAAAGTATAATGCTCTCTTTTTTAATGAGCTTAGTGGGAGTGGAACGAGAACAATAAAGATTGAAAAACTTGTGTGACTCAAGTTTAAATCTTAATTATTACAATTTACATTTTTATAAAGACGAGGTACCACTTGAGTTACAAGACTTGCGGTAAAAAAAAAAAAAGTATATATACTCATTAAATATGGAGACAATATAAAATTGAGCTGTCTTTTTCAATAACTTTTGTTGAAAAATTTAATCATCATATATATACTAAACGTCGAAAAAGTATATTTCTTTTCAAAAAATTGGAAGTATATTTTTTATATTATTTATGTCTACAATTTTAGTATATCACATGGATGAAAAGCTAGCAACAACTATTTGAGACTTCATTCACACACACACACACACATATATATATATATATATATATATATATATATATATAGATATATATTAACTAGATACAGGACAGAACAGAAGATGATTGGTTACCTAAGCCATTAAACAGACCAAGATTCTTCAACTTACCAGACCATAGGAAGCTGTCCTGTTTGCATTTTCCATTATTATTTTAAATTTGTTCCTACAACCACTAACAGAAATTATGTTATAGAAAAGATCTCCGACACTCAAGTGTTGCAAAAATTCAGAAAAATGTACAAAATGACTATAAGCCTATATATGCAACTCAGCACTATAAATTATAACATAATTTAATAACATTCAAAATAAAAGGATAAAAAGAGGATAAGAGAAAAGAAAATGAATAAAATTTAAAAGAAAAATAAAAATAAAAATAAAATGAATAAAAAAAGAAATAAAATAGCGTTGGAATTGATAAGTATAAATGTATCGCAATGAGAGCGGTTGAGATGATTTAACGCAATCATCTAACACACTGTTTAAGAAGAAAGATCACTAAATCCAAATAAAACACTGCAGTATTGAAGATGGTATGATAGATTCATTTTTTTAGTATCGATATTTCTCAAGATACGACGGTTAAACAATCTCATTGCATTCTCAACGCAACGATGTAATTACTTTATGATATGAACGAATAATATTACCAAATAATGTAGAAATTTGGAATTTATATATGTGAAGAAAACAGATAAATTCTGAAGTGAAAATCAGGTGTTAGTATTAAGTATTGCAACGAAGTAAACACTTATCAATAAGGAAGACTTGACAATTCTAGAGTTTACGAACCTATTCTCAATTGAGATCTTAAAGTCTAGAGAGTCTTCATGTTCTTAGTTGAAAAAACCTTTCATTTTTCTAAAATTTCATCCATCCAAGTATTGTTTTGGAGAAATTATAAATATACGAATCTTCACTTAATTTCTGTGGAAACCTCCATTTTAGCAACCTTTAATAAGAAATGTATTTTGTTATTGATTTCTAAACTTTTTATCCTTTTTAACAATTTGGTCAATTCTAATAATTTGGATTATGATGGGTGCTAATGGAAATGTAATGATATAATCAATTATGTTAGTATAAAATAGAATGATACAACTTCAATTTTGATGGTACGAATAAGAAGGATAAATCGTCCAATTTCACTAGAAAATAATGATTTTCAGTAATGACTAAAAAATGAATTTTTTTAATACAAGTAGCTTAAAAAAAAAAAAAAAAAATCGGTGCTCCTTAATTTCTTCAGCATTATATTTGGCAAATAAATACATAATTTCCTAATCTACACTCACTTTCTCAATTAAAATATAATCTCAATTGACCTTAAAATAATAATATTTAATCAAGATTATTAAACATATTGTACATATATGTACATTTGCAATATTGTTCATCCACCAATCATAAACTCATGTTAATATATTATTTTTAATATGTCACATCAAGATGGAAGTAAAATATTTTCAAATCAAGACAATCATAATATACAAACGTATTACATATCAAACAATGCAATCATTACTATGTGTAGGATAAGTATTTTAAAAGAATATCATGGATACGATTTTCTAAACAATCGACAAGCTTGACTAGCCAATTAATTATTTATTCAAGTTAGATATATATTTATTTCTAGGATATAAATATTTGTAGTGGGAAGATAGATAACGACACATTTCCTTCTTCATTAAAAGTGATCTACCAACAACTTATTGTTGAAGGCCCAAAACATAATACTACAACCGAATACATACAAAACATGTAATAAATATAGAGCTCGTGTAATCCACAAACCCTGACAGCTGTATATACTATCAATATTACGTGACATTGGCCGTTTTGAGTCTATTGTACTTCATTTTTTATTTTGTTATTGCAATATATATCTTCAACATACTTTAATTTATAAATCATTATCATCAATGTGTGTTTTGTATATGTTTGTATTTAAAACACATATATTATAGTAATAAAAAGATAGATAATCATTTAGTTTGTAAAAAGACTCGTATAGCTTTCTTTTGTTATATATATATATATATATAATTTATTTTAAAATAATATCATTTTAGGATTTTGTACACAAATTAAAGAAGTTGATAAAAAAACTGGTCTATTAGTTTTTAAGTAAATTAAATTATTATAGGTAAATTTGAAATAGCACTTTGTGTCTCATTTTATTTGAGTGGTAAATGAAAATAGTTTTGGTAATAATATAAGCATATGTGTTTCTTACAATTTTATAACGAAACTTACTTTGAAGCTGAAAACTTGACAAAAATGTAGGTTTTTTTTTAAATCTCATAATTACAAAAATAGCAAACTAAACTTTACAATAAAACAACACAACTTATTCAATGAAATTCAACTACAACTGATGTTTCATCTAATATTTAATTGCTTTGTGTATATATAAATATATATATATATATATATATATATATATATAATATATTGGGATTTATTGGGATGAAACACGGACTGAAACACACAGAATGAGAATCAAATGTGACATTTATGGGGATTGAATGAAATCTCCATCATCTACCTAGCCCATAAGTGGTATGGTGATGGAGAATCCAAGGCAGCTATTCTCTTTTGCTTTTTCAAATCCTTATAGAACTTTCTAATGAACTCCTCAGCATCCTCATCCACCTGTCCCCCCTTCTCCTCCGCCTCTCTCACCGGAAACGGGGAGTCGGTGACCCTCACCACCGGAGGGCTGCCGCCTCCAAATCCCGGCAAGGGTGACGTGTCATAACGGTTCAAAATGTCAAAAACTTTGGTCATGATTTTGACTTCTTCGACTCGGTCATGGTTGTTTCGACGTTTGGAGTGGAAGACTGGGGTGTTGCTGCAGCTGAACTCGTAGTGACGAGGCGAAAAGAAGGCGGTGTTGATGTCATCGGAGGAGCGGCAGGTGAGGGCGGAGTAGTAGCTGTCGTGGTGGTGGAGCTTCACCACCTTGACTATGGCGGTGCCTGCTATTTTGCCTCTCCTTAGAAGCATCTGCATCACTTCAACCATTGTTTTCCTCTTTTTCCTCATCATCATGTGGATTACTATTTTCAATATCTTCCACAGCTTCTTCGCTATTTCTGGTGGGCTTTTCTCAATCTCCATCTTCTTGTGTTGTTGTGTGTTTGTTTGTTTGTTTCTCTCTCTTTGGAGAGGGTTTGGGAAGAGTGAGAGAGAGAAGGGGGGTTGTTTGGTTGGTGTAGAAATGAGAAATGAGGGAGGGATTTATATAGGTCTATATATGGAAGTTTAGTGTTATATTTATTGTGGGAATTGACAAGAAAATAATTCACAACCCTACTACGCATTATTGAGTGAAAACTGGAGAGTGGTTAAATAAGTTAAGATTAACAGCTCAATAGTTAGTGGCTCAGATTTTATTCAATACGATTACGATGCTTGGTGAAATATATATATTTCAACTTACATAAATGTTCCTGTGAATCAGATGTATGGAACCTAAATATGTACAAATGAATCGACCTGATTCGGGAGTGTATTTTACTCGTCTCACGCGCATTTCACGCGCCTACACACGCGACCACGTGTCCTAAATCCATGCCAAAACCCTAGCCCAAACCCTAACCTTTTAGTTTGACGAACTTAACTTTATAGTTATGTTCACATAATCTTTATGTTTCTGCTAGTTTGATGTATTTCAGACTTATAATATCTTTAAAACTTTTATGTTGTAATAATATAACATCTATACACAATAATTTTAACTTTTTCATTATAATAATATAACATTTATGTTATTTTTTAAGTACAAAAAGCTTATGATATTTGTACATAAATGTTATATTAATATAACATAAATGTTAAATTATTATAATATAAAAAATTTCAGCTATACTTCATGAATTTTTATGATAAAAAAAGTCTAAATTATTCACTTAAAGGTTATGATATATGTACATAAAAATTAGACTAATATAACATAAAGTTATACTATTACAATATAAAAAATTATGACATAAATTACTTTAACAGATTTTTAGAAATAGTAATGAGATAATTTTAAAGTAAAGTTGCATAAAAGTAAAAAAAAAAAAAAAAAAAAGGAAACAAGATAGAACTCAACTCTAAAACGACACGTAAATAGAATCATAGGGTATATAATAGAACTTTGAGGGACTTGGAAATTAGGATTTATGTCATGGAATATTGTAGTGTGTTCTCGTAGGTTTGAAAGGTATATGGAAAATGCATAAGTAGTTATCGTGTCTGAATTTAATTGATGAATGATTACGTGAATATGGATGAATAAGAATATTATTTTGAAATTAATTAGTTGACAGGAACATGAACATTGACATAGAACAACAGATAATTTGATATGACGACAAATTAATTATTTTTCACGAAATTAATCCGCAGAATTTGAAAGCAATATTGATAATTAAAATTCGTAACTATGACACTGAGTTTGAAAGGAATTGTCCTTTCCCTGAGCAAAAAGTAATTATAACAGAAAATTTTAGTTGGAAGTGAAAATTAATTAATTATATTCTTTGCGATGTTCTAGTTGACTCTTTCTTGAATCGATATTGCATCTACTACCCAATAATCACAACTAACTCGTTCCATAATATTAAATATCCCAACAAAATAAAATCAATAGAAGTGCCAGACAAAGCATAAAAGGAATTATTACTGATGATGATGTGGCTAGACCACGAATCTTATAGTTCATGTGGTATTTCTACTTTTATAAAGATGTACATTTAGTAGATCAGGATTCGTACCAGGATTACCTAAATATTATAGTTTTTATTGTCATTTCTCCCCATTTCTTAGCTCATTCAAAAAAAAAAAAAAAATCATAATGATCAGGCTAGCAATATGAATTTGAATTCTAAGAAGAAATGTGTTTTCTTATAGGATATATCTTTGTTGGTGATATTAGTAGACTCAACTTCAAAATCAGTTATTCAAAAAATATCCTGCGATTTATATGGTAGTAACTTCGAGAAATCAGATTTGTTGTTCTCAAATTAATTAATTAGACAAATTTGAAAATGGATCATTACAAAGAAACAAAAAACAAAAAAATAGAAGTGGCAGACACATATTCCTACAGAACATTTAACGGTAATCATCATGAGTCAACTAGGTATCATTTTTCTTTGTTTTCTGGATATTTGCTATTTGACTAGTGTTCATTTTATCGGAAGATTCTTTTGGAGATTAGTTTGTAGTCTATTCGGTGAAGTTTAAATTACTCAAGCATTGTCTCAATTGCATGTCCACTGATATTTGGAATTGTTCAAAATGTCTAAATCGACTTATTTATAAAATGCATGCCAGTCAGTAGATCCACATAATTGGTTACTGAATAATTGTATATAAAAAAAAATGTTTTGGTTTTTTAAACCAAATTAATATCATTACATGACTATTAACGTAGAATATTGTTAGTCAACTAGCTGCTAATGAAAGATATATGAAGAAAATGCATTTTGAACTAGCATGGATTAAATGGGAAGCAAACGTTGGGTTAAACAATTTTGGGGAAGGGTTAGAACTTCTCTCAACTTGTGGAAATGTTTCTTTTGATATTCTAATCGTGATTAAGGAAATATTGCCAAGGAAAGTAATTGATTTCTAGATAAAACCACATCGTTTTGATTATGTGGAAAAAAATTAATTGAATGTCATAGTTTAAGTGTCTTTGCAACTAAACACATCAGTAAAATAAAATTCCGAAATATTGACTTTGGTCAAAATGATTACGGCATATATATGGTCATGTTATTTTTGTAAATAGTGAAAAATTTGATTAAAATGATAATCTAATTAAATATTTTGATTTTTCTAGCAATTAAATCTTTAGAAAAAACATTAAAAGATAAATTTATAAAACGAGTTTGAAATATTTGATATATATATATATATATATATATATATATATATATATATATGCGTGTGTGTTTTGTCGGTTGAAATAAAAATTTCCATAAAGATTTGTGTATATATCTATTGTTATGAAAACTAATAAAATAATTGCTCATTATATTTTTAATAATGTAACAAATCTTTTACAATTTATCAAAAATATTTATCACATTTGTAGGTATAAGTTAATGAATTACACAAAATACATCAATGGAATATTAAATGAAATTATGACAGTAAATCGAATACAACAAAACTTATTTTGAAGAGTTGAATTATAAACCATATATAAATAAAATTTTAAATCGTCAGTTTTCTCGGGTTATTGGCTGGAAAATAGTGACAATAAAATGGATCAAGAATTTATCTCCTGGCAATAATTACTAATTGAATCTTTTTTTTATTTAAATATTAGTATTTTGTTTATTTATTTATTTATATATTATATTTGTAATTGTATTCAATTTTATATGCAAAGAAGGTCTTCAAAAATTTTGTAATTATTAATTTTTTACTTATTATTATAGACATTGCTTTTTATTTTTTGATTTTTTTATTTTTATTTATTTATCAAAAATATGAAAATTTTAATCTATTAATATAATAATATTTAAAATTCAACTATATGTATCATGATTAGAGCTGGCAATTCGGGTCACCCGGTCACCCATCTGGCCAGGATTAAGTCCGGTAGGGCCAGACCATCCTCTAATTGGGCCTATAAAATTGGAGTCCAGCCCAACCATGTTCAGACCACTATTTATGAAGCCTAGTCTAGCCATATTTTCGGGCTGATCGGGTCAGCCCATCTGTCCAAGCCCAAATTGCCGGCTCTAATCATGATTCATGTACAATGCACTAGTTTACGTCTAAAATTGCAATTTCAGACTCAAATTTCCTCCAAAATACATTTATTCAAAATTTTGGGACCAATACTACAAGTATTTTAACATATTCTGTTTTAGTTTCCTCCAAAAACTACATTTTCCTGTTTGAGACTAAAATTTAACTTTTTTTTTTTTTTTTGGAAACACTAATTATGCAACACGTGTCACCAAAATGAAATGGCTATGTAGCATGTAGAATCATATATATGCAATTTCTTTTCCACAAGTATGATTACTTTAGCCTTGACAATATATAGAACAACCACCTGAGTTTCAAATCTTGCATTATACATAGCTTTTGCGCGCATGTAAAAGAAGAGAGACTGCGAAATTTATGAAAAAGAAAATTTAAAAATGAAGCTATTAGTCACAATAATGATTGTTTTCATTATAACGTTGTACATGGATTACAACTAATATTGTGGGTTATAACATATTAAAAAATAATCATGATGATAAATCATTAGGATACCTTGAGTGTGTGTAAAATTAATCATGATGATTAATCATCATTAGTGATATAATGAGTACGCTTTCGAAGGAAATAGCAATCCAACTAATCACAACTAAAATATGGGAATTAACATTAATTCAACTGTAGATTAAAATCTAGCGAAAGGAATTCAGATAATCGATTATCAACGCAAAGATAATTTAATAATGTGTTAATTGTTAGAGATATCACAATCTTTTTATTGTCATTTTAATCAAAATTTTCACTATTAATTAAAATAGCATATTATGTACATATATAGTAGTCATTTTTTACTCCATTACTTTTGGAAAAAAAAAAATTGTTGATGTATCCAGTTGTCCAAACACATCAACTAGACAGGTCAGCTGCCACGTCCGATTTAAAAAAGAAAAACCACGTCTATAATTTTTGTTGTTGTTGTTTACTTTACCATATTTTTTTTGATTATTAAGAATTTGTGTTTATTTTTAAGATTTCGTAATATTTAATTTTGATTTAATCTTGAGGCCTACTGTTAATATTATAAAAATCTAATTTCGTAGATTTTTTAGTTTATAAAAATAACTTTAAGGTTATAATTTATTTTTACTCTCATATCTTCTAAAATTCAATCTTATATTTAAATAATATTCCTAATTTATTTTCTTAGTTTTTTTAATTACTTAGATTTTAAGAATATTTTCTTAAACTCAAATGATTTAATTCAATAATTTTTCAAGATGTAGTACAATTATCAAACATTTTCTTATTTTCTTTGTTGATATATATTTAGATATTTAATTGAATTTTCATTTTAATATAATATTTAGATTTAAAAAAAAATGCTTAGTTTTTTTTTATATAATCATATCTTAAGAAATTTTTAAGATTAATTATTAATTAAAGGATTTATTTAAGAATCGACCTTATTTATTTTATTTATGTTTTTAATATTTTGAAAGTCAAATCATATGAATATTCAATTACTATTTTTTGTAGAATGAAGCCCATCAATATTTCAATGTTACTCAGATTTAAAGTCGATTAATTGTCCACATTTTCTGTTGGGATATTTCAGTTGTTATATTGATAAGACAAAAACAGTTTGTTTAGGGATGTCAGTACCTAAGTTTCCATACGGATTGACATGGTCTTAAGTTAAAAGTTCATGTAATGTTTTTCCAAGTGTTAAGGAAAACCAACTTTAGAAGATATAGGAAGATATCTTCTAGGAGTCAGCAAGCTGTAGGAAACAGCAAGCTGAAGAGAGTATCTGCTCGAAGCAGATAGGATGCTACAAGAAGAAGACAACAAGCTGTAGGAAACATCATGCTAAAACTGCACGGAGGAAGCAGAAAGCTACAAGCAGGAAGCTGCCAGCAGACAATAGGAAGCAACAAGTTGTAGGAGGCAACAAGCTGAAGGAAGCAACACCAGGAAGATCATGCAGTGTGAAGAGGAACACAGCTAACTGACATCAAGTAACCGTTACATGAACTTCAACTTTGGACCCATACCAACTTGACAAGTCTGCAAGAATGTCAGAGAAGTGCAGAAGTAAATATTGGGCGCATTAAATGCACATGTCAGAAACATTTAATGCGACCACAGAAGAAGATATTGGAAATCAAAGCTTGAATTCAAAATGGAGAAGTATCTTCCTTCAACGGATACTTTCTTCTAATGGATACATTCTCAAGATCTATAAATAGAAGGTGTGGCTGACCAAAGACAGTGCTGGACAGAGTCGAGTGGAAACTCAGATATATTCCAAAGCTTCTCAAACTTATCCATGTTTAGCCACTCAACCTTCAAGGATCAGTTTACCTCAGCAATGGAGCCTTCATGTTCAAGGCTGATCCAAGCTCACATCAGTTGAAGAACCCTTTTTATCTTTTAACCATTTGTGTTGTGTGTGCTAGATTGTTTTAGGTGTACTTAGTTGAGAGGATAGTATCCTTGCTAAGTGTGTAATCTAGAAGTAGGCTACTTGCCCTTTGTGGGATTGTACCCTTTGTGGGTTGTGGCCTTTGACTCGAATCTGGGATTCTAGTAGGCGTAGCTTGTTAGGAAGATGTTTGTAAAGCGAGACTTGTAATTCGAACTGACCTAACGAAGTTCCTCCTTGTGAAGGAGTAGAGTGGACGTAGAAGACTTATACTATCTTCGAACCACTATAAACCCTTGTGTGTTTATTGTTTTGATATATCTGTTACATTGCATTCTATCTATATTTATCTTGCTGAACATTTCATAAGCATCTTGCATAAAGTGTTTTGAAAAGAGCATACTTGCAAAGAAAACTGTTTTTCCAAAAGAAATCCTATTGTTGTTTATTCCGCTGCATACTGAGAAAGTTGGATCAGAAACCTGAATCAGCATTCTGCCAGGTTTCTGATCAAGTCAGGTTGCTATTTCTTTTAAGGATCAGGAACCTGTATCTCTAATAGATTTTAAAGATCGAAAAATCGATAGAGGTTCATTCACCCCCCTTTGAACCTCTGACCACTTGGGACCATTATTTTCATAACTATTGACTTTTTAATAAATTCTTTTTCTACTATTTTATATCAAAGAAAACCAAAAAATGAATAAGAAAATTGTGGTTACCAAGTGTTCCCAGTGATCATTCTTTTCTTATATATATAAAAGATAAAAGATATGATCTAACAATTTTGATGTCGTACCCATCTTGGGTAAGAATCAATTTACGGTCTACCCTCACTGATTATGAGACATGCCCCATTATTAGTAGATTTCATCAAGATAGTTGAGAAGATAAAGATTAAGATATGTTTTTAGGTGTCCTTAAAGGAAAGAAATTTGAGTAATGTATTTATAGCAAGTAGGCTAGTAGATTCTAGAACATATATTGAATTGTGAAATTCTTGTAAGTTTCGTACGATTTGTATGATGTAAGGGTTGGAGTACCCCTTGTACCCCATGGATTAATGGAACTTTTTAGTTTACTGATAATTAATTTGACGTAGATTTTGTACTCCAATTTAATTTTGAACTTGAGGGGCAGTCATGGAGTTTTCCGACAATTGTGGTGGTGGTTCTTTGATGATTGGTATTTTTTTTCGTGCTTTTTCTAAAAAAAAAAAAACAAAAGGGAAAATGATGTCCAGTTGAATTTGAACCAAAACATAGGATTGAGGCGAAAATTGGAGTTTCGGGGGATTTTCCGGTAGCAGTGTGTTGGTCCCAAGTGGTACAAAGATTCAGATGGGAGGGGGTAAATGAACCTCTGTCGATTTTTCAAACTTTTTCAAACTTACTGCATTGTAATCTAGACAGCTTATAGCGCAGGATGCAGTTCATCTTACAACACTAGGATGCATTGCTGCTTATTGTGATTAGAGTTCTTTGCAACAGAATGTAAACTTTTAAAAATAGAGTTTCTTTTGGAAATCTTGGTAAAGTTGGTGTTGACATGTGCTTAGCTTATATTTGATTTTTGATATGTCTACTTTTATTTATATATGTTTTATCTTTTTTGGATATGTTTTGTTATGTTTCTAAGGGTAGACTTTTTATAGAGGTGGTTATGATCTAATTTGCTTGACTTGATTGATTGCTTCCTTTATTGTTGATAACATGTTTTTTCTTTAACAAAAATGCCAAAGTGGAAGATTGTTAGTGTTACATGTTGGCATTTCGTGTTCCATGTTTCTAGTTTCTATCAAAATCTATTAAGAGGAAATAAAACTTTGTTTAGAACCACAATGCCAAAGAGGGAGATTATTAGAGTTATATGTTGGCATTTCTAGTCATTTCTAATTTCAGATTTCTGTACAGGTTGAAATGTTGCAGAAGATGTCGGAACATCTTAGAGAGGAATTTTCGAAAAATTCTGTTTATGACCTATTTTTATTTATTATGTGCATCTTTTTTTACTTTTTCAAATATCATCGGAACACAGAAGAGTAGGTCTCCTGTTCAACTGGTGCATGGATCTTAAATCCATGCACTTGGGTCAGGTCGGGCTCTGATCCGAATTCTTGCCTTTATTTTCTCTAACATTTATGTTATGTTAGTCATACATTTATATTATATTAACCATACATTTATGTTATATTAACCATACCTTTATGTCTAGATATCATAACCTTAGTGCAATAATTTAACTTAAAGAAACCCGTTGACCTTTATACTATGGTAGTCATATATTTATGTTATATTAGTCATGTCTTTATATTATATTAGTTATACATTTATGTACAAATATCATACATATGTTAAGGTACAACTAACATTACTGACTTGGTGGCGTGTGCCAAAGCGTGGCGGCGCGTGGTAGCTGGGTCGACTAGAGTGCACAGACCCAAAATCAGTACACCATGTGTATAGAAGTTTTTGTGAATACAGAATAATGATTTTGGACTAAAATAATGGTTTAATGTGATGATATCCAAAATACAATTTGATATGGAGAGAGTTTAATTTAAAATGGACTTCTTGATTGTCTAAGATATTTTTATCATTTTAATATCAAATTTGTGCGCAACTTGGTAGCGCGTGGTGGCCGGATAGATCCGAGTGCACGGACCCTAGATCTGTGCACTAGGTGTATAGAAGGTTTTTGTGAACACAGAATAATGATTTTTGATGAAAATAATGGTTTAATGTGATGATATCCAAAATACAATTTGATATGGAAAGAGTTTGATTTATAATGGACTTCTTGATTGTCTAAGATGTTTTTATCATTTTAAATATCAAATCTCTCCTTCATTTTCTCTAATATTTTTTAATATATTTTAATTTTTTTTATGTGTCCATTTATCTTCCACTTATATCATTTTGTGTGGTGTAGATTTATCCTCTCATATTTTATTATTATTTAAACCACATAAATTGATATATTTATTTTCCTTCATCATTGCAGATCTTTCATTGGAAGATAACACCACCCACACCGCTTCAGTTAGTGATTCTCCATCAAACAACAAAAAGAAATTTTTTCAAGGTCAAACAAAGAAGAAAGCAAAGGTGAAACATGCACAAACTCTATCAATAACAAGATTGTTGAAGATAGAAAGAAGAAGGTTTTTAACATTCTCTTCCATCATCATCACACAAGTGGAAAGTTTGAACAAGAGGATTTACATGATTGCAATTTTTAAATTACAACCTTTAGCAAGTGGGAAGAAATTCTATAAAACCCACTTAACAAGAGTTAGGAGTTCATAAAGTTCTTCATCACCATCTCTCTTCTTTTCTCTATTTTTGTAGAGTGTTTTGTTTGGTGCTTGAGTTGTATTGCAAGATCTAGATTGCACCTTTGAGAGAATTTTCACAACATATTTTGATGCACTTTTCTTAAACCCTTTGGGTGTAGTGCAATTCAGATTTGATTTGTGTGTTATTTTTATTTAGACGTCCTGACGAAACTCGATTTCATATACATCGAGGGATGGCCTGTTTGTGAAAGTTTGGTTTTATTGTATATTTGTAATAACTTCCTTATAGTGATTTTTTGCTCATGAGAGCAGCACAAGCGTAAGCTTGTGTAGAATATTTCATATCTCTGTTTCGTATTCTCTTGCTATTTTCCACTCCGTATAGTTCTTTGAAGTGTTGTGTGAAGTGTTCTAACACTTCATACCACATCTTTCATCTGATACCTGAGAATGTTTTGAATAGAAAAGTAGGCCTATAAATCCTTTCAAACCTTTTGAAATGTGAAAGATCTTTTATGCAGAATGACAGAATATAAATGCAGTAAGATAAGAGCAACATATACATAATAAACAGAAAGAATACACAAAGGTCTTATAGTGGTTCGAATATGGTGTAATCCTTCTACGTCCACTCTACTCATTCATAAGGAGGAACTTCATTAAGTAAGTTTGTTTTACAGGACTCGACCTTACAAACACTCAACCTAACAAAATTGCACCTACTAAAACTTAGCTTCCACATAAGTTACTCAAGTCTCAAAGGCTAACCCACACAGGATCACTCTAATTCACACAGAGTTATTGTCAAACTTCTTGACTAAGCACTCAACAAGGAACAACTTTCTATCAATTGAGGACACCTAAAATAATCTAAACACACAACACAATGGTTAAAAGTATATGAGGTTTTTCTTCAATTGGTGCTTGTAGCAGCCTTTGGATTTCTGAAACTTTGTAGAATGTTTGACTGCTTGAGGTTGAGTGACTGAAACTTGTTGCTTTGAGAACACCTAGAACCTTGAGATCTTACTTGCTTGAGCTTAGAGAGTTGTAATTTCAATAGTAATTGCAATCGACTCTTCCTCCATTTATAGGTAAAGGGTTATGCCCATTAAAGGGAGATACTCTCTTTTGAATTCTAATGATCTTCTAAGTTTGTAGATCTCACATTACTTGCCTCCAAAGACTTGCATTAAATTTTTCTTGTCTTGCACTCCAAACTATTAAATGCGGCTGTACTAGATAGCAGCTTTATGCAGTCTATCAGGTCGCGTGTCTGCTGCTTACTGGCTCTCTACTCTACATTTTTTCAGCTTGTTTCTACTAGCTAGTTTTGAAGTGATTGAACCTCAAACTATAACTGATTTTCCTCATACTACATTGATGTTAGAACCTTGATACTTTATCCTTCTTGTCTTGACTTAAGAGAATGTAGCACTTGGTTTCTACGACCCGTATTCATGTCGGAATACAGCTTACTGAGTCACTGTTGTATCTTTACTGTTTACAACATACTGTATTGTATTCTTCTAGCTTACAATAACGGCTTTTTTACTGCTTGCAGCAGTTCTTCACTTGATCGCTATTGTATCTTGATTTCCATCATTCTTCAACCTATCTTCTAGACTCAAAATGCTAGTCTATTTTCACTTAAATAATATGAAAAATGAGGTACTCTACTTTTCCTATTGCACTTGTGTTTTGTCTCATTCAAATCTAAATAATAATTTTCTAACACACTGTTGTGGCGGTCGTTGGCGAGCTGATAGTTGGAGGAGGAAGATGCAAAATAAATAAATGAAAAGTAATTAATTAATTAAAAGACAGAAATACCCTGATGAATAAACATCTCTGCAAGAATATTACTTCGTAGCGACATATTAATAACATTCGTAACGGTTGACAGTTATACAATAAAATTCCAAAATTCAGATATCTTAATGCAAAAATGATCATAGTTTGGCATGATTTTTTAAATTTACTTTAAAAATAGATTTCATACTTTACTTTTTATACTTTTTTCATGTTAATTTCATGATTTCAAATAGAAGTTTTTTCATGTTAATTATTTATAATTAGTTTTTTCTAATGGCCAACATAAGGCACATATTCTAAAGTTGTTCATGTTAGTGTTTGTTTCAAATTTATGCTTTTATGTAGTGTGAAAAAATAAAAGGTTTGAATTGTTTAAAAACAATTTATGAACTGTACGTGAATTTGAATGTTTTATTCCTTAATTATCAAGTGATACATAATTTTGTAGACATTCGATAATTATTATAATTGAAAGGGGTAGAAAATTAAGAAAGGAATGAAACTAAAGACTGAGGGCCGTTGGATAAAAAAAATAAATCAAAAACTAAAGTGAAATCTACTAATGATATGGTGTGACACATAAGCAGTGAGTAGATTAAAATTTTCTAATAGCTAGATAAAAGATCAAAATTGAATGATCTAATAAAAATAGAAAATAAAGATTCGTACACAATTAGGAGTTCATTGCGGGCCCTTCTTCAATTATCATTTAATTCCAACTTGTCGATGCTATTTTAAAGATTTCAGAAAAAACACGTATCAAATTTTGTCTTTTTGTGTAAATTAATTTAGTTTATATAACATAGTCATGCATTATAATATTATCTGTATAAAAGATATATATTTTATAAGTACGTACAATAAAAAAAGCAATTTTTGTACTACATATTAAATTTTATTTTAAATGGTGTATACAAAAATAAAGTTTTAAAAAACATATTCTTTATATACATACATCATACATTATTATTATTATTATTATTAAAATACTTATATAATATATAAATTAGATATTTTATAATTATATAATATAAAAATGAATTTATAAACAAATAAATAGATTAAATGATGTACAAATTTAGTTTTATGAAAATTATGTTTTAAAATATATATCAAAGAAATATATTATATAGTTTCTATTACATATTATATATTAAAATACTTATATTTCAATATGATAAATCAGTTTACACGGTGAAAAATCTAGTGAATTTTATTTTATTTTTTCATTTTGGCTGGAATATAGAAGGAAAAACAATTATACAAATAAGTTCAAGTACCATAAAAAAAAAAATCAAAATATATATAATATTTGGAAGAACATTAGTACCTTACATATACACGGTCTTAAAACCTACAGACAAGAATATATTGTACCTATGTACGCAGTTGTACATATATATAAGTTGCACACGTGTATGTATGTGTGCATATATATATATATACACAAAAACTCATGTGAGATGGTCTCACGGATAGTTTCCGTGAGACGGAGCCCCATCACCCACAAAAAACATATGAATTGTAGGATTTGGGTGGTGGGTAATTGGGTTGTGGGTTGACCCGTCTCACGCAATGCATTAAAATTTCGTGAGATGGTCTCACAAGAAACTTACTCATATGTAGATAAAAATTATGTAGATAAAAATTAAATAAACACGCATATATAATTGTTTTAGTTAATTAAGAAATTGTATTCAATAAGCCTTCTGTCAAATCGGTGTGTAGTTAGTTGGTGCACGTAATAAATAAGTTGGTTCGATTGAGTGATTGAATATTCTTTTCTCTTTTTTTCCATATATATGAATTGTTACTATAAAAGTGATCCAACCAATGATAAATGAAAGAAAATTTTAGAAAACATTCTATTTAGAATGTAGTATTTTGAGCTAGAGTTTGAAAGTTGAACTTATCAATAAAATTGATGATATGTAATGGGTCACGATCCAAATCATGCATACATCAAAATTTAATATCCCAAGGCTTTGGTTTGACATGATTAGATCAATCAACGGGATCTGATACATGGTTTATGCATGAGTTATTCATATAGGGGTAATTATATAATTACTTACATGAGTTTTATATAATTTTATGTAAGATCGATATTGACTGTGTTGGATAAATTGGTCATATTTTATTGATCCATATAAACTTCCTTTTACATAAAATCTCACGTGAGACGATCTCATGTAAGACGTGTTCTTACATACAACCTATAAACTATTAAAAAGTTTACACTTTAACTTGTATACTAAAATTTAAATTATTAAAAATATATACCTTATTAACAAATGTTCTATTTTATTCAAGATATTAAGATTAAAAGTGTAGTGTCCCGAACCAAAAACGAAACATAATTGATTAATTAAATATTTAAACCTATAATTTAATAATTATTTGCGTATGTTTTGACTATTTAATTAATTACGTGCGTTTCAGAGATGTGTTTAATGCACGATTTAAATCGATAATTTTCTTAGACTTGGAACATAGAATATTTTTATAACATTAGATGCGCATCAAGAAAACGAGAAGATAGAAACGAAGTAGGGGTCAATCGGAGACCCGTAGCTTAAATGGCGAAGAAAAGAGCCAAATACGAAGAATAGGTAAAACGAGAGGGTAAAATCCGGATGAACGGTAAAACGGAAAAATAATATTTTAATGAATGATAATTAAAATTTACTTGGTAAATAGTAACTTTGAAAATTTATAAATAGTGGCTCAGTCAATTCAAAATTTTCATTCGGCCGACGAAAACGAAAGCAATGCGAACAAGTAAATTTCTCTCTCCTCTCTCTCTTTCTTTTCCGCCGTCGCCGGCAAAGTCGCCGGACCACCGCCGGACCGCCGCCGCCTCCGCCGGAGTTCGCCGGAAAAATTGAAAGTTGTTGGTTTCGGCCGATTTTCACAGAGATCGTAGCCCTCGACGAGACGAGTCTAGGACAGCTTCCGTAATTCCAATCCGATGTCTCGTTCGTCGGGAAACGGCGAAAAACCGCCTCCAAAACCCTAAACCCTTGTTTTTCAAACCTTTTCTCTCTCCCGTTTCTCCCTCGTTTCTTGGTGGTTTTGGTTATTTTCTTTTGCTGCGGTGAGTTGGGGTGTTGAGGAAGAGTTTGGGATGGTTTTGGGGTGGTGTCCGGCGCCGGAAAGTCGCCAGCCAGAGTGGTTTTGGAGTGGTGGTGGAGTGTGTGTTAGTGTGTGTTTTTCATGGGCAACGGGCTGTTTTTGCAGGTGTTTTGGCAGATTTAGGCGGCGCCTCTGTGGCCGCTGGTGGCTGGATTTGGTATCCTGAAGTGAGGGGAATCCGGCGGTATGGTCGGCGACCGGTGGTTCGCCGTCCGGCGGTGGCTGGAAGCCCGTTTAGGTAGCATGTTCGCGCAGGTGCTTGGGCGCGACGACAGGAACCCCAAATCTTAAAATGCTTCGTTTGAGCTCGTTTCAACTCCGATTGAGTTCATTCTTTTTGCGTTGCAATCCTTATTTCACCCTCTTTCACCTCAGCCTAAGAAACTGAACTTTCACCCTTGTTTCTTCAATCTCAATTTTAAGATCTCTCGATCCGTCTCGTGTTTATCGATCGTTTTTACGTCGGAAACATCTATAGCTTTAATTATACATTATTAAGGATCTAAAATACTTTGTAACATATGTAGGCTATTAATTGGATTGAACATTGAGACACGAGATTTAAGACACGAGATCTGAAACTCGAGACCTTTGGTACTCGCTATTCACGTGGTAACCACCGAACAAGGTGGGGGTAACTTCTAAACTCAACACGTTTATTGTTTTCCATAATTGATGATTTTGCTATGATATTGTATGTTATGAATTGTCTTTGTGACCAATATTTGTCTGCGTGACCGATAATCGTCTTTGTGACCGATATTTGTCTGCGTGACCGATAATCGTCTTTGTGACCGATATTTGTTTACGTGACCGATAATCGTCTTTATGACCGATAATTGTCTGCGTGACCGATAATCGTCTTTGTGGCCAATATTTGTCTGCGTGACCGATAAACTGTTGAACTCTATGTGCTGTGATAATATACTGTGTTTATCTTACGATGGTGTGATAGTGAGTCATGGGCTGAGTGTCCAGTTGGGCTGAGTGTCCATTGGGCTGCATGTCCAGTTGTGGGTCGGCGGAGTGTCCTTTGGGCTTAGTGTCCATTGGGCTGTGAGTTCTTTGTGAGTCATGGGTTGTATGTCCGCTAACGAACCGAGTTATGTGTTGCGTATATTATGTGACGTGTTTAATTACTAAGCTATTGTATATGTTTAATAATTTAAAACTTGGAAAATATCCCCACGAGTGTATTCAACGCACTCACCCCTATTATGTACTCACACTACAGGAGATGAAGAGAATCTTGATACGTAGAGAGAGGGGTGTCCTATCAGCTGTGTCCATCTTCTGGTTTTGTATTTTTAAAGCTACGTTGATTCGTTTGTAAAAGAAAATTGTATTTCTCCTTCTTTGTAAAAGATCCTGATGTTTTTCTGCTGCGTAAGGTTTCAAAGTCGATTTTCATTGGTTGTATCCGATGTTTTAAGTGGACCGCTTCTTATCCTCCCCTTGTTCCTTCTATTTTATATCATGTTCGTTTTTTCCCCTTTCTTTCTTCACGCCCAAAAATGAAAAAAACTGTAGCACCCCGGACCAAAACGAAACATAATTTATTAATTAAATATTTGAACTCAAGATTTTATATATATCTATATATGTGTGTATGTTTTAACTGTTTAAATACGTGTGTTTCAGATAAGTGTTTAATACATGTATGAGACGGATAGTTTACCTAGACGTGGAACATAAGATATTTTTATATCACTAAATATGTTTTGGAAAAACGAGATGATAGAAACGAATTAGAGGTCAATCGGAGATCTATAACTCAAACGACGATGAAAAGAACAAAACACGAGGTTTCGAAAATATCAGAAGATATTTACGGTGATTAGTAAATGAGATATTTATCGGTGAATAGTAACTTTCGAAATCTATAAATAGAGGCTCCTTCAGTTCATTTTTCACCCCTTTTTTTGAACGAGCCAAAAGCGCTGAAAACACGCAAGTCTCTATTCTCTCTCTCGTTTCTTGTTCAACCTCCGGCGTGCCACCACCGGTGTTGCCGCCGGAGCCGCCGCCGGCGCGGTGGTGCCACCACCGGAGTTCGCCGGAAAATTTCAAAGTTCTCGATTTCAGCCGGATTTCACACACAATGTAGGTTTTGACGAGTCGAGTCTAGAACAAGTCTCGGATTTCTATTCCGACTTATCGTTCGTAGGAAAATGGCGAAAAACCATCTCAAAACCCTAAACCCTAACCCTAGCCAACTTTTCTCTCTCCTCGGTTTTCTCTCTTTTCCTCCGTTCTTTTAGCCGAAGATGTTGTCGGAGTTTCTCCCGGAGGTGAGGGTGAGTTGTTGGAGGGACGACGCCGCCGTGAGTGGTGGTGTCGGAGTTAAAACGGGTTGGTTATGATATATGTGTGTGTGTGTGTGTGTTCGTGTGTGTTCATGTGTGATCTCTGTTGGGGACGGCACAGATGGTGCCGCCATGAGAAAATTGATGACCGGCGCTGGTGATGCGCCGGTGAGTTGTGACGATAGGGATTCCGGCAACCGAAGGTCGCCGGCCAAGTACTTTTGAGGATATGTGTGTTTATGTATATATATGTTGTGTGTATGAGAGTTTGGTGTTGGAAAGGGGTTTGGTTTCATATCGGAGTGTAGTAGTTGGGACGATATAGCCGGAGGATCGGGAGAGGGAGACGCCGGGCAGCAATGAGGCAACCGGGGAGGCTGCTGGATACGCTGGCGTGCGGTCGTGCCCCAGTAGGCAGAAGTTGCTGGAGGCTGGCGCACGGTCGTGCTTGGGGAGCACGGTCGTGCGCGACCAGACAGAAGTTACTGGAAGCTGGCGCACGGTCGTGCACCAGGGGGCACGGTCGTGCGCTGCATGGGCGCGCCGGGAGTGGGTGCCGGGTGCGAGACGCGTGTCGGGTGACGCCGTGTTTCCAATCCTTTCCCATTCCTTTTCCTTTGTATCCTTTATCATCGAGTCTTGGCCGATGGGAGGTTGTCGACCGAGGGTCGAGGGCCCGGTCGAAGTCAACCCTTGATACCAAATTACCTTCAAACTTATATACGTTGTAGAACTCGTATCAACTCCGAATGAGCTCGTTCCTTATCCAATCCTTAGAGCTCTCGACTCGTCACGTAGTTATCTTTCTTCCGGAAGAAACGTTTAACGCTTTGATTATAATTAATAAAAATCTAAGAACATCGTAACTTGTGTAGGCTTCGTATTGGATTGAGCTTGAGTATTTGTTGGATTAAGCTTGAGTACTTGTTGGATTGAGCTTGTGTTATTAGACGTTTGATTCTAGTGACTCACGCGGGTAACCACCGAACAAGGTGGGGGTAATTTCTAAGCCTTAATGTGTTTACAGTTTTCCCTATTATGAAGCATGAATGAGGAATACTAAATGCTTTGCCATACTATATACTGTGAAAGGACTTCGGTTCAAATTGCATGTTCGAAGGGTCCTATTGACCGTAAAAGAATTGACTCCTTCCCCTTCTACTACTCTATTGAGGTTTGGTGGTCCTCATGAAATGCACTAGCGGTATTGAGACCATTTTATAGGGTAAGACGGGCTGATCCCACACCTATCCTTCTTACCATTTCTAATATCTGTTATGCATTTTACTTGCTATGACCTTGTGCCGATTGTTATATATTGTTAATCTATTTATGCCTATTGAATGTTATAAGATGCAGACTTTATCCCCACGAGTGTATTCCACGCACTCACCCCCTTATTCTGTACTCACACTACATGAGCTGGTGAGCATGTTGAACCCTAGTTGGAGAGAGGCAGGGTAGTTTCTGAACCTGATTTTTTAGGATGTTGTCGTACAAACAATTTCAAAACAATGTTTCTTTTTATTCACGTTTTGTAATATATTCTGAGTATACTATGGACGTGAGATCCTGATGGTTTATTCCGCTGTTTTATTATAATGTGTATATATATATCGGTATTGAGGCCGTATATTTGTCGGTAGTGAGACCGACTGTTGATATGTGAATGATCCATATCATCTCTTACCTCTTTCTTTTGTCGCCTCTTACTCATTCTTTCTGCTTGTGTTATGTGTCCCTTGCTTAGTCTTTCTTCACGCCCATGTGGAACTCTGATAAAATATGAAAAGATTTTGGGGCGTGACAAAAACTCTGATATTTTTAACGAAAGATTCTGGGGCGTGACAGATGGTATCAGAGCCTTGTTCTACCCTTTGTAGGACTTTGCTCAAGTTGGTTTTTATTTTCAAACGTGTTTTAAAATGAGAAAATGTTTTCGAAAAGTAACGGATAAGCACCATTCTCTCTCTATACGTGTCTCCCCCTAATCATGAGTGTTTATCTGCTACGTGTTATCTTGCTTATCTGATATAGATCGTGTGAGATTTGAAGAAGTGTTAAAGATATAGTTTCATGATGAAAAAGATTTTTCAAAACCTTCTTGACGTCATTACAACCACGATAAAAAGATCCTTTAAAAACCATCTTGACGTCACTACAATCGACGCACTACTTTTGGCCGCCGCCACAAGGGTCGTTAACTGCAGCTGCGTGAGCTCATGTGCGCAACCACAAGGGCCGCAGATTGCAGCAACATGAGCTTGTGTGCGTAAATGGTCATTTGCATTAGTAGAAGTTGTGTGACTGACAGTTGAGATTACCATTGACCCTTGTTTACAACAGGGCGAGCTAGTTAGTGTGTTTTCCCGGTTCGTGGTTGTGATACGTAATGTTGGTTTTGAAACTTGAGGTCTATAGGAAACCATGTGTGGATGTCTGGGATGTGTTTCATGATGTTTTACTTATGTTATGCTATGATGATAAATGAATGACAGAGAACCTATGCTATGATGATAAACGAACGACAGAAAATCTAATGGGATTATTATATGATATATGGAGTAACGTTTATTGGTATCATGATACCTGTTATTGGATTATCTGTTGTTCTGGATTGTTGGGTTACATGGGGTATATTATAAGGGATAGTTTCACATTATGTCTTTAGAATTATGCCTCGAGGACGACCACGAAAGGTCCCGCCACCAATTGCAAATCCGCCAATTGTAAATCCACCAGAGCAAAATTTAAATCCACCAGAACGAAATGTGGATATTACAATGGTGGATTTAGTGTCCGTCCTTAGGGGACTAGCACAACACTTTGAGATGACTTGAACCACACCCTTGCCAACAAGATCCGATCCGAATTTAATATATGAACAGTTCCGGTGTTTCAATCCGCCGACGTTTAACGGAAAAAGTGAATCAGCTGACGCCGAGGAGTGGCTTCGGTCACTCGATCGGTTATTTGGACACTTAACATGTACCCAGGAGCATAAGATCTCCTGTGTAATTTTCTAGCTCACCGAAGAAGTGAGTCATTGGTAGGACTCGTATGAGCGGACCCTATTGCCAACTCAAAGAAAAGAGATGACATGGGAGGATTTCAAGAAGGTGGTTGCTCGTCACTTCATACCTCAATCCTACAAAGATAAAAAGGAAACGAAGTTTCTACATCTCCGTCAAGAGAGCACGACGGTAGGAGAGTACGAGCGGAGGTTTAATCATCTGAGTAGATACGCAACTCACTTGGTTGACACTGATAACAAGAAGGCCCAACGTTTTGAAAAGGGTCTTCGCTCGGAGATCAGTGCGATTTTGGCAGGTCAGGAAAACAGGACCTATGCCAATATCGTGGAGAGAGCCCAAAAGATCTCCTCTCTTCTGCACTTGGACGTGTTACCACCCGAGAAGGGTGATGAGATACTTGGAAAAAGGAAGTGGATCGAGCCAAGTCAAAGCTTCGATCAAAACAAAATTCCAAGGACTGATAATGATCTGTTTCTCCCTACTCCTAAGCTAAGAAACTCATGTGCCAAGTGTGGAAATGCTCATGCAGGATCATACCTTTTAGGGACCCAGATTTTCTTTAGATGTAGAGAACCAGGACATGTTACCATCAGATGTCCGAAGTTCAGTAACACAACAACGGTACAAAATCCAAGGTCAGGGGCAGGTAAGGCTCGAGCTTCCCCTCTCAATCATACAGAGGCTGCCGAAAGATATGTTACGAATGAGGAACCTTTAGTATTATATTAGTAGAAGGATATGTAGTGGCTCGTATCTAGTAATAGTATACGTAATCCTTTTGTAGAATGTACGAGCTGCCCACCTTTCGGCTTATATATATACATATTTTATACCAAATCATCTTTTGCTATTCGATGGAATCCACGTTTACTTCTCTCTTCGTGTTTAGTGTTTTATTTATTCATCTTTAGTAATATAGTGGCATCGGATCTGTTGAAGCATAAGAACGATAAGTAATCGCTGAAACCCTAGAAGTTAGTATTCCATTGGGAGAACCGGAGTTCGCAGACCCTGGAACACGAGTTAAAGAAGACTTAAGGATTGCATTGGTCATGAAGGCAACCGAGATGCTTAGCAAAGGGAATTGCGAGGCTTGGTTAGCCAACATGGTGAACCCCGAGCAAGGATAGACTTCTACCGAGAAGGTGTCAGTGATAAAGAAATTCACGGACATGTTTCCAGAGGACTTACCTGGTCCCCCACCAGATCGATAAATGGTTTACGAGGCCGATCTTATTTCAGGACCAGCACCGGTGTCGAAAACTCCTTATCGGGTGGCACCGAAGGAATTACAAAAACTAAAGGTTCCATTACAGGAACTGTAGGACAAAGGTTCCATCGGACCAAGCATGTCGCCTTGGGGAGTGCTCTTCGTGAAGAAGAAAGATGGGAGCTTACGGATGTGTGTCGATTACCGAGAGTTGAACAAACGAACCCTAGAGAACAAGTATCCACTGCCTCAGATTGAAGATCTTTCAATCAATTAAGAGGTGTCAGTGTGTTCTTGAAGAATGACTTAAGGTCTAGATATCACCAGATAAAAGTCAAAGACGCAGATATAACCAAGACAACATTCAGGACGAGATATGACCACTATAAGTTGTAGTAATGCCATTTGGACTAAGTTAGGCTCTAGCTGTCTTTATGGATTTGATAAATCGCGTCTTCCATCCGTATCTTGATCTTTTTGTCATCAAGTTCCTTGACGAGAAATGGAAATAATAGAAATGAGGTCCGGTCAGGAAGGATCGAGAAATAATTGGAAAAGGTCAGGACCGACGGAAGTTCTGAACATCGAGCTTAGCCACATAAGCGAGGCTTGCAAGTTCTTTGAACGAAACGACACGGGAATAAGAGGATGAGAGTTTTGGTGAAGTACCTAGTTACGCCGTTCTTAGTACGCGTTCAATTTCGAGGATGAAATTATTTTAAGGGGTAATGGATGTAGTGCCCCGAACCAAAAACGAAGCATAATTGATTAATTAAATATTTAAACCTATAATTTAATAATTATTTGCGTATGTTTTGACTGTTTAATCAATTATGTGCGTTTCAGAGATGTGTTTAATGCACGATTTAGATCGATAATTTTCTTAGACTTGGAACATAGAATATTTTTATACCATTAGATGCGCATCAAGAAAACGAGAAGATAGAAACGAAGTAGGGGTCAATCGGAGACCCGTAGCTCAAATGGCGAAGAAAAGAGACAAATACGAAGAATAGGTAAAATGAGAGGGTAAAATCCGGATGAACGGTAAAACGGAAAAATAATATTTTAATGAATGATAATTAAAATTTACTGGGTAAATAGTAACTTTGAAAATCTATAAATAGGGGCTTAGTCAATTCAAAATTTTCATTCGGCCGACGAAAACGAAAGCGACGCGAACATGTAAGTTTCTCTATCCTCTCTCTCTTTCTTTTCCGCCGTCACCGGCAAAGTCGTCGGACCATCGCCGGACCGCCGCGGCCACCGGAGTTCGCCGGAAAAATTGAAAGTTGTTGGTTTCGGCCGATTTTCGCATAAATCATAGCCCTCGACGAGATGAGTCTAGGACAGCTTCCGGAATTCCAATCCGATGTCTCGTTCGCCGGGAAACGGCAAAAAACCGCCTCCAAAACCCTAAACCCTTGTTTTTCAACCCTTTTCTCTCTCCCGTTTCTCCCTCGTTTCTTGGTGGTTTTGGTTCTTTTATTTTGTTGGGGTGAGTTGGGGTGTTGGGGAAGAGTTTGGGATGGTTTTGGGGTGGTGGCTGGCACCGGAAAGTCGCCGGCCGGAGTGGTTTTGGAGTGGTGGTGGAGTGTGTGTTTTTCATGGGCAACGGGCTGTTTTTGCAGGTGTTTTGGCGGAGTTAGGCAGCGCCTCTATGACCGCTGGTGGCTGGATTTGGTAGCCTGAAGTGAGGGAAATCTGGGGTTGTGGTCGGTGACCGGTGGTTCGCCGGCCGGCGGCGGCTGGAAGCCCGTTTAGGTAGCATGTTCGCGCAGGTGCTTGGGCGCGACGACGGGAACCCCAAATCTTAAAACGCTAAACCCTTGTTTTTCAACCCTTTTCTCTCTCCCGTTTCTCCCTCGTTTCTTGTTGGTTTTGGTTCTTTTCTTTTGTTGGGGTGAGTTGGGGTGTTGGGGAAGAGTTTGGGATTGTTTTGGGGTGGTGGCTGGCGCCTGAAAGTCGCCGGCCGGAGTGGTTTTGGAGTGGTGGTGGAGTGTGTGTTTTTCATGGGCAACGGGCTGTTTTTGCAGGTGTTTTGGCGGAGTTAGGCAGCGTCTCTGTGGCCGCTGGTGGCTGGATTTGGTAGCCTGAAGTGAGGGGAATCCGGGGTTGTGGTCGGTGACCGGTGGTTCGCCGGCCGGCGGCAGCTGGAAGCCCGTTTAGGTAGCATGTTCGCGCAGGTGCTTGGGCGCGACGACGGGAACCCCAAATCTTAAAACGCTTCGTTTGAGCTCGTTTCAACTCCGTTTGAGCTCATTCTTTTTGCGTTGTGATCCTTATTTCACCCTCTTTCACCTTAGACTAAGAAACTGAACTTTCACCCTTGTTTCTTCAATCTCAATTTTGAGATCTCTCGATCCGTCTCGTGTTTATCGATCGTTTTTACGCCGGAAACATCTATAGCTTTAATTATACATTATTAAGGATCTAAAATACTTTGTAACATATATAGGCTATTAGTTGGATTGAATATTGAGACACGAGATTTAAGACACGAGATCTGAAACTCGAGACCTTTGGTACTCGTTATTCACGTGGTAACCACAGAACAAGGTGGGGGTAACTTCTAAACTCAACACGTTTATTGTTTTCCATAATTGATGATTTTGCTATGATATTATATGTTATGAATTGTCTTTGTGACCAATATTTGTTTGCGTGACCGATAATCGTCTTTGTGACCGATATTTGTCTGCGTGATTGATAATCGTCTTTGTGACCGATAATTGTCTGTGTGACCGATAATCATCTTTGTGACCGATAATTTTCTGTGTGACCGATTATCGTCTTTGTGACCGATAATCATCTTTGTGACCGATAATTGTCTGTGTGACCGATAATCGTCTTTGTGACCAATATTTGTCTGCGTGACCAATAAACTGTTGAACTCTATGTGCTGTGATAATATACTGTGTTTATCTTACGATGGTGTGATAGTGAGTCGTGGGCTGAGTGTCCAGTTGTGAGTCGGCGGAGTGTCCAATTGGGCTGAGTGTCCAGTTGTGGGTTGGCGGAGTGTCCTTTGGGCTGAGTGTCCATTGGGCTACGAGTTCTTTGTGAGTCATGGGTTGTATGGTCGCTAACGAACCGAGTTATGTGTTGCGTATATTATGTGACGTGTTTAATTGCTAAGCTATTGTATATGTTTAATAATTTAAAACTTGGAAAGTATCCCCACGAGTGTATTCAACGCACTCACCCCTATTCTGTACTCACACTACAAGAGACAAAGAGAATCTTGATACGTAGAGAGAGGGGTGTCCTATCAGCTGTGTCCATCTTCTGGTTTTGTATTTTTAAAGCTATGTTGATTCGTTTGTAAAAGAAAACTGTATTTCTCCTTCTTTGTAAAAGATCCTGATGTTTTTCCGCTGCGTAAGGTTTCAAAGTCGATTTTCATCGGTTGTATCCGATGTTGTTTTAAGTGGACCGCTTCTTATCCTCCCCTTGTTCTTTCTATTTTATATCATGTTTATCTTTTCCCCTTTCTTTCTTCACGAAAAAAAACTCTGATATTTTTAACGAAAGATTATGGGGCGTGACAAAAAATATAAAAGTATTTAGCTATGTATTTTATTAAAAATATTAAAATTAAAATTATAAATATATTTTTGTTCAAATTCAAAAGAGCCTGAAACTCACAAGTTTTTTTTAAAATATTTTTACAATTTTACTTCTAATAATTGGAGGAAAATAGAATTTGTGGTTTAACTATTTTATAATTTAATTTTATACTTTGAATAAAATTGAAACATTTTGGAAGATATGTTTATAATTTTAATTTCAATATTTCAAATAAAATAATTTTCTTAATATTTTTATTATTCTAATTTCAAACTTTCCAAAACATTTAAATTATTTAAAAGATATATTTATAACTTTAATTTTAATATTAGAACAAAAAAAATTAAAAATATGTTTTTATTTTATTATTTTATTCCAAATTGAATATATGTTTTAAAGAATATTTCTTCGAAGTTGAAAAAGTTACGCGCTACAATTCATTTTGGTGGGTAATGTTGAAAAAAAAAAATTGCGGGGTAAAGTGCAAAATCATAAATAGTTTAACACAAAAACTCATGTGAGACAGTCTCACGGATAGTTTCCGTAAGACGGAGTCCCATCACCACAAATAGTATGTTAATTGTTGGATTTGGATGGTGGATAATTGGGTGGTGGGTTGATCCGTCTCACGCAATGCATTAAAATTCCGTGAGATTGTCTCACAAGAGACTTACTCATAATTTAAAAGGTTCAAAAAGGGTTAGTTAAATCACATGTTACCACCATCTTTTAACTTTTCATTTATAACAATCATCTTTCAACTTTATCACCACCACGGCACCACCAATCATCTTTAATTTTTTAACAACTTAAAACATTATCGGATATTTCATCAAAGTTTGATATATTAATATCTTAAAAAATGTATTATATGATAATAAACTAATTAACAAGTTTTAATTTAGAGTGATCTAGTAATTAAATATTCATTCTTTACATAATATGATTTTAGATGCAAATATCACATGATGTTAATATAATATCTAGTTGATTATTTGATTTTTCAATCATTGGCTTAATCAAATATATTAATAATGTTATATTAATAAGTTGGAAATGGTGTTTTACGCAGACTTGTGCAAATATATTAAAATGTAAAACAAACGCTTCTAAATCAAATATATTAATAATGTAACCTAAAATTTAAAATTCATTTTCTTAGTCTGAAATAGATAAGAAAATCTTTATGAGAGTTTCCATGAACGTTGCACTAATTAGCTTAACCACAAACATAAATTAAATATACAATACAATAAAAACACAACTCTAAATATGAAATATAATATTGTGAGCCTCTCTTTATTTATATATATATATATATATATATATATAATATTAAGGGTTAATTTTATGAAAAATCATCATCTTTAATCTTTTTTTCAATTACAACATGTCATTTTGATTCTAATATCACATACCCTAATATTTCAATCAGTATTTGGTTGGACCATTTGGATTCCAACTAAAGATGTGGAACCTGATCTTGAATTTAGGGATTCGAAGTTCACGGTTTCTAGTATTTGGTATTTAGAAATTTACATTTCTAATATATATTAAATCCCCTTCTAAAAAAAAAGAAGAAGCTAGAAACGATGTCGTTTTACAATGACGTGTAGGGATTTTTCATAAGTAGGAAATAATGTTTTACGCTGACTTGTAAAAAAAGTATTTTATTTTCTGAACAATTCAAGAGCCACATAGACCAATAACAATGATATTTTTCAAATTTCAATCCTCCACATCAACAATTGAAACTTGAATTGTTCTGCCATATATTTAATTGTAACATTTGAAGATGTTGATCGGTACTTATGTTAAAGTCGAAAGATGATGTTGTAATTGAAAAAAGAAAAACTAAAAATAATAGTTGTCATGTAATTATTGTCATTCAATTTGCTGTGACTTGAATAGAAAATTATTATCAAACCATATACATTAATTACTTATCACACAAAATATTATGAACTAGAAATTAATGTAGCACTGGTGAGAGTAGGATGAAGGGCATGATGTTTATTTATGTTTCTTCATCCTTGTAGGTGTACCTGCAGAATAAGTAGACTATGTATTGCCAGCTGAACGGGGTTGGCTATAATCTATGGCTTTTACCTGCTCTTGATTGCTTCGAATTTTCTATTTCATATTTTTAGTGTTTCATTTTGTAATTATTTCAATGTTATTAATACACGTATTATTAATAGTATTTATACAATTTAATACATATAACATTTATATGATGATTTATTATAGAATATTAAATGAAATACATAATGTAATAAGAGATTCAATGTGACGTCTTTTGACACCTACGTGTATTTTAGTATATGCATATGTGCCATAAATGTGGCAGATGATCGATCAGTTTGGTTGTGACAACTTATATTATAATACATATTATATATGAACAACGAATAGAAAATATAGTTACACATTAAGATCAATGGGAAAGAGGTAGTCTAAGATCGAAATAAAAAATAAAAAATTTAGTAATTAAAGGTTGATTGAGGAAGACACAATGGCCCTTGTTTGGAGAAGCAGGTAACAAGGGAACATAATCATTCAGATGTAGTTTTGACATTTGATCTACTTTTCTATTGTTGCAAAAAATAATGATAATACAAAAGTAAGTGATATTTGGTTGGAATAGATAAAGGAAACTGCAAAGTTCTATATAAGGCTGTGTTTGTATATATATAAAAATTTGAAATATAGGATTTGTAATGAAGAATTTCAAATTCATCTATTTTATTCAAAAATTAATTCAAAATGAAAGTTATAAATTTCAAATTCATGTATATTTAATCACCACCAATGAACCACAAGCCTTGTAGCTCAAGTGATATCTCACATTTATGAAGGTGCAGATTGTGATGATTAGAGTTTGAACAAGGGTCACATAATTTTTCTAGTTTTTATTGTTCTCCTTCCTTCCATTCCCCCAAACTCATTAAAAACAATCACCACCAATGAATTTACAATCAAGGATTTTGAAATCTCTTCTCAAATTCATTCATCCAAACACAACCTAAAGATGTGATTGAATCGAGTGGTTTGAAATGAATGTAATTCAAATCCAATCATATTAGAGTGCATTCAAAATCTATTCATATTATGCGCTAAAAATTAGTTCAAAATGAAAATGATAGATTTAAATTCATAACAGTCCAAACATCACCATTAAATTTGTTGCTATAAATTTCAATTTTTTTCTCAAATTCTTAATTCAAAACATAATCTTGTATACTTCAGATTAAATTTGAATTTGTTTTTTTATAAAATTCTTATTATTATTGTCACGCCCCAGTTTCTATCATACAAAAGTTATCAGAGTTTTTAATTAAAACAGAGGTGCGCAAAAGAAGAAAAAGGCAAGGGACGATCAGAAGAAGAAGAAGAAGAAGAAAAAGAAGAAGAAGAAGAAGAAGAAGAAAAAGATAGAAAACATCAGATTCTTTCTCATATCACATCGGACACTGCCGATTCCATAATATACAAACAACGGTCACAACCGATTCTCAAAATATCATCACAGCGGAATAAACATCATCAGGATCCATCGTCATCAAAGATTACAGAAAACATAATTACATGTCAAAAGATATAGAACATTGTTTCTTGATACTTCATAAAAGTCATTTTATAAAATTCCCAAAAGAATGGCACCATCTCTCTCTCTCTACTGCTCTATGGTTCGTCATCTCCTGTAGTGTGAGTACAGATTAAGGGGTCAGTGCTTGGAATACACTGGTGGAGATAAACTCTGCATCTTATAACATTCAATAAAGATGTACATATAATAAACCGAAAGTTCACAATAAAGAGGCACGTTGTCACAACACGTAAAATTCACAGCAGACATTAGAAATGGTAAGGGACGAATAGGTGTGGGTGTTCCCCGTCTTATCCTATAGAAACGGTCTCATTACCGTTGGTGCCTTTACAGGACCACCAAACCTTCAAGAGTAGTAGAAAAGAGGTAGGAGAAGAATGCATGATCAGAAGTGGACCGCAGCCCATGCACAATATAAATATGACACAACACTTATAAAAATAAACACAGCATTTAACATCTCTCAATAGAGCATCCAAATAGGGAAAACAGTAAACAGATTAAGAATTATAAAATACCCCCACCTCGATAAGAGGTTATCACGTGTTCTGACAAGATAAAGAGTCAAGCCTAATCCGTATGATCCAACCGATAGCCTACAAAAGTACCGTGATATCTTAGATCCTTGAGAGATTAAAAAAAATGGATATAAAATAAAGGAAACGTTCGATCGAGAAGGCGGAATGGATAAAGAAGACTCGAAGATTAAGGAATATCGAGACAAGAGTGGAAGGTAAAACATGGTGAATGGGTTGACTAAACCGAGATCCCCGACTCCCGACACAAAGATGGAAACAAACGACTCGAATCGACCCACGAAAACACTCGCCGGTGCACCCACGATGCACCCGGCAAAACCCGGTAAAACTCCATATACAAAACCCCTCGCACGGTCGTGCAAAAACTGCACACGACCGTGCCCCACATCACTCGACCGTGCGCCACCTTCCAGTGGCCGCACACGGTCGCTCATCCATGGCGCACGGTCGTGCCCCAGCGCACGGTCCTGCGCGCAGCAGCCCACACAGCAGCGCCACCTTCACCATCTTCTTCCTCTAGCTTCGGCCGGCGACTCCCGTCGCCGGCAACACCTTTACCACCATAACCAGCAACCTCCAACAACACACAACGCAACGACCCAAACAAGAACAACACACACACCAAAACCAAGCTTCAACCAAAACCACACACACACAAACCCAACTCCGGCCACACCGCTCCTCCGGCGGCTCCACCACCTCCATCCCGAGGACAAACACCCCAGAATGGTTATCTACCACTCTGGAAAGGAAGACGAGAGAGAGAAAGCAAGAAACGAGGAGAGAGAAAAGGTGATGAACTCAAACAAGGTTTTTCCGGCGATTGACCGGCGATTTGCCGGCGATCCGACCGTCGGAACGGAGAAAAAAGACCGTCACTAGACTCACCTCGACGAGAGCTACGACCTATGCGAAAACCGTTTGATTCTGAGACAGTTGACTTTTCCAGCCACCGGCGGCGGCGGCCGCCGGAAAATGAAAGAGAAGAGGGAGAGAAACTTACGTGTTTTTCGATTATGAGCTCGTTTGACTTATCGACTTAAAAACGTCCTATATATACTTCTCCAAAAATGGCTACTATTCATGTTAAATATCTCGTATGCCATCCCTCGTATACATCTCGTATACGTCGTATTCTTTGTTTCACTATTTTCTTCACTACTCGAGCTACAAAACTCCGATCGAACCCTAGTTCGTTTCTATTTTCTCGTTTTTCCGTTACGCATCTCATTATATAAAAATCTTCTAGGTTCCATGTCTAAGAAAAATTACGTCCTTCTAAACCGGCATCAAACACAAATCTGTAACGCACATAAATAAATTTACATCCAAAATTAACACACATAGAATTATTTCAATTAAGGGTTTACTTATTTAATTATCCAATTATACTTCATTTTATCCTTAGCGCTACAATTATTTACTTTAGAAGGAACAGATATACTTAAGATGTGACCCACAGAATTTATGTAAGGCAATTTGTCTCAGCCACATTTGTAATCTCTTATAATGCTCTCGCTCTCTCTCTGACCCACCGAATTTATGTAAGGCAATTTGTCTCAGACTCATTTGTAATCTCTTATAATGCTCTCTCTCTCTCACTCTCTCTGATAATGAATGCTCTGAGAATTTATGAATTGACACAAACTATCGACTACGTGCAACTTGGTTCATTATTATACTCAATTTTGATATGCACCAAGATTATTGAGAATCATGGCAATACATATCACTCAAACACATCCAGTATATGAACGTATATATCTATTTTATTTATTTATGTATTGCATTTTCTTTTTCAGAAAATTAGTTTTTTTTCTTCTTTTCAGAAAATTAATTCTGTTTTACAGCATGATTTTCCAGCCGTTACTGAATATTAGGAAGAAGCAAGTGTAATAATCATCTGAATAAAAAATTAGAGTGTTGTTTACCTACCCAGCTAGTGGCGTACGGGTTTTAGTACTCCTGTATCATTATATAATGTATTTTTCTTTACTTTTATGATTTTAGTTTTATAATAATTTAGGTTTGTCAATTTAAGTATATTTATAGTATCATTGTTTAATATCTTATTTTTTATTTATTTATGTATGTTTTTATTTTAATTTTTTATTGACAAAATAAATCATGGTTTGTTAATTTAAGTTTATAATTTAATATAATTTATATTTTTAGTACCATTATAAAATGCCTATCAAATATAAGTTCAGATATCAGAAAAGGAAAGGAAAATTAAAGGATAGAGAAATTAGTTCAAAGTAGTGATTTAAGTAATCATTTTAAACTTTGCTCTTTTTTTACTATAATATAAGTATCATTGTATAATGTTCTATGCTCGTGTATGTTCCTATTTTTAAACTTTTATTGATAAAATAATTTATGATTTGTTAATTTAAGTTTCTAATTTTATTTAATTTATATTTCTACCATTGTAATGCTTCCGAGTACGAGTCTGGATATAAAAAAAAAAAAATCAAGGATAGAGAAATTAGTTCAAAGTCAAGCTGGATTTAAGTAAATTTTTAAACTTGCTTTTTTTTTTAATAATAACATAAATATTTTGAATATTGTTAAATACTTCAATTTTTTATACAATTGATATTATGGGCCTATTTTGAAAATATGACTTAGGTCAAAATATTGGTAGGTAATCATTAATTTCTCATTTCATAATTTAAGGAAATGAGATATTTATACGTCGTTAATGAACATATTAAAATATGTTTATGGTGGGCATGAGAGAATTTTTTTTTTTAAATGTCTATGTGCTCCTATTTATTTTTTTATTTTTTCAATGATAAACTTTTTTATTTGTTTGAATTGACAGATTTAGGAATGATTTTTTAGATCCATAGTATTAAGTCAACTCAAAGTTATTTGAATCGATATGAATTTGGAATTTATTACTCGAATTTTAATCTTATATATTTTTAAGGGATTTGGTTGAAGTCCCAATCAACTCTCAGTTGAATTTATATGAAATCGTTTCATTTTAAGTATTGGCTTTATTTGCAATATTAATGAACTTTCATGAAATTACAAATTCAAACTTGAACTTTCTATTTTGACACAATAAATTATGAATTTTATCTTATTTCGCAATTTGAATCATCCTTAGTTTTTCAATTAAAACTTGCAGAAGTTTCCGAGTAATTGGTTCATGTTGATTGCTCCGATGTTTGTCAAACTAAATATAAAAAAAGGATAATGAAAGAGAATAAAACGATGTTGTTTCGTGGAAAAATAAAAATATTTTGTTTTTACACTTCAGTTTTTAAGTGTTACACAAATGAATGATAGAACAACATTGTTTTGTTCATATTTCATTGATTTTATTTTAATTTTGTTTGATCGATTGCATGAGAGCCTATGTTAAATAATGGCTAGACATATCTGCAAGTTTTCAACGAAAACCCAACTGTAAATTAAATTCCAAAATAGTGTTAAATTCATAATATTTCTTAGAAAATGTAAAATTATATTGAAAGTTCAATTTCATGAAAAATCATAATTTTCTTTTGAATGTAATGTTAAGATAGTACAAGAAGGAAAAACTCATATTTAGTCCCGTTAATTATGTTGTTAAGTTAAAAATATCAACTTTTTGTTCTCTGTAAATCTAAAAACTGTCTTCCAATCTTTTGTCATCGAATTTATGAATATTCGGCTGGAAATTAGCATATGAATCACATGTGACTCAAAAAGGTGGGGATTTTCAACCAATTGAATGATTTGACACTATTATGCTGAACTCCAAGTACTCTTTTTTATCGACAAAGTTAAATGCCATTGCAGCACAGTAGCCATCTAAACAAAACAGAACAAAAAAATTCAATTTCCATGAAGAAAAAGATAAGTTAAATATGGAGCTACAATATTTTATTACAAACAAAAAATTAGTTTGTAGTAGTGTAGAAATCAGTCAAACTTGTATCATCTTGACATTGAATCTAATTGCATAGTTTTAACTTTCACTTATTTTGAGATGTGGTAAAAGAAGTCATTGCTAGTACCCCTCTTTTCTTTGAGATGTCATGGTACATATTTGAGACAATTACATATAAAACTTGAAAGTGTGTCTGTATGCTCCTGTGCAAGAAAAACACAAACTACAGAAAATATCAGAGACGTAATGTTGTCTATGATGTTGACAACACTATGGATAACACAGCGGAAAACTGAAAAGATAAAAAGACGAGAATTATCCACGAGTATATAATGATACTCGTGGAACTCCTACAAGGCAAAATATGTCTTATTGATTTATCTTGTAAGTACAAAGACACGAAAAGATCCTTTGAAGAGAATCTCGTAAAAACACGAAGAGATCTTTTGGAGAAGAATCTCTTTGACAAACCCAACACGTCCTATAAATGTATCTAAGGAACCTAAGGACGTGTACACACTCAGTTGATCACTCAAAGACAACCTATCTAAGAAAAGAAAACTTGAGTATACAAACTCTAAGTCTTTTATGAAAAGAGACAGAGATGTTGGGTGCTATGTAACCAACACAGAAGACAACATACACAGACTGTATAAGACTCAAAAACTCTTGCTCTTGTTACACTCTCTAATCTGTGTCTTCTTCAGGAATGGAACTTCTATTTATAAACATCAAGTAGCTCCATGATCTTGTACACTTCTCCATGATCATAGTGCTTCATCTTCATGCTCCATTATCATGATCGCCATAAACTCCACTCCTTGTTCCTTCCATGATTTCCACTTCATGCTCTTGTTTCTTACTCCACGTTCTTTCTTTCCATGCTCTTCATCTTCACACGTTCTCTATCTCTTTCTCTCTCATGAGTCACGCTCTCTTTCTTCCAAATAAACTCAGGTTCTCAACTTATAAGAGATAGGTACAATGATCAACAACTTATTCCTATAAAATAGGAGATAAGTATTTGATGCTGGAAAAATACATTGACTCAAATTAATGATGATAGTTCATGAATATGATCCATGAATCTATGCATGTCTTTCCAACTTCTAGTCAAGGAGATAGTTAATCCTCATAAGTGTGATACATTCATTCATCTACTTATGCCTATAAATAGGCTTGTATTTCTTCTGTTTGGGTTGTTGCAGAAAACTAGAGAGATAAGGGAGACATTTGTGAGGAAAAACAATTTGTAATCCTCTTGAGTATTTTGAATAAATACTTGGCTGCACCACCGTGGACGTAGGAGTTATTTCTCCGAACCACGTAAATCTCATGTCTCATTTTCGTTCCGTATCTCGATTGCTTACACATTTATGTGTGTTTGACATTTGATCTTTTATTGCTTCCGCTTGTGTGCAACAATTGGTATCAGAGCTCCAAGGTTTGAATATCTTGGGGCGTTGATTTATGCTTGGATTTCATTCCAAGTTTGTAGTTGCAATTGTCTAACACACTTGGTGAAATAATTTGCCGAAGATGGCTGAAGATAAAAGGACTTCTGGAGAGTCGTCGAGTAACTTGCATCGACCTAAGGTGTCGACTTCAAGTTTTGATGTCTCGAAATTTGATGGGACAAACAACTTTGGTATTTGGCAAGGTGAAGTACTCGATCTTTTGGTATTGCAAGACTTGGATCTCACACTCGAGGAGAAACCCGATGATGCATCTAACTCGACGTGGAAGAAGCTTAATCGACAAGCTTGTGGGATCATTCGATCGTATCTTGGAACAGAGCAAAAATATCCGTTCATGAAAGAGACTTCAGCAAAAGATCTTTGGAATAAACTTGAAGCCAAATACATGCAAAAGAGTGTGGAAAATCAACTCCACTTGAAGAAGAAACTCTTTCGCTTCGACTATTGCAAAGGTACGACCATGGTTGAGCATCTTGATAGTTTCAATAAAATTATAACTGATTTATTAAATCTCAATGTTAAAATTTCTGATGAAGATAAGGCTCTGTTGTTGTTAAATTCTTTACCCGAGTCTTACGAACATTTGACAACTACCTTGTTGCATGGCAAAACTGAGATAAAGTGTAATGATGTTTGTAATTCTTTGATGAATAACGAGGTACGAAAAAAGGACAAACAAGTGCAGTGAGATTCTAGTTCGGATGCTCTTACGTTAGAGGCAGGACTTTCTCTCGAAGAAATGATAGTAGAGGGAAGTTTCAATCAAAGTCTAGGGGAAAGTTTGATCGCAAGAATATTGATAAAGATGAATGTGTCTATTGCTACCAAAAAGGCCATTGGAAAAAGGACTGCCCTAACATAAAGAAGAAGGAGTCCAATGCAATTGTGGCCCGGAAAGATGAAAGTGACACTGATGAGGCTTTAACCGTGGCACTTTCGGTGAGTAACCTTGACGAGTGGATCCTTGATTCGGGATGTACCTATCACATGCAAGGATGAAAATATCGGTATCGGTGGATATATCGGTACCTTGATTTTACGGATATATCGATGGATATATCGATGTCGGTGGATATATCGGTTTTTGCGCAAAAAATTGAAAAAAATTGAAAAAAAATTGAAAAAATTTGAAAAAAAATTGAAAAATATATCTAGTACTTTATATAATATTATAAGTAATATTAATACATATATTGAACTTAAATTTCAAATAAAAAGTTATGTTTACAACAAATTTAGAGATAAACTATTATATAAACGTTGTCTCTTATAATAACATTTTCGTCGCTGGTTATGATAACATGACAAATTTTGAATTCAAATACATATTTCATTGTTTAACACACTAGCCATGATAATTTATGATAGGAACCTAAATTCAAATACTTTACTAAATATAAGTTTACTAATTATTTAATTAAAACTATTAGTTGAATTCAAATACGTATTTCATTGTTTAACACACTAGCCTAATTAATTTATATGAGGAACCTAAATTCAAATACTTTACTAAATATAAGTTTACTAATTATTTAATTAAAACTATTAGTTGAATTCAAATACGTATTTCATTGTTTAACACACTAGCCTAATTAATTTACCATTAAAAAAAAATTCAAAAAAATCAAAAAAAAAAAATTCCACCGACAACCGATATATCGGCGATATTTTGCCAAATTTGTGCACAACGTGACCGATATCGATATATCACCGATATATCGCCGATATATCGCCGATATATCGCCGATATTTTGACAGAAAAATTCGTCGGAGCATATCGATATCGGTTGGCATTTTTTCGCGATAAATCGGCGATATATCGCCGATTTATCGCGATATTTTGTTCCTTGATCACATGTGTCCCATCAAGGAAATGTTCTCGGATTTCAAGGAGATTGATGGTGGTATTGTCTACATGGGTAACGACAACACTTGCAAAACCGAGGGCATTGGCTCGGTTCAGTTGAAGATGTTTGATGGAGCAATCCATAAACTTGGAGATGTTCGTTATGTTCTTGGATTGAAAAGGAATCTCATCTCGCTTGGAGCCTTGGAATCGAAAGGCTATCGGATCACCATGGATGATGGAACTCTCAAAGTAGCTAAAGGCGCATTGGTGGTGATCAAAGGAACCCGAAAAGGAAATCTATACTTTCTTAAGGGTAGCATAAGTATTGGACATGTTGCTACGACATGTTCCAAGGAATCTGATGTTTCGATACTTTGGCATATGCGACTTGGGCATACCGGTGAGAAGCCTCTCCAAACTTTGATAAAGCAAGGCGTGCTTAAAGGGGCTAAAACTAGTAAAATCAGTTTTTGTGAACATTGTGTCTTTGGCAAACAAAAAAGGGTGAAGTTCGGCACATCTATACACCGAACGAATGGTATCCTTGATTATGTTCACATGGATGTTTGGGGTCCGACGAAAAATGCTTCGCTTGGTGGAAAAAGGTGATTTGTCACCTTTATTGATGATTACTCGAGATGAGTTTGGATGTACCCGATGAGCCATAAGAATAAAGTCATGGAAATCTTTCTTGAGTGGAAGAAGATGGTGGAAAATCAGACTAGACGAAAAATCAAGAAGTTATGATCGGACAATGGTGGAGAATATAAATTTGATCCTTTTCTTGAAGTTTGTCGAGAAGAAGGAATTGTTCGTCACTTCATCGTTCCAGAAAACCCATAACAGAATGGGATCACCGAAAGGATGAACCAGACTTTGGTAGAGAAGGCTCGGTGCATGTTGTACCAAGCGGGCTTGAGCAAAACATTTTGGACAGAAGCAATCAACTATGCAGTTCACCTTGTGAATCGGTTACCTACTGTTGCAAACGGGGGTATAGCACCACTTGAAAAATGGTCAGGTGAACCTGTTAATGATTATGATAAATTGCATATTTTTTGTTGCCCTGCTTACTACCATGTTTCTGAATCGAAACTTGATCCTCGAGCAAAGAAAGCCATTTTTATGGGCTTTAGTTCAGGAGTTAAAGCATACAGGTTATGGTGTCCGGAGTCAAAGAAGATCGTCAAGAGTCAAGACGTGACATTTGATGAATCAGTAATGCTTTTAAAAATGACCGACGAACCTCTTAAGCAAGCTAAGAAGGTCACTGTTGTTCCTGAGCTGGTTATTCCTGCAGGGAAATCTTGCCAAAATGAATCTCTCGATGATGAGAAAAATTCCGATCAGGTGGAGGACATCGAGCAGGTGGAGGAATGTCTTGAGGAAGAGACTCGAGAAACTGAAAATGAATCAATTGCAAAGAATAGATCTCGAAGGGAAATTAGACGGCCAGCTCGATTCGATGATATGGTTGCATTTGCATTCCCTGTGATCGAGGGAATTCCAAATAGCTACAAAGATGCTATTCAAAGTCCTGAATGCTTGAAATGGAAAGAGACTATGGATGATGAAATGATGTCTTTGGAAAAGAATCAAACTTGGGAATTGATGCAACTTCCTAAGGGAAAGAGAGCTATCGGATGCAAATGGGTGTATGCAAAGAAAGATAACACTCAAGGTATTCGATACAAAGCTCGATTGGTGGCCAAAGGATATGCTCAAAATGAGGGTATTGACTACAATGAGATCTTTTCTCCTGTTGTGAAACATTCGTCTATTCGAGTGTTGTTGGCGTTGGTAGCTTAATTTGATCTCGAACTTTTCCAACTTGATGTCAAGACAGCTTTCTTGCATGGAGAATTGAATGAAGAAATTTATATTTCTCAACCTGATGGATTTCGAGTTCCTGGAAAAGAAAATTGGGCTTGTAAACTTCGGAAATCCTTGTACGGCCTTAAGCAGTCTCCTCGGTAACGGTATACCCGATTTGATCAGTTCAAGATGGAGAACAAGTACACTCGTAGCCAATTCGATCATTGTGTATTTTCGAAATCTTGATGATGACTCCTATATTTATTTGTTCTTGTATGTGGATGATATGTTGATTGCATCCAAGAGCAAGGTGGAGATAGATAAATTGAAGGTCCAACTCAGAAAGGAGTTCGAAATGAAGGACTTAGGCGAGGCTCGACGGATACTTGGAATGGAGATCACGAGAGATCGTCCTAAAGGTACCATTTGATTGTCACAATCTCAATACTTAAAGAAGATTTTGGAGAGATTTGACATGCATGGTTCGACCAAACCTGTAAGTACTCCGCTCGTCCCTCATTTCAAGTTAAGTGCTTCTTTATGTCTGACTTCTGTTGAAGAACGAAGATCCATGGAAAATGTTCCATATACAAATGTTGTTGGATCATTGATGTACGCTATGGTGTGCACTCGGCCTGATCTTTCGTATGCTGTTAGTATGGTTAGCCGATACATGCACAATCCAGGAAATGGACATTGGCAAGCTGTGAAGTGGATACTTCGATATCTTCGTGGCACTGTTGATCTTGGTTTGAAATATCAAAGGAAACATAATCTCGAGTTTGATAAATTGGTGGTTGGATATGTGGATTCAGACTATGCCGGTGATCTTGATAAAAGGAGATCTACTACTGGATATGTATTCACTATGGCTAATGGACCCGTTTGTTGGCGGTCGACGCTTCAATCCACAGTTGCCTTATCTACTACTGAGGCTGAATATATGGCAGTCACTGAAGCTTTTAAGGAAGCTATTTGGATGCATGGTTTGGTGAATTATTTGGGAGTTGCTCAAAAACATGTTGAGGTGTTTTGTGATAGCCAAAGTGCTATTTGTTTGTCGAAAAATCAAGTTCATCATGCCCGAACCAAGCATATTGATATTCGATTTCACTTCATTCTAGAGATTATCAATGAAGGTGATATCCGATTATTGAAGATAGCAACGGCTGAAAATCCAGCCGACATGTTAACAAAAGTTGTTACTCGAGATAAGTTTGTCCATTGCTTGGACTTGATCAACATTGGATAATCGGTGTATCTGTTTGCAGCTAAGTCAGTTATGAGGATATGAGAATTTTTCGTCAAGGTGGAGATTGTTGGAAAAATACATTGACTCAAATTAATGATGATAGTTCATGAATGTGATCCATGAATCTATGCATGTCTTTCCAACTTCTAGTCAAGAAGATAGTTAATCCTCATAAGTGTGATACATTCTTCAATGTATCTAGATTCATCTACTTATGCCTATAAATAGGCTTGTATTTCTTCTGTTTGGATTGTTGCAGAAAATTAGAGAGATAAGGGAGACATTTGTGAGGAAAAACAATTTGTAATCCTCTTGAGTATTTTGAATAAATACTTGGCTGCACAACCGTGGACGTAGGAGTTATTTCTCCGAACCACATAAATCTCGTGTCTCATTTTCGTTCCGTATCTCGATTGCTTACGCATTTGTGTGTGTTTGACATTCGATCTTTTATTGCTTCCGCTTGTGTGCAACATTTGATATTGTCAAACCTCTTTTATTTGAATCTGCAAAACACGTGAGATAAAGAAACAAATCTCCTAGATTTAAGTTAAAATATCTTACACCAACAAACTTCGGTAAATCACTCTATCACAACCTAAAATATTATAAGATACTCGAAATGCAAAACCCTAAAAAGAGACTATATATATATATTTTTTTTTCAAACTAATAAATAACAAAATAACAAAAAAAAAACGACATATCACAAGCAACACCTCATCTACACCAGAGCATAAGTCAATATCTTACACCAAACTGTCATCAGAGTTTCCACAAACCAAACATATAACAATATGGCGCAACGGTTATATACATATCTAAAAAATTTAACAAAACCAACACAGCCAAAAGTAAAATAAGCCCAAGGTTTAGTCCCGCAGGTCGTCATCCATGTACACCACCCAAAACACCGTTGGAGCGCCAAAACATGCTAACAAGACCCAAAAGCTCATCAAACGTTGTCATGCTCACCTACAATGCATAAACTAGGTGAGCTAGAGCTCAGTAAGCAGAAATCATGCATGCACTGTCATACAAATGGTTGTAAGGACTTTAAGAATACCATGAATGCATGACTTTGATATCTTTTACTGTGTTGGGCCCTTGACCCATCTACAGTACATCGGAAAGGAGCTAGCTCAATAATCTCTGTACTTTACTTTACTTTTCTTTAAAGTCATGTTTATAGCCCAATATCTTCGAACCATAACCACGGCTCGCATGCCATAGGCACACTTTTACTATGAAAGCCGTTACTGGCCTCGATGTACTAGTAGTGGTCAACTTCGCTTTAACTTTGTTCTTTGTATGATATGATGTGCACACAGACTCAACATGTCTTCTATACATACAACTATCTATGCTCATGAATGCTATGAACAAATTCAATACTAAAACATTCTCTTTAACCACATATAAAGAATAATCACCAATATCAGGAAACACAAATTCACATATACTATTATCACATAACACAAATAAACACATAAGATATTATGTCTATGCATTGTAGTTGCAAATGGATTTCTACTTACCTGAATCTCCGAAGATTTTGGTTATATAGACCTCTAAGTTCCCCTCAGATTTTCGCTCTCAAAATTTCTTGCTTAATGATAATTCTATTTCAATTAAACACTCATACTGAGCAACAACTATTTCGGATTTTATAATTAACTAACAGAGCTCTTTCTTTGATTTTCTCATCTCCGTCCCTGTGTGAAGAGAAGACTTATTTATAGGTATAAAGTATATGCCTATTCCACCGCCTCCAAATAAGCTTTTCCATTAAGCTTATTATTATTATTATTATAATATATATTACAAATATTTACATGCATACACGTATGTTTGTACTGCATGCAGATATTATATATAATTATGCTACTTATATATATGTATATTATAATAACAAAAGTCAACTTCTAAAATATGCACGTCATTATAATAGCATGTAACTATATATATATATATTGTTCACGTATTTATATATACCCACAACCAATTAATTATTTAATTATTATTTATTTACTTATATTAATTAAAATTCCTTTCTATAATTTACATCATCAATAATTAATTAATTTATATTGTGCACTCGAATATCACTCGACTCAACCAATTATGCTAGGGCTTTCTCAACATCAGTTATGTAAAAGCATATAAATAACACAGAGATGCATATGATGCATGAAATATATGAGAAACTCGGGTATCACATCCTCCCCTCCTTATAAAAATTTCGTCCCCGAAATTTCACTTACTTGAAAAGTTCTGGGTATTTAAACCTTATATCATCCTCTCTTTCCCAAGTGGCCTCTTCTACTAACTGGTTTCTCCATAAGACCTTGACCAATGATATTTCTTTATTCCTGAGTTGTTTCACTTCTTGTTGTAGAATCTCCACTGGCACCTCTTCATAACTCAAATCAAATCTCAACTCTGTAGGTTCACTATTGAGGACATGAGACGGATTTGCAACATATTTTCTCAACACAGAAATATGAAACACATTATGTACTTGAGACATCAATGTAGGCAAGTCGAGCCTATAAGAAACCTCACCAATTCTTTCAACAATAGCAAACGGGCCAATATATCTAGGACTGAGTTTTCCTTTCTTACCAAACCGTATCACGCCTTTCATTGGGGACACTTTCAAAAACACTCGATCTCCCACAGAAAATTCTAACACCCTTCTTTTCTTATCTACATAACTTTTCTGGCGACTCTGAGCCGTTCTCATTCTCTCTCGGATTTGTGATATATCATCTGTCATCTCTCGAATCATATCTGGCCCCAAAAGTTTTCATTCACCTACTTCGTCCCAGTGTAATGGTGATCGACATCTTCTACCATACAATGCTTCATATGGAGCCATCCCGATAGTAGAATGATAACTGTTGTTATATGAAAATTCTATCAACGACAAAAAATTACTCCATTGACCCTGAAAGTTTAACACACAAGCCCTGAGCATATCCTCTAAAATTTATATCGTTCGTTCTGATTGCCCATCTGATTGTGGATGATATGCCGTACTAAATGATAGTTGTGTCCCTAATGCTTTGTGCAAGCTCTTCCAAAAGGTAGATAGAAATCTCGAGTCCCTATCAGAAACGATAGACAATGGAACTCCATGAAGTCTGATGATCTCCTGTATATATAGTTGTGCATAGCGATCCATGGAATAAGTAGTACAAATAGGAAGAAAGTGGGCTGATTTAGTAAGTCGATCTACAATCACCCAAATAGCATCGTGACCTTTAACTGTCTTTGGCAATCCTACCACAAAATCTATAGTAATGTTTTCCCATTTCCATTCTGGGATTAGTAAAGGTTGCAAAGTTCCTGCTGGTCTCTGATGTTCTGCCTTTACCTGCTGACATGTCAAACACTGATTCATATACTGCGCTACATCTTTCTTCATACCTGGCCACCAGTAATGCGATTTCAAATCCTGATACATTTTAGTAGCTCCTGGATGTACTGAATAAGGTGTCGAGTGTGCTTCTGTCATAACCTCTTCACGAACATTATTTACATTGGGTATACACAACCCATTTCTGAATCGCAATACATTATCTTTCGACAACTGAAAATCTGAAGTTACCGCTGATGTAACATCTTTCTTCACCTTGGTCAAATACTCATCTGTTTGTTGTCCCTGCTTAATTTTATCAAGTAGGGTAGGTCGAAGAGTTAAAGCTGCAAATTTGGCTTCCACTAACCCATGCATAACAAGCTCAACATTCAATCTCTGTGAATCAGTTAACTCTTGTTTCTGAATCAAGGTCATTAGTGCAGTATTTTGGTTCGACTTTCGACTCAATGCATCAGCTACAAGATTTGCTTTCCCTGGGTGATAGTTGATAACACAATCATAGTCTTTCACAAGCTCTAACCATCTTCGTTGCCTCATGTTCAACTCTTTCTGTGTGAAAAAGTACTTTAGGCTCTTGTGATCAGTAAAAATTTCACACTGCTCCCCGTATAGGTAATGTCTCCAAATTTTAAGTACAAACACCACTGCAGCAAGTTCCAAATCATGTGTAGGGTAATTCTTTTCATATTCTTTAAGCTTCCTGGATGCATATGCAATTACTTTGCCCCGTTGCATCAGTACACAACCCAAACCATTCTTTGAGGCATCACTGTAAACTACAAAATCCTGGGTACCTGATGGAATCAATAAGATAGGTGCCGATGTCAATCTCTTCTTCAATTCCCAAAAACTTTGCTCACAAGCTTCTGTCCATTTGAATGTTACACTCTTTCTAGTCAATTGTGTCAATGGAGATGCAATTTTCGAGAATCCCTCTACAAATCTACGATAATACCCAGCAAGACCCAGAAAACTACGTACCTCTGAAGGATTTGTAGGTTGTGGCCAACTATTAATCGCTTCAACTTTACTCGGATCAACTGAAATCCCTTCTCCTGACGCAACATGCCCCAAAAACACAACACGATCCAGCTAAAATTCACATTTCTTGAATTTAGCATACAACTTTTTCTCTTTCAATATTTCTAGAACTTCTCTCAAATGTGTAACATGTTCTTCTCTAGTCTTAGAATAAATCAAAATATCATCAATAAACACGATAACAAACTTATCTAGAAAGTCTCTAAATATTCGATTCATCGAATCCATAAAAGCTGCAGGAGCATTTGTCAAACCGAATGGCATTACTAAGAATTCATAGTGTCCATACCTTGTACTGAATGCTGTCTTTGGAATGTCTTCCTCTTTAATTTTCAGCTGATGATAACCTGATCGCAAATCAATCTTGGATAATATAGATGCACCTTGAAGTTGATCAAATAGGTCATCGATTCTCGGCAAAGGATATTTGTTCTTGATAGTAACTTTGTTATAATAGATCAAATAGGATTATTATTATAATATATATTACAAATATTTACATGCATACACGTATGTTTGTACTGCATGCGGATATTATATATAATTATGCTACTTATATATATATATATATATATATATATATATATATATATATTATAATAACAAAAGTCAACTTCTAAAATATGCACGTCATTATATATATTGTTCACGTATTTATATATACCCACAACCAATTAATTATTTAATTATTATTTATTTACTTATATTAATTAAAATTCCTTTCTATAATTTGCATCATCAATAATTAATTAATTAATTTATATTGTGCACTCGAATATCACTCGACTCAACCAATTATGCTAGGGCTTTCTCAACATCAGTTATGTAAAAGCATATAAATAATACAGAGATGCATATGATGCATAAAATATGTGAGAAGCTCGGGTATCACACACTCTAAGTTAGTAAAAATAAAATAATTGATTTAATTTCTAGAAAAAGGAAAGATATATATGTTGAACAATTCAACATTAACAGAACTAATAAATACAATTTAATTTGTGGTCCATTCTTTGGTATTAATAACAGTTGGAAAAATGTTATTAAGTTCGGTTGTGCATCTTGGCTGGTGAAAAAATAGACAATGTAATGAGAACATTGTCATTCTTATTTCTAATATGATACTTTCATCTCTAGATAATTTGTCGGTTGACTTACGAACACTGAATCCTAATGAACTAGCATACTTAAAGTAGAGCTCATACATCTCATTAAGATCACGTTAATTCAATTAGACTACCATTTATATCACCATAATCAATTCAGGATCTGCAAAATAAATTTCATATTTCAATTTATTATGAAATAATATCTCTACACTGTACCTTTTAGTAATACATTTTGCGATAATAACATTCATTACCTTCATTTGTTGTTGCATTGGTTCGTTTAGAAAATATGGTTCAAAGAATTATATGTGGAGAATTCGATATAAATTAATATCTACTTAATTCTCAAAGTTTAGTAACTTCAACTCCATTAACAACCACTTATGAATCTGTCGAATTTTAGTATTTTACCTTGTTCAATACAATTTATTTCTTTAATTGTCTATATATTTTCCAAGTTTGATCGGTTGTTGATGAAACAATGATTAATATTTGAATTGCTTAAAGTAATAAGTATAATAAGACTTTTTTTTGTCATTCATAGAAAGGGGACACTTGTTTGTAATTTGATGAATAATTGAGATATTTGAACACACGATTACTCAAGAATAGTCAATGAAATATCATATTAATCGTCTTCACTAGAAAATTTACATTTTATTAGATTTAACCTATAAATAGAAGTACTGAAACGATAATATTCTTCAATGATCTATGGAGCCAAGTATTTTACCTTGTTAAGTACAATTTATTTCTTTATTTATGTATTCAGTAAAGTTTCAAAAAAATATTCACCATTGATTTTTTCAAAGTGTGATACATGTCACATAGGGTCGGCCCTTTTGTGAATCCGGTGAGTTGATTGACTAGCCTAAAAAATGAATTTTTAGGGGCCTAAAAATATTGTATAATTAATATGTATATATCTATTAGTACTATATATATAAGTATGAATATTTCGTCTATTTTTCATAATGTCAATTTTAACCATCCTACATAATAAAATTAAATGCGAGTTCTAATTAAAAAATATTTGTAGCACCTAGGACAAAACGAAGCATAATTGGTTAATTAAATAATTAAACCCTTAATTGTTTGATTTAATTATGTGCGTTTCAGAAAAACGATAAAATGCATGATTAAATAATTTATTGTATAATTAAATCAAGAAATATAGGTTATATTTTATCAAAAGGTTCGTAATCGAAAATCGAACAGAAAGAAACGAAAATGAGGTCAATCGGAGACCTGTAGCTCAAATCACGAAGAAAATGAAAAAAAATGAAAGTTAAAATGTTAAAGGACGACTCGTTAAGGGTTCGTGGCCGAAAACACGAAATGTACAAAGAAACGAAAAAGAGATATTTTCGATCAAAAAGTAAAGTAAGATATTTTATAAGATACTACCTCCGTCCCGCTCAGATTTGCACACTTTCCATTTTCGTCTGTCCCAATCAGATTTGCACACTCCAAAAATGGCAAATAAAATCTACTAAAATTGTCATTTACTAATCAAAAAAGTGCTTTTTACACTACAAAAACAGCTTTTTCTTAATCTCCGTGTCCGTCCCTACGTGCAAATTTGAGCGGGACGAAGGGAGTATTTTATAAAATATCTAGATATTTTGAAAATATAAGATATTTTGAAAAATATCTATATATAGTAGGAAACGAACCTCAAACGAGATATTTTTTCTTGTCTCTCTCTCTTCTCTCCCCTCTATTTTTCGGTCGGCGGCCACCATGCCGTCACCACTATGTCCCCTATTTTGGCCGATCTTCTCACCTCTTATAGTTTTCGCCGAGCCCATTCCAGATTCGAGCTCGATCTTGCTTTTCGACGGCTCATTCACTGGGAAACAGCCGGTCAAACCTGGTCAAACCCTCATTCTTTCTTCTCTCTCTCCCTTTATCTCTCTTCTCTCTCTCTCTCCCGTCGGCTCTCCCTCCCTCATCAGTTCTTGCCTCGCCGTGTAGCTGGTGGTGCGTGGTGGCCGGCGCGGGGTACGCCGGCGAGTTGGGTTGTGGGCGACACTGGAAGCACCACCGTGTGCTGCTGGGTTGCTGTTTACGCATGCGACGGGAGTGCTGGTGTGCGCAATGGGGGCGTTGCGCACACGACGGGAGTTAGTGCTCACTGGTGCGCGCGACGAGGGCGCTGTGCGCACGCCGGGTACCAATGCTAGATGACGTGCCTGGCCAACTGTTGTGTGCGCCGTGTTTACTGCGTCGTGTGTGTGTGTGTGTGTCGTCGTGTTGCTGGTGAGGGAAAGTCGTTGGTCATGAGTCAGGATGTGCGTGTGGCGACGAGAGAGAGGCTATCGAGTTTAGAAAAGATCTTAAGGCTTAGAATTCAACGTATCACGAGGGTTTACCACCGAATAAGGTGGGGGTAACTTCTAATCTCTATATGTTTATTATTTCCCATATTTGATATATGAATTGTTGAACCCTATATATCATGAATACTGTGTGCATATTATTATATTGTGAATGGACTGGATGGTCCGTAAATACATCGAGAGCTAGGGATAGATTGGGTGGTCCGTAACTACACCGATAGCTAGGGATGGATTGGGTGGTCCGTAAATACACCGATAGCTAGGATGGATAGGGTGGTCCGTAAATACACCGATAGCTAGGGATGGATTGGGTGGTCCATAAAAACACCGATAGTCAGGGATGGATTGGGTGGTCCGTAAATACACCAATAGCTAGGGATGGGCTGGGTGGTCCGTAAATACATCGATAGTTAGAGATGGGCTGGGTCGTCCGTTAAAGATCTGATTTACTTGTTGTGCAATATATGTGATGTGTCTAATTGCCGAACTTTTATATATGTTTGTTTTGATAAACATGGTTATTCCCCACAAGTGTATTCAACGCACTCACCCCTATCTGTATTCAAACTACAGGAGATGAAGAGAATCGAGATTTATAGAGAGAAGGGTGCTATATCAAGTTTCCTCTTTTTGTTTTCTAAAACTTGATGTCGAAACAATGTTATTAATATTTCACGTTTGTAAAGATAAACTGTATTTCTTTTATGTTATGGATCCTATATGAGATTTTCCGCTACTCAAGGTTTTACAATGTTTTACTTTGGCTGGTGTAACGCCCCAAAATCTTTCGTTAAAAATATCAGAGTTTTTCATTTTTGGGCGTTAAGAGAGAAATGGGAAGAAGACATACATGATATAAAATAGAAAGAAAAATGAGAGGATAAGAAGAGATACACTTAAAATATCGGATACAACTGATAAAATAGAGTTTGAAAACCTTGCGCAGCAGAAGTAAACTTTTCATGATAAAAATCCTTCGGCACAAAGCGGGGAGAGATCATAGCAGCGGAAAAACATCAGGATCCTTTACATAGAAAAAGAATAGTTTAACATTTTACAAAACGTGGAACATCGTTTCACATAACTTTAAAAGACAAAACCAGAAGATGGATAAATACAGTTTTCTGTTTTACAAACGATCAACAAAGCTTTAAAAGTCAAATCCGGATAAAGGACACAGCTGATAGGGCATCCCTCTCTCTACGCGTCAAGATTCTCTTATTCTCCTGTAGTGTGAGTACAGAATATGGGTGAGTGCGTTGAATATACTCGTGGGGATACTTTCCATGTTTTTACCAATTATTAGGTGAGCGTAGCAAATCCGACATTTAATAGTTTGGCAAGTAGTCACAGCATATAAAATGCATAGAACACAATGATAAGAACACACGGCTCTAAGAGCACTCAACTATACTCGTTGCATTCCTAACGTATGGTGCTTTTTACGGGCCACCAGTCCATCCCTAACATGACATGGTCCTTTTTACGGGCCACCAGTCTATCTCTATCATGACGTATGGTGTTTTTTACGGGCCACCAGTCCATCCCTATCATGACTTAGGACATCCGTTCACGTTTATTGTATCATAAATTATGCATGAATATAGTAATCACAGCATATAATCACAACACGTAGAGTTCAACAGTTCATTTATCAATTATGGAAAACAATAAACGTGTTGAGTTTAGAAGTTATCCCTACCTCATTCGGTGGTTACCACATGAGTAGCGAGTATTAAAGATCTCGTGTCTCAGATCCCGGGTCTCAGATCTCGTGTCTCAAATCTCGTGTCTCAGATCTCGTGTCTCAATATTCAATCCAACTGATAGCCTATATACGTTACGGTGTTCTTAGATCCTTAATAATATATAATTAAAGCTGTAAAAGTCTCCGGTGGAGAAACGGTCTTTAAATACACGACGGATCGAGAGCTCTAAAGATTGGAGTTGAATAAATGAGAGTGGATATCAAATCCATATAACTGAGATGATAGAGAAAGAAATTTGGGTCACAACGGAAAAAGAATGAGCTCAATCGGAGTTAAAATGAGCTCAAACGGAGCATTTTAAGTTCAGGGTTATAATGGTAATTTTGGTCAAAGGGTTGACTTTGACCGGCCCATGACCCTCGGTCAACGACATATCATCGGCGACGACTCGATGTTGACGTACGGCGGAGAAAATGGGATTCGGATTGAAAACACGGCATCACGCGCGACGGAGCACGCGCGTACCTGGCACTGGGTGAAAAACTCGGCTGCTTGGCATGTTATCTCGGCAGTGTCGTGGGCGTGGCTCGACGTGGGTCGAGTTTTCTCGGCAATTTTCCCGGTGCTCGACACGCTGCCGAGTTTTCTCGGCAGCTCCTCTCCCGGTGCTCCTGGTGTCGGGCCTGCTCAACCAGCCTCCTTCACGACGCCACCCGCCGCGATGGCGCCGCCCTCCGCCGCCACCACTTTGTTCGCCGGAATCCTCGCACCGCCGGCTACCACCTCCGGCCATCCCTCGTCGGATTTCGGCCGTGAATAGTACTCAAAACTTCGCCGCAAAACCCTTCGAAGTCACATTCGCAAAACCAAACACCAACCAAACCAAACTCCGGCCGGCGACTTCCAGTCTCCGGCGACCACCCCCATACCTCCAGATCACCGGCCGGTGACTTCCAGTCGCCGGCAACCCTCAGATTCCGGCCACCATCACAGCAGCCACCCATATACACACACACGCATGCAAGACATATACACACACATCAAACAGCCTTGGCCGGCGGCCACCTGTCGCCGACCACCACTCCCAGACCCTCGCCGGTGACCTCCCGTCGCCGGCGCATCGTTCCCACACGGCGGCACCACCATGCGCCGGCCCAACAGTACACAACAACTCACACACACAAACACACCCTCAAACATACACACATGCACGTTATATATATATATATACATTCACTGTCCATCTCCGACGTTGCCACCAACGGTGGCGCCGGTCCTCCAGCACGACACTCTTACCTCCGGCGGTCTCCGGTCATCAACTCTGGCAAGAGAGAGAGAGAGAGAGAGAGAAATCCGAGGAGAGAGAAATGTTGGTGATAGATTAGGGTTTAGGGTTAAAGGGCTGTTTTTTGCCATTTTCCGACGAACGAGAAATCGGAATTGAATTCTGAGACCTATCCTAGATTCGTCTCATCGAGACGAACGTCGTGTGCAAAAATCGGCCGAAACTGACAACTTTGAATTTTTCAGCCATCGGCCGGTGGCGGCGGCGGCCCGCCGGAGATAGAAAATCGAAAAGAGAGAGAGAGGTGAGAGAGACTTACGTGTTTTCGGTGCGTTCGGCTCGTTCAGAAAAATGGTGAAAAATGAATCGGGGAAGGCCCTATTTATAGAAATCCGGAAAGTTACTATTCATCCAAAATATCTCATTTTACTGTTCATCAGTTGAAAATTCTCATTTTACTATTTATCGTAAATATCTTCCGGTTTTCCAGATCTTCGGGTTTTGCCCTTTTCATCATCGTTTGAGCTACGGGTCTCCGATTGACCCCTAGTTCATTTCTATCTTCTCATTTTCTCGATATAGAAATATTCTATATACCATGTCCAAGAAAATTACTCATCTAAAGCGTGCATTAAACACGTGTCTGAAATGCACGTAATAAATTAAACAATCAAAATAAACGCACATACTTATTAAGTCATGTGTTAAATATTTAATTAATCAATTATGCTCGTTTTGTTCCGGGGTGCTACATCTGGTGCTGAAGTATTGTATATGTAAATCTTTTTATCGTTTTCTATCTTTTTCTTTTTCTGTTTTAAAATGTATGTCTCTTTCCCTTTTCTTCTTGCACGCCCAAAAAAAAACTCTGATATTTTAAGTACGAAAACAGGGCGTGACAATATTTATTAAGAATAGTAACGTAATTCAATATTTATTTTATTTATTTATTTTCTTCTATAATCTTGAACATTTTGAATCTTAGACTAAAATTAGTCTCATATAAATATATATATTTAATGATATATTATAAGAATATAAAAAAATTGTACTATAAATTTAATATTTTTATTAAAGTATGATATTGTTAGAAATTATGTTTTTATTACGTTTTTCTTTTCAAAATCTTATCTATTTATTTTAATATATATATAATAAAAATAAAATAAAATAAATTTATCGAATCTAAAAAATATTTTAAATATTAATATTACTAATGCAAAAATAGTTTCAAATAAAAAATGTAAATATTATAGATTTTGAAAATAATTAATTGCAATATTTATAGTTTCTTTCGAAACTTTATTCTTCTACTGTATTCTTGTTTGACAAAATTTTTAGATGAATTTTAAAAGTTTTTTGTTTATAATTGAGTTTTTTAATATGTTTAAATTTTTAAAAATCCCTAAAAATCCTTTAGAAAATGAAATTATTATGAGTAGTACTCATGTGCACCTGATGCATATGCATGCGGATTGACCCGAATCCACGCACTTTTACTTTTTTTTTTTGGACCTGACCACTATGTTATGTTAGTCATACATTTATATTATTTTTGTCATATATTTATGTTATATTAGTCATACCTTTATGTGCTGATATCATAACTTTATCATAATTTCACAATAATTTGTACATGTTTTGTCACGCCCCGTTCTCTTTCATAAAATTATCAGAGTTTTCACACGGGCGTGAAGAAGAAAGGGTAAGAGACACAATTCCACAAACAGAAGAAGTAGAAGGAGACGATAGAAGAATGAGGTAAGGGACGATGTGAATCATTCACATATCAACAATCGGTCTCAATACCAATAATTTCAACATTCGCAGCGGAAAATACCATCAGGATCCCACATCCGAAACATGTATAGAATTATTACAAAACGTGAATAAATTAAAACATTATTTGTAAATGTTTATGTGACACCAGCCTAAACATGCAAGTCCAAAGATAGCACCATCTCTCTCCATCTAGGGTTCCTCAGGCTCATCATCTCCTGTAGTGTGAGTACAGAATAGGGGGTGAGTGTGTAGAATACACACATGGGGATAAACTCCGCATCTTATAACATATGACAGATATATATAAAACAGAAAGAAAATAAGGTATCAATCGACACGTTGTCACCGCACGTAAAATGCAAAGCAGATATTAGAAATGGTAATGGACGACTAGGTGCGGGTATTTTCTCTCTTACCTTATAAAACGGTCTTAATACTGCTGGTGCATTTCAAGGACCACCAAACCATTAAAAGTAATAGAAGGGCTGAGAGACAGTTTTTTACGGTCCATAAGACCCTCCGAACATGCAATGTGAACCGAAGTCCTTTCACAGTATAAAGTATGGCACAATAATTATATTCACAACATTTAGTATTACTCATTCATGCAAATAATAAGGAAAACTGTAAACAGATAAAGAGATAGAAGTTACCCCCACCTTGTTCGGTGGTTTTCCGCGTGAGTAGCTAGTACCAAAGATCAGATAACTCAAGGCTCAATCCAACAAGTAGCCTACACAATTACGATATTTCTTAGATCCTTAATAATGTATAATTAAAGCTGTAAAAGATTCCGAAGGAAAAACTATCGTTAAAGACGTGACGGATCGAGAGATCTACACATTGGAGTTGAAGAAACGAGAGTGAATAATCAGTCTATATGGTTGATATGATAGAGAATGAAATTTGGGTCACGACGGAAAAAGAATGAGCTCAATCGGAGTTAAAACGAGCTCAAACGGAGCATTTTAAGTTTAGGGGTATTTTGGTAATTTTGATCAAAGGGTTGACTTTGATCGGGCCCACGACCCTCGATCAACGACATCTCATCGGTGATGACTCGATGACGACGTACGGCGGAAAAAATGGGATTCGGATCGAAAACACGGCGTTGCGTGCGCGCGCGCACCCGGCATCGGGTGAAAAACTCGGCGGCCTCGGTAGTCTCCTCAGCAGCTGCTGAGTTTCCTTGGCAGCTCGGCAGGCATCACTCGGCAGCTGCTGAGTTTTCTCATCAGCATCGACACCTATCTCGACCGGCAGCTCAGCACCCAGGCCACCCGATGTCGGTCCTGCTCGACTAACCCACTTCCTAGCACCACCAGCTGCAACGGCGCCGCCCTGCACCGCCGCCACCCCATCCACCGGAGAGCTTGCACCGCCGGCTACCACCTCCAGCCATCCCTCGCCGGATTCCGGCATGAACAGTGCCAAAAAAACAGCCGCAAACACCCTTCGTCACTTACGTATGCAAAAACGAAACCTACACTTCCCAACTCCGACCGGCGACTTCCAATCGCCCGCAAACACCCCTAGACCCCCAACTGTTGACCTCCCTTCACCAGCGACCTTCCCAACCCAACCCCAAACCCCCAGCAACACAACACACCCACGCATAGCACGCACACACACTCAATAGCCTTGGCCGGCGGCCACCACCCCCAGGTCCTCGCCGGCGCACCACCAGTGCCGGCCACCAGCAGCTCACGGCGGCGCCACCAACACCGCCCCCAACAACCAACACACACAAAACATACACTAAACACACACACATGCACGTTATATATATATACATAGCCTGTACAACTCCGGCACCGAGCAACACCCCGTCACCACCAGAAAGACCTCCGGCAGCAGCTCCGGCGAGGAGGTGTGAGAAAACAGGAAGAGAGAAAAGGTGGCCAAAACTAGGGTTTAGGGTTTGGAGCTCGTTTTTTGCCGTTTTCCGGCAAACGAGAAATTGGAATTGAATTCCGAGACCTATCCCAGATTCGTCTCTTCGAGACCTACGTCATGTGCGAAAATCGGCCTAAACCGACAACGTTGAAATTTTCCGGCCATCGGCGGTGGCGGCGCCACCGCGTCGGAGGCAAAAAACCAGAAAGAGAGAGAGGAGAGAGAGAGACTTACAAGTTTTCATCGCTTTCGGCTCGTTCGGAAAAACGGTGATTTTCGAATCGAAAACGCCCCTATTTATAGAATTTTCCGAAAACACTTTTCATCGAAAATATCCTAGTTACTATTCACGGTTGAAAAGTCTTCGTCACTATTCACCGGAAAAATCTTCATTACTATTCACCGTAAATATCTTCCGGTTTTTCAAAACTTCATGTTTTGCCTTTTTCGTCGTCGTTTGAGCTACGGGTCTCCGATTGAGCCATAGTTCATTTCTATCTTCTCGTTTTTTCCATTACGCATCTAATGGTATAAAAATATTCTATATATCATGTCCAAGAAAATTATCCATCTAAACCTCACATTAAACACATATCTAAAACGCTCGTAATTAATTAGACAATCAAAATATACGCACATAATTATTAAATCATGGGTTTAATATTTAATTAACGAATTGTATTTTATTTTTGGTCCGAGACGCTACATGTTTACCTTTATGTGATATTATTTATAGAGCCCGCTACTCAATATACCCAATTTGATATAAGATATAAACAATTCTACCCACCAATATAAAGCATTACCTCCAAATACCCTCCAATATAAACTATTACCCCCAAATACCCACCAATATAACATATTGTCCCCAAATACCCCATTTTGGTTTTATCCTCACATGTGTACTTTGTGTACAAATTATTTTATCTTTATCTTTTCCTTTTACTATTCATTTACTTTGGTTTTGTCCTTACATGTGTACTTTGTGTACAAATATTTGATATTTGATATATGATATATCGGTAGTATTATCACATATTTTTTACATATGATATAAAGTTTAATTTTCGTTAATTCCTTATTGTTTAGGGATTAACGAAATACACTTTTACGATTAAAGTTTAATTTTCGTTAATTCCTTATTGTTTAGGGATTAACGAAAATTAAACCCTAATTATTGTTAATCACTACAAATTTATTTTCATCTTTGATATCTGTAGCACCCCGGACCAAAACAAAACATAATTTATTAATTAAATATTTAAACTCAGGATTTAATATATATGTGTGTATGTTTTAACTGTTTAAATACGTGCGTTTCAGATAAGTGTTTAATACATGTATGAGATGGATAGTTTACCTAGACGTGGAACATAGGATATTTTTTATCACTAAATGCGTTTTGGATAAACGAGAAGATAGAAACGAACTAGAGGTCAATCGGAGACCCGTAGCTCGAACGGCGATGAAAAGAACCAAACACGAGGTTTCGGAAATATCAGAAGATATTTACGGTGAATAGTAAACGAGATATTTACCGATGAATAGTAACTTTCGAAATCAATAAATAGAGGCTCATTCAGTTCATTTTTTACCCCTTTCTTCGAACGAGCCAAAAGCGCCGAAAACACGTAAGTCTCTCTTCTCTCTCGTTTCTTTTTCGGCCTCCGGCGTGCCACTACCGGCACCGCCGCTGGAGCCGCCGTCGGTGCGGTGGTGCCGCCACCGGAGTTCGCCGGAAAATTTTAAAGTTGTCAGTTTCGGCCGATTTTCGTACACAACGTAGGTTTTGACGAGTCAAGTCTAGAACAAGTCTCGGATTTCTATTCCGATTTCTCGTTCGCCGAAAAATGGTGAAAAACTATTTCAAAACCCTAAACCCTAACCCTCGCCAACTTTTCTCTCTCCTTGGTTTTCTCTCTTTTCCTCCGTCCTTTTAGCCGGAGATGTTGTCGGAGGTTCTCCCGGAGGTGAGGGTGAGTTGTTGGAGGGACGACGCTGCCGTGAGTGGTGGTGTCGGAGCTATATCGAGTTGGATATGTTATATGCATGTATGTGTGTGTGTTTGTGTGTGTGTGTGATCTCTGTTGGGGGCGGCACAGGTGGTGCCGCCATGAGGAAAGTGATGACCGGTGCTGGTGATGTGCCGGCGGGTTGTGACGATGGGTTTCCGGCGACCGAAGGTCGTCGGCCAAGTGTTTTGTTGAGGATGTATGTTTGCATATATATATGTTTATGTGTGTGAGATGGGATTAGGGGAGAGTTGGTATCATACCGGAGAGGTAGTAGTTAGTGTGTGAGATGGGATTAGGTGACCAGGTAGAAGTTGCTGGGTGTTGGCGCACGGTCGTGCGTCATGGGGCACGGTCGTGGGCTGAGTGGGCGTGCCAGGAGAGGGCACCGGGTGCGAGACGCGTGTTAGGTGACACCGTGTTTCCAATCCTTTTTCGTTCCTTTTCTTTTGTATCATTTATCATCGAGTCTTAGTAGATGGGAGGTTGTCGACCGAGGGTCGAGGGCCCGATCGAAGTCAATCCTTGATACCAATTTACCTTCAAACTTATATACGTCGTTGAACTCGTATCAACTTCGAACGAGCTCGTTCTTTATCCAATCCTTAGAGCTCTTGACTCGTCGCGTAGTTAACAATCGTCTTTCTTCCGGAAGAAACGTTTAACGCTTTAATTATAATTAATAAGAATCTAATAAGAACACCGTAACTTGTGTAGGCTATTCATTGGATTGAGTTTGAGTACTTGTTGGATTGAGCTTGTGTTATCAGATCCTTAAACCTTACGACTCACGTGGGTAACCACCAAATAAGGTGGGGGTAATTTCTATCTCTTTATCTGTTTACTGTTTTCCCTATTAAATACATGACTGAGGAATACTAAGTGTTATGTTTATAATTGTTGTGCCATATAACTGTGAAAGGACCGAGGTCTGCTCTATTCGTCCCCTGCTATTTTCTACTACTCTGTTGAGGTTTGGTGGTCCTCTTGAAATGCACCAACGGTAGTGAGACCGTTATATAGGATAAGACGGGGGAATCCCGCACCTATTCGTCCCTTGCCATTTCTAATATCTGCTTTGCTTTTATGTGTTGTGATGACGTGACTTAAGGATTATTTTACTAGTGTATTTATTTATGTTGAGTCACAAGAGGTGGGTTTTATCCCCACGAGTGTATTCCACGCACTCACCCCTTAATCTGTACTCACACTGCAGGCGATGATGAACAAGAGGAACCCTAGACGGAGAGAGAGATGGTGCTATCTTTTGTATTCGCATGATTAGACGATGTAACACAAACTTTATCAAACCATGATTTGTGTATTTTGGGTTATGTAATATTTTGATACATATAAGGATGTGAGATCCTGAAGAATGATTCCGCTGCGTATGATGTTTTATATCGGTAGTAAGACCGATTGTTATCGACAGAGGCCGATTGTTGATAAGTGAGTGATTCAGTTCGTCCCTTACCTCTTTCTTCTATTGTCTCTTACTCTTTCTTTCTGATTGTGATAAGTGTCCCTTGCTTTCTCCATCTTCACGCCCATGTAAAAACTCTGATAAAATGTGAAAAGATTTTGGGGCGTGACAATATCATTTTGATATCATATATTTTTGTCATAGATTATATCATTTTTCATCTTTTGACCATGGTTAATAAAAGAATATTTGACCATGGTTATAAAAGAATATTAATGGCCCCCACCCACCCCCACAACCACCTATTACTATTGTACTTTAATACACATACATATGCACATAGGATAAATACTTTGGGGTTAACGAAAATTTTGAAAAAAAATCATCCTTCTCTTTCTCTTCTCCCTCTCGGCTCCTCTCTCTTTTGTTTGGAAAAATTTATTTGGCTCCTCTCGACTTCTTTTCGTTGCCAGAAAAGTTCGTGAAGTTTGTGTTGCTGGAAAAGTTCGTGAAATGAAATGGCCGAAGAGCTTAACCAAGAGGTTAGAATCTCAACCAATATACTTTATTATTGATGTTGTAATTTAGAATTGATGTTTTACATGCCTAGTTGCAAATACATATTAGTTTATTGTATGATTTTCTCACCTATGTTGTTGTTTGCTTGTTGAATTTAGGGATTGAATTATCTATATATGGTCTTTATAGGGTTTGTGATATATTGTTCATGAATTAGAATATATGTTGTATGATATGTTGTTCGTGAATTAGGATTGAATTTAGTTAAATTTGTAGCTTGTTTTGTTTTGTTCATTAAACCCTAAAAATAAGGGTTTAACGAATAATAAGTTTAACGAACAATAGGGTATTGTTCGTTAAACCCTTACGAACAATACCCTATTATTCGTTAACCCTATAATTTATGGGGTTTAATGAACAATACCTTATTGTTCGTTAAACCCTATAATTTTTAGGATTAACGAACAATAAGGTATTGTTCATTAAACCCTTAAAAATATAACATTGTTTTTACTTCTTTCGTGCATAATCATTCATTCTATTTTAGTCTGGCCAATTGCAATAATTATCAATCAAAGTGATCTTCCGTGTTTATATACTTTGTCATCAAAATTATATAATATAAATGAATAATTTTCAAAAATACATCAATTTATTCATAAGTAAAAACTATAATGATTCACGGATAGCAAAAGTGAAAAAATATTAAGTCTGCGTATTATTTTAAAATGTCTTCTTTATTTTTAAAATATTTAAATTCTAAATAGACTCTATGTAACTAGTTTTTAACAAAATAATGGTTTAGGGAGCAATAGAGTATTGTTCGTTAAACCCTTGTAGGGTTTAACGAACAATACTCTATTGCTTGTTAAACCCTTGTAGGGTTTAATGAACAATACTCTATTGCTCGTTATAGGGTTTAACGAACAATATTGTTCATTAAACTCTTTAAATTAAAGCCAATTTTTTAGATATTAACTGCTGCTGAACTTTATTTTTTGAATTCTTGTATGAAAGTTCATTTATTCAAATAGTTAGCTTATTTCGGTGTTTGTAAAATGTGTAGTTTGTTTTGAAGTACGTTCGTGAGGCCTGTCAGGGTAGGGTCGCCTACATCAATGGTTATGTTTGCTTGACGGTACTCGATGAGATTAAGACACAACTTCGAGTGATCGGCCGATAGTGTCTACGTGACTTCTGGAAGACTTGTTTCGAACATTTTTTGCTTTGGAAGATGAAAATAGAGTCTTGCAAGGCTTTTTTACACATCCTCATGTCATATGAGTTGTGTTGGCAGACGGTCCCTGCAGACGAGAGGTGGTTTACTGTAGGGTAGGCCCGACAAATTTATCGGTTCGGGAGGAGGGAGTTTGCTCTTGTGACTGGCTTGAAGTTCGGTGACTCAGCTTTCAACCCGGCCGGGGATCACACCCCACCACAAGGGGCAGTGTACTGGAGGGTGCACGCCGAGTCAGCTCGGGTCACCGTGTCTGAGCTCCGTGCTCGATTCACCTCCGGCGAGTTTAATGATAGTGCGGAGGATGCGGTGAAGATAGCTAAGATCTTGATCCTCCACCTTATACTGCTCGGGGTGGACGCTGGCAAGTTAGTTATCGACTGGTGGGTTTGGACATTGGTGGAGAAGAAAGATCTGTGGGAGAGCTATCCATGGGGGAAGATCAGCTTCCTCATCCTTCTGCGGTACATGGATAGGCTACCGACCATTATTCCCGTTTGGTCCTATATACCACACTACCATTTTTATGGATTCTCGATAGCCCTGCTGGTATGTCCCTTCAAATTCGTTTGTCGAAATTACTTTAAAGTGTGTTTAGTTTTTTTAATGTTGTTTGCTAAAAAAGTTTACAAATATGTCCTCTTCAGATATGGGCTTTTGAGGTGATCCCAATTACCTCTTCATATGTCGGGGCCAGATTGGACACGACAATACATACGCCCCGGTGTCTGAAGTAGAGTTTGAAGAGATCTAAGCAGGACGTTACACCTTTGCTACAGGGCTAGGTATTTTCTATTTATTTATTTATTACCATAAATTGCCATTAAATGCATATTACAATTTGTTTATGTATTACTTCTGATATTTGTACGATTTATTACAGGTCGAGTGTTTTTTGACGTTTGTGCCCATAGAAGATGAACTGATCCAGACATACTGGCAGGATATCGATGACGATATCCTCGAGGGGTTCTAGGTCGTCCAGCAACGATGTGGCTGTCGTGCTACTTCGTCTGCTCGTAAGGCACATTCTGCACCCATCACTGATCCTATAGTTGTCAGTCCATCAAGAAGACATACGGTCCAAATAGGCCGACAACGGGCCTCTAGTGTTGGGACAGGCCCTTCGAGGGTGTATGCAGATACCACTAAGGAGGAGGCTGATGACACAGGACCGCAGTACCCGTCGTTTGATGAAGTTCCTATTGGTCACAAACAAAGTTCAGGGACGAGTGACCACCTATTCACTCGATTGACAGGATGGATAGGGACTCGATCGAAGAAGGACTACCTTAGTCTCCAAAAACACGTCACTCAGGATCTAGGGCAGCGCATGACATCAATCATTTCTGGTATGATCGAGGATCATGTTAAGGCGTACTTCACGTCGATAGGCCAGGGGCCATGACAACAATGGCCTAATGCAGCAGCGCAGTCGTTCCAGACACTAGCACCAACTAATAGGGTCTTTCCAGAGGGCTCGAGCGCACCCTCGGTGATACCTATTGATTTGAGTGGTGTTCAAGAGTCGGTGCCGTGTAGCATAAAGACCGACGCCCAACCTCCTGCCGTCCCAGAGATCGGTCCCATTGGACCTGCAGCGCAACATAGAGTTCCATCTGCATTTGTGTGCAGTCCTTTTTTGGCAGAAGAGCCTTCTAGAAAGACGGGGCTCAAGTGGTCCGACTTCAAGGCCTACTACCTGAGTGACGACAACAAAGTGTTAAGGTAAGCATTCATATTCTTTTAGATTACACTTTTTGATTTAACAGTATCTGTTTCATGTTTAGTGCTTAATACTTGATTAAGTTTTTATCTTTTTATCGTTACAAGCACAACGTCGGTATTGGTGTGGTAGTTGGGCCAAGTTTCTTCTGGAATTTCGTTGATGTGTCGTTCGATCTGGATTTCGAGGTAATACTTAGTCTTTTACCTTTTTACCAGAGTTAATTTGGAAAAATTTATACTTTAAACGTCATTCCTATCTAATACAGGTCATTGATGCGTACCTGGGTGTACTACAGAGCTGCCCAGAAGCAGCCAAAATACATTCCAGGTTCCAAAGTCTCGGGAAGATCAAGTTGGTGGATACCCATCTGTTCGTAAGTTCCAATCAAACTTTTATAATAATATCTCATTTTTAGTGATATTTTTACTGATCAGCAATTGTCGTAAACGTAGGAAACATGTGAAGAAATTCGGAAAACAAAGCATGCTGGCAAGGAAGATGAGTGCAAATACTTGTCGGGGCCTAGAGAGATGTTCACAGTGGAACAGCTGGAGCGAGTTGCGCCCTATGTGCGAGGGTCGAGGCCAAAGTGGAATTTTATTAAGCCATGGTGGGATGACATAGAAGTAGTAAGTATTTAGTACGAACGAGTTAGTATTCTTTTTATTTTTTTCAAGATCGGTATATAGTTCTAATTGTTTTTGTCGAAATTTCAGGTCTGGACGGTACTAAACCTAGACGGTCATTAGGTTGCATGTTCTATAGATATCGAGCAATAGCGGATCTGCTTGGCTGACAGCTTTAGGCATCGGTACACTACTGAATTAATTCATCACCATTAAATCCTAAAAAATAAGGGTTTAACGAAAAACCCTAATTTTCGTTAAGCCTTACTTTTTAGGGATAATTTTCATTAATACCTTATTTTTTAGGGATTAATACTTTTTAGGGTTTAATGAAATTTAAAACCCTTAACGAACATTCTATAATTCGTGAAACCTACAAATTTAGGGTTTAACGAAAATTAGTTTCATAAAACCTAATTTTTTATGATTTTATGATTATTAAATACTAATTCTTCGTGAAACCCTACGTCAAACCTTAATTATTTCGTGAAATATTTCATTTTGTTCATGAAATAACAATCAATCTGTTTCGTCAAAACTATAATGAAAGAAAAATTACTCATCCAACATTAACTAAACTATTCTCTACAATAACTAAACAAATTAAACTTTAAATAAACTAAACTATTATCTACAATAACTAAACAAATTAAACTTTAAATAAACTAAACTATTCTCTACAATAACCAAACTACTGAATTGTTAAACGCTTACTTGATTTCAAGCTCGATGAATCCTCTAAATTTAGGGTCGGATGAATCCTCAAAAACTTCAAAAAATTTAACGAATCTTGTTGAATGGTGAATTTTGTTGAATGAATGGAATTGTAAATTTCATGCCATTTGAATAGATTCAAAATTGATATTTATTGCTCGTGAATGAATGATCAAATCTATGAAAAGTAAAAAAGAATTGAATAGTAAAAGGAAAAGATAAAATAATTTGTACACAAAGTACACATGTGAGGACAAAACCAAAGTAAATGAATAGTAAAAGGAAAAGATAAAGATAAAATAATTTGTACACAAAGTACACATGTGAGGACAAAATCAAAATTGGGTATTTGGGGATAATATGTTATATTGGTGGGTATTTGGGGGTAATAGTTTATATTGGAGGGTATTTGGGGGTAATGTTTTATATTGGTGGGTAGAATTATTTATATCTTATATCAAATTGAGTATTTGGGGGTATTTTCTCTTATTTATACCTTTATATCAATATAATCATATATTTATGTAATATATAAAGATACAACTAACATAACTAAAAGGTATGACTGTTATAATTAAAATGTATGAAAGGTTAATATGTCTGTCTAAAAAAAATGCTGAAATACAACTAACCTTAAAAAAGGTATGACTAACATAATTAAAAGGTATGACTAACAATACTAAAAGGTATAATTACATAACATAAAGGTCTGACATCTAGGAGCATATTTTGGTGAATTTTATCTGCGATCTGATGGCACATGCGGATGCGTGCGAGCTTGTGGTTGTGTGTGGTGGGTTGGGTCAACCTGAGTGCACGGATCTAGGGTCCGTGCACTAGGTGCCCAAATTTTTTTGTCAATCATTATTTAGAAATCAAAAATTGGATCAAACAAAATATAATTTTCTATGTAAAAGAATCAGTAAATTTTAATTAACAAAGCCAAAATGATAAAAATAAATAAACATGGAGATTAAATGTTGAAGGACGTAGAAAATTTGGTTCAAACAATCTATCAAACTATAAGAAAATTATTTATTATATGTATAGATTTAGTAATGAAGATTATGAAACAAATATTATATTTTAAGGATAATAAAATAATTGAATATTTATTTTATTTTTCTATTTGATTATAAAAGGTAAGAGTTAGCCAAACTCTTCTTAAAAAATTACATGTTTTGATTATTTTGCTTATAAAATCTTGAATATTTTGAATCCTAAACCAAAATTAAATCTACATTAATATAGATTTTAAAAAAATCATTATTTGAAATAGGGATGACAACGGGATCGGGGCGGGGTGGGTAGTTGACAACCCGGACCTGTCCCGTGCACATACCCGCCGTCCCGCCCCGTGCCCCGCCATGGGTCTTTCTTAGTCGTCCTGCCCCGTACAGGACGGGTCCATCCTGCCCCACCCCACCCCGATATTTTTTTTTAAATTGCACAATTTGAAGCATACAAACTTCAATCCTTTCAAAGCAAACTACAATCCATCAACAACAATAACTAAGGAATTACGTCAACAAAACATATTTAATTAGAAATATATTATAATAGGAATTTATATAATATTATATATATACATTAAATTGAGGAGGGGCGGAGTATATCGCAGTATGGGGCGGACCCGCACCATTTCTTGCACGGGACGGGTTTTACCCGTCCCAAGTATCGTGGGGCAGGGCGGATACCCATGGGTCGGGTCTATATTGCCATCCCTAATTTGAAAAGTAAAACACAAAGTTGACGTCAAAATATAACTGTCTAAATTAAAGAATCGCTAAAACAATATTAACAAGATTATAAACTAATTATTTGATTAATATCTATTGTAGTTAATAGATTTTATGTGTTTCTAAAATTATTCATTATAAATATTTTACTTTATTATTTAATTGTTAGTTTCTCTTATGAAGTCTTAAAATTATATTAAATAATAATAAAATTCAATCAAATATTTAGCTTATTCAATATAACAATATAACAATATTTCGGTTCTAAATTTGGTTATTCGATTCGGTACAGTTCGATTTCACGCTAAAAAATAATGGAGCGGTTCAGTTCTGATAAAGTCAAACAATCACGGTTCTTTATCGATTCCAAGTTGTAATTTGGTCAGATTTCTCCACAGTTCGGTTATTTACGAGATCCATGTTCACCCCTAATTAGAGAACCATGATTTTTTTTTATTGAGTATATATTAATTTTTTTATTATTCTCTACAATCTAAATCAATTATTTTTTTTCAATATTTATTTAGAATATATGATGATTGATTTAAAATACATATTAAAAATCAAAATATTATTATAAAATTAAATTAAAAGTTATATATATGGGATAAGTAGAAATTTCCAATTGAAGATATTATTTGGAGTAAATAAATTTTAATTAAATATAAAATGTAAATAATAAATCCAAAATTTAAAAAAATTAGTCAAAATTTTTCAAAATTGAAAGTCTTTTGTCTAGAAGTTATGTTCAGAAAAAACTAACTTATAGTATAATTTTTTTCTATATACTTATGAGAGTTTATTACTTTTTTCGTCCATTAAGTTAGGGATCTGGCAATTTAGGAAAAAAAAAATTCGGGCCGGCAATTTAGGACTTTAAGTTGTTGGGCCTCGCTAATTTTGTCCAATTTCAACCCGAATTGTTTATTTGGGTTGAAATTGCACGTTTTTACACTTGACCCCCCTAATTCAGGATCTGCGGGCTTAATTTGCTGAAGTGGCGGGTGATTTAGCTTAGGGATGGCAACAGGGTGGGTTTGGGACGGGTTTGGCCTATCCCAGGACCCGCCCCGCCCCGCCAAAAAACCTGCACGTCCCGTCTCAACCCGTCCCGTGAACCCGGCGGGTAAACCCGTCCCAACCCGCTATAATTTTTGTTTTTGGTGTTTTTTTTCCTCATATAACTTTTATTATATATATATATATATAAGCTTAATACATTTATAAACATAATATAAATATTAACTATCTACAAGAAAAGCACACATACTTTTACTGCTGTTAAAAAATATAAGGAAATTACAGGCCAAGTTAATTTAAACTTTACTTTCTAGCTTGCACTTTATCATCATCTCTAAGCCAATTCAAAGATCGAAATTGTATCACCCCAAATTAAATTTTGACTATGTAAAAATATAACGAGAATTTTCTATAATTAAAATAAGACTTAAATAATAACAATGTAAAGTATTTAATTAATAGTAATATGAATTAATTACCAAAATATAAAAAAATAATAATAATAAATAAAATTTAAAATGTATTATATATATAAAAATGTGTCACACGCACACATCACACATATATATAAGTATGACATATTTAATATACATGCTATATATATGTGTATTAGTTAACTAACTAGGCATGGTAATTAATTAAGTAAATTCAATTAGTTAATTAATTAAGAAATAGCACGAATAAGATGCTTACTCCTTTCACACCACCACGCCACCTGCTGCTCCTTCTCTCCATTTATTGACACCTATTTATTAATCCAGTTTGGGTGTGAAGGGGGAAGGTAATAAAAAGAAAAAGAAAAGAAAGCCAAGACAGCATTTGTACGCCACACACAGAATCTCTCTTCTCTCTGTCTCCCTCGCGGTCTCTCTCTCTCTCCCTCTCCCTCTCTGCTATTCCTGCTCTGCTGCTGTCCCTCTGCTCTGTTCCTGCTACACGCTGCTGTCGGGAGTCGTCGGGAGTCGCCGGTGCAAGGTGCGCCGACGGGTGAGCTGTTGGCCGCTGCTGGGAGTGGTGGCAGGTGTGGGGCACCACGCTGGGAGCGTCTGGTGCATGTCGGGGCTGGTACGGGTTGAGTCGGGTGTAGGGGTGCGCTGGGAAGGGGCTGGGGGTGCACCGGGGACGCGCCGAGTCTGCGCTGGGGCTGGCCGATGGGCGCCATTCGTACTGTGTTTGGCTGCGTTGTGGTGTAGCTGTGTGTGCGTTTGTGGGTCGTCTAGGTAGGTGGGAGTCTGGTGGTCAGTCGGGTGTAAGTCGTCGGCGATGTGGGTCGCCAGAGTCAGTGGTAGCAGCAACGGAAAAGGGCTAGTCGCAGCAGATTTTGGGTGATCGGGCCTGCGCCGAAGACTGCGCGCAGGCAGCGTTCGACACGCCGTTTCAGGCACTTTCGAGGATGGGACTGAAAAAAAAATTTTATGGCATATACTAAGGTGTATGGGGAAGGTCTCCACCAAGTTTTGTGGTCATCCGAGGTCGGACGACCGAGGAATAATTTTACGAAGTGGGGGCTGCATTTCTGCACCCGAACCGAAAATAGTTACGGAGCAGAAGGTCTTAACGAAAGAGTTTCCTAAAACTGTTCGTATGGGGTGTTCTTTAGTGTGTTGGGAGCATTCCTACCAAATTTCACCTTAAGGCGAGTCCGTTTGAGGGGCCTAAGATGCATCGGGGCACAGAGTGGCAGTGCAGTGTGTAATGGTGAATTTCAGCCTATTGCAAGGACAATTTCTAGACAATCAAATATCGGATGGGCTTGAGATTTCACGGAGTTAATACTCACACCGAGAGCTTCATTACGGTCTTTTTGGATCATAAATCGGAGCTCGGACGAGGAAGATACGCAACAACGATTTTCTTTCCAATGGGCAAGGGATTTTACATTTGCAATTTACTTTGCAAGTTCAATTTTAATTTGCAAGATTAGTTTACTTTGCAAGATTAGTTTGCCTTGCAAGTTTAATTTTTACCCTTGCAAGTTAAATTCTTTTCTTATAGAAAACGTAGACGAAGAACCACACTAGTTTCCTTAAACATAGTATTTTTTTTCCAAGAGACTACTTGATTGAGGTGAAGGAAGGAACTAGAACCACACTAGTTTCCTGAAACGTAGTATTTTTTTTCCAAGAGACTACTTGATTGAGGTGAAGGAAGGAACTTAGGATTTAAAGAGTCGAGCTTCACGAGGGTTACCACCGAACAAGATGTAAATTCTTATAAACTACATGTTGTGAACAATGTGCGCTCTTACGTGCAATTACTGTATGTCTCTGATTATGACATGAAAGTTTAAACGTGATATGCAAAGTGAAATGTGTTATGCTTCATGAATGATGAAATGTGGTGAAGGTTATGGGGAAATTCTTGCTTTCCCATTTATGTGATCAGGTGCTATAACGTGAGATAGTTAGCCGATGTTAGATGAATTTGTTTAATTTGTAAATGTGACATTATGTGTCTGTTACATGATAAAAGTGAATGTGCAATGTTTGTAACATTATGAAAATGATATGTTTGCACGGTGGTTCAGAACCACACTAACATTATGAAAAGGATATGTTTGCACGGTGGCTCAGAACCACATTAACCATACGGTGGCTTAGAACCACAAAATGTTTTCACGGCGGCTCAGAACTGTACTTTCAAAGGCGGCCTTAAACCGCATTTATGTGCTATTGAGTAATATGTTTATGTTGTTTCAAGTATTTTAACTGTTCACCATTCCCACCCCACTGAGTGTCTTCATCCACTCACCCCTTTATGTCAAATTGTTTTCAGTTTAAAGAATCATTGAGCGTGGTGTACGAGGGGTGGATACTGGTAATCGATGTCTTAAAAATTGCAAAAGAGTTTTATTGGAAGTGAAAGAGGTGTAATATTATTTTATTTGTATAGAAGATAATCTTAAAATCTTTTGGGAAATTTAGTTTGCAGGGCTGTACAGTTTAGCTGTATAATTATAAAAAAAAAAAATTATTCCGCTGTGTATGATTCACGTTTTATAAAACAGGGATGTTCAAACTCACTGATCTTTATTTGCCAATTTAAATTATTTTGAAAATGCATGTTTTATCGAGTATCTGGACGCCCAAATGAAAAATTTATTAAACTCTGATATTCTACAGTAACGTTAAAGAAACGGGGCGTTACAGAAATACTCAAAGAGAATTTGTTTAGAGCACTAAATGTAATAAATGAACATGAGAAGCTTACTGTTTCCAAATCCAATATATGGAGGTCACTAAAAAAAGACAGAATGAGAGCATCCACTAAAAATAAAAAGATAGCATTCAACATGTAGAGCAGCTGTGTGATCGAATCTAGGGGTTGGATGTGTTTGCCTATCATATATGAACTAGGGGTTGGAGGTGTCTGCCTATCATATATTATACAGGACGGGTCCAGGGCAGGTTTAACAAATACCAGGACCCCGTCCCGGACTCGGAGTAGACCCTTTTAACCGGGTCCAAACTTGCCTCGGGACTCGTTTGACCAAGTTTTTACCCACCCCGAACAGACCGAATTTCGGGTTCGGGTTTGAACCCACCCCATTGCCATCCCTAATTTAGCTATATGACATTTGTGTATTAATTCTCATCTGCCACGTGTATTAAACACTGGAGCCCACCACTATACACATCACAATTAAAATTTAATTTTCCATAAAATATGAGTAAAATTTAATTTTAGTTTTTTAATTATCATTTTTTAATTAACTTTTGCTAATGAATCTGAGTCCACCCAGCGCTCTCTGCGCGCTCGATTTGTTCCTCATCATCTTCGTCTTCATCTTCATCATCTCACGACCGACACCCAGGGGCGGAGCCACCTTAGGGCCAAGGGGGGCACTGGGCCCCCCTGAAATTTTAAAAAATAGGAGGGGTATTTTAGTAATTTCACCATTTTAATTAAAAAAAAAAGAAATAGGATAACAAGCACTTTCTTCCTGATCTTCCACCCAACATAAATCCCTCAAGCCTCAATTTTGTTTTTAGATTTCTCTCAATCTCTTTCTATCTAATTTTAACATAAAATATTATTTTTATATAATTTTTATGGTTTATTTTTTCTTTATTATTGTAGATTTATTATATCTTAAATTGTATATGTGATATAATGATTAGATGCAAAAAAATTGATGAATGATTTTGTATTTTATTTACAAATTCTTTATCCATACTTATAGTTATGGAAAAAAAAATTATGGTAGGTAATTGTCAAAATATTCTTTAAAATTTGTAATTTTTGTATTCTAATAGTGATAAACAATATTTAAGTTTAAATGAAGTTATAAATAGAATTTATCAAGCATTGAGTAAATGAAGAAAGTGAGATAAAATTTTGTAATTCAAGTGTTAGATATAATTAAGTTACTAATATTGGATTTTATTATTTTATAATGTAATATATTAACTTTATCGAAATCATGATAAATTTATGTGCTTAGTTTAAAATTATAGTATTTTTTTTTATAAGTTGACGTGGGCTCCCCTGGATCGAAATCCTGACTCCGCCGCTGCCGACACCACTGCCGCCAGGTGCTGATCTTCAGCGTTCGACATCGATGTCCATCCCGATGGAGTCCTCCGGCGTCGTTGTCCGTCCTAGTACACATCATAATTAAAAAAGAGAACAAACCCAAAAGGGGGAAAATTGGAATGAGATGACCCTAATTTCCCAAATTCCACACCTTTCTGCAAATCCAATCTCTCCACAGCCAAAGCTCTCTACAAATCCACACCTTATCCCAACGCATGCTTCGATAGTGGAATTGAAGGTGTTGGTATGGTGATTTGGGGTAAAGCTCCGTGGTGAAGGTGGAGGATGGTGGCGGTGGAGCAGCTGTTGGAGGAGAGGAGATGATGGTGAGACAGAGCTGAAGATGGTTTCTGGCTACTCGGAAGTGAGTTCACCGGCGATGGTGAGGAGGACAGCGATCTGCGAGGAGAGAGAGCGGGTTCACGTCGGAGAAGGTGGACGACGGCAGAAAAGATGGCGGAGCAGTGAATACACGTGGCAGATGAGAATTAATACACAAATGCCACGTAGCTAAATCACCCGCCACCTCAGCAAATTGAGCCTGCAAAACCCGAATTAGGGGGATCACGTGCAAAAAACGTGTTTTCAGCTCAAATAAATAATTCGGGCTGAAATCGGACAAAATTAGCGAGATCCGATAACTTAAAGTCTTAAATTGTCAGTCCGAAAATTTTTTGGGCTACATCGCCAGACCCCCTTAATGAGTGAAAAACTCTTTAAACATTTATTAATATGGAACTAATTATAGTCTAAGATTCAAAATGCTTTTATTAACTTTTCAAATCTTACTTGGATTTTATCAATATTTTCACCATTTTCATATTTCAATTTAATTTGGAATTTTAAGATTTATTATTATTCTTATTTTATGAAAAAGTATTATATATCTTGTATTTTTCGTATTTTGTTAGTAAATTTACTATTTTGTTATTTGATTAATTTTAAATTTGTTAGATTTACTTGATTTTTTCGAAGATTTGAACAACTTTTGAATTTTAAGTTTTTATTAAATAATTCAAATTTTCAATTTTTATGTTCTAGTTTCCAAGATTCATTTTGTTAGCTCAGTAGCTTATTTAATATTTTCTTAATAAGATCACAAGCAGTGAATTTTTCTAAAGCAGAAAAAGTTTACGTAATTATATGATTTAATAAACGTTCGATTGTTTTATGGTGTATTATCCATAACAGGCTGGCGGTTCTATGCAACAGAGGATATATTTTCCCTTCGGTTTGTCATCTATGCTTATCGGAGTCAGAGTCGATTGACCATCATTTCGTGCATTGCAGGTTCACGAAGCAACTGCTGAGATTGTTGGATCATTATTTGTTGGAAAACGATATGAGTTGTACTTGAAAATGACTCAAAATAATACACGAGAAAGTCGAGGTAAAAGTTGGACTTTTACTCCATAAGACAAAATTGCTCCATATTCAGTGCTTTACGTCTATGACAAATATCTCTAAGATACAACGACTTACTAACTTAAGGATCGCAATACAATAATCCAAAAGTTTTTCAACGAACGAAAACGATATTTGGAACTTTCTATAATAAGAAGATGAGAGGACTACAATTGCTAAAATGCAAATAATGCAAGTTGTAGTGGATTGAATGAAATGAATGAATGTGGGGTCTATTTATAAAAGTTGAAGATGTGTGGTGTCTTTCCATAAGAGACACCTTTTAATTTAAAATGGTGTCTTTTCATAATTAGACATCTTTTAATTTGAATTGAAGTCTTTCCATAATTAGACACATTTTGGAATGGAATAGTATGTTTAACAATGTTTCAGATTAGATGCATCCATTTAATTTGGGTTGCATCAATTCAATTCAAACTCACATATTTTCACAACTTCACACCACTTCAAACTTTCACACATTTTCAATTTAAGTTGTCAACTTCAAGCATTAATTTCTCATTCATCCAAAATTGGATTTGAAAATATAAATACTCTAAATTTATCTACTCGAAATATAGATTTCAAATTTGCCACTTAATTTTCATTTCTAACTAATAAAATATCATGTAAAAATTGATCAAAGATTGGTCAACACCAACTTTTCCAAACCAATTTCCAACATTCTTTTGGCATTACTTTATATTTGGATTTGGACTTTCTTTCGTTGTTTTGCAGGCTATGAAAATGAAGTTCAGTACCCAACTTGCTCCTTTGGAAATCGGCAATTATTTCCCTTGCGTAGTGTCTGATATGCTCGCAATTGTCAGGTTTTTTAAGATAAAAATAGGTAAAAATATTAAACTAACGAGTTATACAATGATATGGTGGAAAAAAAAAATACCCCAAAATATTTAGATAAGAAACTAAATATATTTGACAAACAATTTGGTTTGATATCATGAAGGTATCCAATGAAAGTTATACATTAATAAAAAAATATTGTATATAGCATTTATGTTTTTGAAAAATATATAATTGAGCTAATGGAGATATAATGTGGCAAGAATTTAAACAAAATTAGAATAGCTAAAATAAAAATTGGATTAATTTCAATTTGGTCATATACGTAAGGCTCTTTCCATTTTTTTACAACCAAGTATACGTTTCCAATTTTGGTCTTATATGTTTTAACTTTTTTTAGTTTCAATCAAGTTTCCCAATTTTGGTCCTGTATGTTTCATTCTTTTCCAATGCTGGTCGAAAATCCCAAAATCACCGATGTCACGTGAGATTTCCCGACCACCATCCGACCAAAATTGGATTGAAATTGGAAAATTTTGAAACATACAGGACCAAATTTGGAAAAGCTGACAGAAATTAGAAATATTTGGAACATATATGACCAAAATAAAAAAAAATTATAACAGATCAAAACTGAAAAACGGATACTTGATTGTCCAAAAATGGAAAGAGTCTTACATACAGGGTCAAAATTGAAATTAACCCATAAAATTTTCAAAGAGATACATAAAGATATCATATATATAAGAACACAAAACATATACATGTTTCATAAAAAAAAAGTTATAAATTGGAGAAACAAGATTTCTTTTACTAAGTGATTATATATTTAATTTATTTATTATTTTCTACTGTCTAAATCAATTATTTATTTTCAATCTTTCTTAAAAAATAAAGTATGATGGTTGATTTGAAAATACATATTGAAAATCAATATATTATTATAAAGTTAGATTAAAAATTATATATCTATGGGATAGTTAGAAATTTCCAATTGAAGTGATTATTTGAACTAATAAAATTTTAATTAAATATATAAATGTAAATAATAAATCCAAACTTTTAAAATATTAGTCAAAAAATTTCAAAATTATATTGTAAGTTTTTGTCTAGAAATTATGTTTAAAAAATCTAGATTTATCTAATAAAATCTGATTATTCACATATTTTTGTAATATAAATTATTTTAATCAATCTAGAGACTATTATTGAATTAAAAATAATTGATAAAACAAGAGTATTACTAAATAAAATCTCAATATATAAACATTAAGATCATAAGGTAATTTTTGATAATTTTGAAAATTATAACTAAAATATTATAATCATTCCAATAAGACAAAAATAACAAAGTAGAATATATAATTCAAGTAATTATAAAATGACTAAATAAAGTTTAACTTTTGTGCTAAATTTTTAGTTATACCCTTATACATCAAATAATCTATATTCTTTTATCTTTATTCCTTTAATTGTAAATTGTAATGTCGTTATACTTTCTATCTTTACAAATATGGACAATAATATTATAAAATCATCATTAACATTTGAAAATAACTGAGTAATATTAAAAACTATAAACACAATTTTAGATATTCCTAATTAAATTCTGAAATTTTTATTTTAATAAATTCAAGCATTTAAAAGGGATTTAAGAATTCATTTTAATAAACATAAACATTGAAAGAAATATGGAAATTAAGATTTAAAATATAATTTTCCAAATAAATTGAAATTCTATTATACTTTATAATCATAAGACGTAATTTCTTGGATTTGTTTATTTTCAATATATAACTTATAACTTTGTATTTTTTTTAATCTTAAGATTTTTTTTTTTTAATTTTTTGATTTTTTGTTGTATTTTTTTTTTACAATCTTCTTATTTATATTTATATTTTGAATTATAAGAATCATTTAAATTATTCTTTGATTTTTGGATTTTGTTTTACTTTCTATACTTGTATTTTTGTATTCAGTTTATAATCATGAGATTTTTTTTATATAATTTTTCAAAATCTTAGTTGGATTCTTTTGAATATTTTCATGATTTTCATATTTCTGTTTAATTTGGAATTTAAGATTTATTAAAATTATTCTTATTTCATGAAAACATTTATATATAAAGATATATATATATATATCTTGTAATTTTTCATATTTTGTTAGTAAATTTACTATTTTTGTAATTTTATTAATTTCAAATTTTTTAGATTTACTTAATTATTTTGAAGATTTGAGTAATCTTCGAATTTTAATTTTTTAAATAATTCAAATTCTCGATTTTTTATGTTATAGTTTCCCAAATTTATTTTGTTTTTTTATTTATTGAGAAATAGATTATATATACATATATATGAAGTTTAATAGAAAAATTAAATTAAAGGAATAATATTAAGAGTATAATTCATATCTAAATTAAGGTTGCAAATATTCAAAAAATTATATAATATTAAAATATTCTGAAAATGGATGGAAATTGGCATAAATGTAATTATATACATTAAAAATTGTGGGAAAATGGCCAAATTTTTTTAATTTTTGCACTACCAACGTGTGCAAAATATAGTTGTAAACTTTAACAATTTATGAAAAATATGCAATATTTATTAAATCACAATGTGTAAGTGGTGTATATCTTTTAACACATGAAGGAAACACAAAAAAAAAAAAAATTATATTATAAGGGGGTTTGATACATTTCATCCAAAATCAATCCATTGATTTTAAAATGACTTAAACTGTAAATATTATTAGTTACTTAACGAATAAAATAGAAATAATTTTCCTTAATTTCATGATAAAATAAAAATAAGATATAACGTAAGTAAACATTTTTTTGATAATTTTTAAATAATTCTTGATTGAACTTAATGAAATTCTTGTATCTTAAAAAATAGTACTTAATATCTTCAAAAGAAAAGTATTTAATAATAAATCATGTAGTTATAATATCTTAAGTGGAACACACATATGGTATAATATATATATATAAATATATGTATATATAGTGTATATAGTGGTATATATTACGTAATGATTATATTTAGCCTAGTGGAGCAGACTCTCAATGAAGACCGAGGATTGATCCTATTGCAATCGCCTTCCTTTGTTTTAATAGTGTTCTTGTGAACCAGGTGCACAGATTATGATTTGGATAATTGGGTGTGTGCGGGTCGGGTCGGGTCCGATCCGGATTCGCACCCAATTTTTTTTTTATGTTGTAACCTTTATATTATACGATTATAACATTTATGTTATATTAATATAACATTTATGTACAAATATCATAACCTTTAACTGAATAACTTAAACTTTTTTGGTATAAAAATTCATGAAATATAGTTGAACTTTTATGTTATAATAATTTAACCTCTACATTGTATTAGTATAACTTTTATGTACAAATATCATAATTAGCTTTATATACTTAAAGAATAACACAAAGGTTATATTATTATAAAAATAAATATTAAAAAGATATTATAGGTGTGTAATACATTGTGAAAAGGTTAAACTAGCATAACATAAAGGTTGTGCGAACATAACATATCGGTTAAGCGAATATAACTAAAAGGTTAGATGAAAATAACAGAAATGTCAGGCGTGCAGGCTAGGGCTTGAGCACGGACTTGGGTGCACGTGTGGGAGCGTGAAGTTTACGTGGGGCGCGTGAAAAACACCACCGAATTGGATCGACTCAATTGCACGATTCCCGACCCATACACCTGGTGTATATAAATATTTGTGTTATATATATAGTTTCTTTTTATTTTTTATGTTATGTCCTGTTTTTTAGGATCCATCTATATATGTTTCTATTTTTAAATATATAATGATAGTGATAAAATAATTCTTGGTTTGATAATTTAAGTTTCTAACTTAATTTATTTTAAAATTTCTAGTATCATTGTATTATTATAGATATTAGAAAAAAAAAGGAAATTTAATGATAGAGAAATTAGTTTAAAGTCTATTTGAAATTAAATAATTATTTTAAACTTAACTACTCTTTTGTTATAATAATATTAATAATTTGAAAGTATTATACATCGTTCATTAATTTCTTTTAGCTACTTTCGTAAGTGTACGATGTAAATTGTAGAAGTGGTGAGCAAGGTTGATCCCACATAGACTATCGAATTAGAACTAATTAATTACTCAAATTCAACACCTAATTTTATTTAGACAACCGAATATCAAGATTTCAGATAAAGAACAGTAATAAAATAAATCAGCGAATGAACACGATAAATCAATATAACGAAGACAAGTTCTAGAATATGCTTTCATCTAATTCTCATCAAAATATCACTTTAACCATCAAGTTCATTAATTATTCTTCTTATATGAGCAATCACAAATATTGAATTAACAGTTCTCCCGAGTTAGTTAATCGGTTGATTATTATGCTACCAAATGTATCCCTACTCAATCTGATTAAAATATAATAACTTCTTAAAGCACCTAGGATTTAATTCTCATCACATAAGTTCATTAATCTCCCGATCTAATTTCACTTATGAGTCATGTGTTTATTCTTCCATATTTAAATCTTATCTCCCAAATTTTGACTTAATTACTTAAACATGCTCAATTACCGACCGAATAACCAAACAAGCAATCAAGACATATGTCACGCCCCAGAACCTCTCGTTAAAAATATCAGAGTTTTTTTTTAGGCGTGAAGAAAGAAAGGGGAAAAAGGCGAACATGATAATACATAGAAAGAAAATTGAGAGAATAAGAAATGGTACGCTTGAAACATCGGATATCACCGATAGATAAAGTTTTTAAACCTTACGCAGTGGAAAAACATCGGGGTCCTTTACAAAGAAAGGGAAAAATACAGTTTTCTATTTCAAACGTTCATCATAGGTTCAAAAAGGCAAAACCAGAAGATGGACACAGCTGATAAGACACCCCTCTCTCTACGTATCAAGATTCTCCTCATCTCCTATAATGTGAGTACAGAATAGGGGTGAGTGCGTTGAATACACTCGTAGGAGTAATTTCAGGTTATAATGTTCATTAAACAGTTGAGTCTTTCGAACACTTACAAATACAAGAAATAAAGACAGTGCGTAGATTGCATAACACATAACATAGAGACACGTAACATAGAAATGGACCGAAGTCCCTTCGTAGCACAGTTATGGACCGTAGTCCCTTCGTAGCACAGTTATGGACCGAAGTCCCTTCGTAGCACAATTATGGACCGAAGTCCCTTCGTAGCATAGTTATGGACCGAAGTCCCTTCGTAGCATAGATATGGACCGAAGTCCCTTCGTAGCACAATATTACATGCATGTATATCCATAAAAACGATCACATGTAAGTACAATACATGAACCTCAACATTTCGCAAATCTTATATTCATAGAGTATAGCGATTAAGAATCGTTTCATAAACAGTAGATTTACACAATAGGTAACTGTCATTAATGCATTTAATAATGGAAACATGAGTGTTAGGGTTTAGAAGTTACCCCCACCTTGTTCGGTGGTTACCACGTGAGTAGCAAGGACCAAAGATCTGATAATTTGGAGCTCGAGTAGCGAGTCCCAAAGTCTGATAACTCAACGCTCAATCCAACAAGTAACCTACATAAGTTATAACGTTTCTTAAATCCTTAATAATTATAATTAAAGCTGTAAAAGACTCCGGCGGAAAAATAATCGTTAAATACACGACGGATCTAGAGCTCTAAAGATCGGAGTTGAAGAAACAAGAATGGATAATCAATCCATGTAGCGGAGATGATAGAGAATGAAATTTGGATCACGGCGGAAAAAGAATGAGCTCGATCGGAGTTAAAATGAGCTCAAACGGAGCATTTTAGGTTCAAGGGTATTTTGGTAATTTTGGTCAAAGGGTTGACTTTGACCGGGCCCACAACCCTCGGTTCAGGGATATCTCGTCGGCGATGACTCGATGTCGACATACGGTGGAGAAAATGGTGTTCGGATCGAAAACACGGCGTTGCGGGCGACGTGGCACGCGCGTACCTGGCGCCGGGTGAAAAAAACCCGGCGGCTAGGCCATGGCTCAGCAGCTGGCCAAGAAAACTCGGCAACGTGGCGTCCTGGCTCGGCAGCTAGCCAAGAAAACTCGGCAGCGTGGCGCGGTCTCGGTGGGTAGCTAAGAAAACTTGGCAGCGGCACCCGACGCTCGACAAGTGGCCGAGAAAACTCGGTAGGTGGCTACCCGGCGCGCGCAGCTCGCGCCTAGCTCTCTCGTCGCCGGCCTGCTCGACTGCCCCTCTTCCCGGCGGCACCGCCCTCCGCCACCGCCACCAAGTCCGCCGAAAACCTCTCGCCGCCGGCTACCACCTTCGGCCATCCCTCACAGGATTCCAGTGGTGAATAGTATCCAAAACTTCGCCACAAAATCCTTCGTTACCACATTCGCAACACCAAAACTAGGGTTAGGGTTTGTGGGTCGGTTTTTCGCCGTTTCCCGGCGAATGAGAAATCGGAATTGAAATCTGAAACCTATCCTAGACTCGTCTCGACGAGATGAACGTCGTGTGTGAAAATCGGCCGAAACCGACCACTTTCAATTTTTCCAGCCACCACCGGCGGCGGCGCTCTGGCGACTTTTCCGACAACAGTGGCGGCGCCGATGCCGGCGCCGGTGGTGGCGCGCCGGAGATCGAAAAACGGGAAGAAGAGAGAGGAGAGAGAAACTTACTTGTTTTCGTCGCTTTCGGCTCGTTCGGAGAAATGATGAAAAATGAATTGACTGAGCCCCTACTTATAGATTTTCAAAATTACTATTTACCAAGTAAATTTTAATTATCATTCATTAAAGTATTATTTTTCCGTTTTACCGTTCGTCCGGATTTTACCCTCTCGTTTTACCTAACCTTTATATTCGGCTCTTTTCTTCGCCATTTGAGCTACGGGTCTCCGATTGACCTCTAGTTTGTTTCTATTTTCTCGTTTTTCCATTGCGCATCTCATGGTATAAAAATATTCTATTTTCCACATCTAGAGTTTTCATCGGTCTAATTCGTATCTTAGCATATATCTGAAACACACAGAGACAATTAAGAATTAACGCGCATAAAATATTTTAATTAAGGATTTAGTTATTTAATTAACCAATTATGCTTTGTTTTTGGTCCGGGGTACTACAACATAAGTACACGAATTAAGTTCAAAATTTAAGAACTTGAATTAAACTTAAATATCCATAATGATTTGAATTAAACTACTAACAAATCCTAGAGACGGTAGAAAATTAGCATGACATGATTATTAAACAATTCATAAACAAATTGAAGAATATTATATCTAAACCAAAAACCTAACTATAAGAAAAATAGGTAGAAGAAACTCTAGGAAAGGAGATCTCCCGCTTCTCCAATCCTTTGGTCATTTATCTCCTCCAAAGCATCTTCAAATATGATCTATCTTGCCCGACTCTTCCTTCGAAGCCATCTCAGAATAATGATTTGTCTCTCTCTGTGTGTGTATGAAGTCTCCTTATTTCTAGATCAATCACGGGTATTTATAACATCTTGGCAATCTCCCAAGTCAAGTAGAAGTCAAAATATAACAATTTAGAGGACTCGTAAATGGATTTAAAGTATAAAATAAGCTAGAAATCTAATTTTCATGTGAATTTGAGTCATTCGGGCACGGTTGTGGCTTGTAGCATGACCAACCATGTCCCACCACTAGAGTTTTTTTGGATAATTTAGCTCGATTGTGCGCTGTAGTACAACCGTGTGCTACAATAACGTCTGAATTTGGATTTGTGGTCTCCATGAAAGTTGTAGGTTTTGAAGTTAGCTTTTCAATGCCATAAATTTCAACTCAATATCAATTTTTTAAAGGAAGTTATGACCAAAATACTAAAATCCTATCGGGATAAAAAATCGAACGTCAAAACTTCTGTCTTCTCTTAATATTCTACTTTCTTAGAGAGAAAGTTGGTAAAAGTGATCAACACAAAAGTTATAGATATCGTCCTTATTGTTCCAAGAAAATTAAGATATTTCAATTTAGACTCAAAGATTGAACTCAAAGATCAAGAGATATGTAATTTCTCCCACAGCTGCGCGTATAAGCCGAAACTCGCGTTTTTTCCACTAAAAACATGAAATTAACTACAAAAGCCATCAAATGCACCTATACATGGTAATCATATAAATTACTATGAAAAAGTACCTAAACATACTCAAAAAAATACATCAATGTACGCAAAAATATGTAAAAAACGGCACTTAACATACATGCTTTAAATTTTTATGTTTTTTGTTGATTTTTTATTCAAGGGCCTATTTTTTGAAAATTTGACTCAATCCAAAAAATTTATAGCTTTGGCCCGATCAATACGTGATGTGTATTGATAAAATTAATGTTAGTTTTTCATAAGGAATGTTGGTCCATCGTGTTAGAGTATTGATAAAATTAATGTTAGTTTTTCATAAGGAATGTTGGTCCATCGTGTTAGAGTATTGATAAAATTAATGTTAGTTTTTCATAAGGAATGTTGGTCGATGGAGAAGGAATAGACCACGAAATCTGCCTCATGAAAATATAAATTGGGTCTAGTCGAATTAAGATCCATACACTAGTGTGCGGGATTAGGGTCGGATCTATAAATATTAAGACGAGACTCAAATGTACAAAATAGGCCTCTAATACTAATTGTACAAAGTCAATGTAAAAAAAATATTGAAGTCATTATACAATTCAAAATCTTATTATTGTAAAAATAAAATGAGCGATTAAGTTTAAAATAATTATTTCAAATTCATTTTGACTTGAACTAATTTCTTTATCCTTGATTTCCTTTTTCTTTTCAAATATCTTGACTCAAAGACATTATATAATATTGGGATATTTCTGATAGATTTTGATAAGACAAATAATTTTGTATAGGAAGTTAGAGTACCCCATTTTTCCACATTGTTTAAGTGGAACTCAGTTTTGTAAAGTTATCTTTCTATGTTGTATTTGTAAAAGTTGTAAAGATCAGAAAGATGGAGGATACTGATGTTAGCAGGAAGCTGGTTGTAAAGAAGTAACGGATGTTGATTTTCAGCAAGGAAAATCAATAAGCAGAAAAAGTAAGCCGAATCAGCAAGCTGAATTAGTAAGCAGTAAGCAGAAGGAGTAAGCTGAATCAACAAGCTGAATTAGTAAGCAGCATATAGAAAGTAGTAATGAGAATTGGAAGCTGTCTGCAGGATTCAGAAATAGGAAGCTGTTCTGGAATCAAGAAGCAAACGTAGATCAGAAAGCTGGTGCGAGACAGTAAGCAGTTACTGCAACCTAAGCAGTAAGCTGTAAGTTATTCTAACTTATTTATTATTGTATGAGAAAGTAATGAATGTAGTACGAGGTTTTTATATTATCAAAGTATCCGGTAGATGGAAGTTAGCACCTGACCAATAAAGTGATGCTATCTGGACCGTGGACCTGCAAAAACACTGTTGTCGAGGAGTGGCGCCATTAATGCGGAGCAGAGTAGGAAATGCCCTATTTCCCAATTTCTCCAGGTGCATTAAATGCGAAGATCATGTAGATCAAGATTTGAATTTCTATAAGGACTATGTCTCTCTTCAACGGGCAGATTCCTACAAGTATAAATAGAAGGTAGAAGTGACTAAGAAGACTTCTAAACTTACTGCTATTTTTCTAAGCTATCAAACTCTCAAGCAAAGCACAAGTTTGCTAAACAGTTCAGTCACTCAATCTTCAGAAGCAGTCAAGCCCAAGATTCAGAGCTCTCAAGTTCTTAAGGCTGACTTCGAAAGCACAAGTTGAAGACCATATCTTTTTAACCTATTTGTTGTGTGCTAGGTTGTTTTAGTTGGTGTCCTTAGTGGGAAGGATTTAGATCCTCACTAAGTGTTAATCTTTGTGTAAGGTTGTTTACTTTGTGTGAGTATTTGTACCCTGTGCCGGAGTAGCTTAGGAATCTTACTGATTTTAGTAGGTTTGACTCGTTAGGAAGAGGTTTATAAAGTTGAGACTTATAAATCAAACTGACTTAGTGGAGTTTCTCCTGTGTAAAGGAGAAGAGTGGACGTAGAAGGATTACACCACCTTCGAACCACTATAAACATTTGTGTGTTTATCGATTTACTTACTTGTTGCATATCTTATATATATATATATATATATATATATATATATATATATCTTGCTCATACTGCTAAAAGTACTTTGTTAAAATCATACTTGTGAAAAGAAAACTATTTTTTAAAAGAAACTCTATCTTTGATTTCTGCTGCATACTGTGAAAATCGAGACAGTAAGCTGAACGAGAATACTGCCAGCTTACTGAATCGAGAGAGTTGCTTCATTCTCTGTAGAATTCAGCAACCTGCTTACAGAAAAGTTTTAAAACGTAAAATTTGATAAAGGTTCATTCACTCTCCTCTGAACCTCTGATCGATTGGACCAACATATAATGATACTAAAAATATATATTAAATTAAGTTAGAAACTTAAATTAACAAACCATGAGTTATTTAAGCATACAAACTTATTCATAGAAAAAACACATAGATGAATATAAAAAAAATCATAATACTTTTTTAAAGTATCACATGGTACACATGAAAGTATTACATTATGAGAATAAAACATCATGTAATATTTTTATATATATCATATAATACTTTTTGAAAATATCACATAATACACACAAAAGTTCATATAATACTTTTATGTATATATGGTAATACTTTTATGTGTATCATGTAATACTCTAGAGTTAATGGTGTTGACCGATTGTTGATCGACGTTGACCATTGACTTTTGACTGTTAACTGTTGACTTTTTGATTTTGACCATTGATTTTTGATTTTCACTGTTGACCGGATCGGATTGACCAATCTCATGAAATGGGATCAGTCAGACGGTCTCGCACAAGACATACTCTTCAAATAATAACAACTATCAAAACTAATCCAAATTGCCAAAAACCGACTTAACGTGTCTATAAAACTGCGACTTTATCCATACTATAAATTAAAGTAAGAAAGTTGGCAAAAATTATAAGATTGTCACTTTCCCGCCTAAAAGTGTCATGTCAATAAAAATAAAAAAATTGAATATCTTACTTGATAAGCTATTATTTAATAAGAATAAAAAAAAAAGATCAATCTTACTCTAGAAGCTGTTTTATAATTTATATAAAGTTAAGAGATGAAGAGAGAGATACATTGATTTCTCAAATCTATGTAAAACTAAAAGATGAAGAAAAATATAGTTATTTCTCAACAAAAGAGAGATGCATGGAGAATGGAAAATAAAAAATAAGATACACAAAGAATGAAGAAAAAAAAACAAGAAAAAACCGTAAATATAATTATTTCTCAAATCTATATAAAACTAAAAAAAAAAAAAGAATACAAGATTTGCTAAACATTCAAAGGTAGAAAAATTCTTCCAGATCTTATTGTCTAAAGAAAAAAAAGAACAATAAAAAATCGTAAATATAATGATGTCTTAAATCTATATAAAACTAAAAAAAATGAAAGAATACAAGATTTGCTAAACATTCAAATGTAAAAAAAGTTCTTTCAAATCTTATTCTCTCATATCTTCATCTAAGGAGATCCCACCAAATTGTCTTTGTACACTAAATACAAATTGAACTAAATACAAATTGAACTAATAATTTTGTGATAGAGAAATGAACAAATAATGTAAGAAAACTGCATATGATGATTCAAGTATGAGAGTGAAATATACAAATTATAAAAAATATAATAAGAAAGATTAGTTATTATGATTGAATAAAATATTATTGTATATAATAATTTTAATTTGACGAAAATATAAATCAACAAATAAAATAAAAATGTTTAAAAATAAAATTAACAATTAAAACTATTAAAGTTATATGATAATTCATGCAACGCACATAAGTAATATGAAAAATCATCTATATATGGTACATATTTTAAATTTAAATAAATAAAAGATGTTATGAATAACATGTTAGTTTATACAACTTCATTATATTATTATAAATTGTAAATATTAACATAATAAATAAAAATTGTGCATCGTGCAGGTGCACTGGTAGTTAATATCAAAACGACTTTCCCTTGTCTTAGAAAATTTGCAATTTGAGCTTACTTCTTTCAATTCTCCACCTTTAACCTTCACAGCCCATTTTCAATGATATCTCTAATGGAATACAACATATGAAATCCTTACAACAAAATTTTCCCCTTAGCCTCTGCAGAATACAATTTTCCAATAGCCCCCGTTTCAATTACAATGTGGCCACAAAACTTCCTCTATACGATGCTCACCAACACAATGCCAAAGCAATAGCCCTTGCAGTTTCAAGCTGTCTCAATCTAAAGCAACTGCGCCAAATTTTCGGCCATATAATCCGAACCCAGTTCCTGCAACTCTATCCTCATTCATTTCACTACAACAACATCAGTAGAATTTACTCCAGATTAGACTCACCAAGAGAAGCATTGCATGTTTACATCGCCATGTGTCGGGCTGGTGTCTCGCCGGATAATTTCACGCTTCCGATCATTTTGAAGGTGGCGAGTCAAAATCTGAATCGTGTTTTTGCGGAACAAGTTCATGGGATTTCGATCAAGCATGGCCTTGAAAATGATATCTATTGTGAGAGTGGTTTGATTAGCTACTACTCGAAAACGGGCGAATTCGAGAGTGCATGTAAGGTGTTTGTGAATAGTACTGAAAGAAAGCTGGGGTCTTGGAATGCTATCATAGCAGGGTTGTCCCAAGGAGGGCGTGGTAGGGAAGCCTTACAGATGTTTGTGACAATGACGCAAAGTGGGCTTTGCCCCGATGATGTCACCATGGTAAGCGTGACGTCAGCATGTGGATCTTTGGGCGACTTGAGCTTAGCTCTTCAGCTGCACAAGTGTGTCTTTCAGGCAAAACATATGGAAAAATCCGATATTCTTATGATGAACTCAGTGATCGACATGTATGGAAAGTGTGGTCGGATGGATTTGGCGTATAAGGTGTTTTCTACAATGGAGGAGAAGAATGTATCATCATGGACTTCGATGATCGTAGGCTATGCTGCACATGGGCTTGTACATGATGCACTGAAGTTCTTCGGTTGTATGATAGAAGCCGGGATCACACCGAATCACGTGACCTTCGTTGGAGTGCTGAGTGCTTGTGTCCATGGTGGGATGGTGCAAGAAGGGAAATATTATTTCAACATGATGAAAGAGGGATATGGTATTAAGCCCGTGTTAGCTCATTATGGGTGCATGGTCGATTTGCTTGGTCGCGCAGGGTTGCTCGATGAGGCCAAGTTGATGGTGGAGAGAATGCCCATGAAAGCTAATGTGGTGATATGGGGGTGTTTGATGGGTGCGTGTGAGAAGTATGGGAATGTGAAGATGGGAGAATGGGTGGCTAAGCACTTGATAGAGTTGGAACCAGGGAACGATGGGGTGTTTGTGGTTCTTTCAAATATATATGCGAGTCATGGTATGTGGGATGAAGTTCGGAGATTAAGAGAGATTATGAAGGAAAAGAAGTTGGCCAAAATTCCGGCATATAGCTTGCCTGATGGATAATGGATCAGGATCCTCTGTTGTGCACAATAGGTGAAGTGAGCTGAATTTGAAAATAAAGTATTAGTAATTTGAATTTTAAACAATCATTTTGCTTGATAATGAGAATCTCTATATATAAAAGAAGTGTTTATTCTCTCAATTGCTTTTAGCGTTGATGGAACCAGATTTCCTACTGTGGAGATTTTGTGTGCTCCCCCTTTTATTTTTGATTGGCTGTTGTTCAACTTTATTAAAACTTGAATTGTGCATTCGGGGTTCCTTTGAAATCCTCAATTTCTGTATAACTATTCTTGGAGTGATGAAGGCTCAAGGATAAAGAAATTTTTAGTTGATAAGATTAGCTTGTGCAGTTGAGAAATGATGGATAGTTTGTTCGTAACTTTGATTTATTTGTTTCGGCAGAATTTATTCTGCTGGTGTCATAGCTAGGGTGAATGGAGCCGGAAATAATATACGTGTAGCCGCTTAGTTGAATGTCATCTATCTGCCTCCTATTTTGCATTGTCACTCCCCATTTTCCGAAGAAGGAATCCCAGCACTGTTGTGCCAACAGAGATAGCAAGATGTTGTTTGGAGACTTGCAATGCTAGAATGATTTCTTCTGAATTTAGAAATAGAAGATCGAGCTTTTTGGTCCCTTCCAGTCTGATGCTAAGAGCAACAGAGAGGGTGATGACTTGGAGGATGAGAATGATGATGATAATTGTAAGAATTAGGGGATGGTTGGTTCTTTGTCCCCCTCCCTTTTTATTCGTAATTTATTATTACACTTGATTTCATTTTGATCATTAATTAGCTTTAGATTTATTTTAATTTTGTTACTCATTATTGGTTTAAATTTCAAATCTGATAAGCCTTTAAATTAAAGGTAACGAACCTGAACATGTCAATCAATAGATCGATCAGACAAGCATTGACTTGATAAAAGATCATGAGAATATGACCAAGACTTTAGAGTGTTTAAAGCATAACTTTCTTTAAGGAAATTGTCCAAAACCATCATTTTTCCACACTAAGAAATAACTATCAATTACGTTGAAGAGGACAAAAACATACGACTTCATGCATATGCAAATTGGCCTTAGTTCCACTGGTTGAATCTTCTATTTTATTCTTTAGGACCTCCATCGTAGATTAATGAAAAAAATTTCTACTAAAGGAAGCAAGTATACACTAGTCAAAAGGAAGCAAAATTATTTTGCAGCAATGATAATAATAATAATAATAATAATAGAAAAGTTAGACATTCAAGAATTCCACAAATTCAACATGCTAAACCAAGGTAAGACAGATGCTAACAGGATCATTGACTTTAAAATATGAATATTTCAACCACCATCAAAGTGGAAACTCCAAAGGAGAAGAAATATATCAGTGAGTTTTACAAGTCACAGACATGACAAGACAGAAAAGTTTCAAACATGGATTTCAAAATTAGAAAGTTAATCAAAAACACACACACACACACACGGAAATTGGAACCAAACAAAGTGGAGAGAAATAGACACAAACATTCCTGTACCAGCTTGCCTCTCACAAATTGAGCCTTGCCCATTTGATATGGACATACCCATTAAACTTGTTCCACATATCTTCAAAAAACCCAAAATAGGCATCTCTCCATGATTTCTTCAATACCAATGCACTACACACAGCTGAAAATCCCACTGCATATCCCAAAGATAAGAACACCAAAAACCACTCTATCTCATGAGATTCATCACCTTCATCCTCATCCTTGTCTTTCTCTCCATCACTACCACCACGGCTGCAGTTTCTTGTTAATGGAGGGCCACAAAGATCGTTCCCAGTAAAGCTGGATGCATCCAAGCTCTGAAGTTGGGTGCTTACCGGTATTCTACCAGTTAAGTTGTTGTAAGACAGGTTCATGTAACTCAAAAAAGACATGTGTGTGAAGCTATCAGGAATTTGACCCGATAAAAAGTTTCTTGATAAGTCAAGAGATATCAACTGTTTCATATCTCCAATGCGATCCGGGATCAAACCTGCCAACTGGTTTTCAGACAAGTCCAATGACTGCAATATGATCAAGCTTGCCAACTCCTTTGGGATTTCTCCAGAGAAATTGTTCTTCGAAAGGTTAATATTGGTGACCAACGAAAGAACCGTGTCATACTTGAGTTTAGTTCCTTTTGTAGCTATTGATACATCATCCATAAATGAGGCCCCTATGTAGGATGAATAATACGACAATGCAGGCGTACCCAGCTGTACTATAGTAGCAACAATGTCACTGCTCTTTGTAACCATTGCAGTAAAATTATTAAGACACCTAGGTATTATGCCTGAAAATTTATTGTTGGAGAGATCCAATATTTGAAGTGAGTTAAGGTGACATAGCTCTGAAGAAAGCTTACCACTCAACCTGTTTGAGCGCAAAATGAGAATCCTCAACTTGACTAGACTCGTCCCCATTCGTTGTGGGATATTTCCTTCAAGATTATTGTCAGCAAGGTTGATCGTTACTAACTCTGTGCAATTATACAGAGAAGAAGGTATCCTACCAGAGAATTTATTGTTGTAAAGATTCAAAGACATTAGATTGGCAAGAAACCCTATGGAATTGGGAATGGTTCCAGACATGTTGTTATTGCCTAAATTCAAAAATGTCAAACTTGACCACTTGGTCCAACAACTTGGCAACACTCCAGTCAATTTATTCTCCCCCAAATGAAGTATTTGCAAGAGATAAGTTTGATATGTGGTGTCACAAAGAAAGTGGGATATACCTCCGGAAAATGAATTATTAGATAGATCCAGCTCTGTCACAACATCTCCTATTTGAGGCAATGAACCATTGAATTGGTTTGACCTCAAGTACACATATTGATCCATGTCTTCTGTGTGGCGTGGTCGTATGTATGGAATGTTGCCCTGGAGATGGTTATGAGAGAGATTCAGAAAATGAATCCCCCAAAACCAAGTAGGGACATTACCAGAGATTCCAGTATTAGATAAATCAAGTTTTGAAATATTATTAGGCGTGTGAAGCCATGAGGGAATATGATTAGAAGGTTCAACCAACGTCCACAATGCGAGTTCAAGAGTGGTAAGTTGGATGGGAGGAATCCAGTTTGGATTAAGTTTCAAACTCATCAAACGGTTCCCTGAGGCTAGGAAAGTTTCCAATTTTGTGAGGTTTGCAAAGTGAGTTTCAGTCACGACCCCACTCATCAGCATGTTACCATCAATCAACAGTACTTGTAAGTTCAACAACTGACCCACACTCTCTGGAAGATTTCCAGTCAGATTGTTACCAGACAATCGTAAATATTTCAAAGACGATAACTTTGCAAATGAATCCGGTATTTCTCCTTGCAACTTGTTACTGGATAAGAACAATTCTTCTATTTTCCGCAAGTTAGCAATTTCCTTGGGTATTTCACCAGAAAGATGATTCCAATCTAAATAGAGGGTGCTAAGAGAAGTAAGATTTCCTATGGCATTTGAAATTGTACCGTTTAGGCGGTTATATCTCAAGCCAACAAACTCCAAGTCCTTACAAAGGTAGAGCCAGTTCGGAATACTTGAATTGAAACGATTATTAGAAAGCTCTATATGCTTGAGCTTGGTGGCATTGCTGATGATTGGAATCGGTCCACGAAAAGAGTTCTCACTTAGATCAAGAAAAAGAAGATTTTGCAATTGAAAAATCGATCTCAGGATGGAAGAAGATTGAAAGGTATCATTAAAGTTGCTAGTTTGATAAGATAGATCGAGATGGGTAAGAGAAGTAATGTTAAGATAATCGAGAGAAGTTGTACCCATAAAATCAAGACTGCAAGATTTCAAATGAAGTTGAAGCAAAGAAGGGAGAGTGTTGATCACCTGTGCCCAGTTGGTTGCTTGGCTCAAGTTCACATAATTCATGTTTAGGTGCTCCAATTCCGAAAGCCCTCTTAGCCACTCAAGGCTATCAACTTCCAGCACTTGAAACTGTTCCAAAACTAAAGTTTGTAAATTGGAAAGATTTCCAATGTTATGTGGAATCTTTCCATAGAATCCAGCATTGGATAAATTCAAATGCTCGAGGTTGGTGAATGAGCCGAAGAAGGAAGGAATTGTTTCTTCAATGAAGTTATTTTGGCTGAGGTCAAGATACCTGAGATGTTTGAGATTGAGCAAAGATGAATTTATTTTCCCACTTAAACCTCCACCGAAGTCGCCTTGAAGATGGAGTTGAAGAACATTACCAGTGAAGTTGTTGCAAACCACACCTTTCCACTTGCAGCAATCCACTTCATCATCCCATGAAGACATTATATTCTCTGGATCACTCAAACCTTGCTTGAAGCTTAGAAGCGATTGCTTTTCGATTTCTGGACATAAGACTATGTCATTGTTTCTCATGCAATAACATAGTTTGGAAAAGAAAATAAGGAGGAAAAACAAAGAGGTAAGAGTTGTGTTTGAGCAACTCATCTTCATTTGCAAGACTGATATTGGAATTTAATTTAGTTGATTGTTGATTGTGAATGATTCCTCTGGATGGATATATATAGTGCTAATAATATTGATATTCTATATTATGTTGAATTATAAATGCACATGTAATATATAAAGTATGTCTTTATAAATATTTAATTTAATTACTTTGGCTTATACCAATAGTTTAAATAATCTTATTGTTGAATCCGACGTCATATGAGGTTATGGTAAAAACTATGTAGTCCTCTGAGCCTCTTGACCTGCAAAAAAACAGAGTACAAGCAATGAAGGCTTCTCAATAAAACAGAGTATACATCCTTTGTCATTTGTTTAAATTAAAATACTTGAAGGAATATATTAATACAAAAAACATTTAAAGTAATGTCCATATAAATATATATATATATATATATTACCTATATAAAAGTGTCGATGTTTCTTACAAATTTTGAATTGCCTAATAAATTGGCATTGTGAAGAGGATTGAAAGACTTAGCAGTTGACTTGAGGTCTTTCTTTTCTACGTTCCACAATTTGCGATTTGATTAAAAATGTTGACCTTGAAAATATTTTTATGTTTGAATTGAAGTCGATGCTAACATTTCTATTAATGAATGAATAAAAAAAGTTAAAAGCACTAGCCGATTATCAATTCAAAATAAATAAAAAATTATCCAAATTAAAAATAACATTTTAGTTGATTAATTAATCAAAACTTAAGTTTGTTAATCGGGAAAAGCTAATCATATTATTATTCAAAATAGGAAAACTCATATCTATGACATAAAGATGTGGCTATATATATTAGTATGTAGTAGTTTAGGACCATCTAATACATGAGATTAAAAAAATTGGTAAAATTGATAAAAATTATATATTATATTTATATATGAAAAAAATATATATTGGGGATATCATGGAATATATATCACCTAATTGAGTATTAAATATAACATAATCTGACTAATATATTTTTCTGATTGTTAAAATATATGTTGCATTTGTAAGGAAACATAAATAATTATTTACTTATTATTTTGAAAAAAAAATATGTTGTTATGCCTATTATATTAAGTGAGCTTATAAACGTATGTGTACATACTTACAATACCATTTCTCAAAGGACAAGGAATATTAATTTGTATATTTAATACTATTTAATGTTATAAATACATTATATTAATTTTGTTTCTTATATATATATCATATAAAACTATATTTTATTACATTATATTAATTTTGTTTCTTATATATATATATATATATATCATATAAAACTATATTTTATCACTTACAAAATTATATTTTATCTGATTTTTTATCACATAAAATTAGAAAATAAATTTCAACTAATCTTAATAAATTAAATGAGTTTATAAACATATGTGTATGTATGAGGAAAAATATTAATTCATTTTTTATCCTTCATATTTTATCACATAAAATTAGCAAATAAGTTTCAACTAATTTTAAAAAATTTAATGATCTTATAAAAACATATGCATATGTACGAGGAACAATATTAATTCATTTTTTATCCTTCATTAAAAACACATATAATATCAAATAAGTTTCAACTAATTTTAATAAATTAAAGTTATGTACGAGGAACAATATTAATTCGTATCTTATCCTTCATAAAAAACACAAAATTAGTAAATAAGTTCCAACTAATTTTAGTAAATTTAATTAGTTTATAACCATATGTGTACGTAGTTATATTAACATTTCTCAAAGGACAATGAATATTAATTCGTTTCTTATCCTTCATCAAATTATATTAGTTTGTTTATAGATACTTGAATTGTTCTACTTTCAAACTTCATCGAATTATATTAGTTTATTCATAAATATTTGGTTGTTCTACTTTTCATCTTCACTAAATTATATTAGTTTATTCATAATTTCTTGATTGATCTTCTTTGGTGTAATTTTTATATTTTTAGTAATCACATAATTATGCTTATTGAGTCAGAAGTATATAGATAAAGGAGAAATGTGGCATAAAAGAAAATATACAAATTTGAATACTATTCAAAAACAAGAATATATTGATAAAAACAAGAAAAACAAGCCAACATCCCAAAGGAACGGTGAGTTTTATGGATTTGCATTCCATTTCATGTCTTAATTAGCTTTTAAATTCACAATTAGGCCTTCATTAAGTGATACTGCATGAAAATTTTATTTTTTAGTTTTCCATTCAATAATTTTTTTGCATGTTAATTAGGTTTCTCTTTTATTTATGAAAGGGATTAGGCTTCTCTTTTTGGGGTATTTGCTGATAATAATGAATTCTCTAAAATTTGGTGAATGAATTCTCAAAATGTGAAGTTTATATTGATCTATAGGTGTTGCTTTATGTTGAGCATTGATGTCTAGATTGTATTATTCTTTACTAATTTTTTATAATATTTTTTTCAATATCTTAAAATTTTCAATTCATGATTTTATTTGTAAAATACACTAATTAAAAGAAGTGTCTGATTGCATTTATCGTGGTGCTTTGAGATTTGAATACGAACCATCTATATTTTATTGTGATATATGAGAAATTAGTTTGCACCAAACTTCCTACAGATACAAAAAATTCTCTAAAACTATATGAATTAGTAAAAAGACATGATTCATGGTTGTGTTGTGATAAAAATCCTAAAAAGTCATGCATGCCCAAAGAAAAATGTAAATATCACTCCCACGAACATATTGTGAAATCACCCTTCACGACAAAGATGAATATCTCATTTACAGAAGAAGAAAAACAAGCATTGATATTAATGTACGTAATGCACAACTCGACAATCAATAAATAGTACCATGCAATTCATATCTTTTATCTAGATGTAATTGTCATATCAATGTCGAGATATGTTCCAAAGTGTCAGCTGTAAAGTATTTGTACAAATATATTTACAAAAGGTCATGACCGAGTGACAATTAACATGACCCAAAAATATAATAAAGATACAATTGATAAAATAAAACAATTTCAAAATGCTCGGTGACTCTCTACTCAAGAAGCAATGTGGAGAATTTTTTAATTCAATTTATATGAAATATCTTCACCAGTTATCAACTTCCAATTACATTTACCCAACCAACAAAGTGTAACTTATTGGGCAAATCAATATTTAGAAAATATTTTGACATGGGGACCATACCTAAGTATTGCAATGTGTAGTATAAGTGAATAATATTACATATGGTATAAACAAAGAAAATGTTGGAAGTCAAGAAAGAAATGAGAATTTTTTTGTTTTTTTAGATTAGTTTTTTTTTTTCAAATTTATATAATATTAAACTTGTTTTTTAAAAATCGCAATATGAACAACATATTTCTATGTTTTATTACAATTTTTTAATGTCTGCATAAAAATGATTATAATATCAATTACTATTTCTAAAAAAAGTTATATTCATATTATGTAACAATATTTTTTTCATTTTCTTAAATAATAAGAACATCAAAATTCGTCTTTCACATGCAATACACGTGCTCTTTACTAGTGTGTGTATATATATATATATATATTTGACTTTTAGTTGGTTCGGTTAACCATAATCTAGAGATTAAAAATACATTGAAAATATCAAAACTTTTAAGATCAACCAAAATTTTCATTCGTTGAAATTTTACTTTCAACTCTATCTGATCAGTTAATCACCGTGAACACGTTCCATGTCCTTCCATTTAGTCCAACAATTACTAATAAAACTAATGGTATCAATACCTTCTTATTATCATATAAAATATATTAACAAATGAAAAATCCACTCCTATCATGATCAAGTATTAATGGGTAGAATAGATCAGACAAATCATGTTGACTTAAAAGACAACCATGGTACCATTTTTCCACATTAGGAAATAAGTAACAAGTGGGAGTTGAAAGAGACAGAGGACCATAGCAATAATTTGAATCATTTAAACTTTTCTTTCTTTTGTTTCAAAGTTTTATACTATCAATCCAATATGTTAGTTGGTCCTCCAAAATTGAAAATTCAATTTGAATGGACTGCACCTAATAACTCTCCGATTTTTTTCTAAGTTAGTTTAGGTGGTGATCAAATCCTCAATTTATATTGATTGTTACGTTACTTCTTATATGGATTGAAATATATATTATTTAGTTAATTTTTTTTAACTAAATAACTAGAAATGACAAATTAAAAGCAACTTCCACTATCGTTTCTACCAGCTCTTAAAGAGAAAAAAAAAAAGTATTGTAAGAATTGGGGGATGTTGTACAAAGTTGATCACTTATCTTTACACTTTTTTTTTTATGTATAATTTATTTTCTTTTACCTTTACACTGATGATAATGTTGGTTCTTTGTTTCCCCCTCCCCTTATATTCGTCATTTATTATTACACTTAATTTCATTTTGATCATTAATTAACATTAATTTATTTTAATTTTGTTGTTTCTATTGATTTCAATTTCAATTTTGATAAGCCTTTAAATTAAAGGTAACGAACCTGAACTTGTCGATCAATGAATCGATTAGACAATTAATGATATGAGAAAAAATGACAAATGATCGGACTTTAGAGTGTTCAAACTTAAAACACAACATCTTGAAGGAAATTGTCCAATCATCATTTTTCCACACTAAGAAACAAGTATCAATTAAGTTGAAAAGACAAGAACCATACAACTGCATATGCAAATTGGCTTTAGTTCTATTGACTGAATCTTCTATGTTATTAGTTGAAATAGTTAACCCCCAAAAATACCATAAAACTTATAACTAATGCCAAAAATACCACTTTTTTTTTATAATTATAAAATGACCAAAATGCTGCCCTTGGGTCACACATGTGCAATAATTGAAAAATACTACTTCCAAGCTTTGTTTGCAATTTCCAATCCATATTTTTCCAAGTGTTATTAATAATTCTAATCCATATATTTATTAGATCCGAAGCGCAAAAATGGTATCAGAGCCTAGGTTTATTGAAGAAATATTATACGATTTATATTTACAATGTTGATTTTATGCCTAACGGAGGAGAAAATCAAGAATTATGTATCCAAAAATATTTTCAAGATAAAACAAGTTTCAGGGCTATCAATTTGATGACGTCCAACAAAGATTGGAACAAAATTATTTCTGATACTTCTAAGATCTCACAAGATCTTAGAGAAATCCAGAAGACCATCCAGTTTTATGAAGGTCAGACGGAGATTATGCTTAGATCTCTATCCAAGATCCAACAAGAAGTTTCTGATCTGAAAAAAGAAATAATAAATCCGAAAAAAAAGTTATCAACTAGATCCAACAGATCCAAGAATGAAGGTTTCAAAGAAGTATTTGGGGATAGACCAATTATCCCGAAAGGAAAGGCTATGGAAATCCCGAAGTCTAAAAGTGAAGAACTATTTGAAATGGAGTATTTAAAAATCATTAAAAGTATTTGAAATGGAGGCTTCACGAGTTGATATCTCTGAGTTAACCGAATCTCTTTCTAATCTTGGGATTGTAGATCTAGTTAACATCAAGATGAACTCTCAAGTTCCTGACCCAAAAGGAAGCATGAGTTTAAACGCACCAGCCCCTGAACAATCACGGGCATAAAATAATTTTGAGTTCGATGCAGACACTTAGGGAACTCGAAAGAGGAAGCATCCAAGGAGTAACCAAGCACCACCTAAAAGCCTATTGGCAAAAACCATGTTGGAGCCTACACACCCATATGGGTTGGTACTCACAACCGATATCATTGATTTCAGAAATATGAAAAAATTAATCGATGAATGGATGACCTCCTTAAAAGTGGCCTCATCAATGCTGGACATAGATAAAGACAACTTTATCAAACTGATCGAAAATAGTTTGAAAGGTTCAGCAAAAACAAGATGGGAAGCTTCATCTGCCTAGATAAACGAAAATGTTCTTGTCGGAGATAACATTTATACTATCATCAAAAAATTTGGAAGGATGTTAAAGATCTATTTCATTGGAGATGGATACTTTGACCAAAGCAAGGAGGAAAAAAGTCGAGAAAATACACAAACCTTGTATGCTCTTGAGTTAAAGAAGTATATGCACAGTAGATAAATACATTTATTGGTTTCGTAAATACTACTTCTAAACAAAGATTCTGTCGGATGTTGCGGCGGTAATGTTTTTTGTAAAGATTTGTAGCCCATGGAGGGAAATGCTTATACAGTCCTATAAATTACCTCCATGACAAATAGATTCAGTTGCAAGAAGAATGTATTTTCTTAAAGACAACCTGAGAGAGTGGTGTCAACAAGCAACCATGCAGAAGAATAAGACAAAACTCAAAGGACAAATAAAAAGAACTCTTATTTATTACGATAACAATGATTTTCCATCCATGAGAATCAAGATAAGAAAGACATGAGAAAAGAAAAAAGCACTTTAGAAGTGCATCTTATGCCAAGACAGGAGGATCGCAAAGAAGACTTTCCATTCGAGGAAGATCATGGTGGTCCAAATCCAAGGCTAAAGCTTACAAGTCTGGTCGGAAATTTGGTCCTTCCACATTTTCTTCACAAGGATCTAGATCCACAAGGAAGTCAATAGTGCCAACAAGAAGAACTTTCAAAAGAGTCATACCCGTATGAATGAAAGTTGTAAAGACTACAATTGCTGGACACGTGGTGTGAAAGATTAAATTTCGCCAGATTGCCCACAAAAGCAAGGTGAAATATGCCAATTCAAGGCAATTGCAGACATTCTTGATGTGATTTTCTATGGCGATTTGGTACCAATCTACTAGTTCGAGGATATTTCTTAAGACGAAAGTATATATGAAGAAGAATTCAAGAGTGATTCAAATTGATCATATGGATCATCAACAAAATCAGATGAATAGTCACGAGATAGAAGATAGACTTCAAACTTCGAAAAGTCTATCGGGATTTTTTTCGCAAATGACCATCTCAAACAAAATGATGGAAATAATCATGAGACAAAACTCAACTCTAAGCCCTTACGACGGTTTCAGGATTAGAGGTGTTAGCCGAATCTTTAACCAGATCGGACTAAGACAATACAAGCATAATATCATCTATCGAGTAAACTCAGGTGACTTTTTGATTTATATGGAATTAACCGGTAATAGAATTGATATGCAGCTTATTTCGAAAGAAGAAATTCTTAAGGAACTAAGCTGAATTAGGAAAGAAGTGGCAGTGACTATGAAATGGATCCATATTGGGACAAATGAAGTAGTAATAAAAGCCACCTTCAAAGAAGGAATTGATTTAGAAATTCATCTATCAGTAATGGATAGAAGAATCAATAACTTAAAAGATAGTTGTCTTAGTACAATGATAGATAATATGTATGTTGGCAAACTCATGTTTGACATTCATCCTAGGATTGCATACAACCTAGCTGACCAAGATTTTAGTCGAGTCTTAACCCTTCATCAAGATTTTAAAAGAACATATCTAATGAAAGAATGTAATAAACCATATTCTATTACATATAGAATTGCATATGCATTTTCCAATACACATCATTCTGATTTGTTTCTAAGGAAAGAGTATATTGAGATTCCTAGAATTTTCAAGGAATTCACCAAGGTTATGACACCGGATCTAATTCAAATCCTTAAGATAGGTGGTGTTAACATACTAATTACAGACCATCTTGTTCTTGATAGATCAATGAGATTAGGATTTGTAAGTAGTAATAGAATGTCATTTTTCGAAGATAGAATAGTAAGCTTTAGTGGAAAAGAACCCCTCGAGGATTTCAACTCCCAACAGATTAGGGTCAGTAATGTTAAAATGCATTGCCCTGAGGGTTGGAAGTAAATTCATGTTGTTTTTGATATATCGGAAAAAATTAACATTTTTTCTTGTGATGAAATATATCATTTACAGCAACAGGCAATTGGAAGATACAAAGGCATGCTTGAAATAACAAACTATGAAGTATCGGTAACAGGTAGTGCAGGCAGAACTAAAGACATTATGATTTTAGGTCTAAGTTTTCTTGAGGAACATAAACCTTGGGGATGAAAAGGAAATGAGATGGAATTCGGTCTCGATGGACACCTCATAAGAGTGGAATGACGAGTCCATTTTTCATATACATATCCATTGGGGTAATGTATGAAAAATATAAGACAGAATATTTTGCTGCTTATATTGATTCAGGTTCAGATATTTGCACAGCAAAGCCAGAAGCTTTTCCCAGCGAAGGTGTGGAAACATTACAAATTATTGCAGGAATGGATTTTCTCAGAAAATCTTAATACTCAATAAAGGTATTCGTGAAACAAGAATTATGATAGGAGGTGCATTTGGGACACCTTAGTATAAGATAAAAATGCCACCAATCTATATTCACGATACAGGTGTTGATATTTTGTTGGGTAACAATTTTATCCAAACTTTTGCAAAATATGAGTAAGATAACCACAAGAACCTGTTAAACTTTACTACTAATAATGGTAGTTTGATACAGGTTTTACGACGAGAAAGGGTATTCAATAAAATAATGTCCATTAATTTTCGCAACAAACGTGGTGATGATGCCAAATTAACTCATCCTAAAATACAGGATACAAGAAAATTTGGTAAAACTCTTTTATCTTTTAGGCAACAGGGTTTCGAAAAGGCATCCGAAGAAGACATCCATATCGGCAGTGCGTCTCCAAGAGATCCCCTTAGACAAAAGAAGGGTTGTGATTTAGGCTTTCATTGAAGACAGAGTGGAACCACCGACTGCGGGCGTGTAGTTGGATTACTGATATAATTCGTAAAACCCAACTGAAATCTTGAGAAACAGAGATAAAGATCAAGGTATGTATTATCAAAGTATGCATTTAAATACAGAAACATGTTGGGCTTGATAGTGATCTGTTTACTCCTATTTCGCGATCTAATTAAATAAATGGACTGGAAGTATAAAAATGGCCAAAGGAAAAGTTTTGAAATTTTGGAAGTTAGTAAAAGTCAACCATGGGCAACCATTGTTTTATGGTATATTTGGGTATTTTGTTATATTGAATGGTAGTTTTGGGTATTTATTATTGAGAGTGGTTGTTTTGGGTTATAGTTATAGGAATTGTGGTATAATTGGATAAGAGGGCAAAGGCTTGTAACAGTAGCCCAGTCGCCAATGCTTGCAAAACAGAACCCTCTAGCCCAGTTGATTTGAGATTTATATCTTTAATTTTTTTTTAGTAAAGTTGAATCTTGAATATTCTTATATAGTGATTTTAATTTTAATTTATATATATATATATATTGATCATGAAGCAATTGTTTTATTGGTGTTAATTTATTTCATATTATTGACATTGTTGGTATTGAAATAATTTTATTATTGATACTTATTTCTGAAAAATTTATTTCATATTATTGACATTGTTGGTATTGAAATAATTTTATTATTGATACTTATTTCTGAAAATATTAAAAGAAATCAAATATGTTATGAGACTATTAATTTAAGGTTCTCCTGTCAATTTATTGTTAGTGAGATTTCAATGATCCAACTTAATGAATATATAGAAGAATATTCTAAGAAATTTAACGATTATAAATCTTGATAATTTGAATTGAACGATTACAAATTTATCTTGAGAGTTTTGTTTTTTTTGTTGAACCTGAGGTTGGTAGTTATTATTTTTTATTGTATTAAAATATAAATATATTTAGAGCAAATTAGTCAATCTTTCTTAATTTTTAATCCAAGTGTAAAGCTAGCATATACTCAATGTTTTCTTTAATTTCAATATACTACCAGTTAGTTTGAACAATAACTTTACAAAAACTACTAAATCATTAATAATTCATTCTAACATTTATGTCATTAGTTAGCAGCTCTGAGAAAAATGCAATATCAGTGCATGAATCTTAACAAATATTTAGAAAATTGTTGTCACGCCCCCAAATCTTTTCATATTTTATCAGAGTTTTACATGGGCGTGAAAAGAGAAAAAGCAAAGGACACAAATCACAATCAGAAACAATAAGTAAGAGACGACAAAAGAAGGAGGTAAGGGACGAAGTAAATCTTTCACTTAACAACAATCGGCCTCTGCTGATGTCAATCGGTCTCACTACCGATATAATACAACATACGCAGCGGAAACATTTATCAGGATCTCTCATCCTTACATGTATCAAAATATTACAAAACCCGAATTACTTATAACATGGTTTGTTAAAGTTTGTGTTACATAATTCTAATCATGCGATTCCAAAGATAGCACCATCTCTCTCCGTCTAGGGTTCTTCTGGTTCATCATCTCCTGTAGTGTGAGTACAGATTAAGAGGTGAGTGCGTGGAATACACTCGTGGGGATGAAATCCGTCTCTTATGACTCATGACAGAAAATAAATACTGTAAATACTCTGCAATCACGTTGTCACAGCACATAAAATGCACAACAGATATTAGAAATGGCAAGGGACGAGTATGTGTAGGATTCCCCCGTCTTACCCTAATAAACGGTCTCAATACCGCTAGTGCGCTTCAAGAGGACCACCAAACCTCAACATAGTAGTAGAAGATAGCAAGGGACAAATGCATGATCAGAGTGGACCTCGGTTCTTTCACAATAATATTATGGCACAACAATTATATTCACAGCATTTAGTATTCCTCATTCATGCATTCTCTAGCGAAAACAGTAGACAGATAAAGAGATAGAAATTACCCCCACCTCGTTCGGTGGTTTTCCGCGTGAGTCGCAAGTCTCAAAAGTAAAATAACTCAAGTGCAATCCAACAAGTAACTCAAGCTCAATCCAATATGTAGCCTACACAAGTTACGGTGTTCTTAGATCCTTATTAATTATAATTAAAGCGATAAACATTTCTCCCGGAAGAAAGATGACCGTTAAATACGCGACGAGTCGAGAGATCTAAAGATTGGAAAAGGAACAAGCTCGTTCGGAGTTGATACGAGCTCTAACGAAGTATATAACGTTGGACGGTATATTGGTATCAAAAGGGTTGACTTTGACCGGGCCCTCGACCCTCGGTCAACGACATCTCGTCGACTAAGACCCGATGATGAACGTGCAAAGGGATATGGACGGAATCATGGTGTTACGCGCCCACCGTCACTTGACGTGGCACACGCATGTGTCTCCCGTCTCCCGGCGTCACTCGGTGTGCACCCAGCACCCGACGCCCATTCCCGGTGCGCCCAACCAGCGCACAACCGTGCACCAACACCCAGCAACTCCTGCCAGGTCGTGCACGACCGTGCGCTAGCTTCCAGTGGATCCTGCTGGCTTGCGCACGACCGTGCTCCCCAAGCACGTCCCTCCAACAACTCACCCTCACCTCCGGGAGAACCTCTGACAACATCTCCGACTAAAAGGACGGAGGAAAAGAGAGAAAACCGAGGAGAGAGAAAGGTTGGCTAGGGTTAGAGTTTAGGGTTTTGAAATGGTTTTTCACCGTTTTTCGGCAAACGATAAATTGGAATTGAAATCCGAGACCTGTTCTAGACTCGTCTCGTTAAAACCTATGTTGTGTGCGAAAATCGGCGGAAATCGATAACTTTAAAATTTTCTGGTGACCTCCAGCGGCGACACCACCGCGCCGACGGTGGCGCGCCGGAGGCCGAAATAGAAACGAGAAAGAGAAGAGAGACTTACGTGTTTTCGTCGCTTTTGGCTCGTTTGAAGAAAGGGTGAAAAATGAACTGAAAGAGCCTCTATTTATAGATTTCGAAAGTTACTATTCACCGATAAATATCTCATTTACTATTCACCGTAAATATCTTCTGATATTTCCGAAACCTCGTGGTTTGTCCTTTTTATCGTCGTTCGAGTTACGGGTCTCCGATTGACCCCTAGTTCGTTTCTATCTTCTTATTTTTCCATTATGCATCTAGTGATATAAAAATATCCTATATCCCACGTCTAGGTAAATTATCTATCTCATACATGCATTAAACACTTATTTGAAATGCACGTATTTAAACAGTTAAAACATACGCACATATATATTAAATCCTAAGTTTAAATATTTAATTAATAAATTATGTTTCGTTTTGGTCCGGGGTGCTACAATTGTTGTACAATCAAAATATAATAGCACAATACCCCCAACCAATAAATTACTTTTCCAAATAGGCCTCAGATCATAGTATTCAAAGTGCAAAATAATTGCCAAAATAACCTCAAATTTTGGTGTCCAAAGTATAAATCAAGTAAATTAATTTTGTATTGCACAAAAGAGTTGTATACATATTTTTCCATCTCTTACTCGTGCTACACATGAGAGGAAAATGCACAGGTTGTATGTTGTTGTTGGATTGTCTCTTCATATTATTTTATTGATTAAGTTATAATTTTAGAGTGCATTATTTTATATTCGCGACATCATCGAGTTCTAATGTTTGCAAGTTATAGTTGTTAATTAAACTATTTTTGTGACATAGTTTCTCATGAAAGTTCTTTCATGAATTAATTTGTGTAATGTTAGTGTCCTCATGAAACATCTTTTTATTTCTTTGGTGAAGCTTCATTTCGAATGGTTTTATTTGTCCATGATGTAATTTTTCTTTGTTTTTGAAAGTTGTTTTGGTCCATTAGGATCGTGGAAATTCATTTTATATATATAAATACTATTCTTCTTCTTATATATAGGTTTTTTTTGAAATTATTGAACTTCGATTGGGAGATTGATACAACACGTACTATATCAAGATGGGTGTCATGAAACAAAAGCAATTTGAGCCATACTTACGACTTGAATATCTGTTGATTAGGACTTACTTTGAGCTAAAATAAGTAATCTATATTATATATTAAAACAAGAAAGTTGGCAAAAATTACAAGAATGCCACTTTTCTGCCTAAAAATGTCATGTCAATAAAAAAAATAGTAAATCTTGCTTGATAAGCTATTCTTTAATAATAATTAAAAAAAAAAAAAAGACCAATCTTACTCTACAAGCTATTCTATAATCTATATAAAGTTAAGAAATGAAGAGAAAGATACATTAATTTTTCAAATCTATGTAAACTAAAAAATGAAGAAAAAATAGATGTATAGAGAACGGGAAAAAAAAAACAAGATTTGTTAAACATTCAACGGTAGAAAAATTCTTCCAGATCTTATTATTTGAAGAAAAAAAGAACAATAAAAAATTGTAAATATAATGATTTCTCAAATCTATATACAAGATTTGCTAAACATTCAAAGGTAAAAAAGTTCTTTAAGATCTTATTGTCTTATATTTTCATCTAATGAGATCTCACCAAATTGTCTTTGTACACTAAACACAAACTGAACAAATAATTGTGTGAGAGAGAAATGAAGAAATGACATAAGAAAACTATATATGATGATTGAAGTATGAGAGTGGAATATACAAATAAAAAATATAAAAGGAAAGATTGATTATTATGATTGAAGAAAATATTATTGTATATAATAATTTTAATTTAACAAAAATATAAAATCAACAAATAAAATAAAAATGTTTAAAAATAAAATTAACAATTAAAATTATTAAAATTATATGACAATTCGTTCAACGCACATGAGTAATATGAAAAATCATTTGTATATGGTACATGTTTTAAATTAAAATAATAAAAGATGCTATAAATAACCTATTAATTTATACAACTTTATTATATTATTACAATTTGTAAATATTAACACAATAGATAATAAACTGCGAATCGAACGGGTGGACTACTAGTTGTTTTTTATGGAAGCATTAATTCTTTCCTCTTTATCTTAGGCCTTTTGGAACTTCACCTGCACATCTAAAGATCATGCATTTCTCCCAGGATTGTGTGTCCAGTTATTTCATAACTTTGGTGAATAACAAAAATCTTTGGTGAATAACATAAATCTTTTTCAACATATGCTCCATCTTGCAACCTGACCTTTTTTCATTGTGTTTCTACTATCTAAATTCTCTTTAGTTCATCATTACGTTATTGACCATTTAGAATAAAAAATACATGATTTAGAATAAAAAAGACATGTTCAAACTTAACATTGAAAGTAACATTGTCACGTCCCTTTTTACAATGATAATAAGTAAAAGAGTTTAATAAATTATCATTGGACGTCCAACAACTCATTAAAACATGAATTTCCAAAGGTAAACTAAAATTTTGCAAGTAAAGAAAAGTCATCTCAAACAACCTTGTATTATAAAACGTAAATCGTAAACAGCGGAAGAAATATCTTTGTTTGTTGTTACAAGCTAAAACTGAACATACTTTGTGAACTAGTTTTTCCAAAAGTTTAAACAACTTCTATGCAATCAAAAGAAAATGACATCTCTTTCATTGCCCTTCTGAACGACTGCAACCTGTAAAATAAAATCACTTAAGGGGGTGAGTGCATAAGGACACTCAGTGGGGTTGGACTTGTGAGCAAATAGAACGTAAAAGAAACATAAACATATAAGTCATCAAGCGCATAGTTGCGAGTCTTAGCCGCCTTGGAAAACATTTTGCGGGTCTTAGAAAACATTTTGCGGTTCTTAGCCACCTTAGTGCAATTCTCAGCTGCCTTGGTACGGTTCTTAGCCGTCTTGGTGCGGTTCAGTTCTTAGCCGCCTTGGTGCAGTTCTTAGCCACCTTGGAAATATTTCGTTAACATAAACACATTCATTCACTTTGCAAGTAACACACATTCGTTTGCATCATGTAGTAAAGCATATAATGTGACGCACATTGAATAAACACATTATTCACGTCAAAAATCATTGGAAACGTAAACATGGAAACATGTAAATTACCCCAACCTCAGTCAAATAGCATCTCGGAAAGTTGTCATGTGTTCAGGGGACTAATGGGGTCCTTGGTTGGTGTCTCCTACAAGGCACATAAAACTCATCTTAGCATCTAGTCGAACTATTTATGACTCGAATTGTAATTTTCTGTAAATTTTGGGTATCAATTGCCATTGTTTATAAATTTGGGGTCGACTTTGCATTTTTCCAAAAGTTGAGAGTTAAACTTTGAATTTAGCAATCACTAGAGTTTATGTTTAAGTCTGTGTATTATATTTAACTTTCAAAAGAAAACCCCCTTCCTTGTTTCACCTGTTTTGCCGTGGCCGGCGACAACACGTCACCGGTGACTCAAACTCAACACCAGAACACGGCATGCCCTCCCGACGTGCACAGACCCGGCGCCCGACACGGCGCGCCCACACAGACACACACACACTCTGCACACACACACTGTTACACACACAATGCCAGTCGGAGCCACCACTCCCGGCAGTGCTCGCACAAGCGCTCGCCGGTATGACCATCAAGTCGGCTTCCCACGGACAGCGGCGAATAGTGGCCCGGAGACGGTGGAGGGCAGAGAGAAAGAAAGGGAGAGAGACCGCATCTCTCCGGCAACATACGCACCGGTGGCGGTGGGTTGGAAAACCGAGCCCGTACCCGTGACTGGCTCGTCGTGTTCTATCATTCGGTCCGAACTTCTTACCAAAAAAGGTCAGTCGACCGGCGGTAAGGTGGTGGTTGGTGGCTGTCGAAGGTGAGGAAAGGTGAGGAGAGAGAAAATTTCTTTTTTCTTACCTTTTCGAATTCTTGCTTCCCACAAATGCCTATGCCTAGCTTTGTCCTTCATGCCAAAATAAGATGAGAGTTGACTTGGGGGAATATAGGTGTTATCTTCTTAAGAGGGATAACGGGTGAGGTGGCACAATCTTGGATGGGGTAAGAGGTGATGTGTCATCACATGGGGCAGTGGCGGCCCTGGGGCGGTGCAGGTGGTGCCGCCGCACAGAGCCCCGTTCCGGCGAGGGCCTCGGAATTTTTTTATATATATATATAATGTATATAAACTCTAATGTTGACTAATTTGATATAAAGTAAAGCGCAGATGAGTTGGTAGCCATATGGTTTCACCTTTACAAAGTCATGTGTTCAAATTCTGCTGCTGTCGTTTTTTGACACAGATTTTTTCCATATTTTTTTTCCACAATTTTTTTTTTCATATGCCAATTTATTTACTTTACTTTCTTCTTCCTCAAGTTTTCACTTATAACTTTTTATATCTTCAATTCATTCTTACTCATCTTATGTATGTTCATTGAAAGAAATTGACGATCAACCCTAGAAAAGAATGGTGTCTTTTCTGATAAGGTACTTTTAAGATATGTTATTAATATATTTACTTGATCACTTCAATATATATGAGTTTCTTTACAAATTTATTTTATTATTTTCATGAATGGATTTTTATTATTTATGTTTTTTAATAGTTAATTGAGAAATTGAGATGCCTCCTCATCGAAAATATCCATCTGGACATCAAATACGTAAGAAGAAAAAGAATGAAGAAAACTTGGTTAAAACTCAGAAAGGGGCATTGGATAAATTTTTTATTGTGAAGCCCACAAAAAGTTCATCACATGAAGATTTAGAAAAAATAGAACCAAATGATGATGATGAATCAGAATTGCATACAAGTGATGCCGATTTATGCTTAGATATTGATATTATCGATAATGAAGTTCAAGACGATGGTAACAATATTGATCATGATTTTGTTGATTGTGATGGAGATAATATTATTCAATCTGAAAGTGATGATGACGTTGTTGTTGGTGTAATACATGAAAAAATAAGTTCATCAGCTCCGTTTGACATATTTGATCCAGTGAATTGAGATAATTTAGATGGTAAATGGATAGACCTGCTAGTCAAAAAAGGTCCTATAAGAGACGTATTGATTGGGAAAGGTCCTAAAGATGAATCAAAAAGACGTTTCTGTTCAAAATTCTATACTCGAATTTTACCGAATGGTCAAAAACACCACAGAGATTGGTTAGTGTATTCAAAAGCCCTTGACAAAGCATTTTGTTTGTATTGCAAGTTGTTTAAAAAGGGGCCTCAATCAAGCCAGCTAGTAAATGAAGGATATTATGATTGGGAGCACTTCAGTGTTAGACTTAAAGAGCTTGAGACAAGTATCGAGCATGTGACAAACTTTGCTAGTTGGTCTGAGTTGCGTATTAGAATTGAGAAGGGTAAAACTATTGATCATGTTGTCCAAGATCAAATCAAGAAAGAAAAAGAGCATTTGAGAATGGTGCTACATCGATTAATTTCACTTGTGAAATTTTTGGCTAAACAGACTTTAGCATTTCGTGGTAGCAGTGAAAAGCTTTATAAGAATAGCAACGAAAATTTTATGTCTGGGGTTGAAATGATTGCTGAGTGGGACCTAGTAATGAAGGAACATCTTGAAAGAAAGACACATTATCATTATCTGAGTCACAAAATCCAGAATGAGTTAATAAGTCTGCTAGCATCTGAAATTAAGATTTCTATTCTTAAAAAAATTAATGAAGCCAAGTTTTTTTTCTGTGATACTTGATTGTACCCCTGATGTTAGCAACCACAAGCAGATGACATTGGTTATAAGATGTGTTGATGTTTCTACAAGACCAATAAAAGTAGAAGAATATTTTTTGGGATTTTTGAAAGTTGATGATACATTGGGACAATGATTGTCACGCCCCAAAATCTTTTGTTCAAAATATCAGAGTTTTACCCGAGCGTGAAGATAGAAAAGCAAGGGACGCATAAAACTCACAGAAAGAATTAAGCAGAGGACAACAGATGATAAAGGTAAGAGACGATGAGAATCCATCTCACAACAACAATCGGCCTCTGCCGATAACAATCGGTCTCAAACCGATAAAATATACACAACAAACGCAGCGGAACAAAACATCAGGATCTCACAACCAAACCAAGTATCAAATACTATTACAAAACGTGATTTAAAATGTCACATTGTTTTTTGAAAATGTTTGTGCGACGATATCTTTAAAACAGAAGTTCAGAAACCGCACCGCCTCTCTCCATCTAGGGTTCGTTATGCTCATCAGCTCCTGTAGTGTGAGTACAGATTAAGGGGGGTGAGTGCGTGGAATACACTCGTGGGGATGAAATCCGCCTCTTTTAACAATCAACAGATATAAAATACAGGAATAGTAACATTCAGTCATATTATCACAGCACATAAAATGCATAACATGTATTTCACAACCCAACTCAGATGCGGGTATCCCCCGTCATACCCCTACAAAGCTCAGGTGCAGGTATTACCTGACTTACCCCTACAAAACTCAGGTACGGGAATCACCCGACCCTACAGAAACTCAGGTACGGGTATCACCCGACCCTACTCAATCTCAGATACGGGAATCTCCCGACCTTACGGAAACTCAGGAACGGGCATCACCCGACCTTACAATATCTCAGGTACGGGCATCTCCCGACCCTACGGAAACTCAGGTACGGGCCTCTCCCGACCCTACATATGAATGAATGTGGACCCACGTCCTTTCACAATATATCATGATCATGTATTCAAAGCATATAATCACAACATTTAGTATTCCGCCAATCATGCATTAAATAGGGAAAACTGTAAACAGATAAAGAGATAGAAATTACCCCCACCTTGTTCGGTGGTTTCCACGTGATCCACAAGTACCGACGGATCAGATTTCACAAGCGAGTACCAAAGGATCCGATATCACAAAGCTCAACTCAACAAGTAGCCTACACAAGTTATGATCTTCCTTAGATCCTTAATAAATTATAATTAAAGTTGTAAAAGGTTCCGTTGGAAATCGGTCGTTAACGGCACGACAGATCGAACGATCTAAATTTTAGAATTTTGGAGACAAGGTTGAAAGTTCAAACCAAAGGGCTGAGATGATAGGAAAAGAAATAAGGATCGCAACGCAAAAAGAATGAGCTCAATCGGAGTTGAAACGAGCTCGAACGGAGCATATTAAGTTTAGGGGTAAAATGGTAATTTTGGTCAAGGGTTGACTTTGACCGGGCCCACGGACCCCGATCAACGACATCTCGTCATCGACGACTCGATACGGATGAACGACGGAAGGAAAACGAGGTTGGGATCGAAAACACGGCGTCGGGTGCGCGTCGGCACCCGACGGGCGCGCACGGTGCGCGCCGGCACCCGGCACCCGACGCCTGCCGAGTTTTCTCGGCAGCTAGGCACAGCTCAACCCGGCTGGTCGAGTTTTCTCGGCCAGCCTTGCCCAGTTCTTCCCGACGGTGGCCTGCTCGAGCAGGCCACTTCCCGGCGTCGCCCGGCGCGGCGGTGCTGCCTCCAGCCACCACTACCTACCTCGCCGGATACCTCGCACCGCCGGCTACCACCTCCGGCCGTCCATCGCCGGATTCCGGTGGTGAATAGTATCCGAATCTTCGCCGCAAAAACCTTCGAAACCCAGTTTTTCGAAAATTCCAACTTCAACCAAAACTCCGACCGACGACGACTCCCAACACCTACGCCGGCGACCCCTCGTCGCCGGCAACCTTTCCCGACCAGCCAAACACACACACACGGTCTATATATACACACGCATGCAAGGAAACACACACACACGCATACTCACACACACACCCTTCCTGCTTGGCCGGCAGCCACCTGCCGCCGGCCACCACCACCAGAGCCTCGCCGGCGACCTCCCGTCGCCGGCCCACCGATCACACACGGCGGCGCCCCCAACAGCAAGCACAAGCAACACACACACCACCACCCCGTCACTCACACACACATGCACAACACACATATATAGCTACTGTTCCTGCCCGGCGCCGCCACCAGCGGCGCCGCCACCTCCCCGACATCACCACCACACCACCGGCAGCTTCTCCGACCACCTCTAAACACACCAACAACAAGCTTATACATAAACACACACACTCCAACCAAGCAAACCCTAACCCTTCCAGCACATTCCTATTCCGGCCGGTAACTTCCAGTCGCCGGCCACCACCTCCAACCATCACACACACTCCCAGCTGCTGTCCATAAGTTTTCCGGCGAGAGAAGAGAGGAAGAGAGCCGACGGGGAGAGAGAAGAGGGAGGGAGGAGAGAGAAAGGTAGGGAGGGAGGAGAGTGAAAGGTTGGCCGGATCTTTGACCGGCGATTGCCGGAGAATGAGAGATTCGTTCGGAAATCCGAGCCCTGTTTCGTGACCGGCTCGATGAGAGCTTCAATCTAGAGTTTAAGTTTACCCAAAACGGAGAAGAAACGAGGTAGAAAGGAGGAGAGAGAAAACGGGTTTGGAGACCATTTTTTTGCTGTTTTCCGGCGAATGAGAAATCGGATTTGAAATCCGAGATCTATTCTAGATTCGTCTCGTCGAGACGAACGTCGTGTGCGAAAATCATCCGATTCCGACAATGTTGAAGTTTTCCGGCAACCGGCCGGCGGCGCCGCCGCCGCCGCCGGCGGTGGCGCCGCCGACCAGAAAACTAAAAAGGGGAAAGAGAAGGGAGGAGAGAGAGACTTACTCGTTTTCGGCGCGTTCGGCTCATTCGGAAAAAATGTGAGAAATGAATCGGAGGAGCCCCTATTTATAGAAGTTGGAAAACACTATTCACGTGAAAATATCTCGTCACTATTCGTCGGTTGAATTTTCCACGCTACTATTCACCGAAATATCTTCCGGTTTTTCCGAAACCTCGTGTTTCGCCCTTTTCATCGCCGGTTGAGCTACGGGTCTCCGATTGACCCCTAGTTCGTTTCTATCTTCTCGTTTTCTCGATACGCATCCAATGGTATAAAATTATCCTATGTTCCACATCTAATAAAAATTATCGATCTAAACCTCGCATTAAAACACATATCTGAAACGTACAAAATAAATTAAACAGTTAAATCATACGCACAAAATTATTAAATCATAGGTTAAAATATTTAATTAATTAATTATGCTCGTTTTGATCCGGGGCGCTACAATGATTGTTTGAAGAGCTACAAAAAGTGCTGAGTAGTCTTGGACTTGATATTGATAATGTGAGAGGACAAGGATACGATAATGAAGCTAATATGAAAGGAAGACATCAAGGTGTGCAAAAAAAAAGTTTTGGATATAAATCCTCGAGCATTATATACTCCGTGTGGTTGTCATTGTTTGAACTTGACGCTTTGTGACATTGCAAATTCATGTGGAAAAGCGAAAGATTTCTTTAGAGTGATACAACGTATTTATACATTGTTTTCTCATTCCACAAAGAGGTGGAAGATTTTGATAGATCATATTACAATAAAAGGTTTAACTCTCAAGTCCTTATCCACAACTCGATAGGAAAGTCGTATTGAAAGTGTCAAAGCAATAGTACTTCAAGCTCAAAAAGTTAGAGAAGCTTTACTTCATCTTGCCGAAGAAACAAACATTGACTCGAAAATAAGAAGTGAAACAAAGTCCTTTGCAACATATGAACTTGAAAATTTTGAATTTTTAGAAGGTATTGTTATTTGGTATGACATATTGGGTAGAGTTAATATCGTTAGCAAATCTTTGCAATCGAAAGACATGCTTATTGATATTGTTATGACCAATGTTAAAGGGTTAATTGCCTCTTTTGAAGAGTACAGAGAAACTGGATTTAAACAAGCTTTGGATAGTGCAAAAAAACTAGCTTTGAAAATGGGCATTGAACCCATTTTTCCTGAAAAGAGACATACATAGAAAGAGACATTTTGATGAGCTTTCAGGTGAAAATTCTCAAACGTCTCAAGAATCTGCAGATGAATCTTTTCGAATTCATTATTTCTTATACACAATTGATCAAACAATTGGATCATTAAAGAAAAGGTTTGAGCAATATGAGGAATATGAAGATATATTTGGGTTTCTTTTCACAGCTGATAAATTAAAATTGTTGGTTGATGAGGACCTAAGGGATCGTTGCAAGAATCTTGAGAGAAAACTACAAGGAAATGAGAGTTCTGGACAACGTGTTTCAGATTTGGATGGAGATGACATGTATCAAGAATTGAAGATTATATAACATATTCTCCCACAAGAAACAAGAACAGCCGGCGAGATACTAAACTTTTTGCAAAGAATGAATTGTTTTCCCAATTCATTCATTGCATATAGGATACTATTGACTATCCCGGTGACTGTTGCATCAGCAGAAAAAAGTTTTTCTAAATTGAAGCTGTTGAAATCTTGTTTGAGATCAACTATGACTCAATCAAGATTGAATGCATTGTCTTTGATTTCAATTGAGAGCGAGTTTTTGGAGACATTAACTATGAAAAATTGATTGATGACTTTGCTGATAAAACTGCAAGAAGATCAATTTTTTCATAGCTAATGGTTTAGTTAGTTTATTCATTTTTTTTTCTCTAAATATTGAGTTATACTTTTTATTGATTTGAGTTGATGAGTTTCAGGACAATTATAACATATTTCATAATTATACATGTCATTTTATTTGTATAAATATGAAACTATCTTTATATTAATAAACACACTGCTTTTTATTTTTTATATAAAATACGAAGGGCCTAACAATTTTTTTGCACAGGCCCCTAATATCACAGGACCGGCTCTGACATGGGAAAAGGAAAACAATTACCATTTATATCACATTAACTTCAATTCTTTTGATTATGATAAAAGGAAAAATATATATATTCTAATTAACCCTTAATTATTTTGGGGTGTTATAAACATTAAGTAAAGTGAAGTTTATAAAGTGGAAGAAAAATAGATGATTTCAAGTTCTATATTATTACCCCAATTGATCGGGATCAATTTGATCCTTATAAATTTATTGAAAAAATTAAAATAAGAAAGTTGATATTTGATTAAATATGTAGAATTACAAGTAAAATTATAATAAATGAAAGAGTAGCACTCTTATGCACCTGATGCACACTTGCACTTGGGTCGGTCCGGGTGTGGGTTGACCCAGATCCTCGCACTTTTACTTTTTTTTTTGTCCCTGACCTCTATGTTATGTTAGTCATACATTTATGTTATATTAGTCATACATTTATGTCCATATATCATACATTTATATTAATCATACATTTATATCCAGATATCATACCTTTATTTAATACTTTTAATTCTAAAAAAAACCCTAATTTCGCCACAATTTGTACATATTTACCATTATGTGATATTACTTAATTATACCTTTATTTCAAAATAATCATACATTTATGTAATATATAAAGATATAACTAACATAACTAAAAGAGATATCTAACATATGAAGAAATATAAGCATGCATTGAAGAAATATGAAGAACTGGCGAGAGAAGGAGAATTGGATCGCCAGAAGATTTTAATTGAGAAAGTCAAGAAGGGAGAAGAGATTCCTTACTGCCAGGATTATTGGCTAAGTGGATACAGATTCCTGAGATTGCTACACAGCTGGAAAAATCATATCAGGATTCTATCTTAACCCGGTGAAAAGGAACGAAGTATGAAGAAGTCGTCAAACAGAATCAGCAAGCGTCTTCAGGACATGACCTAGTAAAGAGGAAGCTGTTTGGTGACAAAGAACCTAGTGAAGGATAGCTTACTGACTACCTCTGATCATTCTATTGTAAGCATCTCTTGTGAAGAGTTCTTGTATTCTTTTTATATTCTTCATTTTTATTGTAAGCATTTGTATTGATGTGTTTGAAAAGCTTACGTTGTACTATACTTGTACATCTTACATGTGTATAAGTACGTCTGTTTTTACTGCTTTATATGGGTTTTGTCATCATCAAAAAAGGGGAAATTGTTGGGATATTTCTGACTAGGTTTTGATGAGACAAGGTAATAGTAGATGAACTATTAGAGTACCCATATTCCACGATTTATAAGTGGATTTTCGTTTACTTATCAAATCTTTCTAAATGTATTTTTAAGAAGTCTATAGTATCAGAAAGATAGATAGAACACAGTTAGCAGGATTCTGGACTATGAGTCTTCAGGAAGACATTAAAGGAAGTCAGTGAGTTAGACGAAGTCAGAATCAGGAAGCAGACAGCAGGATTCAGATACAGGAAACTAATCAGAAACAGGAAGCATATCAGAAAGGATACGCAAGTCAGGAAGCTGATTAAAGTATTCAAAAATAGGAAGCTGATCAGGGACAGAATCCTGAAGCAAAACAGAAACTACTGCAATCAGAAAAACATGCAGTAAGTCCGAGCGAGCCTATTCAATATAGTATGAGGAAAACGCTGGAAACTATACGAGGTTTGGATCCTGATTAAGTTACCAGTAGATAGAAGTTTATGAAGAGCCACTGAGTTACTGCCACGTGGAAAGCGGCTTTGCAAAGTATTGTACCTAAAGTATGGGACCATTAATACGGATTCAGAGTAGGATATGCTATGAAGCTCTGATCTTTCACACCGTATTAATTATGAAGATTTGAAGATCTTTTTGGATTGCAACTTGGATCATGTCTCTCTTCAACGGGCATTTTCCAGACATTTATAAATAGGAGGTTAAGAGGATTGTGAAGACTACTGAACAAATTGAGTCATCCAAGTTATTCTACCATTCTTCATTATTTCAAGCTTTCAAGTTCAGTAACTCAACCTTCAGAAGCGGTCAAGCCAAGCATCTAAGCTTTCAAGTTCAAAACCATCTTCGAACTACACCAGTTGAAGAAACATATACTTTTAACCATTGTATTGTATGAGTTAGGTTGTTTTATTTGGTGTACTTAGTTGATAAGATTATATCCTTGCTAAGTTTGTTAGTCTTGTGTAGGCTATCTTTCCCTGTGTGGGAGTGTGTCCCTATATGGGAGTTTGTATACCCTGTGTGGGTATTTAGACCTAGGAATCTGGGATTCTTGTAGGTATAACTTATTTTGGAAGAGGTTTGTAGAGACAAGTCTTGTAAAGCAAACTGACTGTAACGAAGTTCCTCCTCAGAGAAGGAGTAGAGTGGACGTAGAAGGATTACACCACCTTCGAACCACTATAAGCCATAAGTGTTTACTGCTTATCTTATTTGTTGCATTGCATTGCTTATATATCTATTTTGTTGCATCTATCATAAGCATACTGATAAACGTTGTTGCAAAATCATACTTGGAAAAGAAAACTGGATTTCATCAGAAACTCTATCAAGTTTATTCCGTTGCGTTGCATTCTGATACCGGGACAGTAACTTGATTCAGCCTAAGGCCAGGTTACTGACTCAAGATAGGATACTGTTCTCTCAAGTAAGACAAAAACCTGATTATCAGTCACTTTAGAAAAAGTTTGAAAAATCGATAGAAGTTCATTCTCTCCCCCCCCCCCGAACCTCTGACCACTTGGGACCAACACTAAACTTTTCAATATTGGTCAAAATAACTCAACTTTATATGTATTTTGTTAAATAAGCTTGAGGGGAGTGGAAGGGAAGGGAGAGGGACAAAAAAATACTAAAAAACTTGGGTGAAAAGTTGTATATCAATAGATAATGATTTATTTTTTTCACTATCTTAGTTAAAAAAATATACTATATATATAAGGTTATGTTATTTTGACCAATAGTGAAAAATTTGGTTAAAATGACAATTTGAGCAAAGATAGTGATTTTTTCTGGTAATAAACCCTTTATTTTATTGTTATTAATGACAATGGTTGCTATGTATGTTTCTTTATTTGCTTTTGATTTTTTCAGTTTAATTTTTTACAATGTTAATATTTTATATAGTTTTGTATTTTATTGTTATTAATGTCAACTACTTATGAGGAGTATTTGGAAATATTCGATAGTATGTTATTTTCACCTCAAATTAACCCCAAAGTGCAATTAACGAGACCCTAAATATAATTAGATTACATTTTTTTTCAAAAACAAATTCGATGTCCATATAAAAAAATTAAAAAATCCATTGAATTTCTCGGAGAAATCTAGATGATTAATGGCGTGAACAATGAGAAATTTTGTTATTGAGGTACATTTTGTTTTAGAATGAGAACCTGAAGCGAGTACAAGATATGTTCAAAGTTTTCTGATATAATATTTTTTTATTTTTTGTTTCTCTTACAAATTGATTTGTTCCAAGTTTTCATGTATAATTTTTATTATATTTTGTTTGTTTCTAATAAATTGGTACATTAATTGTTTCATGGTATATTAATTTTGTTTGTTATACCTAACAATTCTTAAGTATTGAGTCTTTTTATTTTTAATTATTTTATATTTTTCTTAATATCGAGTAAGATCTTTTTAATATATCTTCATCAATAGTTGAATTAATAACAATAAAAAAATAACTAAATAAAAAATTAACATTGTAAAAAAATAAACTAAAAACAATAAACGTAAAGAAAGAAATATACGTATCAACCGTTGTCACTAATAATAATAAAATAAACAACTAAATAAAAAAAATTAACATGATAAAAAATGAACTTAAAAAATATAAAGTAAAGAAAGAAAAATCATTAATAACAATAATATAAATAATGAAATAAAAATCAATATTAAAAAAATTTATTGAAATAAACAAAAGTAAAAAAGAAACATACATAACAATTGTTAGTTGTAATATCAAAATATAGATAACTAAATAAAAAATTAACATAGTAAAAAAATTAATTGAAAAAATAAACAAAATCAAATTAAAAAAATATGTGTTAATATAGAAAATAAGTTTGAAAGAAGTGTTTGCAATTGCAAGAAACTCCCACAAGAGAATTAGTCTTTTAATATAGTGTAAAAAAAAAAGGTAATAATATGTGATTTTATAGCATAAAGGTAAAAAAAATAACATAAAAAAACGCATGATGAGCGCATGCAAGACACTTCTGTTAACATTAACGGAGTTGGAGATTTCGAATTATATTTAGAAAACCACAAAGAGGTTTTGCGCAATTTTTAAAACGTAAAGGAGTTTCACACTGATTTTCCAAACCATGAGAAGATTTCGCACAATTATCCCTTTATTAATATTACAATGTTATCCAATTAATCCGGATCAATTTGATCCATAGAGATTTATTGATAAAGAAAAGCGTGTTGTCGTCATGTCAGACGCCCATTTTTTTCTTCCAAAACATTGAAGTAAATCACTAACAGATAATTAAAGAAGTCATTAACTAAACAATTAACTAGTGAAGAAAGTAGAAGAAACAGTTAATGTATTTAGGGACTCTCACAAAAGTGAAATTTCCTTCCTCAACATTGATCCCATTATTGGAGAAGCGATTTTAATTGGCCCACAGCAGGATGTTTTGAGCTCCCAAGAAAAACATATATTAGGGGAGACATGAAACTTAGAATCTAAATTAATTCCATCTTTTTCATTTTGAAATAATCTTTTTGAAATCATTTTGGTGGATTTCAATTTCACTCCAATTTAAGTGGAATTGAAATTTATTTATTTAAAATTAAAATTTTCAAATCACTCCATCCAAATGGAGCCTAAGTGTATTGAAATTTGACCTATATATTTTCTATGATTATATATCTATAATTTTAAACATATATTTTTAACTATTCTATAACACAATATATATATATATATATTGATGTAGGAAATACAAACAATAAGATAAGAAATAAGGTAATAATAGTAATAATATAATTGAATTTTGGGGTGATTGTATATTATTATTTTAAAATGAAGTACAAAAAAATAATCTCAAAATTCTTGGGCGGATAACAGCCCCCTTGAATGGAATTCATTACTAAATAACTGAATTATAGAGGACAAAGCACATGCATATATATAGAAGTTGAATTACGCTGAAGGATAGTTAGTTAAGCTAACTCACTTTAACTATAACTATCAAGAGATAAGCTTTTTTAACCTACCGTGACTTTTGCTAACTCAAAGTATATCTATAATACACCCCCTTTAAGCTGAGCTAGAAAATATTTGAAGATTCTGAAAAGTTGCACAAGCTAAAGACTTTGCTAGAATGTCTGCAAGTTGCTCTTCAATAGGATTGTATCTGACTTCAATCTCTCGAGCAAACCAAGTTGTATGTGCTTAGTTGGTGCATGGAAGACCGGATTGGAAGCAAATCAATGAATGCCAAGTTGTTGAAGTAAAGAGTGTGGCCAAATAATATCTGTACTGATGTCTGCAAGGCTTCTTACTCTGATTCTACACTTGATTTAGATACTATTGCATCATCATATGCTTCCACAAGCATTCTTGTAGTGTCTTTGAGATACCTGCTATACCAATGATTTATAGTAAGTGCATGCAAAAATTGACTTAGCTTATTGGCAACAAATGAAATGTGAGGCCTGGTTAAAGTCACATATTGTAGGGCTCCAACAGTATTTCTGTAAACTGTTGGTTGTTTGAGATGCAGTTTATGTGCTGCAGAGATAGGAGAACTTATCCACACTGTCATCAGCCTTGTATTTTGTTTTAAATTAGTAGTATGAGGGACTAAAGACCAAGTATCTTTAGTATGCAAGACATCAAACTCACTTTGCATACTTGTCTAGAAGACTGAGGATGAGATGGAGAATTTGAAGAATGATTAGATGCTTAAGAATCCATGGTGATAGGCAGATCCACAATAAGTATTGTTGAACTTAATAAAAGCCTCAGATTTAACTTTAAGAAAAATCCAGTTGTATCTTGTGAAATCATCTATGAAATGAATGTAGTATCTATAACCATTCACATAATTTGCATGAGATCAGGACCCAATAAATCTTAATGAACAAGCTCAAAAGGAATTGTTGTTTTAGTAGGCTTTGACTAGAGTATCAAAAGTAGATTTTTTCGCATGTGAAATAGTGTGTTGATCTGACTTTGATCAAAAGCAACCATTTCATGATTATATTCTACAGTAAATATACTCTTTCTAATTTGTTTCTTCATCTCTTGAAATCCCAAGTATTGATTTATAATTGATTCTTATTTTTGTTTTTTGGTAAACATACTTCTTTTTACTTGGTGAATTATCAGTTAAATCATGACATTTTTACTTTAATCGCAATTTTAACTAATATTTTAGATATTAGCAAAACAAACATGCATGACTTTAGATATGTCGTGCAAGCATATTTCAATTCTAAACTTTTTGACAAATTTAAAGTGATTAATTTACCATGATTGTATCTCTAGATCGGGTTGTAGATGTAGTATTTGTTTGTTTTGCTAATATCGAAAACCAAAATTTACCTGATTATTCAAATTGCACAACATATCTATAGTCAGGTTTGTTTTGATAATATCCAAATGTTTGGTTAAATCTGCTATTAAAGTAAAGATCATAATTTAACTAGCACTACAAAAATCATGTGAATTACCGACGGAAATTTCCGTCGGTAAATAACTAAATTTCGTTATTAATTATTTTACCAATGGAAGTTCCGTCGGTACAAACAGTTGCTATTAACCTCGTTGGTAACATATTTCCAATGGAATTATAATTCCATCGGTGTATTTCCAACGAAAATATCCGTCGGCACCTCTTTTACAGACGGAAAGCAATAAAGAAAATGTGGAAAATCCACAATTTTTTTCCGCGGTTTTACCGACGGATTTCTAGGTCGTTGTGATTTTTATTCATGACGGAATATTTTCGTCGGTAATTTATGTTTTTTATTTACCGACGGATAAATTTTGTCAATAAATTAATATAATATAAATTTTTTCTATTTATTTAATTATAATAATAAATTAAAATTTAAAAAAATGTAATTATTATTTCTTTAAGTAATTATTATTTAATAATAATAATAATAATAAAATGAAATAAATGAAACCAAATTAATTAAAATAAAAAATATTCAACAAATTTAATTACAAATTAAAAGAAAATTGTTTAATATAAAAAATGTTTATAAATGAGCGGGGTGGTCATCATCATCCCGACGGCGGGGATCCATGTTCTCAGTTGGGGCCGGGGCACCGGCGGTAGGGGGTATTTATTGTGATTGGTGATTGCAGAAATACCCTCATCTCCTCTTGCTGGCATATCAAAACCACTTGCTGGTGCCGAGACTCCTCCTACTCGCGCTCATATGCAGTCAGTCTCTTCTCGTACCGACAGCTTGTCCGGTCCTCGACTTCTTGTACGATTCGGTAGAGGTCCATCGGATTGGGAGATGTGGCATGAGAGGTGGCGCAACTCATTAAGGATCGTCTTTTGCTGCTCGTACACCCGCCCCTTCTGCACACCGGTTGTCTCGATGTACAACCGGTCTAAATCAACAAGGTGGAACTCCAATGAGCCCTCCTCTGACTGACTCAGTTGGGATTTCCTTTCCTCAAAAGCCTCCTGATACAGGGATCCAATTAAAAAAATCTAATAACAAAATATAAACAATTTTAATAATTAAAATAAGCAAAACAAAAGGAAAATACTTACAACAATTGTGTTGGCCCTGCCATCCATGTACGTCCCATCATCGTCGGTCACATGCAACCTCTTGAAGTGCTTGTGCTTCAACGTCGGGGCACCTTCCTCTTGGACTGCACAAAATTTTATTAATTGAATAATAATTAATAAAAATTTAATTTAAATCATGTTGATATCAAAATAATTAATGACTTACGAGGTCTTCCAAATGCTCCACAATCGACCTTGAGCCTCCTTTATGCTTGGTGACTCCTTTACCCAGTCCGAGTGGCTCGCTCAGATGGTTCTTTGAAGCCTGCTCAGACTTTGTCTTCATAGCAGGGCCAGCCTAGTAGTATAGATACCCCTTCAAAGTGGAGTCCGGCACGCACATGGGTTGTTTTCCCTTTGAAAACCACATCTACTTCCAACTGTTGATCAAATCACGGCAACGGATCGCAGCCTTCTCTAGGTACAAGCGTCGGATTTTGATACGAGGAAAATATGTGCATTTTAATGGTGTTTAATATGAGATTTTAATATCGTTTATTTGTTTGGATGCACTATTTTCCTATATATGTGTGAATTATGTCTTCAAGTACTTCATATATTATTTTCTTGATTATTCTAGGGATTTATGGAGTATTTTGAAGTAAAGGAAATATTCGAGGATCAAAGGAAAGAGATGAGACAAGTGTGGGCTTTTGAAGAATTAAAAAAAGAGAACTTGGACCTTAAAGAAAAGAATGGAAAAGACCCAATCCACTTTGAAGAGGTTTGGGCTAATAAATGAAAGGAAAGAAACAAGCCCAAACCCATTTCAAATGAAAGCAGGGCATAATTGCGCCCACATGCAAAACATATATACAGGCGCCTTTTTCCCCAAGAAACATACTTTATCTCTCCTGCATAAATTACTTTACTGTTCACGTAGCTTGGAGAGATTAGATTGGAGAGTTAGAGTTTAGAGATTAGATTGGAGAGAGAAACTTGGAGTGAGAAACAAAATTAGGTTTTAATTCTTTATTTTGGAGATCAATTCGATGGATTTCTCAACAACTATTGTGGATTCAATTTGGAAGATGTTCGGCTAATTTCTCAATTCCGATTAGCGGGATGTTTGAACCCATATATTTATTTATTTTCTAATTAATCTCGTATTTTCCTCTCGATTCTTGATTGGAATTGATTATGTTATCTGTGCATAATGTTTTCAATTATTATTACTTGATTTGGATTAGCCACCTAGATTAAGTGTTTGATAATTGATTGCTAGAATCTTGAGCTAGAATCTTAAATCAAGAATCCTAATCGTTGTGGTTTAATTTTCATAAGTGGTAAACTAGAGGTCGTGCATCTCTAGGGTAGCATAATCCTAGATTATCGAATCGAGTTTGTGTATTCGGAGTCTAGTTCATCATATCGTCTTGGTGATTAATGCATTTGATGAATTAAATCTAAAGAGCTTATTCTAGGTTATTCAATTGAATATGGTTAATTAGAGATCTTATCCTAATTTAACTAATCTTAAGAGACTATTCGGTTTAACAGAGCTTGTTGTTGGACTAGGGATGATAATTCTATGATAATCTGAGAAAAGGGTAATACATTGATTAGGGAATAATTGATATCGGTGGATAACTGAACTGTTCACTGGAATATTTGCTTACTTTGAATCCTTGTTTAATTTGTTTGCTAGGGTTATTTAATTTAATTTAGTAATAGTTAATCAATCTCAAAACCCCCCCTAATTTGTTATTTGATTGAATTGAATATAGGTGGCATAGTTAATCATCACTCCTCATGGGATCGATTCTTACTTGCCCTAGCTACTAGTTGGTTAGGTTAGGAAAGAAATAATTAATTTTATCGTGTAACGACGCGCGATCAGATTTCGTCGTCCAATGTCGGGTCCCAAGTACATTGTTTCTGCAAAAAAAAATCAAAATAACAAAACAACATTTTTTTTATTATTATAACAAATTCAGAATAATAATCATAAAATTAAAGAAAATTAAACAATAAACTTATCAAGAACTCCTCCTAGTAAACCGCTTTGGTGTCTGGCGAGACCAGCTTCCAACTGAAGCCCTTCACATCAAGATAACTCTCGAACATATCCTTCAGAAGGGATGGGCTCCGATGCGACAACATTATGCTGCACAATTGAATTTAATTAGTTATAAACAAAATTTAGTAAATAATAACAAAAAAATTAGAAATGAAAGTGTACTCACGTTCCAGACTCGACCCATATGATTGTCTGGTGAGAGGGACCAGCAGGCGCTTGTGATGCCCCCTGCTGTGACGAGGACCGGTAGATGTGCTCCCTACGTCATACGTGGAGCGGGCTCTACCAGTCGAACCACTAAAAGAGCCGGTTGGTGGTGGAGTACGATCCGGAGTACTTTGGTTTGGTTGGGCATCCTGGAGGCGACGACCTCCATCTCAACCACCTCGAGACACTCCTCGTCTACGGGGAACTCCACCTCTAGCAGCCATCTAACTATGAAAGAGTAAGAGAGACTAAATTTCATATTTGTAAACTAACTAAACATAATTTAAATCAATCTAAATTCTAAAAATTAATTAACCCTAAATTCTAATAATTATAGAACAATAAATTCTAATGAAAATTCTACCCAAAAATTCGACAAATTCTGGCAAAATGATACTTATAAACTCTACAGGACACTAACTAAATTAATTCACCTAATTTAACTAAACAAAAAATTAATGGGAATTTACAAAAATATCATTATTAATTCACCTAATTTAAGTAAACTAAAAACAAGTTTTTATTTGACAAAATTTATAATTAACCTAAATTCTAATAATTAATTAGCCCTAAGTTCTAACGAAAATTCAGCAGCATTTCGATGCATGCATAAATCTACCAAGTTATTGACTCTCCGTCTCTATAATAAAAACAACATACAATTCCCAACAATTTAACTAAATATAACAAATTAATGAGTTACATATAATCAATATTTTAATACAATTCACAAAATTTAACTAAAATCAAACTAATTAACTAATTCAACATTAAATTAACTTTTTAGCAAATTAAATCATAAATAATCTCTTGTTCTTCCCTCCATTAGCCTCGTAAAAAATAGTAGAATCATCTATATCAGCTTCATCTACACCTTCGAATAGTCTACTAGCCTTCAACGTCTTATACTTGTTCTGTATTTAGTTTCAAATGAGTACGAAGATAAGATTTTGTAAGTATAGAAACCAAATAAGATGTGAATATACATGTATCATACTAATATCCACTTTCCAACAATTTAATTAGTATGTTATAGAAATACTTACATAAACTCCCTCAACCCTAGAATTTCGCCATTGACCAGTTTCCTCATCGTAATTAAGCCTCATAAAAACCTCAGGGATAGTAGCATCTCTACATAACTCAATTTCCTAAATTAATCACACAATTAATATCTATTTAAACTAACCTTTGATTACAAATAAAAATTAACTCAAAACAACACTTACCAATCTCCTTATATGCTCAAAAATATAAATAGCACCACCTCGATTCAAACAACCATCATTATTAACTAATATATTATTCTTGTTTTGCTCAGACATGTTGATGAAGTTAGGGTTTGTGTCCCATTTGGTTCGAAGTGCCTCAAGGACTGAAACAGGCAACCATTTTTCCTTTGACTTCTTTCTACGAATATCTACCAAGCTTGAATGCACTAGGGCATGAGTTTTATGTTTCCATATCCGCTTAATATCATCTTCATGCTCAGGATCCCATCTACAATAATTCTACTCAAAAAACTAATATCATGTTAGATTGAAATATAATAGAACAAACTTTTGCAATTTAATCTCATCATAAGCTAATGATATCACTTGAAACTGCATAAACCACATGTTTTTCACATTCTCAGGGATCTCGCTCCACCCAAGCCATGGTTGTTCGTATTTAGACTTGATGACTGTGGTGATATGTTTAATTGTTTCAGAAGGAAAGAACCTGTTCGTAATAATTAACTTAGAACTAATAGTTAATTTTGCATAAAAAAATAAATAAATGCATTTAAAATAAGCTTATATTAAAATGTAAATAGTTAGAAAATCATACTCATCTCCATTTGGTCGTATCAACAACTTGTTGATGGTCGATCCACACCTTAATGATGTACTTGCAGACGCAGATAAAGAACCCCCAGCAGAAGGTAGACGATTCGGCTGCGATGAGCTATTTGTAGGAGGCCTCTCAGATGCTCGCTTAGATAGAGTAGGACCTCTCTTATATGCTCTCTTAGACGTAGAATGAGCTCTTTCAAATGATCTCTCAGATGGTGAATGAACTCTCTCAGATTCCCTCTCAAGTGTAGTAGGAGCTCTCTCAAGACCTCTCTTAGATGTTCTCTCAAATGTAGTATGAGCTCTCTCAGATGCTCTCTCAAATGGAGTAGGAGCTCTCTTAAACAATCCCTCAAATAGTATATGAACTCTCTCAGATGCTCTTTCAGATGGTGTAAGATCTCTCTCAAGTTCTCTCTCATATAGTGGGTGATCGTTCAGGTTCGTGGATATGGGATGAGTAAGGCGACCAATAGTTCCTTTACTTGTGTTTCTACATCTACATCTACTAGTGTTTGAACTAGTGCTTCTGTATCATCCTCGAAAAACCACCACGATCACCTCTTCCTGTCATCTGCATATCAACATTAAACACAATAAATTTCAATGTTAGGTTAAATTAAAGTAATGCATCACATCATATTATATAAAAGAATTAAAAAAATCAATAATAAACACCTTAATAATCAATCACTATATTCATAATAATCAAAAGTGTTTTCCTCATAATCAGATTCTTTAGTTTCATATGATGTTTCTTCATCTTCCTCTTCAACATGTCCTTCAACTTCATCATCGTGATCAACATTGGTAGCACTTGTAATGTTATCAATTTCCTCACTTATGCCATTGAAATTTCTTAATGCAAGATCAACATCATCCTAGCCAGATACTTCATTAAGATGAGAACCAATATCATCTTGATATAGAGCATTTGGTGATTGAATCATTTGTCTCGACTTAGTTTTAATCACCACAAGCCAATCTTTTCTATTTGGAGTAGGGTTTGGGTAAGGTGTATAATATACTTGCTCAGCTTGTTGAGTAAATGTAAATGTATATTTACCCCTATATCTCCTATTTGATTTTACTTCAACAACTCCATATTTGGGACAAGTCCTTATGCCCATGGATGAAGGATCAAACCATTTACAGTTGAAGAGTGTTAACCTCTTGATTTGTTCTCCAGGATACTCTATCTCAATCATTTCCTGAATAATTCCATGATATATCGTCTCTTCTCCAGTAAGAGCGACTCCTGAATTATCTGTTTTTCTATTTTGTGCCCAAGTGGATATGTGAAAACAATAACCATTCACAAAATACATAGAAAAAGTCTGCACCCGATGTATTGGACCCCACGCCAAGTTGTATAAAAATTGATCTTCAACACCATTGTCAGGATCATGTGCCTAATGAAAATACACCATAAAGACCTACTAGTTCATAAATAGTAATTAGTGAATAAGAAGTTACATATATAATATTTGTGTAAGCAAAGAAAACTTACATATCTCCTGAACCAATCTACAAAGTGTGATTCTATTTGTCTATTGACTTCAACACTGCTAAGATTTGGGTGATGTGCATGCAAAGATTCCACATATATGCTGGAATAGTTAAGATAGACATCAAATATAAGTAATTTTAGAGGTTGAAATATAGGTAATTCTAAATTTGAAATGTAACTTACTTATAAAATGGTTCAACTTCAGGACAATTTAAGAGAACATATAAAGAAATTATTGCAATTTCTTCATCATTTAGATAACGACTCTTCGATGCTCTCTCATGTCAGCCAGGATGATTGAAAATTGAAACAGGTGGATTCTCAAATGATACTCCACCATCATCATTTCGAGGAACCCTTATATTCTTGTTTGGACGTGAGACTCAAAATAATGTGAACAAAATGCAGAAGTCTCCTCAAGCATGTAAGCCTCACAAATAGAACCTTCCACACGAGCTTTATTCTTAACTTTCTTCTTAAGACCGTGTAAAAACCTAAGGAAATAATGATATTGAGGATGTATATTGATATTTAAGTGAACATTGATGTATAAATAACTCTAATATAAAAATAGTACCTCTCAAATGGATACATCCATCGAAATTGTACAGGGCCACCAACTTTAGCTTCATAAATCAAGTGTATGGGTAAATGTTCCATTACGTCGAAAAAGACTGGAGGGAATATCTTCTCTAACTTATATAAGATGACTGGGATATTCTTGTCCATCACTTCAAGTCTATGTGTTTCTAACACAGGACAACATAAATCTAAAAAAAATAGATCAACTCTGTTAAAGATTCCCAAATTGGAGTTGGTAAACAACTGAATGCAATTGGGATCAATCTTTCCATAAAAACATGACAATCGTGAGACTTCATATGTTGCAATGTGTAAGATCTCAAATCAACACATCTTGATAAGTTAGATGCATATCCATCAGGAAGCTTGAGGCTCTGTACCCATACACATATTCCTCTCTTTTGATGGATATTCAAAGTGTATTGTGCTTTTGGCTTCACTCTCTTTCCATGACCACTTTCTTCCAGCTCTAGAGTCGGGCGATTGTAATACAAAAAGAGATCCGTCCTTGCCTTGATGTTATCATTCATCTTACCTTTAACATCCATAATCGTGTTGAACACATTTACAAAAACATTGCTTTCAATGTGCATGACGTCTATGTTATGTGGATTCAATAAATCACACTAGTATGGTAAGTCCCAAAAGATGCTATGTTTAGTCCAATGATGATTATCTCCATAGTCAAGCATTCCATGACTACCACCTGAATTAGTGATTTTTGGAATTCGACTTATCTTCGCAAATAGCTCAACTCCTGAGTACCGTCTTGGAGGAATACTCATTTCCATTTTACCTTTGAAGAAGTTCTTCTTATTCTTGCGAAATGGGTGGTTCCTTACTAGAAATTATCTATGGCAGTCAAAGTAACATATCTTCCTCCCATTTTTCAGATAAAATGTTTTAGAACCTTCTATACAAATAGGATAACCCAATCTACAGTCGTTGACCAACCAGACAACATTCCATATATAGGGAAGTCATTGATAGTCCAACATAATGCAGCTTTTAAGCAAAAGTTTTGTTTTCTTGAAATATCATATGTCAAAACCCCTTCATCCTACAATCTTTTTAAATCATCAATCTAAGGTTGCAGATACACATCAATTTTACTTTTGGGATTACTAGGACAAGAAATAATTATTGTCAAGAACATATATTCCATCATTATACACATATTAGGAGGAATATTATATGGGGTTAAGATCACAGGCCAACAAGAATATACATTGGAGTTCATGTTCAATGGACTAAACCCATCTGAACACAATCTCAATCTCACATTTCTAGGTTCTAAAGCAAATAATGGGTGCTTCTGGTTGAAGTGCTTCCACGATTGTCCATCAGATGGGTATGACAACTTTCCAACCTCACGAAGATTATCATGATGTCATGTCATATGTTTAGCTGTTGTATTAGAGACATACAATCTTTATAGTCGAGGGATTATTGGTAAGTACCACATTTGCTTCTTTGGGATTTCCTTCTTTCGATTCTTTGTTAACACATTTTTCTTAAAACGAGTCTCTCTACAAAATTTACAACTTGTCTCACCTACATCATCTCCAAAATACAACATACAACCATGTGGACAACAATCAATCTTCTTGTACCCACATCTAAGTTGGGATACCATTTTTTTCGTCTGATAAAAGTTCTCAAGCATTCTATTACCAACTGGTAATACCTCTTTTATCAATGTGATAATTTCATCAATGCACGCAGCTTGAGTGTGGTAATCAGACTTTATACTTAAAAGTCTGACTGCAATTGATAACATGAAATGTTCTTCACATCCATCCCACAATGGAGATTGTGCAGCACATAATAAGTCGTAGAAATGTGTATAGCTGGGATTAGGTTCTTCTGGATGAGAATTGTTATATAAACTATGCCCCTCAGCATCAATAACCATTATCTCATATGGATCCAAATCATTAGTGTCAGCATCAACATGGCTATCGAATGTATATGGTGGTGTTTATCCATGATTATGCCAAGGTAGTAGTGTGGTTGAAAACCTTTGTTATATAAGTGTTGTCTTACCAAATCTGTTTCATAAAACCTCAAGCACTTACATTTTGAGCATGGACATCTAAATTTTCCTTCTTGTTTAAAGACATCGAGCTCACTTGTTTTTCTTATAAATTCCTCCACCCCTAATATAAAGTCACGGAACAACCTATTTTGTTGTGGATCTTTTCTAATGTACATCCAACGACGATGTTTTGGTATCTCCATTATCACTATCCTAAAAATATTAGGACCAGAGCCCTAAAAAATAAAGAAAAAATAGTAATATAGTAATCCATGCAATGCACGGGAGAAATACTAGTGGTATTAATATATTTACTATTCATATTTTGCATATAATAATAAAGAAAAAATTTAAATTAAATTAAACTATAGCAGATAACATTACTTGGGATTTTTGTCAAGAATCTTTATTTGTGGGATTTATACGATGTGATAACCAAGTAAAACAAAATAATAACATGAAAACACAAGGAAAATTATTTATTTGAATTTGTTTGTGGTTCATGTATTTTATATTTTTCTCAACAGTCAATTTCACTTTTTAGGAGTTTAGGACTATGCTGAATTTCACTTATGATATCTTTATTCTGACACGAGAAAAGGTTACTAAGAATTGACCATATTGATCATTGTTCTTACCTTGATTGTAGGTTAAACTTAAGGCCTTAATATCAAAACTGACGGAAGAGAAACAATCTATTATGCAGCAAAATAACAAGCTTCATCATGAATTGGTAAACATTTGTTGTCTACTTTCTGAATCTTTAATTTTGTATGTCATTTCTTTGTGAAGTTTTAAACCATCTACCCACTTGAAAAAGATAACTATGCAATGGAAAGAATTTATTAGGACTTTCTTTTCCCTTTCCATCAGTAGACAACTTCTCTGGGCTAATGGATTTTAGTTGCCATGAGAAATTGAAGGATGAATTTATGATCCAAAATAATTGCCAATTTAGATTTGTGCTTGTCAAGCTCGTGAAACTATTATTCAACACAAAGCACAACAAATTGATCTCTATCATAACTACAAGTATCTCAATTCCAAACAGAATAATGAAGCAAATTATGGGTATAATGACATGGAAAACAAAATATACAGACCTAAGCCTTTAGATTCTTGAATTCTGCTAAAACTTCTTCTTCATCTTCAGCTGATAGCTTTTCTCCCAAAACAACATTAATTTCCTATACCCAAAAAAAAGAGTCAATATAGTGAAAAGCTACAGAACAGACTTGTGTGTGCTCATTCTAAATTGCAATTAAAAGATATAGTGAAATTTACACTATGGTAATTCAAAGATCAGAAACATAAAAGGAGCCAACAATTCATCAATATGGGCGTTTGGCGTAACATCAGGCTAAATTGTGATAATTATTAATAAAAATTGAAGATGACAAGTGAAAAACAAATTAACAATTACTTGAAATCTGTAATTCCCAACACAATAGCAGCTTAATCTGATCGGAAATTAGCAAACAAATCATCAATCAATTTCACCAATTTCTCAAGTCATTTAGCAACAATACTATTAATGAAGGGATGAACCAAAATAAAAATAAATAATTAAATCAAAAGAAAGACAAGAAATAGAAAGGACGGGTGACGAAATCTATAAACGTAAAAATTGTGCAGAAATCTAAGGAAAGAGCACCAAGCAATCAATTTATACACACACTGATTCACACACACAAAATTTATACCCGACAGCGAAGGTGTTCTTCGGGAATTCCAGATACCATACCGATCTCTCACATTATAATAAATAATAGATCCAAAATAAAAAAACGAAAAATCTTTCCACATATAACCAAACCTCATCTCATATTCAAAACAACTCAAAAAATTAAGAAGAGACGAGAAAAATTATGAATAAAATAATCTCACTTTATCTCATTGTGTAAATGACTCTCCACAATACTTACACCATCTGAAACAGTGAAAAGAGAACAAAATTGTTATCTTGAACCTTATCCTTTCAACTGGACACCAAACCCCTCAATCTATGGCAACAACGAGAAGAAGAGATGAACAAAATCGCAGAGCAAATAGAAGAGCAAAGAGGCAAAACATGTTGAGAGAGAGAGAGAAACCCTAGGATCAAAGGGAGAAATATTAAATTTGGGGGAAAATATTTCCAATAGTAACTTATTGTAGAAATAACCGTTGGAATGAAAATAAATTGATTTCAATGGCTCAATATAGTTGGAATATTTTCATTGAAATTTCTTCATTTACATATCCAACGATATCATGTCGTTGGAATAGTCGTTGGAAAAATTCCAATGGTACAAAGTTGTTGGAATGTCCGTTGGAAATAATAATTCCAATGACTTTTCCAATGGTTAATTCCAATGGTTTTTACTTGTTGGAATTTTCATTGGATATTTCCAACAGTTACAAATGGCGTTGGAAATGTCATTGGAATTGTAAAAATTCCAACAACTTTTAGTTCCGTTGGAATTTTTCCCTTAGAATTTTGCTGATTTATTGTAGTGAAATAGTTAAACTAACTAAACTAATTAATCATAGCTAGTTCAACTAACTAAACTAATTCAACTAACTAAGCTAATTAAACTAATTAAATGAACTAAATTAACTAACAAGATTAACCTAATTAAACTAAATTGAGAAAATTAAATTAATATAAACTAACATCAAAATTTAAAATAAATTACTAATTAACATAATTACACAAAAATAACACAAAAACCTAAATTAACCTAAACTAACTTTATAAACTAAAATTAACAATATAACATAAAATACAAAAAACGAAAAAAAGAAGATCATAACCTCTAACCTTGATTTCGGTGGTCAGGGTAGGAGGTGGTGGCAGCGAGAGGTGGTAAGCAGTAGGCAGGTATGAGGGTGGTTCAGTGGGGAGGGGGTTGAGATAGGGGGTCAGTGGGGAGGGTGACAGTGGGGGGCTGGCGGCGATGAGGGTGGCGACATTGGTAGGGGAATGGAAGGAATGAGAGAGAGAAAAAAAGGCGATGGTGGTGGTGATGGGTGGCGGAGGCAGAGGAGGGAGGGAGAGAGAGAGAGAAGAGAGAGAGAGAATTGGGGTGAAGAAGAAGGTCTCCCGACCTAATTTAATTGTGAATTACCGACGGAAATTCCGTCGATAATTCTAGTGAAAACGACAGCATTTTATTTTTGAAAGGATCAAAATGACGTCGTTTTAACTTACCCAAATTTTTTGGGGGGAAAAATGACATCATACTGTTTGAAATTACCGACAAAACTTTTTTCCGTTAGCAAAGTTTCAAATATTATTAAATAGTTATTTAAATAAATAGTTACCGATGGAAATTCCATCGTAATATTCACAAAACGGTGTCGTTTTAGTACTTTGACGATGGAAATACTGACGGAATTTCGTCGGTATGTCACGCCCCAAAAATCTTTTTGTATTTTATCAGAGTTTTACCACTGGGCGTGAAGAGAGAAATAGCAAGAGACGCATACACAACAGAAAGAAATAAGCAGGAGACGACAGAAGAAAAAGGTAAGGAATGAAGTGACTCTTTCACTTAGCAACAATCGGCCTCTGCCGATAATAATCAGTCTCACTACTGATAATATACATCATATACAGCGGAAATAACATCAGGATCTCTTGTTCACAGATTACTCAGAAAATATACAAACGTGAATAAACTTAAAATATAATATTTTGGAAATGTTTGTGCGACACATCTGACATCACAGATTCAAAAGCGGCACCGCCTCTCTCCATCTAGGGTTCATCATGCTCAACAGCTCCTGTAGTGTGAGTACAGATTAAGGGGGTGAGTGCGTGGAATACACCCGTGGGAATAACTCTGCCTCTTGTGACACAACAGATAATAAATACTAGTAGAATAATCTTAAGTCACGTTGTCACAGCATATAAAATTCACAGCAGGCATTAAAAATGGTAAGGGACGGATAGGTGCGAGTGTTTCCCGTCTTATCCTATAGAAACGGTCTCAATACCGCTGGTGCGCTTCATGAGGACCACCAAACCTCGATAGAGTATTAGAAAGGGGGGTAGGAGAAGAATGCATAATCAGAGGTGGACCGCAGCCCATGCACAATATAAATATGACACAACACTTATAAAAATAAACACAGCATTTAACATCTCTCAGTAGAACGTCCAAATAGGGGAAAACAGTAAACAAATTAAGAGTTAGAAATTACCCCCACCTCGTATAGTGGTTACCGCGTGAGTAGCTAGAACAATAAGTCTGATAACCCAACACCTCAAAGCTCAGTCCAACAAGTACGCAAGCTCAATCCAACAAATAGCCTACACAAGTTATGGTGTTCTTAGATCCTTAATAAAGAATAAATAAAGCTATAAAAAGGTTTCGGCGGAAAACGGTCATTAAAGATGCGGCGGATCGAAAGATCTAAAGATTGGGGTCGAGTAGACGAGAGAGAAAGATCAGTCTAACTGGCTGAGATGATAGGGAATGAAATTTGGATCACAACGGAAAAAGAATGAGCTCAATCAGAGTTAAAACGAACTCAAACGAAGCATTTTAAGTTTAAGGGTAAAATGGTAATTTTGGTAAAACGGTGAGGAAGAGGAAAAGCTTAGGGTTGCAACGGAACAAGAGTGAGCTCAATCGGAGCTGAAATGAGCCTAAACGGAGCGTTTTAAGATTGAGGGGTATTTTCGTAATTTGGTCAAAGGGTTGACTTTGACCGGGCCCACGGACCCGGGTCAACGACGTCTCGTCGGCAACGACTCGAAAAAAAAAGACGAACGGCGGAGAAAACGGAGTTTGGATCGAAAACACGATGTCGCGTGCACGTCGGCACCCGACGGGGCGCGCGCGTGCCCCCCGGCTCTCGGTGCCATGCGCGCCCAGCACACGCCCGTGCCCACCCGGCACGGCCGTGCGCCAACGTCCAGAACACTCGGCCAGGCGCGCGCACGCCCGTGCGCGCCGTGCACGACCGCACGCCCAGCTCCCGGCGTTTTCTTGGCAGCTGCCGAGTTTTCTCGGCAGCACTCGGCGTCTCGACGGTGGTCGAGTTTTCTCGACCAACCATGCCCAGGTCGCCGACGCCTAGGCTGCTCGACGCGCCACCTTCCCGGCGTCGCCCGGCGCGGCGTCGCCCGGCGCGGCGGCGCCGCCTCCTGCCGCCACCACCTACCTCACCGGATACCTCGCATCGCCGGCTACCACCTTCGGCCATCCCTCGCCGGATTCCGGTGGTGAATAGTACCTGAAATCTCGCCGCAAAATCCTTCGATGCTCAGTTTTCCGAACTTACTCCCAAACTTCAAAACTCCGGCCGGCGACGACTCCCAACACCTCCGCCGGCGACTCCCCGTCGCCGGCAACCCATTCCGGCCAAGCCCAACCTCCCACACAACCTATACATACAAGCTTGAGCTCACACACACACACTTGATTCCATACACACGCACACTGTTTTCTCTCCGGCCGGCGGCCACCTGCCGCAGGCGACCACCACTCATCACTCTCACCTTGGTCGGCGACACCCTAGTCGTCGGTCACCACCACCGTCGTGCACCCACACACCCCGCAAGTCACACACACACCTAGCGTAAGGTGTAAACCCACACACACATACACTGTGATTTCCTTGGCCGGCGGTCACCAGTCGCCGGCCACCCACCAGACCACCTCGCTGGCGACCTCCCGTCGTCGGCCGTCCCTTCCCACATGGCGGCGCCACCCAGCGCCGCCCCAAATCAGCATGCACAAACACACACAGTCACACACATATATATACACACACATGCACGTACTACATACATCTCCACTTTTCTGGCCAGGCGCCGCCGCCCCACGTCACCACCACACCACCACCAGCTTCTCCGGCCACCGCTCCAACAAGAGGACGAGGAGAGAGAGAGAGAAAAACAGAGGAGAGAGAAAGGGCGGCTCAAGGGTTAGGGTTTCAAGGCTGTTTTTCGTCGTTTTCCGGTGAACGAGAAATCGGATTTGAAATCCGAGACCTATCCTAGATTCGTCTCGTCTAGACGAACGTCGTGTGCGAAAATCGTCCGATTCCGACAACGTTGAATTTTTCCGACCACCGGCCGGCGGTGGCGCCGCCCACCAGAAAACTGAAAACGAAGAGAGAGAGAGGAGAGAGAAAACTTACGATTTTTCGGCGCGTTCGGCTCGTTCGGAAAAACGGTGAAAAATGAATTGGGAGAACCTCTATTTATAGAATTCCGGAGAGTCACTATTCATCCAAAATATCCAAACACTATTCATCGGTTGACTTTTTCCGATGTTACTATTCACGTAAATATCTTCGCTTCCATTCAACGTAAATATCTTCCGAAACTTCCGGTTTTGCCCTTTCCGTCGTCATTCGAGCTACGGGTCTCCGATTGATCCCTAGTTCGTTTCTATCTTCTTGTCTTCCCAAGACGCATCTTATGGTATGAGAATATCCTATGTTCCACGTCTAATAAAATTATCGATCTAAATCGTGCATTAAACACTTATCTAAAACGCACGAAATTAATTAAACAATTAAAACATACGCACATAATTATCAAATCTTTAAGTTTAAATATTTAATTAATTTATTATGCTTCGTTTTGGTCCGGGGCGCTACACGGTAAGTGTCTCATTCCTCTTTCAACAAATTTTTTATAACTTTTTTCCCCGTCGATAATCGTTGTTGTGCGTTTTTTCGCTTAATGACAATAATTGGGACAATGTGTTTATTATACCGTTGTCATTGTGTATTTTTTCTCACTTAATGACAATAATTGAAAACACCTATTGTAAAGTATCGTTGTAAATATTTATAATTTAAGCATGGTTTAATTTAAATAAAACATAATAATGTAAAAAACTTATAATAACGTATTAAACCTTAAATTATTTTTTAAAAATAAAAAAGCATACATATAATTATATATCAATACAAAAATTGATTATATAATAATACAAAAATTATAAATTCTTTTAAAATATAAGTCATAAATTATGAATTATTTTATAAAATAGAAGGAAAAATAAAATGAATTTGGTTATAAAATGATACAAAAATTAAAAATTATTTTAAACAATTATTTTATAAAATAAAAAAAGATATAAATAATATTTAAGAAAATATAAAAAAATTCACTCAGGGTGAATTGAACCCTAGACCTTCCACTAGCATCAACCATTAGGTTAAATACAAAAATTAGAAATTATTTTAGACAATTATTTTATAAAATAAAAAAAGATATAAACAATATTTAAGAAAATATAAAAAAATTCACTCAGGGTGAATTGAACCCTAGACCTTCCACTAGCATCAACCATTAGGTTAAATACAAAAATTAGAAATTATTTTAGACAATTATTTTATAAAATAAAAAAAGATATAAACAATATTTAAGAAAATATAAAAAAAATGCATTGAATGTGAATTGAACCCTAGACCCTTCGCTAACATCAACCATTAGGCTAAACACATAAATAATGTTGTTTTCCCAATATTAAATTTAATACTCAATCATTTACTCTTCCTCAATTAATTAAAGCCTACCTAAGTCAATTGGAGCTCTTCTCTTTAAACATTTGAACTTAGGGTTCTTCTCCCAAATTTCAAACCCAATATGGATAAATAATGGATGTCAAAGGATAGATTATCAAATAAGTATGTGGCTGGAGTGGAGTCTTTCATGCATTTTGCAATGCAAAATGCAGGAGATTTTAATGCAATATCTTGCCTATGTATAACATGTGGTAATTTAAGTAAGAAAAAAAGTTGAACTTGTAAGGTTGCATTTATTGTCTAATGGAATTGATTTAACATATCGTACATGGATATGACATGGAGAAAGAACCAAATCCGAATACTCAATGAATGATAGTACAAATGTTGAGGATATTGATCACAACATTTTCGCACAAGAACCTATAGACATGGTCAATGCAGCATATGACAAGACAGTGAATCCAAATGACTTCATTAAGTTACTTGAGGATGCTAAGAGACATTTATATCCTGGTTGTGCTAAATTTACAAAGTTGGGTGCAATTGTGAAGTTATATAATTTGAAAGCAAAATATGGTTGGAGTAACAAAAGCTTTTTAGATTTTAGATTATTTAGAGATATGATTCCTGATGAAAATGTATTGCATTCTTCTTTGTATAATGTAAAAAAATATTTGTCAGCATTGGGAATGAATTATGAAAAAATTCATGCTTGCCCTAATGATTGTGTCTTATATTGGAAAGAGTACAAGGAATGTACTAATTGTCCAACGTGTGAAGTGTCAAGATGGAAGGTTGAAAAGAATTCAAAGATTAAGGAGCCCATTCCTACCAAAGTACTATGGTATTTCCATCATATTCATATATTTCAAATGATGTTTCAAAATAAGGAAGTGTCTAAGGAATTAACTTAGCATGATGATCAAAGAGTTTGTGATGGTAATCTGCGTCATCCAGCTGATGCACCCGCTTGGAAGTTAGTGGATCATAAATGGTCAAAATTTGTTGCAGAGCCAAGAAACTTAAGATTGGCCATATCAACAGATGGGATCAATCTCTATTGTATGATGTCAAGTACATATAGTTGTTGGCCTGTTATGATCACATATAATCTTCCACCGTGGTTGTGCATGAAGTGTAAATTTATGATGCTCACATTGTTGATTGTCGGTCTGAAGCAGCCGATATTGATGTTTATCTGGCTCCTCTAGTTGATGACTTAAAACTCTTGTGGGAAGTAGGCATTGAAGTATATGATGCATATCGTGAAGAAAGTTTCCTACTTAGAGTAGTTATGTTGTGGACGATTAATGATTTCCCCGCTTATGGTAACATGTCTGGATGTAATGTGAAGGGATACTATGCATGTCCAATATGTGGTGAAAATACTTATGCAAAAATATTGAAGCATAGTAGGAAAATTTCATTCACCAGACAGAAGGTTTCTTCCGAAAAGACATCATTTTCGAAGACAGAAGAAGGCATTTGATGGGTTTCTTCTGAAAAGACATCATTTTCGAAGGCAGAAGAAGGCATTTGATGGGACATAAGAGTTTAACATTGCACCGAAACCATTAAATGGTAATGATATCTTCAAATGGGTTGCTGGAATTGATTGCAATTGGGGAAAAAGTGGAAATCTTCAATCTAATGTTGATGGTGATAAATCATGCTGGAAGAAGAAATCAATCTTCTTTCAATTGGAGTATTGGAAACATTTACATGTTCGACATGTACTTGATGTAATGCACATTGAAAAAAATGTGTGTGAGAGTCTCATCGGAACATTGTTAGACATTATTGGGAAAACAAAGGATGGTATAGCAGCAAGACAAGATCTCGTGGAGATGAATGTCAGGTCTGAGTTAGCACTAAAAGTAGGGAAAAAGAGAACATTTTTATCGCTGGCATGTTATACATTGACTAGGCCGGAGAAAAGAAGAGTTTGTGAGTCTTTGATGGGAATGAAGCTTCCCACTGGTTATTCATCAAATGTTAGAAATTTGGTGTCGATGAAAGATTTGAAACTCATTGATCTTAAGTCACATGATTGTCATACTTTAATGCAACAATTACTTCTGGTGGCCACATGTGGAGTCTTGCCTACAAATGTCAGATATGTTATAACACGATTGTGTTTCTTCTTCAATTTGATTTGTAACAAAGTGATTGATGTCTCAAAGTTAGATGATATGCAAAGAGACATTGTTACGACTTTGTGTTTACTTGAGAAGTATTTCCCTCCGTCGTTCTTTGATGTCATGATTCATTTAACTGTGCATCTTGTGCGGGAGGTCAAGTTGTGTGGACCAGTTTGGTATAGATAGATGTACTCATTCGAAAGATACATGAAAGTCTTGAAAGATTACGTGCAAAATCGTAATTGTTCTGAATGATGCATAGCTGAATGTTATATTGGTGAAGAAGCTGTGAAGTTTTGCTCAGACTATCTCTCAAATGTTTAAACAATTGGGATTCCATTAAAGCATCATGACATAGAGCTTGAAAAGCCTCTATCAGCCGCTTAAGTATATTCCATTAGTGATGAGGAATGGGTGCAAGCACATCGTTATGTTCTAGCAAATGAAGTTGATATTGATATGTATACCAAGTAATTAATTAAACTTGTGAATCTTCAAATATTTCATATTAGTTTGATATTTTAAAACATAATTTGTCTGCTCTTAATGATAGTGAACATATGAGGCATTTGAGGGTAACATCTCGATTGAACAATCATTCAGAAAATCAATTTTGGATCAACATAACCGATTATGTATTTATTGGTTGAGTGACCAAGTAAGTACCTTCCTTTAATATGTAACAACATATACACAATGTCTTGTCATAAGCATACTAACTATAAAGCATTCAATTTTGCAAGGTTGCAAATCAATCAAGTGATTCCAATGAAAAAATACTAAACAGAATAAAATGGATTGCGCATGGTCCTAGCACTCAAGTGTTAAAATATCAAAGTTACATGATTAATGGAGTTACCTATCATACAAAGGAGTGCGATGGTATCCGAGTTGTTCAAAACTCTGGAGTAAGTTGTGTTGCAAAAATCATGCAAGTTTCTAGTGCAAAGGATAAAAATCATGTCGTGTCTGACATGGTGTTTTATGGAGTCATTGAAGAAATATGGTCACTCGATTATCACAACTTTCATGTTCCAATGTTTAAGTGTAGTTGGTTGGAGAATAATAGTGGCATCAAAGTAGATGAACTTGGTTTCACATTGATAAACTTAAAAAAAGTAGTATACAAATTTGATCCATTTATATTGTGTAGTCAAGCAAAACAAGTTTTCTACATTGAAGACCCATATGATCCCTCATGGTATGTTGTACTTGCTACTCTTACGAGGGAATACTTTGAATACACCAATGGTGATGAATTACAAGAATTATCTATCCATCATCACTCTTTTACAAAAGGACTGTCATTAGTGGATGTAGATGTAAATGATGACAATGAGCAGTCATGCATTCGAACGGATTATGAAGGGGTCTGGGTTGAAAATTCTACTACTTAATATGGTATTTAATTTATTAGTATAATGTTGAAACTTGTGAGTTATTAGAGTGAAATTGTTTAGTATTTTCGATTGACTTATTGAATAATCTAATTCAATGTTTGTTTTTTCTTATGTAATGTAGGCATTAATATCAATAGCGTCTTGAGAAAGTATAGACAGCAGCAAGATGAAGATGAACACGTTGAGGAAATGAATAAGAAATCACGACAGATGTTGGGGAATATTAAGGGAAAATCAAAGATGATTGAAGAAGAAGTTGCTACTTTGGACATTGATGATGGTGAACCTAGCAAAATGTCCAGATCAAAGTTGGCTTCATCTAAGAGAGCACCTAGGGTCCCACCACAATGCATTGCATTGCTATTCAAAGAGTTCAAGGAGTGAAGAAAGATGTTGAACTTAATGCATATGGATAGCCTGTGGGAGAAAATAGAGCTAGAATGCAAAGCTACATTGGTGTTCTTGTAAGAGAGAATGTGAAGATTACCTACAAAAGTTGGAAGGATGTTCCAAAAGAAGTCAAATATTTGATTTGGGAATCGATAATGTAAATAAATAACTACTTATTATGAATTAAACACTTGTTCAAAGTTTATTAGATATATATGATCAATATTTCCAAAACTTTTTTGCAGATGGTTTACAATATTGACCTGGCTTGGAAGAGCTTTTGTTTGAACTCTGCAAATGCTAAGTGGTGACAATACAAGACAATCCTCACAAATGACTATGTATTTAGTAGATTGAATAGCCCTGACTTGAATACTCCTGTTGGCTTAAACATTGAACAATCAATTTGGAGTGAGTTTGTGATCAGTTGTATGTCCGAAGATTTCATTGTAAGCTATAACTCTTTTTTTCTTGATAAAAATTTAGTTTATCATATATAAAAGTTGTAGGTTTTAGTTTTTGTCACTAACTTTATATTTTCTTTTATAGAAATTGAGATAAACAAAATGATCGAAGAACCTCAAACAAATACCCATGTCAACTATCTCGAAAAAGGATATACATGATACGCAGAAGAGATAGTAAGTATCAATTTATTTATGGTTGTTTAGGAATATATGTCTTATCACACACTTTGCACATTACTACTTTTGGCTGACATTGTTAATTTTATGCTAATATCCTCAGCCTAAAGAATTATGCGATGATCTTGAAATAAATCGAGCAATTCTTTGGGTAAAAAGACGACTAAACAAGGAAGGAAATCATGAAGGAGATGAGTTGAAAGAAACCGTAGAAAAGATTGAAAGTGACTATATAATATTTAATGATGATTCAACTTTATACCGAACATATTTCGTACTTTAAGTTTGTTGACATTTATTCTACTTTACAGAAAACTTATATTGATTTGAAGAGAGAAGTCAAATTGGTTGAAGGAATTCTAACAAAAGCTCTTGATAAGGAAGAGCATCCTGGGTGGGTCAGGGGTGTTGAATGTCATGTTTCATTGTCGGTATAATTTCGTATTCCTAAAGGACAAAGGGCTATCGTGGATAGAGATTTATACATTGTACAACAAAAAGAGTTGCTAGAGTTGAAGAAAAAGAATGAGGAGATAGATGTACACATAAAGCGTTTGGAAGCCCTTTTCACGGATAAAAAAGTTGTCAATGAAAGTCATTTTATTGATGAGAATGGCAGTTGTTCAATAAAGATGCAAAAGCTCATGGATGAAGAGGCCACGAAGAGCCCGGAAACTTGTGAAAAAATCCTACCAGTTCATGCTAAACGCATTCTAGATGATGATCATGATGATGATATTTTGATAGTCAGTCAAGATGAAGCATTACAGGTTTGTGTTTAATTTGTGATATTATTTAATGAAGGCTATAAATTTTATTTAACTATGAATATTTGTCAGGGTAAACTTGTTGGGTTATTGTTGGAGTCGGGTACAAATATTGCTGCATATAAAACTATCATAAAAGTCGATGCACCCCAGAATTGCATACGTGTGTCAATCGATCAAGCTATTGATGAGAATGCTCTTTTGCCAATTCCTATCGATGATTGTCAAAGTATTAGTGAAGCAGTTGGATCCTATGTGAGTTGGCCTATGTATTTGATGATGCTTTCGGATATAGTATGTTTTTTAAATATAATGTCAAATCATACAAATTAATATTATAAGCGTGTGTAATTACTTGCCTTTTTCAGCCTCTTAAAAAGAAGAAGTGGGTCCTTCAAAAAATATGAAGACATTGGACCCATCTAGTGTCTCGAGTGCACTTTATATGATGTATTGTTATTCCAAGATGTCACTCTCACATAAAGGCAACATAATGATCACTCTACATGATAATGTTTTTGGCCATAGACGCATATTATATGTGAATTTTGAAGACATAGAACCATTTTGTCTTTTGAAGCCAATTTCATAACTAACTTGATTATTGTTTTAACCATTTATAAACTCATTCTAACTAACTTTATTTAATTTGAAATAACAGGAATTTATATGCTAAATTGGAGAGATAAAACAAATTGAAGAAATTTAGATTTGTTGATCCCTATGGTGTAGGATATGTGTCTTGTAACAAAAAAAGATAAAGATTCACTCCATAAACAGATGAGAAATAGGGCACGTTTCCTAGAAAATAGGTTGAAAGGTACATTAGTTTATCAAATTGTCGTGGTGCCTTGTAATGTGGGGTAAGTGTGAAAAATTCTACTCATTTCAAATAATTATTGTTGAAGTTATTTATAAAAATCTATATATTAATTATGTTTATATATGACATAGTGAGCATTGGATTCTAACCATGATCGATCCTCATAAAGAGAATGTGTATTTGTTGGATCCTCTTTATACATGCATCAAAGATGAAGCTTGGAAACAAGTTGTTGATTTGTAAATTCACATTTTTTTACTATGTATAATTAATGTATTATAGTGCAGGGCAATTTTTCAAACTCATTCAAAAATTTCAGGGCAATCAAATGTTTAATGCAGATGTCCAACGGAAAGGAAGAAAACAAGTTAAGTGGGAAATTATCAAGGTATATCAAGATTCTGACTAACTAATATTTAAATATATATATATATATGTGTGCATTAGATCACAAATATTTTTTCTAAACCCAGGGTCCTTCGCAACCAGATGCATATCAATGTGGATTTTACGTGATGCGTTACATGAAACAACTTACTGAATTGGATGTGTCAGCTGATTTGGATTCACTGCAACTTAGAGTACTATAACTATTTATATTCTTAAATCATGAAGTCCTTTGCAATATTGTTATTTTTATTTTAGGTTGATATATTTATGTTGTTAATATGCAGTTCACACAAGATGAGTACTCCAAAGAAGAAATTGATGAAGTACTTTTGGAGTGGGCAACATGTGTCCAGCGACATGTAGATGAGTTCTAGCTTGGTAAGTTTTTTCTTCTGCTGCCTAATTTATGATAGAATGTCATAATTTTTATGATTTTGTTAAAAATGTATAGTTATTTAATTTATGATTTGATTTGATTTAACTTCAAATAATGTACTCTTCTTTATTGGTTATTTCATAACATATGTTATGATTGTAATTACAATGTTGGTATGGTAATATTTATTTTATCTTTCTTTTTGTAAATCAGTCATAATATATGCCTGTTTTGTGAGGCTCACAAAATTGCCAACTTTCAATAATATTAGTTTCATATTCGATTCTAGTCAAACTTGGTGTTTCTTATTTTTGGAACAACTTTAGTATGGACCCATTTCCATATTCACTTATTCATTATGGTTTATTGAAACATGATTGTGAATCTAATTCATCATATACATTATTCATTTTGGTTAGACTAATTAATTTCTCTTCTCATTTGGTAGGCCTCATGTATATACTGGATATTCTGATTGTTAATGGCGAACGACAATTTATGTTTGTCAAACCATCTAATCCACATTGTAATTCCTAGTATTATGAATTACTGACTTTATTAATGGATACTCTGCCTTTTTCTATGTTTTTCTGAATTATCTACGACTTTGTAATTCCTAGTTTAATGAGACATTGTAGTAAACTTTACGTTTATTGATTGAGACATTGTAGTTTAATGATGATTTTTTGTTGCAATTAAAATTTTAGTAGCTCTTAAACATTAAAGCTCTCTCAAGTCTATAAGTTTTAGTCACTCAACTTCTAGAAGAAGTAGTCAAATAATCGAGCAAAGTTTCAAGATCTTAAGACTGCGTCTTGCACCTGTTAAAAACAAATCATATATATAACATTTTTACTGTGTACTAGGTGTACTTAGTTGGTAAGAAAGTGTTCCTTGCTGAGTGTATAGTGTTATTGTTAAGCACTTACTTTATGTTGATTATTTGGATTTCATGTGTAGATTTTCCTGATTTGCGTACAACAACCTGATTAAGCATAGTAGGTGTTCTCATTGAATCTAATGTTTGTCAGGAGAGTCCTGTAAATTAAATACTTCTTAATGAAGTTCCTTCTTGTAAATGAGTAGAGTTGATGTAGAAGGATTACACCGCCATTGAACCATTATAAGATTTTGTGTGTTTATTTATCTTATATTGTTGTATCTTTGCATATCTATTTGTTGTTTTATATCTTATTATATAACATAAAATCTCTTGTTAAAATGTTATATTTGCAAAAGGCTTTCACAAGGAACTCATACACATACAATTTATTTTCGTTGCACGAACTCTCAGATACAGTAGACTGTACTCTTCAAACTGTAAGTTGAAACTGCATACATCATTCTAAGCTCAATAGGTTACAACGCACAATGTTGAAGTGTGAAAGATTTTTGAAAATCTATAAAGGTTTATTCACCCACTTTGAACCTATGTATCACTTAGGACCAACAATGAATAATGAGATCTCAAATAATTAGTTTGTATCAATTTTATGTATCCAAGATATGTGCAACTTGATCCGCCTTGTCCAAACTCGCATGCTCGCTCTTAGATCATGAAATTATGATTAGAATTTTGAAAGATATTACTATTATAACTTAAATGTATTAGTTGTATAATTGAAAGATATCACTTTATTGACTAAAATATATTAGGGGTGTGTTTGGACTAAGATGTGGCCAATCTGAATTTGAATGGACAATCCCAACCATGTTTGTGTTATGAGATTTATAAAATTCTATATTTCTATCTTACTTTAATTTACTTTATATACTTTTCTACGATACTCAATGAAAAAAATTACATTTCCATAATAAATAATACAACATCATCACATTTTATACAATTCTCAATGTGATATTGACATTTTAACTATAATCTTACCCTAAAAAATTTCAATAAAATAAATAAAATAATACTAATTGTAGCGCCCCGGATCAAAACGAGCATAATTGATTAAATTAAATATTTAACGTATGACTTAATAAGTATGCACGTTTACTTTGACTGTTTAATTTATTACGTGCGTTTCAGATACGTGTTTAACGCGTGACTTAGACGGATAATTTTCGTGGACATGGTATATAGAATATTTTCATACCATAAGGTGTGTCTTGGAAAGACGAGAAGATAGAAATGAACTAGGGGTCAATCAGAGACCCGTAGATCAAACGGTGACGGAAAGGGCAAAACCCGAAGTTTCGGTCGGAAAACCGGAAGATATTTTACGTGAATAGTAACATGGGAAAAGTCAACCAATGAATAGTGCCGAGATATTTTGGATGAATAGTAACGGAGATATTTTTCGGTGAATAGTAATTTTCCGAATTCTATAAATAGAGGCTCCTCCGATTCATTTTTCACCGTTTCTCCGAACGAGCCGAAAGCGATGAAAACGAGTAAGTCCTTCTCTCTCCTCTCTTTCTTTCCGGGTTTCTGTTTCAGACGGGCCACCGCCGCCGCCGCCGTCGGCGCGGCGGCGCCGCCGCCGGCCGGTGGCCGGAAAATTCAAAGTTGTCGGAATCAGACGATTTTCGCACACGACGTTCGTCTCAACGAGACGAATTTAGGATATGTCTCGGATTTCAAATCCGATTTCTCGTTCGCCGAAAAATGGCAAAAAACAGCCCCTAAACCCTAACCCTATTCCTTGCACCACCTTCTCTCTCCTCTGTTTTTCTCTCTCTTCTCGCCGGAGCTGACGACCGGAGGACCGCCAGAGGTAGGGTGACTTGCTGGAGGGCCGGCGCCGCCGTGGGTGGTGGCGCCGGAGAAGGACGGTGTGTGTATATGCATGATCGTGCATGTGTGTGTGTTGCTAAGGTGTGGTAATGTGTGTGTTGCTAGGGTGGCTGTTGTGGGCGGCGCCGGGTGGCGCCGCCGTATGGGAACAGGTGGCCGGCGACGGGGGGTCGCCGGCGAGGCCGTGGGGAGGGTGGCCGGCGACTGGAAGTCGCCGGCTAAGAGTGGACAGTGGAGGGTGTTTATATATGTACGTGTGTGTGTTTTGTAGTGGCGGAGGGGTGGTTGTTGCGCGGCGGCTGTTGGTGGCCGGCGACTGGGGGTCTCCGGCCAAGGTCACGGCGGAAGGTGATGGTCGCCGGCGGCAGGTGGCCGCCGGCCAAGGAAGGGAGACAGTGTGTGTGAGTGCACGCATGAGTGTGTGTGTATATGCATGTATGTATATGGCCGTGTGTGTGGCAAGGGTTGGCGGGGAAGGGTTGCCGGCGACGAGGGGTCGCCGGCGGAGGTGTTGGGAGTGGTCGCCGGCGACGGGAAGTCGCCGGCCGGAGTTTTGGTTGAAGTTGGAATTTTGGAAAAAATGCGATTTCGAAGGGTTTTGCGGCGAAGTTTCCAGGCACTATTCATGCCGGAATCCGGCGATGGACGGCCGGGGGTGGTAGCCGGCGGTGCGAGGTATTCGGAGAGGTAGGTGGTGGTGGCTGGAGGCGGCGCCGCCGCACCGGGCGACGCCGGGAAGTGGCCTGCTCGAGCAGGCCACCGTCGGGAAGATCTGGGAAGGGGCTGCCGAGAAAACTCGGCAGCCAGCCGAGCGAGCTTACCCGCTGCCGAGAAAACTCGGCAGCCGTCGGGCGCCGGGAGCCGTGCGCGCACCGTGCGCACCCGTCGGGTGCCGACGCGCACCCGACGCCGTGTTTTCGATCCGAACCTCGTTTTCTTTCCGTCGTCCATCCGTATCGAGTCGTCGCTGACGAGACGTCATTGACCGAGGGTCGTGGGCCCGGTCAAAGTCAACCCTTTGACCAAAATTACCATTTTACCCCTAAACTTAAAATGCTCCGTTCGAGCTCGTTTGAACTCCGATTGAGCTCATTCTTTTTGCGTTGCGATCCTTATTTCAATTCCTATCTTCTCAGCCACTTGGGCAGATCTGACCCTCTCATTTCTTGGACTCCAATCTTTAGATCTCTCGATCCGCCGCATAGTTAACGATCGTACTTTCGCTGGAAACGTTTATAGCTTTAATTATACTTTATTTGGGATCTAAGGAACGTCATAACTTGTGTAGGCTACTTATTGAGTTGAGCGTTGTGATATCGGATCCTTTGGTACTCGCTTGGGAAATCTGATCCGTCGATACTCGTTGTTCACGTGGTAACCACCGAACGAGGTGGGGGTAATTTCTAACTCTGTAACTGTTTACAGTTTTCCCTATTTCAAAGTATGATTGAGAAGTCCTAAATGATGAGACATATGTTATGATTACGTGATCATGTTATACTGTGGCAACGTGGCTGAGTGTTATATTCCTGGTATGTATAACTGTTGACTGTTATAAGATGCGGATGTTATTCCCCACGAGTGTATTCAACGCACTCACCCCCTTAATCTGTACTCACACTACAGGAGAAGAAGAGAACCTTGACGCATAGAGAGAGGGGTGCCCTATCGGCGGTGTCCTTTGTCCGGTTTTGTCTTTAAAGCTATGCTGAAACGATGTTCCACGTTTTGTAAAATGTTAACTGTATTTCCTCATCTTTGTAAAAGATCCTGATGTTTTTCCGCTGCGTAATGTTTTAAACTCTCTTTTATCGGTTGTATCCGATGGTTTAAGAGTATCTCTTCTTGTCCCCTCCTTTTTCTTCTATTTTATATCATGTACGCCTCTTTCCTTTTTCTCTCTTAACGCCCAAAAACGAAAAACTCTGATATTTTTAACGAAAGATTTTGGGGCGTTACACTAATAAAATATAAGATCAAAATCACATTTGTCAAATCCACTTAAATTTCAAATCTAAACTTGCAAAATCCTCTTACTCATAGTCCAATCATAACCTTACCTCATTTGTGAGATTTTTTTCCCGCAAAACAAGCCTATTTCCTCCACAAATTGCAACTATCTCTCAACATGTGTCTCACAACTTCCTACTTCCACCCTTGTTTAGTTCGTTTTTTTTTCTTTCTGCTCTTCTTTTTCTTCTACACTTTCATATTGATACTTTCGAATGTGTTGTTGAAGATTACCTTATTACAACAATTTTAACTATTAAAAACCAAGTGTTTCAACGAGAAGAAACACACTAATCAATAGTAGAATAATGCGGAAGATGTTCTATGTGGTATCAAATATGGTAACTATATATTAAAAAATTCAACCTTTTTACTTTCTAGTAAACATGCATTACATTTCAATAATGCAAATACAAAATAAATATCTTTCAAGTATACTAGTAATACATTTTGGGTTTACAAGTAACAATAATTCAATTTATATATTTCAATTATACAAGTAATATTTTCAGTTATACAAATAATATATTCAGTTATACTAACTTACCTACCATGGACATGTATTAACGTGTCTACCACTGATGTGTCATAACTCCAATAAAATATTTAATTTTAAATCAATAAATTTAAAGAATATGATCTTACACATCAGTGGTAGACATATTAACATATGCACACGGTGGACATGTGAGCATTCTTAATAGAGTAGCACTCTTGTGCACCTGATGCACATATGCATTTGGATTGGGTCCGGGTGCGGGTTGACCCGTATCCGCACACTTTTATGTTTTTTTTTGGCCCTGACATCTATATTATGTTAGTCATACCTTTATATTATATTAGTCATACCTTTATGTCCAGATATCATACATTTATTTAATACTTTTAACTTTAAAAAAACTCTAATTTCGTTATAATTTGTATATGTTTACCTTTATGTGATAATACTTATACCTTTATGTGATATTACTTATACCTTTATATCAACATAGTCATACCTTTATGTAATATATAAATATACAACTAACATAACTAAAAGGTATATCTAACATAATTAAAAAATATGATTGTTATAACTAAAATGAATGAAAAGTTAATATGTCTGTCTAAAAAAAATGCTAAGGTACAAATTAGTCTTACAAAATGTATGACTAACATAAATAAAATGTATGACTAACACTACTAAAATGTATAGTTAACATAACATAAATGTCTGACACCTAGGAGCACGTTTGGGTGGATTTTGTCCGCGACTTGGTGGCGCGTGCGGGCCCGTGGCGGGCCGGGTCGACCCGAGTGCATGGATCTAAGGTCTGTGCACCAAGTGCACAAAAGTTTTTGTCTTCTTAATAATATGTTTCTATTTCAGAAGTAATTTTTTTTGGGTATATGAGTAATCACTTACATTAAACACAAGCACCAACTTTCATATAACAAGTAAATACATTTGAGAAAAACATGTGATACCATTTAGTAAAATGAACAATACCTTTTATATAATAATACATCTTTCACCTTACACCTTTCTAGTGCAACACTATACACTATACTCTCAAAATATGTAATAAATTATTTTAGTTATACGAGTAATATCTTATAAACGATCAAATACTATTTTTTGATATAAAACATCTTACATTTCTCTCTGCTTCTTTCATAATATATATTAATATTTTTCGACATGTATACTCATATCTTTTAATCACACAAGTAATATTTTATAAATAACTAATTAATACATTTTTCTAAAATTATAGGAGGGTGTGTTATGCGGGTGGACGAGTGCAACAGAGGATCCAATTCAGATTGAGTTGGATCCATACACCAAATGCATAATTTTTTTTGTGATAAATAATGTGTTAAATGTTTAAATGAATGTTAGTTTAAGTTAGAGACGTCCAAACGGTTCGCCGGTTATGGTTCCGGTTCGAACCGCCGGTTCGGCGGTTTCGAATTGGTGGAACCGAAACCGAACCGTGTGATGGCCGGTTCCGGTTTCGGTTCCAAACCGCCGATTGAACCGGAATCGGGCGGTTCGGCCGGTTCGAACCGGCGGTTTTGGTCGATTTTTTTTTTTTTGATTGATTTTTTTATAATTATAAAATCACAACTCCAAATTTGATTTTTAATGTTTGTTTTGAAGTATATCATATCATAATTTATACCATGAGAAATTGAAATATTTAAGTGAACAAACATTTTTCATTATCATTATAACTTGGAAAATTATTACAAGTTAGAACTCTATATAATCTATGATCTAATATATTACAAAAGTTGATATATATTACAATTACAAAAGTCCATATCTATCTAAAAGAAATAAAAGTCTATCTTGAATTACAACTATCTATCTATCTTGAATTATATAATACAATTCTAAGATCTGAGTAGAACATTCTAACTAACATATGAAACAACATTAGCCAAAAGGAGGGGAAAAAAATTGAAAGAACTTGAGTTTTATTCTAAGTTTGGAATTGAAATTCAAATTCCAAACTTAAAATAAAATTGCCTACGTATCCTTAATTCAAATCAAATTAAGGAATCAAAGCTCACGTAGTTCTCTTACCTCAACTTACCTACGCCCAATCGTCGAGGTTGTTGATGCCACTACCACCGGAGGATGTTGTGTTTGAGTCGTAACCATACAAGTCCGGTTCACCTTTCTCAAAGCGTGTGCAATCGAGGTTTTGTTGACGTTTGGATGCCTTGACCCAATCCTCAAGGAGCATAAGGTTTTGGACATTCTCGGCGGCCAAGTTTGCTCGTCTCGCACTCAAAGTGTGGCCCGATATGCTAAAGGCATGTTCAACCGAGACCGTGGAGGCGGGACATGCAAAGATCTCCTTGGCAATAATTGTTAGTATAGGATATATGGTGGTCCTCCGTGACCACCACTTTAATAGATCCGAATTGTTCTCGAAAGCAATAGATTCAAAAGTAGCACTTAAATAAGAATCTAATTCTTGTGATGGGTTGGTACCTCTAGCTCTTTTTTGCGTTCTTATGTCATAGAAGTTGTAAAATTGACTAAGAGTTGGTCCAAAACTAGATGAAGAAGAAGAATAACTACTAGATCCTACATTTTGATCTCCTACTTCATCACTACTACTTGCATCACCATGAATTGTTTTATATTGTCTAAATAAATCATACAAATAATCTTTTGCCCGTTTTACTACTTCCCTAGGATTAGGCACATATTCTACTAGATCATATTCACTAATCAAACCACATGGAAACAATGCATTATAGTACATATTTAAGAGTTCTTCTAATCCATCTTCTCTAATCCTAGGATCTAATAATTTAGCACATAAATATAGAGGGGGTAGCTCATGATAATATTTTAACCATTTTGCTTTCATCATAATAATTGCATCACTTAAAATAAGATCATCTTTGTAAGAGTTAATTACCAAAGCAATTTTAACACATTGATCTAAAGCTAAAGGAGATGTAGGATAATAACATCCACTAACTTCCCTAGTGGCTTCTTCAAAAATTTTTAACAAACCCATCATGTTTATACAAGAATCCCAAGAATGTGCAACTAACATAACATTATTATCACCAAATTCCATAAAAAAAGCACATAAAAGTTCTCTATAATTATACGAATCTTGAAGCATGTAAAAAGTAGAATTCCACCTATGTGGCACATCTTTCACAATTTTTTTTACTTCTAATCCATTCAATTTACAAAACGTGGCCCATCTTTTCCGTATTTGTACGGTGTGACAAATTAAATTAATTGCATCTCTAATTTTATCTATTTCTACTTCTAAAGTTTTTAATCCATCTTGAACACATAAATTAAAAACATGACACATGCATCTAGTATGAAAAAGATCACCATTTAATGAAGGTTTACAAAAATCAATTATTGTAGGCAAGCTAGCTTTATTATTAGTTGCATTATCTAAAGCTATAGCAAATACTTTTGTTAATATACCATAATCATTTAACACATGTATTACTTTTTGTGAAATATGCAAACCGGTATGTTTTTTATTAAAATCAATAAAAGCAATTAAACGTTTTTGAACATCCCATGCATCATCATTCCAATGACAAGTAATTCCCATATAATCATTTTTATTATAAGGATCTTTCCAACAATCACAACATATTGCAACTTTTTGTTTAAGGTTAGCTAAATCGGATACTAATTTATATTTTCTTTCACGTACTCTTTTATCAATATCCCTAGTGGCCGTGTTCCTACTTATCATTCTAGCGGGTAGTTGTAAATACGTGCTCACATAATCTTCATAAAGGTCATCGGAAGCAAATGAAAAGGTAGATGTTTTGAAGCAATAAAATCGGCGGTGCCTTTCCTAAGTTCTAATTGACTAAATTTAAAGGTTAAAGAATCCATACCTTGTGAAGACCCGGTGAATCCTCGTAGTTGTGTTTGAGAGCGCTCCAATCCAACCTTGTCGGGATGCTTCTTCGTGATGTGGTTGTTAAACGTTCCATAGCCCCCTCCGTGCTTGAACTTGTATTGTTTTCCACAATGGTTGCACGTGACTACGTAGTCGATATCCGAATTCGGCACGACTTCCTTCTTGAAGTGAATGGAGAAAATGTCACTTCGAAGTGAAGAAGGTGCTCTATTTGAAGTGGTTTGAGTTTGATTCAAACTCTCTTGTGTCGGATGCACCTCTTCTTCATCTTCGTCGGCTAAGGCTTGAGCGATTTATTCCCCCAAATCGACATTCGGATCAAGGTCGTCACACCATTGATCAATGAGCTCATCTTCGTACGATGGTGGAGGTGGCATGGGACTCTTTCCCTTCCCACGAGATGATGAAGTTGAAGAACCTCTTCTAGACATGATGAATTTACAATAGAAAAAATAGAAGTAGAAATAGAACTAGAAGTTGATGACGAAGAACAAGAAATCGAAATATAACAAGAATTTGAGAGATTTTGAACTTGAAATAATTTAAAGTGAGCTAGAATGCAAGAATTGAGACTTGAGAGAGAGAGAGCAAGAGAATTGGTGTGAGCAAATACACAATTTGAACCCCTATTTATAGATCTCAAAAATTCAAAAAAAAAAAAAAAAAAAAAAGAAATTGCTACGCTCCGGTTCGAACCGCCGGTTCGACACATCACAGCCGTTAATTTCCAACGGCCATTTGATCTCGGCCGTTGGATGCAAAATTCCTCCAAACCGTCGGTTCGAACCGGCGGTTTCCGGTTCGGTTCGGTTTTGGCCGGTTTGCAACGGTCATTTCATCCGAGTCGTTCATCGTCAACGACTATATTTGATTCAAGCACAGCCGTACACGTGGCATGGTCGAATTTAAAAAAAAAAATAAAATTACATAAAACCGGCGGTTCGAACCGCCGGTTCGCCGGTTTGTTTAATTGAAAACCGAAACCGAACCGGTTCCCGACGGTTCCCGGTTCCGGTTTGGAACCGAAACCAAGTCAACGGTTCCCGGAACCGTTGACCGCCGGTTCGAACCGGCCCGGTTCCGGTTTTCCGAACCGTTTGGGCGTGTTTAGTTTAAGTTAATAAAATAATTATGTAAATTTTATATGGTATCAAGGATGTAAAACTTCATTAATGAATGTTATTACCAATGCCATGTTTGAGAATGGAAAAAGAGGAAACAACAAAACAAAAGGATGAATTACTTGCCAAATCACCTAACACCTCAGAATTGCCAAGTAACAGGGACAAATCAGGAAACGCCACGTAGTCCATTAGCATCATCGAGTCACAATCACAGGAATAGTAGGAACATTTATTTTCTGCATAAGGTCAGAATTGTCTTTTCGTAACGCTCGGGTTTCCAAAGGGGAGCTAAAGTCTAGTCAACTGTTACAAAACCCGCCTTCAGTCCCATTCTCCCACTCACTGTGTGTGTTTTTGCGATATCTTCAATTTTCACAGAGTAACAGAGAACTTGAATCAACGCCGTCAATGGCGGCGACGGAGCCTCCACAACCGACGACCTTCCTTCACGCATTTGGAAATGTGCTTTCCCTCTTCATTCTGTTGCTCATCGGTGTTCTGGCTTTCTCGATCCGTTTATTCTCCGTAAATCGTCTTTTCTTCTCGTTTGCTTGCAGTCTTTCATGTACACTTCCGTACATTCATATCTGTGCTCGATCGAGCTATTAAATTTAAAATGTACCCTGTTAAAAGGCATCTCAAAGAATTATGTATGAATTTTTGACTGGATTTTGCGCAGATCGACAACTGTATATATTTTAATTGTTTGCCGTTTTTATCTGCAGGTAATTAAGTATGAGAGTGTAATTCATGAATTCGATCCTTATTTCAATTACAGAGTGACCCAGGTTTGTCTTATTTTTGTTGATTAGATTTGTAAAAAAGCTACTTCTTAAATCTTCCTCATAAGTTTGTACAAGAAGACAATTCTTTCTTTCGGTATTTCCTAATACCATTTTTGTAAGTATGGGTTCTTTTTTCAAAAGGAACTGACATTTTAGAAATGCTTTTTTTTTTGTTGCTAAAGCTAACGGATTCAAAGGACTTATCAGAACGTGCTAATGCTGACAGAGGAATTTTTTTATCTCTGTATTTGCTATATGCTAACATTGATAAGTAAATTATATAAGGATAAAATAGTTCCAGTTAGTTATATAACTTGTCATTTTTTATGGGAATAAATATTTGTGAAGACTAGTTTTAGAGATGGCAATTTTATTGATATGAAATTATCAACAAGGAGAACAAATTACATGTTCAAGCTTGGCTATTAAGTTGTCAAAAATGTAAAATTTAATATGAAAATCTGAACATTTTTTTGATGATCTTGATAATACACACTTATGATGTTGGTGGAAGATTGGGGAAAATGTGTTTACAAGTAGGTGATGTCGGATCTTGAAAATACATGTGCAGTTATTAGAAGGCCAAAACATTTTGGTTTTCGTAAATGGCCAATTAAAATGTTTTTGTTTTTCTCTCTCCTCCAAATAAGAGCTTGAGAGTAATATGCCATACAATGAGATCACTATGGGAATGCAATCCAACTTAATTTGTCATACCTCTTGTGCTCACAAGCTGGCATTTGGAAAGGGGACCTGATACAATAACCTATGCTAACAGTTACTTTGCATGTCCTAGCTTTGTAACATTAGTTATCCAAATTTATGGAGAAGTCCATTGTACTTGTAAACCATTTTGAAGTTTCTCCTACAATTTGTATGATATATAAATTAAGTACGAATTAGTCTTAACATCTTCATTGTACAAATGAGTCACTATCTTCGTTATTGGTTTTCTCTTGCTTTCTTGTCTTTATGTCAAAAGCTCCATCATTTGCATATGGATGTCTGAATAACTTGAAAAAGGAATGTGATAACAGTTTTGTTGATTGCAGTTTCTCATAAAAAGTGGAGTATATGACTTTTGGAACTGGTTTGATGACCGAACTTGGTAATCCTTTAAATGGCAGCTCTTAATTTTTGTTTTGAGAATAGGTTACAATTGCATTTCAGTTTGAATGAATATTGTATTTAAGTAATTATATACTCTTGTAAAGGTATCCTCTTGGACGTGTGATTGGGGGAACTGTTTACCCTGGACTTACTTTGACTGCCGGTACATTATGGAGGTATTTCATAGTCTTACTGCTCTCATATCCATGATAATTTTTTGTTAGAAATTCAGATTAATAGTTGATTTTGTTGTTCAAAATTTTGATCTAACTAATAATCAATAACCATATCATCTCTCCTATTTCTCAGTCCTGTAACAATGATTGATGTTACCTTTAAAATTTAATGGCAGGATATTCAACTCGCTTAATATTCCGCTATCAGTGGAAACTGTTTGTGTGTTTACGGCTCCTATATTTTCAGCTTTTGCTTCGTGGGCAACATACCTTCTAACTAAGGTTCTGCTTTATTTATCTGTGACCTCTTTTTTTTTTTTTTTTTTTGCACTAAGCAAGCTGGTAAACTTTCATTGAAGTTTTACAGGGGAGAGGTTTATTAATGAAGTTTGTTTTATCTAGGAAATCAAAGGTCCTGGTGCCGGGTTGACTGCTGCAGTTCTTCTTGCTATGGTACTTTTTTTCCCTTTTACATCTTTGTGTAGTTGTTATGTCTTGGAAAGCTAAATTAAAGCATCTTGCATTTCTCTGCTGCAATAAACCTACACACCACTCAATGACCCAGTCTTTTGTGATTTTCATTGTGGAACATGCATCATAGAAAATATTCTATCAATTTAAGCCATATGTCTGCCCATCAGACGTTTCGTTATTTTACTATCTTGAGACAATTCATGTACAAGGTTTCTTTCATTGGAAAATGTCTTATTTATTTATTTATTCAGTTTTAATATGCTTTAGGCTGAAATCGTTAAGAGATCATTCCTATATAATGATGGTGCATGACAATCATTCATACTAACTGTACCTTTCTGCTGATATGAAAGATGAATGAATTATTTGCATATTGTTTAGGTTTCTTCATTAAGATAATTTTCTGCTTTGTTTTTTATTTACTTCTCAATATCTCTTATATAGAGATAACAAGAAATGTGAAGCAAGGAAAACTAAAATTAGGACAGCTGTCCTAACAGAAAATCACAACCTTACTAAGAATAAAAAGTCCAAATAGTAAGCTAAAACCAAGATCTAATTTCCAGAAATCAAGCTCCAAAAAAATGGGGGATAAAATCAAGCTCAATTGTGCCTGCCATATGTGTCTTGCCTACAAGTGTGTCTGTAACTGAAATTGGGATCAGCTTACCTTTGTTTGGAAAACAACCTATAAGCTCCTAACATAAAATCAATCTTATAAGCTCTTTCTCACACTCTTTTAAGGAGCTTATTAACTTAATACATCATATAAGCTGTTTGAAATATAAACTTAGCCAAAGACCATCTTAATTTTTGATAGTCGTATTATCTAAACTACTAGTTTTTTTATTGGTTTCATGTTTGAATATAATATGATTCATCATTCATGGTTTCTAGATGAAAGTCTATCAATGTCCTTAACATTTTTATGATTAAATTCATGATTGATAGTAGTGTATCACTATTATACTTATACTAGCTTGACTATTTAAAGTTTGTATTTTGGCAATTCTTTTCAACTATGAATAGTTCTTCACAATTCAGTGAAGTGTTGGTTTGAAATTTTAGTTGGGATATGTAAAAAAGAATTGTTGTTTAAAAAGATTCAGAGATGTGTTTTTTTTTTTTTTTTAAATTATTGTACATTGTGTGGGGTATTCCTCACCTCTTTGTATATTATGAACCATTTAATCAATAAAATTTAGTGGTTCTTTTAAAAAGATTTACTCTTTAAAATTTTACTATCTCAGTTTATGGAAGGTACTCAAATCTTTTAAGTATAACAAACTTATACTTTTTTAGCCCTTTTGTGCAGATAGGATATAAAAATTTTGCAGTCATATTGAGTATTGAAAACATTAATATTACCGCCAATTGACATTTTTATGTTCACATATTTTGAATAGTACCAAACTGCAAATTATGAGTTCCTATTGCTTTTTGGATGACATCTGCATTTTTCTATTTTGTGCTGATGAGAGGATGGAGTCAAATGAAAAAGGGGTGGGTGTAATTCAAACCTTAGAGAAACGAAAAAGGGGTGGGTGTAATTCAAACCTTAGAGAAACAATTGCTATTTTTTCATGGTTATAAAGTTTCACTCACTGGAATTTTAGAAATTTAACTAAAGGGGGATATAGAAGCATTCTTGTTCAAATTAAATTTTTTGCATCTTGCCCTTTTATATGGATCAACTATAAAAATGCAACAATTACTTTCTTTGAGTATTATAAAGCATTACAGTTAGTGCCAAATGCATTTTTATGTCAATATAATATTTAATAGTACTCAAGTGCCAAATGGGGACTCCTATTGCTTTTCGGATGCTGCAATGTTGGTGATGATGGGCAAAGCAAAACCTTTACGACAATACTGGGATGGGTGGTTAATTCCATTTAAAAACTTATAGGAACACCTACAACTTTTATAGCTAGGGGTAAATCACTGACATTGTTTTTTGAAGTTTACCTTTTAAAAGTATGATGAAAGCTGATTTCTGTGGGTTCACTATTTCAAAGTATTGGATATATTCTGTGATGAATGGTTGCAAAACCGGGCATGTAGGCCGAGTTTGTTCATGTGTAAAGAGATTTGTAGTAAAGGAAGTCCATATTTGATATTGTCAATTGATTAGGTTAGAATAAAATATCTGTCCAGGGTGCATAGGTTTTTTAGGTGTTACCATACAATAAAAGTTATGATGTCTCCTTTTGCCAATTGCCACTGTCAAAGATTGAATTAGATATCATATCCTGAATGAGGCACTTGGACTAGGGTGCCCAGCTTTAGCAGTGCATTTTCATGGTGCTTGATAGCTTCTTTATAAGTTTACTGTTATGATATATAGATCTATTTTGGCTTTCAAGGTTTGACTAGTTTAAAGGTATAATGGGCATGTCACGAGCATCGTTGCCTGAACTGTTCTTATATAGCTAATTTTGAAGTAGCATTAGACTTTTCTAAAGTAATACTTACTGGGATATTGAAAGGTACACGAGTAGCAGGACATCTGGATGGTTTCAATGTGACAAAATGTTGGGGTAGCATGCTGTGAATCAATAGTTTATTCCTTGGTGGTAGAGAAACATAATTATGCCAAGTCGCCCACATTGTGGATCTGTTCTTAATTCACTTATCAGGCTATTGAGCAAAAACCTTAAATTTTTTTATTTATTTATTTTATTTATCTCAACTAAGAGAGGAAGGGGGAGCATGGGTGGGTGGGTGGGTGATTTATGTTTGTCAGTTTGGTTAGGAAGGAATATAAAATTGTGATGAATCCAAGTGTGGGATAGGACTAAGTTTAGAGTTGCTTGATGGGTGTCTAACCATAGAGGTTTTGAAACCTTTTTCATGTCAAACATTGATAGAGATTGCAGTTGTGTTTCGTTGGCCCCTTTTCTTTTCTTTTTTGCTTTGTGGTTCCCTGTCCTTCTGTACTCATTTTTCTTTATTAATTCATATTCATTTTACTAATATATCTACTTGAATGCCACAGTATTTTAGAGAATCATTCATGTAGAAATTATAGTTTTACTTTGATAGTCAATTATTATTTTAATGAGCATAATGTTTTCAAGAAAATAGACTGTGTTACAACCGAGTAGAAGACAATACCAAATTTCTTAAAGCAGCTTAAAACTGATACTTTTGTGTCTAATTGCATAAATATTTGTATATTACAATTATGCCGCTGCCCATTGTACAGAAATGATCAATCTGTGCATCTAGACAATCTTGAAAAAATGATAATCAGAAAGTCTTGGACTTCTCTTTCTCCACAGGTTCCATCGTATATCTCTCGATCTGTGGCTGGAAGCTATGACAATGAAGCTGTAGCTATATTTGCCCTGATCTTCACTTTCTATCTCTATGTAAAGGTGAAGTGTTATTTTTTTGCTGCTCAACACTTTATATGCTGTATTTATCTTTATGACGTCTATGCAGTTTTCCTTACAAAGATTAGATCCCCTGGTTCATGTATTGCAAAGGAGTACTTCTGGAATCATGGGCTGGAAATATTGTAATTCTGTTAATCACTAATAGTTCCATTTGTTGCAGACCTTGAACACAGGATCCCTTTTTTATGCTACACTAAATGCGATAGCATACTTTTACATGGTAGGTTTCCCCACTGCTGTGTTTACTCTTCTTTTTACCATAACCCACGTTCTTACTGTTTTCATGATCGATTGTAATGCTCATTCTGTACATATATTTTTCAGGTTTGCTCTTGGGGAGGGTACACCTTTATTATAAATCTTATTCCGATGCATGTGCTCCTATGCATTGTAACTGGACGCTATTCTTCACGCCTCTACATTGCTTATGCTCCACTAGTAAGTATCATTGTATATTGTTACCTAAAGCATATTCTGTGGGAATCTTTGTATATGCTTCAGCATGATAGCTAAAATTACTGGTACACCTTAGTCAGAATCTGGAATATAATGATGATTATGAGAAGTTTTTGTGGCCACACCTTGAGGAATGTGAGGAGATTTGAGAAAGATTAGATATAATAAATCTGACCAGTGGAGCCACTTTGGTAGGGAGAAATTAATCTTCCCTTTGGCTTCTGATCTGAAGAATATCCTGTGATTTTTATTTTTCTAAGTATAAAGAAAATCTACTCCTTCCTCATGGCTGGCATGTTAACACTTCAACTTAGTATTTTGCAGAGTTCCCCAAGCAATGTACGTATTGAGTATAACCTCAATTTAAGACTTCTGTTCTGTGTTCTCCAAGATGTCACGATTTTCCTGCTTTGTGTAAGAAATGACAGTTGAATAGAGGTTTGAAAAAAAAAAAAAATCACTTAATATTAAAATTGTTGGTGAACCTCCCGTGGTGTCTTTTAGAGACAACATTGAACATTATATTGATAACAAAGAACTATTCCAAATAGATACATGTTCCATCAAGACTTGTAAGGTGGTGCATGAGTCTTTGATGATCTTTTATTATATCTTTTATCTTATAAGTATGCAATATGAATCCAGCGTCTCCGAAATTTTAAGGAATCCAAATATATGTCAAACATAGGAGTTGTATCTCTATCATATTTGATTATGGAAAATACAATATGGAAAATTCTTGGCATCTTTCTCAAGTAAAAAATATTCTTAATTTCACCTAGAATAAAAAAGTCCTTATTGGGATGATATGTTTAGTGTGTTGACAAAGGAAATCTGATATTTTATACATAATTATATTTGAATTAGATTAGTTATCTGTTATCATATCACATCGGTTCCACATAAAAAGTGTGGAAGGGGTATATAAGAGGGAGTCAACCCTTTATCTTTGACCATGATTTTGGGGTAAGTTAGGGCTCCCTAGCTTATATGCCTAACAATTTGGTCCGACCTGCCGAATTCGGGCGCGCTGCAGAAAGGGGCTACCCGATGGTGGGCCCAGGGTTGCCACCCGAGAAGTGGGCCTTTTTATGGGTTGCCACCCGGTGTGTGTGTCTGTGGATGTCCGGTTTGAAAGGGGGATGGATTGTTACAATATCCCATATCTGTTCCACATGAAATTTGGAAGGATATATAAGCTAGGGAGTCAAAATTGTTAGGCGTATAAGCTAGGGAGCCCATACTTAACCTAAAACCATGGTCAAAGGTAAAGAGTTGACTTCCACTTATATACCTTCCACACTTTCATGTGGAACCGATGTGGGATATCGTAACAATATCATTTAGTTTTCTTTCAAGATAATTCAGTTATTTCTTTTTAATAATTGTGAAGCTGAGCTTGTTTTGGTGGTGTTGAGGACAAGTTTTAAGATAGTTGCAATAGAGGACTGGAGTTGGTGACTAGAGGTTCTCGTGAGGATGATGCTCATGATCTCCTGATACTACAAATGCTTTATATTCGTGCAGTGATTAGGACTTTCTCCTGATAATCAACCACAAATAGTTTTTATTTTGATAATTTTTGGTGGTGCAATATGTATATAGCCCGTCTGCAATGTCCTTATTAGTATAAAGCAGTTGACTTTCTCTGGACACTCTGGAGATATTTATTATATTTGTTTGTTTCTTAGACTGATCTATCACTGGTCTCATTAATACCCAAACATTTTGACTGCAGGTTGTCCTCGGAACATTATTAGCGTCTTTGGTGCCTGTTGTAGGTTTTAATGCTGTCATGACATCAGAGCATTTTGCATCATTTTTAGTAAGTTCAATACCAATGCCATATTCTACAGTTTAATCAATTAGCATCTTTCTCGTATATTGGACATAATAAATCTTGTTGATAGTAATTTATATTCTGAAACATGTCTAAGAGTTTGAATGTCAAATTTGGTTGTTAAATGGTTTGCAGAATCCACAACATTTATCTTGCTATCCACTTTTTGAGTACCTATAGAAAGTGTGGCGAGAAGTAAATATTGGAACTCTACTAGCAGATTACTTTTCTTGGGAAATAGTAGTCAAGCGCTAATTGAATTCTTTGTTAACCTTGTTTTCTTCTTTCAGTTATATGTGGAATAGAACTTTTTTTCCGGTCTTTCTACTGTAAAGGATATTCCTGAAGTGGGTTTTGAAAATTTCTTCGAATGGGAGATTTGTAGAAGTGAAGAAGAACATTCCTTTTATAAACAATGTTAGTGCACTGTGCAAGCATGGTTTTTGAATGAAGCAAATAAATTTAGCAAGGGCAATATATGAATTATCATTATTGAATTGTACCAACATTTGTGTTAGCTCAAGTGGTGTCTCTCTCACCTTTATAAAGGTGTTGATGGGGATGACCTAGGTTTGAACGTGGATCACCCAAATTTTCTAGTATTTATTGCCTCCTCTACCCTCACTCCCTCCTAGATCATTAAATAAAAAACAATAAATTCACAATAAAGCTTTGGACTTGGGGCGTGAGAAAAATAGAAATGAAACAAACTTAGTTTCTAGCAAATTACTATAAGCCCCTAATAGATGAAATAGCTGAAATTTCCTCGTGCTCTTTACTATGCCAAAATAATCATTGATTGATGCTTTTAGATGTCATTTTTTTTGAGAAGGAAACAAAATTTTATTAATAAATAAGAAAAAAAAGGAGAGATGAAAGATCCCTCGAGATGAGTACAAAAAGATAGAAAAACCAGAGAAAGCATCACACCAGCCAAAACATAAGTGAAAACACAACCAAGCCAAAACTTTACAAGACTATACCCCAATCTCTAGTAAGATCTGATAACAAATAACCTCTAAAGGATCTATGACTCGACGCCCAAAAACTTAATGCTTTTAGATGTCCTTATTCCAGCATAGGTTTGTTAGTCTTTGATCCATCAAGGTCTCCACTGATAAGATCTGTAAATTATTTGAATATTTTAAGCCTTCACTTCAGCTATGTTCTTAACTGCACCCGACTTTGGCTAAATTATCCCCAGATTATGAGATCCACTTTGTTCTTTTCAACTAGAGATGATATTGGATGAGTCGAGGTCTTTGACTGGCTTGATGAGTTACCCCTATTTGTTAGCACCAAATGCAGGATGTAAATCTGACTTGAATGAACCAATCTGATGTATTTGGGTTATTTTGTCAGAAAAGTTTATCTTATTAGTACTGCTTCAAAAGTTAAATCATCGTGATTACAGCTGAATGCATATGATCAAGAAACACTTGCCCTCTGGCTATGATGGGTACCTTGTGTTGTGAATTGGGGTCACATGACGGAATAGTTTTGAGAGCACATATATCCCTATCAAACTTTCTTGTAATAAACATGTTTCTTGTGGTTAGCTTTGTTTTTGTTGCCTTTCGTATTGTAAGTGGTGGACCTGGTGGACACACCTCTCTCTTATTTTAACAAGCAATGGTTTCTCTGATGATTATACTCAGGTCTTCATCGTTATACATGTTGTGGCTCTTGTTTATTATATCAAAGGAATGCTGACGCCCAAAATGTTCAAAGTGGCAGTTACTCTTGTTATATCAGTTGGGCTGTAAGCATCTCTCTTCTCTAATTTCTATGAGTAATGTTCTTCATAGACAGTAACAATATTAAGCTTCACCAGATAACCACAGTTTAGTGCTATCTTCTTGTATTTTCTGTTACCAAGCAGTGTATTCCTCTGTAGTACTTCCGAATATTTTGTTGCAATTCAATTGGTCATGTTGATTCTGAAAGAATAGTGCCAGTTCATAATGTGGAACATTTGTAACAAATTTTATGCATTCCCTCATTGTTTATTTATGTTGTTCAGGATTGTTTGCTTAGCTGTTTTGGCTGTACTAATAGCATTGGTAGCTTCCAGCCCAACAAAAGGATGGAGTGGACGAAGTCTGAGTCTGCTAGATCCGTGAGTTCCTCTTTTTTGTAGTGTAGAGTTTGTTGCTTAGGTCTTGTAGGGTAAATGAATACAAGGAATGTTTTACTCGTTTTGAAGTTTCATTTATGATATCTGGTAGGTCCATTTGAGTTTCATCCGCTCTACCTCTTCTAACTTGCATGAGTTTAATACTGTTATCGGTTGCAATGTATCCGTCTTTTAAGGTTGTTTCACACTAATTAAGGAATCATTTAATAACTATTATTATTTGTATAAAATGTCTAAAATACCCCTTTTTTGGAGCACTATAAGATTGAGTTTCCAACAAAACTTATGAATAATTACAATAAATGAATATTTAATACAAAAAACAAGACAAGGGCAAAATTGGAAGGAAAAAATAATACTTGGTGGTAATAAAAAAATGATAAGATACATTTTTAAACAAAATTCATATTTTACAGCTATGGTTATTTTGAAACAGAGGGAGTACTTTAGCAAATAATTTTGTCATCAATGTTATTGTGAAAAACTTTTTTTCAACTATATTTCATTGAATTTAAATTGACCAAGATATTGGCACTGATGGCTGATGTTTCTGTCAAAGTTTTCAATAGATTTATTTTCGGTTGATAGCAAGCTTGCATGTGTTATAAAGCAATACTGGCATTTATTTGTTAACTACAGTATAACTCAAATACAATATGCCTATCTTTGCATAATTAATGTGGCATAATTTTATATGAATATGAAATTCAAGCTTATTAACCAAATCATCCTCTAGGTTTTGGTTGAACAAGATTTCCTTCTTGAATCATGCTCTAACAGAGCTTCTATAAAGTTAGAATAACAACTTATATATTTTTATTTTGAATATATAACTTGTATCTAAACTTATTCCCTTGCTCTTATGCTACGCCGGACATACTTGTTTAAACTTTTAACTTTGTTTCCCTTTGTCATGTAATTTGTTGGAATTTGGAGTCTGTATCATCCATCATAATTTACTTTTTATTTTTCCTGTGTGATTATTATCTTGGCAGAGCTCTGATGCCCTTTTCTTCTTCATGCTATTTTCTTTCTACTGTGAAATTGAGAACAGAACCTATGCAAGCAAGTACATACCAATTATTGCAAGCGTTAGTGAACATCAACCCCCTACATGGCCATCTTACTTTATGGACATTAATGTTTTGGCATTTTTGGTTCCAGCTGGCATTATTGTAAGTACTTGATATTTTATTGTCTTGGAATTAAGCTTATCTGGCTTGATGCTCATATTCTTCCATCTGCTGCTTTAAAACTAATCTTCTATGTTGCTATTTTCAGGCATGCTTTTTGCCATTGTCTGATGCAAGCTCTTTTGTGGTTCTTTATATTGTTACATCAGTATATTTTTCTGGTGTCATGGTACATGCTTGAAACTTGCCTGCATCATATTTTCCATTTTTATTGCTTGCTTACTTCGTAACTTCCTTTGACTATATGTTAGGTGCGCCTAATGCTTGTACTCGCTCCAGCAGCTTGTATAATGTCTGGAATTGCTCTTTCAGAGGCGTTTGATGTTTTTACTAGGTCAATTAAATTTCAGTTGCTTGGTGCAACGCAAAACCTCCAAGTCGATGTAAGCAAGCTACTCATTGTGCAAGTAATGGGTATGGCAGGTATTTAAACTAGGGAGCTAAAACGTTTATCATCTCTATAAGGCAGGGGATGCCAGTAATGTTTCTGAAAGTGATGTGAAGACTGAGAAAAGCGATGACTCCATAAAGGAACGGTCTTCAAGAAAAAGTAAGAAGAAGGACAAAGAGAATACAGAGAGAGTTTCTGTAGTATCCCGTATTGAAAAGAGGCTTCTTGTCTTGCCCTTGGAGACTTCTTTGATCGCTCTCTTCTTACTTGTATTGCTGGGAGCTTTTTATGTGGTAAGTGATACATTCTGATAAAAAGATCATGTTTTTCTTGAGCACACTTTGACAATATATCCTTAAGGTCATAGTAACTTGCCTATGTGGTAGAGAGGAATTTGTTGATGAATTTTTATGTGTTTATGTGATAATTGTCTTTGAGTAGTTCATAGATAATATCTTTTGGCTCATGATGAATTTCATGCATTCATGAATATCATGAGCTTCCAAGGAAAAACATATGCTTTTAGATTTTATGGAGTTGACTGAACACCGTTCACTTGACTCAGACCTCCCACTGTTGTTTGAGATCTACTCAGAAAACACTCTATTTATCTGCCATGCTCAACATATTAATTTTAATTTTGAAGCTACATTTCGATATTGATATGTTTTAGGTCCAGTGCCTTCCTACCTAGCAATGGAAAATCACTATAGCTCCCAAAAAGCTTAACAGTTTGAATTTCTTTTTTGCGTAATGGAATGAAATCATTAATTAGTGCATATAATTGGTGAAATAAAGTGATAATGAGGTTCTAGGTACTATGATTGCACATTGGAGCCGGTACCTCTGTCATTGTTTGGCCACTGGTGCTGTATGCAGGTTTGACCAGCAGTTTAACTAATTAAGAGTTATCCTTATTGTAGGTTCATTGCGTTTGGGCTGCAGCAGAGGCATATTCTGCTCCATCGATTGTGTTGACCTCTCGTTCTCAGGATGGTCTTCATGTTTTTGATGACTTTAGAGAGGCATATGCCTGGTTGAGCCATAACACTGAGGTGGATGATAAAGTAAGCACTTTTGCGACACCTCTATCTGCTGCCTTGACTTCATCAATTATTAGTTCTCATCATAGTATTTCTGCTTATTATGTAAATTCTTAAAATTAGTTTTGGCACTACATGCTGTGGTTGGATTTTAAGGAAAAGTAACAAAAATGTCCATTAACTTTGCACTATTGACGAGAGTACCCAACAACTTAAAAATTTTATAATAATATCCTCTAATTTCGGAAAATTTGATGAAAATGCCCCTCTACTAGCAGGCAACTCAACGTGTGATTGTTGCTGTGACAGTTTTCTTTTTTTCTTCTGATTTGACTTTACTCTTAATAAAATCAGAATATTTTAATTTAAAAATCATAATATTAATATAAAATATCTAAAAATCAACAAATAAAATCTAAAATAATAGGTATTTTTTAAAATAATTATTTGAAATAAATATAATAATATATTTAATCTGAAACTTACTATAAATTGAAATTTGTTTTTCAATAATTTGATAGTTGTTTTAAAAAAAAATTCTAAATCTTATTCCAAAAATCTAAAAATAATATTAAAGATATAAAATTTAACGTATACGTTAATTCTGAAATAAATTCTATTTCAAAAAACTAGATAAAATCTAAAAATAATTCTAAAAATTTAAAAAAAAATTAATAATTATATTTTATTTTGAAAAAAAAATAAAAAACCTGAAAAGTAATCAATAATTATGTAGTACTTTTTTAAACAATTTTTAGAATATTTTTATAAACTTTTTTTTTTTTTTTTTAAATAATTTCAGATTAAGTATATTTTTTTGTTTCTTTCAATTGACCCTTTATTTTTTGATTTATTGTTCATTTTAGATATTCAAAATAATATTATGGTTTTTTTAAAATAAATATTCTAATATAATCAAGAATAAAACCAAATCAGAAAAAGAAAAAAAACCGGCACATTAGCAATTACAAGTTGAGTTAATCTGTTAGCAGATAGCAGGACATTCTCATCAACTTTTCCAAAATTAAGGGATAATATCATAAGATTTTAAAGTTATTGGGTATTCTCATCAATACTGCAAAGTTTAATGGACATTTTTATCAATTTTCCCTTGGATTATATAAATTGTAATATATATATATATATATATATATATATATATATATATATATATATATAGTTTTTTAATAGCCTCAAAATGCCGACGAGTGACCATCCTTTTAGTTTAGAATGGTTTCACCGTCCCAATATCTTCTTAGCACACGATGCCTCCGTATGGTCACCCAAACAAGGGTATGTAACATACTAACATTTGATAGTTGTTTTATATTGATGACAAACTATGTCAGCACAGAGACATCTGTTTGGAAACTGTTTCTTCACTGTTAGCATATACCTTGTAATTAATTAGATAAAATATAGTATGAATTGAAAACTTTCAATGCCCCTCACAAGGAAGGTTGTGGGGGTTTTGATGAGATTGACTGTAGGACGACTGTTGTTGGGCTTATGAAGTTGCAGAACTTAGTCCTTTACATGGTTTTTGTAACAAATCTAACTTGCAAGGGATTTTGTAACATAAACTTTTTCTAACATGGTGTTATATGAATATGAGAAATTTTTTGTCAGGAATAAACAGGGAGGACTGTTCTGATTGTTCACGACTCAGTTTACAAGAACATAATCAAAATTAACAAAGAATTTAAAACTTTTGAGGACTATTGTCTTCTCTTGTCTATTTGAGGTCCTGACCCTCCTTGTGCCTCCTTACACACATTCATGCATACTCACATGACACCCACCCCAATTCCACACATTGTTATAGTTCTAGTTTTCAAGACTGGTTGAGATTGCTTTGGCATTTTCATTATTTGTATCTTCGTTTTTCCGGAAGCAAATGTTGCTATTTGAATCCATGTCAGCAAACCTTTTGCTTATCTCATTTCTGCTATTGTTTTCCAGGTTGCATCTTGGTGGGACTATGGATACCAAACAACTGCAATGGCTAACCGCACTGTTATTGTTGATAACAATACCTGGAACAACACACATATTGCAACTGTTGGCACAGCAATGTCCTCTCCTGAAAAGGCAGCTTGGGATATTTTTAACTCATTGGATGTAAAATATGTTTTAGTTGTTTTTGGAGGTTGGTTCTTCGTTAGTAATCAAGAAAAGTCTTCTTAAAGAAAAATATTATCCTAAGTGTTGCCTCTATATATTACAGGTCTTGTTGGATATCCCAGTGATGACATTAACAAATTTCTATGGATGGTACGGATAGGTGGGGGTGTGTTTCCTCATATCAAGGAAGCAGACTATTTGGTGAGTTGTTGACAATCTGTTTTTTTGATGAATTCATTCTTTTGTACTTGGTTTTATTTATTGTTATACAATTGTTGATGTCTGTCCAATACTGTGTTATGCAATTGTTGATGTCTGTCTAATACTGTGTTCTACAATTGTTGATGTCTGTCCAATACTGCAGTTTCATTTGTCAGACTGTCATATATTACAAACTGCAATATCACCTACACAGTGGTATAGAGGGTAGTATTCTTTAAAAAAATAAAAATAAAGTGTTTATTGTATTATGTCAGGCTCTTGATTTCATATTTTATACCTCTCCATTCTTTTTGTGGTGGGCTGAGCTAATCACCAATTTCCTTAACTGATGATGGAGTATACCCTTTTAATATGGACAACCACTTTGCTATCGAGTCAACTTTTTCACCTTTACTTGTTTCCACGACTCCTTGAATTCACTATTAGTTTAATACGATATTTTGTAGAGTTTGTTAGTTTTTCACTAAAATTTTCAGCTATACCATTTGAATTTGCAAAAGACTTTTGGCCTCCAATAGAATCTTCCTGTTATGAATGGCAACATGATCTGCTTGCAGCTGCCTCAACCTAAGTATGTGTAATGATGACAATTGGGTCAAGGAATAACTGCACAATAATCTTATCTTTATCCGAACATAATATAAATGGTTCTAACAAGAAGAAATCATTGACACCCATAATAAGATGGTAGTTGTATTCTTGAGGAGATTGACTTGCTTCATAAAACAGTGCTTGGCTTTTGTCAAATAGCATCTCACTAATTGTTTGAGGGGCAATTCTGTGATTTCATATCTTGATTAGTTGAGAAGCTCTTCTGGAGAGTACAGCAGAAGTATGCATTTTTAGTATTATCTGGATCTTACCATGCTATGTTGATTGGTTCATCTGGTTATTTGACATGGAAAATGCATCTGCTTTTGCCTTTCATTGTATAAATCTTCTAATATACTCTCTCTGTTCCCACCAAAAAAGAGCCTGTTTTAAAAATACTAGCTAATTTGTGAATTTTAATTTCTATAATTCCATTATGACAATAATGCGTACCAGTAATAATTATACTTGTTGAATAAATGAAGGGGTGTATGATAATTTTTGGCTTATTAAGGGTTGTATCTTCTGTATCTTCATTAAGTTGTGGAAATATAAAAAAAGTTTTAACTCAGAGAAGATGTCTATTTCTTTGAGACAGAGTATTATGTGATTAACATAATTGCACAGTAATTGAGCACTATTTCACGAATCCATCTAACCATGGTTTTGGACAGAGAGATGGTCAGTACCGGATTGATTCTCAAGCAACTTCAACCATGCTCAACTGCCTCATGTACAAACTTTCATATTACAGGTGTGTCTTGATCGGGTTTGTGAATAGAGTTTTTCGTTTTTACTTGTTGAAATTATAGTTGATGACTTGCCTTTTCTTTTAGATTTGTGGAGACAGATGGTAGAGGTTTTGACAGGGTGAGGCAAACAGAAATTGGGAAAAAGACTTTCAAACTTACCCACTTTGAAGAGGTAAATCCTGATTTTGTAAACTTTCTGCATCTAGTTTATGTTTTTATAGCATACGATTATTACTATTTTTATTTCACTTGCTCAATCACAAGATTCTTCATCTTTATCTGGTACTTTGTATCATTATAGAAAGCATACAGTATTCGTACGTGCTTTAATGCAACAGATAGCTTTTAATATCCTAGTTTTGTACTCCCTCCTCTTTTTAGATTCTCTATCTATCTAATACAGCCTGAGAGTGCCATGCTTTTGCATGATGATAGATAGATCTTGAGAAGAGAACTTCACTGCAATTTAATTTACTTATTGTGGTTGTGTTGCACTTAATTTTAGTTTTCTTAAAGAAATTTCATTTGTTATGTGTAGGTATTCACGACTCATCACTGGATGGTCCGGTTATACAAATTGAAACCCCAGAGGAATAGAATCCGTGGAAAAACCAAGAAATCTAAATCGGTATGTAGAAGCCATATATACTTGATTTAATAGCGTAAATTATGTCTCTTTCGAACTATGTGAGCTTATGCATTTTACCATGCCAAATTTTTTCGTTGCACTTGATCACTGAACTACATAATTTGTTGTGCTTTGTCATCCAAAGTCTTATCTCCTTTGGGGCTTTTTTGAAATGACATGATACAACAAATCATGCAATTCAGAGGTGTCAAGTGCCAAAAAAAAAAGTTTGTGCAAAAATGTACATAGTTCGAGTGAGAAAATATAACCTATACCTATTATGATATGCAGTGAATAAATTATCACACTTTTACATCATTGACTAAGTCTACAATCTAAACTTGGCAGAACACTAGCTCGAACACTAGCTCAAAAAGAAGAGTAACGAGAAAGAAGAATCCTTGGCTTTAGCATAACTCTGTGATACCGATCACTCAAGAGGACAATCTGTAGTAGAGAAAATATTCGTATCTAACCTACTTGGATCTTTATAGAGCAAGAAAACGGAAAAACAAGTCAATGAAAGATTTTGTTATGCAATGTTAAAAAACAAATTTTGACTTGCTATTTAAGCTGATGAGGCTGTTGGTTTTACAAGACATCACATGTATTGTCAGTCCCCTGTGGCTGAGCTGAGGTTGTGTAAATGTTACATCTTGCGAGCTACATGCATATCAAGTAAATGTATTTACGGTAGATTTACACATATATACATATTACATACAGATATGTATGTAATTGTGTGTATATCTATAGTGAATTTTATACCTGGTGTAGTTCACCAAGTGTAGTATGGATAGATAAAATGAGAACAGGGGATATGTTCAATTACAGATGTTGCATCATCACAACATCATCCATTGTAGTGGGTTCTGGGTCCAAGTCTCATTTATTGCTGAATCTGCTTTCTTCTTTTCATTATCTTATCATTACGTAAATGATCACTTCATGTATCCACCTCTGAATTATTGAAATAGTTATATAGGAATGGTGTTTATTTCTTTTCTTCCATTTTCTTTTAAATCTAAAATCTATAGTTTGTGATTCTGATATTTCAAGTTTCAACATGTGTTCACTATCGTTCTCGTTTGTCTTTTCACTCACTTTAGTTGAGCACTAGGATAAAGTAGAAATTGGAGCCAAATATTAGTTGTAACATTTCTAATTTTCACTCATTTTGTGGGGCAGGTTTCATCTTAGTATACATTAATGAGTCTAATGAAAAATGATAATGTAATCATTTTATATGTATAATAAAAATATATAACTTTTTTTTATAATTGAGACAACTTTAAATAACTTATTTAAATTATTTAAAAAAGTCGAATAGTATTTCTTAACAATTACATATGCAAGGATAAGGAAATATAATAATAATAATAATAATAATAATAATAATAATAATAATAATAATAATAATAATAATAATAATAATAATAATAATAATAATAATAATAATAATAATAATACATACTAAAGAGTAGAAGTTTAGCGTAAATGCTTCATGATTATCACTAGTAAGAAAGTTCTTCCCTCGTACAAATACATAAGATAACCAATTTGGATAGTAGTTGCCAAAATATTATATGCTGATAGTCACATTGCATAGCCAAATAGAATAATGGAATAAAACTTGGATCAATTGACAAACCTACAATCCTTCCTAATTTCTTGGCCTCCATTGATGCTGCTCATCTTGATCATGGAGTTTGCAAAGGCAGTGTGAAATGCTTTCTTGGATGTTGCAAATTTATAAACCAAGCTTTTAGTTTTGGGAGTGGTGAGCAAAGCTTGATCCGAAGAGAATAGGGTTTTCCTTTGGATTATAAGTTTGTAGTGAGTGGTGTCGAAGCTAGTCGAAGAAGGATCCATTCTGATGCCACCACCATTCTTTGCTTTGCTTGTTATGGGACAAATGTTTCTCAATGTTGCTGCAAATGATGGGCGTAGTGTGGGGTCGATGTCGTGACTCGAGTTGAAGTTGTATATTCTCTTCATGAACGACGAGCAATGAGAGAACCCTAGAGTGTGCGCACCTGCATGCACGGTTTATAATGAAAATAATACACACTATAAAACTTGGATAATTCAAATTCAAACTCAAACTTATTTTCTTAACTCTAATGAGTATGATTAAAATAGATAATTAAAAATATTTGAGAAATTAAATAGTTTATCATATAAATTAGACTTTAGATTTTATATATTTTATATATAAGAAGAATTTCAATAGACTAATTATAGTAAATACATAGCAACTTCATTTTTTAGGCAAGTAGCCACTAATTTGAAGATGCAACACTTAATTTTTTTTTTGGGCTCCTAATCATTAATCATTCAGTTTTAATATGCTAAACAAACAAAGGAAATCGCTCTTTAATCAATTAATATTACACACATGACACATACATAATTGAATAGAGGGCTTCTATCCTTTATGGACAGAACTATTTATGAGTAACACGATCATGAGATTGTCAATCATAATTCATGTTATCTTTCATATAATCTTAATCTTACTCTATAGTTTTACTGGACATGTTCATCCTTTAGTAGGGACAAAATAATAGTAGATAAAAAAAAAAGGTTTCCAGAAAAAGTAGATAGAAATTAAAATGCCATCGTGTGAAAAGGGTAAATTAACAGTTCCTCTTATATTTTAATAAAATTTGTTCACATTTTTACGTGAATATATTTGTAATTTTCTCTCTCTCCTTAACAATGAAAAGAGAAAAATCTCATTTTAGTCATCTAAGCGTCATCAACTTTTTAATAACTTCTTTATCATTAATAAGAGAAAATCTCAGTTTAGTCATGTAAGCATTGTCAACTTTTGATAACCTTTTTTTATCATTACTTACGTATTTCAATTTTAGTCTTCAATCAATATTTTTTTCAATTTTAATTTGATCCGATTTTATTTATAACGTCAAATTTTTCCTACGTAGACGCTGATCTATATTAACAATTCCATTATTCATATATACAAAAATGAAATTTCGAGCAAACTCGAATGAAAAAAACCTGTTAGGGCAGCAAGATCATCCAAGGAGAGGCCTCTTAGAGCAAAGGATTGTTGAAGTTGAGAAATGTTGAAAAGGGGAGAAGGCAATTGTGATGTTTCACTTGCTTTTGATATTTTCCCATCTTTTCTTCCTTTTGGAACTTCCCATGTGGGCCCACCTGACTGTGATCAATTATCACCCCGCAATTAATGCCTTATATTTTCTCTTCATAATCATTAAATTTAAATAAAGCAATAGATAGCTATATTTTTGTTGTCCTTTTGTTATCATGATGTCCTAATTAATCATGGAAGTGCTTTATTTTAAACTATTTTTTACTTAATCAACACTTAGCATTTGCTGAAAAATATACTAATGGTTGCAACTTTTATAGCTATATATATATATATATATATATATATATATATATATATATATAATAAGAGATGGCCAAAAACAAAAGTTATCATGATCATCATATGCATGAGCATGCTTATATAATTAGAGATTCTTAAAAGAGTACTATACTATTCATAAGATAGATATTAACTTATAAAATTAAATTTGAATTGTATCTCATATATATAGTTTTGTGTATTTATCATATGATGATATTAAAACGAAGAGTTTTTTTTTTTTCCATATTTGTTGCTTTCATTTTGCTAGAAACCTCAATGAATCCAAGGATATTAGAGGTTTGATTTTGTTTTCTCCTGATCTTCTGTCATCAACATTACTTTTATATTTTATTAATTACTTATATGCGTATTAGTATAAACTCACATCTATCAATTTTGAAATTAGAGCATTATTGTAAAACTTCTTATGAAGTAATTATATAAAAAAAAATGTACATTTTATTTAAAAAATAAACTCACACATTGTAGGTAATATAGCAAGAGTTCTTATATAGAATTTCATATCTTATTTTTAATGATGCAACTTCAATAAAATTACTCTGCGTCTTATTGAGTCTTATTGTTTTTGTTACAACATAAAACACTAACACTTTAAGTTGGAAGTTTACTTCATAAGATCAAATCATACACTTCGTTGCGTGTACATATCAAAACCATATTACAGACTTATGAAGTATATTTCAGTGTTAATTACTAGTAATTTATGTTGTAAAAAAATTTGGATTTTTTATTTTTTTTGTTAAAACACAAAGTATTAGTAATGTACATTGACATTAACTAGGTAGATAAAATTACAAATTTAGTACACTATATCTTTAGGCTATTAACCAATGGATAACATAAACTTTTCAGTACCCAATATTGGGACACCAACTTTTCAATTTGTGCGATTTGAGGACAAAAATACCCAAAATGACGCATTTCGGGCCAGATCACGCGAATATCAAATTTAATCACATTAGCAAAAACCCAAATCTCATGCAATTGGACCCAAAATTCGTGTTTTTGGTTTTTTTTTTTCTCCCTAAAATCCCTCAAATTAAAAAGTTAACGTCCCAATGTTGGCACCCGAAAAGTTAATGTTCTTCATTGATGAACGGCGTAAAGATAGTATCCTAAATTTACAAATTCCCTTAACTACATATATAAGAAACACAACATCAGATTCCATAACACGACCACACACACACATATATATATATATATATATATATATATATATCAATAGTAAACTTACTAGGACGACAGAATCTCTAGCAGAGAAAGCCAAGATATCAGCACAGGAGACAATTTGTGGACACACAGCCTCAACAGCTTTCTTAGCATTTTGTATTACATAAAAAGCATGAAGTGATTTGTTTGGAGGTCCATCCCTTTCTGCTTTATTCCCACCTTTTGATTCCAGCAACACCGATCCATCACAACCCTATTTTCAATTTTACATTATTAATTAATTATTCCCAATAAATCAATACATACCAATTAAAATATCCAATATTATTTCTCAATCAATATATGAAATGCTTACCCTTATAAAACAATCATGGAAATGCATCCTGAGAAGTGTTGCAGGGACTGTGTTATCTTCGGACGTTGCTTCGGTGACAACATTTCTAACAATGGACTCAACCTCTGGACATGTTTTGTCGTAGTAATTCGAACTTAGTGCACTAATTGCCACTGAATAACATGAGAGTTTTATGATTAATGACCACAATATTGCTACACTGAAGGCCATAAATCAAATAGATGTGTAGTTTTCCCTATTTTCTCCTCTTTCTATATATGTGTGTTATGTGTGGAGTTTTTCAAAGTGTAGTTATGCATCTAAAAATTAAGGCCTTCTGTGTGTATATATAGAGAGAGAAGGAGAAAAGTTGGAGAAACCCTAATGATGATGATTGATGAGGGATTTGCATGTGATGCCCAAAACTTTTCTTGAATTTGATTATTAGTAAGTAGCATGTAGACAAATACAATGTGCATGTTGATGAAGTCTTGGTTTCTAAGCATTTTTGAGTGGCAATATATTAATTCATGCCCCCATGTCAATATGACTAATTGACAATATGCATGTCATGTCACACTTACTTTATTCCTCCTGTCTTTCACCATAATACGAATTAGCTCATGACATTAATATATATATATATATATATATATATATCCAAATTTAATTATATATAAATGTCGGTATTTTCCTCTAGTAAGGTTTTAATGAGGCCTGCCTTTTTGGAGATTAATCGGTCTATGACATCCTTCTTCTCTTGCTTTCTTGTTTTTTCGTTTTTCTTTGGTAGTAAAATTTCAACTTTATATAAAAAAATTATATATGCATGTCATGTCACATTGAACTCTGAACTTTTGTTGTAGTCCATGTTCATATTGATATCACTCGATGAAGCAGAATTCCGTGTGGAGCTTCGATTAGACGCAGTTAGTTTGAGGAATCAAAAATGGCTTGTAGTTGAGTGATCAAGGTGTGAGAGATGATCGATTTGAGAGAGAGGTTTGGTGTTGAAATTGAGTTTTTGAATGAAGGGTTTCGTTTGATGACGTGTGATGATATTTTGCTGATGTGCACATAAATGATAGTTTGGAATGTGAAGGTTATGCGCATATTATATTTTTCTACATATCAATATTTCATATTCATATACTATGACTTGTGCATTCTATGTATTTTTAAGGCTTATTGGAGTTAAATTGTAATAGATGGAGAAGAATTGGGCCGGAGGAATATACAACTATTGGGTTTGATTCAATCAGACAAGAATGCACTAGGTTGACACTGAGTATGCTAATTACCCAGTGTATATCCATAATTCGAGTTTTTGACTTAAAGCCCAAAATTTAAGCCCTGTAACCTACTTTCACAAGTATTTAAAGGCTGGAACTCATATCAAGAAGCGACCTACGTGAGAGGACACACTTAGATTATTTTTATCTTTACTTTTCAAGTATGAAGATGATTCAAAACATCAATATCCTAGACTAGGAGTTTATTCACCAGTTGGGAAGTTTGATCCAATCTTTCTAACTATTATTAGGTTGGTACCTATTAGGTTTGTTGGTAAATTAAATTTAGAGGTTGTACCTATTAGGTTTTTTATCAATTATGGTCAATTGTGATTGTATCTTTAATTGAATACATTGTAAGGAATGACACGAATAATTAATATTCAACAACTAAAGATTTCGGGATAAACTAAATTAACGTTGCATGTAACCATAAAATGAAGAAAAAGGGTGATAACTAAATTGAGAGTTGGATGAACTTTCATAACATGATTTATCAATTCTTATTTGTTTTGTTTATTATATTTGTTTAATGATTAGTTAGTTAGTTAGTCTTAGTTTGTTTCCAATCCAAACCCCTATTTGTTACAATTGATTTACTACATTAACACATAATTGATTTTATTGTGTTCCCTATGAGATCTCTCCTATGTACCTATTGCAAATTAGTGGAGAAAATGTATTTATTTTTGGGTGTTTTGATGGTATACCGATTTTTTTCGTCATCCTTCCACCATGAGAGGCTGGAGTAGGAATTTTCTTTTACTTTTTGTTAGTTATATATTTTTTTATAATCTATGTTTGTTATTTGAAGTAGGTTAATTTTCTTATAGAAAATATTAAAATATCCACAGTAGACAACTCTTATTATGCTCACCGATGATATGTAATGATCTGATCTTTTGAAATTATATGAAATTTTGAGGAAGATGTTGAAAATGATTATTGGTTGAGGAATATGAATTTATTTGTAGAGATTTTGAGGAAAAAGATGATGAAAATTGCGTATTTGATATTTTTAGATTTTAAACTCACTCTATAGTACACTGATACCTTTTGAGTTTTTGAGTAATACCTTAAGTTATATGAGTAATATCTTATATTCATTAACTTGCAAAATAAATTTTAGGATTTTAAACTTATACTCTACAATATACTGATATTTTTAGAGTATATGAGTAATACCTTTAAGTTATACGATTAATACATTTACATGAAACAAATAATATTTTAAGTAATATATTTCACTAACAAAGTCAATAATACCTTAAATATATATACTTTGGGAAAAATTCAATTTTAGTCAATTTAAAAAACTACTGTCCAATTTTCATCCACTATGGAAGCATTTTTCAATTTTAATCCAATTAAACCAAAAATTATCACTATTTGGTCCATTTTTCACCGGAACGGCACTTTCGCCGGCGATTGTAATACAATCGCCCCCAATTTTAATTTTCACCCCACTCGCGCTTACGTGACACATTTTATCACACGTGGTAAAGATGAACTTAATATCCACATTGGATTAAAGTTTAATTAAAAAAAAATATTCTTATAAAATAAAATAGAATTAACCCTCTTCCACCACCGTCTTCTTCTCAGACCAACCCCTCACCACCGTAGCCGGCGACGCGACTCATCCAACAGAGACACAACACACGCACAATTCCACCTGAGTATTGATTGTACCCCAATTCCAAATGCTCTAGTTGAGACAGAGAGCCCAACACAGCCGGAATTTGGCCTGTTAATAAGTTTCCATGTAAGAAGAGATATTTGAGATTGAAAAAACTGCCATATACTGTCGGAATTTTGCCTTGGAAGTAGCTTCCTCCGTGGTTGAGGTACTCAAGATTTCTGAGATGTACAAACTCTTCTGGCAAAGGGCCTATGAAACTGTTGCTGTAAGTGTTGAAGAAGGTGAGAGATTTGAGAGCTGATATACCAGTTGGAAAACTTGAATTGAAAAGATTGTGGTTGAGATCGAGTATTTTAAGACATGACTCGCGCCGGCCAACCCACAGCGAGACCCCCGATCTTGCCACAACACAACGGAGCAACAGCGGAAACTTCGGCGGAGAGAAGGAGAAAACAGTGGAGAAGGAGAAGAGAGATAGGAGGGAGAGAAGAAAGTGCCACGCCCTTCCGCCGCTTCAACGCGGCGGTGGACAGAGTTAAAGGAGAGAGAGATGTATTACCCTTTTTCTTTTCCCAAGCTTTTACCCTTCCCATTTTACCCTTCCCATTTTTGAATTACTACCCATTTACCCATTTACCTTAAAAGCCTATATACCACGTGTGATAAGATGTGCCACATAAGTGTGAGTGAGGTGAAAATTAAAATTGGGGGTGATTGTATTACAATCGCCGGCGAGAATAGTATTCCGGTGAAAAATGGACCAAATAGTGATGATTTTTTGCTTAATTGAACTAAAATTGAAAAATGCTTCTATAGTGGACGAAAATTGGACAGTAGCTTTTTAAATGGACTAAAATTGAATTTTTCCCTATATACTTTATGAGTATGCAACTAATACCTTATGAATAAATAAAATAATATCTTTTAGATATATAAATAATACCTTTAGACCTTTGTGACAAACAAGTAATACCTCTACGTATAACAAGTAATACCTTTAGGTAAAATAAGTAATATTATTAACTAAAAACAAAGTAATACCCTCAGATAAAACCAAGGATGAAAATATTGATATCGCAACACGTATGACAACCTTGATTTTACGGAAATATCGATGGATATATTGATATTATATATCGATATCGCAAAATTTAAAAAAAAAATGACGGAAACTTTATTAAAAAATTGGAAATTTAATTTGAAATTTTAGAAATTATTATAATTCTTAAAAATGCATATATCTAACTTAAAATCTCATCAAAATGATAGGTTTACAACAAACATATATATAATTAACTTTATAAAGACGTTATAATAATTGACATTTATTCAAAACTACTTGTGTAACCTTTAACGAGTACCAAAATGATGACTTATGAGGTTCAAAAATAAGAGGTGCAATGTTATTTTTGTCCAAACAATATATAGATATGAGATATCAACCCATCACAATTGAGTAATTATGAATATAATTATGCATGTATTGTTGCTACATTTCTCTATCCCTTCAATGACAGTTTAGATTGACTCAATCATCATTTTGTTGGTATGTGTTTTGACATAAGACATTTGAGGGAATAGGTAATGAAAAACATTTTAAGTAGTTGAATTAAACTGTGAACTCATGTATGAGCATATAATTCTTCAGATATATCACTTTAATTGGTATCACTATTTTAAAAGAACTAATATTATTACAAATTTTCATTAAAATTAAAATCAAATTTAGTTTTAGTCTAATAAATTCAAATTTTGGAAAAATCTCGATTTTTAGAAAAATATCAATATTTTGCGATATATCCACGATATATTCGCAATATTTCCCAATTTCTTTTCAATTTTATACTGAAACCAACTGATATTGATATCGATATTTTGCGATATATCCGTGATGTATTCGAGATATTTGGAAACAAAATATTTTTTGCCCTCATATCCATATCACACCATTCGAAAGATGGATATATTGCGGATATATCGTAAAATATCGGGATTTTTTGATATATCCGCTATATATCTGGGATATTCGGGAAATTTTCCCCCATATCCATATTGCACTCTTTGAAAAACGGATATATCGTGGATATATCATATAAATATCGGGATATTTTCATCGTTGGATAAAACAAGTAATACCTTTACATAAAACAAGTAATACCTTATAGGCATACAACTAATATCTTTCACTGAACAAACTAAATAACAAGTAATACCTTATGAATATGCAACTAATACCTTATGAGTATATAACTAATCGCAAAAACTTTCGTGCACAAGGGATCCGTGCACCATAATTTGGTATCCACCCAACCCACAATATATTTTATCCAGCCCACCATAATATTTATTTTTCAGCCCAATAATATTTTATTTCCAGCCCACATCCAAACAACAATTTATTTTCCTGCCAAAACCCAATTGAAAAGCCCACAATATATTCCCTCTCTCACACACGCACAGACTAATTCGAAAAACTCGCGCGACTCGAAGTTGTAATCTTTTTCTCTCCACAGACTATATTCGAGAAACTCGTCTTCTCTTCTTCTCTCTCACATTCAGTCACATTCAGAATTTCAGTTCGAAGTTGTAATCTTCTTCTCTCCGCAAACCTAATTCGAAGTGCAAACCTTGTTTCGAAGTGCGATTTCAGTTCGAAGTTGTAGTCCTTCTTCTCTGCGGTTTGTTCTTCAACGCCGATTTCTGTAAGTTTCTGAGATTTTGTTTAAACCTTACATGCAATCGGTTTAAAAGTTAAACATTTTGCCAGTTTTCTTTCTAGTTTTCCCCCAATTTCAATCTCGAAAATATTTTTTGATTTTGAATTTGTCTATTTAACCCTACATGCAATTGTATTTCAATCGTCTAATATACTGTTTGTTTCTACATTTTAGGTTTTCATTGTCTGGATTTTGATTTACTTTCTTCAACGGTAAGTTTTCTGAATTTTATTCTGTTTTTCGAGATTTATTTTTACACTTCGTGTTCTATATTTTTTTTCACCTTTCTGTGTTATTCGCGCGTATGTGTTGTGTGTTCTTCGCGCATTTTGTTTTGTGTGGTTTTGACATATTATTGAATCTCTGAAAATGACTTTACAAGTGTGATTTTGAACAGGAGAAGATATACCATTTGCAATATGAGAGGTTTTTCATTCTGTTTTTCACACATTTGCATGTGTCTCTATTTTTTATGTGTTTCTTAGATTAGTAAAGTATTAATGAAACAGTATTAGTGTATTTTGTTATACAGTATTAGTGTAATTGTTATACAGTATTAGTGTATTTTCTTCAATCCTGATTTTATGTAAGTTTCTGCTATTTTGTTTAATTAAATCTTACATGAAATTGGGAGAAATAATGTAGTAGTTCAGTATATATGTTCTCTGATAGATGCTGAATACTGAATGAGAAAAGTTTTTGCCTAAGAAAATATGTATGCTCCTTCTGCTCTTTGAATTTTGTGCTTCTGTTTGTTTGAAGTTTAAACAGTGAGATTATGTTTGACTATTGATGCTTGCAATGTTATACAGTTTGCAAGATGAAAACCAGGATGTCAAAGAGTGATGCAGTTGACGAATCATCTAAAAGGCCAGTGAAAAAATATTTGAAACAAATTGTGCAGAAAAAGAAGGCTCCGAAGAAGGAAGCCATTGACAAGAAATTGAAGAAGGAGTCCATTGACAACTTTTACTATGATGTTTGGTATGTACTCTGTTAAGTCTTAAAGCTAATTCTGTTTATGTTTAATACTAATACTGTTAAGTCTTATAGCTAATATTGTTTATGTTTGATACTAGTACTGTTAAGTCTTATGGATAATACTGTTTATGTTTGATACTAATACTGTAAAGTGTTATAGCTAATTCTGTTTATGTTTTGGTACTAATACTGTGAAGTCTTATAGCTAATATTGTTTATGTTGGATACTAATACTGTTAAAAAACATGTATAATAATTTTTATGCTATTATTGTTTATGTTTGATACTAATACTGTTAAGTTTTATAGCTAATACTGTTTATGTTTGATATTAATACTGTTAAGTCTTATGGCTAATACTGTTTATGTTTGATACTAATACTGTTAAGTCTTATAGCTAATTATGTTTATGTTTGATACTAATACTATGAAATCTTATAGCTAATTTTGTTTATGTTGGATACTAATACTGTTATAAAACATGTATAATAATGTTTATGCTATTGCTGTTTATGTTTGATACTAATACTGTTAAGTTTTATAGCTAATACTGTTTATGTTTTATATTAATACTGTTAAGTCTTATGGCTAATACTGTTTATGTTTGATACTAATACTGTCAAGTCTTATAGCTAATTATGTTTATATTTGATACTAATACTATGAATTCTTATAGCTAATTCAGTTTATGTTGGATACTAATACTGTTATAAAACATGTATAATAATGTTTATGATGTTGCTGTTTCTGTTTGATACTAATACTGTTAAGTCTTTTAGCTAATACTGTTTATGGTTGATACTAATACTGTTAAGCTTTATGGCTAATACTGTTTATGTTTGTAGCTTATAATGTTCATTGTTTTTTTATTGGGCAGTGATTTTGTGACACAATCTAGGCTTAAGGGTCTACACAATATGATCTGTCAGTTATCTGACAAGTAGAAGAAGGATATTATTGACATTGGTTTTGGTGGTTTGTTCTCTATGTCGATCACAAAATGTGCGAATCTTCATATGATTCGTTGGCTGGTGAAGAGCTTTAACGGAAGTAGTAGGATGTTGTCTGTAGGAAAAGACAGAAGTTTTGTGATCACTGCAGATGATGTTCATGATGTGTTCATGTTGCCTAGAAATGTAGGTTCTCCTGTGATAAATTTTAATAAGCATGAAGATTCGGTATTACTTAGGCATTTTAGGGATATGGGGGTACAAGCTAGTGTTCAGGTTAAAGTTTTATATGATTTGATAGTTAGCCGTTTTTCTTGTGGTGGTGATGATTTTAAGAGATTATTTGTTTTGTATGCTTTGTATTCATTTTTGACTCCAACTTGTAACAAAACAGTAAACATTAGTGTGTTGAAGTCATTAGAAGATGTTGATAGGATATCTCAGTTTGATTGGTGTGAATATATATTAGAAAGATTGTGTGAAGGTGTTCATGTGTATAATAACACACAATCAAAAAATATTTCCGGCTGTACGATCTTCCTGCAAATAGTCTATATGCATAGACTGAAGTGGAAAGGTGTTGCTGTACCTTTTTCACTGCCTCTAATTCAGCATTGGAATGACAACAAACTGCATAAAAGATGCATTGAAGAGGCTGCTGCGGGCTCGTATGGTGACGGTGAACTTGTATATGATGTGTATCCTATTAGCAAGAATGGGAAGAAGGTTGGAGAAGAGAAACTGAATCAAGAAGGGGCCAAAAAGAGAGCTGGTGAGTCAAAAAGAGAAGGAAGTGGCCAATTTATCAGTTTTGAATTGATGAAGGATGAGATGAATGATGATCAAATAAAGATTGCTGCCAAAGATGTAAGTTTTCTGACTTAATAGTGTTATATGAAATTTAAGTAATACTGTTATTATAAGTTACTAATACTGTTAAGTATTAGTTAGTAATACTGTTAACTATTACTAACTAATACTACTTAGTATTACTTAGTAGTACTGTTAAGTATAACTCACTAATACTAAGCAGTATTATTTAGTAATACTGCTAAGTGTAAGTTAGTAATATTGTTAAGTATTAGTTAGTAATACTGTTATTTATTACTATCTAATACTACTTAGTATTACTTAGTAGTACTGTTAAGTATAACTTACTAATACTAAATAGTATTAGTTAGTAATACTGCTATGTATAAGTTAGTAATACTGTTAGGTATTAGTTAGTAATATTGTTAACTATTACTAACTAATACTGTTTAGTACTATTTAGTAATACTGTTAAGTATTAGTAGTAATACTGTTAAGTATAAGTTACTAATGCTGTTAACTTTATAACATGATTACATATGTTGTTTTTTGAGTATATTTATTCTTTTTTGTTTAGGAAATGGACAGGATTTCTCTTCTTTTCAAAAGAGATATTTCAGTGGTATCTCACCACTACATATCAATTTTCAAATCCATGAAGGAGAGTGACACTGAAGAGATGCCCGACTCTCAGAAATTTTTTTCAAATGAGAAAGTGCACAAGGTCATTGATGAAATCATTCTTGATTTCATGAATAAGGAGAAGGATGTTCCATCAAATAAAGCGGGGCCAAATGAAGGAACATGTCCTGAATTTACTGAAGATATCCCTTCCTCAAATGCAGCAGACACTAACAAAAGAAGTTGTCCTGATGTTGCTGCGGACATAAATGAAGGAAGTTCTGAAGTTGCAGCAGATATAAATGAGATGCCTTCATTTGATCTGCATTTGAGTGCTTCACCACAAGCCAATGATGACAGTCTTCCTGCAACTCCAACTGAACATATAGATGATCCTAAGAAAGTGAATACTGAGGAAATTTCTGACATTTATGGGTCAATGTCCTACAAGAGGAAGGGATATGAGAAAGAAACTTTGATCCATGTTGAACGGAAGAATGGATTTGTGTCAAATTTCTTTCGTAGGATGGGTAGATTTTTGAGCAAAATGGATGTGCAATCGAAAGAGTTTGCTGACTACGCATTTTTTGATGATAATCATGACACTGATGAGTAAGTTCTGTGATTTGTACTTATTAATTTAATATTTTCCAGTATTTTTAAATCTTTATGTTTATATTTACAGTGAAACTCTATTTCGACATGGACCACTCCTCATTCTTTATAGAAAAGACATGCTCTCTTTGTTCCCCGATGCACAGATCGAATCGTGTGTATTGAACGCATGAGCGTTAATACTGAACAAATCTACAAATGATGGTTTAAGTAGATTTGTTTTTACACTTGATCATTCCGTAAGTATAATTTCAATTTTTTTTTGTAGTCTGTTTTTTATTTGTTTCTATTCTTAAAATTGTTGTGTTTTTTTACAGATGTACATGATTGAACTGCTAGAAGAGAAAGATTCGAAGAAGATGGAAGTACTGGAGTAGGATATCTTCAGTATTTGGGATTCTTGGTTTTCATTGCAGGAACTAGTTCTCAATGTAGTTGATTTGGTATGTTAATTGTTATTAATATACTGTTTTAATATAGGACAGTATTAGTTATTAAACTATATAGTATTAGTTTAACAATTATTATTATATTTCATTGTAGATATTTGTTCCTGTCTGGTTGTCCCAGCACTACTTTTGTATTGCAATAAACTTTGCAAACAAGAAAGTGCATTATCTTGACAACCAGCTCTATGAAAACAATGATAACAAGTACAAGAAGATTGCTCTATTGATGGTATGTCCTTTTAATAAAGTTACAATATAACTATCTGTTGTACAATCTAAAACCTATATATTTCTGTTTGCAGAAGTCTTGCATGGGAAAATATCTTTTTCGAAAACAATATCCCAGGGCTGCTGAGATTGAAAATTATGAAATGGAAGAGGTGGATTTGCCATGGAGAGCATTAAACTTTAAAGGAACAAATGATTGTGGAATTTTCATGATGCACCATATGACGTATTTCAATGGTGCTATATATGATAAACCTGATTTAAAAAAGGTATGTTATTCTTTTGAGAAACATTACTATTCAAACATATATAATAGTACGTTAAAGCTATATTTTCAAACTAATACTACTTAGTATTACTTAGTAGTACTGTTAAGTATAACTCACTAATACTAAGCAGTATTATTTAGTAATACTGCTAAGTGTAAGTTAGTAATACTGTTAAGTATTAGTTAGTAATACTGTTATTTATTACTATCTAATACTACTTAGTATTACTTAGTAGTACTGTTAAGTATAACTTACTAATACTAAATAGTATTAGTTAGTAATACTGCTATGTATAAGTTAGTAATACTGTTAGGTATTAGTTAGTAATACTGTTAACTATTACTAACTAATATTGTTTAGTATTATTTAGTAATACTGTTTAGTACTATTTAGTAATACTGTTAAGTATTAGTAGTAATACTGTTAAGTATAAGTTAGTAATGTTGTTAACTTTATAACATGATTACATATGTTGTTTTTTGAGTATATTTATTCTTTTTTGTTTAGGAAATGGACAGAATTTCTCTTATTTTCAAAAGAGATATTTCAGTATTTCGTAATACTGATATGGCAATACATAAACAGAATTAGTTATGTAACTAAATTGTAGAGTGAATAATGTTATGCAGTATTATTAGTTTTTAATTTATTTTTTTCTCATTGCAGCCAGTTTTGAGGAAAGTATTGAGGGCAGAATTTGCTGCTGCTATTGTTATGTCACCTTTAAATGAGGAAAGGAGAGATGTGATTGATAGGGTTACAAGATTCTATTTGTCAAAACCCAAATACATTGTGTTTAAGAGACAAGAGGTTGTTGCAGCAATGAAGAAAAAAAAGGCTGAGATGTAAAAAAATGAGCGACTGAAAAGGAAGTGCGTTGAGAAAAAACAATCTTAGTTTAGGTTTTGGGTGAAGAAAAACAACATTATTTGTGTTATATAATTGTCTGTTGAAATCAATTGTGATGTTGAATTAGTATTTTTGAAAAATATGTTTTTAACAGTATTTGATATCATTTTACAATTATAATATATTTATATTGGTTATAACTTTATATTATATTTTTTTTGATGTAGGTATACAGTTGGAAAGTATAAAATGAAAAATAAGGTAATGAATGTAACCTGTATATTATACATGTTTTTTAACAGTATTTGTATAAGAGATAAACAGTAATATTCATAAGCATTAACAGTATCATTCTTGAACATAACATTAGTAACAGTATTAGTATTCAACGTAAACAGTATTAGCTATAACACTTAACAGTATTAGTATCAAACATAAACAGAATTAACTATAAAACATAACAGTATTAGTATCAAACATAAACAATATTAGTCATAATACTCAACAGTATTAGTATCAAACATAAAGAGTATTAGATATAAGACTTAATAGTATTAGTATCAAACATAAACTTAATTAACTATAAGACTTAACAGTATTAGTATCCAACATAAACAGTATTAGCCATAAGACTCAACAATATTATTATCAAACATAAACAATATTAGCTATAAGAATTAACAGTATTAGTATCAAACATAAACAGTATTGGCTATAAGACTTAACAGTATTAGTATCAAACGTAAACAGAATTAGCAATAAGAATTAACAGTATTAGTATCAAACATAAACAGTATTATCCATAAGACTTTACAGTATTAGTATGAAACATAAACAGTATTAGCTATAAGACTTCACAGTATTAGTACCAAAACATAAACATAATTAACTATAACACTTTACAGTATTAGTATCAAACATAAACAGTATTAGCCATAACACTTAACAGTATTAGTATCAAACATAAACAGTATTAGCCATAACACTTAACAGTATTAGTATCAGACATAAACAGTATTAGCTATAAGACTCAACAGTATCATTCAATATTATTATCAAACATAAACACTAATAGCCATAAGCAATAACAATAATTCTTGAACATAAAAATTACTTACACAAAAATATAAAGTATTAATGCATAATATAAAACAGTATTACTGTTTAACAGTAACAGTATTACTGAAAAAATAGAACAATATTACTTAAAGCTATTTTCTAAAACAAAGTTTCTTTTGGTATGTATGGTGTTAAACTGCCAAATTCTGATGTTGAATTATTCTTTGATGAACTTCCTCTCTTCTTGTTTTTCTGAAAATGTGTCTTTAGTCTCTTGCTCCTACCTTTAGTGACTGCACGTTCTGGATCAAGAATACCAGTAGAAGAATTTGTGTCGTTTTCAGTTTGTTCGACACCTACATCACTAATAGAAGTTGTTAAAGAATCAACAATAATACAATCCTTGTTGTAGCTTTCTTCCAAAAGATTTCTTGCATTCCTATTGTTTTGTGATTTCAAGACTAAATTATAGTATTTTCTTATCATCGTGTGACGCCAAAGAACCCCTTCATTTCCCCTTGCTATGCTGTTATCATTGTTATTGAGTTTGTCCCACACCATCGACTTTGCCAATTTTGTCCATCTTTTTTGAATGTACATTTCAGGTATAGATTGTGCTGAATTTATGTGGAGTATTCTCAAGGAATGGCAACACAAAATACCCATTTCTTCAAACAACTTGCAAGAGCATGTCACCATCATCAACTGGTAATCAAATATTACTTGCTTATTTGCAGTTTTACCAGGATTGGACACTTCATAAAGTATTGTGGTACCTTCCATTCCAATGACTTTTGAAAGACAAACAATGCACTTTCTAAACTTCTCTTCAAAATATCTAAAAGCATTGATCGTGTATATTTCAGAAGCATGTTTCAATATTCCATCCATAGGCATTTGACTTTCCGCAAGTGACCTTGCACAATTGAATTCATCTTGTTGTTCAGTCATCCTCCAACGTTTTACTGTGTTACTGAAAAGTATATAGAAATCTGTCAAATTTGTTGTCTTCTTAGCATGAAACCCAATTGCATTATTTGTCGATCCACTTCTTTGTGATGAAAGAATAGCAGCAGAGAAGTAATTCTTGTTTAAAGCTGTACACCACTTTTCCTTTAATCCGTAAAGTCGTGTGAACCAAGAGTGATCTTCGAGATTATATTTTTGCACCATGTTTTTCCAACAGATTTCAAATTCATCTTCATCATCACATCCAGTTAAACATTTGTTGAATTGACTCTTAAACAAATTGTCCGATTTCAACTTTGCAAATCTGGTTATTGCATTTTATTGAATATGCCATATACACAATCTATGCCTTGTTGCTGGAAAAACCTGTCAAGACAAAATTAGTAATGCAGCAATATTACTGAACAGTTATATTTGTAATACTAAAGAGTATTACTAAATAAGCTATACAGTATTACTTACTAGTCTATACAGTATTGATTGATGAAAAAAAAACAGTAAAAAAAATATTACTGAACAGTTATATTTGTAATACTAAAGAGTATTACTAAATACGCTATACAGTATTACTTACTAGTCTATACAGTATTGAATGATGAAAAAAACAATAAAAAAATATTACTGAACAGTTATATTTGTAATACTAAAGAGTACTACTAAATACGCTATACAGTATTACTTACTAGTCTATACAGTATTGAATAATGAAAAAAAATAGTAAAAAAAATATTACTGAACAGTTATATTTGTAATACTAAAGAGTATTACTAAATACGCTATACAGTATTACTTACTAGTCTATACAGTATTGAATGATGAAAAAATACAGTAAAAAAATATTACTGAACAGTTATATTTGTAATACTAAAGAGTATTACTAAATACGCTATACAGTATTACTTACTAGTCTATACAGTATTGAATGATGAAAAAAAAACAGTAAAAAAATAAACAGTACAATTTTAGTTATACCTTCTCAATTGCATTTGCTATTGCTTGATCTTGGTCTGTGAAAATTGTGATGAGACTTTGTCTACACATTGATTTCTTGAAAACATTGAATAACCATTCAAATGTTTCTATTTTCTCATCTGAAATGAATGCACAAGCGAACATGACATTTTTCATGTGGTTGTTGACACCAACAAAGGGGGCACAAATCAAATTGTATTTGTTTGTCCTATATGTTGTGTCGAATATCATCACATCACCATATAATGCATAATCTTCCTTCATCATAGAGTCCCTCCAAAACATATTTGATAATCTGCCCTCGTCATCCAATTTTACTCTATAAAAGAAATCATCTTCCTCTGCATCTTGCTCTTGTATCATATCTAAAATTGTTTGTGTGTCACCTGCTTCGATTTTCTTCATTTTCATTCGATGCACCAAATTCAAGTGATCTTTCATCGTATGCCCAACTATTTCCTCTCCACCAAAATCACATGCCATGTAACGATAAGAGTCTGACGATTTCATTCCTGAATCTAGCATTGTCTGAATCGCTGCACGTTTTTCATCTGTTATATGTCTCTCTGAATGATGCAAATGACTCCACTCTTTTCTTGTCAGTTCATGATTATGGATAGTCTCATGTTTTACTACCTCGTACTCATTTTCATAATTCAATTTCACTGTAAGTGATGCCTTGCAGTTTGTCCTTGTTGCTTTTGACTTCTTTGTTGAAAACTGCAATTGTAAGTATAGTGTCATTCTAACAGTATAACAGTACCACTAACTTATACGTAACAGTACCACTAACTTATACGTAACAGTACCACTTAATAAACATAACAGTATCACTACAATAACACAAAAGTATTACATAAATTAATATAAAAGTTCTGTATAATTTATACATAACAGTACTACATGACCTGTTTTTGTTTGTTTTTGCATCCAGCAGATGAGCAAACATATATTTTCCCAAGTAGTATAGATGTATCAATTGTAGAGTATCTACTGTTGGATTTCCGTACTCCAAATCCGATCAAACGAGAATGTTTTTTGTAGAGCTCATACATTTCATCAATTGTCTTCCGTTTATATCCAATAAGTGAACCAGATAGGGCTTCAATATCTTCAATGTCATCAACCAATTGACTACTCCGTGAATCAATTTCAATTGTTGTAGTACTTGCAAAAACTTCAACATTTGTTGTTTCATCTTCTACAATAATCTCAGTCATATGTTCTGCAATTTTAAGTACAGTGTCATTAAAACAGTATAACAGTACCACTAACTTATAAATAACAGTACCACTTAATAAATATAACAGTATCACTAAAATAACACAACAATATTACATAACTTCACATAACAGTCCCCTCGCGATTTACAAAGAAATTACCAGTAATTTCTCCCATATTTTTTCAGATTCGTCGTTGAATCTTCAATTCGAACACTATATTAGTTTCAAACCTTCAATTAATGGGTAATCGAACACTATATCAGCTTTAAACATTCATCAATCAATATATCAGCTTCAAACCTTCAATCACTGTATCAATGGCGAAATTTTTTTTTTGTCAGAAATAATATGGTCGAAATTTGATCAATGTTGGACGTTATGTCAATGTATCGAAATTAAATTAGAGTATTAGTATGTTTTCATGTTCGAAGAAGAGGTTACCTTCGTGTTTTTCTCAATTAATGTCGCAGTTTTCTCCCCCAAGCCGCGGCGTAGAGACGATGAACAGTGAAAGTGAATATTTTTTAATTAAATATCGCGTGTTAACACGCACCCACCATGTGGAGTGCGTCCTCGTGCGAGTGGGGCAGGAACCGGTCCAGATTGTTGTGCACGGATCCACTGATCCGTGCACAAGTTGCACAGGAGTTCCTCTCATAACTAATATCTTAATTGGAAGAATTATTGCGCACACCAGTTATGGTGTGGCGGCACGTGGAGGCGCATGGACATGCATGGGAGTACAAAAGTTTGTGCAATATTTAATATCTAATACACTAACAGTAGACACATACTAATGTATCAACAGTAAACAGGGCCGCCCTGAGCTAGGACGAGAAGGTTGACGGTCTAGGGAACTATTTTTCGAGGGGCCTCAAATTTTTATAACACATTTTTTGTATTTGCCCAATATATTATGTAATTGATCCTATATTTTCTAAAACAACGTAAAACTCATAGGAAGAAACAATTTTATGAAGATTGACATAAATAAAATTTATAGTTTACTGGGAAATCTTTTAGGATCAATTATTTTCTTATTATAGTTGGCATAAATATTTATCTCTGCAAAGTAGAGGTGAACAATTGGAAGTTTATTAAAATATTTTGGTTTTTTGTTTAATTCTAAAAAATGGCTTTTATTAGATGATAAGAGATTGCATGAGTGTTGTATTAATCTTCAAGTTGATCTTACACATAATGATAAATTTGATATTGATGTTGATAGTTTATTTTCTAAACTGCAAGTGCTACAAACATATTTACCAACAGAAACAAAATCAACTATTGATGTTCTTGAATTTGTAAAAACTTAAGATTGTTTCATAATATTTTCATTTCTTGTAGTGTTTTTCTAACTATACCAGTTATTGACATATTGTATAGCATCACCAGAAATAAGTTTTTCAAAATTGAAATTGATAAAACTTATTGCATTCAACTATGACTCAAGAAAGATTAAATGGATTAAGATTAAACGGATTAATAATTTTATGCATATAACACGAGGTGTTAAAAAATTTGATTTTGAAGACTTTATTGATGATACTTCTCAAGATGTTAGAAGATCTAGATATTTTCAATGATAATCTCAAACTTATTTTTATTTTTATGATTGTAGGTGTGCAATTTTTCAACATTCTAAATGGACAAATGAGCATACCGAAACTTGATCTATGTGAACAAATTTTTGAATAAGAGTTTTTTTTTCTTTTTAAATTATATAATTATATTTATTGTTTAAGTAAAAATGTTAAATTTTTCTGTATGAGATCCTTTTTTTTTTTTTTTAATTTCGCGATGAATCCCCAAAATATTAAGATCGACCCTATGAATGAATAAGGTAATATGATTGTCCTGTTATATAAGAGTTGGTTTACAAATTATTTGCACTTTTATCGAGAGATTAAAGTCTTATTGAAGGCCAAAATCTATAAAGCTTATGAGTGGAGACTATAATAAATATTATTATCATTAACATACTCGAAGCCAATTTGGAAAATTTCAATCAATTATTTCTAGGATAAGCCTTCAAGCGAAACCCAAAGTTTATGCGAAAATTTTTATGACACTATCTCACATAAAAATTTACATGTGTTGACTTGACTGTGTTGAATTTTTATATAAAATATTAAATTAATATTGATTGTGTTGAATGAGTTGATCCGCTTTTACTGATTCATATGAACTTCGTCTTACATAAAATCTCACGTAAAACCGTCACACAAAAAATACTCTAAAGTTTATATCCTAAACATGATCCTTATAAGTCTATTAATAGTACAAACAGTTAGTAGTCTATATTTAAAAATATGAATGTTGTTATTTTTTAACATTCTTAGTTCTCGTTGAACTTTGTCGCGGTTGCAACATTCCTATTATAAAAATTAATTGACATTTTAATACTAAATCATTCTTTAAAATAATTAATCTGATCAACCCAATTCATCCACTCATATTTACTGAGTAATTTTTTGGTTTTTTTATTATTGGTTTCATAATATAATCTGACCAATACAATGAGTAATTTCCTATTATATGAATTTGATCCACAAGTCCAATCCCAATTTATGTGTTATTTAACCTACCTACTATGGGTATATTAATATGTGTAGGGAGGTTAAAAGGGTCACGGTCCGAAGGGTCTACCCGTTTAAACCGAAAAAAAGAAGGTTAGGTTTATTTATTAAGGGCTCGTTTAAAATCGGGTCTTTTTGGTCCGGACCGTTAAGCCCATAGGTAAACAGGGCTGGCTCGCGGTTAAACCGGGATGGCCTGTGGGCTATGTGTATTTTATTTAAATATTTTTTCCAAACATGTTGAGAATACAACACAATAGATTTAGAGAAATCTCAAATTCAAACACCACTACCATCTACCCCACCTCTGAATTGCGATCCATATCTCTCAACAAGGTTTTCGTTCTTTATCTTCTTTATCATGATTCACAAAACGATATATGTTTAGTAATTTCAATTGCAACATGAACTTTTGACTATAACATAAAAAACACTAAATCTAACACTTATTTCAATTCGGGACATGTTGGATTTTTCCGGCTCCAATTGCCGATGTGGAGCCCGAAATGTAAATTGGAACACAATCATCATCCAATCATCAACCCACTTGGAATTAAAAAAGAAAAAAAAACAAATTGAAAGAGAAAATGGAAAAAAAAAATTAATTGCTCCATCTATTCCAACCAAGGATGAAAATTTCGGTTTCGGTAAAAATATTGGTACCTTAATTTTACGAAAATATTGACAGAAATATCGATTTCGATGGAAATATCGGACATTTTTTTTTAAATATGGAAACTTTGTAAAAAAATTTAAAAATATATCTAGTAGTTTACAGAATATTATAATTAACATTAATACATATATTGAACTTAAATTCCAAATAAAATGATATGTTTACAACAAATATAGAGATAAACTATTATATAAAATGATAATGTGACAAATTTTGTACAAAATTAATACATGAACTAGTAATAGCTTGAACTCCTATGAATAGAAATCTCATTTGATTAAAATCATCATTTTATTAACACTACAAGAAATTCTCTCATAGACAACACCCCTACGACATGTGTTTTTGCTAAAAACCCTTGTCGTAGCCTAAAATTCTGTTGTCGTAGATAAAACCGTTGTCGTAGATCAAAAACTTCTCTCATAGACAAGGGTTTTTTAGCTACCGTTGTCAAAACCGTTGTCGTAGCTCAAAAACTTCTCTCATAGACAAGGGTTTTTTAGCAACCATTGTCAAAACCGTTGTCGTAGCCCCAAAAATTCTCTCATAGACAACAGTTTTAGCTACCGTTGTCGTAGGCATTTTTAAACCGTTGTCATAGCCCGAAAACTTCTCTCATAGACAATGGTATTAACCTACCGTTGTCGTAGACGTGTTGTCCTAGGACCCCTAAGACAAGAGTTAGAAAACGTTGTCGTAGCCATTTTAAAACCCTTGTCGTAGACTGAAATTTAAAAAAAAAGACAATTATTTTAATTTTTTTCTTAATTAAATGATATAAAAAATGATATATATTGTTGAATTAAATGAATGAAATAAATTAATTTTGACAATTAAATTTTATTTCATTATAAATAAAATTTTGTAAATATTTACCACAAATTATAAGCTTAAATTAAACAAAAAATGCTGATTACTTAACACAAATAAAACCTGGATTACTTAAAATTAATTATAAATAAAATAGGAATAATAAAAAGACTTTCTAATATATTAGAAATATGAGAAAAGCAAAGACAAGAGTTGTTTTCTAACGTTGTCGTAGCTTCGTAGAAGCGTTGTCGTAGACTAATATTTAAAAATAAAAGTCAACTATTACAATTTTTTTTTTCAAAATGATATAAGAAATGCTATATATTGTTGAATTAAATTAATGAAATAAACTAATTTTGAGAATTCAATTTTATTTCATTATAAATAAAATTTAGAAAATATTTACAACAGATTATTAATTTTATAAATATATTAATTTGGAAAATACATTAATTATATAAATTTATTAATTGTAAATATAATTTTGAAAAATATATTGATTTTATAAATATATTAATTATATATATAATTTGAAAAATATATGCATTATTAATATACATATATTAATTTGAAAAATATATTAATTTTATAAATATAATCATTATATATATAATTTGAAAATTATATTAATTATTATTAATATAGTCATTAATTAATCTTCCAATTATATATATATATATTAATCTATCAAAATTGGAAATCAATTACTTATATTAATAAGTAATGGTACTTTATAAAAGTTAACAAAGAAATGCATATATTAATTGTTGAATTAATTAAATTAATGAAATAAACTAATTTTGAGAATTAAATTTTATTTCATTATAAAGAAACTTTAGAAAATATGTACAACAGATTATTAATTTTATAAATATATTAATTATAAATATAATTTGAAAAATATATTAATTATTAATATACATATATTAATTTTATAAATATATTCATTATATATATAATTTGAAAATTATATTAATTATTATTAATATAGTCATTAATCATTGAATTATTTATATATATATATATATTAATATATCAAAATTGGAAATCAATTACTTATATTAATAACTAATGGTACTTAATTTATAAAAGTTAACAAAAAATATGTAATAATAGAAAATTGAAAAATATCAAAAATATATTATAAAAGAAATATATGCAAGACAATGTCACATGAGTTGTTTTCTAACGTTGTCGTAGCCTCGTAGAAGTGTTGTCGTAGACTAATATTTAAAAAAAAAAGTCAAATATTACAATTTTTTTTTAAATGAAAGAAGAAATGCTATATATTGTTGAATAAAATTGATGAAATAAACTAATTTTGAGAATTAAATTTTATTTCATTATAAAGAAATTTTAGAAAATATGTACAATAGATTATTAATTTTATAAATATATTAATGAGAAAAATACATTAATGTTATAAATATATTAATTATACATATAATTTGAAATATATATTAATTTTATAAATATATTCATTATATATATAATTTGAATAATATATTAATTTTATAAATATATTCATTATATATATATAATTTGAAAATTATATTAATTATTATTAATATAGTCATTAATCATTCAATTATATATATATATATATTAATATATCAAAATTGGAAATCAATTACTTATATTAATAAGTAATGGTTTTATAAAAGTTAACAAAGAAATGCATTAATAATAGAAAATTGAAAAATATCAAAAATATATTATAAAAGAAATATATGCAAGACATTGTCACATAAGGCATCAATGGTCTAGTGGTTAGAGCACCACCGGGCCACCCGGGTTCGAATCTCACACAACGCATAATATTGATTATGATGATTTCAGTGATGATGTCATCCTTATGATGACATGTCATCCTTAGCATGACGTGTGTGATGATGTGGCAAGCATACGTGGCAAAATATTGTTTTTTTATTAATATGGCTACGACAACGGTTTTTAAGATATGACGATCTACGACAACGGTTATTATATGACTACGACAACGGTTTTTTTCAACACTACGATCTACGACAACGGTTTTTATATGGCTACGACAACGGTTAAAAACCGTTGTCTATGAGCGGATTTTTTCAGAGGCTACGACAACACCAGCTACGACAACGGTTTGAATATGGCTACGACAAGGGTTAAAAACACTTGTCGTAGCCCTTTTTTCTTGTAGTGTAAGGATATTACTTATTAGAGATAATTGATGTATATATATACATGAAATATATATATATATATAACGCCCCGTTTCCCTTTTATTGGAAATAGGTCGTCACCCTTCACATATTTAAGAATTAAAGAAATTATAATTACTTTCTAATATACAGCGGAAGACTTAAAAGTGAAGACACGAGAGTTATTAATTTTTATTTTTTTAAATATAACATATATATGTAATTATATATCGACTATTAATCAAGTCTAATCGTGTCTCACCCACATTTCTAGGAAAAATGTTCGAACCAAAGACTTATATGAATTACACAACAAAACACATATATATATATAATAGGATACGAGTCTAGGCCCATAATTTATCATACTATACATATTTACAGCATATTGTTCTCAAAAGGAAACGTTATACTAGTACAATTTTATAGATACAGTGAGAAGTCAGCCCAGCCTGCTACACGTCCACGTCATCATCTGCCGAGCCTGAAAATTATAAAAAGTAACTTCATGAGACACCTCCGGAGAGGGATCCTAGTGGGATAACCTTACTGTCTAATATAGTGAAGCAATTAAATCGTTAAGCAAGTACTACATGTCATCATCAAGGAATGTGAGAATCGCTCGCCCACTAAACCTTGCATCATCATCATCATAAAGGAATGCGAGAGTCGCTTGCCCACTAAACCTTGCATAGACCAAACATTTTATTGCCCTTATGGTCGCTTTCATAGACCAGACATTTTATTGCCCTTATGGTAGTCGCCGAGTATGGAAGTTACATACTGGTTATAGCTACGGACTTCAGTCATAGATTTTCATACATAACTTATCAATTCAATTAATAACACATAGTAGAGAGTAGAAGTTACCCACTTGTACGTTGATTATGCAAAGATGGCTTCCGGATTCTCCGATCGTCTCGACTGCGCTCGACACACTTAACTGATTAGCCTCTTATGTCGTATAATATAATCTTTTGCATTTATATTAGGTTACTTTAACCTAAAACATATCTATACTTATATTAAAGCAGGAAAGTTGACAAAAATTACAAGATTGTCACTTTCCCGCCTAAAAATGTCATGTCAATAAAAATAAAAAAATAATATAATTGTAAATCTTACTTGATAAGCTATTATTTAATAATAATAAAAAATATCTTACTTGATAAACTATTCTTTAATAAATAAATAAAAAGATTAATCTTACTCTAGAAGTTATTCTATAATCTATATAGAGTTAAGAAATAAAGAGAGAGTTACAATGATTTCTCAAATTTATGTAAAACTATAATCTATATAAAGTTAAGAGATGAAGATAGAGTTACATTGATTTCTCAAATCTATGTAAAACTAAAAAATGGAGAAAAATATAGTGATTTCTCAACAAAAGATAGATGCATAGAGAATGAAAAATAAAAAATAAGATATACAAAGAATGAAAAACAAAAAACAAGATATACAAAGAATGAAGAAAAATAAAACAAGAAAAAACAGTAAATATAATTATTTCTCAAATCTATATATATAAAAAAAAAAGAATACAAGATTCGCTAAACATTTAAAGATATAAAAATTCTTCCAAATCTTATTGTCTAAAGAAAAAAAGAATAATATAAAATTGTAATTATTGTGATTTCTCAAATCTATATAAAACTAAAAAAAATGAAAGAATACAAGATTTGTTAAACATTCAAAGGTACAAAAAGTTCTTTCAAATCTTATTATCTCATATTTTCATCTAAGGAGATCCCATCAAATTGTCTTTGTACACTAAACACAAATTGAACAAATAATTTTGTGAGAGAGACATGAAGAAATGACGTAAGAAACCTATATATGATGATTCAAGTATGAGAATGAAATATACAAATTATAAAAAATATAAAAGAAAAGATTAATTATTAAGATTGAATGAAATATTATTGTATATAATAATTTTAATTTGACGGAAATATAAATCAACAAATAAAATAAAAATGTTAAAAAATAAAATTAACAATTACAATTATTAAAGTTATATGATAATTCGTGCAACGCACATGAATAATATGAAAATTCATTTGTATATGGTACATGTTTTAAATTAAAATAATAAAAAATGTTATAAATAATCTGTTAGTTTATACAACTTCATTATATTAATACAAATTGTTAAATATTAACACAATAAATAATAAATTGCGCATCGCGCGGGTGGACTGCTAGTTCATACTTATAACTTAATTGTTAGGCATTTAAAACTAGTAATTTTTGACCTAAAATGACATATAAAGATGTCATAATTTTAATAATTCACATATAATTCCTAAAATCACATAATTATTCATATAATCACATAACTTCCTTTAGTATAACATGCTGAAATTTCATAAATTTTAACAGCTTGTACAAGGAATTAAAAATCACACATTTAACTAGTTTTTCACTTCAATTCTAGCTCCAAAACAGTCAGATTTTGAATAATTAATCAATCCCTTTAGAATTCATGAAATCCTTCCAAATTTCTACAGACTATAGAAACCTTACAGAATTATGACATATAAAAATATCAACCGAAAATAAGATTCAAATAATTAGTTATGAATTTTCTAAGTTGGCTGAAAACAGGACATAGCACATGCTGAAAATAGACTTTCTTGTAAAAATCACCATAAATCGTACAAGATTCTAAAAATGACATAGTAAATTTCTACATACTCTAAGAACGTGTACTACAACATAGTAAAACATGGTTTATAAATATGATCTCAATAAATAGTTAAGGCTTTTAAAACAAGACTGAAAACAGGACATCATCTACGCAGAAAATAGGTTATATTGTAAAATCCGGCATAAATCGTACAAAACTCAAAAAAATTCATACTAAGTTCCTACACGTACCTAAGAACAGGTTATTAAACATAGTAGAAGATCATGTATAAATTCGAAGTATACTGTTTCAGAAAATTATATGATTCCGACCTAAAAACAGGGCGAAAACTGTCTCTGAACAGCTTATCTTAGAAAAATCATATAAAATCGAGTTTAACTCCAAATCTTATGAAATTTAACAGATATGTTCTTCACCTAGTATATTACAACCTGTTAAAAGGATTTAGTCTAATTCAATCTCTAAAGTTTTCGAACAGTTTCAAAACAGAAGCAAAAATAGAGTTCATCCTTAAGTATATTCTAGAACAACTTATTTCTCCATTCAAGCAACATATAATCCCCAACAAATTGCCAAAGAACATCTTTGGACTTTCTAACCTAAGATATTAATCATAAATCATGAGATTTAATGAAGGTATTAATAGAGTTTAGCCAAAATACCTTTAGGGTTTGAGGAAGAACTTTGATGTATACTTGATCTTTTCTTTCATTTGTTTCTCTTCTCTTCTTTGCTTGTTATGTTCAACTACTATGGCTTATTTTTTGTTCCCATCACATATATCATGGACGAGAGAGAGAAGAAGCAAAAAGTTGGTGAAAGAGATAGAGTAGTATCGAATGAGAGAAAGAGAGATGGAGTAGAGAGATATATCCTCAAGCAAAGGATGTGTTGCATGTTGCAAGTTGATGATGAGGTGGCTAGGCTAGGTTTAGATTGCTTAGTCATAACTTAGCAAGTAAGCTTGTGATTTAAATTACTTTGTTATCTTGATACTTTGGTGTTTTATATTACATATATTTATAAGTATATGTATACCTTATTAAAGGGACTAACAATAATAATATAATGTGTAATTCACATATATTATTCAGTAATATATATATATATATACACATATATTCAGTATGATATTCAGTAACTAGATATCATACTGGATATCATCTAATAAAATTGAAGAGAATAAGATGATTTTCATATTGGATATTAATTTTCCATGCAATAAATTCATAAAAAAAGGAAAAAAATAAAAAGAAAAAATCAAAAATCAAAAAAAAAAAAATCGCTGATATCGACATTTTACCAATATATGATTGATATATCGGTGATACACCATGGTTTTATAAAAGGACTTACCGATATCGACATTTTACTGATATTTCTCGATATCTTGACAAAAAAAAAAGTTGGGTATTATTATTTCGGTACTTGAATTTGAGCGAAATTTTCATCCATGCATACAACTACCACAATTAATAAAAATTATAAATTTTAAAAAATTTAACCTAAAAAGGTTTCAAATCCACATCCTCGCTGTAAATATCGTCTACTTTAAAAACTAACACACCCAATTGTAATAATTATGCAAGAAATTCATTAAAAAAAATCATAAAAAAAAGAAAAAAAATCAAAAAAAAATTCACCGATATCGAAACGCCATCGATATATCACCGAAATTTCTCCGATACACCGCAGTTTTATAAAAGAACTCACCGATATCGATATTTTACCGATATTTCCTGATATTTCTCCGATATTTTGATGAAAAAAAAATGTTGCGTGTTGACGTCAGATTTTGTATTGCACAAAATCCTAGCCTAACACCAAAAAAGTATGCCCGGCTCGGGTAAACTGAACCGAGCAAATAATAAGAAAAAACCGAATAAAGTAAGAGAAAGACTGTGCCCGGTGCCTACTCGGGTAAATTTGCTAGGCTTGTTCTGGTCGGTCTTTTCTGGCCGGACAGAACGTTTTTATTATGAAAGATGAGAGTAAGAGCTCTCTAACTGCAATGAATACAATGATTTCGGATCCCCTTTTGAGAGGGTTTAGGGTCCTATTTATAGGCTAGTCCCTAGATATGAATCTTGGACAATAAGAAATAAATCCCTAGGATTTAGGGTCTAAATAAGGTAAATATAGATCTAATCCTATCTAAATCGGACACGATTTGGTGTAGGATTTGTTCCTTTTTTTATGGATTCGCCGAACTCTTGTCTGCTCACCTGGATCCTTCAGCTCGGACGCTTTTGGTCGGATCCTCCCGTTATGGTCGGCCATACTGACCAAACTGGATACCCAGGACCGCCGATCCACTGGGCTCGGATCTGTCGTTATGGTCTGTCCGACCATGTTGGGTACCACCTCAGCTCGGTTCGATCCCTGGTTTTCCCTCCCAGGAATTTGATCCGGTTAGGCGAGCAGGGGATCAACATTAGCCCCTCGGGTCGTGATGAGAGGTCCACTCTGATCATGATCCGACATCTCCAGATAAACTGCTCGTCCAACTCAATGATCTATCGGCGCGCCAATTTCTCCCGCCAAGCGAAGACACGTGTCAGCATCTGCACGCCTGGAAGTCGAAGAGTCGCGGTGGTCTTCTATAAATAGGGGAAATCCCAAGTCATTTCTCCACTTTCATTTTCAGCGAACTCCGAATCCTTGCTATTTCCTCTCGCAAGTCTGACCAGAAATTACCGATCTTACATTCCCGTGCAAGAATACCCGTACTCATCAATCCTGTAAGGTATATATTTATTATCTTCTTAATTATGTCTTCAAGTTCCAACCAATCGGCTCAGGACTACGACCAGGGGGCCAACCCTGGTTCCGAGCCATCGTATTCGTGGACGTCCAGTTCGTCCGACTCCTCCTCGTCCGACCCAGATGAAGTCCCCGCCGGCCAGTTGGTTAATATTCATTTCATCGAGCGCGGCGGCCCGAGCCATTCTGTATGCGGTTCCGGTGAAGTCAGTACGTCGGGGCGTGATGAATCTGCTATCCCTAAGGGAGTCCCGATCCGAGGTGCAATACCGAGGCCTCCCGTTCGGCAAATCGCCTCCAGCCGGGACTCTGAGGCCTTCGACTGCCCGACATACGTCACCACTGCAGAGCTGCTCAAATGGCGCGTACTCTTCTCAATTCCAGGGAACGTGTCAATGACCCTTCCTCACCCCATGGATCGGATGGACCAGCCGCCAGCCGGGCAAGTCGCTGTCAGCGTCCGAGCTCTCGAGGCAGGACTGCGCTTCCTCCTTGCTCCAACTCTTGCCGGATATCTCGAGCATTGGGGAATCGCGCCAGGTCAACTTCATCCGAACGCTTGGTCATCACTCATCGGTCTGGTGGTGATGTTCTGGCATTTCGGCCTCGGAGTGCCGAGCCCTCACGAAGTGGCGTGGATGTTCAGACTGAAGCTGACGCCTGGTCTGAAGAACCACTTCTACTACGCGTCGGTTCGGAAGTACCGACCAGTGTTAGTGCGGTGCCTGCCTTCATCGATTAAGGATTGGCGCGACAAGTGGTTCTGGGTCAGCGGGGCATGGGCGGACGAAGCTGCTCGGGCTATGTGCCCGACCCAATTTGGCGATGCACAGGGTATTTATCGTTTCTTTAACTGGTCTGCTGACGTCTCTTCTGATCTTTAACTTTTCTTTATTCTGCAGAGACTCCGCCTAGGAACCTGGTGATCAGCGACTCTTTCTCGCAGAAGATTCGCTATCTGCGCGACTTCTCTCCTGCTGACCAGAGGCACTGCAAGGTGCTGCTTTCCGAGGAGAATCTCCTAGCTGCCGGCTTGATTTCACCATTCCGCTCTTCCCCCAGTCCAGTACAAGGTTCGTACTCATTTGCTCTGGTCGGATTATATTGTGTTGGTTTTCACACCTTGTAACTGATCGGGTTATTTTAATTTTTCAGTATCCCTTCCGGGCCAGGGCATCGTTCTGAGGATGGATCCTGCCGAACGTCTCCGCCAACGCTCGCAGCGTGCGTCAGCTCCTGCTCGGGGGGCTCAGACGTCCTCCCGGGGGCGCGGCTCCAGCCGTCCCGCACAGCCCCGGGATGCTCAGGCCAGGCGGCCGCCGAGCTCCGAACAGGGGGCGAGCAAGAGGGCTCGCGTCGAGGAGAGAGGACCCTCCGGGATTGGTCGATCGGTCAACCGGCCGCAACCTGCCCTCGGCCAAGAGTCACATTTAGCCGGATCTGTGAGCGTCACCGGCTGGGATCCTCAGCGGGTGACGGGGACCGAGGAATGGTTGGGCAGGAGGCCCCCCTTCCAAATCAGCTTCAGCCGGGCCCGCTCTCCCAACGACGAGTCTCAACTCCCCGATGGGGTGTCGGAAGCAATGGAGACACCTGCTCGGGCTTGGACCGAGGAGCTGGAAGGTTATGCCCGGCAGATGTCCGGTGTCGACCTCGACTACTACTCAGCCATCCTGCTTGCCCAGGCATCGGTTTTTGCCTGGAAGGCCCAAACCTCCCATCATGCTGCTCGGGCGAGGTATGATCGGCGACGGGAAGAGCTGCAGAAGGTCAATGACGACCTTGCCAAGGCCAGGGACGAGGAGGCCACCATGACCACCCAGCTGACCTCTTCTCAGGAGGCGTTTGAGACAATGACCCGAGCTGCCGAGGTGGACAGGCAGCGGGTGTCTGACCTCATGGTGGAGGTGTCTCGGCTTCGTGCCGAACTGGAGGAGGCCCGGGCTGCGCCGCCGGATGTGATGACGGTTTGTCAGGAGTTCAAGGCATCGGCTGAATACAAGTATGAGAGTATTCTGACCTACGTCTTGTCCTTCATGGACAACATCCAGACCAACCGAGCTGCCGGTGTGGATGACAAGCCGTTGATGTCCTCTTTGGCCGCCTTCCTGGAGAAGCAGCCCCTTCCGGCCTATCATCTTCGGATGATGGAGGAGCTGCCGGAATACCTGCCTCCGGGGTCGGAGCACCTCCTCAGGCTGGCTCCTCCTATCGACTTCATGTCGATGCCCACCCCTCCGGAAGAGGTCGGTACGGAGGTCGGAGAGGGCAGCGGCGATGCTGGGGGAGACGGTGCTGCGGGTGGCTCGGGCGGAGCAGCAGCAAGTGTGGAGCCGACGCCGGTACCAGCCGAGGCAGGTGGCGATGAAGTGATTGACGTTACTGACCAGTAGCTTCTATCCTTCGTTGCACCTCATTCCTGTGCTCGGGGTTTCCTTCTATCCCTCGTTACACCTTTTGTCAGAAGTATCAACCCCTCTGCCCGAGGCATCAACCCTGGTGCTCGGCTTTTGTTTAGTTCAGGTCTTTCGTGTTCTTGTTTCTCGGCTTTCTGCCCTTTGTAAGAGGTTCCGGCCTCCAAACCGGGTTATTCTTTGTAAATGAAACATATTTTTGCTCGTTTCAATATATATTTTTGCTATTGCTCGTATGTTAGACTGAATGATCAAAAGAAACGGAAAACATATTTTTGCTCGGCGTGTCTTTGTATTTTGTTCTTGACGCTGCCAAATGAGGACTAGCTTCGGTCCCAGGCTTTGACATGCCATTAGTCGGGATCCGAATATTTAGTTAAAGAGTGGAACAAGTATAAGCCCCTAGGCTGTATTCAGAGTCCGAGCTCTGTAAAAGAGCTCGAATTTGAGCTGGAGCTCTAATTCGGATTTCAGAACCCGAGCTCTGTAAAAGAGCTCGGATTGAGCCGGAGCCCTATTTCAGATTCAGAACCCGAGCTCTGCGGAAGAGCTCGGATTAAGCCAGAGCCCTATTTTCAGATTCGGAACCCGAGCTCTGTGGAAGAGCTCGGATTGAGTCGGAGCCCTATTTCAGATTCAGAACCCGAGCTCTGTGGAAGAGCTCGGATTGAGCCGGAGCCCTATTTCAGATTCAGAACCCGAGCTCTGTGGAAGAGCTCGGATTGAGCCGGAGCCCTTATTGACAACATTGTTTAAAAATGAACTACTTGTTTATTCAAATGAAGAAATTGTGGAAGAATAGTAAAATTTACAAGGAAAAATCCTATCACTACTTGTAATATTTCTTCAAGTGCTCGGCGTTCCATGGCTTAGGAAGCCTCTTTCCGTTCAGGTCGGCTATCTCATAAGCCCCTCTGGTCAGCACTCGGATTATCTGATACGGCCCTTCCCAATTTGGACCGAGTGGACCGGCATTAAGCTCTTTTGTGTGTTGGAGCACTTTCTTGAGAACCAAATCCCCGACGTTGAATTGTAGTACCTCTCGCTTCTTTGTTTGTAGATCGAATTCTTGAGCTCGGACTCCTGTCTTTTTTCTTCCAGCAGGTCGAGGCTGCTTAGCATAGCAACTTCGTTATTTTGTTCATCGAAGTTCTGAGTTCTCCACGTCGGGATACCGACTTCAACGGGGATGACGGCCTCCGACCCAAAAGCCATAGAAAAAGGTGTCTCATCTGTTGAAGTCCTGGTCGTTGTTCTGTAAGACTATAGAACTCCTGGCAGCTCGTCTGCCCAGGATCCCTTCAGATTTTCGAGTTTTGCCCTCAAAGTATGTTTGATGATCTTGTTTATTGCTTCCACCTGGCCGTTGCCCTGGGGGTGATATGGGGTGGAGAGCAGCTTTTTAATGCCAAGATTTCTACAGAACTCGTTGAAGCCCACCGAGTCGAACTGGCGGCCATTGTCGGAGACCAAGGAATGTGGAATGCCAAATCGGCATATGATAGACTTCCAAACGAAGTCGGTGATCTTTGGTTCGGTTATTTTGACAAGCGGCTCGGCCTCTGCCCATTTTGTGAAATAATCCACAGCTACAACTGCAAACCTCACTCCTCCTTTGCCCGTTGGTAGGGGCCCGATCAGGTCGATTCCCCATTTTGCGAATGGCCAGGGTGCCATTACTGAGTTCAGCTCTTCTGCTGGGGATTTTGTCAGAGGTGCGCATTTCTGACATCTTTCGCATCTCCTTGTGAAATTGATCGCGTCCTTTTTTAGGCTCGGCCAAAAGTATCCCTGCCTGATGATTTTGAAAGCCAGAGCTTGTCCACCGGTGTGATTTCCACAAATACCTTCATGACCTTCCCTCAGGGCATAATCAGCTTCTTGTTCGTCTAAGCATCGTAACAAAGGTAGGGAAAAGCCCCTTTTGTACAGTATTCCTCATTGCAGTGTATAGCGAGCAAATCGTATCCTCAATCTTCGAGCCTCGATCTGATCATCGGGCTCCTTCCCCCCTTCCAAGTATTGGATGATCGGGGTCATCAAATTGCTGTCATGCTCGGCTGCATATATCGTCTTCTGGTTGAGGACCGAGCTCTCGATCATCCCGATATTTACTGACCCAATGTCCTCCGCTCCATCACTCATTGCGAGTCGAGCTAGGGCATCGGCTTGGGTATTCTTAGTTCTTGGGATTTGCTCGGCTCGAATCCTTCTGAAGTCTGCCAAGGCCAGTTCTACCGACCTCAAGTACCTTGTCATCTTGTCGTCTCTCGCGGCGTATTCCCCCGAGACTTGATTGACGACGAGAAGTGAATCACTGAATACTTCAAGATCGTCAGCTCCAAATTGTTTGGCCATTTCTAATCCGGCCAGCAAAGCCTTGTATTCTGCTTCATTGTTTGTTGCTGGGAATTTGAACCTTAAGGCCGAGCAGAAATACTTATTTGTGGGGCTGATGAGTACGATTCCTGTTCCTGCCGCTGCCTGAGTTGACGACCCATCCACGAACATTTTCCATGGTTTTTCGATTTTTTCTTCCTCAAATACGATTGTAGGAGTGAATTGGACGATGAAATCTGCTAGGGCCTGCCCCTTGATTGCTGTTCTGGGAGAGTACTGGATATCGTATTGCCCGAGCTCGACGGACCATTTCAATAGTCGTCCTGATGAATCAGGTCGGGAGAGGACCTGCTTTAGCGGAAAGTTTGTTAATACCTCGACTTGGTGGGCCAAAAAGTATGGCCTTAATTTCCTAGCCGAAATGACCAGAGCATATGCGAGTTTCTCCATGGCCGGATATCGGAGCTCGGGGTCGTGGAGAGATTGGCTAACATAATACACTGGCTGTTGGGCTGTTTTTTCTGCTCGTACCAAAACTGCATTGATCGCATAGGACGATACTGCTAGGTAGAGCTGTAATTTTTCTCCGGCCTCGGGTTTTGTGAGCACAGGGGCCTCCATCAGGGATTTCTTCAGCTCTTCCAATGTCTTTTCGCATTCGCTGTTCCACTCAAATTTTCCATCCTTCTTGATCAGGTTGAAGAACGGTTTGCATTTGTCAGTCGACCTTGATATGAATCTGTTCAGTGCGGCGACCCTTCCTGTTAAGCTCTGCACATCTTTCACTCTCCTCGGAGGTGTTAGCTTTACTATTGCATCGATCTTCTCGGGGTTAGCTTCGATTCCTCGCTGGCTAACCATGTACCCCAAAAACTTTCCCGAGCTGACTCCGAACGAGCATTTCTTCGGATTGAGCTTCATCCTGTATTTCCTCAGTATGTTGAACATCTCTACTAGGTCAGCCACGTGGTCCTCCAGTTTCTTTGATTTTACCAACATATCATCTATATACACCTCCATGGTTTTGCCGATCTGTGCCGTAAACATCTTATTGACCAGCCTCTGATAGGTAGCCCCAGCGTTTTTCAGGCCAAAAGACATCATTTTGTAACAATATTGTGCTCGGTTGGTGACGAACGTAGTGTGTCGTTGATCGTGCTCGGCCATGGGAATTTGATGATACCCAGAATAGGCATCCATGAAGCTCATTACTTCGTGACCTGTCGTTGTGTCGACCAGCTGATCGATGTTCGGTAAGAGAAAACAGTCCTTAGGACAGACTTTGTTGAGGTCGGTAAAATCAACGCACAGCCTCCATGCTCTATTAGCCTTTTTGACCAGAACTGGGTTGGCGACCCAGACTGCATACTCACACTCCCGTATGAAACCATTTTCGAGCAGCTTCTGAACTTCCAGCTCCAATCCCTCGTACCTGTCCGGACTCAGCCTCCGCCTTTTTTGAACTACCGGTTTGGCAGCGGGATCGATGTTCAGATGATGGCATGCATCTTCTGGTCGGATACCTTCCATGTCTTCGTGACACCAGGCGAAAACGTCGGCGTTATTGGCTAAGAACGCAATGAGTTCTCCTCTGAACAACTCTTTCAGATTCCTGCCGATCTTGAGCTCCAGCTCAGGTCTGTTCTTATCCATCCGGACCACATCCTGTTCTTCCATCGATATGGCCCGTTTCTTCGGTCTTTCCATCCTAGGATCCAAGGTCTCCCACGTAATGTCCTGGTCGGCCATCCCTTCGTCTGATTTCTGGTCGACTATTCCGGACTTGGTGTTGTCCTCCTGTGTGCTGGACGGACTTATCTGCTCTGCTTGTGCAACCATCGGCTCAGGTTCGGGACCTAGCTCGATGAGTTCCGGGTCATCCTCTAGCCCCGAGCCGGGGACCTGATTTCCAGCTTCTGCAGCTTCCTGTATTTCCGTTTGTTCGATCACATTAAGTTCTCTTGGCTTTAATCCCGACTCACATTCCCGAGCTGCCGTTTGGTTGCCTCGGATTACATATACCTCGTCCCCAACTGGGAACTTGATTGTCAGGTGATGAATTGATATGACGGCTTTTATCTTAGCCAAAAGTGGTCGTCCCCAGATTGCATTGTATACCGAGTTCACATCCACTACCTTGAACTCGGTCGTAGTATGAACAGTCTTTTCTCCGGCTCCGAATACGACCTTCAGCTCACACGTCCCTATCGTTTGTGTTATATGGCCTCCGAACCCTTGGATTGCATCCGAGCAAGGCTGCAGATCGGATTCTCGGAGCCCCATTCTTTTGAATGTATTCAGATGGATAATGTTAGCATAACTCCCTGTGTCGACCAAGACTCTATGGACCATTGTTAGGCCAATGTTCAAAGATACCACCAAGACATCGCTGTGAGGTTGCACTCTTCCTTCGGAATCTTGCTCGGTGAATTCTATTGGTACGTGGATCGGCTCCGTCCTTGGTGGGTTACATCGTTGGTATCCATTTCTGGCCTCCCTGATTTGTTCCCTTCTCCTCCTTTTGGACAGTCTCTGCTCGTCGTAGTTGTTGTTCACCAACGTGTGGACCTCTCGGATTGCTCCTTGCTGAGGTGGTGGTGGGAGTTGTTGTGGCCTCTGCTCGGGATTTTTGACGTAATCCTTGAGGTGACCTCGGTCAATCAACCTCATGAGCTCAATTAGAAGAGCTCTGCATCTATCCGTATCATGTCCCGGAGCTTTGTCGTATTGACAATACTTGTTCTGATTTAATCGAGCGGGATCAGCTTTCATTGGCCTCGGGACGGGTAGGATATTTTGGCCCTGAAGCTCGGTAAGCATCTGGGTGGGACTTACTGTTAAGACCTATCTGACCCGATCCAACTCCTCGCTTTGGTAGACTTTAAACTCGCCCGGGGGTTTGAAAGGTGTATTCTTCCTTCTCTCCTTCCCTTCCCCTTTCTCCTGGCTCGGTCTTTCTTCTGGGATTGCCTCATCGGCCCCGATATATCTTTTGGCTCGGCTCAGGAAATCATGATACGTCTTCGGGCCTTGTTCGTGGACATTCCACCAAAACCTCATTTTTGGACGGAGTCCGGCCATGATCGTCATTAGCACAGCGTCATCGGAAATATGTTCTATTTCAAGAACGAGCTTGTTGAACCTGTCCATGTATGACCTTAGGGACTCGTCTTTTCCCTGCTTGATATTTACTAGTCTTTCTTTTGGGGTAGACCTTATCTTTGATCCCATGAACTGGGTGAGAAATAAATCAGTCAGCTCTTCCCATCCTCTGATCGAATAATCTGGTAACGAGCGAAACCATCTTTGAGCTCGGTCTCCGAGCATTAAAGGGAAAGCCTTGCACATAAGCTCCTCGGATATGCCCTGAAGCTCCATCCATGAGGTATATTTATCCACGTGTGAATTTGGATCGGTTTCTCCATTATAAAGACCAATCGGTGGTACTTTAAATTTTGTGGGAGTGATCTGATTTGATATCCGGTCCACGAAAGGTGATGTCTTCTTTCGCCTCCTTTCTTGCTCGGGCCTCGGCTTTCTTGCCTCAATCTCGGCTAGCCTTCGTTTAAGCTTGTGCTCTTCCTCTTCCTCATCTACCGAGTAGTCACTGCGCGTCCGCTTCTCGTCACGCCGATACTCATCCTCAAAATCCAGAGCTTTTATCGATTTTCTGGCCTCACGAGCCGAGGCCAGTCCGAGTCGGTCAAATACCGATCGAGTTTTGGTTCGAGCTGCTGACCGGGTCGGGCAGATTTGAGTTCCTGTCCGACTTCTTTCAATTATTACTTCTTTTCCTTTATCCTTCCGTCTGTTCTTTGGCTCATCTGAGGATTGGGTGTCCTCAAGATCGCGAATCATCTTGTTCTTCTCCTTAACCTCTGTCTCCTTCAGCCTGTCGTTGAGCTGCGACATCATGGCTTTTATTTCTTCGGAGGTCATCTCGGTCCCTCTGGGATCGGCTGCTAATGGGATGCCCATTGGGATGCTTCCATGTGGCGTGTTAGTCACTGCTCCCAGGGCATCATGTGGCAGATGCTGACCTGATCCGCTGGGAACCAGGTTCTGAGTTCGGGGGTCGGGTGAGTCCCCAATTTCTTCGTGATTTTTGTGCATGTTGGTCATCATAGAGCTATGTGCTGTTTCTCAAGCCCCCTCCTTCTAGCGCCAAATGTTGACGTCAGATTTTGTATTGCACAAAATCCTAGCCTAACACCAAAAAAGTATGCTCGGCTCAGGTAAACTGAACCGAGCAAATAATAAGAAAAAACCGAATAAAGTAAGAGAAAGACTGTGCCCGGTGCCTACTAGGGCAAATTTGCTAGGCTTGTTTTGGTCGGCCTTTTCTGGCCGGACAGAACGTTTTTATTATGAAAGATGAGAGTAAGAGCTCTCTAACTGCAATGAATACAATGATTTCGGATCCCCTTTTGAGAGGGTTTAGGGTCCTATTTATAGGCTAGTCCCTAGATATGAATCTTGGACAATAAGAAATAAATCCCTAGGATTTAGGGTCTAAATAAGGTAAATATAGATCTAATCCTATCTAAATCGGACACGATTTGGTGTAGGATTTGTTCCATTTTTTATGGATTCACCGAACTCTTGTCTGCTCACCTGGATCCTTCAGCTCGGACGCTTTTGGTCGGATCCTCCCGTTATGGTCGGCCATACTGACCAAACTGGATACCCAGGACCGCCGATCCACTGGGCTCGGATCTGTCGTTATGGTCGGTCCGACCATGTTGGGTACCACCTCAGCTCGGTTCGATCCCTGGTTTTCTCTCCCAGGAATTTGATCCGGTTAGGCGAGCAGGGGATCAACATTGCGTATTATTATTTCGGTACTTGAATTTGAGCGAAATTTCGCAAAATTTTCATCCATGCTTCCAACCACTACCAGCGTTGTTCGCCGAACTACCCAAGACCACTACTGGAAAATACCAAATGTTTCTCATCTTTTACCGAACTTTACAAAATAAATCTCAATAATCCAAAAACCATTTTACCATAAAAATTTCAAGAAAACAAGCCTTAAACCCACAAAAAGCTTACCGTCACCTCTAGTCGGAAAACTCTATTGTTGGTCAAGAAGCTTTCAAAATTCGATTTCTTTCATTTTTTAATCAAAATACACGAAGTTTGTACCAAAATGATCTTCTACTTAAAACCAACTTATACCCATGTCAATTTACATAAAATTGTTCGATATTGAGTCAAATCGATCAAAATTCGTTCGATTGTCCAAATCAAATCTCATTTTCTTGATTTCCCGTTTTAGTATACAGTTTCATGAATTGATTTAGGGCTTTTTGTCCCCATTATATAAACTTTTAAAAAATATTTTTATTTGTAATTTTTATTTAGTTTGAGCTCTTCAATTCTTATCTTTGTTTTCAAAATTTCGATTTTAGTTTTGGGACTTGATTTTGAAAGATGACGATGGTAAGAGAGGGGGAAGGGGAAGGTAAGAGAAGAAAGATGTCAGCAAGTGGGGAGGAACTACGGCGATGAGAGGGTAGGAGAGGAGGTGTGGAAGAAGATGTCTCTGTTCTAAAAAAAATCTTTTTTTTTTCTTTTTTAATTTATATTATTAGTCTTTTTTTTTTTTTTAATTCCATGTGTGTTGATGACTAGGATAATGATTGAGTTTCAAATTATATTCCGGGCTTCAAATCAGCAATTGAAGCCCGAAAAGTCCAAACGTATCTCGAAAAACTGGACCCTAAGTTCGTGGTTTTTTTTATGTAATCAACCCTTAAAATAATGAACTGGACCCTAAGTTCATGATTTTTTTTATGTAATTAACCCTTAAAATAATGATGTACATCATCTTTCCAGCATCAGCTTGATCCTCACCAATTTGTATAACTTTCTTTTTCTGATCATTTAATCTATTTGACGTGTTTTTTCCATAAAAAATAAACGAAGTTAAACCTAGATATAATTAGATAATAAATAAGATGGTTGCAAATAATGTTGGAAATTAATTACAAACCAGTATATGAATCTTGTTAAATAAATTTAAGACTGTAATGAGTTATGAAAAATTAAAAAAATAAGAAGAAATGAACCCTCTCTTATTAATTATTGTGGAGGATGACGACAACAATAATGATAAAAAGAAGGAAAATTATATATATTCTATTCATGTCAAACTAACAAACACCGATTTTTCATGCTAATAGCCCGGGGTGGTAACCCCTTCTTGGTGTTAAAAAAAAAAAGTAAGTTTTTTGTGAGACCGTTTCACAAAATTTTAATGTATTGCGTGAGACGGGTCAACCTATAATCCAATTATCCACCATCCAGACCCTATAATTTATGTGTTGTTTGTGAGTGATGGGGCTCCGTCTCACGGAAACTATCCGTGAGACCGTCTCACATGAGTTTTTGTGTTAAAAAAAAGTCATTTTATTATTATTATTATTTTTGAAAGAAACTTCATTAATTAAAGAAATTGGAAATACAAGGAGGTGGAAACTCCCAATCCGAAAAACTAGCATAATAGTGAGAACACCTTATTAAGCGATGAACAATCTCGTTGATTTGTCTATATATAAAAGAAATTTTGACATTTATCAATAAACAACCAAGACCGACACTTCTCGATAATCATACCGAACTCTCATATATCATGCATGGAAGAATTAACGGCATCCAAAACTTCTTTAGCATCAAGTTCCAAAATAATATTTTGACGATTAAGGCTTCGAATCCAAAGGATAGCTTCAAGGACACCCAAAACCTCAGCCTCCTTTGATTGGACTACACCACTCATATAACAGGATCTTCCATCGAAAAAAGCCACCATCTTCTCCACATAAGATCATCCCGAAACGAAATCTATTTTCATCCTCAAAGATTGCAGCATCGATATTACATTTAAGGAAATTTTAAGGAAATTCGAAGGAGGGTTTAACCACTGCCATATGAGATACATGAACATCCCCAGAAACATTCTCAATAAGCTTTGCCATTTGCCAATCTTTTAGTGAATCAATAGACAATCGAAAAGTTTGCAAAGAAGTAAGGTGTTTTTTCTCCCAATATTTTGAATTCCGCTGCTTCCAAATACTCCAAAGTAACATAACCAAGCGACAACAAAGGAAATTAGATGAAGATGATAGTGCCCTGAACAACAACTCAGCTATAGACAAAATCCAAGAAGATAACCCCGCCTCACTCCACGTCTTTTTGAAAAAAGGACACTCAAGAAAAATATGCCACATATTCTCAAAATCATTCTCACACATAACACATAACACAATGGGTGGAACTCATTTTATATATAGACTTTGAGTTGGTCTCTTGTGATACCGTCTCACATGCAACAAGATTCAAGTATGCCTTTTTACAGGTATAAATATGTATTTTATAAGTATGTTTTTCACAGTATATTTCAAGTTTGCCTTCTAAAGCTTTAAGCATGTCTATTTATGTCATAAGTGCAACTGTCGTACGGTGCGACTGTTGCACATGAGGTTTTTGTGATTTTTAATTTCGCCCCCTTAGATTGCAGTTGAAAATAAGATTTTATTATAATGATAATAAAATAGAATTGTGATAAAATTGAAGCAAAATTGTAATGTAAATCGAAAATTTGTTAAATATATTTAATTTGATTTTAGTAAATTCATAAATTAAATTAATTTACAACTTATAAGACACAATTAACTATAAAGCTCAATTTATTTTTAAAGTCTTATAAACTATAATTTTAATGTTCATCTATTAAAAAGGGAAAAATTGGAGAAGGGAATAGATTAGGGCAATTAGTTAAATTCAATTTCTAAAATTTGAATCCTCAATTCAATGATCTTGGTGTGCCCATCCATCATTCAAGTAAAATTCAATATATTTTGACAATTTCTAACCAAAAAATGAGTTAAGAATTTTGAAGTTGTCATATTTTATTTGAATTACAAATTGTGTATTCAAATTATAGAAGATCATGAGTTCCTTATTTTCTTTCCCTCTCTTTTCTAATGTTGTAAAAAATAGTAAAGGAGAAAGAGTTTGTAATTTGCTTCAATATCGATCTTATAAAAGTTAGACTCATTCGTGTATTTCTAGCAGGAATACAGAAAACAGAGAATTGGATTAAACCTTTTTTTTTTTTTTTTAGTATCATGCTATGAAGAGGTTGTTATATCTGATATTTCATAAATTCTTCAAAATATTTTATATAACAGGGTTTAAAAAATATTTTAAAATTTTGATACTGTTTCTAGAGTTTAATTTGAAACATATTAAAGTAAAATGTTAGAAATATATGATCTCAGCTTTCTGGAAATGAGGAATTTGTATTTCGGTTCTTAGATTTTAATTATACGATCGTTTTGTTTTGATTATAGTAATTATAAGCTTTTGAGTACTTGCATTTTTCGATCTTCGTGCTCTTATTTAATTTTACAAAAAAAAAATATTAATAATATCAGATATAATTTAAACTAATAATCATATAACAACAGACATCAGGCACACAAATGCACTGTGCACACTTTTTTAATATTCCATATTTTAGTTTTCAATAAAAACATGAAAATAAGAAAAAACCGTGAAATTTAAATAAGAAAAAACAGATATACAGACACTGCACCATCTACACCTCCCATGGAATCAAATTTCGAAAGTGAGACTCATTCTCTCGTTATCTCTATGAACTTTGTCCCAAGTTTGGTTTTATTACTATTTGGGTTTTCTTCATTGAAAATTTGGTTTTACCAAATGGAAACAAAATATACAATTTTGCCAATCTCCGACTAAAAAAAATGTCTTATCATTAATATATTCCCCCCCGGCTGTATTATGGCACAAGGCTTTGTTTCCTAATATATCACATGTAATTGAAGTCTTATTTAATAAGTCATTGCCTAAAAATCTAAAAATTAGTTCAAAAATCTCACGAAAGGCCCAGTGAAAATAAGTGATTTTAAGCTTCATATTTTTTATTTAAAAGTTGTTATTTTGTTGTGCTACATGGCAGATGAGTCACTTTTTTGGGCATGCTCAATTGCATATTAGAAAATGCTAAATTGATTTTTCTTTCCTAAAATATGAGATACTGACTGAACATCTTCACCAACAGATGGAGTTCTCTTAGTTCCGTCATTCGTGGTCAATTAAAATAAAAATATAATCTATATTTTCCTAGGATGTTGATAAGATGATTTATTTTTCATCCTAAAGATGAGTTTATAGTTATATTTTTATGTTTTATTTCTAAACCAACTAAAATTAATAAATAGAATCGTGCAAAATAAAACAAATATTTAATGTCACGCCCCGTTTTTCGCACTTAAAATTTATCAGAGTTTTCTTTTTGGGCGTGAAGAAAGAAAGGGGAAGAAGCCGTACATGATATAAAATAGAAGGAAAAAAGGGAGGATAAGAAGTGGTACACTTGAAATATCGGATTCAACCGATAAAATAGAGTTTGAAACCTTACGCAGCGGAAGTAAACTTTACATGATGATAAAAATCCTTCGGCACAAAGCCGGGAGAAAACATAGCAGCAGAAAAATATCAGGATCCATCATCCATAGGATTAACGAAGTTATACTTACAAAACGAGAATTTTATAATCGTTATGTGACAAAAGACAGAATATAATCTCTCTCTCTCTAAAGCTCAACATGCTTGTCATCTCCTGTAACATGAATACATGTGGGAGTGAGTGCGTTGAATACACTCGTGGGGATACTTTCCATATTTTTAACAATTATTAGGTAAGTATAACAATTCAAACATATACAGGTTTGACAAATAGACACAACATATAGAATGCATAGCACATAATTTTAAGAACACACGGCTCTAAGAGCTCTCAACTATAACTCGGTGTTTTTTACGAGCCACCAGTCCATCCCTAACGTATGGTGCTTTTTATGGGCCACCGGTCCATCCTTAACATGATTTTGGACATCCGTCCTCATTTATAGTATTCATAATGTATGATGTACATAGTAATCACAGCATGTAATCACAGCACATAAGGTTCAACAATCCATTTAATATCATGTTCATAAGCATGCGTTTATTTATCATCATTATGCGTTAACTACAGAAACGTAAAGTTATTAGGGATTAGAAGTTACCCCCACCTTGTTCGGTGGTTACCACGTGAGTTGTCGAGTAACAAGTATCAAATATCACAAAGCACGATCCGACTGATAGACTACACAAGTTACAATGTTCCAATAATACGTTAAATACATATAAATAAAGGTATAGACTTTCTCGGAGAAGATACGATGATAAAGACGAGACGGAAAGGAAGATCTAAAGATTGAGGTTGAAGAAACGAGAGTGGAAGTTCAGTCCAACAGGCTGATAAGAAAGAGGGAAAGATTTGGGTCGCAATGGAAAAAGAATGAGCTCAATCGGAGTTGAAACGAGCTCAAACGGAGCGTTTTAAGATTGAGGGGTATTTTAGTAATTTTGGTCAAAGAGTTGACTTTGACCGGGACCCCCGACTCCCGATCGACGACATCTCGTCGCTGATGACTCGACGGAAAAAATGCGTTTCGTATCGCAAACACGGCGTCGCGCGCACACCCGTTACACGGCGTCGCGTGCGCCCAGTGCACCCAGTTACCCAGCGCCTCCCATCGCGCGCACCTAGTGCGCCCAGCTCCTCCCATCGCGCGCACCTGCTCGTCTGGGAAGGCTGCTGCCACGGCGGCGCCGCCCCCCTCCGACTCGCCGACGACACCACCGCCGACCACCACCCCACGACGACGGTGAACAATAACCCCCAAAACAGCAACAAATCACACACACACCCCATGCATGCAAACACCCCACCCACTCTCCCTAGTTCCGGCCGGTGACTTCCAGTCGCCGGCGACACCTCCAGGATCTCTAGCTGGTGACCTCCCATCGCCGGCGACCACCAACACCACCCAACAGCCCCCCAACAACACTAAAACACACACACGCAACACACTTATACACACTCACATAACACATGAAAAACCTACGCTCCAGCTCCGGCCGGCGACCTCCCGTCGCCGGCAACCACCACCAACCCATCACACACACACCCAACCACCTCCCCATGCTTCAGTTTCCGACGAGGGGGAAGAGAAAGGGCAGTCGGGGAGAGAAGAGAGAGGGAAGAGAGAGAAAGATTTTGGCCGGATCTTTGACTGGTGATTGCCGGAGGAGGAGAAATCCATTCGGAAATCCGAGCCCGGATTCGTGACAGGCTCGACGAGAGCTTCAACTTAGGGTAGGAGTTTACCCAAAATGGAGAAGAAACGAGGTGGAGAGGAAGAGAGAGAAAAAGGGTTTTCCGGTGATGTTTTGCCTTTTTCGGCGAATGAGACATCGGAATTGAAATCCGAGACCTATCCTAAACTCGTCTCGACGAGACCCACGTTCTGTGCGAAAATCGGCCGAAACTGACAAAATTGATTTTCCAGCACCGGTGACGGTGTGTTGGAGATAGAAAACAGAGGAGAGAGAGAGAGAGAGAGACTTACGTGTTTTCGTCGATTTAGCCTCGTTCGGAAAAACAGTGATTTTCCGGCTCGAAAACGCCCCTATATATAGATTTCCGAAAAAACACTATTCAGCATAAAAGTCTTAGGTTACTATTCACCAAAATATCTCTTTTTTACTATTCACCGAAAGTATCTCGATTTCACTATTCATCGAAATATCTTTCGTTTTTCCGAATCTTTGTATTTCGCCATTTTCTTCACCATTTGAGCTACGAGTCTCCGATTGACCTATAATTCGTTTCTATCTTCTCGTTTTTCAAATACGCATCTTTTGGTAAAATTATAATCTATGTTTCGCGACTAAATTATAAAACATGCATTTATCATATTTTTGAAACGCATATAATTAAATTTAAACAATCAAAAGTTAACGCACGTAATAAAAATAAATCGATAATGGGTTTAATTATTTAATTAATCAATTATGTCCTGGGCGCTACATTTAAAATATAGTTATGTAAATTTTTGTTTTTCTAATTATTGAATACTCTATATATTTACATTTTATTTTCAAATAATTGATATTTATCACATAAATACAATAATTCATTTAATATTACAAAATACAAGTACACAAGATAAAATATATATGTAAAATATAGTTATGTCAATTCCGATTTTTTTCATAATTAAATATTTTATATACTCTATTTTCGTTTAAATATTTATGTTATCTTATAAGAAATTAATTTTATCACATATTATATAGAAAACAGTGCAACACACGAGAGAACTTCTAGTTTATTTATTTTAAACATTCCATAAATAATTAAAGTGGTTGACGTTGAAACATCAATTCCGTTATTTAGTCTTATTAGTATTTCTTTCGTACTTTGCATGGATATTGTATATATAGTTGGATTCCAAACATTATTATATTAAGGAATTAAAAATTTCACATATGATAAATAAATAAAAAATAAACATAATGAAAAATTAATAATAACACTGTTTATAAGAATAACTAAAAAAAAGTAATAATTACAATTTTTTTCATTACTTCTTTATATACAATATTGATTGATACAAAATTACATAAAGATTATGATTATTGTACATAAAAATCATACTAATATAACATAAATGTTAACATATAAATAAATAAATAAAATAAGTGGATCCGAGTAGATTGGATTGCACCATACACCTGATGCACATGAGACTATCTCTAATATATTTGAGTTGTTAAGAGGATGACATCTATCATTGATTGTTATTACACACATATATATATATATATATATATATATATATATATATAACATGATGAGAATATTGTAAGCTTGTGAAGTGTCGTTATAATCATTCTTTTATATAGGAAATATTTTTCTATCATATAATTCATTATACTTAAAATATGCATGTCACTGTGAGTATCAAATATATTGATACAGAAGAGAAAAAAATATGTGCATCATGATTAGTGGGTCCAACATAAATAGATACATTTAATAAATACATATAAATATGGGTGAAGGCTTGATTTTTTGAAATTAAATCTAATAATTTTTTACTCAATTATAAGTTTTATTCAAGAACATTTGTTTAGGCATAGTTATATATAACAAACTAGTATTGACCTCGTGTATTGATTTCATAAAAAAAATAACATTAAACTTAGTAAAATTAGAAAAATCTAAATATTATTTATAGAGTAAAGTCAAATTTATGATTTGTACAATACATATCGTCTAATTTAACATTAAATATGACATAATATGATTAACATTTTAATTGTTGAAATTATATATGTTCCATTTATAGATGATCAAAAATAATTTTTTATTTATTATTTTGAAACAAATATATATTAGTATGTCTATTATATTATTAAATTGACCTACCAATTTTTAGTTTGTTTTTTATTGTTAACGTCTATAACAATCCTCAATTTTTATTTTCAATTAAATGATGAAAAATGAGAGACAAAAAAAAAAAAATCATATTTATTTTAAAACATATATTCAAAAAAATTATTCAATTTCATTAATTAATGAGTTTGAAAAGTTTGAAACATCATTTTCAATCACCTCACCTTTATTTTAGTTTTTTTATTTATTTTTTCTCTAATTTTTTTAATTTAACAAACTTTAAATATGTAAATAATTTATATTATTGAGCATATGTTATTAATTAGATAAATCTAGCTAGATAACATTTTATGTTACTTAGTAATATTATATCTTAGTAACATAAAATTTGAAATCATTAATTAATCATATTTAATGTGAGATTATTCTAGGATTGTCAAGTGTCTTATGGTCATTCTCATATATATATTGTAATCATAATTAGGCAGAATTTGTATTTTTTATTATTGCAACTTATATCCTTAATCATAATTATGCATAATTAGTTACATTCATTTTCTATTGCATGCCAATAGGGGTAAGAAATAGGTTAGATTACTCGACAGGGGTCCATGACCCAACATAAATATATTTGCCCAACTCGGCTCGATATATTTGCCCAACTCGACTCGACCTATTTAGTAAATGGACCAAGTCAAGACCTTTTATCAGGCCTTTTTATGATAACATGAAATATTTAAACCTTACAAATAACCTAAAGAGCTTTAACAGATCGGTCTTTGTAAAGTTTAATATAGTAATATGTAATTTATATTAGTATATTATTCAAAAAGAAGAGTATGTGTTTGAGAGAGAGAGAGAGAGCGCAAGCGTTTGAGAAGAAAAAATCACGAGTTAAAGGTTAATTATAGCGAGTTGCAATTTTGCATGTAACAGACACTGTACTCTAGTTTTTTTTTTTTTTCACACTGTACTCTAGTTGAGAACTAAAATTCCCCATCATCATCCCAATAACACACGTGGCTAGCATTGAAATAAAAAGTAAAACACTGTTTGCAATACAGAATCCCAAATGAAATCCTAATCACAAATTGCAGCATTCACACATAGAATGACACTCTGTTACAACCTAAATAAATTGATCATTAATAGAGCCAAATTATTGTCTTTGAGGGGCCAAACCTAGTGAAATAAATCAAGAAAATCACCAATGCTAAAACCAAGCATGTTCACCCCCACTATTAAGTTATATTCCCCATAATTTTTCCAAAATTTACAAGTTTCGGCATGTTGCATAAAAATTCTGCACCCCACAATCAAAGGATACACATTTAAATTTTCTTTGGTAAGTCAAAGGTTTTCTTAAGAAACTTGGATGCCATTTTATCATTCCGATTACACAAAACGCGTAGAATTGTGTTAGGTTCGGTCGGACTCCACTGACCTGTTGTCGGAGGTAAAGGAAGCCTCGATTTAGCTGAAGCTCCATTGTTATCAACACCAACATGTTTGAATTGCTCCACGAGGCTCTCAGTGCCCGTTTGAAAAAGAGAGAGAACACCTTTCACAGTAGCCGATAACTTATCAATCACATCAGCTGGCAAGCCGTCCCCATTGGACCAGAAGAGATCAGCAAGAAACTTGAAGTCTTCCTCTATTATTCGAGCATCCTGCACAGTGAAAACACGAGAGGGCCCACCAGCAAGCAAAACCAACATAAAGCCTTCAAAAGAAGCTTTCATCACTTCAATAATTACACGTGTCCGGATTTTGTCATGAACTGTCACAGATATTACTTCTAAGTTTCGCTCCAGCTCCTCGATGAAAGGTTCGATTCTGGACGAAGAAATGTCGCCAGTGTAGAGGTGGTCCCACAGGACATAACTCAGATCGTGAAATACAATCTTGTATGCCGTTGACTCAGAGAGCTGCCGGATTCCTTCCTTGCAGGAAGATGCTGAAAGTCGAAAGTTCCCGTTTGCAGCATTTTCATCTTGTGTGAATCCACCATTTCTAAGATTGGACATTGTTCTTCTCTCTAGGGCTTCCAACTCTTTGCGGATATTGTATATGGTATTAATGCGAAGACACTGCTTTGGTACACTATACAAATCATCCCCATTTGTGCCATAGACCTGTAATTTCCTGCCCGGACTCATATGCGGACGATCTTTCCTCTTAAATGCACTGAATTTCGAACCAGTAGTGCATCTCGTGAGGGCCGGTAACGATGGAATGTAGGTCATTCGAGATCCTGGTTAATAGCTCAGCATCAGTATGAATACGTAAAAGCTTTGCATTAAAATATTAGAAAATATGTTTTTGAGTATAATTTTTACCACATCCAGATACTGCCTTTGTAATATAGTTCTGGAGGCATTTGTCTAAACCACCCATCAACTCAGGAAGCAAAACCGGATGCATTGGTATTGGCAGTAAAAAGAATGCTTCCAAAGTCTCATCTATGATACGTAGAACTTCCACAGCAGACGGTGCAAAACGCCCTTTATTTACTTGAGGATTCCAATCCTGTAGAAAAAATGTAGGTACCATTATAAAGATATTTCCATTCTCCATTTCTCCTATTCAGTTCAGGTTGAATATGTTTGATTTGAAAGTGAATTAATTGGTAAAATTCCTCATTTAAAGTGGTTATTTACGTATGGCAAGAAAGAATAAAGATTTGATAACTGACTCCACAGCACAGGCAAAGAGAGCAGCTCAGAAAGCATCATAACATCAACTCCGACTACTAGTCCACCCAAAAACTTCTAAACATTTCCTTTAACACCCGAGTTAATTTTTACGTATTTTACTACATAAATATTGATCTTTATTGATTTAACCCCCCCAAGGCTAACCAAAGATCACTTAGTCACCTCCCATCCCCGATTAAATTTCTGTAGCTGTGCTCCTATCCATACAACAGAAAAAATATACCAGATCTCACAATATAGAAGGATGACATCATCACAGCCATCCCAAGCTTACATCTTCATTTACATTTTCCTTTCATAGTTTAATTATCCGGAATGGACTGTTATGCAATGGGTTAAAATAGTGCAACACAATCTAAAATTACATAACAGACTAGAGTTTTAGGCTGTAGCTGAACAAAGAAATATGTTTCATGTTATTATAATAAATTCAGAAATAAATTTATATAGTTATATAATATACACACACACACACATACGCTGTTTAAGGAAGTTGTATTATTGTTTTAGGCTTTATATATTCATCAAATAGAGTTCTAGTAAGTCTTTTAATTATCTATTTAATCTATACTTGGACAGATAAGTACAAAAAATTAATTTTAATTGATTATCTAGTTCATATTTCTTTATACATACGTGCACCAACTTATATTTCAGTCTACAGATATCTCCCATCCACAATAATCCCAGCCTGTGCAACTTTCAGTTGTCATCCCCCCCCCCCCCCCCCGGCTCAAAAATATGTTTGAAGATTAAATAGCAATAATTATCATTGCTTAGTGTTTCCCAAAATGTGTTTTAGCCTTTTGTTTTCTTTTTCTTCAATAAGGGAATTCTACGAGCAAAGAAACAATTCTATGTACTATATAGCTATAGTAATTCCATCAATTGAATTGTAAAATATTACTTAAATAATATTATCAATGGCAAATCAAAATAATCAAAGCAAAAGAGGAAGGGAGAGAGGCAAGGTACCTCTTGTTGCAAATTTCTGTCAACCCAATCCCCAAGTCTGTCAAGCCTAGTTTGTATCCAAGATTTCACTAGATTGACGATCACAGCCTGAGCTTCGTAAGGAGTCATCTCCTGAATTGTCGCCTTTCCACCATCTTCACTGTCAAGTGATTCAACAACTGCCATTTCCACTAGATCTTTTTCAAGTTTTTCAGCTGCTAGCAGAACTTGTATAGCTTCTGGGTTTAATTCACTTATATTGGAAACAAATTGATGAAGCTCTTTCGCATAGCAAGCATGAAGAGTTGCAACAGCTACACCTGTGGCATGTGGGTGCCATCTTTTCAGTACTGGGTTATATATTTCCTTCTCGTTGAATGCCAAGTCACAAATGTTTTGGGAAAGAATGCAAAGAAGAGGGAGTGGACTCTGTTGATTCTTAGAAGACTTCCTGCTCGAGATAAGCTTCTCTCTTTCCTGTCCTAAGATGGAGCAAACAGGAAGCCTGAGTTCACAATTACAAGGGGAAGATAATAAACCAGAATATAAAAAAATCAAGATTAATAATATTGTGCATATCACCATATGGTTGATGGAAAACAATATCCAAATCGGAAATTTCCTATAATTAGGCAAGGGAGTCCAAGCTCCCAGCTTGGATTACAAATAATCAAAACCTAACTGATACTTATCATTTTTAAATTTAGTATAAACAATTGCACGTTGCATAATCTTATTACTTACAGTAGGTATAACAAGAAAGTCTACAACTGATTCCTAATTAGGATTAATAATAACTACATGGAAAAACCAAAAAATAAAATTGATATTTCCAAAATAACTAATGCTAATATTTAAATTTCATAATCAGTAGTTATTTTTTACAGATTGTGATTGTTGTAAAGTTAATAATCTAATTGCTATATATCCTCAAATCTCTCTACAGCCATTGGTTAGAAATGACAAATAAAGAAAGATATTCTTGATGATAACATATTCATAATAAGAAAAGTACTATTAGGTCTTCTAAGGGGAAAAAAATTAACTATAATATGTTATCCTAAAATGTGTTGTAAATGTGTGTGAAAGGCTGCAAATAGTTGAGGCATTTTATCAGCTCACATTAATCATTTTCCAGCCAAGATTTTTTATTTTCTGCAATCAAAATATGAAAATGAGAATCTTTTTTCAATTAAATTTCATCATACTTGCCTGAGAGAAGGCATTGCGCACTGATGACCTGATATATGCATCAACCCTGCTGCATGCCACATCAGCTTTGTTCCTCTTCTTACCATCTTCATGAGATATGTCCGCCAATGCTCTAGCTGCCGATACCCCAAGGGACAAAACACTTTGCATTACATCTATGTTAACCCTATAAAAAACATCATGGTACCGATGAAGCTTTTTTTCTGCCCAATCTAGGATCAGACATAACGTTGATTTTAAGATCTTTAAGTATGCTGGATCACAAGCTGAGTTTGCCTCATTTACCACTTCTACCATCATATGATCAGCAGCACAAAGAAGGTCGTCTTCAGTTTCACCAGTTGCAACATATTGGTAGAACAGAACCCACAGAAAACAAAGATTATGAAACGCCTGGTTTATCCCAAGGATCACCCAAGTCTTCTTTATTTGATCCAATACCTCATCAATCTCTTCAATAACAGATGCCTCGTCAGTTACATCAAAGCAGGCTTCTAAAAGTATCTTGTAGAGATGGAGATTTAGCGGAACTCCATCGGCCCAGTGGCACATATCTGATGTGGGACCATCAAATGGTCTGCAAGCAAGAGAAGTTACAACATTGCGAAGATTATGCATTGATTCACTGTGCTTTCCGGTTTCAATAGGTTTCTCGGATGCAGCACGTAGGATCTGTCGAAGGCGTTGAGGGGCTGTCAGTGATTTATCAAGAGGTAGGTGTGGGTATAAAACTAGCCCTGCTTCGAGGACTTTAAGGATTCTTTTCTGCCATGTTTCATACTCACTCTCACTAGTAAAATCAGATGATCTTAGATGTTGCAATAGCTCCAATGGCAGAACCATAGACTCAATACGTTTTCCAAGCTGCTAACAAATGAAAATCATAAGGCATAACTTAGTACTAACATATTATTTTAATCAAGGAACAACTAACAATCCCATTTTATGATTCTTATCATTTAAAAGATTGCATCCTCTGATACCTTAATCAGATCACACTAAGAGCAAATAATTGAAATTCTACAGAAGTATGAATTAAATGGCCCGAACAATTCCTTATTTGCCTAATTTTGCATATTACATAATTCAAACTAATATAGAACATGAAAAAAGAAGAAAATTTTGACAAACTCAACATAGGAATCAGGTTAATTTCAAATTACTCCTCGCCAACGCACTAAAATATTAATCTAAGAAAACAATAAAACAATTAAAACCAAATTTACAATGCACTTGCTTTTCCACAAAGCAAAAGAAATAGACAAAACAATCAAACACCCCCCATTCAATTCAATTCAGTAAAAAATCAACAAAAAGAATACTATAACACAATAACAAAAAAATTGCACTCAAATTTCATTTCTGCCCAAAAAATCTGACCTGACCGGCAGCGACTCTCAAGAAGCCACGTCGGACTCTGGAATCAGTTTGCTCGGAAACCCTCATCTGAACCCTCATCAGCTCCCCCACAACCACCCCACCCCTCTTTCCAGGTGGGTCCCCCAAATCGTCATAGTCGCTCTTCTTCTTCAATCTCTTCGACTTGAGCCCCAGAGCCTTCTTCACCTTGCTCGCCGCCGCCGACGACACAGTTTTCTGCATCGACGGCGACGGAGATAGCTGAGACCGGTCCTTTGAGTTCGAACTGGAAACGTAGGTGAGCCGCCGTCCAGAGGCGGAGCTTCGGCATGCTCCGACGAGGATCTCGTAGGCGGTTTCCCGGAGCTCCGACGGAGAGAGGTCCACGCCCAGCTCCCCAAATGGGCTGTTCATACTTGAATTTTCAATTATTAATATGTGTCATTGATGAATTTAAGTGAATTGTGCTTTTCCTTTGCATGGAATTCAGCGTTGGAATGGCTGAATCAGGCAATTTTGAGGGAATCTGAAAGGTGGAAAGGAAAGGTGGTGGGTTCTACTCTTGCTTGACTTTTAAGGAATGAATTAATTTTGAATATAACTCTTCACGCGGTGGTGAAAACTGACTCGGTACCCAACTCAACTGGGAAAAGGAAGGAAGTTGAAATTTGAAATGGAATTGAAGAGAGAGAAAAGGAGTTGGATTGTGTTTTCATGGGCGTGTGTTGAACTTGTACTTGGTGAAAGGTAGTTCAGTAGTTGTTGTATTAGAATTGGTTTCTTCGGATAGGGACCAATTCTAGGCTACTCTCATTTATCGCTCTCATTCCTTCTCATCTACTTAATTCTATTGCAGCTTGGTAATATTTAAGTGTCTTATTTATATTTTTAGGTGTTAGTTTTAAGGATTTCACCATTCATATTTTAACATTTTGATTATTCATATTTTAAATTTTGGATATTAGTTTAATTAGATTTGAAATAGAGAAAATACCCCCAAATACCCAAAAGCATAAAACACTTATATAAATATACCCACTAAATTTTAATATTGTCCCCAAATACCCAAAAGCACATTTGTTCAGAAATGGTGCAGAGATTCTGTTAGATGTCGGGTACGGTTTCGCAGGAAATTATACCATAATATATTGAAATTTTCGTTAAACCCTTTATTTTTAGGTTTTAACGAAAATTATGGTTTATTTTCTTTAAACCCTTAATTTTTAGGGTTTAACGACAATTAATTAATTTTATTTATATTATTAAATAATTTTCGTTAAATTATGAAATAATTTTCATTATTTTCGTCTAAAACTACATAAACTCTAAAAATTTATTTTAACGAAACCAATTTTCGTTAAACCCCTACTTTTAGGAGTTTAACGAAAATAGGTTAATTTTCGTTAAACCCTTATTGTAAAGGGTTTGACGAAAATCAACCTATTTTACAATAAGGGTTTAACGAAAATCAACCTATTTTCGTTAAACTCCTAAAAGTAGGGGTTTAACGAAAATTAGGTGTGGGACAAAATCAAAGACTAAAATAAATTTGTATTTTTTTTAAAAACAAAAACAGGCATCAAAGCCACACTCATCAAGCAAAAGACAACATACATAGTCTAACGAAATTTATACTAAACTTGTTCACATGTGTCCAAAAAGTCATCAACAAAAACAAGATAAATTTGTAGTTAACGAAAATTTGAAGAGTTTAACGAAATTGAAGAGTAATTGAAGAGTTTAACGAAATTAGGGGTTTAATTTTCGTTAAACCCTTATTTTTAAGGGTTTAACGAAAATTAAACCTAGGGACAATATTTTCGTTAAATCCTAATTTTTTAGGGTTTAACGAAAATTATGGAATAATTTATAATTTTCGTTAAACCCCTAAACGTAGGGGTTTAACGAATAAGTGTAATTTTAGAAGGCTCATTAAACCCTTATTTTTTAGGGTTTAACGAAAATATATATATTTTGGATATTTTCGTTAAACCCTAAAAATAAGGGTTTAACGAACAATAAGTATAATTTTCGTGGTTTAATACCTCATTTTGGATATTTTCGTTAAACCCCAAAAAATAAGGGTTTAACGAAAATTATGGTTTATTTTCGTTAAACCATTAATGTTTAGAGTTTAACGAAAATATAGTATTATTGTCCTTGATAATTATTTAATTAATTTAATAATATAACGGGATTAAATTAATATTCGTTAAACCCAAAAAAATAGGGTTTAACGAAAATAAGCCATAATTTTCGTTAAACCCTTCTTTTTTAGGGTTTAACGAAAATTAGGGTTTATTTTCGTTAACCCTTAATTTTTAGGGGTTTAACGAAAATTTTTGTTGGACTAATTTTCGTGAAACCCTATTATTCTAGGATTTAACGAAAATTAATCATAATTTAACGAAGAGGCCAATTATATGATCCAATTTAATTTCCGTTAATTATTTATTTTATAGTGATTAACGAAAATTATGATTAATTTTCGTTATACCCTGAAATAATAGTGTTTAACGAAAATTAGCCAAAAGGGAGTTAACGAAAATTAAGGTTAATTTCGTTAAACCCTAAAAAAATAGGGTTTCACGAAAATTAGAATTTTATTTTCGTTAAACCCTATTTTGTTAGGGTTTAACGAAAATTTTCAATTCTCTAATATCACCCCAACCACTTCTCTAAATATTTAACGAATTGGATCCATTAATATCACCCCCAACCAATTCTCTAATATCACCCCCAACCAATTCGTTAAATTTTTAGAGTTTATGATATGTTAACGAAAATTAGGATTTAATTTTCGTTAATCCCTAAAAAAAAAGGAATTAACGAAAATTAAACCTTAAATTTAAAAAGTTGTGATTTAACGAAAATTATGATTAATTTTCGTTAAACCCTGAAATAATAGTGTTTAACAAAAATTAGCCAAAAGGGAGTTAACGAAAATTAAGGTTAATTTCGTTAAACCCTAAAAAAATAGGGTTTCACGAAAATTAGAATTTTATTTTCGTTAAACCCTATTTTGTTAGGGTTTAACGAAAATTTTCAATAATTTTCGTTAAATTGTATAAGATATGTGCGTCTAAAACTCAATATAATATATATTTGCACTGACAAATTTAAGTCTTTTTCAGAGATTCTCTGTACCAAAAATTGTTTTTGGGTATTTGGGGACAATATTAAATATTGGTGGGTAGAATTGTATATATGTTATATTAAATTGGGTAGATTGGGCATGGAACTCTTTGAAATATATGCATATACAATATTTATGTACATTATATATTTTTTGTATTATACTATTGAACTGAGGATTAATCACATCATTCAGACTGACACCAAAACCCTAGAGGCACAGGGTTGTCAAATCCGCTATTGGTTGGAACTGTTTGAGCCAACCAGAATTTGAAAAGCGGATTTGGTCTCCTCCCTTCAGGGCCCTCTGTGGACCAAAATATCCATTTCAAGAAGATATTGAAGCCCAAACCCAAGATATCCGCATAAAGAAACAAATTGATATAGAATCAAATCTAATTTGGAGCAACTTCAATCCGTAAAATCGATAGACAACTTAATTGCCCACATTATGTAATCTCTAGCTTACTCGGGTCTCATTTTATCGAAATTGGGTTGGAAAATCATTTTATTCAAGCATATAACTTGGCAATAAAATATTTCGATCCGATCGATCAAAAAGGGCCAGCCAAGAGAGCCCATTTAACCGGGTGGTGGCTTCCGAGCTCAAATTCATTCATTTTCTATTAATTTCTTATTCAATTTAATTATTATTTGACCCAATTTGTTCGTACAAATTTGCACATCAACAAATACATTTTATTTTAAAAATGTACCCAATTATTGTTCTTCCTTTTAATTTGCACAAGTTTTTCTTTTAATAACCCATATTAAAAATATTGAAAGATTTTTTCTGTTACTATTATTATTTTTTTTTTTTTTGAGTAAATCAAATATTAACTTATATGACAAGACATGTACATTATAGTGTACTTAATGTTTGCTATTTTGACTAATAGTGAAATTTTTAGTTAAAATGAGAATTCGAGTAAAGGTTGTGAATTTTTCGACAATTAACCATTTCTATTTAAGAAATATATCGAAGAGCATCTTCAGCACAACTTTAAAAACATCTGAATTTGATATTTTTCTACTTCAACAATATTTTTAAAGGTTGTTCAACAATTTTCAACCGTCATCTCTACACCAGGTTAATACAAACTTAGAACTTGCAATATTGATAGACATGGAAGCAATTCCTTCTTATAGGGAGTAGAAAGACGATTATATATTTCATTTGTTAAATTTGGAATTGAATTTTTTGAGATCTCTATTAATCATTCACCAATATATTAATGATAAATGAGAAAAATAAGAAATTGAAGAGGTTGAGGGATAATACCTAACTTCAATTACAAATCGTCTATGAATGATTAACATATATGTAATGGTTATATTGATGGACAACTCATTTTCAAGAGTAAAATATTTTATAATTATAAAAGTACAATTCCATATTTTTAGTAGAATAATATCAGAATTAATAGGTTGAATAAATTAATTAAAGAGTTTAATCATTTATTTGATTTATTGAAGCTTATAATTATAGGATCCTTTATTTGATTTATTGAAGCTTATAATTATGGGTCCATGGTTGCCAATTTGCTAAGTATAACCGATTGACTATGATTTTATAATGATTTATCTACTGGACGCGGTTCAACTAGCAGAGACTCTTGAAACAGCTGGAGTAAGAAGTCCCCAACTGAGCGTATTATGGGGACCATCAAGCACATCCGGCAAGGATCAAAGGGGATCTCGTTGTTGCATAGCTCAGGTCGGAGCAAGGTGCCATCGGACGTTCAATAGGCAGTCTCACGATCGGGCACTCATGCCCGGAAGTTGTCATTGTATACTCCCGCGGGTTGGAAGGGGGCAGGGGAAGGAGGGGGACACTGGGCGAGATCTATCAGCAACGAATTCCCCATACAAATGGAGGCGCCTATCAAAAAGATACTCCGAAGGCTTCAGGATCGAGGTCTCATTAGCCGAAGAAGGCTCTGGCCAATCCACGTGGCCTGCTTGACGAACGTCAACGATGAAGACATCGTAAATTGGTCCGCGGGCATCGCGATAAGTCCTCTGTCCTACTACAGGTGCCGCGACAACCTTTACCAAGTCCGAACAATTGTCGACCACCAGATCCTCTGGTCTGCAATATTCACCCCGGCCCAAAAGCACAAATCCTCGGCGCGGAATATAATCCCAAAGTACTCCAAAGACTCAATAGAGTCAATTAAGAAGGCGGTAAGACCCTTGCAGAATTCCCCAACAGCATAGAGCTTGGGAAGCTCGGATCCGGTCAAGATCCGAAGAACAAGGAGCACTCAACTACTAGTCTAGTCTAGTAGTTTTTTCTATTAGTTTGCGATGCGAACAGGCCTTTACTTATGAAATTAGTTGAGTAGGCTTGTGTTTGTTGTCTGCTATAAGATATAAGATAGCCAATTTTGGGGCTAAATAGTTTTCCATGAGATTCAAACAATTACATAAATATCATTTAATTTCAAAAATATTTGATATTCTATAATGTTGACTATAGTAGAAATTAAATAATTATGAGGTATTTATTTATGATATTAAAATATCATTTGATATAAAAATGCTGTTATTTATATTATATATATATATATATATATATATATATATATATATATAAGATCACATTTTTTGGGAGCTTTATTGAGAAATTACATAATTCTCTGTGATTATTTCTATTGTTGTATCTAAATTGCGTGCAAATTCACTCACTCTAAATTGCTGGCTTTTCCACGTATATACACACAAGCACAATGCACCCACGTATATGTTAATCAACTACATACTATTACCACCTGTAACATGTATATAAACCTTGCATTTGTTTTTTTAATGACCTGGGAATAATGGGGATGGGGACATTGAAGGCATAAATACCAGAAAATTTAGATGATCCAACACAAGGTAAATGGATACAACTTGGCATGAGGAATTTCAACAGCCAATTAATAATTCAAACATTACATAACTGAATATAACATAGAAAATGGAGACACTACTTTCATCTGGTAAGGGCAATACAAACCGGAAGTTTAGACGATGAACTTCACAGGATAGATGGCTTTATATGATCAATTCATCTTCGAGATAACTGTACTCAAAAGTGAACTCTGTTTTAATTCTCTGACACCTGCGTTAAAGCAAAGAAACAGCAGAAATGGAGAGGTCACAGACAAGAACTGCAAATTTAATTGTGCATCGAGGCAATGAACATATGAATATGTTACATAGACAGATTATCGTGATCTCTTTAGTCTGAAGCTCATTAATCAAGTAGATTGGTCTAAACAAAAGTTTGGCTGTTACACAAATATAATCATTATCACAGTTACAGAATTGAACATAAGCTTTTTAAAAAAGAAAAAAAAAATTAAAATGAAGCAATCGAAACATTCTTCAATCACTTCCAACAACGTAGAGAACCATAAAACCAGTACACCACTCAATATATCCTAAGTTAATTCACCTTTGTATAAAGAAAGCAGATGCTACAAGTCAACTTCTCATCGTGCAGAATACAGAATACCAGTTAATTTTTCCATGAACAATAAACAAGTAGAACTCCTTCATGCAATAGATGTTAGAAAATGCAATCTATTATTTTTTCAATGGAGTGCTTAGATTACAAGCCATATATAGCTGATCCATGTGTTTCAGAAACTATGAGGAGCAAAGAAGAATCCTAGTGTCAAGTCTGGATCAGCATGTAATAGTATATTTAGCCTAACATGCAAAAACTGGATGTCACATAGATATCCAATGGCATGATGATTAAGAATCTAGTCTGAACAAGCAGTAACACAAAATGCTAGAACACTTGTGGCAAGGGAAGCTAACTATGAGCATGCATTGTAGAAGTATCACAATGTCGAATGGGCGTACATTGTAACAAAAGAAACAACAAATTCAGCTCATAATTGAGAGGCAATCAGAAAATTGGAGTTATAACTTATAGAAAAAATGATACTTGGCAACAGGAGAACCATACCATCCATGTTGTTCATCATTGGCAATATGGAAGTCAAAGTACACATATGTCCCCTGCTCAAAATCATCTGTTGCAACTTTTGGCTCCTCATGCCGCTGGAACCATGTATTGTATTTTCTGTGGTATCTCCAAGATTGTCTTTTCAATTCTTTAGCAGCCAAATATTGCTGGTAGGTATTCTGCAGATACGGCTTTGTCATCAGAACATCATCAAGAACACTGAATCAACATATGATAAAGATGCCTTAATAAAGAGAAGAGTTCCAAAAACCTGTTGATAGTAAAATGAAAAGAATAGTGTGTCGGTGCCATAAGTGTCTGCACCGAGTCGTTCCCAGAAAGCAGGATTGTTGACAATAGGTGCTTGTACTTGAGGATAGCTCGGCGGGGTGGAGGCCGGGTGTCTCTGTTCATAGAAAAAGCAGGTATTGGAACACAGAAATAATTATGAATGAAGAAATGGATAGTAAATAAGTGAGCTGCATACAGGAGTATAGGTCTTTGCACGTTCAGAATCTTTGGGTTGAGGAAGTCTATAATAAGCAGCCTCAAGCATCTGCAAGTTGTACAGCTGATCATGCAATGGTCCAGAATTGGCAGTTGATGCACTGATGTTATCTCCAATAGCGCCAAGGTCTGACACACTTCTTCGACCAATAACACCAAGACTTCCAGAAGATGAAGCTGGTTGCAAGGGTTGCCCTGGAGATAGGTCTGTTTCCCTCATCACTTGGGAAGGTTCAGCAAGCAAACCAGAAGCAACTGCAGCCTGCTTATACACAATTGAAAAAAGCAATTGTTTTCATGACAACGATGAAGGTTCATCGAAAATGACTCTATTCTAACTAAGCCATAATGATTGTACCATAATGAAACCAGGTTCTCTTGAGTACTTTAAGAAGTCAAACAATTACATGGATATCTAAATATTACAAAATTTTAATCATTTCAAGAAGTTGAATCGAAAGCACAAGTATCACCACCTGCTATACACTATAAACTTAAAGCCATTAACCAAACATTTTATATATAAAATCAACACATGTCCCTAGATATAAATCAGACAACATCACAAATAGAATTTCATGAATAACTGACAAATGTAAATCTTCTACTTACTGGAGTATCTAAGTTATAAGAAGCTTTCAATTCATCCTCTGGCACCACATTCTTCCCAAGCCCGGAGTTAGAAGCAGATTCTGCTGATGAGTCTTCTGTAAAGGACTGTTGTTGCTGCAACTCCTCAACTTTGGTAAGAGTAGTTTCTAAATGTGCAAAAAGAAAACGACATTAGAATTACATAGGCAACTTGTGAAGTTCACTAAGCATTTTGGATATTGTCGCCAATCAACAATTTGAAATATTACACAAACCCCACGACCATTTCCCAACATCACTTGAAAATGGATCGAAAATGAAAAAGTGTCATGTAAGTTCAAATCATGTATCCCTATTTAAAAAATCATGTATTCCATGGCTACACTTTATTGTAGTTAAAATAGAAAAACAGTAAATTGAAAGATTTTGTTCAGAACTGTTTACACATATAGAACATGCAGTCACATAAACTAAAGCCACTTGGATGGAGTGCAGATGAATGAGCATTAATTTGACACAAGGTAAATATCCAGACCAATTTTTATAAATAAATGCTATCAAGGCCGTTCAGAATTGTTGGACACATTATCACACAAGTTAAACACAAGTGAGACCAAGAGAAAAAAAAGGAAACCATCTTCTTCCATAGGACATGATGAAAGCTGAGGAAACAGATGCCTCTGATGTTTATAAGGTGAATTTTTTTTTTCCCCAATTTGATCAGATTGACTGCTGATATATAGAAGAAAGGCAACCATTAAAGCAGCTTTTAAGAGATATGGCACAAAATTGCCCTACTTCTACATAACTGTTAATGTGTTACAGAACATGTCAATGAAATCAAGATCACCCAAATATCCAAGCTCCAGCATACAATTGCCATAGATATAGAGTCAGTCGAAGACAGACTAAGAGAAAAGTATGACCACCTGCATCCTTAGGTGTTGTGGATAAAATAGTCTGCTGATTAGTTGATTGATGAATTGGACTTGGCTGCGGCTGCAGTGAAGCAGAAGTTGTTACACTGTTAAGACCTGAGGCTTGGACTCCAATCCCCAACCCAAGTTGAGGTGAAATAGATGAGCTTTGAGCATTGAACTGAGAGGAGTTATAACAATGGAATATAAGTTTCAGTAAATTGAAAAGGTTGAATAAGATGGAAAGTGTTCTAAAGAGTTCTGTCAAAGCTAAAATAAAAGTTTCACCATCCACAGTAGGATGAGTTTATCAATTGGACTTGTTATACTAACTTTTCTGAAAAATGTCCTTCAGTCTATTATTTCAGCATGCAAATAAACAATTGAGGAGTTCACAAGGATAGAAGATTCATGGTTATACAGCAGCAAAACCATGGAGGCTCAAAACCATGGAAGAAGTCTGTTTCCTAGTAAACCAATCAATTGTCACAACTCAAAAATCTGTTTCCATTAATGATACAACATGTTATAGTTCTTCTGAGAGTATTGTTTCATACATGCATAAATTTTTTTAAATTCGTCCAATTTACATATGCCTTTAGAGTGAGACTTGGTGATAGGACTTTATCTACTTGCAAACAACTAACCTAATGATAAGTAAGAAAATGTTCATGATTTTAGTTGTTAAGAATGTGTTTTGACGCATTTAATTGTGTTGCACATATCAGTTTTCCAACTTATCCGCATGTTTATAATCGAAAAACTCCAAAATTGGTTTTCATGTTAATTGCAGTAATTTTGGAGAGTTTTGCTAAGGAGCATAAGCGTAGGCAGCTCAGTGGATGTGGAACAAGTTCAGGTTGATTTTATGTTGCAGCCTATTGTCATTGGACCACCCAGTGTCCAGCCATTCACCTAGTGTTGGCCAAACACACCTGTTGAAAAGTTTTGGGCTCAACAAAGGGTATCAGCCCATTTCAAGGCATTAAAGTACGCTGCCACACGCCCCCAAGGACAGATTTGAATGCAATAAAGATCAAATCACGAAGGGGAAGAGATATAAAGCTTAGGATGTGTGAGGAACTATTCTAGTGTAGATTTAATTATTTCTCATGATAACTGAAATGTCAATGCAAGGATGCAAGGCTAGACATTTTTATTCCGGTTAGAAAGGATGTTTGAACTCATACACTTGTTTATTTGGTAATCAATTCCGTAACTTCTTTTTAAACTCTGGAATTATTTGTGTTATTCGCTTGACATGTTTTCAATTATTAATACTTGATTTGATTTGGCCACCTAAGTTGAGTTTTTAATAATTTATTGCTAGAATTTGGGTAATAATCCATAAAGAGACGTTTGTTTTGGGTTTATGTAGGATTGGGAAAATCCAACTTTGAAATTTTGAGTTTTGGAAATAAAGGTGAATAGTTAAAATCAGTGTTTGTTTAAGGATTTTATATGGTATGATTACTATTATAGATGTCAAATCAATGTTGGAAAAAGTGTTATTGTGTAATATAATATTGTTAGTTAATGTAATGGTAATGATTAGATGATTGTAATAGTAAAAATTTAGGTGTGTATTGAAATTTGTGTATTAATAGGTTAGTGTAGAGTTAATTATAGTGCTTATTTTAAGTAATGTAGGATTTTGGTAGAGTTCATTATCCTTCTTCTAAACCCTAAACAACCAGGATTTGAGATTTTTTAAATCCCAAATCATGACTCATGAATCTAAAAACAAACACAGCCTAATTGTTATGATTCGATTTTCACAAATAGTAAACTAGAGGTCGTGCATCTCTGAGGTAGCATGAGTCTAGATTATTTGGATCGAGCTTGTATATTCAAAGTCTAGTTTACTCTATCATCTCAACGACTTAATGCATTTAATGAATTAAATCAAGAGAGTATATTCTAGTTTGTTCGGTTAAATAAGGTTGATTAGCAAACTTATCCTAATTACCTGCATTTAAGAGACAATTTGGTTTATCAGATCTTGTTGTTAAGCTATGATATTAATTGATTGACTAAAAAAAGCATTGCATTGGTTTTCAGATAATTAGTGTCAGGGATAAATGAACTGATAACTGAAATATCTATTATATTGATTTTTATTTTATAATTATCTGTTTAGTTTATATTGATAGATTAATTCAACCCCCCCCCCCCCCCCCAAATTTATTTCTATTTGTTTGATAATTAACACAAGAAGCACAATTCTAATATCATACAAACAAGTATAAAAATAACCACAGGTTCACAGGCAGACCATGTCATCTTACCAGACAAAAATGCTAAGAACAAGTGGAAGACAGTATTTGATGGAAAACAAAAGGAGCAGCACCTGCTGTAAGAGTAAGCTCTGCTGTTGGGTGGAGTACTGCTTTCCTCCAGTAAGAGGTGGCATACCAAGAAGATTACTCTGACCTTGCAGCTGTACTTGCTGAAACCTTTGTAGAAATTTCTCCCTTTGATCAGGTGCAATCTCAGTTCTTCCACGAAACTGACCCTAAGGATACAGAAAATTAACTTATTTACCAGGGGTTTAGCTTATTCGACAATGTCTCAATTGTGGGTGAGAGAAAATGCATGAATGCATGCATATACAAGTTGGAAACACAAGCCAATTGAAGATATTTATCCAAAACCATCAGAACTCTTGGGGAAAACCTTATTGAAACTTGCACCATATGGAAGTACAAAATCCTGCAAATGGTTCAAGAACATATAGATGCAGGAACCATGCACAAAAATTCTTGTCAAACCCATTATTCTATACAATCTGAAATGGCATTAAAACTAAGCATGATGTCAGTCCCATATTCAGATGACAGACAAGTTCAAAAATCATGTGTAACAAAATTTATGCCTATCTCATTTTTCCTTTTTGCATCATATTTCGACAAGTTAGGTGATTAGCTACATTGTACTAATTACCAGTTGCATCACTAATATGCAAGTGTCTGAATTCTTTACTAGAATGATTTACTCTCATCAGCTTACCAGTATTCATATGCAGTTCACCTGGTGTAATATTCGACGTAAAATTAGCTTTAACGGAACTAAAGAGCTCAAACATTAAAGCATACATGAACCTAAGCCATTCTCTTCTTGCATCAGGGTATATATTTCAACCATAGCCTCCATACCTTATAGGAATCTCAAAACAAACAACTATTTTTGGGAGGGAGAGGAAAGGATAAAATTATCTAAATTGAATTAGTTTAATAAGTTCAGATGAATCTGAATACAATGTATAAATGGAACAATCCAACATACCGCTTCATTCTGGTTTTGGAAGGAATTTCCAGGTCTCCACTGCATACCAGGAACAACAGGAGAAGTGAAAACTCTGCTGCCCAGAACTGCAGTGTCACTAACATTTCCTGTATCAGTTGATCCAAGTCCATCACTGGCCTTGGCAGATTGTGGCAAGATTACTCGGTTACTACTTAGAGGGGACACAAGCCCCTGCGCCATACTGCTACTCCCTGATCGATCATCAGATAAAATATTTCTTTTCCCCATTTCAGATGCCAAAGGAATGGTACCAAGGGATCCATTACTGGGGATCGTGTTGCCAGAACTAGGAAGGATGCTCGAACTTTGTTGACTAGCCAACCCACCTCGGCCAATAGCCCTTAATCCAGATTCAGCAAGAGCTGGTGATGATTTACGGCCAGGGAAGTTCGTAATCTCCTCCTCTTTTGTAGCACTTGGCACAGCTATTGGAGATGACGCACCGGAGACACCTAATCAATCAAAAGCACACATAGGAACTCAGACCAGAAAATGAAAAGGAACTCATAGACCAAACAAAGTTTTGTTAACCAACTTGTGATTCCAGGAGTTGGAAGGCTTGCAGCTGGTGTTTGTGGTGCAGGAGGACTGAGGACACTACTTTTAGGAGGTGGGGTTTTTGCAACTGTGTCATCCTGGGAAGCTGCTTCATCCACCTGGTCATGAACAGAAGTAGGCTGTTGGATGGAAGGTGAGGTTGCTGCCTGGAAAGGGCATACACCATAACAGAAATGTTATTTATATACATAAACAATCGCAAAGAAAGAACTCAAAGGACATGAAAGAATAAGAAGTGAAATAAAGAAGCAAACATATACGAAATTGAAATTGTATTTATGGGGTCTCACAATATTTTGACTCTCAAGCCATTTTTAGAGTATACTAGACATTTTCTGGGGTCTCACCATATTCTTAAAAGATGCAGAATAAATTTTGTGCAATAGCAAATACCCTTTACATACAATGTGAAAGCGTGCAGACAAAGACATTCAATTATAATTAGCATATATAATATCCATTATATAATGGATGAACTATAAAAAATAACGAGGATCAAATTTATGTTGACAACGAGGACAAACTCGATTACAATAACGCAGTTTGTTTCTTTAAGTTAGGACCCCTCCTTTATGAGAGATACTGCTATATGTACTCATAACCTCATAAACCATTACCACCAATATAGAATTCTCTTCTAAGAATTACAAAATTGTCTTTTAATTCTCCATCTGAGAACGTAAGAGGTGGAAAAGCTGAGCCCAAAGATAATAGTAGGTAACTAAATACTCGTGTCATACACAATCCCCTTAAACCAATACAAAAGAAGACTAAAATACTTTAGTACTTTCTTACATAACAAGCAACGAGAAATTAAAGTGCAAACTAGGTTATGGTACAACTTAAAGTGAGATGAGGTGGAGATTATGGAGTCCAGAGAATTCATGTTGGCACCTTTAGAGAAAGATTTGGAACTCACAAGTTCCTAGTTCAGCTGTTCCTTGATTATCTTTTGGAGTTCCACAGATATTAGTAGTAATGATTTTACTTAGTGTTTCATAGCTGGTGCTTTATTGAGTTAGGGTATGACAAAAATAGTTCCCTCTCCAGCTCAAAGTCAAGGGGCATGGAGAGTGCAAGATGCAATATTTGGAAATGAACTTACTGAAGCTTGAACTGGTGCTGCTGCCAAAGAAGTTTTTATACTTAAAACTGCACTGGAAGCACTGACTCCCTGCCAGTAATAAAAGATGAGATAAGCATTTCTGCTTCAATGTTTTTTTTTCATCTCAAAAGAAAAGGAAAAAAATTCTCTTCTCATGACAGTACATGTAATGAAACCTTATTAGGACCCCCAGCAGAACATTATAATCTAGCTTTTCTATGTTCAAGAGTTTAAGTTCTCAAGTCCAATGGAATATTGATAAGAAAAGGTTAATGGGGCAGAGTGACTGGTGTAGGCTTCTAACTTGAAACGATACACTTTGAAATATATTACGCAAACAAGTGGAAGATAAACTAGAAATACATATCTAGAAAATCTCTTGTGTGGGTGTTTGAGTGTGTGTGTGTGTGTGAGAGAGAGAGAGAGAGAAAGAGAAGAGCTCAACAGAAGCAGGGTAAGCCCAAAAAAATTTAAAGAATGAGAGAAGTCATTCACCTTTACAAGGGCAGGAGGTCCAATGGTAACTAGATCTTCAAGAGACTCCACCTTGTCTAGAGGTAAAGAGTTGTAAAGCTCATCAACATCAGTAAATTCATCAAAGTCCTCCTACAAGTTATACAGAAAAAGGAACTTATAAGCAAGTCATAACCTTCACATTTCATCAATAACCAAATAAAAAATATGACGACAAAGAATGTTCAATTGTTACTGGAAAAAGTTGAGGAGCCAAATTATGTGAACAAACTTAATCGGCTACTCGTCAATGGGATAGCAAAAGAAAAGCTTAAATATTTGACAAAGAATACCTGATTCCTTTCTACATAGTCATCCAAGAAATCCTTTACATCATTGACTTGCTCTGGACTCAATTCATCGTTGTCCAAAAGCCTTAAAATTAATTCTAACTTCATAATATGAGCCTTATGCCGAGTAATGGATGCCTCCAGATGTGTCTACAGAAAGAACAAATGTCATAACACAAGCAGAAGTTAGCTGCATACAATTCAGATGTTTTCCTTTCCCTTTCCATCATACCAGTCTGGGAGGCCTTGTCTTCCCTTTTTTAACAGAAAGTCCCTCTATTTCAGCTTCAAAGCTATCAATTTGATTTTCCAGCTCACTGACCTATCCAACAGGAACATTAATGTCTTCAAAAATTATTTATAAGCCATTTTAAAAGGTAGCATATCAATTTCTACCGTTCATGTAATGCTCACACTTCTTTCTTGGAAGTTGCAATACCTTTATATAGTGTTCCATAAACTAGAATGACAATTTAATAAAAATAGGCACCCTTAACTATCACAAACTCAGTAAAGGTAGAAATCCATGCATCATAATAGAACTTCAAATTAACTCAATCAGGATTCTGTGACACTTCATATGCAGAGCCCCAGTGTGGGACAGAAAAGTTAACATAAATAGTTAAGGTGGAAATCATGAAAACAATGGCAATGAAACTAAGCAACAATAGTCATTAGACCAACATCTGAACCAATTAAGTATCACGTAGAAGGAACATAGAAACAAATCATGCCCTATATGGTTTAGTTGCCCTGGCATTACTGCTCAAACTATCAAATAATTAGATCCACAGATGACAATATAAGGACTTGGCAAGCTAAGAAACCTAACTAGGCAACTTACATAAAAGAAATGCTAACAAGTTCCAGGAGCATACCACATTATTCAACCAATCTCTTGTCTCTGATTTAGCTTTTTCCTTTGGATCCTACAACATAAGAAAAATTGCATGCATCGCCAAAAATGTTAGTATGCATAGACCATACAACATCAAGTTTGCATTTTTATAATAACTTCAAAGATAGCCCATGTACACCAAAACCTCCTCAATATCCCTGAACAATATACTGAAACATTTTTCCCTCTTGTATATTGCAAAGAAGGGAGAACTTTTCATTGCACAACCAAAAAGATTTATTTGCTTAGTCAAATGATAGGACTCTCGATCTCATTGCACTATTACATTTATGCAATGATATTGTGCACCTCAATGATGTCATTGCAGTGAAACTTACTTAATCTAGAAGACAAGTATCGGCAATGTTTTGAGCATCCAGATAGCAAAACAAATGCCTACCGTTTTAGGTTGTTGGCCAAGGCCTTCTTTTGAGAATGCTTTTGTCTTTGTTTCTTTTTCACATATCTTAAACCGTTCCATTTCACGCTCAATTTGCTTTCGAGCATCCATCAGGGCCTGCTCATAAGAGGCACTAACCTATGTCAACAAGTATCAAAAGAAAATCCATCGTCAACATCGGACAAAAGAAGGGATTAGACATGTACATACAATTATATCAGCTAAAGAAAAACTGGAGAAGATATTGTATGATCAAATGGGCCATAACTAAACAATGCATATTATCCAAAAAGTCTAAAAAGAGGTATAAAAACATGGGCGGAATAATGATCTAGAACAGTGCACACTTAATAAGCAAACATAAATGTATGACAGTATGAGAAAAATCTAATTTTAATTAGACGCATTAGTATTCAGTACTGTTAAACATAAAATCAGCTAGCACTAAATGATCACTTAAAAAGTGTAGAGTTGCTCAAATTATACTTCACTACGCAGCTACTAGTTACAGATGCTCTCATCCCCCTCTGTGTCAATTGATAACCACCAGAAACCAAGCCAGATTATGATAACCTATCCAATATCTGAGATGTTTGTTTCGCAACTATCTAGATCCAAAATCCCCCTCTTTCTACCAGCTTCAAAAGTCGGATTGACAACACTACTTCAACCCTATATAATATTACTATCTACTCTATAATATAATACTATGCCCATCAACCTTTACATCCATTCATTACCAACACCACCATTTTATAATAAAATATTACACCCATCGTGTTTTTTTTTTTTTTCAGCATTGATTAAACAGCTACAATATAAGTCTACCCTATTCAATCCCTAAACAAACACAATATTATCACCATTCACATTTACTACAAAATCCTGGATTTCATAGTAGGATTTCCCAACCACCTAAAGCCTCAAACAAACATAACTATATGTTTGGACTGGAGTTGGCAAACCCGGAGGAATTTACCTAAGTCCAGTTCCTTGTTTGTGCTAGGATTTACATAATCCCAAGCCTACCCTATTTAACCCAACCCAGACATTATGTAATGCACAGTTTGTTCACATATCCCAATAAAGAACTCATTATCCAAACAACTTTTCACAGTAAAATAATACAATATCTACTTTTTAAACCTTTTCCAATGTGATGGGACATATTATCTGTAATCATACCCTACAATATCCCACCACAAAACAAGATTTTCAAAATCCTGATTTGCAAAATCCCAACGCAAATCCCAATCCAAACTAGTACGTCATAGTCCAAACATTCCCTAACAAGTGCAAGAGATTAGAGAATTTGGACATTAGTTGTGAAACAACAAGTGCACGTAAAAATGGTGTACGATATTATTACTAGAGAATTGGGATGAGCCACATTCAGTCCAATGTTTGGAATGGGACTTATATAATCATAGGATACCAAACCCACCACTAACCCTAAATGTCTTTTTTCCATATTTCTCACAAATCCCAATAATGTACCCAATATCACCCATATTCAACACATTATTCAAACAATTTTTCACAATAAAATAATACAATTACTACTTTTTCAACATTTCCCCAATGGATGTGATATACCTTATTAAATCTCAAAACAAACACAAGATTTTCAAAAATCTTTACTTGAAAATTCCTAAATCTAGATTTGTACAATCCACCTACCATCTTGTTCAAACGTACCCCCAAAAGATTGTTGATACGTCAAGTAGGGACCGCCATAGTGATTTTGTGTGCGGCTGTCCGCATTACAAAATGTAAGGTGTGTGTAATGCAGTAACGACTAATGCAATCCTTTTAAAGAATGCTAAAACAAATCACATGGCATATAACACCAGAAAAATAGCAGAGTATGAAAATCAAGTTTCAAAAATATTACCAAAGAATAAAAAGAAACAATAATGCTTGACAAAGTATGTTATTGTGCTCACATCCCATTCCCAATTTACTATGTTTTGGATATTTTTAATTCTTCTTCTGAAGACTGATCCAGATTAATGCCGCATTGCTTCTAAGATTTCTTCATCGCTAGAAAGGAATTAGCAACAATTTACTTAGTATGCATGTTAATTAGTGACCAACAATAGCTCCATGTAATATTTAAAAACAACTGCAGAATCAATTTTTATAATGAAAATTCCAAAAACATTCATATCATAACTGCTATATATTTTATCATGTTCCAGAAAACCCAACCAAGAATGGTCAACGAACAAGGCTACTAACTTAGAAACAGAAAAGGCCAAAACTGGCACAGATTGACTAGATTAAACAGTAGATTAATTGAAAATTTACACTTGTTCTAAAGTAGAGAATACCTTCTTATCCTTTATCTCGCTGGACTGTATCCATGTCTTGATCTGGTCCCTATACCTCTGCAACTTCTTTATCTCCTTCTTCAAATCCGCTTCGAATTTTTCTTTTTGATTTGCATTGTCTGTATCATAAACCTTAAAAACAAAAAAGCACATATTCAATCCAAATTCAGAGCAAGAATAAGATAATATTAGCAATGCAAGAGCGATTGCATAAAACAAACACCTTGTTCCAAATGCTATCAAACACGTCTACGCCTTCTTGAACCTTCTTGAGAACTCGATCGATCTCACCCTGCAATTTCCGACTAGCTCCCATTGCCAATTTCTACAATTGATAAAAGTAATTTAAGAAAAGGGTCATGCAAAACCCTAGGGTTTTCAGTTGAGCATAGAGGATTAAATTAAAAAGCTAAAAAAGAAGGGATTAATTTTGCTCTGCACTGGTGTTCGAGCATATATGACTGAGCGAGTCTAAATCAATCCTCGTTCTCGAAAGTAATTGGATCACTGTTATATGAGTGTGGGCCTCGGCTTCTTTCAAATTGGGCTTTTTTTGCCATATTCAGAACCCTAAGCCTAGCCCAATGTTGTTAAGGCTAATCCCTAGTAATATATTTGAAGTAATTGGATCACTGTTTTAGTAACCAATGACACTTCCGAATATTTGAAGAAAATAAGGTGAAATCAAGGGTGTTTGTCCAAATTTTTTTTTAACAATATATCTAACTTGCTATTTAAAATAATAACTTAAAAATTATATAAAAAAAATATGTAATTATAAGCATGAGTAAATGATTAAATATAATTTATTCATAGTGTTGTAGTTATTTAAAGTTGATGTGCAATCATTAGTTTTTGTATTCTGCTTGTTTGTCTTTTAATAGGTGTAATTGTTGAACTTGCATGATATTTTGTTGTATCAAGGAATTAATTAAACTTGAAATCAATATTGGGCTTCAAAATGAGTTTGTGTGCTTAAATTGTCATATAGACAAAATTCAACTGGGCTTGTTGGAGAGGAAATCAATTAATAATATATATTATTTGAATTCATTTTTGGTTGGATATTGAGTTTGATCAATTATATTAGAAAAACATAAGATTTATTATGACTATATTGATAAGCTTTACCCGCCTAAATGTTTCAATGTGAGAAAATTCATTTTTGATCCTAGAATCAGAGTTAATAGAGTTAGGAGGACCAAAATTGGGCAATCGGACTAAAATTGGATAGCCGGAGATTTAAGAGGACTAAAATTGATGATCGAAAAACAAGAGGACTAAAATTGGACAACGTCCCTAGGGAAGGACGAAAAATGAATTTTGTCCTAATATTAATTATGGGCTACAATTGAATTTTTTGAACCGAAATTAATCGACGCAAGCCCAAGCCCACACTCCTCTTAGTTATGATCTAATCTTGTCCACTCATCTTTGTGGTGTGATCTCTGTCTTTCATCTGTTGTTATATATTTATTGCCTCCGTCCCTCTCACGTGGTAAACCCTAACCCTCCTCTTCTCTCCCCTCGCTGCGCATCCACCTGTCTCCTATCTCCGATTCGATATCCCGGCGTTTTCATCATGGATACGATCTCCTTTCCTTCTTATTCTTCTTTTCCGGTGCTATTTATTGAGTGGGAAACCATGGAGTTTATCAAGCTGACTAATACTAAGTGTATACACCCAAAAAATCATCCTTTGTGGATTAGCTAAATCGTGAGGTGTTGTTGAGTGTTTCTTGGTCTTCTCTATCGAAGATTCCGATCTTTGCGTAGCCTCTTGGTGCTACCGTCTCTTTAGGGTGCTCTGTGTGGTTGAACTAGGCAGTTGCGGGGACTGAACCTAAGCAACACAGATCTATGTGTTGGCTTCAAGCTCTCTGGTGATATCAATTTTCTTTTTACTCTGTTGTTCTGCTTTTCTTCCTAGATCGGATTGTTCTAGGTTATACTATGTGTAATAATTGATAGCTATGATGTATGGAGTTTATGCTTCTATCTCTGGATCCTAGCCCTACAGTGGTATCAGAGCACTGTGTGGGGGCGATCTGGAGTTTGCTTGGTGCAATCAGGTATATTGGCTATCCCTTATCTTTTTCTTTTTTGGTAAGATCCTGTGAGATCTCTTTGTGAGTCTGTTGGGCTGTGTGCTGGTATAGGTCTAGGGTTTTTTGTGTATACCTTGACCTTGATCTATATGCTTTCACTTTCCGCTGCATCTCTATTTGGTCCCCCGTCAAACTCACCTTGTCCGGTCCGTTTAGTGACTCTGGAATCTGGGCTGAGGGGGTTGACTGGGCTCTGTGTGCTCCTTTTTTTTGGGTCTTTATGTCTTCTACTTTGTGTGTTTTCTCTATGATCTGTGAAGATGAATGTTCTATCTGTTACTCCATTTGATGGAAAAGGTGATTTTGCTATTTGGCAACAAAAGATGAAGGGTGTTTTAGTCCAACAAAAGTATTTTAAGGCTATATCACAGAACTATGATGATAAAACATCAAAAGAAACTAAACATGATCTTGATGAACTTATTTATTCTCTTATAATTCTGAACCTTTCTGACTCTGTGATTAGAAAGCTAGGTAAGCATGATTCTGCTGAGTCTCTGTGGAACAAACTTGAGGAATTTTATACTGAAACTTCTCTGCCATCTAAAATGTTCTTGTTGGAAAAATTCTTCAGATTTAAGCTTGATCTTCATAAAGATATTGATGAGAACCTTGATGTGTTTACTAAATTGGTTCAAGATATTAAGTTAACTGGGGATAAGAACATTGATGATTACACTCCTATAGTGCTACTTAATGTTATACCTGATTCATATAGTGATGTAAAATCTGCTATAAAATATGGTAGAGATAAAGTGACATTGGATACAGTTATAAATGACTTAAAGAGTAAGGAGTTGTATCTTAAAAACAGTAGAGATAATAGGTATATGGGTGATGTTAATCATGTAAGAGGAAAACCTAGGACCAACCCTCAGAATAAGCAACCTCCTAATGCTCAGAATAAGCCTAATCAGAATCCTAACCCAAACTAGAACCAGAATCAAAATCAAAAAAATGATGGTTTCAAACCAAGGCCTAATAACAGAAAGTGCTATAACTGTGGTAAACCAAGACATTATGCTAATAGATGCACTGAACCTAAAAAGAAAAGACCTAATAATAATCAACCCAATCAAGCTAATAATGTTGCTGATAACTTGGGTGATGTTTTTATGATATCTGATGTTGATTCTGTGAACTCTGTGCTTGATGATCTAAATGAAAAATTATGGTTATTGGATTCTGCATGCACCAATCACATGATACCCACATTCATATGTTTTCATCCTATGTGGAATTGAAAAATAGAACTGTTTCTATGGCTGGTAGCAGCCAAAGGCATGTGCTTGGTATTGGAACTGTGAATCTAAAGTTTGATGATGACTATGTGCTAACCTTAAAAAATGTGAGACATGTTCCTAAGTTATGAAATAATTTAATGTCATGTGCTGCTCTGGAAGATTCTGGTTTTAAAGGAGAATGAGGAAATGGAAAAATGAATCTATTAAAAAATGGATCAGTGATGTTTAATGATAAAAGATCCCATAACATGCATGTTGCATGTGCTGAACCTGTGTTGCATGTGAATTCTGTTCAGAATAATACATCTAATCTTTGGCATAAAAGGCTTGGATATATAAGCAACAAAGGACTGAGAATATTACATAAGAAAAATTACATGTGTGGTGATTCTATCATTGATGTGCCTATGTGTGACTCTTGTATTATGGGTAAGCAACCCAAGTTGAAATTTCCTGAATCCCCCTCCCCTAATACCTCAAAGTGTTCTGTGATCCTTGAATATATACATGTTGATGTTTGGGGTCCTACACCTAGTGGGAATAGATATTTCTTGTCTGTTATTGATGATTTCTCCAGAAAAGTGTTTGTTTTCTTGCTTAAACAAAAATCTGATGTGATTGATAAATTTAGAGCACGGAAAATCTTAATTGAAAATCAAACTGGAAAGAAAATAAAGATATTAAGAACAGACAATGGAACTGAGTTCTGTAACCATGAGTTTGATGTTTTGTGTGCTGAATCTGGTATTAAGAGACACAGAACTGTTGTGCATACACCTCAACAAAATGGCATTGCTGAAAGAATGAATAGAACTCTTCTAAATAAGGTAAGACCTATGTTGTGTACTTCTGGTTTGCCAAAAGTATTTTGGGGTGAAGCTATCTTAACTGCTGCATATCTTGTTAATAGATGCCCCTCTGTGCCCCTAAATGGGGGTTTACCTGAATCTATATGGTGTGGTAAACCTGTGGATCTGTCAAATTTGAGTGTTTGGTTGTACTGCTTTTGTGCATAATAGTTATGAAATTTTTGAACCAAGATCTATAAAAGGTGTGTTCCTGGGATATCCTAATAGTGTAAAAGGTTATAGTTGCTGGATTAAAGATGAACATAGTTTTAAAACTTTAATTAGTAGAAATGTTGTGTTTAATGAATCTGAATTTTCATGTCTACCTGCACCTACTCCTATTATTCCAGATTCTGCTCCAAATGAGGTGGAGCCCTCTTATATTGGTCATAATGAATCTCCTGTGAAATCTCCTAAACATGATAATGAACCTTCTGTGTCTCAATCGGATAACCTAAGTGAATATCTGCTTGCAAGAGATAGAACTAGAAGAAACATTAGGAGACCTCAGCATCTTGATGATTTTGATCTTGCATCATTTGTGTTTAATGTGTTTGAAAGTTTGGATGGAAATAAACCTAAGACATATAACCAGGCTATACAATCTCCTGAGTCTGCTAAATGGATCAATACTATGCATGATGAAATGAAATCTTTGCATGTTAACAATACTTGGTCTCTTGTGTCCAAACCTGCTAAGTGCTCTCTTGTTGACTGTAAATGGTTGTTTAAAATCAAGCATGAAACTGACTCAGTAAGATATAAGGCAAGATTAGTTGCTAAAGGTTTCACACAAAAAAAGGTGTTGATTACAGTGAAATATTTGCACCTGTTGTTAAGTTTACTACTGTGAGAATCTTGCTTGCCTTAACTGCTCATCATAACTGGAAATTGAAGCAAATGGATGTTAAAACTGTTTTCTTACATGGGGACCTTGATAAATAGATATATATGAAACAACCTGAGGGTTTTGTGGATAATAAACATCCTGATTATGTTTGTTTGTTAAAGAAATCATTGTATGGTCTCAAACAATCTCCCAAACAATGGAATAAGAAATTTGATGCTTGCATGATATCTCTCAGTTTTAAGAGAAACTCTTATGATCCATGCTTATATTTTAAAGAAGATGTTCATAACCCTGTGTTCTTAGTGATTTATGTTGATGATATGCTCTTAGCTAGTCCTTCTGTAAGTGCTATTGATCATGTCTCGAAGTGTCTAAGTGATAACTTTGATATGAAGCTTCTTAGTGATGTAAAAAGGATTTTGGGAATGGATATTGTTAGAGATAGAAAAGCTGGTTCTTTGTTTCTTAATCAGTATCTGTATGTGCAAAAGATCCTTGAAAAATTCTCTATGAATGAAGCTAAATCTATGTCTGTGCCTCTTGTTGCTCACTTCTTGCTAAATAGAGATCAGTCTCCCAAGACTGATCTTGAAATATCTGATATGTCCTCCGTGCCTTATGCTAGTGCTATTAGATCTATTATGTATCTCATGGTGAGTACTAGACCTGATATTGCATACTCTGTAAGCTGTTTGAGCAGATTTATGTCTAATCCAGGTTTGCCTCATTGGGAGGCTGTAAAATGGCTTCTAAGATATTTAAAAGGATCTGCAAATACAGGAATTGTTTTTAGTAAAACTGAAAAAGGTATAAACCTATGTGGTTATGTGGACTCTAATTTTGCTAATAATAAAGATAATCAAAAATCCACTACATCCTATGTGTTTACTTTATGTGGTGCACCCATAAGTTGGAAATCCCAACTGCAAAACATTGTTGTTTTATCTACTACAGAATTTGAATACATTGCAGCTACTGAGGCAATAAAAGAAGCCATATGCCTTAAATGCTTGCTGTTTGAAATTGGCTTCTTAAAAAAAAAAGGTTATTGTATATTCTGACAGCCAATCAGGTATTCAGTTATGTAAGAACCCTGTCTTCCATGACAGAACCAAGCACATTGATGTTAAGTACCACTTCATAAGGGATGTTGTGGAAAAAAGATGCATTGATCTGGAGAAAATCTCATCTGAATTCAACCCTGCTGATATGGGAACTAAGTGTCTCCCTACTGAAAAGTTCAGATCTTGTATGAAGATCTTGAACCTATCCTCTGCTCCTTGATATGTGTCTCCCGGGTTTGAGCAATCTATGTGATTGTCTCTTTAAGCTTTATGCTTTTGTGTGCTTATCTTCCTGACCTTAAACTTTGTGTTTTCTGGTGATGCTTGCAGGAAAGATAAGAAAAATAGGTAATGATGACCCCGCGCCATATGAGTTCACTAAGCAATCCCAATTTGGCCCAGGATAGAGAGTGTTAGTGTTGGGCCATATTGGGCCACACTCTTGGCAGCCCAAGGTGAGCCGTCTGGACCGGAATTAATCGACACAAGCCCAAGCCCACACTCCTCTTAGTTATGATCTAATCTTGTCCACTCATCTCTGTGGTGTGATCTCTACCTTTGATATGTTGTTATATATTTGCTGTCTCCGCCCTTCTCACGTGGTAAACCCTAACCCTCCCCTTCTCCCCCCTCACGGCGCATCCACCTCTCTCCTATCTCCGATTCGATATCCCGACATTTTCATCATGGATACGATCTCCTTTCCTTCTTATTCTTCTTTTCTGGTGCTATTTATTGAGTGGGAAACCATGGAGTTTATCAAGCTGACTAATACTAAGTGTATACACCTAAAAATTCATCCTTTGTGGAGTGGCTAAATCGTGAGGTGTTGTTGAGTGTTTCTTGGTCTTCTCTGTCGAAGATTCTGGTCTTTGCGTGGCCCCTAGGTGCTACCGTCTCTTTAGGGTGCTCTGTGTGGTTGAACTAGGCAGTTGCGGGGACTGAACCTACGCAACACAGATCTATGTGTTAGCTTCAAGCTCTTTGGTGATATCAGTTTTCTTTTTACTCTGTTTTTCTGCTTTTCTTCCTAGATCGGATTGTTCTAGGTTATATTCTGTGTAATAGTTGATAGCTATGATGTATGGAGTTTATGCTTCTGTCTCTGGATCCTAACCCTACATATGTCATAGATGATCACATATAAAAATGGCACCCAACAACTTCAACTTAGTTGGAGTATTGGGTAAATCTTATAACGTGGGTAATGCATTTTGTTATATATATTATCCATCATTTTAGATGCACCGTTAAAGGAATAAACACATAAATAAACTTATTTTCTGATACCAATCTCAATTTTCAAGAGGTAGAGAAGCTCATTTTCTTAAAACTATCACAATTTTCAGAAGGTCAATCAATGTTGTTGAAATTCTCTGTTGCATGTACTTTATTGTCACTAAACTATTGTTTTAAACAAGATAATCAAAAAAAATTAATTATATTTGCCATATATATATATATAAAAGCAGAATAGTCTACTATAAATATCAATAATAAAATTCCCGTTCATTTTAACTTTCTATTTTAAGAAATTATATTTATTACTTTTCTCATTGTAGAAACTAAGAAAATTTGCATTTATTACTTTTCACATTGAATTTAAAGTATATTAATATTTTTCACCAAATATTTAAATTATAACAACTATTTCATCTCAAATCCATTTATAATATATAATATATCAAATTAATCCATTTTTAATGATTGATATTTCCTTTGATATCCATATGCATAAAAAATATGAAATTCACAATTTGTTGGTTTTAGTGAATTTGTGTGAATACATGACAAGTGTTTTGAGTAATTTATTGCAAAATTTATATTAAAAATAGAAATAAAGAAAACCACAAATGATTATGTATTTTAAAAAGTTTAATTAATAAAAAAATATAAATTAAATCAAATAATATTTAAAAAAAATGTTAGACATGAAATTATAATTTCAAATTAAACAACTTCATTTGAATTTTTTTTTGCATATGCATCATATTTATCATTCTTATTTGAAATTTTATTTGTTGTCTTTTATTTCATATTTATACTTTGATGGATGTTGGCCCGTAAAGGGTGGAGGCGGGTGAGTTTCTAATAATATTTATTCTTAATGCATGATAATCAAATTTATCATTCGTATTTAATGTTTAGTTTATTGACATAATTTTTATTTTGGATTTGTAATTTTGATTGTGTTGAGTGGGGAGAATTGATTTGACATTAATGGGCTCAACCACTAAACATCTTGTCTAATAAAAGAGGTGGCCAAATCTGACAATCAAATCTCTACTTTTTTTTTTCAAAATCTCGTGTAATATACACAACACATTTTAGTTTTTTAATTTTTTTTGATATATCTTGAATAAACTATGTGTGGACACAATTTTCGTGTAGGTTATCTTGCAAATTCTTTGAATTCTCTTGTGAATTTTTTTGACAAAATTACCCTTATAAAAAAATCAAAAATGACGGTGCACCCACTAACATACATAAATTTCGTGTGACTCTATGATTTCATAGGATTACACAAAAATTAATCTAAAATTTATGTAAAAAACTAAATTTTTTTATTTAATTTTTGTGTAACCCCATGAAAATTAAAAATAAATTTTTTACATGAAATTCTAATTTTCATATAACCCTATGAAACACAAGGTTACACAAAAATTGTGGGTTATTATCTCTTAAATAGAAGAGAAAAAACAAATTTAATTGTTAGCATGTGATAGAAGTACAATCAGTCACCATCACCTAATGTTTGCTATGACATTTCCATCTATATTTGACCATTTTGTACTTTTATGGTAAAAAGGGTACACATTATAGTTTTTGTGGTAGAAAAGGTATACACTTATATCTTTTAGTGTACAGTCAGTCATTTCCTCTTTTGAAAATTTTGTGTTTGTTTTGAAATTTTATAAGGTAGAATTATAATTAAGATGTCATCATCATATTGAGAATTCTAGAAAAAGTAGATGTTATTTTTTTGAATTGTGGAAAAAATAGATATTTTTATTGAGAATTGTAGAAAAAGTAAGATAGAGATAGAATTTGCAAAATCCCCCCACATCTCATAATAAATAAGGATTGAGATTTTACCTATCATAAATGTGAATGGGCACATCCCAATTCAAACATACCCTAAATTTTTTAGGATTTAATAGTAGTCTGATTCGAATCATGATGGATCTTTAATTTCAATTCAAGTTCTTGAACAAGCAATCAAATCATAAACATATGAATAAACATGTCTTATTCATATGTTTATGATTTGATTGCTTGTTTGATTGTCCAACCGATAATTGATCATGTTTTATTAATTAGATCAAATTTCAAGAGATGAGATTTAATTATGGAAGAATAAACCATGACACATAAGTGGAATTAAATCACGAGATTAATGAATTTATGTGATGAGATTCCAATCCTAAGTGCTTTTAGGAGTTATATTTTGTTTTATCAGATTGAGTAGGGATATCTCTGGTAGTATAATACTGAAACGGTTGACTGACTCGAGAGAGTTGTTAATTTGGTATGTATAATTGCTCATATAGGATGATTAATTAATGAACTTAGATTTTTGAAAGTTATATTTTGATGAAAATTAGATGAAAGCATGTTTTAGAACCCGTCTCAATTATATCTGTTTATCTCAGACTCTCAGTTGAATTTTAGTAGTTTGATTTTTAGTATAATTAATCGAAAACTTTTGATATTTGATTGTCTAGATAAAGTTAGAGGTTAAATTTATGTAATTGATTGATCCTAAATTACTAATCTCTGTGGGATCGATCTTGATTACAATATCTACAATCTACATTGTACACTTGCAGTAGTAGAGAAACGAAATTAATGAATATATGCTATTGGAGGTGTCTCAAGATTTGACCACGAGACTCATACTTTCAAGAAATGTCCATGAAACACCATGTGTTCAACAACACAAAACTTTATGAACAATTCAAGTTATATGTGGTCACGCAAAATAATGTAAAATACATAAAGAGTTGGAACCCAATTGAATGCGATGTTCATTATTAGTATTTCAACAAGAAGGTGAACGTTCTTGTATCTCATAATATTAGTGCACTTCAACTAATCTTCAATTTATTTTTTTATATTCAATTTATAGATTTGAAGATGATCCTTATGTTTCATCGAAATATGTGTTGTTTGTTCGATAGGCAATGGTCCTATAACGTTTGTTCCGTGAAGGAGGATTTTTCCTCTACACTAAATGAGAGCTCATCTTTAAGGTCTACAAACCGAGTGACGTGATCTTGATGACTAGTAGTGCATCACCGTCACATCCGATTGTTGTGAATGATTAACCGGAGGATAATGTTACTATTTTGTGGCCCACAACCATTTCTTCACATGTCTGGATTAGTCTCGGTTCCACTACAAGAAATCACACTTTTCATGACAAGTATTTTTGCGACACATGAAATTTTATCACAATTTTTATTTTATAGTGACGAATTCCATTTTCGTTATTATTATAGATACTTTTGTGACAATATTTATTTTTGTCATCAATAATTATTTTTATCGTCACTAATTTATATATTTTGTGACGATTAAAAAGTATTTGTCACAATATCCTGTAATTTGTATGTACTTTTGTCACATTATAATTTTTTACAATTGGTGACAATATTGACCGTCGCAAATTGATTAATTTTATTGACAATGATAAATTTTTGTCATTAATTCTTTGAAACAAAAACCGACACTATTAATTCGTCATCAATGTTCATTTTGTGATGATAAACACAATTCGTCAAATTCTTTGCAACAAATACCAACACTTTTAATTCATCACCAATGTTTATATTTTGCGACGATAAACATCAATTTATCATTTTTTCATTTGGAGGCATAATTTTTTTTTAATTTTATAGGTTATGTTTTCGTGATGAAAAAAATTAAACTATAACAAATTTGATCATCACCATTCATTTTTTTAATCACAACATATTATTTCGTTATTAATTAGTAGAATGAAAAATTGATGAAGTTGTTTCATCATTAATGAAATATTTGATGACAATCTATATCGTTATGATAATACGTCTGTAACAACAAATTTTATATTTAAATAAATAAACACAAAATATTTGCACAAATTAAATTTATCGAATCAAACGAATTTCGGGTTACAATCTCTTGAATCCCTTAATTCTTCTCTTCAATAGTTGGAGTTGACTTCTTGAAACTTGAGCTTGGAGTTGACTTCTTGAAACTTGAACTTGGAGTTTACTTCTTAAGACTTGAGCTTGGAGTTGAAAAGAAAACTGTTTGATTCAAAGGTTTAGCACCTTATCCGAATCAGGTACAGTTTCTAAAGAAACTGTTTGAATTCAAAGGTTTAGCACCTTATTTGAATCAAAGACAGTTTAAAAAATTCTTTCTAAAATACTTTGAAGATCCTCGTCGCCGTCGAAGAATGCTTGAAGATCGTCGAAGACTTGAACTTGGCTTGAAAAAAAACCACTTGATTCAAAGATTTAACATCTTATGCGAATCAGGTACATTTTCTAAAGAAACTGTTTGAATTCAAAGGTTTAGCACCTTATTTGAATCAAAGACAGTTTCAAAAACACTTCCCAAAATGCTTTGAAGATCCTCATCGCCGTCGAAGAACGCTTGAAGATCATCGGAGACTTGAACTTGGCTTGAAAAGAAAACTGTTTGATTCAAAGGTTTAGCACCTTATGCGAATCAGGTACAGTTTCTAAAGAAACTGTTTGAATCCAAAGGTTTAGCACCTTATTTGAATCAAAGACAGTTTAAAAAATGCTTCCCAAAATGCTTTGAAGATCCTCATCATCGTCGAAGAACGCTCGAAGAACACCGCCGCCGTCGCCAAGGAACACTTGAAGATCATTGCCGCCGCCGCCGAGGAATGCTTGAAGATCACCGTCGCCGTCGAAGAATGCTTGAAGATCGTCGCTGGTGGAGAGCTCTTGAATTCTTGTTGTCTTCTGATCTGTGGAATGATGAAAATCAAACCCCTATTTATAGATGTTGATGGAGAGTCCTGATAGGATTAGAAGTTGAATCCTGATAGGTTTAGAATTCTAATGGAGTGATTTGATTGGTCCATCATAATTTGATGTCTATCCAGAAGTAGAGTTCTGATAGCTTTAGGATTCTAACAGCTTGTAGAAGTAGAGTTTTAATAACTCTAGGATTCTTCACGATTTGATATCCATCAACTTCTTTGAAATAATTACCAAATTAAAGTTATTTATTTTGATAATATCTGCGGGACTTTGACACATGGCAAATTGTGATTGACTAAAATTTCGACCATCTATAACGTCATTTTTATGTCTACTTTCTTTTTTTATAATATATGTTGGGATAATGATTCATCATTAATTAATTTATATTTCAATTATATATAACAAGAAATTTTTATCAACTTCATATTTTAATTATAAATTATATATAATGACACGTGACAAATTGTGATTGACTAAAATTTTGACTATCTACAACATCATTTTTATGTCTACTTTCTTTTTTTATAATATATGTCGGGATAATGATTCATCATTAATTAATTTATATTTCAATTATATATAACAAGAAATTTTTATCAACTTCATATTTTAATTATAAATGATATATAATGAAATAATTATTTATTATTAATTAAGTGGTTCAATTTTTTATGTCAACTTCATAATTTTAATTATATAATTACATATTATATGAGGAGATGATATTTTCTCATTAATCAAGTGCTTCAATTCATTTATACAATTACATATTATATGAGGTGATAATAATTCAATCACTAGGATTCGAACTCCTAGCCTACAACTAACATACACACCACTACGCCAACCAGTTAAGTTTGACTTTATTCCACACAAATATTTATATAATATAATCTAACAAACAAAATCCTCAAATTAAAAACTCTCAACTTAGTTCTTTCGTCTCTTACATCTCTAGCACAATTCTCTATTCTCGTCCAACAAATTGCAGCTGCCCTGTGATTTTTCTTTACTTAATTAATTCTTCAAACAACAATTCCAACAACCTCCATTGTTGCTAGTTTTTCGTCTTCTGCAACACGTAAGATCTTCTACATTTTCAATATTTTACTTGAGAGATTCTTTAGATCAAGAAAGTCAACCCCACCAAATTGAAGGAGACAAGGGAAGGTTGTATTTTCCCGGTGTGCAAAGTTGAAACATCTGTTGTTGCTTCCCTCAATTGTCTAGGCTTCAAGTTTCTTCCTAGTAAAAGGTTAATGAATGTAGTTAGAAGTTTAGTTCGTATTTATAAATATTGAAACCACAAGCCTACATACCTCCCAAAATTTACATATTTTAAATATTGTGTGGCATGAATGGACAATAAGTTGATATAATAAGTAAACTTTTAACAGGTATGTCACATAAAATATATACCACACCTATTCTGCTAAAAGTTTTAGAACTAAACTAGTACATAAAAGGGAAAAAACAGAAAATTTAGGTGTTTTATTAAATTGATGAAGTAAAGAACATTATAACTTAAACTACATGAGACATAATCATTAAATAAGATGAAAAAAAAATTAATAGAGATCAAGAAACTAACCTGCTTATATATGTTGTAATAGATGACTTTGCTGATTAGAGAAAATATCAATAAAAACACATCAACTCCTCTATAACTTGAATGTCGTATCCTGTTGTAGTCTCGTGTCTTACAACATAAATAAAATCATCTTTACATATTTTTTTGAGAATTGGTAAATGAAAATTAGTATCTTGGATGGTGACTTCTTACATGACTATTTTCCTTTTCTTTGAGTTAATGGGCATACATAATTTGTCTGGAGTTTTATATTTTTTATTTCAAGTGGGTTGTTGATTCAATATAGTTTGTTGCTTGAAAGAAAGGTTGCATTAACATTTCTTTATTAGGTGGAATAATGGACAAGAGTTGGATGCATGCAATTAAATGGTCCAAGCCTTATATAGATGACGTGAATAGTTTTATAAAATTTATTGAAACACACATGGGTCAAGAACAAGACATTCGATGCCCATGTAGAGATTGTTTGAACTTAGTAATAATTGATTAGCTAATAGTTAAGAAACATATTTTGGAGCGGGGGATAGATCCAAGGTACATTACATGGTTTTATCATGGTGAACCAAGTATGAGTAATCATGAAAATCAACAAGCTGATAAAGATGAAAGAATTGATTGTGATGCGCTAGAAGAAAATGATGATGAAGATGATGGTATCGCTGATATGATATTTGATCTTGGTGAGCAATATTGTCAAATGCAAACTAGTAACACGCCGACTTGTGATAACACTAATACATATGGCATTCCGACATATCTTGAGGCACTCTTGATGGATGCTGAAAAAGAATTATACCCTAGATGTAAGAAGATATCAAGAACATCTTTTATTATCCAATTGCTCCATTTAAAAGTGTATAATAGATTGAGTAATAAAAGTATAGATATGATGTTGAAGTTGATGAAATCAACTTTTCCTGATGGTGAGACACTTCCAAGTTCTTGCTATGAAGTTAAATGGTTTTTACGTGACCTTGGATTGGGATATAAATGTATTCATGCTTGTAAGTTTGATTGTGTCTTATTTTGGAAGGAGAATAAAAACCTTGATGTGTGTCCTACCTATGGGACTTCTTGTTGGAAAGTCAATGATGGAATGAGGAAGAAGATACCACAAAAGATCTTAAGGTATTTTCCACTAACACCCAGACTTCGTCGCCTATTTATGTCTTCAAAAATATCTAAAAAGATGGTCTGGCATCGAGAAAAATGAATTGATGATGATTATATGAGACATCCGGCAAATTCCATTGCATGGGGCACTGTCGTTATTTACCAAAGAATCATCCATGGAGGAAAAGTAAGAAGTTTAATAATAAAAGAGAGGATGGAGAAACACCTAGAAGGTCTTGGCTATGGTCCAAAACCTCCGAGTAGACGTAACATAATAAATGATTCAACTAAGCAACAATTGGAGAATGAACTACAAGAGACACGACAAAAGTTACAACAGTCTGAGATTGAGGTGAATGAACTCAAGATAGAAGTGACCAACTTAAAAGATCAAATGTCTCAATAAGGTACAAATATCAACAAACTTATGGCGTTTTTAGTAGATAAAGGCCTAGATATTTGAAACATTAATAAGGTTAGCTTACTTTTCCATTCAAATATTATATGGTTTTTTTTCCTTTCTTTTGATGTCTTACATTAATTTTTGTATTATTAATGTTTTAAACTTTTTGCAAATGTATGTGTACTAATATTGTTTTCAAAATCAGCAGGTGAATCTTTGCCCATTTGAAAGGTTACAAATATGGAGAAGTTTGTATACTCGCACTATGAGAGTACATATAATTTAGAAATTGGGAAATAAGATTTAGGATTATCTTTACATTTTATTGCTTTTCAGAACCAACTTTCTGTTTTTTAAATGGATGTTTCATATTCTTTAATGTTAAGATTCTTATTGAAATTATGACTCTTATTTTAATTTATTTGAGTTTTACATTGAATTAAAATGTATTTATTTGATATTAATGTTAGTTTTCAAGCAATTGATGTAGTCTCATACATATTGTAAGGGAATTGATGTCTACACATTCAATTAGTAAAATATAAATAGCCATATTAAGTCTTTTGAGATGATATATGTCGCAACAAATACACTATAATTAATTAGTGTCACAAAAAAAAAATTCATGTGACATTTATTTGTCATGAAAATTAGTATCACAAAATAAAAATTCACGTAACAAAAATAGTTGTCATGAAAAATAGTTATTCACAGCAAATTGTATGTCAACATAAAAATAAAAATAAAAAATATAGTGACAAGTAAATATAGTCACCAAATATTTACTTTTTTATGACAAACTATATTATCACTATTTTTTTTGTGACGATTGATACAATTGTCATTGTATGTGGTTTTTTCATGACAAAACATGTTGTCACCAATGTTAGTGCTTTAGTGACACTGAAGAATTTGTTACTAAAAGTTTGACTATGTTGTGACGGATTTTGTTGTCATTATAATTTTTTAATTTAACGACAATTCATAATTCATTGTTAAAAACTAATTATTTTATGATGAATTCTATTAAATATGACAAATTAGATAAACTAGTTATGACGATGAAGTTGTCACTTAAATTTTATGATTTTGTATAAAAATTAGTGTTTGTCACAAAAATTATTATTTTGGTGACAAAGTGTATCTTCATCATTTCAAGTTTTATTTTTAATGACGACACAAAATAGTAGGTGATGAAATTTGATCACATTAGTGACGTGTTACACGTCACTAAAACTGAGAAAAATAGGGACAATTACTTGCTTTGTCACCAAATATTGAAGATTTGGTGACAAATTTAAAAATTATCGCATATACCTTTTACCAAGCACATACTATGATGATCATTGAGACCCTGAAATTTCATCACCAATTATCTTTCGTGATGAAACATGATTTTTATATGACGAAATTTGTCGTCATGATTTACGAAATTTCTTGTAGTGTTCGCTATAATGAACTTTTAATGAACATTTGAAGTGATATAACTCTTCTACATCATGTTTTGCTAACCTCTATGATGATTTCACGATTTTAAGAAGTTGCAATCGACTCATGTAAATCTCTATTTTGAAAACAATTATCAATGTATGTGGTTGTCATGGGGTAGACTATCTTTGTTATCAATATCTAATATCATTGGTTGACATATTTTTAAACCTTTATTTTTCACATCTTCTATACCACAATCTTTCATAAAGACAGTTCGAAGAGGGTTGTTTATAATTTTCATGCCGCAATCTTCATTGAAGTTGCGTCGACAATTTCAATAATAATATTATTCAACATTTATAATACAAAAAACTATATCAACTCTAGCATTTGAAAAAAAGCCGAAAACCATATAAACTACAAGATTTTCAATGCAAAAACTTCAAGAACTTCCAGTTAAAAAAACATGGCCCATACTTTCGAATTTACAACAACAATTTCAAAAAAAAAAATTACTTAACATAGGACAAAAATCACAGTGTATTATCTATCTCATGAAAAATGAAAAAGACCCTTTAATATAGCTTTAATCCAATCATTACAACACATCAAAAGATCTAATGGAAATTCAAATACAAATAAAAAGGTTCAAATGTAAACTTCACGAAACAACAAGATACTTGATTTTTTTGTGGTGGAGTAAGACTTATTATATATTATAGTACTCACATATAACACTATCATAGTTTTGGAAATACCATAAGAAAGTCGTTCAAGAAAACATATGTTTTATCAATTTCTTCACTACTTGCAACTCAATTTGAAGGCAGTTTATCTTCTTCCAAAATTCTGTTAGGAATTGATTGCTTAGACTTTGATGAGATAAAACGGGATTGTAATAGAGTTTTAGAGTACGTCATTTTCTCATAATATATGAGTGAGATATAAGTAGACTTTTAATCTTTAGAAAAAGTCTGAAGAAAGAAGTTGGAATGATAAGTCAACTATCTTGTTGTAAGCAATATAAAGAAAAACATGCTAAAAGTTGAAAAGAGAAATAACAAATTCGAAGATTCAAAAATGATATAACAATAATGGAAGACTATTGTAACCTAGATGCTACTGCAAAGCCTAGGTTACTACACAAATGTTACAATATAACGAATGACAACTTACCTAGTATGAAGTCCAAGGATACTAAAACATCAAACTTAAATCTTATCACATCAGGAATATTACCAGTGTAGACAAACTGCAATACTAGGAGAAGTGTCAACCAAATGAAGACACATGTATAGTAAGTGACCGACTTGGTAGACTAGAAAAAGCGATCCCACAACTAAAGTCCAACTGTATTAAATGAAAGTTGTATGAAAAAGGACAATGCATTAAATGCTGAGTTTTTTCTTTCTTCAACGGGCAAAACTCTATCACTATAAATAGAGGAAGAGTGAGACTGGAACAACTACTGAATTTCTCAAGATGTAAACTCAAGCAAGAAAAGCTCTCAACTTAAAGCTGTGACGACTAGGATTTACCGATGCATAATTTGATAATTAAATATCTAAACCCCTAATTATTTGATTTATTTTATGTGCGTTTCAGAAAATTTAATTATAAGTATGCTTTGATTAAGTTTAACGTTTGGGAGATTTATTTCGTAAAAATATAAAGTCGACAAAATAATTCATAAGTGGGACGAGATGAACGAGAACGAAAAATCGAACAAAACGCAAAAAGAATGGATCAAATCGGAGTTCGTTTGATATCCCAAATTAATTAATATCATAAGAATGTTTAATATAAAGTTTAAGATTATAATATGTTTAATGACATAATTAACTAAAGTATATAATCACATCCTAACCTAAGTAAAAAACCATATGATAATTTTAACACAAGGTAAAATTTCATAAGATTCTCCTCCTTCTCTCATCTTCTCCGGCGGCCGGCCGGCCGGAGCACCGCCGTCGCCGCCGCCGGCGACCACCGTCGCCGGAATTTTCATCAAACCGAAACGTATCGTAACCTACATCATCTTGAAGCTCTCGCCGAGCCCGTTCCAACCCCGGGCTCGGAATTGTCATCCGCCGCCGCGTTCGCCGGCAAATCGCCGGAGAAGTTCTGTTTCTCTCTCTAGAAACCCATTTCCTTCTCTCTCTTCGTTCTCGGCCATCCGATCACCGATCGGGGCGAATCTTGAGTCTAATTTGAAGTTCTTACCGAGCCCGTCTTGATTCCGGGCTCGGATCGTTGATCGGACCGGCCAATCTCCGGTGGTGGCCGGTCAAAGTTTCTGTAGAATCATTTTCTCTCTCCTCACCTTGCTCTCTCTCTCTTCGACTCTCTCTCTTGCGCTCATCTCTCTCCCTCTCGTCTCTCTTCCGGGTTTGGCTGGTCGGGGCGGCGCATGCAGCGCTGCCGTGTGAGTGGGTGGCCGGTGCAAGGAGCGTCGGCGGTGCATGGTGGTTTGGGTTGTGTTTGGATGGAGTTTGGTGGTGGTGGAGAAGGGGTGTTGGCAGCAGCTTTTCCGGTGCCGCCGGGGTCGAAGGAGGCCGGTGCTCGGTGCACCGGCGAGAAGGGAGTGGCCGGGGGTGGAGTTTGCCGGCGGCAGGGGCCGCCAGCGTCGGAATTGGAGCTGGCAGCGGCGGGAATGGCGGGGACAGTGGTGGTTTGGGTGTTGGGGTGGGTTTTGGGAATTAGATATTCTCTAGGGACTTCTTTGCAAATTCCTCAAGTTGTGTTGATTTTCACTTTAGTCCTTCAACTTCTAACATCTACATTTTGGTTTTCAAAGTTTTGGAAATTATAGTTTCACCCCCAAAACTTCTCAAGACTTGGATTTTCACCCCAAGACTTTCTGATATTGCAGTTCGACCCCTTCCAGATTTCTGAAACTTCGTTTTGACCCCAAAACTTATTTGTAATTACAGTTTTACCCCTCAAACCCTCCAAACCCTAAAATGCTTCGTTTAGCTTTGTTTCTTATCCGTTTTAATCTGTTCTCGTCTCTAAAGCTTCCTTTTTGAATCCTCTATATTTCTAGACCTAGTCGGGTCAAGTTCTGTTCTGTTTTCAATTCGTTGTTTCTTCCGAGCATTTAAGTATAAACGCTTAATTAATAAGTGTAACCTAATAATTTACGTTGTGTGTTTGTAGGCCCAAACGCTCCGAACACATCTCAAAACTAAAAGGAAATGAACGTGTTTATCGCACCGCCCAGGCTGAGGTGGGGGTAATTTCTGAATTAATGTTTAACTTTACATTTATCCTATATAGTCGTATGCTAGGGTTTCCGATAAACTATGATATGATGATGAACATTATATGATATGCGATTTGAGATTATGAGCATGAAATGTGATTGATGATATCAGCATGCTATTAATTGTTATACATGTCTGTTATATGTGCTTTGTCTACGTGCTGTGAATTGAATCTGTTATTGGGATCAAGATATGTGTTCATGTGCACAGTCTTTGGGAAGACAGGTTGGGATTAAGTCCTAACAGGAAAACGGAGGATTGGTGAAGTCCCCCTGACCAAATAATCACCAGGAGGATAAGGTGGTGGGGTAAGGCGGGATATACCTGCGCCCACGTCATTTATGTGTTGTGCATTATACTTGTTGTGATTAACTGCTTATCTGATTTAAAGTTTTATGTTAATTTATGAACTTGCCTTCACGGGGTGTATTTCTATGCACTCACCCCGCATACGTGTTCGTTACAGGTGATGATTTTGTTGGGAGCAGTTGAAGGGAGAGATGTGCCCTGTCTGTTAAAGATTTCTTTTGTTATTACGATATTTTGTTATGATGATTTGTTAAACTGTTTCGGAGCAACGTACGCTTATGTTTTCTTTTGGTTTAAACACGTATTTTAAAATCCACTGTTGTACATCGTTTCTCTTTCCTTTCTTTTTCTTCTTTCCTGCACGCCTGTCGGGGATACTCTGATAATTTAAAAATGTTTTTCCTAAATTTATTAATCTTTTATTATAAAATATGGTTAAGTTTCGGGGCGTGACAGTTATGGTATCAGAGCAAGGTCCTGCCCTTTAGGACCCTGTTCGCTTCTTTTTATTTTATTTTTCCGCATGTTTTGAAAACAGGGACAAACACATCTCTCTCCACACGACTCCTCCACTCTGAGATTGATATTATGAGTATTGTATGTTTATATTGTATTGATGTTTATGTTTATGTTTATGTGATAGTTGGGTGGTTATGCGTAGCTTTAGATACGTAGTGTTTTGAGGCCCCTAGGGCTATGTGCATGGTATTTCTACGACGAAATTCTGTTGAACTCGTGATCTTTTATGGATTTATATTTACGTTTGTCTTCTTTATCTCTCGTTGTTCTATGATATCTTCATCTTCTCTTCTCTCTCTTTTCTACGACGCGTTAAACTTCTTTTCTCCCTCTAATTCTCGTTGTGCTCGTTGCTCTTTGCGAATCGTTGTTATAAGATCCTTGTAGTAGCCTTTGTGATGCGTGGATCGTGTTCTTATCAGAATAGTATGCCTCATCGCCGCCCCAGGAGAGACCAACCACCCAGGAATAATCAACCGCCAGAAGGGGACCTAGTGTCAGTTATGAGGAACTGGGTTCGATATTTTGGGACAGCACCACCTGCACTACCAGCACCATTAAGGAACGACGCAAACTTATCTATCGAACAGTTCCAACATCTTAATCCACCGACTTTCAATGGAAGAGGGAACCCGATCGAGGCTGAGGAATGGCTAAGGTCGTTGGAGGGGATTTTTAGACATCTATCGTGCACAGACGAACAGAAGATCGCATGTGCTGTGCTTCAACTCGCCGAAGGGGCCAGCTACTGGTGGGAGTCATACGAACGGGCTATGTCACCGGAACATAGGAGTGTTATGTCTTGGGGAGTATTCAAAGAAGTGGTTAGACAGAATTTTCTGCCTCAGTCGTACTGCGACCGAAAGGTAGCTGATTTTCTACACCTTCGCCAAGGAACCGCCTCAGTAGAAGAGTACGAAAAGAAATTCAATCTTTTGAGCAGATTTGCACCTTACCTGGTGGACACCGATGATAAGAAGACCCGACGTTTTAAAGAAGGCCTTCGTCTAGAGATCAGTTCCGTTCTGACTGGTCAGTGGACGATGACGTATCCTGAAGTCGTTGAAAGAGCCCAAGAAATCTCCTCAAGACTACGCTTAGATACCGCGTCTCTCAGGAAGGTGGAAACGAGACTCGGAAAGCGAAAGTGGATGGGTCCCAGTCGGAACTTCACTCAGAACCGACCACAACCATCCAACAGTACTCCTCTCCTTCAGAATCCGAACCCAAGAAACCCCTGTCATAGCTGTGGAAGAATCCATGTGGAGCCTTGCATGAGGACGCCTCCGACTTGTTACCGATGTGGAAGACCAGGCCATATTGCGACCTTTTGCCCAAATTGTTTCAACTATGGAGAACCGGGCCATAAAGCAAACTCTTGCTCGACGCTAAAAAGAACAAATGCTACACCAAGACCCAGATCCAGATTCGGACCGGCAAGAGCTTTCGCTCTCACCAGAACAGAGGCGGCTGAAGGACCGAAAACAATGACAGGTATGTTGTCAGTGTGTGGTGTGCCTGCTTTAATTTTATTCGACGCTGGAGCATCTCATTCCTTTATATCTACCAAGTTCTGTGATCTGTTAAAACATGAGGACGGTAGGATAGTCGCTGAAACCCTAGCCGTTAGCATTCCCTCTGAAAAGGTGATAAAAACGAAACATTCATAACGAGATCTAGAGATCGCTTTCGGAAACAGAATCCTGCTTGCCAATCTACATGCGCTGGATATGCGAGATTTTGATGTCATCCTAGGGATGGATTGGTTAAAGGCTAATCGTGCGGTAATTAGATGTCATGCAAAGGAGATTATTTTACGAACCTCAGATGGTGAAGAATTTACGTATTCCGGGACTCCAGTCGAAAGCAACCCAAGAGTTATATCAACAATGAAAGCGGTCAAAATTCTCAAGAACGACGATTGTAAGACGTGGATAGTGAACGTTATGAGTTCTGAACGGGATACGAATCCTATCGAAAAAGTACCTGTTGTGAGAGAGTACGTTGACGTCTTTCCAGATGACTTACCAGGCCCTCCACCGGAACGTCAGGTTGCCCTCGAGATCGACCTCATTCCAGGTTCAACACCAGTGTCAAAAGCACCATACAGAATGGCGCCAAAGAAACTACAGGAACTAAAGATCCAACTCCAAGAACTGTTAGATAAGGGTTTCGTCCGTCCGAGCGTATCACCTTGAGGAGCTCCAGTGTTGTTCGTGAAAAAGAAAGACGGAAGTTTTTGGATGTGTATCAACTATCGAGAGCTTAACAAGCGTACCATCAAGAACAAGTATCATCTGCCCAGAATTGAAGATCTTTCGACCAGCTAAGGGGTACCAGTGTATTTTCAAAGATCGACCTCAGATCGGGATACCATCAAGTAAAAGTAAAAGAGATGGATGTACCGAAAACGACTTTCAGAACGAGATACGGACACTATGAATTCGTGGTCATGCCTTTCGGACTCAACAACGCACCCATCATCTTCATGGATCGGATGAATCGTGTTTTTCACCCTTATCTCGATCGTTTTGTCATAGTCTTTATAGACGACGTCCTGGTTTATTCTCGCGACAAACTTCAACATGAACATCATCTCAGGATCGTATTGGACACCTTGCGTCAGGAGAAACTCTACGCCAAATTCAAGAAATGCGAATTCTGATTGGAGAAAGTGGCCTTCCATGGACAGAACAACGTGAACGCAGTTTCCAAGATTTGAAGCGAAGATTGACGGAAGCACCAGTGCTGACCATTCCAGACGCAACAAAGGACTTCGTGATTTACAGCGATGCTTCTAAACAAGACTTAGGGTGTGTTCTAATGCAGGAAGGAAAAGTGGTGGCCTACGCGTCAAGACAGTTGAAACCTCACAAGCAGAACTATCTGACACACGATCTGGAGTTAGCCGCAGTCGTTCATGCACTCAAGATATGGAGACATTACCTTTATGGCAGACGTTGTGATATCTACACCGATCACAAAAGCTTGAAGTACTTCTTCGAACAAAAAGAACTTAACATGAGGCAACAAAGGTGGTTAGAGCTAGTCAAGGATTACGATTGTACGATTCAGTATCACCCGGGAAAAGCAAATGTGGTAGCCGACGCACTCAGCAGAAAGAGAAGGGGATCTATAGCAAGAATGATTACAATTCAAGATTCACTAATCGAAGACGAAGAATTACGAAAAGAGATTTTAGAAGAAGTTCATTGTTCGCCTCTATCAGCACATCCTGGAGGCACAAAGATGTACAAAGACTTGAAGAAAAACTTCTGGTGGAATAACATGAAGTCTAGCATCGGAATGTTCGTAAAACAGTGTTTGACATGTCAACAAGTGAAGGCTGAACACCAACGACCAGCGGGACTTCTGACCCCATTGGAGATACCCGAATGGAAATGGGAACACGTCGCTATGGATTTTGTCGTCGGATTACCAAGATCTAAACGCGGGAATCACGCCGTCTGGGTGATTGTGGACAAGCTAACTAAGTCCGCTCATTTCTTGCCAGTCAAAATGACATACGGAATGAACAAGCTAACTCGGATTTACCTCGAGGAAATCGTCAGATTACATGGAGTGCCAGTCTCCATCATATCCGACAGAGATCCACGATTCACATCGAGATTTTGGCAAGGACTTCAGGAGGAACTAGGGACTCGACTAGCTTTTAGCACTGTTTTTTATCCTCAGACAGACGGACAGACAGAGAGGACGATTCGAATTCTAGAAGATATGTTAAGAGCCTGCACCATAGACTTACACGGGAGCTGGGAAGAACACATTTGCCTAGTGGAGTTTGCATATAACAACAACTATCAATCAACAATCGGCATGGCACCATACGAAGCACTATACGGAAGAAAATGTCGATCTCCTTTATGCTGGGATGAAGTCGGTGAAAAGAAGGTGCTGGGAACTGATTTGGTCGAGCAGACAGTCGAAGTAATCAGAAAAATCCATGAACGAATCAAAGCAGCTCAAGACAAACAGAAGGCTTACGCAGATAGAAGACGCAGGGAGTTACAATTCGAAGTGGGAACAAAAGTTTTTCTGAAGATATCCCCTACGAAAGAAATATATCGATTTGGGAAAAGAGGAAAGCTAAGACCAAGATATGTGGGACCATTCGAGATTCTAGAGCGAGTCGGAAATGTTGCCTATCGCTTAGCACTGCCGCCTAATCTGGCAGGAGTACATGACGTATTTCATATATCAATATTGAGAAGATATGTTTTCGATCCGAGCCATGTGGTCGATCAGAACAACCTTGAAGTTAGGGATGATCTATCATACGAAGAAGTTACAGTGGCCATCTTAGATCGAAAGATTCGTACGTTGAGAAACCGGGAGATTGCTCTAGTAAAGGTCCAATGGAATCGCCACGGAGTAGAAGAAGCAACATGGGAGTATGAAGACGAGTAGTTTCCAGATCTTCCGTTCATAGGTACGTTTCTGAATTTCGATGATGAAATTCTTTTAAGGGGTAAGGGGTGTGACGACTAGGATTTACCGATGCATAATTTGATAATTAAATATCTAAACCCCTAATTATTTGATTTATTTTATGTGCGTTTCAGAAAATTTAATTATAAGTATGCTTTGATTAAGTTTAACGTTTGGGAGATTTATTTTGTAAAAATATAAAGTCGACAAAATAATTCATAAGTGGGACGAGATGAACGAGAACGAAAAATCGAACAAAACGCAAAAAGAATGGATCAAATCGGAGTTCGTTTGATATCCCAAATTAATTAATATCATAAGAATGTTTAATATAAAGTTTAAGATTATAATATGTTTAATGACATAATTAACTAAAGTATATAATCACATCCTAACCTAAGTAAAAAACCATATGATAATTTTAACACAAGGTAAAATTTCATAAGATTCTCCTCCTTCTCTCATCTTCTCCGGCGGCCGGCCGGCCGGAGCACCGTCGTCGCCGCCGCTGGCGACCACCGTCGCCGGAATTTTCATCAAACCGAAACGTATCGTAACCTACACCATCTTGAAGCTCTCGCCGAGCCCGTTCCAACCCCGGGCTCGGAATTGTCATCCGCCGCCGCGTTCGCCAGCAAATCGCCGGAGAAGTTATGTTTCTCTCTCTAGAAACCCATTTCCTTCTCTCTCTTCGTTCTCGGCCATCCGGTCACCGATCGGGGCGAATCTTGAGTCTAATTTGAAGTTCTCGCCGAGCCCGTCTCGATTCCGGGCTCGGATCGTTGATCGGACCGGCCAATCTCCGGTGGTGGCCGGTCAAAGTATCTGCAGAATCATTTTCTCTCTCCTCACCTTGCTCTCTCTCTCTTCGACTCTCTCTCTTGCGCTCATCTCTCTCCCTCTCGTCTCTCTTCCGGGTTTGGCTGGTCGGGGCGGCGCATGCAGCGCTGCCGTGTGAGTGGGTGGCCGGCGCAAGGAGCGTCGGCGGTGCATGGTGGTTTGGGTTGTGTTTGGATGGAGTTTGGTGGTGTTTGGTGGTGGTGGAGAAGGGGTGTTGGCAGCAGCTTTTCCGGCGCCGCCGGGGTCGAAGGAGGCCGGCGCTCGGTGCACCGGCGAGGAGGGAGTGGCCGGGGGTGGAGTTTGCCGGCGGCAGGGGCCGCCGGCATCGGAATTGGAGCTGGCAGCGGCGGGAATGGCGGGGGCAGTGGTGGTTTGGGTGTTGGGGTGGGTTTTGGGAATTAGATATTCTCTATGGATTTCTTTGCAAATTCCTCAAGTTGTGTTGATTTTCACTTTAGTCCTTCAACTTCTAACATCTACATTTTGGTCCTCAAAGTTTTGGAAATTATAGTTTCACCCCCAAAACTTCTCAAGACTTGGATTTTCACCCCAAGACTTTCTGATATTGCAGTTCGACCCTTTCCAGATTCCTGAAACTTCGTTTTGACCCCAAAACTTATCTGTAATTACAGTTTTACCCCTCAAACCCTCCAAACCCTAAAATGCTTCGTTTAGCTTTGTTTCTTATCCGTTTTAATCCGTTCTCGTCTCTAAAGCTTCCTTTTTGAATCCTCTATATTTCTAGACCTAGTCGGGTCGAGTTCTGTTCTGTTTTCAATTCGTTGTTTCTTCCGAGCATTTAAGTATAAACGCTTAATTAATAAGTGTAACCTAATAATTTATGTTGTGTGTTTGTAGGCCCAAACGCTCCGAACACATCTCAAAACTAAAGGAAATGAACGTGTTTATCGCACCGCCCAGGCTGAGGTGGGAGTAATTTCTGAATTAATGTTTAACTTTACGTTTATCCTGTATAGTCGCATGCTAGGGTTTCCGATAAACTATGACATGATGATGAACATTATATGATATGCGATTTGAGATTATGAGCATGAAATGTGATTGATGATATCAGCATGCTATTAATTGTTATACATGTCTGTTATATGTGCTTTGTCTACGTGCTGTGAATTGAATCTGTTATTGGGATCAAGATATGTGTTCATGTGCACAGTCTTTGGGAAGACAGGTTGGGATTAAGTCCTAACAGGAAAACGGAGGATTGGTGAAGTCCCCCTGACCAAATAATCACCAGGAGGATAAGGTGGTGGGGTAAGGCGGGATATACCTGCGCCCACGTCATTTATGTGCTGTGCATTATACTTGCTGTGATTAACTGCTTATCTGATTTAAAGTTTTATGTTAATTTATGAACTTGCCTTCACGGGGTGTATTTCTATGCACTCACCCCGCATACGTGTTCGTTACAGGTGATGATTTTGTTGGGAGCAGTTGAAGGGAGAGATGTGCCCTGTCTGTTAAAGATTTCTTTTGTTATTACGATATTTTGTTATGATGATTTGTTAAACTGTTTCGGAGCAACGTACGCTTATGTTTTCTTTTGGTTTAAACACGTATTTTAAAATCCGCTGTTGTACATCGTTTCTCTTTCCTTTCTTTTTCTTCTTTCCTGCACGCCTGTCGGGGATACTCTGATAATTTAAAAATGTTTTTCCTAAATTTATTAATCTTTTATTATAAAATATGGTTAAGTTTCGGGGCGTGACAAAAGCACTTTCAAAGATCAAAGTTTCATTCACTCAACCTCAAGAGCAAGCCAAGTCATCAAGCTTACCTTAAAAAATTTGAAGACTTGCTCAAGCACTAGCTAAAGACACTCTTATATACTTTAACATATGTACTATGTAACGCCCCGATTCCATTTATTGGAAATAGGTCGTCACCCTTTACATACTTAGGAAATAAAGAAATTATAACGATTTTATAACATACAACGGAAGACTTAAAAGCGAAGACACGAGAGTTTTAAAATTTTTACTTTTTAAATATAACATATATACGTAATTATACATCGACTATTAAGCAAGTCTAGACGTGTCTTACCCACATTTCTAGGTAAAATGTTTGAACCAAAGACTTACATGAATTACACAACAAAACATATATATATAATAGGATACGAGTCTAGGCCCATAACATCATACTGTACATATATACAACATATAGTTCTTAAACGGAAACGTTATACTAGTACAAACATAGCTACTGAGAGAAGTCCGCCCAGCCTGCTACTCATCCACCTCATCATACGCCGAGCCTGAAGATAAAAAGCATAACATCATGAGACACCTCCGGAGAGGGATCCCAGTGGGATAACCTTACTGTCTAATATATTGAAGCAATTAAATTATTAAGCGAGTACTACATCATAGACCAGGCACTTTACGCCCTTATGGTCGCTTTCATAGACCAGGCACTTTGCGCCCTTATGGTCGTCGTCCTGGTATGGAAGTTACATACCGGTTTTAGCTACGGACTTCAATCGTAGACTTTCATACATAACTTATCGACTCAATTAACAACACATATAGTGAAGCAATTAAACCGTTAAGCAAGTACTACATCATAGACCAGACATTTTATTGCCCTTATGGTCGCTTTCATAGACCAGGCACTTTGCGCCCTTATGGTCATCGCCCTGGTATGGAAGTTACATACCGGTTATAGCTACGGACTTCAATCGTAGACTTTCATACATAACTTATCAACTTAATTAACAACACATAGTAGAGAGTAGAAGTTACCCACTTGTACGTTGATAGTGCAAAGATTGCCTCCGGATTCACCGATCGTCTCGACTGCGCTCGACACACTTAACTGATTAGCCTCTTATATCGTATAACATAATCTTTCATATTTTATATTAGGTTACTTTAACCTAAAGCATAATCATTAATAACCCTATTCAAATAATCGCTCCAAGGACATGTACTAATAAGATTTTATACTCATTCGTTATACTTCATTCAATACATGCTTGATTCTTATGTTAAATTCTAAATATGATCATATCATACACAAATCATTTAGGTGAGATTTAGAATATAGAATACATCATCATACTTATTATATAATTGTTAAGCACTAACAATTTTGAAGGATAAGAATGACACATAAAGTCGCAACAATTTTAATAAATCATAGATAATTTCTAAAATCACATACTTATTCATATAACCACATAAATTCTTTTAGTATAACATATAAAAATATCAAGCGAAAACAAGGTGCACATAATCAGTTATGAATTTCCAAAGTTTGCCGAAAACTGAACATAGTATACGCTGAAAACGGACTTTATGGTAAAAATCACCATAAATCGCACAACGTTCTAAAAATGACATAGTAAATTTCTACATACTCCTAAGAACGTTTACTACAACATGGTAAAACATGGCTTATAAATTCTATCCCAATAATTAGTTATGAATTTTAGAAAAAAACTGAAAACAGAACATCGTCTACGCGAAAAACAGGTTTTGTTGTAAAATTCGGCATAAATCGTAAAAATCTCAAAAAAATACATACTAAATTCCTACACATACCTAAGAACAGGTTCTAAAACATAGTAAAAGATCATGCATAAATTCGAAGTAAACTGTTCCAGAAAAATACATGAATCAGACCCGAAAACAGGGTAAAAACTGTCTCCGAACAGCTTATCTTAGAAAAATCATATAAAATCGAATTCAACTCCAAATCTTCTGAAATTTTACAGAAATACTCTTGACTTCCTATATTTCAATCTAGCAAAAGGATTCATCTTAATTCAATTTCTAAGATTTTCGAACATAACCAAAACAGTAGCAAAACAAAGCATATCTTTAAACCTATTCTTAAAACAACTTATTTCTTCATTCTAACAACATATAATCCCAAGCAAATTGCCAAAGAACATCTTTGGACTTCTAATCTAAGGTATAAAGCATAAATCATAAGATTTAATGAAGATATAAGAGAGTTAAGCCATAATACCTCTAGGGTTTGAAGTAGAACTTGATGTATATTTGACCTTTGCCTTCTTTTTCCTCTTATGTTATTTGTCTAAGGCTTTGGTTCCTTATGTAGAGATTGAGAGAGAGAACGAGAGAGAGAGAGAGAGAGAGAGAGAGAGAGAGTTGCATGTTGCAAGTTGGAGATATTTGCATGTTGCAATTAGATTAGTGAGGTGGCTAGTCTAGATTACTTAGTCATAAGTAGCAAACTTATCTTGGATGATTTGGATTAAAAAATAAAGGTTAATCTAATTATTTATCTTGATATTTTGATATTCATATAACACATATGTATAAATACATGCATACCTTATTGTAAAGACTAGAAATAGTAGCATAATGTATAAATCACACAAATGTGGAAATAGATAAGCATAAAATTAAATATTAAATTTTCCATATATATACTTAAATTAATAATAATATTAAGCATTTCGGTTATTTCAATAATTACCTATAATGCATGCTCGTTCAAGTAAGACGTCTTATTTCATAAATATACATATAAGATCATAAGTAAAACCTTCTAAAAAGAAAGCATATAAACCTAAATCATTTTATTCATTTAATTTAATTAACATCTTATCTTTTACTTCCGTTCATGTGTGTCGAGTGAGTGGAAATCGAGCTCGGTTTCTTCCGTGAGCAATCCTGCAAAACCCTTAAAAATCTGGAAAGACCAACATGTCATAAAATCTTTAAAATAAACAAGCACAACGAAACGTAACCTCATAAATCATAACTTAATGTCATATAATATCTCACACTTAACTCATCCTTAAATGAACATTAAAAGCAATTTTAATAAATATGCATATGCAGGTTTTCTTGAAATGGGGTGTTACATACTATGTGTTTAAGTTATTTTTAGGAGTACTTAGTTCAAGGAACGAGGTTTTTTGCTAAACGTTTTTCATCTTTTGAAAAGTGAAAATCCTGTGTGGATTGTACAATCTTATGTGGGTCTTGGTCGAAAATAGCTCGAGAAACCTATATGGACGCTAGCTGATGTCTTGTTAGGTTTGAGAGTTTGTAATAGTTAAGCCATGTAAAACAAACTTAACTTAACAAAATTCCTCATGTACGATAGAGTAGAGTGGACATAGAGAGATTACTCCACCATGGAACCATTGTATATATTTGTTATCTATTTAATATTTTCCCTATCACACCTGTCAAACATCATACAAAATTCTTGCATTAAATCTTTGTTAAAATTTCAAAAGTCACAAAGTCTTTCAAAAGGAATCATTTATTTCGCTTGCACAAAACTCTATAGAAGTCTTTTTCATCTTGCATACAACAATGTTATGTAGTGTTATATCTTTCAACTTGCTTACAACGTTGTATGCTTCTAGCTTACAGTTAGCAACAAAGACTTCATATTCTTTAGAGAGAAAAAATTTAAAATTTTAAGAGGTTTATTTACCCTTCTCTAAATCTCTTACCACTTGGGACCAACAAATTCAACAACTTCCCTTGCACATCCACTTATTTATGGTTACATCCAAACAAAAAAAGCTACATTTGTATTCCTACAAAAAAATGTGGTCGCATTATGACACAATCATCGTAATGTGGTAATGATATTGGTTTATAAAGCACCAAATAATGTCAATTACAATGTAAAATAAAAAACAAAATTGTTACATAATACTCATGTTGCCGACGATGTTGGGCAACACTGTAGATGATAGATTCTTGCTAGAAACTCGGATTGTCTTCGAACTTCAAATTCCAGAAGGGTTTTTGAGCTTGGCTACGTACAAGACCCAAAAACTAACAGCAACAACAATGGACGACTTTGCCTATAAAGTGGAGCTTTGGAAATGCAATGTTAAGGTATGTTGGAAAGTCGAGTCAAAGAGACATTTTCCCTAAAAATGAACATGTCCAGACTAATGTTCACGGTATGACGTGACATTCTCAAAGGTAAAACGACTTATGTCTTCTAGTTAGTAACACCACAAACTTAGAAGCTCCAACGAAATAAAATGGTGGAAGGACTAAATCCACTTCTATATGCTCAAAATGCAAGTTTGTTTTTCAAAGATGCTATGAAAAAATATGACTTAGTAAAGAGGAATTTCGTGCTCTCATTGATGTGCAAAATTATCAAAATAATGCCCTATTTATAGGCTTATCCACCAAGTAAGGGGACTCAACATTTAATTGAGCATCGAAGACATTTATGACCACTAGGTAAGTGGAACTCTCCACTATCTTACACCATCAATAATGAGGATTTGGAAGCGCATTAGCCACAAGACTTCGAAATGGGCCTCCCCAAATGGACTTCCTCAAGGACTTTCCCATTTTGGGCTTCATAGACGAGCGATGTTGCCAATCATATTACCCAACATCGAATGCAATATTTGACAACCAAACAAGTTTTGACCACTAACTTGAATTAATTTCCACTTACCGAAAATTGGTTTTGAGAGTGTAAATACAATACAATCATCTAATCGGAACGTAAAATGATCTTTTACCCTTTACTTTCACATTTGCCCAACTTTGATTTCTCAAACTAATGGTCAAACACGTGTGGTCAAGACTTCCTATAAAAATCAATAATTGACCCACACAAACCAATTTTCTCCAACAAATGAATCAACACCATCATTCACTCAATGCTAGTCACACTTTAACGAAAAAAAAGTGAAAATTACCACACGCTTCTTTGGACATGACATAAAATGTCATCCGGGATTACTTTAATTGTGGAAGTTCTTGGATATAAGGGAGTACCACATTTACAACGAACTATTGAATTTGATTGTCCCAATGTTTCACTTGAAGTTCCATAGAAAGACTGTCTAGAACAATTGTTGCTAAATATTGATGAGCAAATTAGTGTAATGAATTTCCATACGCCATATACATAATGTAATTTCCAAAATCCCCCTTATCAATCGACTACCACAATGACGCCACATTTTTACACCTTCATTTTGCCAACACTACATACGCTAACCAAATTAACCTAACATTTTGCCAACATCACCAACACTACCAAATTAGCCTAACATATTGCCAATACAATTTCTTAAATATAGAATAAATCATCAATAATATATTCTAAAAAGTACCTAATCCAGATTCAAACTAAAAGGGATTAAACACATGAACTTGTATTTATCCCTCAAGTACAAATTTAGACAACCTTACATTTTTTTACTAATACACACAACAATCAAATCCCACATACAATCTCATCAATAAATCATCGAGAATCGTGAAAGAACAAGCTCAAAATGGAGAGAACTCAAGAACATCCATGCCGCTTTTAAAAATCTTACTTTGGCGAGGGTGGAGTACGAGGCATTACACCCACCCAAATCAAAAATAACGAATTAAATTTGTAAACATTAGCTCAGTTGACGGTCGTGGATGATTCTGCATTTATTTTTGTAGATTTGGTTTGGAAAATTTCACAAGAATATTGACAATATTTTAGAAAAAAAGGAGAACAGTGGAACAATGAGAAAGCCATCTTGTAGTGATATCATTCAAGATCCAATACGAAAACAGTGACGTTTGGATTATGTAAGGAAGATTTTTTTCAAAAGATTGGCGGTTGATGTGGAAGGGTTTTTTCATCATTTGCAAACAAACTAACAATAAAACTTCAAACCAAATAAATGTTAGATTAGCTATCCATTTTGGTTTTTTTATCAACACTCAATCCAAACATGAAATTAAATTTAAACCAATTGGTATAACATTCAAACCAAATACAAAACAAAACAAACCCAAAAAAATTATCTAACATATTCATCCCACAATAACAAACCCAATCCACAATCCAAATGAGACCTAACAAGTTGAACGTTGCGGGAATATTGGTTATGAGTTTGGTGAACCGTTTAGAATCTAAACATGCAGCCTTTTAAAATAGAAATATTTATTTAACTCATAGGATTGGAATTTAATGGTAATAGAAATATTTATTTAACTCATAGGATTGGAATTTAATGGTAATAGAAATATTTATTTAACTCATAGGATTAGGATTTAATGGTACAGTTGATCGTTTTCTCTAATATTTTATTGAAATCATTTATAGAATCATAGGCACATGATATAACTAAATCACATAGCATTTCATGTAATTTATATATTAACATTATGCTAGAAAACGAAGCATAATATCTCTAAACAAACAAAAAATTATCAAAAGTGATTGAAAAAAACCATACTTCACCAGGGTGGAAGAACATTTGTGCTGCTAAAATGGATTGTCATGAGTGCCTAGCTAACATATCAACAATATAAATATTAGCTCAATGTAAATATAAAATGATAAGATAAAAGAGATAATCGTGTCAACCAACTTTATTCATTAAAACATGAATTTTGAAAGTTAACATGCCAACTTTTAGATTGTTTCAATTCAATATATGGAAGCATTAGAGCTTGGGCTCTAATGGGTGACACGGAGCCCATCAATTTAGTTCATTCTTCCTCCTCAAGCCCTTGAGATTTCTTGAACTATTTGTATTAAAGTGTTGTAGAAATATTATAATTTCTTAAAAAAAAAATTAATATTAATACGTGTAAGCTCTGAGGGCCATTCAGCACAATGGATTTCAGTTTTATTGGTTCATATAATTGTATCTATGAGTCTACAATCAATATATTAATTTATTATTATTATTTTAAAAAATTACAACACTTGAATTTATATGTTCATATCATTTTTTATTAAATTAATATTTTACATCAAATTTAAAATATTTAAATTTAAAGATCATGTACATAGGTAATAAATTAGATTGAAATTATACATAAGTTATGTACTATTTTTATATTCAATATCTTCATACCAAAACATTAAAATAGGAAAACTCATAGCAAAACATACAATTAGCCCTTTCGTTTTATAATGATCCTTGATCACTTGTTACATGAGATTGTAGCACAAACCACAAACTAAAGCACCAATTTTTATTTAATTTTTGACTAACCAAATTTCCGACAAAACTATTCCTCAAATTACTAAACTAAAATGAAATCGTTGAATGAGGTTGAGGCACACACCACAAATTAAAGCATTTAATCTTCTACCGCATTATTGGAATAGAAAAATCATAAAATAAATCATAAAATGTATATTACTTAATGCGGTGTTCTATGCATCTCAAACAATACGCTAAATTCTTCACAATTTAAGAAATTTTCACTCCATCAATGCATTAGATCATCATGATAAATAATATTAATTGTTATCCTTACATTGAATCCAATACAAATCAAATCTTGCTTTAAAATCTTTTTCTTTGTTTTTTTAGTGTGAATAATAGTTCTCATTGCTAAAGACGAGTGACAGTTTTTACATAAACATAATACAAAAATTATAGTATTTTTTTGTATGCCACTATAGATGCCCTACATGTATTCCTTTTTTTAACTAACCGAATTTCCGTCAAACATTTTCCCTCAAATTACCCCAAAAATAAATAAATTAATAAATTAAATCGATGCTCATTCATGAGTGTCTGGGTCGGTAGAGCAGTCATAATCTCAAACCATTCACCAACAGGTCCAACACTTACAAAAAAATAAAAAATAATATTTTTCTATGTATGATGCACATCCCAAATAACAGATTCCTTGTCAATTTAAAAAAAAAAAAAAATTGGAAGAAGAACCAATAATGTTTGGAGTTGAAATTCCGACAAAAGGAATAATAGGGCAGACTGCACACGTGAAATTTGACTTTGCAAATTGCATTACATTCATACATATGTTCAAAATGTAAGAAAAAAATCTATGAATTAGGTTGCACAATATCTGAGAAGGCCCCCTTTGTTTCTCAACTCCTTTATGCATATATCACCGCCCCACCCAATCTGAATCATTATTTATTTTATTAATATCATCATGTGGTTACGCAGAAGAACAACTCTGACGTAACCTGCAAAAATCCAAATCCAGACTTTAATCTCTCTATCATCACTACTTCCTCTTTCGTCGACAAAACAACGTCGGCAAAATAGTGAAAAGAGATAAAATACCTTTTCTCTTCTTATGTGCATGAAATTTCCCTTTTCAACTGTGCTAAATTATATGTGATGTAAGTAGTCTCTTTTTAGTAGGGTTCAACCGATCATCAAAAATTAACTTTAGGTGTAAGAGTAGGTGGGTGTTTGGCTGAATTTATGTCTCTTAAAATATTTTAGGGTTAATAACTAGAAAATCACAAACTTTACTTAATTTGCAATTTCATCCAACTTTTTGAATATTACCAAATATAACATGACCATGTTTCGGGTATGTTTATTTTAGAAATAACTCCCATAATTTCAAAATAACTATCTTTATGTATGGTAAGTCATTGTTCTATTTTAAAACTATGAGATTTATTTCCAATATATATAAACATACCCGAAATTTGAATGTTGGTTAAACTTACAAAATATATGAAAGTTCATGTTATATTTGGTGATATTCAAAAGGTTGGTTAAAATTACAATTTAAGTATAAAGTTCATGATCTTTCCGGCAATTAACCAAATATTTTATAAGATATTTAAGAATTCATAAATTTTTCAAAGTGTTTGGTAAAGATAAGATGTTAGTAGGAGTTATAAACTCTTTTTAAAAAGTAATGAGATCTTAATTTATTTTGAAAATAAGTTTTAATTTTTATTAATTCCTTCAAATTTAATCATTTAAATTATACCATTGACACTACAATCATCTTATTTATCCAAATATTTCAATAATTTATCTTTAAAGTTAGATAAAACATCTTATAAACTCTAAAATCATCTTATATAATATAAGAGTTATGAATGCTCCTTCAAATAAGCTTAGTCAAACACCTCTAGATCCTCTATGAGATTGTCTTATCACGAGTTGAGTCAATGTGGAATTTGCAGTCACTTAATTGTAAAAAGTAATTTTTATGTGTATTATTTAATAATTGTGTGTATATTAGGAAATGCAAATATTATATGATACATAAAACTATTACTAGATATATACAAAAATATTACATAATAAGAATAAATATATTACTTGTCAAATTCTTTCATTGATCACAAATTTTGAGTCTTGGAACCAAAAACGTTAACTGGCAAGCATAAAAAATATTGACCGACATACATACAAAAGTAGTACATATATAATATTACTTGTTGAATTATAGTTTTTCAAAAGTATTATCTAATATGAATAAAAATATATTATACATGATTCAAAAAAATATATTATCCGATATACATATAAAATGTATTACTAGACTATCCCGTGTTGACCTAACCCCTTCTTGCATGGTGCAAATGTCTCAAGAATCAAGAATTTGTATGTACTTAAAATAATTGATTGTGTATCTGAGTTAATGCATATGAAACGTAAATACAAATAGTAGATCGTTCATGTAGATTGATCTTACTCGTGAAGTGATTAAATAGAAACCCCCTCCTATATAGGTGACTCTTTGCAATCCCACCCAGCTATCTGAAGGGGGATTAAAAGGGGTGTTTTGTTGAAGAGTTGAAAATGTTGTTGATTAATAATTATAATGAGAATCGGTAAGTCAAGCAACAGGTTTGATAAGAATTTGATAATTAGTGAAGAGGAAATAGCTAATTAAAATTTGGAATTATGAACTTGCTTGGATCAGGGTGAAGGTGGATTTTGCAAGTCCAGATTTGGGATTTTGGTGGATTTTGCAAAAATGTGGATTTTGAAAATCTTGTGTTTGTTTTGAGATTATATAGGGTAAGTTTATAGTTAAAATGTCCTCATCACATTGGGAATTGTTGAAAAAATTGATGTTTTTTTTTTTTTGAAATTGTAGAAAAAGTAGATGTTTTTATTGGGAGTTGTAAAAACAGTATGTAGAGATGAGATTTACAAATCCTTCCTTATCCCATAATAAACAAGGATTGAGATTTGACACATCCCAAATTCGGATGGACATATCTCAATCCAAACATACCCTTAGTAGTTGTGGGCTTCTGTCACATATATAATATATAAGTACAAATTCATAATTTATTTTCGTTCACTCTAAAACCTCAACAAGCATCCTCGAAGAAATTAACATATTAGCTCTTCGTTTGTACTAATGTTTGTGGGATCTGATTAAACACCACCGGTTTAACCTAGAAGCGATGCAGCAAATTATACACTAATGATCCCAATTATACCCCAAAAAAAAAGAGTCAAAAAATTAATTAAATCAGTTTTAATAATGTATTTTTATATTCATAAATATTACTAATCCTTGATTTGGCGAGGAAAGAGTCCATTGCTTCAATTTCCAATTAATTGATATGGGAGCAAGCATGTACTCATCAAAATTCTAAGGACATTTGTTTAAGTATTTGTTTATTTATGTTGCATTTTTTTAATTTTTTTTTGTTAAATTCATTTCAATTTAGGAGCTAAATTCATACGTATTTTAGTGCATTTCACAATCAATAGCATTCTCTTCATTGAACCCATATGTCTAATTGAAGAGTTGGTCTCTTGTGAGACTGTCTCACATGCGACATGATTCAAGTATATTGTTTAGAGGTATATGTATGTGTTTTTCAGCTATAAGTATGTGTTTTATAAGTATGTTTTTTACAGTATAAGTATGAGTTATTCAAGTATGTCTTTTATGACTATAAGTATGTCTTTTTGTGTTATAAGTGCAACCGTCGCACGGTTGCACATGAGTTTTTGCCCTAATTGAATCAAGACTCAGTGGTCCCACAAACACTCATTCAGGTAGTACTTTAGAGAATTTTGCTATTTGAAATTGGGAGACCTAAAATTGAGAGTTTTAGTTAGTCATTAGAATTAGGTGTTTGCTGCAAATTAATTGGAGTTAAAACAAAAATCTATTTCAAGTATACATGATTTAGAACTTGTTAAAGTGCATATAAATTAGTATTTTGCTATATGAACTTTATAATACTTTCGACTACCACGTTGTAAATCTCACCAGAACCTGCTGACATGCATGATTTTTAAAGTAAATTAGTTTTGGAGATGTCAGCTACAATATCTTCATTACCTAATCTCTTTGTTCTTCTTCTTCTATTAGGATTTACTTTATTAAAATGACAGGTGTAATTCAAGAAAATGCTGATTTTTGTGGATGCCAACAGATATTTGTATGTTTGGTTGCAATATTGTATCGTAGATGATCTCGGGATCTTCAACATTGAGTAGTTTGGATGCGACAGTTGTTGCTATTACTATTAGAATTTTCAACTTGTTGCGTCGAAATATAGAAGAGAAAAACACAATCTTAACATCTTCGAGGAGTCCATTCGATTTCGAAGAATGAGAGTCATCAGCTACATGTTCAATATCTTACTCTCATTGGCACAATCTGACTTAATATTTATTTAAAAGTAAAATTTGAGACAAAAGATCGTGTTCCATTGCACCGATGAAGCGGCTATAACCTAGTCAAAGGGGTGACCTCCACCCAAAGAAATCTGCACCACCATTGTATCCATTCTCACCACGTCAATCAATGCGAAATTATGTAAGTAACACGACTTATGAAAACCTACATCTCTGTTTTCCTAGTGGAATTGCCAAGATCATAGGCCTGGAGCCATTGTGAAACTCATCCAATTCTGAGCCCTAATTGCAGATGAAGAAGAAGAAAAAAAAACAAGATTACTCCTCTAAAAAATAGATCGATGCACGTGAGCTATTGGTGGGATTTTATGACGTAACAACTAGAAATATTGTAATCTGCAAAATTCATGAATTTTATGTCATGAAATGAAAACTTTTAAAGTTCATATAGCAGAATGCTAAATTGAAATGTTTTTTAAAAGTCTCGCAAGATATTATGATGTGGCAGCCTGATATTGGTAACCTGCAAAATTAGAATACTTTATGTAGTAAAATGAAAACATTTAAAAATAATATATTAAAGTGCCAAATCACGTAATTCTTGGAATGTGTTTTTGTTTTTTAACCTAAAATTGGGTAATGAATGTTTATTATATACATCAAAATTCAAATTATGTTTGAGAAGGTGTTTTTGATAAATGCATAATGATCTACATGTCTATGATAGAACAAATGCACCAAATGTTGGTATTATATAATTATATAGTGTACCGCCGTGTGTGTATAGATTCTAATATAATTAAATTTATAGGAACTTAAAATATATATTTCATTATTCATATGATATGTGTAATAATTTTTTTTTTTTTTTAACTTAGAGGATATTGGAGGATATATACCTTTTATATATGATATTTACAACCTTATAAACTCTTTTACAGTGTTTGGTAAACATTTTATAAATGTTCTCTTTAATTTAAAAATATGATCACCTTTCGCTTATAAACTGTTTTTACAAAGTAAGGAGAGGACATCGTATTCATGAAATAAGATATTACTTTTACAAATTATATATTTTAATTTAATTGGTTTAGTTACAAACTTATCAGTCACATAATATCTTAAAAGCTTCCATCATCATTTTCTTTCCTTATGTATTTTAAGTACTTATTTTCAGAATAAGAAATGAGAAATTAAATATATTGTAAGAATTTAAAGTATACATTTTTACCAAAAATATAAATTTCTAGATAAGTAAATTTATCTTATCTATTATCTATGAACATATTAAAATATTAAAAAAAAAGAATTTATTAGTTGATTTTTATAGTAAAATAATGTAATACAATTTTAAGTAGTTTTATTTGTATAAATTTGAAATATATTGCCAAAAGACAAAAAAAAAGTCTCAAGAGAAGGAGAAAGTCACAAGCCGACCAAACTCCACAAGACAGACCTCATTAAAATCTTGATGTAGGAAAACTCAATGGGAAAAAACTTATATCTATTATCAATCAATTACCAATATAAAAGTGTGGATGTTTCTTATAAATTTTGAATTCCCTAATATATCCTTATTAAAGATTATTATTTAAGGTCATAATGGTAATTTAGTAATTAATAATTTAAATTCATGTAGTTTAAGAAATTGTAATTTAGTACTTTTGCATTGTATGGACTCTTCCAAATCTATCTGCACGAAATAATCCTAATCCTAAATCCTATAGAATCCTAATAACCCTATGCATGTATTTTAATATTTTTATGTCTAATACTATTTAATCTTATAAATATGTTATAGCAATTTGTTTCACGTTAAACTATATTTTATCACTTACAAAATTGTATTTTATCTAATTTTATATTAAATAAAATTAGCAAATAAGTTTCAACTAATTTTAATAAATTAAATGAACTTGGAAAAACATATGTATATGTACAAGGAATGATATTAATTTGTTTGTTATTCTTTATAAAAAAACGCATAAAATTAGCAAATAAGTTTCAACTAATTTTAATAAATTAAATATATGTACAAGGAACAATATTAATTCGTTTATTATCCTAATTAAAAAACACATAAAATTAGAAAATAAGTTTCAACTAATTTTAATAAATTAAATTAGCTTATATATAAACGCATGTGTATGTACTTGCAATAACATTCCTCAAAGGACAATGAATATTAATTAATTTATTTTTCATCCTTCATCAAATTATATTAGTTTGTTTTATAGATACTTGGGTTGTTCTACTTTCCACCTTCACCAAATTATATTAGTTTATTCACAAATTCTTGATTGGTCTTCTTTGGTGTGTTTTTTTTAATAACCACATAATTATGTTTATTGAGTCAGAAATATATTGGTAAAGGAGAAATGCAGCATGAAAAGAGAATATTCCAATTTGAATATTATTCAAAAGCATGAATATATTAATAAAAATAAGAAACACAAGCCAACACCCCAAAGGAATGATGAGTTTTATGGATTTTCATGTTTGATTTCAATTGTTTATGTTAGTGAATTATGGATTTACATATTTGATTTCAATCGTTTAATGGGTGATTTAAAATGTATAGAATAATTCATCTAGATTGCTGTTCATTACATGTCTTAGTTAGATCTTAAATTCACAATTAGGCTTTCATTAAGTGATACCGCATGGACATTTTGTTTTTAATTTTCCATTCCATTCAACAATTTATTTTGCATTCTAATTAGATTTTTCTTTTATTTATAAAAGGGTATTAGGCTTCTTTGTTTGTATGTTGGCTGATAATAATGCTCTAAAGTTAGGTGAACAAATTTCTAAAATGTGAAGTTTATGTTGATCTATATGTGTTGTATTATGTTGAGCATTGATATTATTCTTCACTAATTTTTATAAAAGACAGATGTCTTGATTGCATTATTCTTCACTAATTTTTATAATATTTTTTTCATTATTTTAGATTTTTCAATTCATGAATCTATTTCTAAAATACACTAATTAAATAAAGTGTCTGATGCATTTATCGTGGCACTTTGAGATTTGAATACGAGTCATCTATATTTTATTATGATATATGAGAAATTGTTTGCACCAAACATCCTACAGATACAAAAGAATTTCCAAAACTATATGATTAGTAAGAAGACATATGATTAATGATCCTGTAGTGATGAAAATTCTAAAAATTCATGCATGTGCAAAGAAAAATGTAAATATCACTATCTACGAGCATATTATGAAATCACCATTCAAGACAAAGATGGATATCCCATTTACAAAAGAAGAAAAACAAGCATTGATGTTAATGTGCATAATGCACAACTCAACAATTAATGGGTAGTATCATACAATTCATATCTCCTATCTAGATATAATTGTTATATCACCGTTGATATATGTTTCGATGTGCTGGCTGTGAAGTATTTGTACAAATATATCTACATAGGTCATGACCAAGTGACAATTAACATGACCCAAAAACATGATAAAGATACAATTTATGAATCAAAATAATTCCAAAATGCTCTAGGACCTGAACCGGTTGTAAACGGGTCTACATGCTCGAAGAGGAACCCTCTCTAAGGTCTCTAAGGTATTTTTCGATTAGGATGTCATTGCTCTCTTGGAAGACTTCTGACTTTTCTAAGCCAATGGCAGAAACAATAAGTGGGCTAAATTTCACCAATTTATCAAGGAAGATCTTGCAACTCTGTTTTCTAATGTAGAGAATTTTTTAATTCACTTTATATGAAATATCTCCACCAGTTATCAACTTGCAAGAACATCTATCCAACCAACAAAGTGTAACTTATTGGGTGAATCAATATTTAGAAAATGTTTAGACATAGGACTATACCTCCAAAACAATGCTCACTAAGTATTGCAATGTGTAATATAAGTGAATAATCCTGGAAACATTTTTACAGAGAATTTCTTGAGCATTACATATGGGATAAACAAAGAAAATGTTGGAAGCCAAGAAGGAAATGGGGTGTGAATGGATGTATGAGTACCACAAATCCAGTAGAAAGAGAAAGTTACCATCTAAGGTTACTCATGAATCATGTAAAAGAACCAACATCATTTGAATTTTTGTTGACAGTGAATGATAGAAGACAATGTATTACTTTTAAAGAAGCTGCTCAGAAAAAAAGGCTAGTTGGAAGCTGATTAAAGTATTACACAGCTTTGAATGAAGCTATCATTTTTTAAATGGCATACGGATTGCAAAGATTGTTTGCAATAATTTTGGTGTATTGTGTACCAATAGATGTGAGAGTTTGATAGGATACATTTTTTTGAATCATTTTCTGAAGATTCCAAAAGAGAACCTCATATCTCTAAAAAACTACAAGTTTCAAAAATTTTGAAAAGTTAAAATTTTTTTTTTGAACAATATTGGAAAAGACATAAGTTCATATGATCTTCCAAATATTTCTGATGATGATGATACTGAGATTATAGAGAATGATCTACCCAGAGAGGTATTAAATGAAATATTAATTGATATACTAAAAGAAGATCAAGAAACATACAAAATCTCAATATCGAATAATATAAAGCTTATTCAACAATCATAGATTGCATAAAAGAAGGAAATAGAAGGATTTTCTTCATTGATAGGTTGGGTGGGATAGGAAAAACATACTTACACCATGCATTATTAGTCCAAGTCAGATCCCAAAAACATAGAATAATTTTCTTCATTGATGGGTTGGGTGACACAGGAAAAACATACTTATACTGTGCATTATTAGCCCAAATCAGATCCTAAAAATAGATAGCACTTGCAACTGCAACATTTAAAGTGGCTACAATAATAATACCAGGAGGAAGGACACACATTCACATTTCAAAATATCAATAAATTCTGATGCAACAAGTGAATGATCTATTTCAAAACAACGTGAAACTGCAAAGTTGTTGTGCATCACACAATTGATTGTATGAGATGAAACACTAATGGTAAAACGATGAGCAATTACGAATGTAGATAAACTGCTGAAAGATGCTACATGAAGTGATAAAGATTTTGGTGGCAAATTCATAGTTTTCGCTGGAGATTTTCGACAAGTATTGTGATCGGTTGTTCCAAGAGCAACAATTCAACAAACTATTTTTGCCAGAATGGTTAAATCTTATTTGTGGCCTAAGATGAAAAAATAGAAGATTGGATGCAACAACTAAAGCCATAAAAAAAAACCCTATGAAGATAAAAGAGGAGAAAATAAATAAAACCACAACAACATTAACAAAGACTACAACAATCGAAGATCAACCAACACTAATAGAGACTAAAATAATCAAAGATAAAAAAGGAATAATTAATTAAAAGGAAGAAAAATGAAGAATACTTCCACATCTCTAACGACGAGGAGGAGAATACACTTAAAACTTTCTTACACAAGCCACGAAGAAAGAAGAGTAAAAGTGACACAAATAAGATCAAAAAAGAAAAGATATAACTAGAAGTTAATGTTTGATTATCATTTGTTTTAGAATTTCAAAACTTATTTTTATTTTGATTATTATATTATTTTTTCCTAAATTTTGATTTGTTAGGATTTGAAGAGCTCAAATTTTTAATCTAACACAACAATATTTTGTTTTCCTTTTTTAAACAATAACAATAAAAAAATTCATCCTTACTAGTTAAGGAAAAAAAATACCATATCACGGAAAATCAAAATGTTAAGAATGTTATAACAAAATAGTTAAGGAAAAAAAGTACCATATCACGGAAAATCAAAATGTTAAGAATAATATAACAAAATATTAAATCATGTATACTGTGGATGCGTTTTCCTTTTTTACACTATTTTGAATGATTTTATCCCCTTTAAGACCCACATAATTAATCTTTGAATTTCCAAAAACATTTCTTAGCAATAAAAATACACTTTCAGAATTACACATGACCATAATCTTTCTCATGACTAGTCTATATATTTTATTTAATTTTAATGACACCTTGAAATCTTAATAACAACTCGAATGAATGGCCAAGAGCATGTGGACTATGTATGATGTGTTCTATTTCAACGTTGAAATAGAACTAGCCAAGCAAGATATGGGACCGAATAACGTACATTGAGTAGGACAACTCCATTTATTATTTATTCAGACAAAACATAGCAAATTAATTATATATTTTGACGGAATTATATAACATGCAGTCTAAATTTTGTCTTGTCAATTTAAGTATTCATATCCGTGTGTGGTTGATCCTAAGATAATTGAAACGATTATTATCTTTAAAGTTGATCTATAATATAGTACACAAAAACAAAAAATTAAATGGGGATACTTTCATTTTGTCCCATAATTAAGGTCTTCTCATTTTTGAAACACTAATTTTACGGAGTTTTATGATGAACCTTTACGTTTGAATTTTTTACTAATTTTAGTTTTATCTTTAATAGAAATTTTGATTTTCGGCGATAATTACTAACATAAACATACATGTGTTGATTAATATGATGTTTAGAAATGAGGATTTTAATTGTATGAAGGAAAGATTTATATATGGCACTATATTGAGGGAATTGATATATCATTTCAACTTGGGGATCGAGTTTATCTATATATTGTCATATAGATCAATTTTGCTCTGTATAACAAGAATCTTCATTTTAGAACGCTACTTGAACATTAGTAGCATGCATATCAGGATTTGTATTCATAAATAAAATTGAATACAACTGATCAAAGAACCATTAGAAAAAACCGAAAATATTTATTGTGCAGAAATGGATGGACCCAAAATAATAAGATAAATGTTGAACTTTTCCTAATAAATGATTTATAATTTAAAAATGCAGCTACTACCAATGTTATTTCTCTATATCTGAATTCTAAAATAAAGTCGTTTTAATCAAAAAAAAAAAAAAAAAATTAACCTCAAAATACATGTTATTGTTGGATTTCAAGAAACAATTGATCTTATTCTACTAAAACTGCCCTAATTTAGTTGTCTCAAATTAAACGAGTTACAAAGTATTTTTTTTGGAAATTAACTTTAATAATTGTACTTAATTATTTTAAGTAGTTGTAGATTAGTCTCTTTACCAATTTTCTTAATTAGTGTGCTAAATCTTAAAATGACATTTATTTTGGGACGAATGAAATATTTGACAAAACATACTATATAACTCTTAAATGAGCAAGTCTCACTCATATCAAAGTCCTATCTATATAAAAACTATAATTATATGTATTACCCCCCTTTCGATTCAAAATAGTTTTTGTTCTGAATGTTAAATTTTGTTTCAAATTATGTTTCGTTTTAACTATTTTAACACTTTTTTTTTTTTTTTTGTGTGCCAAGTTTACCCCAATTTCTAATTTTGACTTACTTACCTATCTTTAAAATTTATTCACACAAAATTCTACAATTTTTTCTTATCTCAATTTTCACTTATTTCTTTCTTTCTTTCTAGATTACCACATCTCATACATGTTAATTTAGGAATCGGTCATATTGTCAAAGGATATTTTTGTCTAATTTTTATATTCCTTAATACATAGCAAAAATATCATAACGATATTTATTTAGTAATGGGTGGGATCAACACTGATTATTATTATTATTATTATTATTATTATTATTATTATTATTATTATTATTATTGTTATTATTATTATAAATAAATAATCACATGAAACACGAACTGGGATAAGAATACCATTATGAGCAACCCTAATGCTGATTATTATTATTATTATAAAAAATAAATAATCACATGAAACATGAACTGGGATAAGAATACCTTTATGAGCAACCCTAATGCTGATTATGAGTAATGATGGCATTCTATAATTCTGTTTGCAACTTACTTTTCAAGAATCGAATGAGGATCATGATGGGACATAAAGGTTCAGAACAAGATATAAAATTCTACCCGATTCCATTAATAATCACTTATTTGAGAACTATTTTATTGATTATTATCTTTTGTACGTTGAGTGAGGGGAAGAAAATTTTAATGCTACCTCATTAGTGACCTCAGCAAATCACTAATTTTTATTTTATTTTATTAATGTATCACATATCAAAACAATATTCAATGAGATGTCTATAGTCAGGGGCGGAACCAGGAACAAAAGTTGAGGGGGACCAATTATAATAAAAAAAATTGATGAATGTAAAAATTATATATTGAAAAGTAAAGAAAAAAAATTTAAGGGGTAAAAATATAATTTTTAAAAAATTGGGGGGGGGGGGGGGGGGGCCAAGGCCACCCTCCCCATGTACATAGGTCCGTCCCTGTCTATAGCACTAATAGAGTGTATAGATGTCCTTGAAAGCCTCGTCTCAATGATAAATGAGGGATTGCTAGTCATTTTGACTGTAAACAGTGTGATTCTGAATTTTAGAAAAATTAAAATTGTGTTTTTTGTTTTTTTCTAGACAATGATCTTGTTGATGATATAAATACCCAACTTCAAAATTAAATCAGGTCTTGAGACACATACTAATACTTATATGATAGCAATTTTGAGAAATTGTAATTATTATCATAGAGAAGTAATTCCGTAACTAAGTCATATAAAAAAGGAAAGATACTGATAGAGATAGTATGAATTTTGCAGGTAGGGTGGGAGACATAACACAACTTTTTATTCATGATGATGTTAAAGTTTTTCTTTGTCATATATGTGCCTTTTGACCAAAGTGGAAAGATTGTTGGTTGATTGTTGATCAATTAAAAATGAAGGTTAGTGAGTGTATACATGTTGGAGATGGAGATGGTTTCCTACAAAACATACTTTTCATAAGCCGCAAATCTTGAAAACACATTTCTCATTATTAAGGCAATAATTCCAACTAAAAGCCTTGTAGGACCATTTCTTAAAAGTATAAAAATAAAAATAAAAACACAAAAACTTGTGTGAGACGGTCTCACGGATAATTTATGTGAGAGACAGATCCTTTTTACCCATAAACTAAATTCATTTTCACTAATTCAATTTCATTTTCACATAACTTGATCCGTAAAACGATCTCACATAACATGATTCGTGAGACAGATTCATTATAAAAAAAAATGTTTTGCATCTAAATTAAGTACTCTGCCTATGGATGCATGTAAGTAGAATCAATTAAAATGTTTGTGAGGTGTTTGGTACGTTTGAATTCTTTCAATAATGTGGTTTATTAAACTAAATAAGCAAGTTTAAACTTGACCACAACTCGTTAGCTCACGAACAAGGTCGTGTCGTAAACATATAATACTAAAATAACATTTTGATATAAATATATATATATATATATATGCTATATATACCTTTATTATGACAAATTAATATTAATATCTAATTATAACTATTTTATAATTATAATATATTACTTTAGACTACATAACTTATTTTTGTTAACGAGTTTATGAAAAGTATATAAAGTATATAATTTATATTTATTATGTTAGTTGGAACTCGATTAATCTCTACTAAACTCGTGAATCATAAATAAATTCAGTATATTAATTAAATAAGTTACAATTATAAAACAAATCAAACTCAAATGCATATGTAGTATTGTGACCGTGTGCAGATTTCTTAAGGATAAAATACATCGAATATGTTGAAAAAAAAGGTTATTTAGGATAGACGTATCACGTATATGTATATGTATTATATACACTTGAAATAAAGTTTCATAAAAAGAAAACTACATATTTGTGTATGTATGAGTGTCTGCAAATTAATTTAGGAAAGCATGCATGGTCCCCATGATCAACATGTTGTCATGCATGTAGGGCCACCGACCGTGGCGGCAATACGCCGACAATCTCTGTCACACTCAAAACTTCATCTTATCTTAAAACTTAAAACAAATGGAACATTTTTCTCAAAAGAGAAAAATAGAAAGAAAAGCAACTTAAATATGAATAATATATTGAGACTAGTTTCGTGACTTTCGTCCAAACAAAATTCAATAATTATTGCCAAAATTTATGAATCTTTGTGTAATTGTATGAGTGAAAAACTTGGTTCCTTTAAATATTTGAACAGTTCATATGTAAAATAAAAGTTTCACTAACACACTTTTATTGTAAGTTTCACTAACACACTTTTATTGTAAATACATTCATTACTAACAACATATTTTAAATGTTAATTCTTATGTGTTATTAAACGATCATTCAATAGTGTATTATCCATTTGATTGCGAAGAGAATTCTTAATGATCTTTATTGTCGAAAAACTCTTTCTATTGTGACAGTGACAACCGATAGTATCTGTAACACCTAGGATTAATTTCTTGCATAATTGGAATTAATTAAATGATTTAATCTTTAATTGCTTGTTTAATTATGTGCGTTATCGAAACGAAAGAATTACGTGAATAATTAATCGAATAATATGTGATAACATTTAAGGAGATATCATGTCACGCTCCGTTTTCGTTTTAATTAAAATATATCAGAGTTGCCTTTGGGCGTGCAGAGGGGAAGAAAAGAAGAGAGGAAGAAGTATACTTTTTTTGAAACTTATAATTAAGATAGACAGATAACGTTTTAAATTAAATAAAAGACATCCTTTAAAAGTTTACGTATACAACGTCTAAATCTAATACTCAAAATAAATCGGTAGAGATAGCTTAAGCATATAAATTCATTACAGTTTTTCCAAAACATCGGCTCATTGCCGGAAGAAAGCAGTTTAAACTAACAGCGGAAATTAAACAGGATCCATCACGAATTACAACAGTTTTACAAAACATATTACCAAAGTTTAGAAACTTGGTTCGAAGTTCAAAATATATAAAGACAACAGAAATCTGGATACGGCACCCCTCTCGCAGCATAACTTAGTTTTCGTTGTTTCCTGTAGGGTGAGTACAGATAGGGGTGAGTGCTTTTGAATACACTCGTGGGAGTAGTTTCCATTTTCAAGATTATTTAACAGAATAAGTATACAAACGGTAAATAACACATCACGTAATTCACAGCACTTAAGAATGCATTGCACACATAAACTCTTCGGTGCGGGTAGTCCCCGTCTTAGTCGGATATGATTTCAATATCGTTAGTATATTTTACGGCTCACTACACCCTCCGTGAGTTTTTTACGGACCATGGGTCCCTCCGTGATGATCGTGGACTTTTGTCTACGTATAACATTAACCATAACATGATGATCACATAATATCACAACACGTAATCCCAAGGCACATATATCCAAGCAGTTCATAACATGCAATTATAGATAGACTAGCATTGGAAACGTATCAACATATCATAACATATAAAACATAATTAAAAATAGAAACATTAAAGCCGTTAAATTCAGAAGTTACCCCCACCTGACTGGTGGTGTTTGACTTCGTGTAAAGCAAGCTTTAAAACAAATATGCACGCTCCTACTCGCGATAGCCTACAACAAGCAAACGTGATCTATTAGTTTCATTTTAAAAGCGTTATGCTTTATTAATTAAAGTACTCTCTCGGAAAGAAACGATGATGGAAAATAAAGTGATTCAAAAGGCTTGGAACTTGATCTTATATTGAAAAGGGTTTGATTACGGTTCTATAGGCGAAAGAATGGACTTAATCGGACGAGAAACGAGTGAAAATGGTGTGTTTTAGGGTTTAGAGGCAGTTTCGTAATTTCTGGCTAGGGTTGACTTTGACCCGGGGTGAAAAAGTAATTACGGAGAAGTTCTGGGGTCAAAGTGGGATTATCTGGAAATTCTGGGGTCGAAACGAAGTATCCAGAAGTCTTGGGGGTGAAAATCAAAAGGTTGGAAAGTTTTGGGGGTGGAATTGGGATTTCCAAAAGTTCGAGGACTAAACAGAAAGGAGGAAAAGTTGGGGGACCAAAGTGAAATTCCTGAATTTTGCAAAGGGGTCCCTGGGGTTTTTGAAAATTGTAAAGGGACCCCTCCCCTTCCAACCCTTCCCCCACCTGCAAACCGCCATCGCGCCACTACACAACTCCGTCGGCGACACCACGTCGCCGGCCACCCTCCAATACCACCACCACCTGCCGGTGGTCCTCGCGCCTGTCATCTCAACACACGGCGGTGCTGGAAGCGCCGCCCCAAGACACACACACACACGCGCAGAAAATGCAACACACACACATACCACATTTCGCCGGTGAGCATCGCCGGCGACACCAAGCACGGCGCCGTCTCCTCAGCAGCGCCCCCAACCACCACTCACTCACCCAGCTCAAACCACGGCGGCGGCGGCGAAAGGAAACAGCGAAGGAGAAGAGTCGGGGGGAGAGAGAGAGCGCGAGTGAGAGAGAGAGAGGGGAAAAACAACGATTTTCAGGCGGCGACTGCCGGAGATCCAGCCGACCGATCAACGATCCGAGGCCGGATTCGTGAAGAGCTCGATGAGAGCTTCAAATGCATGTGTAGTCGGCTCGATCGAAGAAGAGACAGATGAGATCGAAGAGAGAGAAAGAGGGGTGGAGAGAGAGGGTTTCGCCGGCTGTTTTTGGCCGATTCACGGCAGCTCCGGCGGAGGAGGGGAAATCCGAGTCCGGAAATGGAACGGGCTCGGCGAGGGCTTCGATTCGATGTATGGTTTGCACGAAACGGGGAGGAGACGCGGCGGCGCCGGTGGTGGCGCCGTCTCCGGCACGGCGGCGACGCGGCGGCGCTCCGGCCGCCGGAAAACAGGGAAGAGGGAGAGAGAGTAAATCCTTGTTTTTTACCTTGTGTGAAAATTGACCAAGTGTAGTAACTCTTCTCAACACTTGGGTGTTTTATCCATTTTTGGCAATTATTCAAATGGGCCTATCTTGGGCCTCGTAACTCCGATCGGCCCGATTTTCGTTTCATTTTCTTCATCTTTCGATCGCGATCGTTCTCATAACATAAATTATACATTTTTGTTTCCTTTATGATTTCGATTAAATTACACAAGTTCTCCGAATTAATTACGTTTTCGATGAATTAAATCATGAAATTATACGATAATTATAAGCAACCATACGATAAATTATTTCACGCATTAAATCGATTAATCTGAAACGCACAAAATTAAATCACATAATTAAAGTTGAATTATTTAATCGTCAAGTTATGTGTCGTTTTTCCTGGGCACTACATATCATAAGCTAAGACACATTGCATAATTTAAACTAGTGATACAAAGCCCATAGGCCTATAATTGGACACATAAATAGTGATATGTGATACAATTAGGTTAATTTTTTGGAGCACTTTGGAAGGACAAATTTCACTTTTCGTCCTCCCTTATGGACGTTGTCCAATTTTAGTCCTTTTATTTTCCGATCATTAAATTTAGTCCTGCTAACTCAACTTTGTCCAATTTTAGTTCGATTTTCACCGGAATTTTGATTTTTCGGTCAAATTCAGGCGAGTGTTGTACACTCGCCCCCAATTTGGACCAGCTGATGATTTTACACTGATGTGGCATATATTGTCAGACATGTCATTTCATTTCCAATTTTTTTCAATCTTAAATGCCACGTATAATGACAACACATTATTTTGACACCTAAATTAAACATTTAATAAAAGAAATTAAGAAATACAGGAAAATCAAAACAGAAATGCTGAATTGATAAATAGAACACACACTCAAACAACAAAAATGTGAAATTTATAAAACCCCCAAATCCACCAAGAACCCTAATTCTCCAACCACCAAAATTCTGTAGCTTGAACTTAAAATGTCGGAAGTTTCCCAAGTCTCAATGTCACCCTAGTGTTTGTGTGGAAGAAGAGCTGACCTTCGAACTTCCAAGACTGCAACAAATCGAGGAAATTTTTTTTGGGGTTGTTTGAGATACAATGTAAGTTGGTTAATTTTATGGTTTTGAAGTATGTTTTCCGTCGTTTTGGTTGCTTAATTTAGGGTTATCTTGTAGAAGCAAGGTGGTTGTGACTTTTTTGTATGGGATGATAATGAAGAGTATGAAAAATTGAGGGTTGCTTATGAGAATTTGAAAGAAGATTATGAGAAGTTATACGAGAAGGATCTTCACCTCAAAGAAGACAACAAAATCTTGAAAGAAGATATGAAAGACCTAAAGCATGGTATGAAGGATTTGAAAAAAGAAATAAAAAATGTGGTGATGCTTAACAGGATTCTCAAAGAAGAGAAGAAGAAGCTGAAGGATGAGTCTAAGAGTTTGTGGAGACGGTTTGTGGCAATCCAACTTGTGCTTCTTATTTGTTGGTGGATTGCAAAGCGATTTATTGTTAGAAGCTCAGTTGTTTGGAGTAGTTGTATGTTGTGAACCTTTGATAAGAAGTTAGTTTGTAGTAGCTAAGTTTTGGAGTAGTTGTATGTTGTGAACTTTTGGAGTAGTTGATTAGAACTTTTGCACTTATCTTCTATTAACTGGCGGTCTGACAAATCAATATCCAATTTCATGCATGTACAAAAGACACAAATCAATATGGATCAATATCCAATTTCATGCATGTACAAAAGGTACAAATCCAACACACTATCCAAAACACTATGCAAAACATTAACAAAACAGTAAAAAAAAAGTATTAGGTACATATGGGTGAGTTGCTAATATCTCATCATCAGGAGAATAATCTGCAACAGATGCGATGCATTGAAATATGGCCAACAACCTTTCTAGTGGGAAAGTTCCAGGACCCTTCATGAGTAGTTCTTGTTCTTTAGTATCCTTCTGCTCCAATGATTTCTCAGAGACCCTGAATTCATTCAGAATACAGAAGAAAATTATATTCCCTATTTTTATGATTTTACCTTATAGGAAAGGAACTAGTTATGCTGCTAGCATAACACTTGCAATTCTATAACAACTATTCACTAGGCACAAAAGCTATACAAACCTATTCCAAATTTTTTTTCTTTCAAAAAGGCAAAGTGTTTTTCCAAATAATTGATGTATATCTGATATGAATCTCTTAAGCAAAGCACCCATATTTAGAGACTTAACAAAGTACACATAAAGCAAAAGAACTATTTATGTCTTAACAAAATTAAAGTGTTTTTTAAAATAAGAAATTAGCAAGATTGATATATAGTCCACAACCTGTAACCTTAAACTACTAACTAATATCAAGGAATGAAGCCCTTACTTTCTCTTTCTTTTTCGATTATCTGATCCCCCTGTCGAGTCAAAGAGTGAGGCATCAAGCATTGCTGGATTTCTTGAAGCAAGAAATGCAGAAATAAGCAGATACTTTGCAGAAGTAGACATATGGAAATCGATCTCATCTGCAGTTTCACAAATTCTACTCTTCATCATGTTCCTGTTCCTGTCTTTATTGGCTGTGGCTTTGAGCAAAGGTCGAGAAGCAACAATAAATGTCTTATTCAGGGATTGTGAGATAAATGACTTAAGATGGCTAAATAATTTTCTCCTCATATCTTTAGTGGGAACAGTTCCCAAATCACCAAGAGGTTCACAATACATCTTAAATAAAGGTGCAAAAATAGTATATAATTCATCAACACGTCTTGTAATCCTATAGAAAGGCCTCAACACCAAACTGTTCCATACTGTTGTTAGGTCCTCCAAGCTTATATTTGAATTCAGACAACTCAACTCAAATGCCAAGCATCACTTATGCAAGTTCTATAATCATACATTAAGTACTATAGCAGTGACATATACGTGAATCCAGCTTGACATAGAATGAATAGATATCATACTAGATTTTGTACCATATGTTTCAGATGCTAGTCATACAAAACTAAATGATGTATTTTCACTATCCAAAACATTAACAAAATAGTCAAAAAAGAAGACAAAACACTATCTTCATTTTTGTTTCTTGAGATTCTTCTTTTTAGTTGGTGGTGCTACTGATGGGGGTGACATAGGTTGGGCTACTTGCACTGGGGGTGGCATAGGCTGGGCTACTTGCACTGGGGGTGGCATAGATTGACTTGGCATGTCAAATGAAGCTGGACTCATTTGAGTTATGTTTATTTCTTCTATTGCATTGTATTGGCCTTGTGTTTCACTTCCACTAGCCTGCAGATTGATATAATCATACATCACAAGAGTCTGAATTTTTGGTGTTATAAAGGAGCATTCAAAAAATACAGCAACCCTACCTCTGGTTGAGAGATTGGCACTTCAACAAGAGTAGGTTGTTTTATATTCCTGCACTCCACAAGCTGTTCATACAGTGAGGGTCCTTGCTTTATTGGGTGTTGAGGGTTCCAATTTTGATCTCCACCAATTCTTCAAGTAGCAGATCAATAAAATCATCAGTAGTCTCCCTAGGAATCTCAACATTTGCAGATGGTGGTTGCATCTACACATAGAAATTCATGTTGAAGATCAGTTGAGTCAATCTCTAATATGATCAAACTCTACATCATACCTGAGAAGGTGCATCACTTGTCTGTGTCCTTCCCTTCTTGTTGGTGTTAGCATTTGCTGTCTTCTACGTAACATGATTAAAACATATTAGTAAAATTCTATCAAGTATATAAGTGAATAAGAAAAAAATAACTCACTTTAGTTTGTTTAGTCCTTTTTTTTTGTCTTTTCATCTTCACTTCTTGTACTGGCTTTTTCTTCTTCTTACTCCCATTTGCATGTTCATCACATTCTCTCATTCTTGCCTTCACTGGCCTTCCAACCTTATTTCTTGCAAAGTTAGGAGGCAGAGGAGGTATGTATAGTGTATCACCCCAAAGTTGTTCATAGCGAATCCCTTTGATGTCTGGTTCATACACCTTGATGTAAGTCTCAACATAATAATATTTGTCCACATAATCTTCCAATGCTTCACCTTGACAGAGTATGGCACATGTGGCATGTTTGCAGGAAATGCCAGTCAACTGCCAAGATCTGCAAGTGCAAATCCATTTCTCCAAATCCACAGTGTATTGAGTTCCATCATATGATGATATCTGATAGTGCTTGCTATTAGACTTTATAGGAATGTAATCTCCAACACACTCAGTGTATCTATTAAGAATTTTGGTAATCTTGGGGCATAGCTTACCTTTCCAATTGGCCAATGCTCTATCTCTGCTTTTTTGCAGTTTGGTCATTATATACATCCTAATCCACTCAAGCATGGTAATGATGGGCTTGTCCCTAGCATCTAAGATGCAGAAGTTGAATGATTCACATCCATTGTTTAATAGCATATCACATTTGGATCTCTCCCTAAAAAAAGCTTTAGACCATTGAGTTGGAGGCTTATCATTAAACCATTCCCAAGCTGCCTCATTGAAGTCTTTCAATGCCCTCATTTTAGCTCTAAACTCCCCTGGTGTGGTAGCCCGAGCACAAGCCCATAACATGTTCTTGTAGGCCAGTCCTCTGTATCCAGCTGTCTTCATGTTGTTGTGTAGGTGTCTAACACAAAATCTGTGCTTTGACCCAGGAAACACACTCAAACAAGCATGTATTAAGCCCTTTTGTTTATCTGATATGATGGTGTACTCTTCAGGCCTTTCTATCTCAAGATCTAGCTTAAGGACATTAAGAAACCACTCCCATGTGTCCTTGCTCTCTGTCTTGACCACAACATATGCTATAGGATAAAGGTTGTTATTAGGATCTACCCCTACAGCACTAAGAATGACACCCCCATATGTGCCCTTTAGCCAACAACCATCAACACCAAGCAAAGGCCTACATCCACCCAAAAAACCTCTCCTCAAAGCATCAAAACACACATACAATCTATCAAATCTTTGATCATCATCCAACCCCAATAATACAGTAGATCCAGGATTGCATTTCTTAATTTCATCAACATAAGACCACAACTTAGTATACTGATCATCTGGATTGCCTTGGATCATACTCATAGCCTTCTTTTTAGCCCTATAAGACTGTTGCCTAGACACTGAACACCTTATATCTTTGACAACATTCTTCCTAAACCCACTCATAGCCCTATTTGGATCAGATTGAAACCTCTGGATAAACCTCTTACCTAGCCATGTTGATTTCAGATTCTTCACAGTTTGGTTTGCTGAACAAGTGTGTTTATCCATATATTCCCTGATTTGCTAAGTTGTTGTACCACGCATCTGTATTAAGTGAATTCTCCACTCATAATTTTTTCCCTCACACTTCACATGCACCCCTATCTTATCATTTTTAACTGTCTTCAAGTTCCTCTTAGTGTTGATGGCATGTGATTGTACATCTTTCCTAAACTCAGTTTTAGAACTAAAAATCATTTCAAGAACAAAATTAGGGTTGAAAATTATCTTAGGATTGAAAATAGGGTATTGTTTATCTGTATTTTCAGAATCAGAAACCCTATGCTCATCAAAGTCATCATTCACAATATCCACTATATCTTCATCACTACTTGAACTATGTTCAGTTTCATTAGTTGATTCATTACCATCTCCCTCATTTTCTAAACTCAAAGACACCTCACATTCACTATAATCATCACCACTCACCTCATCCCCAATTACAAAGTCACTATCCTCAGACAAGTCATCACAGTCAACATCCACATGTTCATTTTCATTCTGCAATTCTACATTTTTAGATTCAAATTCATTGTCATTTTCATTATGCAATTCTACATTATCATATTCAACTTCATGGTCATTTTTCTTCTGCAATTCTACATTTTCAGATTCAACACCATGATCACTTTCATTCTCTAGAGGCTCACAATCAGGCTCAAAGTAGATGTGGAATTCTTTTTGTTCCAAATGTGTCATCAATAGTTGTTTTAAGTCCTCATTGCTAGATATTAACTTAAAATCCCCTATTCACAATACAGTGATACCTATATACCCCATTAAAATTTCTGATTAGAGCATAACTTCCAATATCTTCCAGTGAAAAAAATTGGGGATTCACATAATCCAATATTAACCTTTCATCCCCTATATACTGTGCATAAGACAAAATCCTAAATTCACCCCCAATATGAAATACAACTATCATATGCTGCATATTACGACCAGTGGACATAATATTTTAAACATAAAATTACAATATGTGGACCACAATTTATATCATATAAAAATACAAGAGGACCACAAACAAGACAAATAAAAACAATAAAGCAGTAGGGGACCACCCAACTTTGTTTAATCAACCACAAAATTTAAAGCCATCGGGGGAGTATAAAAGAAAACTAACCATATCTTGGTCTATTACTGTCATTCTCCGAAGACTTCCTCAGCAAAACCATTCTTCCTCACCCAACTTGCGAGCAAATCACTGCAACCCTTTGGCGTTCGATCGATTAGGGTTCTGTCCTAATTGGGGATTTTGGGGTCTCGATCGATTGGGGTTCTGTCCTGATTGGGGATTTTGGGGTCTCGATCGATTAGGGTTCTTAAGCTTTGGGGATTTTGGTGGTTGGGGATTTTGTTTGTTTTGTTTTAGTGAGATTAGGGTTATCGATTTGGATTTTGTTTGTTAAGGTTTTGATTTTTTTAATTTTTTTTGATTTTTTGATTTTGCGATTTTCAATTTCTTTTTTTGTTCACTTTCTGTTTTGATTTTCCTGTATTTCTTAATTTCTTTTATTAAATGTTTAATTTAGGTGTCAAAATAATGTGTTGTCATTACACGTGGCATTTAAGATTGAAAAAAAATGAAAATAAAATGACATGGCTGACAATATATGCCACATCAGCGTAAAATCACCAGCTGGTCCAAACTGGGGATGAGTGTACAACACTCGCCTGAATTTGACCGGAAAATTGAAATTCCAGTGAAAATCGAACTAAAATTGGACAAAGTTGTGTTAGCAGGACTAAATTTGATGATCGGAAAATAAAAGGACTAAAATTAGACAATGTCCATAGGGGAGGACGAAAAATGAAATTTGTCCCACTTTAGAAAGGTGTCTCATCTCTCTCTTCTTGCCGGCCGATCGTCGTCATGTCGCCGCTGTTGGCGCCGCCTGTTAGGATGTATACTATAAGCCTTGTTTTTTGTATGAACATCGTTTATGGAATGAGAATCACATTGGTCATATGTTTGCATTTTATATTTGTTATATATGTTTATGCAATGTCCAATTAATTTATATTATAGATAACTTGGTGTGTGGTGCCACACAGAAGATCATGTTATCAGTTTCTTATAAATTATAAATAGTAGCTCACAACCAAGATGGATTTGGACAAATCATCGGAATGGTTGTAGTGTAGTTTGGTATTAGTCTGTCTTGACTATAAAACTACACTAGTACACTTTGTGTGTATTGAGCAGGACCATTTGAGGTTATTCGTTTTATACTGACTATATAATAGAACAAGACCTCTGTTATTATGGATGTACATCTTCTTAATCCCTATATAATAACGGGCACGTATGCTCAATGTTTATTTCTTTAATTTGCCAATGGGTGAGATTTATTCATAAATCAATAAACTCGGTGAGTTGGGAGATAGCATTGTTTATATGGTGTTCTGTTGATTATAGAAGGAATCCGTGTCCTAATTATTTAGGATGATAATGTCCCCTTGAGGAGCTCATAAGGATTATCATGTAAACCCTGCAGGTGGATTTAATCCGACATGATAATAAGGATGAGTGGTACTACTCTTGGAATTAGATGTAAATTATTTAAGTTGTCAGTAACTTATTTAATTTACGGACATTCGATATCTTAAACACGGGGAAATAAATGTACACATAATAAGGAGCCCATATTAAATATGGGATTGGGATGGTAGTTCAATAATAATTCTCTAGTGGACTGAATTATTATTGATGGGCTTCAGTTATGTGTTCGGGCCGAACGCAGGATACTAAAGCCCATCAGGAGGCCCAACCCAATTCCTCCTCTAGGTCCCTGGTGTAGCCTATATATAGATCTTTTCATCAGCGCCTCTCAGAACACAGAACTCAGATCACAGAAAACACGTGATAAGTGAGAGAGAGCGGAACTGATTTTTCTCGAAGGATCGTTGGCCACGCAACGTTCGAGAAGGGCTCAGAGGAATACATCAGAAGATCAAGAGGTCTACAAGGGTATGATTTCTTTCCGCTGCGATTTATCTTTGGATCCCGATTCCGATAGCATAGGGCCGGCGATCCGTCGGTTCCAACAATTGGTATCAGAGCCACGGTTTCTGGTTCTATGTAATTGGATCGGTTATATATTACGATCTTATGCTTTTTCATACGTTTTATATTCAGATTGTATGATAGTAGGATTGCATAGGATAACTCGGTTTTGCAGGTTACCTATATATCCAACTATTATGGTCTGTATGTATGTTTAATGTATGATCTAAACCCTCGGACCTGTCGAGGTTTTTATTTTGGGTTGGTTGCATGATTGTAATAGTAAAAACACGGCGGTTTGTCGTGTTAGGTTTTACATATTCTTGATTTGTTCTCGATGTAATTTTGTTCGATCTCATATGGTGTATTCTGATCCTACAAGGATTCTGCATAGGGTTTGGTAGATGTTCGAACTAGATTCTGTATAGGATTGGTAGATGTTCGAACTAGATTCTGTATAGGATTCCTGTTCGATCGAGACTTCTATTCGAACTAGGATTGGCGTTCGAAGGGGCTGTTCGATCAAGATTGCTAGGCGCTGGAACAGATTGCTCGATGGGGCTGATCGATCAGATCAGTAGATTGGCGCTGATTCTGTGCAACAACCTGCTGGATTTGCGCAACAATCGCTGGATTTGGCGCTGATTCTGTTCGCTGGATGTTGGTGCTGATTAGGGTTTTAAACCCTAATTTTTTCTAACGGGGCGCTGCCCCGCACCCCGCGACCTGACCGGGCAGGTCGATCCCCGCGACCTGACCGGGCAGGTCGATCCCCGTTTAGCAGGCAAACATTCAATCGAAGTGGCCATAATAGTTGGATTTATATTATTCCGTATTTATTGCCTTTCTATTTGTTTGTTGTTTTATCAAGCATGCTTTTGAATGTTATATGTTATTGCATGCTAAAATCCCTCATTTAAATAACTAAGTGGGAGAGGGATTTATTTTGAATAAATCCCATAGCCTCCATTACTGGTTTGTAAGTGATGCATTTAAACTTACACGTTGGCTTTGAGTGCCTTCTTCCACATCGGATGAGTTTGATTGCGGATCACTGGATCAAACTTCCTCTAAGGATAATTATAGAAAATTATTTAGGAGCGTATGATCTTCTCCATCTGAAGAGATACAATCCTAGATAATGGACTTAGTATTAAGAAATGGTACACACTTAGGTGCATATGATAGTATCCTTCCCATCGGAGTAAGTGCTGTTGTTTGCATGGCTGAAGCTAAACCAACTATTAATTTTATTTTGTTTGACAAGATAATGAAATTAATGGGTAAAACCTCCTCTTACAAATGTTTGAATTAGCATACGTCCACACTATCGTGGCATGCGAAGTTCACGGTGTTTTTGAGGTGTTGGTGAATTTAATTATATTGTTTGAGGGAACAATATAGGCTTTAAATTCTATATGTTATGACCTGTGTATTTATTTATTTATTTATATGATTCTCAGGATTTCATTATGTCTTTCAATCCACTTGCTGTTATACTCAAAGAAAACAAACTTACTGGTCCTAATTATATTGACTGGAAAAGAAACCTGGATATTGTCCTAACTGCTGAGGAGTACAAGTTTGTACTCCATGAGCACTGTCCTGACATGCCTGATGAAAACTCTACTGAAGAGGAGAAAGCGCATTATAGAAAGTGGGTTAAGGCAGATGAGATGGCGCGGTGTTACATTTTGGCTTCCATGTCAAATGTACTGCAACATCAGCATCAGGCCATGCCCACTGCCTATGATATGATGCACAATCTTAGAGAACTCTTCGGACACCAGAGTCGGGCTGCCAGACAGGAGGCAATGAGAAACTTAATGACGACCACCATGTCTGAAGGGACACCTGTGAGTGATCACGTCCTTAAGATGATGGCTCATTTGAATGAGATGGAAGTCCTTGGAGCTGAAATCGATGGGGAAACCCAGGTCGATATCGTGCTCCAAACACTGCCTAAGAGTTTTGAGCAGTTCCGCCTTAATTATAATATGAACAAAAGGATGTATTCCTTGGCGGAACTTCTGACAGAACTCAAATCGGCAGAAGGACTATTTCGTCAAAGTGCTCAAGCTTACGTTGCTGAAAATGTTTCTAATTCTAAGCCGAAAGGTGGAAAGAAGAAAAAGAAACAGAATCCTTCGGCAAACAAAGCGAATGGACCTCAAAAGGCTGGGCCACAAGGTGGCGTGAAAAAGCCGAAGGGCAAGTGCTTCTCATGCAAGCAGCCTGGACATTGGAAGGTAGATTGTCCCAAGAAAAAGGAGAACAAAGAAGGTAAATCTTACTCACTAATTACTGAAACATGTTTAGCGGTGTTATCTACCGGTACCTGGTGTGTAGATACGGGAGCCACTGATCATGTCTGCAATTCTTTGCAGGGGTTCCAGGAAACCAGGCGACTTAGTGAGGGCGAGATTACCATCTACATGGGCAACGCTACGAAAGTGGCGGCAGTTGCAGTGGGAGATGTTTATTTATCTTTTGATAGGAACAAGACTTTGGTTTTGAGGAATTGTCTTTACGTACCTTCTTTTAGAAAGAACTTGATTTCGGTTTCTAAGTTATTTTTGGATGGATATTCTGTTTCTTTTGATGACAAAGTGGTTGTCAAGAAAAATAGGGTTATTGTCTGTTCTGGTACGTTGGTTGGCAATTTATATACTCTTAATCCAATAACTCCTACGATGCAACAACTGGAAATTAATAATACATCTTCTAACTCAAATAAGAGAAAAGAACCTTCTAAAATGAACCAAACATATCTTTGGCATCTAAGACTAGGTCACATTAACTTGAGTAGGATTCAAAGGTTGATAGCCGATGGACCTTTGAGTTCATTGGAAGTGGAAAACTATCCGACCTGCGAGTCCTGCTTGGAAGGAAAAATGACCAAGAGGCCTTTTAAAGCCAAGGGGTATAGAGCCAAAGAAGTGTTGGAATTGGTTCATTCTGATTTGTGTGGTCCTATGACTATCCAGGCAAGAGGTGGTTTCGAATATTTTGTCTCATTTATAGACGATTTTTCGAGATATGGGTATATTTATTTGATGCGCCGCAAGTCTGAGTGCTTTGATAAATTCAAAGAGTACAAGGCTGATGTGGAGAAGCGTCATGGTAAATGTATCAAAACACTACGATCTGATCGTGGTGGCGAGTACCTCTTAGGAGAGTTTAGGAATTACTTATCAGAGGCTGGGATTCAATCCCAATTGTCTGCACCTGGTACACCCCAACAGAACGGTGTGGCAGAACGAAGGAATAGAACTCTCATGGAAATGGTTAGATCGATGATGAGTTATTCGGAATTACCGAATTCGTTTTGGGGATATGCCCTGGAAACGGCAGCGTATATTCTAAACTTGGTACCTTCTAAGACAGTACCCTCTACTCCCACAGAATTGTGGAATGGGCGTAAGCCTAGTCTTAAACACATTCGGATTTGGGGTAGTCCAGCACATGTGCTGAAGGGAGATGCTGATAAGTTGGAATCTCGTACGGATGTTCGGCTGTTTGTGGGCTATCCTAGAGGAACGAAAGGTGGTTTATTTTATAGTCCTAAGGATCAGAAGGTCATTGTTAGCACAAATGCCCGATTCTTAGAAGAGGACTATGTAATGAACCACAAGCCCACGAGTAAAATTGTTCTAGAGGAAATCAGAGGGGAAATCCCTACCTTAGTACCACTAGTACAAGATGAGATACCACAGGGGTCTGCACCATGTGTCACTAATGATACACAATTACCACAAGTGCCTCGTCGTAGTGGGAGGGTTGTTAGACAGCCTGATAGATTCATGTTTTTGGGAGAGTCTTCGGACTTGGTATCTGGTGAACATGAATCTGATCCTTGGACCTATGACGAAGCACTCCAAGATAAAGATGCAGAATCTTGGCAAAAAGCTATGAATTCTGAATTAGAATCTATGGATTCTAATCAAGTCTGGGAGCTAGTAGAACCACCAAATGGTGTAAAAGCCATTGGATGTAAGTGGGTCTACAAAAGAAAAAGAGGATCAGACGGGAAAGTAGAAACTTTCAAAGCAAGGCTTGTTGCGAAGGGGTACACTCAAAAAGAAGGAATCGATTATGAGGAAACCTTTTCGCCGGTAGCCATGCTTAAGTCTATCCGGATTCTTTTGTCTATTGCTGCTCATATGAATTATGAGGTTTGGCAAATGGATGTCAAGACTGCTTTCCTTAACGGTAGTCTTGAAGAAAACATCTATATGAAGCAACCAGAAGGGTTCGTTGCAAAGGGCAAAGAGCATCTTGTGTGTAAGCTTAATCGGTCCATTTATGGATTGAAACAAGCTTCGAGATCTTGGAACATCCGTTTTGATGAGGTAATCCAGTCTTATGGATTCATTCAATGTCCGGATGAGTCATGTGTATACAAGAAAAGTGATGGAAACGTGGTGGTATTTCTTGTACTATACGTAGATGACATCTTGCTCATTGGCAACAATGTCAAGGTGTTGTCAGACGTAAGGGTATGGCTGTCCAAGCAGTTTGATATGAAGGACTTGGGAGAAGTAGGACATATTCTTGGGATCAAAGTGATAAGAGATCGCAAGAAAAGAATGTTATGCTTATCTCAAGCTTCGTACATTGATACCATTCTAGCTCGTTTTAGCATGCAAAACTCCAAGAAAGGTTTTCTACCTTTTCGACATGGAGTACCTTTATCTAAGGAGATGTGTCCTAAGACACCAAAGGAGATAGAGGACATGAAGGCAGTTCCTTATGCTTCGGCCGTAGGAAGCCTAATGTATGCAATGCTATGTACGAGGCCAGATATCTGTTTTGCCGTGGGCATGGTTAGCAGATATCAAAGTAACCCAGGACAAGGACATTGGACTGCGGTAAAGCATATTTTAAAGTACCTGAAAAGGACTAGAAATTATATGCTGGTTTACCAAGCAGATGATGTGCTTCCTGTGGGTTACACAGATTCTGATTTCCAGTCGGATAGGGACAACAGTAAATCTACCTCGGGTTATGTGTTTACCTTAGGAGGTGGAGCCATTATATGGAGGAGTGTTAAGCAGAAATGCGTTTCAGACTCCACCATGGAAGCTGAGTATGTGGCAGCCTCTGAGGCAGCCAAAGAAGCTGTATGGCTCAGGAACTTCTTGATGGACTTAGAAGTGATTCCTGGTTTGCCCAAAGCTATCACAATTTATTGTGATAACAGTGGTGCAGTGGCAAACTCGAAGGAACCACGAGCCCATAAAGCAAGTAAACACATTGAGCGCAAGTACCACCTGATACGAGACATCGTAAAGCGAGGAGAAGTTGTTGTCGCCAAAATTGCATCAGCAGATAACCTAGCAGATCCTTTCACAAAGGCCCTCCCAGCGAAAGCTTTTCATGGGCATGTTGAAGGGATGGGAATTAGATGTGTGGCGGCGCTTATAGAAGCATAGTCTTTTAGTATAAGTGGGAGATTGTTAGGATGTATACTATAAGCCTTGTTTTTTGTATGAACATCGTTTATGGAATGAGAATCACATTGGTCATATGTTTGCATTTTATATTTGTTATATATGTTTATGCAATGTCCAATTAATTTATATTATAGATAACTTGGTGTGTGGTGCCACACAGAAGATCATGTTATCAGTTTCTTATAAATTATAAATAGTAGCTCACAACCAAGATGGATTTGGACAAATCATCGGAATGGTTGTAGTGTAGTTTGGTATTAGTCTGTCTTGACTATAAAACTACACTAGTACACTTTGTGTGTATTGAGCAGGACCATTTGAGGTTATTCGTTTTATACTGACTATATAATAGAACAAGACCTCTGTTATTATGGATGTACATCTTCTTAATCCCTATATAATAACGGGCACGTATGCTCAATGTTTATTTCTTTAATTTGCCAATGGGTGAGATTTATTCATAAATCAATAAACTCGGTGAGTTGGGAGATAGCATTGTTTATATGGTGTTCTGTTGATTATAGAAGGAATCCGTGTCCTAATTATTTAGGATGATAATGTCCCCTTGAGGAGCTCATAAGGATTATCATGTAAACCCTGCAGGTGGATTTAATCCGACATGATAATAAGGATGAGTGGTACTACTCTTGGAATTAGATGTAAATTATTTAAGTTGTCAGTAACTTATTTAATTTACGGACATTCGATATCTTAAACACGGGGAAATAAATGTACACATAATAAGGAGCCCATATTAAATATGGGATTGGGATGGTAGTTCAATAATAATTCTCTAGTGGACTGAATTATTATTGATGGGCTTCAGTTATGTGTTCGGGCCGAACGCAGGATACTAAAGCCCATCAGGAGGCCCAACCCAATTCCTCCTCTAGGTCCCTGGTGTAGCCTATATATAGCTCTTTTCATCAGCGCCTCTCAGAACACAGAACTCAGATCACAGAAAACACGTGATAAGTGAGAGAGAGCGGAACTGATTTTTCTCGAAGGATCGTTGGCCACGCAACGTTCGAGAAGGGCTCAGAGGAATACATCAGAAGATCAAGAGGTCTACAAGGGTATGATTTCTTTCCGCTGCGATTTATCTTTGGATCCCGATTCCGATAGCATAGGGCCGGCGATCCGTCGGTTCCAACACCGCCGTCCCTATGCTCATAATTCTGATTGAACCTTACCTCATTTTGAAGCTCTTGCTAAGTCCGTTCTAGATAGAGGCTCGGATCGACCATCCTTTGCCGCCTCCACTGGAAATCGCCTACGAAAGGCGCGACCCCATTCTTTATTCTCCCTAATTTCTCTTCTTCTTCCCTCTCATCGATTTCTTCCGTCGTGCCTCCTCTCCCGTCGTCTTCGGTCACGTCTATTGTCATTTGTTTGTGTGCCAGTGCGAGGTCCGTGCAAGTTTGTATGTGAGTATATGCGTGCGACGGCGGTGCTATGTCAAGGAGCACACTGGGTGCGCTGGTTTAGGATAGTTAGAGTGAGGGGTGTGCTCTGGTCCTTCCGAGTTGCGTGCGTGTGGGGCATGCGGGGTTACACCGACGGGTGTGTGTGCGTGGTGGTGGTCTGGCGATGAAGTGTCGTCGGCAGTGTTGACCGGCGACGGGGGTGGGGGAAGTGTGGAGAGGTTCTTTTCTGAAAATTCAAAAAGCCCAGGGACTGTTTGCAAAGCCTAAAATCTTGGAGTATTTACATTCCAGCCCTTTGACTTTTGGAAATTTCGTTTAAGCCCTCAAAGTTTTTGAAAGTTATGTTTCAACCCCCAAGTGTTTTGGAGTTTCTGGTTTAACCCCCCAAAAGCTTTTAGTATTTATACGTTTGTCTCAAAACTTTTCTGATTTTACAAAGTGGTCCCTAGGGTTTCCTAAACTTTCTAGAAATTATAATTTGACCCCTTTGGTCAAAGTCAACCTTTCCAAAATTTACAGATTTGCCCTTTTGCTCTTAAAAAACTCTATTTTAAGCCCAAAATTCCTTTTTTCAAGCTCAAATGATCATCTTAAACCCCATAATCGAGATTTAAACCCTCAAGATTGTTTTAATGTTTTAAATAATTTCCAAAGCTCTCATTTTTCTTCTTTCTCTTATATTGCCTTTTCAAAACAATGTTTTAGACCTCGTTAAACATTTTAAAGTTCCTTACCCTACGTCTATTTACAACGATCGTTCTCTCTTTTATTGTTCTTTCTTTCGAGAGAGTTTCTAAGCTTAATCTTAAATGCTATAGTATAAATAGAGATCTAAAATACTTTATGCTATATGTAGGCTTATAGGAAGAACGAACGAGCGTAGTGCTTTAGAGCTCAGAGTTTTGGGTTGGAAAACCACCGAACAAGGTAGGGGTAACTTCTTAACTTGACTCTTTAATTTCGTTTTCTATGTGAATGCTTAATCTATGAATAATGTTATGAATGCTCGACTGATGATTGAATGCTACGCGAACCTAAGATCAATATAATGCTTCTTTAATGTTATGATATGTTTAATTTCAATGTGATGATGTGATTATGTGTTGTAAATTATGTGTGCATGCAATGAACAACAACTATGACAGATCTGCCGCAAACTATTGACATGAGGTTTTCGATCATGTAGCTACATTAACGGGATTAAAACCGTTCATAGGATAAGACGGAAAAAATCCATATTTATCTATAGCCACGGGTCCACATGTTATGTGTTGTGTTTTAATTTTTTTATTTATGATTGTTTATTATTGCTATTGTTATTGTATGTTGATTTTGCAAAGTACTTCCACAAGTGTATTCCAGACACTCAACCCGTGTGTATTAACACTACAGATGCAAACAAGAATGAGAAGGCGTGAAGAGGGGGATGCCCTATCACTTGAAAACATTTAAATGCTTTCCATAATTAGCTTTTCTAAACAATTTTAATTTGTTGTTTTTTTTGTAAGACTTAGCCGATTGACATGGATCCTTATTAGACTTCCACTATATGTTTTAAATATTTTCTGTTATGTAAAAATACAATTTTAATGTTGTTAAGACCTTGTCTCAGATGTTATCTAAACCTCATTTCTGTTATCTTTTCGCTAAAGAGTATGTTTCTTTTCTACCTTGTTGGACGCCCGATAAGATAAACTCTAATAATTACATGCTTTCAAAATAGGGCATGACAATATCAACGATAACTTAATTATCATATAAACCAATGGAAAAACAATGTGCTCTCTTATAAAGAAAATTTTCTGAGCAGATCCTCGTACTCTATTTACTGTAGAGAAATTTTCGTCCAAGTGTACATAAAAAATAAAGTTCTCAAATTGACTTTCAAGTTCAAGTAGAGTAGTTGCAGAAAATTCAGATGGATAAAATTTACAAGATAGAGCAAATTGTTTCTTGTCAAATATAGTAAATAAGCCTCTAGGATCAAAACATGTCACACTTAGAAGCAATTCAGTGTTCACTTCATCAAAACGAAGCTCTTGAGCTTGCATGTCAACTCAATAATGATGAAGATTCATGATCTTTTCAGTCCTACCCCTCGATCTTTCTCGAGATGAATATATATCTTCCATGTATAATAAAACTATCTCATATTTACTACAAAATTCTTAAACTTCAGTCAACAAAGTCTCAACCATCTTCTCTCAATTCTTGCAAATGTGTTTTGGATACTCTTACAAGATTCATTGATTAATAATATTTTGCTAATTCCTTTGCAGAATTTGTGATAGTTCATGTGTGATTCCCAAAATTTAATTTTCTCATGAGATGTAAAGCTAAGATAAACTCAAATTGATTTAAAATATCTAGCAAATCAATTGCTTGTCTATTTGGGAATCATCATTATCATTCTCTTCAACATACCCAAGAACATTGATAATAAAAGAAAAAATGAATCAAGTTTGCGTGAATACCATTATGGAAACTCAAACAAGTATATCCCAATCGCTTCAATGTCATTTCTTTATTTAATCCTCTCACAATTTTGACTTCATCATTTGCAATCTCTTCAATAATATTTTTCATTTGCTTCCCTTTAAGCATTATTTCTATGAGCTTGCAAGAACCTCCAACAACATTGTATAAATGTGTAACAATATTGAAAAAAAAAGCAATACTTCTATACTTTTCAGCAATAGCAAGAAATATCAACTGAAGTTTGTGAGCAAAACTATAAATATAGTTAGAAGTGAGATTCTTATTAGTAGTAATGATTTTAGACTATTAAGTTCACATCTCATATTGCTAGCTCCATCATAACATTGATCTCTCAAAGTTGAAATACTCAAGCTATGAGTGAAGAACAATAACTCAATACATTTAGAGTGAAGTTGCAGTTGTGTCACTAACATGCACAAGACTAGAGTTGTTAAAATAGGATAGGCCTGATAGGCTAGCTCATCCCGCTCCACTAAAATAGAGGGTTGGACTGAGTAATTATATGCCCACAAAAAGGTAGATTAAAATGGGTTTGGCCTGCGGTGGGTTAGACTATTGGTGGGTTTGTCCATGGTCTAGTGGGTTGGCCCACTTCTATTTTTTTATGTTTTATAAAATTTTAAATATCTTTTCATTGAAATTATATATAATAAATGAATAATAATGATAAAAATTGTTACCTAGTACAAATAATGATTTATAAAAATATTGATATAAGTCGTTTATAAAACTGACAAAAAATTTAGTGAAAAAAAATAGTTTTTATATATTATATGTAATTGCATATATATCTTATTGAATATATATGATACATGTACACACTTTTTCCTTTGAAAAAAATAAAAAAAAATAAAATTAAAAATTCTGGTGGGTTAGCCTACCTAACCTGTGGTCCTTTAGTGGAATGAGTTGGGTTGAGATTTTGGGGCCCGTCATAAAAAAAAAACTCATCCCGTCTTGTCCTGCCAAGCCAAACCAAGCCAAATGGTGGGTTACGGTAGGATTTAGGTCGGTCCACCAACCCATATTGACAGTTCTATACAAGATTAAGAAAAAGTTAAATAACACATCAATCTTATTAACATAAAGCATAACTACTCCTATTGTCTCTTTGATGGATACATCTCAATACATATTAACTAAAATGGAGGAAAAAAATTACTTCAATGTCCTTAATGATAACATTAAAGCATCCACAGCAGTTTGCACTACTCTAGAGCAGAATCTGCACTAAAGTAGCGTAGAAACAATATATCATCTCCAACAATCTGCATTAAATTTTACACTAAAAGAGAATATTTACACACAATTTTAAATTTTTCACTAAAATGGATACATTAAATAGTTTTTGTTTTTAAATTTTTGTTATAATTGATTAACATATTTACACACGTAAACATTATTTAATATAATTTTTATTCTTTATGTTTTAAATTAATAAATAAAAAACATATGATTAATTGAATGAAACTTAATGTAAGATGAAAATAAAAACAAAAACAAAAACTTATTTTTATTGAAAGGGAAATAGATGTTTCATAGTGATAATTTCTAATTTTTTGAATTATAATACTCTTTCTATAAATGATCGATTAATGCATTTCAAAGTGCAAAATGAGCATTTGCAACTCTAATTTGTCTAAATCGACCAAGAAAATCTTGAAAACAAGTAGATTCATTTTCATCTAATTTAATTTATTTAGTAATTTCTTGTAATTGTTTATCATTTTTATTGTATTTTTATTGTTCATGTTGAGAAATGACACGTGTTAATTTAAACTTTTATAATATCATCTATGTTGTTCAAATAATTATCACTAGTGTTAATTTAAAGTTTTTATATTACCTTCCATGTTGAAAAATTAATGATATCTCAAATTTTTATTAAACAAAAATTAGTCAAAAAAATATTATAAAATTATCATTCCAAATATTTAACTTAAAGAAAAAAAAAGAGAAAAAAGAGTAGCGCATAAACAGTTAGAAGCTACATGTGGCTTTGCACTGTTAAAAGCTCCAGAGTAGTGCCAAGAGAGGCGCACTGCTGAGGGATGAAAAGTGGCGCTGGGCGCCATTCTAGTAACCTATTGGGGTTGCTCTTAGTAGTCTTAATCATAGTTGCACTTATAACATCCTTTTGAATCTTTGAAGATGATAGCTTAAGATTTTTAGGACCATTATTCAACACAACATTATTGATTTCTTCATTACACAAAAGTAATAACTTTCAAAAGCGCAATAAAATTTCATTGATTCTTCATTATTTCGGTTTGGCTTGGTAGCCAAACTAAAGCCGAATTACCAAAAAAAATTAATCGAGTTGTGTATATGAAGTAATCGAATCAATGGAAATTAGATGGAAAACCGATTTGGAATCGAATTGAAAGTTTGGTTTGGTATAAAATTATGGTACAAAACTGAAATTTACATTTGTCATTCTCCTTTCTCAAAACTCAATTCTAACATATTTAAGATGTAATTCTTAAATAAAATAAATACTCCAATCATTAAAGATCAAATATCAAATCAAACAAATAATAAACAACACTGCTACATAGGCCTTCTCCAACTATCTCAACAGCATGACACAATCATCCATCTTGCCTATTCAATTCAATATCTTTGAAATAAAATATGAAACTTAATAGGATAATAAGTAGATTATATATAATCATCATTAACTAGCAATTAGCACTATAAGATAACTAGAAAAAAAATTCTACAAGTACCTCATTTTCAATTTAGTTTTTTGCATTGATTATGATGGTCCAATTCCCACTATAGACAATTTTGATATATTATATAACACCAATTAAAACAAACTATAAATCACACTATATATAAATAAAATATTAACTTAATTTAATAATAATTCAATAAACTAATAATTACCTTTCTCAAAATTCTCAAACTCATGTTGTTCTTCAACATACACACACAGTTCTAAACTTTGGAGCCAATCTTGTGTACATATAAAACTTCAACCAATTTTTTAATTAAGAAACTCATAAATACATCTACTAACCTCCCATTGGTACTAAATACAGACTCTGATGTAACAGTTGAAATGAGAACAATCAACGTATCACAATGTCCTTGAAAGAATTGGAAACCTTTTAGAATTGACTTTCCACCACTTTAATACATTTAAGTTTTCATTATTTTCTACGATGTCCTCATTCAAACAAACACCTAGTTCAGTTTTCTTATTTTCACCACTTCCACTCTATTTTTTGTATCTTAAATTTAGCATTAAAAAACCAGGTTTGGTACAGATTTCCCAGAAAAATGAGTGAATTCATTTTTTTCTGGATCTCTCCAATATGTATTAAATTTCATTTTCATTGACTCAATCAAATCCCTCACTATAAGATTATCACTAGTCTTCCTATCATTTGAAATGCAACACAAGTCACTAATCTAACCAAAAAAATAAGTTAGAAATAACATAAAGATCTTGAAATACACAAAGTCATCTTATAAAAATTCTTCAACAAATTTGCAATTTTACGAACACAATAGCAATCATAAGATGTTAGAACCTCATTTCTCTCCAAATCAACAACAAAACTTGATTCTTATATTTCATACTTCTCAAATACTTTTTCATATTTTTCGACTAAACATTAAATGGGTGGAATTCCACCTTGTTGCCATATCTAATATAATGAACATTTACCTTTAACCCCTCCCATTCAGCAAACTCTTTAAATTTTCTAAGTCTAGACAAAGAACTCCTAATGTACGTCACTGCATACCTCATACGTTTCACTCAAGGATTGATTTCTTTCAAGCCCTCAGGAACCACCAAGTTAACAACAAGACACCTAATCATATGAAGGTAATTGCAATTGAAATTAAAATACTTTATTAATCAAGTATATTTAAAAAGTTATCCTTATTGCACAAAACTAAGTTTAAATAAGAAATCTTAGATATGTTCTTATCGAATCATACTAAGTTAAATTAATAACATTTTTAACATAGTGTATAAATAGATACTTACATCAAGCTCTTTAAAGATCGATGCTTTCGAGAGCTCCAAAAGATGGGATTCGCCTAAGAAAAAGGATGTAGGCCCCTGTAGAAAAATGATCATCACAATCATCTGCCTAATCGGCATTAAAAAAGTCATGAAGGGAAATAAGATAATCTTGATGAATTGTAATGCCAAGATGACGAGTGCCATTTAGATATCGAAGAAGACGCTTAACAATACCCTAATGAACTTCATTAAGGTGCATGTATGAACTGTGATAGTTTTGTTGGTTCCAAGTAGTTTAGAGGTTCAGATGAGGAGTGAATGAACCTCTATTGATTTTTCTTTTGAAAATCTTTAAGAACTTTCTACATTATATTCTATTGGAAAATACAGTACCGAGTGCAATAGAGTAAGCTAAGTGAGATTGCTGATCAACTTTCTGTATCAGAGTTCTGGTATGCATCAAAAATGAATGATAGAGTTTTCTTTGAAAAATATTTTCTTGAAAATGTTTTTTGCCAAACCTTGAATACAGAATGATCAGATATGTCACGCCCCGTTTTCTTTCATAAAAATATCAGAGTTTTCACACAGGCGTGAAGAAGAAATGGTAAAGGACACACTCATAAACAGAAGAAGTAGATAGGAGACGCCAGAAGAAAGAGGTAAGAGACGATGTGAATCATTCACATATCAGCAATCGGTCTCAATACCGATAATAACAACAGGTCATAGCAGCGGAATCTAAACATCAGGATCCAACATCCAAAACATATACAAAATTATTACATAACGTGAATTATTTAAAACATTGTTTGTGTGACATCAGACCAAACATACAAGTCCAGATACAACACCTCCTCTCTCCATCTAGAGTTCATCATGCTCATCATCTCCTATAGTGTGAGTACAAAATAGGGGATGAGTGCGTGGAATACACTCGTGGGGATAAATTCCGCATCTTATAACATACAATAGATACATATAAACCAGAAAGAAAATAAAGGTATCAATCGGCATGTTGTCACTGCATGTAAAATGCATAGAAGATATTAGAAATGACAAGGGATGAATAGGTGCGGGTATTCCCCATCTTACCCTATAAAACGGTCTCAATACCGCTGGTGCATTTCAAGGACCACCAAACCTTTCAGAGTAGTAGAAGGAAGTAAGGGACGAATGCATGTATAGTGTGGACCTTAGTCCTGGACCGCAGTCATTTCACAGTATAAAGAATGGCACATCAATTATATTCACAGCACTTAGTATACCGTAATTCATGCATTTAATAGGGAAGACAGTAAACAGATAAAGATTTAGAAGTTACCCCCACCTTGTTCGGTGGTTTCCACGTGAGTCGCAAGTACCAATGATTTGATAACTCAAGGCTCAATCCAACAAGTAGCCTACACAATTATGGTATTTCTTAGATCCTTAATAATGTATAAATAAGTTATAAAAGGTTCCGGTGGAAAAATGATCGTTAAAGACGCGATGGATCGAGAGATCTAAAGAATGGAGTTGAAGTAACAAGAGTGGATAATCAATCCAAAAGACTGAGATGATAGAGGATGAAATTTGGGTCACGACGGAAAAAGAATGAGCTCAATCGGTGTTGAAATGAGCTCGAACAGAGCATTTTAAGTTTAGGGGTATTTAGGTAATTTTGGTCAAAGAGTTGACTTTGACCAGGCCCACGAACCCCGGTCAATGATGTCTCGTCGGCGATGACTCGATAAAGATGAACGATGGAAAAAATGGGATTCGGATCGAAAACACGGCATTGCGTACGCGCCGTCACCCGACGGGATGCGCACGTGCGCACGCGACACCCAGAGTCCTCAGCAGCTGCCGAGTTTTTCTCGGTAGCCTCGGCGACTCATCTCGGTGCGCCAAGCGCTCCAAGCATCGGGCCTATTCAACCAGCCACCTTCCCAGCGCCACCAGCTGCGGCGGTGCCGTCCTGCGCCACCGCCACATCGTCCACCGACGAGCCTGCACCGCCGACTACTATCTCCAGCCATCCCTCGCCGGATTTCGATAAGAGTGGTGCCGGAAAAACTGCCACAAACACCCTTCGACACACACGCATGCAAAAACAAGCCTAACCTTTCCAGCTCCGGCCGGCGACTTCCAGTCGCCGACGACCCTTCCCAAACCCCCGGCCGATGACCACCCGTCGCTGGCAACCATCCCCAGCCACCCCAACACACATATACAGTATATATATACACACGCTTATACCACACACACGCATAAACCCACACCCAACAAACACCCTTTGCCGACGGCCACCTGCCGCCAGCAACCACCCCCAGGTCCTCACCGGCGCATCACCAGCGTCGGCCACCAGTTCCCACACGGCGGCGCCACCCAGTGCCGCCCACATCAGCACACAACATCAACACACACTAACACACACACACATGCACGATACACACACACACCATCTGTTCAGCTCCGGCGCCGCCACCCACGGCGACGCCGGCCCTTCAGCACCTCCACCACACCACCAGGAGGTCCTCCGGTGACTGCTCCGGCAAGAGAAGATGAGAGAGAGAGAAATCAGAAGAGAGAGAGAGAGGTGGTAGAAATCTAGGGTTTAAGGTTTGGAGCCTATTTTTCGTTGTTTTTCGGTGAACGAGAAATGGAATTGAATTTCGAGACCTATCCTAGATTTGTCTCGTCGAGACGTACGTCTGTGCAAAAATCGGCCGAAACCGACAAAGTTGAAATTTTCCGGCCACCGGTGGCAGAAAATCGGAAAGAGAGAGAAGAAAGAGAGACTTACAAGTTTTCATCGCTTTCGGCTCGTTCGGAAAAACGGCGATTTTCGAATCGAAAACACCCTTATTTATAGAAATCTAAAAATCACTATTCACCTAAAAAATCTCTCATTACTGTTCACGGGGTCAAATCTCTCGTCACTATTCACGTAAAAATCTCCGTTACTATTCACCGGAAATATCTTCCGGTTTTCCGAAACTTCGTGTTTTGCCCTTTTCGTCACCGTTTGAGCTACGGGTCTCCGATTGACCCCTAGTTCGTTTCTATCTTCTCATTTTTCCAATACGCATCTAATGGTATTAAAATATTCTATATACCATGTCCAAGAAAATTATCCATCTAAACCTCGCATTAAACACGTATTTGAAACGCACGTGATTAATTAGACAGTCAAAATATACGCACATAATTATTAATCATGGGTTTAATATTTAATTAATGAATTGTATTTCATTTTTGGTCCGGGGCGCTACAAGATATAAGATGCATCACAGATATGATGAGAGCAAAAAATAAACACAAAAGGTTTATATAGTGGTTCGAATGTGGTATAACCCTTCTACGTCCACTCTACTCCTACTATGAGGAGGAACTTTGTTAGGCTAGATTGAATTACAAGACTCGTCCTAACAATCTATCACCTAAACAAGTTTTCACCTACAAGAATTCTGCTTACACACAGATTGCACAAATCCTTAGGCTGACCCATACAAGATCCTAATAACTCACATAGAGTTAATGCATTAACAACTTAAGACAAACACTCAACAAATATCTAAATCCTATCAACTGAGGACACCTCTAAAACAACATAAACACACAACACAGAGGTTAAAAATATATAAGTTTGTCTTCAACTATTGCTTGAAAGAGCCTTAATAACTCTGAAGCTTTGAGGACTCGAAGGCTTGGCTGCTTTACTAGGAGGTTGAGTGACTGAATACTTAGAGAGATGCTTGAGAATTTGCTCTTGCGAAAGTGAGTTTAAGAATCAGTAATTCAATAGTTTCTTTAGTTAGCACTTTCTCTATTTATGGATATAGGAAATGTACTCGTTGAAGAGAGAGATACACTTCATTTGAATTTGAATTCCTTTGATCGTTCTTGATCTTCCATTCAATGTCATTGAAAAACTGAGGACAAACTCCTTATCTTATTATGCAGCTCATTTAATGCGGCGGTCCTCCGCTTCAGGATTGTTGCAGTCTATCGGTCCACGTGTCGGTGGGAGACTGGTTCTTCATATAACTTGGTCACTTGTCTTTACTGGCTATATTTGACAAGATGCATTCTCGTATAGTAGTGATTTTCCTCATATGACATTGTTGTGTGCGATGTCTCTTCCTGCTTCCTGTTCTGGAGTTCTACACCAGCTTTCTGTTTTGAGTCTGTAGTGAACATTTTGTTCGCCTTACTATTTCCTTACTTGCTGCTTGCTAAATCTTCTGATTATTGTATGCGGTATCCGATAGAGATTTCTTTGATGAATCCGACTGCCACCAGTAACCATCTTTTTACTGATTTTTGAGATACTCCATTCTTCAACTCAGATTTTTAAAAGATGAAAAATAAACTAAGATTTCTACTTAAACATTATGGAAAAATGGGGTACTCTAATTTCCTATTACAATATTGTTGTCTCATCAAAATCTAAACAGAAATATCGTAACAATTTTTTCATTTTTGATAATGACAAAACCTTTACATTGTGCTGTTCATTACGAGAATTCAGAGTGTCATGCAACATATCCTTTCATACATTATAGATACTTGGAGTACGAATGTATACAATGATTCGAATGTGCTAGCATCCTATTTCACAACTCATATATATAGACAGATATATCTAGCATGTTGTCCTATATAGAATTAAAGTGCACAAAGTGTGAATATGTTTCAGTATCAGTAACTTGAGTATATCAGAAATAGAGATTACAAGTTACAAGAAGTAGCTTACAGTAGATCTTACAGATAAGAGTAGTAAGCTATTACTTCTTCAGGACTGCCATTTTATAAAGAGCTTTCTTCTTGTTGTATCATCCTTTGGTGGCTTTCTCTTCTCAAACTTGGTTCCCTTTCACCAATTGATAATAGACTCTTGATAGTCTCTTCAAGCTTCTTCTTGAAATCAGGAATTTGAATCCATCGGAGTCAGAAGTCTTCACAGAATAATATCTGCGCTCTTTACTTGATCTTCTTTATCAACTCTTTCTTATTTTCCAGCTCTCCATCTCTTACTAGTTGTTCATATCTCTCCAAAGCTACAAGACATGTAGTATATCTTGCAAAATAATTCAATTGACAAAGGTGTCTGAAATACCTCTAGTATTCTGTCCTTTTATACAGGGTTGTCTCTTCAAATGTAGGATTTTTGTGCTTTGGAAGAATCTCCTTGTCAAAAAAATTCAGCTCCCAAGTAATGCTTTCTTTAAGGGGCCTTTGATCTAGTAATACAGATACTTCAGCAGAAACGTGATCTAGATCAAAATGAACTTTTATGATGAATTACTTGGTGGATATCAATCGTTAATTTACAGACTGCTATACCCGTCGATATATGGAGGTAAAACGAAGTCCTTTTTTTAGGTACTGATTTTTAGATGGAAACGACATCATTTTTAGCACTATTACTGATGGGAATTTCCGTTGGTAAAGTTGATATAGAAAAACGACATTGTTTTTTTTGAAATATAACAATAGAAATTCCATCGGTAATTTGGAAATTAACATTCCGTCGCTATTTCGTCGGTAAATCCGTCATAAGACCATAAATTTAGGGTATTTTTTATGATTTATCTCTAACAATCTTAATTTAATTATTGTTTCTAACATATTAGTAATCGTAATATACTTTTATTATTTATGTCATTCAAATGATCGATTTTACATATTTGAGAATATTTGATTGACCATGTACATATATCATGGACCGATTTAGCAAGTTCGTTGTGTTTGATTGAATTGAACTCATTTATAAAATTGAATTATTCATATAAGATTGTAAATAGAACTCAAAGAATGGTTTTCGAATAAAAGTCGGGGGAGAAGTCACAAAAAATGTGTTGATAGTGGGATGAAACATTAACCGACAAAATTCCATCGCCAGAAATGTTAAACGACACCATTTAGAGTAACTACCGACAAAATTTCCATCATTAATTATTTAATTAAATATTGATTTAAAAATAATCAAATATTTACCAACGACATACACTTCATCGGTAAATTTGAAACAGATTGACGTCATTTTTTCATCCCAAATTTTTTTGATTAAGTTAAAACAATGTCATTTTCATTAGAATTACTGACGGATAATCCGTCGGTAAATTTGGATTAATTAGGTCGTGACCTTCTTCTCCGTCTCACTTTTCTCTCTCTTTATCTCTCTCTCCACCACCACCCGTCGCCCGTCACCACCACAGCCCGCCACCGCCCCTCCGTCACCCGCATACTCTCTCTCTCTCTCTCTTTCTCCCCTCCACTACCACCACCCACTGCCACTATCAACCCCTACTGCCCCTTCCCTACCCCGCCCCCCTCCTGCCCCCTGTCCCATGCTCTCTCCCACAACCCCCTGCCCCACCACCACCCCACACCTCATTTTCGGATATTAAAGGTTAGTATTTTTATCCAATCTTAATTTTGTTTCATTTATTTAATTATGTTATTAATTAGTTTAATTCATATATTATTAATTTAATTTTTTATGTTCAAATGTTAATTGATTTATTTGTTAATTAAACTTAGGTTATAATGTTAGTTTTGTTAGTTTAGAATTTGTTACATTAAGTTTAGTATGATTTAATTTGCTATAGTTTTTAGTTTAGTTCAATTAGATTAGTTTAATTTAGTTCGTTTAATTTTAGTTTAGTTTCGTAAAATTAATTGGGAATTATATGTTGTTTTTATTGCAGAGACGGAGAGTCGATAACTTGGTAAATTTATGAATGTGTCGAAATGCTGCCAAATTTTTGTTAGAATTTAGTGTTTTTTTATTATTTACTCGTTCATAATTAATAATTTACTACAATGTTAGGTTAGTTATAATTTTTTCAAATAAAAGTTAGTTTTAGTTTAGTAAAATTAGTTGAATTAATAATGATAGTTTTGTAAATTCAAATTAGTTTTTAGTTTAGTTAAATTAGGTGAATTAATTTAGTTAATTTCCTGTTTAGTCTATAAGTTTCATTTCTTAAAATTTGTGAATTTTATTAATTTTACTAAATAGTTAATGGTGAATTTGTTGGGATTATAACTAAATTGTTGGGATTTATCGAATTGTTGGGTATTGCATGTTATTTTCTTGTAGAGATGGAGAGTCGATAACTTGGTAGATTATTATATTGCCGAAATATTGCCGAAATTTCATTAGAATTTAGTGTTAATTAATTATTACGATTTAGATTGGTTTAAATTACGTTTAGTTAGTTTGTAAATAGAAAATTTAGATTTATTTACTCTTTCATGCTTAGATTGCTGGTAGAGGCCGAGGTTTTCGTGGATGAGTCGTTTCTTAGGGCAGTCAAGACGGCGGTCGTCGCTTATAGGATGCAAACACGGACCATACTATTCTGAAGTGTACTCCACCACCGAAAGGCTCTTTCAGTGGTTCGACTAGTGGAGTCTATTCCACGTACGGTTAGAGGCCATGTCCATCGGTATACGGGTCCATGCATCTAAACCCCCATTGTCACAGCATGACACATCACAGGTGTCTGCTGGTCCCTCTCGCCGAACAGTCTTGTGGATCGAGTACCGAGTACGGAGCATAAATACACTTTATGTCATAATGTTTTGTTACTATTTAATAAATTTTGTTAATGGCTAATTAAATTCAATTGTGCAGCATAATGTCGTCGCATTAGTGTCCATCCCTTCTAAAGGATGTCTTCTTGAGCTACCTCAATGCAAAGGGCTTTAACTAGAAGTTGGTCTCACCCGATACCAATGCGACATATTGGGAGGATTTCTCAGTAAGTTTATGTTTTAATTTTCTATAATTTATGATTATTACTGTGAATTTGTTAGTACGATTTAGATGATGTTTTGTTTTATTGATTTTTTTTAGAAATTGTGTACTTGGGACCTAGCGTTGGACGATGAAATCCGACACTTATACCCAGAAAAGACTATGACCCCTTACCGTGATCTAATCAACAGTTGGAAGCAGAATTGGATTTCATCAGGGAAGACACCCATGTGCGTGTCGGACACCACTTGGAAGGGGTTTCTCGACTACTGGATTGACCCTAATATGAAAAAAAGTCTAAGCAGGCTTTCAAGAACCATCTAAGTGAGTCACTCGGACCGGGTATAGGAGTCGCCAAGCATAAATGAGGCTCGAGGTTAGTTGTGGAGCATTTGGAGACCTCGTAAGTCTATTATTTCGATATTTCTTAAATTTAAGTTAAATTTTTATTAATTACTATTCAATTAATAAAATTTTGTGCAACTTAAGAAGAAGGGTGTCTGGCATTGAAGCACGAGCTCTTCAAGATGTTCCACGGGCCCGATGAAGATGGGACGTACACTGACAGTTGGCCTAGTGCAATTATTGTAAGTATTTTCTTTTGTTTTTTCTATTTTAACTATGTAAAATAGTTTATACTTTGTTATTAGATTTTGAGGAGAGATTGCCCCAGTTGAGTTAGACGAAAGAGTGCCATCGAAGACCCATCTTGTTGATCTAAACCGGTTATACATCGAGACAACCACTATGAATAAATGACGAGTGTACGGGTTGGAATCAACTAGAAATAGGCGATCCCTGACAAGCTGTGCCATCTCTCATGCCACATCTCCCAATCCAATGGACCTCGACCAGATGGTGCGAGAAGTTGAGAAGTGGGTGAACCATCGGTACGAGAAGAGGATGACAATGTATAAGCGCCAGCAGACGGAGAATGAGCGCGGGCACATTGAGTACCTACGCAAGCGGGCGAAGATGAGAGAGATTCTGCAATCCTAGCAGACCCTGCTACAGCAGTTTACTGGAGTTCATTCGATGCCCCCTACCGCCAATGTCCCTATAATGAGGTGGATCCCTAAGGTCGGGATGATGATGATGATGACGACGACTCTGTTGATTTATAAACATTTTTAAACAATTTCTGCTTAAAACAATTTTATTTCACAAAAACTCATGTGAGACTGTCTCACGCATAGTTACTGTGAGATGGAGCCCCATCACATATAAATAATATATGAATTGTAGGGTTTGAATTTTAGATGATTGGGTTGTGAGTTGACCCGTCTCACGCAATGCAATAAAAATCCGTGAGACGGTCTCACAACAGCTCACTCATTTTATTTTGAATTGTAATTAAATTTATTGAATATTTTAATTTTGATTTGATTTCATTTCGTATCATCCATTTTATTCATTATTATTAAAAAAACAGAAAAAAATTATATTGAATAACATTACCGACGACATATTTCTATCGATAAATAAAAAAACAATACAGACGAAAATATTTCATCGATGAATAAAACTATTACGATAAAATAATTCCATTGGACATAATTTAAATTTCGTTGATAAAATCGGGGAAATTTTTTGTGGTTTTCCCATATAATTTAAATTCCATTGGAAAATTACCTATGGAATTTTTTCACCTTCAGCAAAACGTTATCGATGAGGATAATAACGATACTTTATACTGATGGAATTTCCATCGATAATATTTTTAGCGATGAAATCCAATTGTTTATCGATGGAATTTTCCATCGATAATCCGTACAATTTTTGTATGTGTGTAGAGGAGGGATGAGAATCTTGAACTTTGTACCTTTTTTAAGTGGATTTTTGAAGTTGTGTAGTAGGCTGGAGATGAGGATCTTGAACTTTATAACTTTTGTGGTGGGTTTGTTGTTGCAAACTTTATGTTATATTGATTAATTGTAACGATGCATAAGATGTTGATAGCAATATGACAATGTTTATGATTGTAGTTCAAATTTTGAATATTTCATATCCCCATATTATTATTTGTGATAATTGATTATGAATCGAAATTAAAAGGCAACAGATTATAAAAGTGGTATAAATATAAATCACTATATAAGAATACTATTACAAAAAGTTTTGTGGAAAATGACAACAATAATGGTTACAATCCTTATAAAATCATAGTCATTGACCTCAATGAGCGGCTGAGCGCGGTTAGACACCATTGTGCACTTGTTATATTAACATGATCAAAGACAACACTTATGATTGTTGTGCCAACTGTTGTTATACTTTCGGTTTTCAACTCTTGTAAAACCATTATTGTTGACCTTAATGACAACGATTGTGAACCCTTGTGCACATGTTGTAATTACATGCTCAAACAACATATAATTTACCATACACTGTTGTTGTTATCATCTACGACAACATTTATTAACTATTCTGATTGAGGGGGTCTACAATAATATCATCTTCCACAATGATAAAACCATGTCTATGACAACAGTTAATAATCATTATCATTGTGAATTTTTCTTATAGTGTTAGTGTTGTTGCAGGTTATGAAGGGAGACCACATGGCTCAAAGTTTCCTTCAAAGGAATCTGCCGAAAATGTATTGACAACCATTTGGAATGGCTACGAGTACTTATTGTGGGACAAATTCAAAACCAAAATAAAATATGAGCTAAGTAAATCAATGAAAGATAGTTAAGAAGTTTCATTCTAGTATTGGAAAGAGAATGACTAGAGTTACCTTAGATAATTATTTGCTATGCAGAAGTAATACAGTTTGTAGAAGATGTTTTCAATGTTTGATGAAACAAGCATAGATAATTCACCATGAAATTGGTTTGAGTTTATGTTAATTATCCTCAGCCTAATGAATTCTGCAATGATGTAACATAAATCGAGCAATTATTTGGATAAAAGCACAACAAAATAAGACAGGAAAACATATAGGATAAAGTGGAAGAAATTGCAGAAAAGATTGTAAGTGTCTATTACATATTTAATTTTTGCATGATATAACTTAATAGACCTAAAATTATCTATGTTAAATAAATCTTATATAGATTTGAAGAGAGTGGGTAAGTTGGTTCAAGGAATTCTTATGAAAGCTCTTGATAAGAAGGTTGTGTTTCTTTGTCAGTGTACTTTCGTGTTCCTAGAGGGCAAAAGGCTAATGTGGATAGAGATCTATACATTAACCAACAAAAATAGTTACTGAAATCGAAGAGAAAACATTAGGAGATGGATGCATGCTTAAAGCGTTTAGAAGCATTCTTCATTAAAATAAAAGTTTTAAATGGAAGTTTAACTAATGAGAAGAGTAGTTACTCAGTAAAGATGCAAAAGCTCATGGATGAAGAGGTCACTAAGAGACCAAAAACTCAATCTGATGATGCATCATTAGTTCACAATGGACAAGTTCTAGATGATCGTGATGATTATAAGATGATGGTTAGTAAGATAAAGTTTTACAAGTTTGTGTTTTATTTTTGATGTTAATCAATATCACTATAAATTATATTAAACTATGAATATTGTCAAGGTAACCTCGTTGGGTTATCATTAGAGTTGGGTACAAACATTGTTACATATAGGATCATCATAAATTATATCAAAAGGTTAATTAAATCCTTTCACTATAATAATCACATGGAATACCAACGGACATTTCCATCTATAACAATTGGATTTTTATCGGTAATGATTTTGTCGATGGAAATTTCGTTAGTAAAAATTATCATTATTATCCTTGTCGATAGCAAATTAAGAATGGAAAAAAAGTCCTCCAGTAAACCACCGATGACAAACTCCGTCGGTAATAATTTTATCGATGGAAGTAAGTTTAGGAAAAGTGGAAAACCATGGAATTTAATCCATGGACTTAACGACAGACTTATAGTTTTCCCACGACATTATTCTGTTAGTACTAAATAAATTACCGATGGATATATTTTCATCGTTAATGTTAGATTACATATCTGCCAACGAATCATTTTCCATCGGTAATGTTTTATATTATTTTTTTAATACAATCTTTAAATAATCACAATTATGAAATGAAATTAAAATTAAAAAATTCAACAAATTTAATTACAAATTAAAATAACATTTTTTTTAATAAAAAATAGTTTTTAAAAATTCATAAATCATGATCTTCACCCTTAGTGGTGTCATCATCTGGAGCTCGGGGATCCCTGTCGATTAGAGTATGGGGGTAATCGACGGTAGGTTATGGTTGCTAACCAAAGGTCAGTTGCTCTATGATCATCTGTTGATTCCGCAAAAGGTTGTTCATCTCTGTTTGCTGGCATCTCCATTTCGCGTTCTGGTTTATCAGCTACGCCTGTGTTTGCTCATACCTCGTCATTCTCTCCTCGTATTTTCATTGTCGCTCTTCATTTTCTCATATCATCCGATCAATGTCCATCTGACTTGGTGATGGGCATGAGAGGTGGCACAACTTGTTAAAGATTGTCTCTTACTGACCGATCCCAACCCGTACACCCGCCCTTTCTACACACCAGTTGTCTCGAGTATAACCGATCTAAGTCAACGAGGTGGGTTCCGATGAGCCATCCTCCGTCTGACTGAGCTGGGACATCCTCTCCTCGAAAGCCTTCTGATTATTTTGAACAAGTAAAACAAATTAGAAGGAAAACAATTGAATTTAAAAATATGAAGTAAAATAAGGGGGCATTCACTTCATAGGTTTAGGTTGGTTTGGGTTTATAAACCAACCTAAACCTATGTTCTCTTCATGGGTTAAAAGCCCGGATATAAGAATTCGGCCCGGGTATATTATTTTTCAGCCCGGTCTTACACATGAGAGTAGGTGTGATAAACCATGGGTTTATAAACCCACCATTTTTTGTGGGTTTATTCTTATATTTTCGTATTACCTAAAATGCCCTTATTTTTGCTTGTAAAATAACTGATATATCCTTACTTTTCCACCATATTACAAGACTGCCATTATATATATAATAAGATCCCCAAAATCGGGGACCAAACCCTAGCCTCCTATTCGAAACCTTCACGTCTGCAATCTCAGGCAATTTATAGTTTTCCACTATTGAATCTTCACCTCATCTGCAAGTCCTCACCATTGATGCTTCTTCTGAAACCCATCACTCTTAGCAACGACCTGTTTCAATAGTTGGTAGAAGATTAATCGCCGCCCCGCAAACGACATTGTTCTTATTTCGCGACCTTCAACCTATATAGCTTGGAAAATTTCACAAGTCTTGGAGTATCACTAACCATCGATTGAGGAAATAAGATAGGTATGATAACAATCATAATATTGTTCGATGATATGTTGAATCTGACACATAGGGTTTAGGGTTCTTGAATTTTGTTATATTCCCTTGTTAGAAACAATTGATGAAGACATATTGAGCCGTAATTTTTTTTTGTTATTTGTCAAAGTTTTGGACATCTCTATTTGTTTATGATTTTGTCTACACTTGTTTTGTAATAACATTGTTTGCTTTTAAATATTTTACTATTTATGCCTCAATGAACTGCAATTTGTGGACCTTTAGGGCACTTGATTCATTTTCAGTTTAATAAGAAAACATTAATGTTAGTGGCTTTTAATATTGCAAACAGGAAAAATGACAAGTTTCTCATTCTTGTAAGAATGCTCTGTCTCAAAAAAACTAATTAATGCCCCTACAGATCATTCACCCCCGATTTGAAGAACGGACTTTGATAAGGTGCTCACAAGACATAGACTGACAGTGAGCATGGTAATCTTGAAGTGCCTGAGATATTGTGTGTGGGAGTTTATTGAAGAAGTTTGAGGAACTAAAGGTACATACTTACATCTGTTGAGAAATCCATTATTCTATATAAACTCATTTTGTTTTAAATAGCATTATAAACCAAATATACTTTTCATGTTGATGAGAGTGGTTTGCATCGGTTTGACATATGTTTTTACCTTTTCTTGCAGCTGTTACATTTCATCCCTTAAAGCCATTGCTTCATCGATTTTTCAAAATTTTATTTGACAGCATTACCTGTAAGTTTGTAGCAGCTCTTATATCACCATTTTTCAGAAATCAGAATCCCTACATTTCTTGAAATCATGACTTGTCATATCTTATTGTTTGTTGTTTTCTACTTGGGAATTATATAGTTCTTATCCAAGTAGGAACAGAAGGCTATTGCTGCAACTCTTGCTCATCCAACTGGACTATATGGTTAGTTTACTCCTACAGATAATTATATCACATGTCTTCAATGAATGATATAGCAACATATTTTGAAGTTAGATACAAGTGAAAATAATATCCGCAGAATTGTTTATAATATTCTTTTCTGGTCTTCTAGAGACTGAGTAAACTACACAGTGTTGGATCTTCACACTGTATTGTAAATAATTTCTAGGTTAAAAACAATTAAACATAAAAGGGACTGAAACTTCCTGAGAGGCAGGGTATCGAAAAGTATTTCCACACGATGGTTGTAATGGACTTTCAAATTTTTTTTTATAAGAAATAGAAACTAACTTTTATTAAATTATGCTTTACAAGGGACGACTCATCCCTCTTAAAAACAACAAAAAATATAACTAAAAGACGTAATTCCAACTCCTAACAATCTCCGGAAAATATAACCCTTAAAGTCAGTACGTAGCCTTATACTTTCCATACAATTAAGTATAACAATATATCACACTAAATGTAGTCATTTATATATATATATATACATACCGAGATATAAATAGAGATGGATATATATAGATGAACACACCATTAATTGCATCTATAATTCACCTTTGGATGCAGTTTGAGTAAACTTAGAAGCTCCTTTCCGGATATATTGGTGAATCGCTGCCCTTTGCAACCTCCGTCAGGTTAGAAGACAAAAATGATATATTAGAATTTACTATTAATTACAGAAATTGGAGGAATACAAAATAAACATTTAAAACCCACCGAACTCTGTGTCAGTCTATTGCTATTATTTTAGTCGATAAATGTTCTTAAATGTGCAGTTACATATGCATTGTTAAGTGACTAAAGAATTCTTGGTATGTTGGAAAGATTCGTCATCTAGAATATGCATTATTCTTATTGTAGTTGACAATAAAATGTTTATCTTATCTATGTGGAATTACATAATATACGTAATTACAATTTAGTCAATCATGTTACTCTTAAATTCTTTTACTTATATACACCCTATTATTTTTTGAAGCATCTTACATAGATTTTAGAACTGTTCTAATATCTATATGTTGTAATGAAATATTTATTGTTTGATGTACACATCTACATTAATATATAGGTCATTTTACAGTTGCCAATTTTGATCATGTCTAATAATTATTGGATAAAGACCACCTCACTTATGGCATGTCTGCAATCATGTTAATGACATCAGAACAAAGTACATGCAAGTTAACCAACATTCTTACATCTTCCATACATGTTATAATACAATAAATATTGAAATTTTATGTAAATATATATATATATATATTTATTTATTTATTTCTATAAACATACACTGACTTGCAATATGTAATATATGACTTGGATGTAATTTGGGTCGTAGTTGGAAACTCCTCTTCGATAAGATTGGTGATTTTATTGTTCTTTGCTTGCTCCATCAGGTTAGTGTTGTCCTTTCATAGTTTTCAAGTGTCTAGTTTCTTTTGTGTTGTGCATAGAAAAATTTATTTTCATTAGATTAGGCTTGGGTTTTGTTGTTGTAGTTTTAGGACATACGTGTTCTACGAATTAAACCCAATAAGAACATACATGGTTAAAATATGTCTTCAAGCATGATTCAATAATAGTATGCAACTATACAACTACTTGGCAAAAGACTAGGATCCTAACTGGATGATTGTAAAATTGTTAATACAAAAATTGGCCCTTCAAAATATGGTTTTCCAATTAGTAACTAGGAGATCCTCACTAGATGATTTCTGATAATATCTACAAGTTGATGCTAAATTTAAAATTGGTTCAACTTAGCAAAGTTGCGTGCATTTTTCCAGACTACTTGTAAAGTCTGAGGTTTATCTAGGACCTACGTACTTGAATTTGTTAGACATTAATCAAACACTTAACACCCTGAACTTTGTGTAAATCTTAGTTGAAAAAAATTATATTTGCATAATTACCTTCTTTGTTACTACCCGTCATGTTCCTCTAAAAATAACTTTGTGAGATACCAAACCATATTAAATTATTTAATGACACAAACTGTTAATAATTGTCATCCTTTTGTCTTCAAGTTATGCCCCAAAAATAGTTAACCTACAACATGCAAAATATCCCTTAGGCCACATAATGGTAAATCTACCCGAAATTTTCCATTTTATCGGTCATTGTAAGCATGTACAAATAGTCATGATTTGGCATTTGATTGAAAAACAAAACTTTGTAATGAATTACCAACAACATAATAAAGCCTACAACATGTACAGTGAGTTACACTTCATAACTTTTCATTGGTAAGATTTAAGTGACAACTTCCACATAACTAGCGCAAAAAATGGTCCTTAATACTAGTACCAAACCTACGTGATGTTCACTAATAAGAACATAAGAATAAACAATGTCGATGGGGTCCAAAATGCCACAATAAGACCAAATCATAGGGCATATCAACAATATTTTTGAATTCCAAAAACCAACTGTGAATTTCCTACTATGTTAGTTAAAATATCGTAAATACACCGATAATGTGATGTTTTTTTACACATTACTAAAATGTTATGTATGTAATCACTTTTTTATTTTTTGTAATAGACCATAAATAATGGATGAAGCCACAGAGCTCGAGGTTATTAGTCATGGTGTCGAAGCAATCAATTCTTCATTTAAGACATTTTTGAAAAGCATGGCTTTGACCTATTTAAGGTTTCATCCTTCAAATAAGACCAGAAGAACCTCTATTATCCCACACAAAAAATAAAATTTGTCCGAGAAAATATCCAGTCAATTGGACCACGTTCACAACCTCACTCTCATAAGCGATAAGACTTGCATCAACCACATACATTTAGTTGGCTATGTTATCTTTTGGAGCATTTAAGGGGTCTTCAACTAACTAGGCATACATAAATACCTGAATAGGTTGTCGTATTTCTTTCAATTCTATCTCATCAGATGAAAAACCGAGTGGTTAAGGATGATTTCCACAGAAGTGGATGTACAATTAGCAAACACTTCAATTATGTACTCAAGTCTTTGTTAAGCCTACACATTGTTCTTCTCGTACAACCCAATCCTATTGAAGTCGATGAAACATCTAAACGTTGGAAATATTTTGAAGTAACATTCTTCACCTATTAAGATTAACCCATACCAAACAAAAATGACTACAAATTATTTTATAAATTAACATTAATATCTTCCTCTCAAGGTATGCCTTCAAATTACAAGGTTGTCTAGGTGCCCTGGATGGTACCTACATTCCTGTGCAAGTAACCCTCACTGAAAAACCACGATATAGGAACAGAAAGAGAGTGGTTTCCGTAAATGTATTGGGAGTTTACGACCGTAACATGAACTTTGTGTTCTTGTTGGTTGGATGAGAGGGATCAGCAGCCGATGGTCGGGTGTTGCGTGATGTCATCTCCCGACCAAATGGATTGAAAGTCCTAAATGGTATATTCTTAAATTCATCACCAAGAAGTAACATCACTTTTTCCTTCAGCTATGTATTTGAATATATTATGCATGGTTCCCACAATTTTGATTTTGTTGGGATCATCGTCTCATTCCCAAATGTTTGTTTCTCTATGACAGACAACTACTATTTGTGTGACGGAAGATACACAAATGGAAATGGATTTCTAGCACCCTATAGGGATGTAAGATATCATTTGCAAGAATGAAATCATACATCCCACACACCTCAAACTCCTCAAGAATATTTTAACATGATGCATGCTAGAGCCCGTAATGTTATAGAGCGTGTCTTTGGTGTTTTGAAAGCGCGTTGGCGCATTCTTAGGAACAACTCTTATTATCCAATCAAAACATAAAATCACATCATTTTGGCATGTTTTTTGCTTCATAACTTCATACGTACCAATGCAACCATCGACCCATTTGAAACTGACGTGCCTGACATTTGTAGTAACCCAAATTTTGAACCTATTACAGACACTGGCTACATTGACCAAGTTGAGTCTTCACCAGGTTGGACATTATGGAGAGATAACATAGCATCGCAAATGTGGAACATTAGGAATTTGTAGTCTTGTATGTATCTTCAACAATCAATAAGTCAACAAACAATTTCAGGAAACTTGTGGTTTATTAATCTTACGACTTTTTCAATTTGTAGGGTAATCGATGTGTGTGTTTTTGATTACTTATTTGTCACACATTGTCTTCAACTTTGTACTTGCATACAATCAACATATGGTGAACATACGACAATTGATAAAACACATAATAATATAACTCTTTTTGCTCACATATTGAACATGTCAACTTGTACTTAGACATGAACAACAAGACTTCGATCTCAAAAGGTAAAGCGCACACCCAATCAAGAAGGACTTGGAGCCTCAATGAGGAGCAACAACTCATCGAAGCGTTGAAAAAGTTGGTTGATAAAGGTTATAAGTCCGATAATGGATATAGGACGAATTATCTAAATCTCCTAGAGTAGTACTTGGCCCAGCGTTTTCCCGGGATGGACCTAAAGGCCAAGCCTCATATTTCGAGCAAAATTCATTCTTGAAAGAAAAGTTACAACTTGTTGTCTCTAATGTTCAGAACAAGTGGCATCGGACTTGGTCCCAATTTCATGATAGACGTACAAGATGATGTTTGGGCGAACTATATCCCGATATTGTAATCGCCCTACAATATCAATTTTATATACACTTCAATCTTTTAAAACTTTAATATCATTTGAAATATATAAATGTCATCACCAAATGTTCATTAAGCAAAATGACCCTAATGTGAGAATAATGCATTTCAAGACGTGGCCATTTTTTAATGACTGGATGGAGATATTTGGGAAGAATCGGGCAACTGGAGGCGATGCTTAAGGTTTTGTTGATGCAATGAAGGATTTCTTGAATACCGGTAACACCTCGCCCATTAGAGTCTCACCAAGCCTAACTCCCAATAACAACGAGAAGTCGTCAACCACTTTCACATCCCATGGTAATGCCTCAAGCTCCAACACCTCCAAAAGAAGTGAGAAGTCCAAGTGTAGAAGAATTGAAACCATGGGTGAAGACCCATTCATCCAAAAGGTAAGCGAGTATTGTGAGAAAAATGATAAGCAATTGGGTGAGATTGCTAGCAAGATAGGAGAGATTGCCAATAGGAAACAAACAATTTTAGAGCCATCTGAGGAACAACAAAAAGTATACAAAATGTGACTTGGATTTCTTTATGAGCATACCCGACGATGCAAGAATTGTATTGGTTAAGGATATTATGGACAAGATATGAGGCATTTGCTGAGATGTATTTGCCCTAATTTGAATAAGAATGTAATATTTTAATCAGTAACATGAAGTTTGTAATATTATAATTACTATTGTTAAACTTCGTAATCTAAGACATGCTTAGTCAATATGAGACTATGTTAAATATCTTGGAAATAACCCTTTGTTGTAATATTCACGACTATTTAAAGATATTAAATATAATATTAATTTTGTTATGTACTTGAAGCATATATACATGAATTTGATTTAGTCACCTTAGAATTCAATAAAAATATTCAAATTTTGGTAAAATTATTGACAGTATGGCACCATCAGATTGTCATGCAAAATACAAGCATAATGGTTGCGTGACCCACATTGCATAACAAACAAGTTTTTCTTCCAAAGTCATTGATAATCACTTAATGTCATGCCAAATGTTTACGACATCAAGAATGACATAAATCAAGAATAACAGAATAACATCAATGCATTGAGCTAGTTTTCAACAAACTAATATAACATAAAGACAAATTGAAGTAGAAGTACAAACTATAACAACACATATTGCTAAAGTTTTAACATAGATGAGGTTCGGCTACTTGGAAAACATCTTCCCAACATTTGCCATCAAACCTCAAGTGAAAATACTTGTGAAAAAATAAAAATTAGAGCCGAAAATGAAACTACAAAAAGTTCAAGATTTGACCACACATTCAAAATGATCAAACAAACCCACCATGTATCCGACTTGCATTAACCCCAAAGCACTTGTTGTGATTGTTGGGATATTTCAGTTGTTATCTTGATAAGACAAAACATTAACTCAAGAAGAAAAAAACAGTTTGCTTAAGGTACTGATACCTAATTTCCACATCATATGATCAAGGAAAGATCATGTAATGGTTTTCCAAGATACAAGGAAAACCAACCTTGGAAGTAGTAAGAACACTTCTAAGGGCTAGCATGCTGTAGGAACAGCAAGCTAGTAGAAGTATCATGAGCTGAAGAAGAGTCAGGATACTGGAAGAAGCATGCAACAGATTGTGAAGAAACCGGAGTCAGGAAGCTGCAGACAGTAAACTAGGTTGCTACTATATAAGCTGGCCTAGGTTGCAGGAGCATGTTGCTGAGTAGGAAGCTATTCTGGAGAGAGAATTCAGAAAGCTAGCTGCTGCTGCAAGAACCCGACAAGAGCTGCAAGAACTCGTGCCTACAGCAGAGGTTGTCGAGGTTTCAGGATTGACCGAGGAGATAGAGTCCTTGCTGAAGACCTCAGGAGAGACTGTTGTTCTGACAACACTCTCTGAGGATAAGAAGACCTCTGAATGGGCGACTGTTGAGTCAGTACCCTTAGAGGATGATCGAAGTGAAGCTGAGGTAACCGATGAACAGCTAGAGTACCTCATAAGGAGGTTGATGCTGCTGCTGCTGCAAGCTCACAAGAACCTATCCAGGTTACAGCAGCAGAGGTTACTGAGGAAGCTAAGTCTGTAAGAAGCTGCTGCAAGAATTCATATACAACAAGGCTGCAAGAAAGCAGTTACAGCAAGCAGCAAAACATGAAAGAATGACATACAACATCCCTGTAAGAAGAAGATACAGGAGTACTGCAAGAAAGGTTACAGCAGTACTGTATGAAGACACTACAAGAAGGTTTATGTTACAGCAGCACTGTAATGCACTAACAGCTGCAAGCAGACCTAGGATACAATGCTCATGACAAGCAGTTAACTGAAGAAGTATCCAGCAATCCGAGAAAGGATAAATGCAATACGAGGGAGAGAGTCGTTCGAGAGAAGACTGAAGTTGCAGACATGAAGCCAATGCCAAGACGCCATGTGGACTGACGTGCTGCGGAAAGCTGCGAGCCGCAATCACCGCGATAAAAGCTCCAGAAGAGTCAAGTCACATTAAATGCAAACCATACCGTTGGTCAAGTAGCTCAGATGCATTTAATATGACCTCAAAGGAGATCTTGGAGATCAGAGCTTGATTTTGAAGAAGCAGAAGTATCTCTCTTCAATGGATACTTCTCAACGGATAGAAACTCTCAAGATCTATAAATAGAAGGTGTGGCTGACTGAAGAATGTGCTGAACAAAGTGGAGTGGAAATTCAGATATCATCCAAAGCTTTTTAGCTTTCACTTGTTCAAGCCACTCAACCTTCTAGGAGCAGTCAACAACAATAGATAAGCTTTCAGTGTATAAGACTGCTCCGCACCAGTTGAAGACTTTGTTTTTCTTTTTAACCTTAAAGTTGTGTGCGTAGGTTGTTTAGGTGTCAAACAGTTGATAGGAGAGATCCTTGCTGTTTATATAGTTGTCTAGGTGCTAGACAGCTTCCCTGTGTGGGAGTGTGGAACCTTGTATGGGTTAGCCTTTAGAATTTGCAGTGCTGTGTGATCTCTGGATTCTAGTTGGCGGGCCTTTAGAATTTGCAGTGTTGTGTGATCTCTGGATTCTAGTTGGTGGGCCTTTAGAGTTTGCAGTGTTGTGTGATCTCTGGACTCTAGTTGGCATTTGCTTTGTAAGTTGATAGGTTGTGAGAAAGAGTCCTGTAATTCAATCTTGCTTAACAAAGTTCCTGCTCGAGGAAGCAGTAGAGTGGATGTAGAAGGCTTACACCACATTCGAACCACTATAAGAATAAGTGTTTTTATTGCTTTACTATTTGCGTTTTATCTTTCATATCCTTATATGTCATATGCATAAAACATCTTGAAATGAGCATATTTGAGAAAACCAGCCAGTCTTGTGTCTTAAAAGAAGTTTATTTTTCCGCTGCGCTTAAAACTCAAGTTACAGCGAGTAGCACAGCTTTCCAGTGTTGTAAGCAGTAACTGACTGGTGCTGCAAGTTCTAGTAGCTTGCAGAACAATTTATTTTGAAAAGATTTTCAAAATCGACCAAGGTTCATTCACCTCCTCTCTGAACCTCGGACGCCTCTTGGGACCCAACAAGTGGTATCAGAGCAGGTTGGGTTAAAAGCCAACTTGTCTGGTTGCCAACCCAGATCTACCTTTGTCTCGCTATTTTTCTCTGCATTCTAAAATCTCATTCTTTTTAGCATATCATGGATATCTCCAATCAAAAGTTACCCATGTTTTCCATAGAGGAATATGACGACTGGAAGATAAGAATGCAGACACACCTTTCAGCAATGAATGATGAGATGTGAACGATTCTAACCGAATGACCAATCACCCCTATGAAGGTGAATCCCATGTTCGGTAGAGAAACAGAAGAAGGAGCACCGCCACCACCCAACTTCCTAGTCAAGCCAAGACAAGAATGGAACAATGAAGATAGGAAGAGAGCCAACTTAGACAACGTGGCCAAGAATGCTCTATTCATCACCTTGGATAAAGGCACATTCAGTAAAGTCAAAACTTGCAGAACAGAACGTCCAAGGAAATTTGGGAAAAGTTGGAACAAATATGTGAAGGGACAGAGCTCACAAAAGATAATAAGATCTCCAACGCTACCCAACTCTTTGAGCTCTTCAAGATGAAGAGTGAAGAAACTCTTGAGCAATTAGACTTGAGATTCACATCCATTGTGAATGAACTAGAAGCTATGGGTAAACACTACACTCAGAAGGAGAAGAACATGAAAGTGCTTAGAGCCCTACCCGCCGAATGGGATATCAAGACCACTGCCATGAGAGTGTCTATGGATTTGAAATCCATGAGTACATTTGATCTATTCTCCGACCTCAAAGCTTTTGAATATGATATCAACAGACGGAGAAATGAGACAGAAGAAACGAGCTCCAAAGTTACAGCGCTAACTGCCAGAGGACCTAAAGATACACCAACTATAAGCTGCAGCAAGCAAACAGAGGCTGCCGCAGAAGACGCTGAAGAGGACATGACCCTTCTCCTAAAGAAATTTAGAAGATTCATGAAGAACAACAGCACCAATTTGGACAAGAAAAATGACTTCAGAAGAAGTCAACCACCTCTCTAGGTATCTCTCTCTCCCCACTCAAATACGACTGACCTTGATTTGTGTTATAACTGCAGGAAGCCTGGACATTATGCCAGAAGCTGTCCATACCCAACCGTATACAAATATCCAGAAGGAGAGTGAGAACAGAGAAGGGAAAAGAAAAGAGAGGATAGACACAAGCTTCGAGCCCTTATTGGAGAATTGGAAAAAGCCAAGGATACAGTAATCTCAAAGGAGATACTGAAGATCGCAGAATCCTCTGACAGCGACACTGAAACCTCATCGTCTGATGATGAAGCACTGATATGCCTGATGGCAAATGACTACGAGGACAGTGATGAAGATGAGGTAACCTCCCAACCGCTGTTCATACCAGAAAAATAGGAGCTGAACATGATCCACTCTTTAAAGAGGATCATGAGTGATTTCGAGCAGATTAACTTAACTCATGAGGAGCTAAAAATTGAGAATGAAAATCTCAGAATTGACAACAAGATCCTCAGAGGCAAAAACATTGATATTGCTGAGAAGCTCGCTGCATGTGAGTTTGATAACTCAAGGTGCAGTAAGTTACAAGAAGTCTCAAGGCTAAGTCTGTTGGTCACTAAGCTAGAAAATGAGAAGGAGAACTTACAGTCCACGATCAGAACATTTAGCAAATCAACTAAAGATGCAAGGGAGTGCATAAGTTAAAGCAGAAGCCCTTTTGAGAAATCGGGCATCGGTTACAGCACTCATCCCTCTCAGGATACAGCAAGTACATCCAGGGCTGTAAAATTTGTTCAAGCTGAAACTTCAATGGAGAATGTGTCACGCCCCGTTTTCTTTTCACTTAAAATATCAGAGTTTTTCTCAGCGGGCGTGAAGAGAGAAAGGAGAAGAAGGCGAGCATGATATAAAATAGAAAGAAAAGGGAGAGGATAAGAAGAGATACACTTAGAATATCGGATGCAACCGATAAAAAGGAGTTTGAACCCTTACGCAGCGGAAAAACATCAGGATCCATAACAAAGAAGGAGAAAGAGACGACAGAAGAAGGGGATTAGAGACGATAGAAGAAAGAGGTGAGGGACGATGTGAATCATTCACAAATCAACAACGGCCTCGGCCGATAACGTTCGGTCTCAATACCGATAAAATATATACAACAATCGGCCTCTGCCGAAGATAATCGGTCTCACTACTGATATAAACATCATATGCAGCAGAAATAACATCAGGATCTCTCATTAACAGAATACTCAGAATATATACAAACGTGAATAAACTTATAACATATCGTTTTGAAAATGTTTGTGCGACACAACCTAAATAAACAGATTCAAAAGCGGAACAGCCTCTCTCTCCATCTAGGGTTCATCATGTTCAACAGCTCGTGTAGTGTGAGTACAGATTAAGGGGGTGAGTGCGTTGAATACACTCGTGGGGATAAAGTCCGCATCTTATAACAATCGGCACAATGACATAACAAGTAAAATGCATAGCAGATATTATAAATGATAAGAAGGATAGGTGCGGGGACAGCCCATCTTACCCTGTGAAAACGGTCTCAATACCGCTGGTGTAATTCATGAGGACCACCAAACCTCAAAAGAGTAGTAGAAGGGAGGGAGACGATTTTTTACAGTCCCGTAGGACTCTCCGAACATGCAATGTGAACCGAAGTTCTTTCACAGTATATAGTATGGCACAACACGTATATTCACAGCATTTAGTATTCCTCATTCATACATCAATATAGGGAAAACTGTAAACAGTTACAGAGTTAGAAATTACCCCCACCTTGTTCGGTGGTTACCACGTGATCAACGAGTACCGACGGATCAGATTTCCCAAGCGAGTAACAAAGGATCCGATAACACAAGCTTAATCCGATCAAGTAACTTAGTCTTAATCCAACAAATCGCCTACACAAGTTAAGTTGTACTTAGATCTTTATTAATTATAATTAAAGCGATAAACGTATACGCGACGAGTCGAAGGATCTAAAGATTGGATAAGGAAAGAGCTCGTTCGGTGTTGATACGAGCTCAACAACGTATATCAAGGTTGAAAGTATATTGGTATCAAAGGGTTAACTTCGACCGGGCCCTCGACCCTCGGTCAATGACACTTCATCGGCTAAGATCCGATGATAGGGGATATAAAGGAAAAGGAACGGAAAAGGATTGGAAACACGGCGTTACCCGACACGCGTCTTGCACCCGGCGCCCACTCCCGGCAAGCCTTGGTCGCGCCCGACCGTGCACTGGCGCACGACCGTGCGCCAGCTTCCAGCAAGTCCTGCCTGGCCGCGCACGACCGTGCCCCATGGCGCACGACCGTGCGCCAACACCCAGCAGGTTCTGTCTGGCCGCGCACGACCGTGCTTCCCTAGCACGACCGTGCGCCGTCCCCCAGCGGCTTCTGCCAGCTGGGGCACGACCGCGCGCCAGCGGCCTGCGCCCAGCAGCCTCGTTTACCTGTCCGGCGTTTCCGGCCACTTCGTTCCATACTCCTTGTCCCAACTAATACATCTCCGATACTAAACCAAACTCCCCCAAGCTCATCTCACACGCACAATCATATAGATATACAAACACAAACATATCAAAAATGCTTGGCCGGCGACCTTCGGTCGCTGGAGACCCATCGTCACACTCGTCGGCGCATCACCAGCGCCGGTTATCACTTTCCTCATGGCGGCACCACTCGTACCGCCCTCAACAGAGATCATTATCAAACACACACACACACGCAAACATGCATATATCGTAATAACCAAATCAAGATAACTCCGGCACCACCCCACACGACGGCGTCGTCCTTCCAACAACTCACCCTCGTCTCCATGTGAACCTCCGACAACATCCCCGTTTAAAAGTACGGAGGAAAAGAGAGAAAACCGAGGAGAGAGAAAAAGTTGGCTAGGGTTAAGGTTTTGATGTGGTTTTTCGTCGTTTTCCAGCGAACGACAAGTCGGAAAAGAAAACCGAGACTTGTTCTAGACTCGACTCGTCAAAATCTACGTTGTGTGTGAAAATCGGCCGAAACCGACAACTTTGAAAATATACAGGCGATCTCCGGCGGCGGCACCACCACGTCGGTGGCGGCGCCCGAAGGCTGAAAAAGAAACGAGAGAGGGAAGAGAGACTTACGTGTAAACGTCGCTTTTGGCTCATTCGAAGAAAGGGGTAAGAATGAACTGGGGTGAGCTCCTATTTATAGATTTCAGAAGTTACTATTCACCGTAAATATCTTGGTAAATATCTTGGTAAATATCTTCTGATATTTCCGAAACCTCGTATTTTACTCTTTTTATCGTTGTTCGAGCTACAGATCTCCGATTGCTCTCTAGTTCATTTCTATGTTCTCGTTTTTCTATTACGCATCTAATGATATAAAAATATCTCCTATCCCATGTCTAAGTAAATTATCCATCTCATACTCGCGTTAACACTTATCTGAAACACACGTATTTAATGAGACAGTCAAAATAAACGCACGTAATAAATTAAGTCATGTGTTAAATATTTAATTAATCAATTATGCTCATTTTGATCCGGGACACTATAGAATGAGTTACTCTGTAGCTCAGAAAAGATCTTGAACAAATCAGCATTGATGGATAAGGGGAAGAAACCCCAATGCTCAACTGCAGGAAGTAAGCCTACATCTAAGAACTGGCTGCAGCAGAAGCTATCTGCTGTAGCAAAAAGATGCAGCAACCCACCAAGTTGCAGCACAAGAAGATGTTTCCCACCTATACTAAGACATATATGTCTAAACCTCAAAAAGGATATACTCAAGGGAAGTATGGTGGAAGACCACACAGCAAGAGTGTTGGTAGCACATGCTTTGTCTCTGCACATACAGCTTTTAAACAGTTTAACCACAAAATTGTATACATTCAGAGATTCAACAAATCTTACAGCAAAATAGTGACTGTTAAGAAAATATGGATCCCCAAAGTAACTAACCCCAAAGGACCCTTACAGATATGGGTACCTAAATCTGCCTAAGTTTGGTGCAGGTTTCAGTGCCAGGTGGTAGCAGCGATGTATGGTACATAGACAGTGACTGCTCAAGGCACATGACAGGCAATAAAGAAGCTCTGAAAGACTTCCAAAACTGCAAAGGACCAAAAGTCATCTTCGGAGATGATTCCAAAGGAAGCACAAAAGGAAGTGGATGCTTAGTCAAAGGAAATGTGAAGATCAAAGATGTATCCTATGTGAAAGGTCTCAAATATAATCTTCTGAGCATCAGTCAATTCTATGACAAAGGATACTCAATGGAATTCAACTTCAACAAGTGCTTAATCAAGGATAATGCATCAAATGAAGTCAAGCTTACGGGAACAAGAAGAGGAAACATATATTTCGCGGATTGGAACTCTTCTATTCATCCAACATGCTTCATTGTGAAAGGTCCACCAGAGCTGAGCTGGCTATGGCATAAGAGATTAAGCCACCTGAACTTCAAGACAATCAACAGGCTAGCAAGAAAAGGTCTTGTACGAGGATTGCCAGATATGGCATATAAGAAGGAAAATGTATGTGGATCTTGTCAGAAGGGAAATCAAGTGAAAAACTCATTCAAGGACAAGTTGCAGAAGTCATCACACAGGATTCTAGATCTTCTACATATGGATCTTTTTGGACCAGTTGAACCAGTAAGCATAAGTGGGAAGAAGTACTCACTTGTGGTAGTAGATGATTACTCCAGATACACATGGACCATATTTCTTCCAAGAAATCAGAGACACAAAGCAAGCTACCTGACTTCATGAAGAAAATTCAAAATGAAAAGAGTCTGAGCATTGTGAAGATCAGATCAGATAGAGAAACTGAGTTCACAAACAAATTCATTGAAAAATTCTATTTTGACAACGATATTCGTCATGAATACTCTGCTGCAAGAACACCTCAACAGAATGGTGTAGCTGAAAGAAGAAACAAAACCCTCAAGAAAGCAGCAAGAACAATGATAGCAGAAGCAGAGATACCTAAGAGATTTTGGGCCGAAGCAACCAACACTGCATGATATACACAGAACAGATGTCTAATCAACAAGGATCTTGACAAAACCCCGTATGAAGTCTGGAATGGATACACACCAAACATCTCACATCTGCATATCTTTGGATGTAGGTGTTATATCCTCAACAATGGAAAAGAGCATCTAAAAACCTTCGATGCAAAATCAGACGAGGGAGTATTCTTAGGATACTCTACTGTAAGCAGAGCCTTCAGATTTCTTAACAAAAGAAGCTTAGTGGTTGAAGAGTCAATCCATGTGGTGTTTGATGAACCACATTGTGACACAAAGAAACCAGAAGAACTTGCTAAAAATACAGCTCCCAGGAAAGAAAGTGGTATTTCATATGTTGAAGGAGTCCCACTTACAGGAGAAGACAAAGAAGAGGAAGCCGCATCTCTAGATGCAGCAGATAATCTTACAGCTGTAGAACCTCCTATCCTACAACAACATGAGGAACAACCTAGACCAGTACATGCTCTTGAGCCCGACAGAACATGGTTAAGAATCATCCTAGAGATCTTATCATTGGAGATCCATCCATAGGAGTAAGGACAAGAAGGTCCATCCCTCATGAAGCAATGCTTTCATGCTTCATATCTCAAACGGAAGCCCAAAATGTTGAAGAAGCCCTACAGGATAGCAACTGGGTATAAGCCATGCAAGAAGAGCTAAATGGATTTGAAAGAAATCAAGTCTGGCAAATAGTTGCAAGACCAACTCATCAAAGAGTCATTGGAACTAAATGGGTCTTCAAGAACAAGCTAGATGAATTTGGAAGTGTTGTGAAGAACAAAGCACGATTAGTTGCTAAAAGATATTGCCAGGAAGAAGGGATTGATTTTGATGAGACTTTTGCTCCAGTAGCAAGACTGGAAGCCATAAGGATTTTTCTGGCATATGCAGCTCATATGAATTTCTAGGTATACCAAATGGATGTGAAGAGTGCATTCCTTAATGGTATTCTTACAGAGGAAGTGTATGTAGAGCAACCTCCAGGTTTTGAAGATCAAGCAAAAGAGAAAGTATTCAGGTTACACAAAGCACTGTATGGACTAAAGCAAGCACCAAGAGCTTGGTATGACACCCTATCTATCTATCTACTGGAAAAAAAGGTTTAAGAAAGAAACAGTGGACAAAACTCTATTCAGAATACAGGATGGAGACAACATACTTCTTGTACAGATATATGTGGATGATATCATCTTCAGATCCTCCAACAAAGAATTATGTGAGAAGTTCTCCAATCTGATGCAGTCAAAATTCGAGATGAGTATGATGGGAGAACTAAGTTTCTTCCTAGGGCTATAAGTAAAGCAGCTGGCTGGAGAAACCTTCATCAGCCAGGTCAAATATACAAATGAGCTTATCAAGAAGTTTGGTATGGAGAAAGGGTCAGCAACATCTGTTCCTATGTCTACATCCATAAGCCTTAACAAAGATGAAGATGGCAAAGATGTAGATATCACAAAGTACAGACGACTCATAGGATCCTTGCTATATCTTACAGCGAGCAGGCCAGACATCATGTTTGTAGTTGGAGTCTGTGCAAGATTTCAAGCGGCACCAAATGAGTCACACCTTTCAGCGGTCAAAAGGATCATCAAGTATCTGAAATGAACTCAGGAAGTAGGCTTATGGTATCCAAAGGAAGGAGGTCTCAAACTCAAGGGATATATATGCCAAACCAGCTGTCATCTAGGATCCAAGGTGAACGTGTCTGGATATTGATGAAGCTGCACAGGTAAACTGATCATCCACCGGTCAGTTTCCTGGTCTCTTGTCGCGTGCCGAAGCCGAGCAAGAAAGGTTACAACAGTACTGTATGAAGACACTGCAAGAAGGTCTATGTTACAGCAGCACTATAATGCACTAACAACTGCAAGCAGACCTAGAATACAGCACTCATGACAAGCAGTTAACTAAAGAAGTATCCAGCAATCCGAGGAAGGATAAATGCAGTACAAGGGAGAGAGCCGTTCGAGAGAAGACTGAAGTTGCAGACACGGAGCCAATGCTAAGACACCACGTGGACTGACACGCTGCAGAAAGCTGCGAGCCGCAATCACCGCGATAAAAGCTCTAGAAGAGTCAAGTCACATTAAATGCAAACCATGTCGTTGGTCAAGTAGCTCAGATGCATTTAATGTGACCTCAAAGGAGATCTTGGAGATCAGAGCTTGATTTTGAAGAAGCAGAAGTATCTCTCTTCAACGGATACTTCTCAACGGATAGAAACTCTCAAGATCTATAAATAGAAAGTGTGGCTGACTGAAGAATGTGCTGAATAAAGTCGAGTGGAAATTCAGATATCATCCAAAGCTTTTTAGCTTTCACTTGTTCAAGCCACTCAACCTTCTAGGAGCAATCAACAACAACAGATGAGCTTTCAGTGTATAAGACTGCTCTGCACCAGTTGAAGACTTTGTTTTTCTTTTTAATCTTAAAGCTGTGTGCGTAGGTTGTTTAGGTATCAAATAGTTGATAGGAGAGATCCTTGCTGTTTGTATAGTTGTCTAGGTGCTAGGCAACTTCCCTGTGTGGGAGTGTGGAACCTTGTGTGGGTTAGCCTTTAGAATTTGCAGTGCTGTGTGATCTCTGGATTCTAGTTGGCGGACCTTTAGAATTTACAGTGTTGTGTGATCTCTGGATTCTAGTTGGCGGGCCTTTAGAGTTTGCAGTGTTGTGTGATCTCTGGACTCTAGTTGGCGTTTGCTTTGTAAGTTGATAGGTTGTGAGAAAGAGTCTTGTAATTCAATCTTACTTAACAAAGTTCCTGCTCAAGGAAGCAGTAGAGTGGATGTAGAAGGCTTACACCACATTTGAACCACTATAAGGATAAGTGTTTTTATTGTTTTACTATCTGCGCTTTATCTTTCATATCCTTATATGTCATATGCATAAAACATCTTGAAAGGAGCATATTTGAGAAAACCAGTCAGTCTTGTGTCTTAAAAGAAGTTTATTTTTCCGTTGCGCTTAAAACTCAAGTTACAGCGAGCAGCACTGCTTTCCAGTGTTGTAAGCAGTAACTGACTGGTGCTGTAAGTTCTAGTAGCTTGCAGAACAGTTTATTTTGAAAAGATTTTCAAAATCGACCAAGGTTCATTCACCCCCCTCTAAACCTCTTACACCTCTTGGGACCCAACAGTGATCATTCACAACACACTTCACTTCTTTGCATTCGGGGAGGCGTGAGACGAAGATGAAACATACGAGGCCCCATACAAGCTCATGTAAAGATTATCCCCAAACTTCTTCCCTTTGCCCTTCGATATAAATAATGGGTTGGATGAGCTCATCTCCGTCTTCAAAGATGGTGATCGAAAAGATCCTTCATCGTCCAAAGAATTCCCACAAGGTCCCAATTCATTCCAAAAGTTGGTTGATAGGCTTCGAGAATTGTCACTTGATATTTCAATTACTTCATTTAACGGGGTGTATGTATTAGGAAAGGCTTGAAGGGGGATATCATCATCGATGACAATCTCTTCATGATTGGGGCCTTCTCGAGGTGGGGTCGGAATGGTCACCTTTGGAGCTCTAACAATGACTTGCAAATCTTCCCAGTGAGGATCACCACATTTTGCGTAGGCACATGCAAACGGATCGACCTATAAAAAGATAAAATTATGATCACCAATTCATTCTTGTTAGAAGTGAATGGTAGGAGCAAGATGATGTATAACACATATAAATTGAGTGTGTTATAATATACTCTTACATTGAAAATATCATCCCAAGTCTCGTCATTGCAGTCGATTGAGCCGATCTCCAATGCCCATCCTACGTCATTACGAAAGTATGATAGTTGAGAAAGTAGAATGTCTTTGTCGGAGCAAATGCACTTGCTTCACACATTCCTTTAGGTCAAACTGTTTGTTCGTAAATTTGTTAACATATTGAGCCGTTTGAAGTGCCTGTTTGTTGTTACCTCCGGTGGTGAACTTTTCTATCCTTGCTTGATTGGCAAGGACCTCAATAAAAAGAGTTACAACGTTCACATCCCATTCCAGACCATAAATGTAGTCCTCTTGCCTCAAGCAATGTTCTTTCCTCACCATGGTTCTAGGATGAATAACAAGCACACAAAGTATGAACTGAATAATAATTCTAAATACTTTTAATATACTATCTATGCAACAAAGTATATTCCTTCACACTCTCAATTTATCCATGTGTAATATAAGCACATTAATGAATACATAAGTGTTTTGAATCTACAGACATGGTAATTTAATGAATTGACACCTATCATATTTGTGGGTCCCCAAAGACCACCTTTGTTGACTGAAATAGTTATTGGTTTATCGGTGGGTACATCGTACACCTTCCTATTGGACAAGCTTGCATTCTATGTCAAAAAGGTGGTTTACTAACATGTGTATTCCTCTTGTAAATGACTTCAAGCCATAAAAGACAAAAAACTTTTATGATTTAATAATTTCATTCAAACCTTGGCAACATGCATCTAGGCAAGTAACTAGAATTACAAGCCTACATCACACTGCATATGTAGTCTTCACGTGAAGTTCACGATTGTGCAAGAATGAAAACTATAAGAGCAATTGATTTTATTAATGTGAAAGTTAAGCATGGTATATAACGACAAGCTGACATGCTACACCCGATAATGGCAAATACAAAATCATATCATATATGGTCACTGTTAATATCTCTTCATTATATTTTGTTAGCAAGTGTTTTTCACAATACATTAATGAAATTAAATGCATGAAAATCTGATGTATTTTGTTACACTTAAATTTCGTTAACCTTATGCGTAGGATCATACCTAAAAGAAATCCATCTCTCGTAAACTTCTATCATACTTTCACCTATGAGGAGGCAGCGGACATCATAGATGATTTTCAACTATTTGCGTGAAACGCAATGTCTCAGACTCGAAGATACTTAATACTGCATGTTATAATTTGGCCAAGAAAATGAGGATCGATATGGGCTCAGATCGATTTAATGATTTGAGCATCAAGACCTTCATATCCAACAACATCACACTATTCAAAGAGTTCGTCTCCTATGTGAATGAAACTGTTAGGGTAAAGTACAACAAGAAAATGAACCGCATAGTAGTAGGTGTTGAGTATTGGCACTTCATCAAGAAGGTATTATGCATCATGTTATACACATCTTCAAAACATATGCTTGTTTTTCATGATTCATTGACAATAGCGTGACAATTATTGAACCCTTTTCAGGGCATTATTTTTTAACACTCTGAACACTATATATATAAATATATGTATATTTAATTACGTTGATCAGTAATCTCAATAATTATGTCTCTCACAGGAAGATGCACGTCAAAGGTTATTTAGGGAATGTGGGTTCCCTAACTATAAGGCGTGGTCCACCATCATTGAGGTACATGCACCCGGTGATGTTTTACTTGGAAAGGTTGGATCAAGCGTTGATATTCCATTCATTGTGAAGGACCAGCCCTTTGACATGGATGTTGTGGATGATTGGGATCGATGTTTCCCATCGAAGACTAAGAAGCCACCTATTGATGTTGCTAAACTGTCCATTTTATAAACTATCCATTTCACTTCACCATATTCTCTATTGATACATATACTATTATGCAAAGTTCGAAGCTTCGCTGAACACAACAACATTGTTAGAGCATTCAATTTTGTACCCATAGGAGCTCTAAACATCTTCCTAAATATTTTGTGCAAGTTTTCATCACAATTTGGTTGTTTTGGATACTGAATACGGATATTTAGTTGCAACAAATGTGGAACATGTATAGTGATAACTCTTGTAGTTATGAAATACTAAGTATATTGATATATATATATATATCTGTGTTCAATGTTCTGACACTCTTGCCATCTCAAACTTAAAATGTTACAATACAACAAAGACTTAGGGAAACAAACAAATTTAACATTATAAACTTGATAAAATAGAATTTTGAGCGGCAATGTGTATACATATACATATAATGTCCATAGATGAAAATTTTGAGCCTCAAAGTAAATGGAGTTGTCTACCAAAAGTATCTTCATGTAATCCACATATTACATTAACAAGCAGGATACACACCACAATATGAATCACATATTGAAATATGCAGGACAGTAATTCTGATACTAATTAAACAGGATTTAATTTGCGACCAAATGTTAGAGCAACTACACATGTAATAAACCAACAAATTCACGTTGACAAACCACGATATAAAGTGATGACTACACATATCTTTCAAAACGTCTTTGTAGACAAAGATCAATGTCAAGTAGTAATATCCATGTACAGCGAAGGTGTTTGAAGCATGTAAATCTAATACATAATATGAAGTAATAGGTGCAATATACTTGAACTTATAAATTTCATTCATCTTTTGGAACCTCGACGTTCGCACCCATCACATAGAGAGTATAAAAAATAAGATACACACAAAAAAAAGTAAATCTTGTTTGCTTCTTATATTTTTGTTCGCGAGGTTTCGTCATCGCAAGTTCGGCCTTCAATCGTCCAAGTTTTTCAACGCAATTTAGGGCAACCTCTCTAGCACGACCCTCAAGCGGAGGCTCCATCCAAATGAATACCCCACACGATTCGTTCTATATCAACAATACCATAACAAATTCAATACTTTAAAATCAAATGAAATTAATCATACTTGTAAAAGCACAAATGATGGGGTATGTAGGAAGAAGGATTTATAAATTGAAGATCATCATACCCCTCGAAAAGGACAAGTCTGAAAACGGCGCATAGGATTTTTTGTTGTCCCGGAAGTTTGGATACCCATTGGAATGGCATGTTGATAACTATAGCTCACATCATTGGGTTGAGAAGTCCTACCACAATCTCTTTGATAATACGAACTTGAACTACATACCGGCAATACAATTTTTTTTTATGATCACAAACACTTGTTAAGACTAATTGTAAAGGACAACTATATAAAACGTCATGCATATATCATAAAACTTTCGTATCTTACAAAATGTATGACTTGATAATGCATTCACATATGTAGGACACATGTAATTATTCCAAAATCGTAAACACGAGAAATTGAACGAGAAAGCCTATGAAGAAATGATTAAAGAGCAACAATTGTAAAATAAGATCAACTTCACATTTAAAAATTTCTCAACTACTAAGCAAGATGACTCTTCCCTAAACCCAAGGCCCTGTTATGTTATGATCGATGATTAAGTAAACGCACATTGAAGTAAAATTCTTGATTTATTCAGCATTTCATGTAATATCTGCTCGACATTCCGTGACAATGAGTATAAGACCAATCGATTTCCCGAGACGAACCAAAACTTACGAATTTCACCATCTCTTCCCAATTCTAGAAATCAAGCAAACCTTGAACCTAATATGTCATCAAATGAATGCACAAAGATTTAGCACTCATGAATGGTTTTGAAGTACATGGCAAAGAAATGCATGGAAGTCATCGACAATTGCAAATGATAATATCTCCACAACATAATCTACACTTCATCTACCAAATGGTCTCTCTTCTTGTATCATGATTGTCTATCCTAATACATGACACTCTACCAATTTTTTGGCAGACAAGTGCTTGCTTTCTCTGTTTCAATACTAAACAAAAAATACATTTAGACAAAGAAAAACACACTAAACTATAAAACAACAAACGAGATTATAATGAAGAAAAAACCCATAAAAACATGAAGCATATAGACAGCAAATGAGATTATTCTATTTAGCCGTATGAATTTACGTTTGGGTTGACAATCTATCTACAGGATTCACATGAGACGCATTTAGATTATTACAATAATAGATGGAAGAAGATGTGCAAGTATTCGTGTTTCCCGTAATGGAGCAAACCTTAATCCATTCACACACATTTAGCAAATTCACCCTCTCATTCGAGTCTTTACATGAATTGAATCTATTCTCAATTTGTCGAAAAACCCATACTTAGATCCACACATGTTGAAGATCATATTGACCGAAACAAGCTTCAGACATACCTGGAAAGCCTCAATTCGTTCATCAATTCGAACCCTAGGTTTTAGAATAGTGAATATGCGCATAAACTCCTTCGTTCTTCCAGTTAGCCTTTCTTGTGAATAAATGTGATTTTAGGATAATAAATTATGTTTTAATCTTTTATTTAACTCATTGTTTTTAAATTATTATAAGTAAGGGCACAATTGTCTTTTCATGTTTTTTATCAGTCCTAACTGACAAAACAAACACCAAATTTAAATTAAATCCACATTTGCAAACTCATAATCCTTCAAACCAAACATCAAATTTAACTCAAACCTACTACAAAACCTACATAACAAACACCCAAATAACACCATTTTTGTCTTTGATGAACAATAAAAGTCCACCATTTTTAACAATCTTAACAAACCTAACATATGAAGTGAACGGGCCCTAAGAACTATGAAAAAGATACTTACATCAATTGTCTTAGCCTTGTCATCGATATACGTCTCATCTTTGTCAGGGTCATGCAACCTCTTAAACAACTCGTGCTTCAGGGCAAGGGCATCTTGGACTGCCAAATTTCCACAATATATATATATATAAATTAACTTTAATATTAATTATAATTAATAATAAATTGTAAGGTGAAGTAAGAACACTTACGAGATCTTCTAAATGCTTCACAGCAAACCTTGAGCCTCTTTATGTTTGGAAAAACTTGTACCTAGTCTAAATGGCTTGCTGAGATAGTTCTTGGAAGCCAGCTCGGATTTCTTTTTGATAGTAGGGTCCTTCCAGTAGTCTAAGAACCCTTTCAGGTGGAGTCCAGCACGCACTCGGGCTGCTTCCACTTTTGAATCAATTTCTGCTTCAAGTCGTTGATCATATCGTGATAGTGGGTCGCAACATTCTCCAGGTACAAGCATCGGATTTCTTCATCCAACGTCGGGTAAGTACATCGTTTCTGTAAAAATTAATAGCATCATTTAACAAAAGTAATAACTTTGAAATAATAATAATACTCAAATGAAAGTAGAAAATTACCGAAAATCCTTCCCAGTACATCATCTTGGGGTCAGGCGAGACAAGCTTCCAGCTGAAGCCCTTTGCACCGAGGAAGCTCTCGAACATATCCTTTAAAAGGGATGAGCACTGATGCGAAGGGACTATGCTGCACAATTGAATTTAATTACATATAAATAAAATTTATTAAATAATAACAAAAAATAATACTATTCGGTGAGATGAAGCAATAGGTGCTTGATGTCTGATGTGATGAGCCCGACAAAGATACAGGAACTTGAGTGCCAATGGACAGGCCCTTGCCTCGTACGTGGAGCGTACTCCACTAGTTAAACCACCGAATTTATCGGCCGATGGTGTACTACACTACGGAGTAGTATACTCCAGCTCGTCCTATAGCCGACGGCTGCCGTCTCGACTGCCTTGAAGAAGACCTCTTCCACGAGGACCTCGGTGACCTCTACCAACCATCTAAAATATGAATTGAGAATATTTTATAAAAACCTATAATCTAAAATCAATCTAATTCCCAAAATCCTAAATTCTAACAAAAACTCGGCAGCATTTTGATGCATGCATTAATCTACCAAGTTATCGACTCTCCGTCTCTACAACAATACAACATACAAGTCTACCCAAGTTAGCGAAATTACCAAAATTACTTATTTTATGAATAACAACTAATGTAATTACTGAAACTATTTATCAAAATTAACCCAAAATTCTAATGAAAATTTGGCAGCATTACGATGCATGCATTAATCTTCTAAGTTATCAACCCTCCGTCTTAGTAACAAAACAATGTACAATTCCCAACATACAATTCTACAAAGTTAATGGCATTACCGAAATTACTTATTTTATCTTAAACAACTAAAGTAATTAATTCAACTATTTGCCAAAATTAACCAAAGGAAACTAATTTCATGAAATTAAACTAACTAAACATTAAAAAAATGAAATTAACACAAAACTAATAGAAACAAAAAGAACAAAATTTGAGTCTAACAAAGAAACAATAACTTTTATAAGATAATGAGGTGGCGACGATAAAAATCCAAAGAGGAAGGAGCAGGAGGCAGGGGAAGGGGTAGTGGAGGGAGGGGGTTAAGGCGGTGCGGCAGCGACGGGTGATGTCGACGGCAGGGAGTAGGGGACAAAGGGCAGGGGGGAGGGGTGCAGAGGATGGGGGAAGAAGGTCCCGTGACTTTTTTTTAACCCGGATTTACAGACGGAATATCCGTCGGTAAATCCATTGGTGAATTTGATCAAAATGACTGTGTTTTGATCCATGAAATGTCAAAATGATGTCGCTTAAATTACCCAAATTTTTTTGGGGGAAATAAAACAACATCATTTTGTTTGAACTTTAATTCCATCAGTAAATAATGAATATTTCTAAAATGATGACATTTTAAAGGCAAAATGACATCGTTTTGCACTTTTGTCGATGAAATTACCTATGAAATTCCATCAGTAAGTGTCCCGATCCAATAATTCACAATTTTTATAACTTTTTTTCCTGACTTTTGTTCCAAAAATATAGTATGAAATCTATTTACAATCTTATATGAATAATTCAATTTTATAAATGAGTTCAATTCAATCAAAAGAACTTGCTAAATCGGTCGATGATATATATATATATATACATGTTCGAAAAAAATACTCTGAAATAAATATATAAAATCAATCGTTTGAATGACATAAAATAATAATAAAAATATATAATTGTGCTATTACTACAATAACAAGAATATGGTCTATTTGATAATTATATACCTTAATTTGATTAAGATAAATGAGTGGCGACTAATATTATATATGTAATTAGTTCAAAACGTACATCATGTACGTATTGAACATATAATACAACATTAACATTTGTAGTAAATTATGATAATTAATATAATGAAAAAGTAATTAAATTAGGATCATTGGAGATAAATTATAAAAAAAGGTTTTGTTGAAAAAATACCCTAAGTTTAAGGTTCTACGACGGAGTTGCTGACGGAATAGAGGCATATCATTAATTTTCAATTTAGCAACTGATATTCCGTCGACAATTTAAATAAAAAACGATGTCATTTTATCTTAAACAAAATTGCCGTCGGAATTTTCATCGATAAACTTGCCATATACGATGTCGTTTCTTCCTGAAAATGGATGGCTACTTAAATGACAATGTTTCATCTTCATTTTCCGATGGATATTCCCGTCGGCAAATTGTTATTTTCCAACGATTTTTTCGCCGTTGGGAAGTTCAAATGACTGTCTGTCTGTGATCCGTCGGTAAAAAGTTGAATTTTTAAAAAAATATATTGTGCTTTTGTCGACGTTCTTCCATCGTTAATTCGTCGGTAATTACTGACGGAATACAACCGTCGGTAAATTCCGTTGGTAAATCCCATATTTTTGTAGTGTTTTTATAATGTACAAATATTTGATGAACTTTATTTAGATGTTAAAACCTTTTCTAGTCAATACTCTGATTCTTTCAAATAAAACATGTACATGCCTAAGAATATTCGAAAAGTTGGATTTGAGTCAACTCATGTTAAAGTCCTACTTAATAAACACACTATTAATTTAAATGTCGTGGGCTCTGCCCCTTGTGCGAATTTGAAAGTTTGGCTTTGTCCCTTGTACAAACTTGAGAGTTTGGCAGATGAATCAATTAATGGAAGAGATCGACCTCGAGAGTTTGATAGATGAATTAACAGAAGAGATGTATACAATATTAAAAATACGATGTTGGTTTATCGTAACTGTTAAATAAATTATGACTGCAAACTTGTGGCACAATAGGTGTATCCGTAGAAAATATTGATAGGTTCTATCAAGAATTTTATGAAGCATTGAGAATGAGAATGAAAAATTTTAATCCATACCCAGAAAAGATTAATTGGTACAAATTCTTATTAAAATAAGTTCATTGCCCTACCAGGAATCTTAGCAGGTGCAAGTATTTTCGGGCGGGTGCATGGGTCAGGGATCTGTCCAAACCGGATCACCCGACCTAGAAGAGAGTTTCACGCATCCCACATGCTCCTCACGCGTTCACACATGCTCTCATGTGCCCATGTCCGCACCCACATTCTTATCTCAAGCACGTAACCTTTATGTTATATATGTTCGAGTAACCTTTATGTCGTAACTTTTATGTTATGTTCGCGTAATGTTTATGTTATGTTAGTTTTATATTTACATTATATTACAGATATATTAATACCTTTTAAACTTTTATGTTATAATATTATAACTTTTATGTAATAATAATATAGTCTTTATGTTTTTTTTAAGTTAAAGTACTACATAAATAGTATGATACATAAAAGTTATACAAATATTGTCAAGCCCCATTTTCTTTCATAAAAATATCAGAGTTTTCCTTATGGGCGTGAAGAAAGAAATAGAAAGAGACACTTTTTTTTTTACAGAAAGAAGTAGCAAGAGACTACAGAAGAAAAAGATAAGGGACGATGTGAAACATTCACATACCATCAATCGGTCTCAGCCGATAATCATAACATTCGCAGCAGAAAATACCGTCAGGATCTCACATCCGAAACATGTACCAAAGTTATACTTTACAAAATGTGAGTCACAAAATTTCTGTTTAAAGGTTGGGTGATAACAGACTTAAAATAACAGATCCCGATAGGGCACCACCATCTCTCTCTCTAAGGTTCAACATGCATGGCATCACCTGTAACGTGAGTTATAGAATATGGGGTGAGTGCGTTGAATACACTCGTGGGAGTAAAAACCGCATCTTATGACATACGACAGATAACAGAAAGAAAATAAAAGCGTCTACCAACACGTTGCCACAGTACGTAAAATGCACAACAGATATTAGAATGGTAAGGGATGAATAGGTGCGGGTATTCCCCGTCTTACCCTATAAAACGGTCTCACTATCGCAGGTGCATTTCAAGAGGACCACCAAACCTCAACAGAGTAGTAGAAAATGGGGTAAGGGACGAATGCATGTTCAGAGCGGACCTCAGTCCTTTCACAGTATAAAGTATAACACAACAATTAAATTCACAGCACATAGTATTCTGCAGGTCATGCTTTTAATAGGAGAAAACAGTAAACAGATAAAGATTTAGAAGTTGCCCCCACCTTGTTGATTTGTTGAGTAACAAGTATTAAGTATCACAAACACTATCCAACTGATAATCTACACAAGTTACAGTGTTTCTTAGATTCTTAATAAATATAATTAAAGCTATAAATGATTTCGAAGAAAGAACGATTGTTTAGGGTGCGACGAATCGAGGGATCTCAAAATTGAGGTTAAAGTAATGAGGGTGAAAGTTCAGTTCATAAGGCTGAGATGGAAGAGGATGAAATAAGGGTTGCGACGCAAAAAGAATGAGCTCAATCGGAGTTGAAACGAGCTCGAACGGAGCATTTTAAGATTGAGGGGTATTTTAGTAATTTTGGTCAAACGGTTGACTTTGACCTGGCCCACGACCCTCGGTCAATGACATCTCGTCGGCGATGACTCGATGTTGATGTATGGTGGAAAAAATGGGGTTCGGATCGAAAACACGGCATCGCATGCGCGTCAGCACGCGCGAACCCGACGCCGAGCAGAAAAACCCAGCGGTCCCGACATTTCTCGGCAGTGAGGTTACCCGGCTCGACAGGCTACCGAGTTTTCTCGGCAGCGGGTGGCTCATCTCGGCGGCTGCCGAGTTTTCTCAGCAGCCCGACACCCGGCGTCGCTCGCGCCCAGCACGCCCATCTCCCGCGCCCAGCGCGCACCTGCGCGCGCACACCTGCCCCCGACGCACACACCCCGTGCCCCAGCGCCCGGCGTCCTAGCGCTCGCCCACACGCATGCCCGCACACGCCCACCAGCGCACACCCGTGCCCCGGCGCACCCCACCAGCACAACTGCCGGCCGACGGCGCCGGTGGAAAAAAAGAAAGATAGAGGAGAGAGAAACTTACTTGTTTGTGTCGCTTTCGTTTTCGTCGGAAAATGAAAATTTTGAATTGAATGAGCCCCTATTTATAGATTTTAAAAGTTACTATTTACCAAGTAAATTTAAATTACCATTCATTAAATTATTTTTTTTCCTTTTTACCGTTCATCAAAATTTTACCCCCGTGTTTTACCTAACCTTCGTATTTGGCTCTTTTCTTCGCCATTTGAGCTACGGGTCTCCGATTGACCTCTAGTTCGTTTCTATCTTCTCGTTTTTCCGTTACGCATCGCATGGTATAAAAAAATATTTTATGCTCCACGTCTAAAATTTTATCCACCTAAAACATGCATGAAACATATTTCTGAAACGTACGTAATTAATTAAACAATCAAGAATCAACGCGCATAAAATATTTCAATTATGGGTTTAATTATTTAATTAACCAATTATGCTTCATTTTTGGTCCGGAATGCTACAAATATAACATAAGTGTTAAATTATTATGACATAAAGGTATAACTATACTTAAAGCTGGCAATTTGAACCCAACCCGATGGGTTGACCCGATGGGCCCGAAAATATGGCTGGACTGAGCTCTAAAAATAGTGGTTCGAAAAGTCTCAAAACTTTTTGGCCCGACCCAAGTGGCTTGTTGGGCCGGATGGACACAGGCCAAATTGGCCTGTCTGGCTCGGGCCAGCCCGATGGCCCGTTAAATTAATTTTTCTATGTACAACTTGCAAATTTGATATGTGGTTCTACTCCCATTCTCATGTTTTTATTTATCTTTTCATTTATCTTTTTATTTTTTTCTTATTTATTCTCTTTTTCATCCATCATTAACTAACTTAAATTAGGATTTGAAATAATTAGAATTCTCTAGGAAGCGATGTAAATCGAATTGAGACGTTTCTGAATGAACAAAAAAAAAAGTAAAAAATATTAGATTTTGCCCCCACTAATAATTTGATTATATTAAATAATTTATCTTTAATTACATAAATAGAATACTATAATTTAAATTGTATGTGTTAAATTATCTTATATGAAGTTATTTTACATGCAAATTTGTTTAAGAATTTAATTATTTAATATTTTTTTAATTTTAAAAAAATTAGGAATTTAGGCCAATTTGGCCCGTTGGCCCGAACGTCGTTGGGCTGAGCTTCAATTTTATAGGCTAGACCAGAGGATGGGTCGGCCCAACCCGACCCGACTTTATCATCTAGCCCGACGGGTTGGGTTATGCCGGGCCGGGCAGCCCAAATTGTCAGCTCTAGCTATACTACATGAATTTTTATGTTGATAAAAAAGTATAAATAATATCATTTAAAGGTTATGATATTTGTACATAAAAGTTATACTAATATAACATAAAGGTATAGCTATACTGCATGAATTTTTATGCTGAAAGAAAAGTATAAGTAATATCACTTAAATGTTATAATATTTATACATAAAAGTTATACTAACATAACATAAAAATTATATTAATTTAACATAAAGGTTACCGCATGAATTAAAAAAATTAGATATAATTTTAATGTGGATCCGACCGCACCCAGTTGCACTATACAACTGGTGCATACAAATGCTACTCAATCAAACGAGTGGCAATACATCATTCTGATCCACTATAAAAATGTCATCAATAACAAAAAAAAATCCAACAAATGATACAATTGTTTCATGATTAATCGAAATTTACTTAAACTAAAATTTAAAACATTAAGAGAAATTACAAAAGAAGATATCACACTCAACTTTACTCGAAAAATTAGATAAATAAAAACTGCAAATCAAATTAAATTCGTCAACGCACGAGTTCTCTACACGAGTTACTATAACAATAACTTGTGTCCAAGGAATTCGACTAACAAGTGCACTTAACATCCTATAATTGACCATAACAAAAACAAAATGCACAAACACTGTTCATGTAACCAAGATCTAAGATTTTCTTTTTCTTTTTCATTTTTTCCTTAAAATAATCTAACTTTTGCTCCAGAAATTTCTGTATGGAAGGTCTCATGCTCTTGAAATGACCAAGCAACAACCACTCAAGTTGATGAGAACTTGTTTATAATACGACATACGTTATCACTTTCTAGGTAATAACGTCGATGGGGCCTATAGATTCTATAATTGATTCAATTTTTTTTTCCTTTTTTTTTAATATTCTCTTTGAGCATCGATTTTGTTAGTTTGGATTCATTTTTCTTTATGTTTTAGAGTTTAAACGATATCATTTGGGCTTTATTCGTTAAAATTCTTATAAATTAAAAATGTATTTCTAATTGAGAGAATTACACAATATTAAATGTTACTCCATCCTATTCTATTTAAGTAACTTTTTATATTTCTTTTATAAATTAACATTAAAATTGGAAAAAATGTTAATAATACAATTTCTTTCTACTCATTCCAGATTTAGGTTGTCGATAAAGAATATGGATGCAATCAATTATGGTAAACTGAAAATTAAAAGATCTTTTTGGAATGATTAAGAGAGGGTATATTTAATTAAAGAAATGTTGGAGTGTGCAGCTAAAAATACAAATAATTAAATAAAATTTGATTTTAAAAAAAAATAAACTTTTTTTTACTCTAACTAACTAATTCTTTCAAAGTTTGAATCCTTATAAAATGAAAAGAAATTAAAGAGGAAAGATTCAAATCTCAACCTCTTCTATAATAGCATAAAAATATACTATTTTCAACCGAATAAGAAATTAAAGTTTTATTTGAAGGAATTGTTGGTTTAATTTTTATATTCAAGGGAAAAAGACAAAAAGAAAGCGTAAAGCATATGCATGTAAGTTCATGACATGAATCTCCCATTCTTAGCTGGACATAAGCTGTTATTTTTATTTGTTTTGTATATATATATTATATGTATACCTCGTCCTCGTAAACCAGTTCTATGAGATGTCAACATTAAATCCAACCCCACACCCCCTCTAAATCCTCACAACCTATAAATGTTTACACGCATACATGCCTGGAAACATGGCTAAATAGTGTTGGAAATAGCAAAGTATCACTTTAACCACTACAATAAATAAATAATCATATATACCTACTTTTTTATTTTATATCTAGAGTGAATATCTTGTGAGACCGTCTCACGAATTTTTATTGCATTGTGTGAGATGTGTCAACCACAACCCAATTACTTACAACTCAAACCCTACAATTCACATATTATTTGTGGATGTTGGGGCTCCATCTAACGATAACTATCCGTGAGACCATCTCACATGAGTTTTTATTAAATATCTAACATATATTTCTTATATTGGATTCAATCTATCTCGTGAAAATGGTGATTCCACGATAGGAAAGAATGATTCAGTAAATATATATCATTTACATCGTGAATCACATTTTTATGATATATTCATAATAACATGCAATCGGGACCGGACCTTACGAAAGGCCGAAGAGTTGATCGACTCAAGCTTGGGAAAATTACAGATTTTTAGGGTGTCGAAAATAGTTTAGGTACCTATATACATATGTATATATACTTCTGCAAATATAAATTTAATGTATAAATTTGGCCCAGCAGATTTACTACCTTCATTTATAACTTGGGTCATGTCTTCGAGTTTCAGTGAAAACAATTTTATTTTTTAACCTAAAGATGAGCCTTAATCTAAGTAAAAGCAATTTTATTTCTTTTAATACATTAATACATCAAATTTAAGAAAAATCAATTAGTTTAAGTTTACACATGTCTCTTCTTTCATTAAAATTCATACATCAAATTTAAAATAATCAATCAGTTTAAGAATAAATTTTGAAATTTGCTTCACATTAAGAAGAATTGTTAACAAAATTGAGAAATCGATAATTTCTTTTTCTTTTAATATACAAATCTTTATTAGTTTATTGATAGTTATTTGAGAGAAGAGTTTAGTTTCCGACTCTGAATATAAGAAAAGAGAAAAAATAAAAAAGGACGAAGAAATTAGGTCAAGTCAGAGATATTATCATAATATAAATATCTTTAATGTAGTAAATGCTTCAAAATTATATGTTTTACTTTGAGTTTGTATAAATCTGGCCCAGCGAATTTATTGCTTTTATTTATAACTTAGGTCCTGTGTTCGAGTCTCAATGAAAATAATTTTATTTTTTTACATAAAGATGAGTTCGAGTCTCAATGAAAACAATTTTATTTTTTAACATAAAGATGGACCCTAATTTCAGTAAAAGCAATTTTATTTCTTTGAACATAAAGATGGGCCCTCTTCCATTGAAACTAATACATCAAATTTAAGAAAAATCAACTAGTTTAAGCTTACACACGTCTCTTCTTTCATTAAAATTAATACATAAAATTTAAAATAAATCAATCAGTTTGAGAATAAATTTTGAAATTTGCTTCACATTAAGAAGAATCGTTCACAAAATTGAAAAATTGATAATTTCCCTTTTTTATATACAACTCTTCATTAGTTTATTGATAGTTATTTGAGAAAATAATTTAGTATTTAACTTGATATTAATAATGTTCTACTTTTTTTCTTTTTTATTTATACAATAATTTATGATTTGATAATTTAAGTTTTTCATTTTAATTTTTATTTATAGTGTCGTTGTACAATGCCTCCAAAATATGACTCCGAATATCAAAAAAGAAAAAAAAATAAAAAAGGATGAAGAAATTAGTTCAAAGTCATCGGAGATATTAACATAATATAAATATCTTTAATATTGTAAGTACTTCAAAATTTTATGTTTTACCTTGAGTTTGTATAAATCTGGCCCAACGGATTTACTACCTTCATTTAGAATTTAGGTCCAGTGTTCAAGTCTTAGTGAAAATAATTTTATTTTTTAACATAAAGATGAGTCATGTGTTTGAATCTCAGTGAAAACAATTTTATTTTTTAACATATAGATGAGCCCTAATCTCAGTAAAAACAATTTTATTTCTTTTAACATAAAGATGGCCCTCTTCCATTGAAATTAATACATCAAATTTAAGAAAAAAAAAATTAGTTCAAACTTACACACATCTCTTCTTTCATTAAAATTAATACATTAAATTTAAAATAAATCAATCAGTTTAAGAATAAATTTTGAAATTTGTTTCAGATTAAGAAGAATTATTCACAAATTTGAGAAATCGATAATTTCCTTTTTTATATACATTCTTAATTAGTTTATTGATAGTTATTTGATAAAGTAGTTTAGTTTTTAACTTGATATTTAATAATGTTCTACTTTTTTACTTTTTATTGACACGATAATTTATGATTTGCTAATTTAAGTTTTTCATTTTAATTTATATTTATAGTGTCGTTGTACAATGTCTTCAAAGTATGACTCTGAATATCAGAAAAGAAAATAAATAGAAAAGGATAAAATTAGTTCTTCGTTCAAAGTCAAGTCGGAAATATTAACATAATATAAATATCTTTAATATTGTAAATACTTCAAATTTTTATGTTTTACATTGAGTTTATATAATTGTGGTATTTAAAATTTGAACTCAAGTCAAAATATTGATAGATATGATCCTGCATGCAACGGATTCCATAATATAGTTATAGGTGCAATGCATTCCAAGATATATATAGTGTTATTTATGTTGTCGGGTGCACTTGTCCTGAATTAGTCATGTCTAATGTTTGGGTATTTAGCTCATTAATAAATAATAATTTTATCTAAATTGGAGAGTGGATTAAGGAGAAAATTATCCTCTCAAAACTAATGAAACTAAAGTTGAATAGCCGAGTTTAAAAAAAAAAAAAAAAAAGCATAACTTCACTAGTGTAAGCAAGTCAAAGAGCTACAAGATAAAGTCTTTATTCTCAGTTTTAGAAACATCTCCTGTAAAAAAAACCTTACTGCATATTTTAGGAAATAGATATGATGTAAACTGTTGTAAGAAGACTCGAAGCTGCAGGAAAATGAAATTACAAGAAGATCATGCTTACTGCAACAAAGATTAAACAATAGAATCTTAAAGTTGATGCTGACAAGCTCAACATTGCAAGATTAGTTAAAGCATACAACAACTGACTAATGTATGAGGACTATCAGCATCAAAAAGAGGAAATATCAATCAAGTCCCTAGAATTCAAATATGACTAGTAGAGAAAGAGCTGATTAACAGACTTCCTGACAAATAGGAATGTGACATCTGGTTTGACATTTTGCAAAAACCTACAACCTCCTGTCGAAAACAAATGGCCCCCATTGCACGATGCAGGTTGCATCTGTGATCCTATATGGTCGAGCAACATTGATAGCTGGTCTTTGCTCTTCAACGGGCAAATTTCATAGTTATAAATAGAGGAAGAGTGCACCTGAGATGACCATTGATCGAATAATTTTCAAGCATTCAAATTTCATCAAGCGTACGTCAAGAACTTAGGTAGGTTTCTCACTAAGGGTATCAACGTTGTGTGCGTTGAAGAGCTTTAGCTGAGTTAGCTTATCCTGTGTGGATAGAGAGATCATATGTGGATCTGTGTCAAAGCTAAGTCAAGCTACATGTGTGGAGGTTGACTAGTATTAGGTGTCTTTGTGTGGTATTGAAGTTTGTAGAAGAGTTGTATGTTGTAAACAAACATGTCTTAACTAAGTTATTAAGAGAAGAAATAAAGTGTCTTAGAGAGATTACTCCACCATTGAACTATTACAATCTACTTGTGTTTTTACTTAATGTGTCTCTATCTTACAGTTTACTCAAGCATACTGCATACAAAATTTACTGATAATTAAAATCATATTTGCAAAAGATGTTAAAGAACTCTTTAAAGAATATATTCCGCTGCATAAACTCTTAAAACATTCAATCAATAACTTCCTACAACAACGCTGGAAAATGTCACTATAACATGAAGTTGTAAGTTCTTGGAACCTGCAGAATACAAGAAGGAAATCTGTAGTTTGGAAAAAAATTTGAAAAATGTGGAGAGGTTTATTAAAACCTCTCTAAACCAATCATACCATTTTGAACCAAGCATTTCATTGGGAACAAATGGAGTATTGTTTAAATGAGAGTAAATTTGTTCGAATTAGGGTCAACTTGCTTACTATAAAAACTAGAGTTCTTCTTCTTGCATATTGATTTTTTTCAAATGTGTTGTTGAATAATACCTTAGTACAACGATTATAAACATTAGAAATCAAGTAGTTCAACAAGAAGAAACACATTAATTATATGTAGAATATTGAGCAAAATGTTCGATGTAATACTTTTTTACTTTTTGGTAAATAAGTAATATATTATATTAACACAAATAATACCTTTCAATTATAAAAGTAATATTTTCCATTAAAAAATAATTAATACATTTTAGATATACAAAATATCACATACAGTAGCACAAGTAACAATTTTCGGAAAACAAGATCAGTTCATCTTGTAATTAGACCATATCTATACTTCATCAATGTGCGATTGAGGGATTCAATTCTTGTTTGAATTTCCTGTTGTTTATATTTAGGGCTAATTTAAAAAATCAATCTGAATTATGGCTATTTTTTAATTTACAATATAATTTATTTTTCGTTTTCTAAGTTTACGATTTTTTTTCCAATTGAAACCTAATGTTATATTTAGGCCATTTTCCGGTTAAAATAATAAAAGAAATCGACATTTACTCAAATTGAGCTTGAATCTAAAGGAAATTAGAAAATCGACTTGGGATTTTGGTTTGCTTTGAAATATGGAGTTTTTTGGCATAGGTTCATGTATTTTGGTTAAAAAATCGAGACATCAATTTCAACTATGACCGAAAATATGGTATAAATATTACATTAGACTACAATTAATTTGAGAGTCGTAAACTTTGGGATGCAATCGAAATATATATATATATATATATATATATATATATATATATATATAATTGGTGTTTTATATTAACCCTCTTATTTATATGTCTGCACAATCTTTTTTTTTTTTTTTTCAATTATACAAATAACACATCTTAATAAAAACTAGTAATAAGTTGATCGTAACTAATAACATCAAAACCTAGTCTCATTAAGATTAATACACTAATAGAACCATCAACAAACTATAACATATTATTTATTTTACATAATCACTTCAATTATATTTTCTTCTTGAATATATTTTCAAATATAATTGCATTCATTCACATTTGATGTAGATATCCAACTTTTAGTATTTTGTTGGTTGTAACCTCTCATTGCCACATGTTTAATTGATGCAACGTAGTCGTGGGCCAAATATTCCATATTCATGGAAAGGGTTGGAGTTCTTTTATTGAATGTGTGACCATATCAAGTGGAACCATTACACAGTGTATAATAAAGTACATATAGAGAAAGAAAATGAGGTTTAATAAAGAAGGAATCCAACCTCTCTCACTATCCAGTAATAACTACCATACAAATCTCATAACCACCACAATAGAAAATGATTATAAATTACATTTATTTATTTATTTTTTTGGAAGAAGAAGATCAAAAACAAGTTTAATTTCTACCATAGGTACAAGGATAGCATACAACTATAATAGAATTCTAATTGATGATACGCTATTCTAACTTGAGAAATCATTAGTCAATATATGTAGATTACTCTATGTGTGTGTGTGTGTGTGTATTAATAGTGTGAGAATTAAAAATGATTGTAAAGCTGATCATTTGGTTCTTTTAATGTCAATATATAATCCATATAAAACATTAGATGAAAGGGAAAATAATTTCAAAATAAATATCTTATCATAAATATAATAATTAATTTTTACAAATTAGTGTATAAATTATTTCTTGATCACGGATCTGCAGTGTTCATGACATATACATTCTTGAAGCGTTTTCTTGAAATGCAAATAAAGTAAATACTACATACCTAAAGAAATGCATCCAATGATCTAAAAGTGCAAAAGCATAATTTATAATCATTGCATTTAAAAGAAAAGGAAGTGAAAAAAGAAATATATAATAACAGAAAGAAAATTCAGAGAGCGAATATTGCCAAAAAAGTTGAGTTGCAAGGCAAGTATCATTCTACTAAGTTGTGTTTATCATCCTCACTTGAAAATTGACTAAAGAGACCAGAAAGTAAAATCTAAAGCCATATTCTTCTTACTTACATCGAAAAAATTAATACAAAAGGCAAACACAATTAGGAAAAAATGCAAAAGTAGTAAAATGGTCAAAACTCATCCCTAAAGAAAGAAAAAGGATTAATATTATCCACACAACTTTCTTAAGCATCTGCTGACATGGCAACGAGAAATACAACTATCACATTATTGTGTCGATACAATATCCCAAGTGCCCGTCAAAGATGTGTAAAATAACATTGTAAAGGAAAATAGAAAAATCGAAAAACAAACCACCATTAAAAAACAGTGGAGAGTCTAATTTAACTCAAAATTGGGCATATTATGTCACCCTCTATATTTTATCTGCATGAATTTCCTGAGAGAGGATGAAGAAAAAAAGAGAGAGAGAGAGAGAGAGAGAGAGAGAGAGAGAGAGAGAGAGAGAGAGAGAGAGAGAGAGAGAGAGAGAGAGAGAGAGAGAGAGAGAGAGAACAAAAATCGAAAATAAAACCCACAATATTTTAAAATTTGTGTCTTCCTTTGTTAAAAATTCAAAGAAAATCAAGGGATTGGAAATGTAAAGGATCGGGATTCATAATGTCGTCAACTTGGTGGAAGAAAAATCCAGAATCTTCTAAACTGTACAGTGTGAAATCATCCCACGAATAATCCTGGGCGAAGAGGAACTCGTCCCGAGTCGACTCAAACGAGTCGTAACTCGTTCCGAGACTCGGGAGCTCCACAATCTCGCCCAGCTCCTCCTCTGGCGACGAAGAAATGCTGGATGAGGAGGAGGACGGGGAAGGAGACGGTGGCTGGAGGTCCATGTGGGCGGCTTTGGTGGCGGCTGCCTGGACGTCACGTGGGGAGCACGTGAGGGGACGGGGGAGGAGGTGCGATATCTCCGGGAAGTTGAGAATGGCGGCGGAGCTGCCCTTGATGGCGAGGGCGGCGACGTCGTGGGCCCGCGCCGCCATCTCGGCGGTGGCGAAGGTACCCAGCCAGATCCGAGACTTCTTTCGCGGCTCACGGATCTCCGATACCCACTTTCCCCATGCTCGCATTCTCACTCCTCTGTATACTGGATGCTTATTGGCGGCGTTGGTGGTGGTGGTGGTGGTCTTTCTCTTTTTGTTATCGGGTTTTATGAAATCAGTGTCGTCTCTGCTTCTCTTGTGCTCGAATGAATGATGCGAAGATAAAGATGCTCCGCTCGACTCCGTTTCAGAGTAGGGCGGCTCAGCCATTGATATGTATATATATATATGTATATATCACTTCTTTTAAATGATCAGTTGTTTAGCCTATATATGTTTATATGTGTGTGTATGAGAGAGAGAGAGAGAGAGGTTGTTGTAGAGTAATGAAGGTTTAGGTGGTATTTATATGTGTGTTTTTTGGTTAAGCTTGTCCGTGTGTGTGCGTGTTGTGAATAGTATACGTGTGATAAATGTGGAAGCAAGCTTTTAGAGAGAGAGAGAGAGAGAGAGGTGAGATTAGTACATTAGGAGGGTTTAAACCCCACCACCTTGCAATTTTTTCTCTAAGAGGGACACTTATGGATGCAATATTTTCTGGTCGTAATGAAGCAACGAAGAAAGGAGAAGGTACACTTTTTTCTTTATTTTTATTTATTTTCTTTTCTTTTTTGAGTAAAGAAAAGAGTATACATTGAATATATGTAAGTAAGAGCTGTACCCAAGAGTATGCATGTAGCAGTGTAGTTGTGATTTATGGATTGTGCTATCTCGCCCTATTTTAGTATTAAACCAATTTTTAAAAAATGGATCAAACACAACTAAATCGAAAATTATACATTATTGATCTTTCGATTAACATCAAAAGAAAAAAAAAAGGAAAATCAATTGAACCGATCAAAACAAATGGGTCCAATCAGTTTGATCAGTTTATTCTATATATTTTTATTAAGAATTCAAGAATTTTAAATTATACTTTGAAATAAATATGACTATTTATTTTAAATTACTATATCAAATATACTTTTGTTAACTGTTTTTTTTTTTTTAAATTACTAAGTAATAATTAACTTATTATTTATTACTTAATAATAAAATTAATTTTATTTGAAAATAAAGTGTGATCTAAGTGATACTTTATACACCTCCATCAATAATACCACTCTTATTACTTGAAGGCTACCTTTTGCAGTGTCAGTATGCGATCAGTTAAGGCCCATTTCTTCATTCATGTAATATTTATTATACCAAAATTATTATAAAATCGATTTTACTTCGAAAAGAACCACCCGTTTCTCAATTCCAATTTAATAAGAAATCGTTAAATCAATTTACCTAACTATATAATAAATCAAACTTAACTTATTCTAATTTTATTGGACGAGTCAATTCATAATTTATAAAATAAACATAAAAACTTATTATGAAAATAAAATTTTATTCTGAGTAATAAGAGTTCATGCGACGAACTTATATCAGTATAGTACGAACTTATATAAATTTATACCACATACAATTATGATACAAATACATTAGTTTCTCTCTATCCAACCCTGTTGAAAACTACAATGGACGTTGACATTGAAGTAATATTAATTACTAAACATTAATTTGCCCAAAAATAAATCATGAAATTGAACCCCATTGTGAAAATTGAAAAGAATCTTGCAGGTGTATTACATTTTCATTTAGGGCATTGAAAGAAGTGCTTTAATTGTACTGTATGTTATCATGTTTGAATACAATTATTATTACTAAAAAGAAGATATAATAATTATTACATGATTTTAGTTACCAATATAAATGAATCTATGATCCCCCAATTATTTGGTTTCCTAGAAGCTGCATATTGATATTCTATCTGTGGAATTCGATAAACTTTCAATTCCATTTGCCATATAAAGAGTAATAAGTAAAAGGGAAAATTGCTGACATTATTTACGTACGTCTTAATGACCTCAATAAATAGTACAAGGACAAATATAACTAATTTTTTACCAAAACTATGCCTTACTCTTTAAGGACATTTCTATGCACTCTCTTTTTTTCTCCATATATGACATATCCTTCTCCACAATAACTAAATAGCATCCTCAATTAGTACTATATCATGTTTTTTTACGTGTTTTATATGTGAATATGTGTACGTATGTTAACAATATACATATGATATGTATTTTGACTTACTTGAATATAGGATGAAACATCTAAATAAAATGTTTCGCACATGATTGAGAATTTTGATAGGAATTATTTTTAAATCCAGTAAAATTAAAGTAGGTTCAAAGATTTATCCAATTTACTTATAAAAATATAGTTTCAAAATGAGAATGATGGATTTTAAAATCATTCAAAAAATGCAATCATGATCATTAATAGATTTGTTATTATGAGTTTCAACTTATAAAATTTTCTTTTCACATGTATGTTAAAAAGTTAAAAAGTTAAAAATTAAAGTTTCTCAAAATTCTATATCTAAATGAAAAATATTATCTCTTACAAACACAACATATGTGTTTCATTATTTAACACTTGACGTGTATTAAATACAATAAAACATATCAACTAATAAGCTAACCAGCTAACCAGAAAACTGGTATTCGAATGGGTTGTTGAAGGATTCCACATAGAAATGTGATGGGATTCTATCAATCGAACTCAAAAGAACTGCTTCATTTGACAGACTTCTTTCATTGGTGATGAAAATAGTAAACGAAAAAGACTTCGACAAAATCAGATTATATCAATAGAAAATTGTATGTTTTTCTTTTTGAGAATTTAATTGCAGTGAGATTAGCACTTAGCAGAATTAGAAAAGAGTTTAGTAGAATGGTTGAATGCAAGTAGTCCAACTGCACATAGTAGAAAGACAATTTAGTCCCCATAAATTTCGATTGTGGGAATTGAATTCTCAATCGAATTAAAAGGTCCAGCTAATGCCATCCCAACATCCGTATATTTCTGTGGGCCCCAAATCGCAAGCTACCTCTACTGCTTTACATCTAAGTACGGCCACTTTTTTTCTCCTTTTTTTTTTTTTAATTTAATTCAATTTGTCGTTTTCAAATTCACAATATAACTGCGACTACGTATTACTGTTAGGGTAATGATCATTCCCAATGCCAATACTTATTTTATCCTTCCTTAATACTATCTTCGTTCCGGAACACTTTGCACCCTTATTTATGTATGGTTTTTAAGAAAAATTAAATAATTGAGTAATAAATGAGGGTATAAGGGTTAATTCTACTTTTTCTATTGGAAGGATTAGTTTGAATGTTTGTGAAAAAATAATGGCATTGTGTGTAAATAAGTGTGTATTGTGAGGGTAAGAATTGTGATAAAATTTATCATTTTTTTGATGTGCAAAGCGTTTGGGAACAAACTAAAAAGGAAAATGTGTAAAATGTCAAGGGACGAAGGGAATATGTTGTTATTATTATTTTAAATTTAGATATTTCCTATTATTATATTGTGTTTATTGGAATATAATTTATTCGGTGATGTAACATTTCTTATTGGACGTAAGGTCAACTTCTTTTCATTTCCGTACTTGAGAGCACATGAGTTGAGCCTCTTGAAATTTCGTGTGCACACCAATAATATTATATATTGCTATAAATATAAAGAAAAATATTTTCTACATTCCAATAATCCAATTATTGTATAACCTTCTTTTCTTTTACTTTTTTCATCCATTTCGTATGTATAATATTTATTTTTCACATTTAAAAAATAATATGTTTTATTTCATTATTTTACCACTATACTGTCTATGTAGTATATAAATGAATAAATACATATATGAATACATAAAAGGGCAATTGTTCGAAAAATTATAATCTTTATTCGAATTATCATTTTAATCAATTTTTAATTATTGATTAAAATAACATAACTTTTTATGTGAATTTTTTTTCTCAATCGACTATTTGATATATACTTAACTTGATAATGACATGATTGAATATTTTGCATCATAAATTAAAGAGAACCACACAAAGGAAAAACAAAAAGAAGAATACTATTCATCAAATAGTGGTGGGAGAGTTGGTGGATATGTTGTAATTTGGGAGGATCAATCGTGTATATATATATATATATATAGCTGTCTAAATCCAATTGTTTGCCGACTATGGAAGAAAATGGACTAATTAACAATGAATTCAAATTAATACTTTTTTTTATGGGTTAATATCCCTATATACCCCATTACATATAACAACAACCCTTATTATCCCTCAATATAAGGAAATGTCCCAAACTACCCATTTTCCTTTATACCCATGGACCCCACTATGTTTAATCATTGGAAAAGGCTATATCCAAGCATCTTTTGCTAACACCAATTTTATTCTTTAATTTGGATTAATTATTCTACTCCAAAAAATTGATTTAATCTAAACTATTTTACGGGTTTATTTTCTCTTGGAAAAGGATATAGGCTGGAATACTTTCCTCGTGTCAATACTGTTTAAAAAACAGTGGTCTGGAATGTGTAACAATACCACGTACAATTTCCTTAGAAAATAAAAACCCAAAGAATACAGATCCCTGAAAATGGTATCAGAGTCTAGGTTTATTAAGAACTTTTATGATATTTATTATTGTTATGTAATTAACCTTTGGTGAGGAGAATTCCTCGAGAAACATGAATCTGGGCGATTGTCCAAGATGTTTACCATACTGGAGGTACCGTCAAATTTTGGCGATGCACCAAGAGGAACACCAAGAGAGATTGACATATTGGAATAACCAATATGTTGAAAAGGAGAATGCGAGAGCCGACGGGAAAACCTTACGGCATTGTCAGAAACAAGCATCATATTATCGGGGTTTTCTTTTGATAAACCAGATACTATATGCTTATCTGATAAACCAATAGGAGTACACTCATCAGAACCATGAGCTCTGAAGGAGGACCAGATTGGAGCGAGATAATTTCGGATACATCTAAGATCGGTCTTGATCTTAGAGAAATCCAGAAGACGGTGCAAAATTATGGCAACCGCCATAATCATCTACCAACACAAGTCCATCAGATCCAGAACCAGATGGAGATGATGGTGAAATATCAGAAGGAGACCCTTGAAATCCTTCATGATATTCAAAAGCGAGTCAAGAATTTGGAGAACAGACCAAGTGTTCCCGGAGGAAGGAAACGTATAGATTTCAGAACAGTTCTCTATTTACACCAAAAAGGGATACCAACTGAAGTCGTACGACCAATGACCCGAGATGAAAAGCTTATAGCTATCATCAAAGGAAAATCCGTTATAAATTAAAGTGATGGATTTGGAGAGAATGAATCTTGAAGATCTACAAGAACTTACCGAGTCCTTTGCGGGATTAGGTATAGTGGATCTAAAGATGCAAACAGGAGATGGTTCAGCTTTGGTTACACGTGACCAAAACCCGAGACCACCTCCACAACCACCGGTGGATCCCAACGTTGCAGAAAGTTCAGGTTCACATCATGTGGATGAACTAATGCCACACGTCGGAGATTTTACTACTAGAGGAGACCCGATTGTTTCGGGAACTCGACAATGATCCAAAAGGCCAGATCTTCAGAATACGCCTTATGGAAAGTCACAACTTAATCCGATACATCCATATGGATTAATGCTAAATCTAGATATTCTAGATTTCAAAAATCGAGAAGTCCTTATTGATGACTGGGCAGCGTCGATGAGGATTGCAGCAGGAACGCTTGATCTTACAAAGGAATGATTCATTTTACTTCTTGAAATGAGTCTTGAGGAATCTGTAAAAAGAGCGTGGGATATGACACCACCAGATATGAGGAATAATGTTACTGCTGGTGAGTCATTGACAGGAATTGCCGATAATATGGCCAAATTATTCAAAATCCATTTTATCGGAGTAGGATATTTTGAGGGAATAGAAGAGGAAAAGAGAAAAAGATATAAGCAAGCCCTCTATTGCCTCGAGTTGCATGATATTTATCATATTGACGAATATATTAAGTTATTCATCGAATATCGATGGAAGTCCAAGGTGGATGACAAAGAAGCTTCGCAGCTCTTCTTTGCGAAGATACCAAGTCCCTGGAGAGAAATGCTCATCAGGGAATACAAGAGTGCCGATGATTTGGATACAGTGGCCAGAAGGATGTCTTTCCTAAAAGCCAAATTATCTGAATGGTGCCACCAGGCAGCACTCTACAAAAATTACAAGAGATTAAGAGGAATCAATAAAATGGTTCCCTTATGTTGCGAAGAAAATGACATCCCAACAATAGTGGGAGGTCAACCACGAAGGCATAAAAGGAGGAAACAAAGAAGTCATCCTTATAGCCGTGGAAGCAACAACAACAGGAGGAGTCATATGTCTTCAAGGAGATCTTGGAGACCTAGAAGGGTGTGGTCTAAACAAAAAGCCCGGAGCTATAAGTCAGGGCAAAGACCAGCACCTAGCAGGAGTCGAACCACATCGACAGGTTCAAACCAAGGAGGTTCCAGCAGAACTATAGGAAGAAGAACTTTTAGGCGAGCTCATACTAGAGCTAATGAAAGTTTCAAAGACTGTAATTGCTGGACTTGCGGAGCAAGAGGGCATATCTCGATAGATTGCCCAGACAACCAGAGAAGAGGTCTTAGACAGTTCGAAGTAACACCAGAATTCGAAGAAGCTGTCTACTACCAAGATCTTATACAGGTGTATCAATTTGAAGATCTACCCTCAGATGAAAGCATCTATGAAGAAGAGATCTATTCGGATGATGGAAGTGAATCCACATCAGAATCGGAGTGAAGAAGAAATTCTTCAAACAATGAGAGAGGATATGTCAGGATTTCTCTCTCACACAACCGTCTCTCATAAGACTCTCATAAGGATTATGAAAGAGGATCCAAAGCTTCAGATCTACGATGGTTTTACCATTGGAGCTATGGAAAAGGCCTTGGATAAGTTTGGAATTCGTAAAAGAAAACACCAAATTATCCATAGGGTTACTACGGGAGAATTCGCCATTCCAATGGAATTCACAAGTAACCTGATCGAGATGCAGTTGATCCCTTACCGAGAGGTTCAGGAGATTAGAAGCCAAGTTAAAAGAGAAGTTGCAAATACACTCTCATGGATTCATATCGGAGCCATAAGAGTTATTATTAAAGCAACATTCGAAGAAGGAATTGATTCGCCTCTCAATCTTGCCATTTTTGATAAGCGAATCTCAAATCTTAAGGATTCATGCCTTGGAGCAGTGACAGGAAACTTGTGTGCAGGAAAATTGGCATTCAATGTCTATCCTCGTATTGCATACAATCTAGGAGATCGAGACTTCAACAAAGTCTTAACCCTTCATCAAGATTTCAAAAGAGAAGACTTGATGAAAGAAGGGAATAGACCTTACTCGATCACTTACAAGATTTCCTATGCTCTCTCGAATACACATCATTCAGATGTATTCTTGAGAAAGGAATTTATCGAAGTCCCAAGAATCTTTGAGGATTTCGCCAAGGTGATTTTGCCAGAACTCATTGATTCTCCAACTATAAAGGAGATAGATATGAAAATACAAGATCAACCTGTCTTCAACCAGAGTCATAGCATCAGAATGGAGACAAGGAGGATGTCTTTCCAACAAGATAGACTGATGAGTAGCAGTCGTTAGGAGGAAAGAAAGCCAAGTACAGTTCAGTGGATCCCAGGGGTTTTCAAAACACAAGGAGAGTTGCAATGTCCAGAGGGTTGGAGAGCAGTTGAAGTAATATTTGACATCAACTAGAAGGATAATGTCTTTCCTAGTGATGTTCTATATTATCTCCAACAATCGATAGTCGGAAGATTTCAAGGACACCTAAAAATGGGTGAAATTGAAGTAACTATCACAGGGATTGCAGGAAGACTCCCAGAATAATTAGTACTGGGTATTCACTTTCTTGAGGATCACATGCCTTGGGAAAGGTTACAAGATGGAATGGAATTTACAGTGGAGGGTAAACGATACAGAATCAGATGACCACTAGTCCATTCTCCATATACATTTCAATCGGAATGTTATATGTTGAATACAAGGCTGAATATTTCGCAGCCTATGTTGATTCAGGAGCAGGCATATGTACTGCAAAGCAGGAGGTTTTTCCTAAAGAAATGGGAGAAGATCTACCAGCCATTGCCGGACGAGATTTCTCTAAAAGGATTCTTATCCTTAATCGAGGAATCAAACAAGCGGAAATAATGATCGGAGGTGCAGGCGATACCCCATGGTATAAGGTGAAGACGCCACCAATCTATTTTCATGATACAGGAGCAGATGTTTTGCTAGGAAACAATTTCCTATAAACATTCAAGCGCTTTACATAGGAAAATGAGACAAGAAGGCTTATTTTCACAACGTTATGTGATCATAAGATTATTGTCCAAAGACTACGGGAAGCATTTTACAGAAAAATGTTTTTTCCTTTTCGCAGCAAGCGTGGTGATGAAGCCAAACTTCGACATCCAAAAATGGCGGATAAAAGAAGATTTGGTGATGCCTTATTATCCTTTCGACAATTTGGTCCGAGACAAAAGGATACCAAAAGAGTGGATAATACCTTGTATTCGTTCAGAAGACAGGAAGAAAAACGAGTTCCTCCAGATGCTATTGCAGAATTGAGGAAAGCCATAATGGAGAATCCACAGAGTGATGTTACCATTGAAGAACAAATATCACTCGAGGATTTCAAGAAAATGATCCAAATGAATTACAATGAAGATCCTTTAGCATGGTGAGATAGAAACGAGCTCAAAGCTTCCTTAAAGGTTAAACCTGGAAAGGAACACGAGTTTGTTAGACTCAAACCAATCCTTATGAATCAGAATGATCGTGAGGATATGCAGAAGATACTTAAGGAACATTTGGACCTTAAGTTGATATCACCAGGAGTTTCTCCATATAGCAGCCCGGGATTCCTTGTAAGAAATCATGGAGAAATCAAAAGAGGTAAACCTAGACTTGTTATTAATTACAAAGGGATTAATAACATTCTGGAGTTTGATGGATACTATATCCCGAGTAGAGAACACTTGGTTAACTGTATCAAAGGGGCCAAGATATTCTCTAAGTTCGATTGCAAGTCTGGTTTCTACCAGATTAAGATGGAGGAAGAAAGTAAGAAGTTCACGGCTTTCTCCACACCACAAGTACACTATGTCTGGAACGTAATGCCTATGGGATTGGCAAATGCACCCCAGATATATCAGAGAAAGATGGATAATCTCTTCAAGGTAGCATCGAAGAATATGAAGGAACATCTCAAACATTTGACGATTTTCTCAGATGTTTGTCATTAAGAAGGATTAGTGCTTTCAGAAAAGAAGACAGTGATTGCTACGAGACAGATTGAATTCCTCGGAATTGAAATCGATGAATCTGGGATCATTCTACAAAGTCATATTGTAGAAAAGATACAAGGATTTCCAGATGATCTCACAGACAAGAAACAACTTCAAAGCTTTCTTGGAGTTGTTAACTTTGTTGGAATGTTCATCAACAATCTAACATTTTACAGGAAAGTGTTTAGCCCATTACTCAAGAAAGATGCTGCTTTCAAATGGGAAGATGAACATAGAGAAGGAATTAAGAAGCTTAAGGAAGTCTGTAGCAAGCTTCCGAAACTTGCTATTCCTCAAGACAAGGATGAAATGGTTCTTTACACAGATGCCAGTGATCATTGGTGGGCAGCTGTGCTTATGAAAGCCATACCTAAAGGAGAAGTGTCATGCAGATATTGCAGCGGTCTGTTTACAGATGGAGAAGCAATCTGATGGCATATCAACGAGAAGGAATTCTTTGCAGTCAGAAAGGCTTTTAAAAAATGGCCTCTCTTTTTACTGGCTAAAAAGTTTATCTTAAAAATTGATAATTCTAGTGTCAAAGCTTTTCTGAAAAATAAAATTGAATCTAAACCAGAGAAGGCTAGGATACTTAGATGGCAAGTTGAATGCCAATATTATGATTATGATATTGTCATTGTGAAATCTCACGAAAATGTTCTTGCAGATTTCTTAACACGGGATGAAAGGACACGTTGCTAATGAAGTCCTTAAACGAGTAAGACATCTCAGGGAAAACCTAGAGAGTCTTGAACGAGAATTTGGGACGTTATGTCTCAATGCTGAAGTTGTTGGACGACTTCAACGAGAAGATCAGAAATCCGTTTCTGATCTAATACGAGCATGCCAATACGCTCAGGGACATATGTTCCAAGCGTTGCATAAGCCCCTCCTCCAGGCTGCATCTTCTTCGGTGCTAAAAGGAGAACTTCGAGATCGGGACTCTAACCCGAAGGCTATGGATTCAAATACCATGCCTACGAGTGTTACAGGTGATGCATTCCTTGAGGATGTACCATTTGCAACGAATGTTGAAGCTCCGGTGTCACAACCCGAGTCTTCAAGTCAACCCAGTATCTCTGGGGTTAAAGAGGTCGAGTTGAACCTGAGGCCGCAGACAGGCAAAGCTAAGGTTCAAGCTCACACTAACGAGGTTTCTCCGATGCAGGTTTACCAAAGGCAATGGGAGAAATTGGTAACAAGACGAGGGATCAACCCGGAAAAATCAATCATCGATATAGCCGGGAAATACCCAAGGGTTTGGATGAAACCTGGAAGTCATCCAAACGAAGTTCAAGAATGGTATAACTTTGGAGCTTTAGCTTCGGTGTATACCATTGCACCTGGTTTCTCAGAAATCTCAAAATTACTGAGATGGATTGGGGAAACAGTTTACGAGACCTGGGCAAACAATCCACACTTGTCCAGAGGAGATATCTTGGAGCTCTACTTCATTAGTGTCGCTCCAGAACCGGCTAAGAAGGGCTTCCATGAAGTCTTTCACTTTATCAAGCTTCGAAGACCGGACGGGAATGCCTTAAAATATATAAAGGCTACCTCCCCGGAAGAAGTTCCGATACTAGTAGGAGCATTTACTGAAGACGAAGTTTCTACAAGACGAGCTTGGGGACTTTGGACTTGTCTAACAGAAATGGACAAGGTCAAATACTCATTCAAGGTCTTCCAGAATTCAGCCAATGGATCCTTCATGCTGAATACAATGACTAGATCGACAACAGGTTATGCAGAGGAACTTTTTGAAACCAAAAGAAAGATCCTCTGGGAGAACAAGATTCCGGCAAGCAGAGATACTTACCGGAAATTCTGTAATATGGCACACATCGGAAGATGGATCGATCGGATCTGTCAAGCGTGCCCCGAACAGAAAGAGCCCGAGTTTGGAAAAGGTTTCCGATCCAAACCCGACCGACAGGTAGCTGGAACCAATAGAGACAAGGGCCCAGCACAAAAGAAAAGATATCCCCGGGGACCACAACAACCAAATTATTAAAGCATCCCCGACAAAGTTAAATGGGATAGGACCCGAGATCACATGGGCTAAGCTATGTGAGGAAATAAATGATTCCCCGACAACTCCAACCACCATCACATGGGATGGATCAAGGGGAAGAAAAAGAGGACGAGCACTAACAGCTGAAAGTGACTTCCCAACAAACTATCACATGGGAGCACTAAAGGAATAAGCCAGCTGTTGATCAACAGACTTTGAAATCCGCATTTCAAATCCGAATTTCTCTCTATAAATAGAGAAGGAGAAGGAAGCTAAGGACATGGACCATTCCCCTCAGTTTTCTTCAAAACATCTATCATTTCTAGTTTCTGTAATAGTTTGAGTGTTTATAGTTTATGTGTTTACAAGTTCAAGCCTTCTCTATGAGAGGTTAAACCAGTAATTCTCCTCCCAAAAGGAGATTACATATGTTGTAATAAATATTTCTAAGTTCTTAATAAAATAAAGACTTTTGCTTCAACATGTTTTAGTACGGTTAGTTCGTCCCCTGGAAGGAATACTTTGTACACCTGGTGTAGGAAACGAACCAAGGTTGTGCTGTACAGTCGCTGAAGGAGCTGGATAACTTGCAGACCATCTTCCCTGAGGGTTGAAGTTGAACAGTGAGGAGCTGTTCGTAGAACGGTCTGGGGGCAGTGATTTTCCAGCTGATGGCTTTGCAAACCATCTCACCCGGTGCTGTTACGGTCAAATAGAGGTATGAATTTTAGGGGATGAATTTATTTTACGGAAGCATGTTGGGCCTGATTTTGTTGTTGTATTCTTGAGCCAGATATAATCAATTAGGTGTAGTGGAAATAATAAAATGTTGCAGGAAGATAAAATTTTGGGAAGTTGGTATAAGATCATTTATGTGTAATGATTGACTTTTGGGGTAGATAAGCATGTTATATAAGGAAAAGGGGTAGATTGGGATAATATGTTATATTTAAGGGTAGAATTGTATGTTGTTATATGAAAAGGGGTAATAAGGGATGGGAACCCTTTTTTTATTTACCTTAAATAGTATTTCAACTAATATTTCAATATATATATATATATAGTCTTGTTATCTCACCTACCGTAGGCACATTAATATGTGTCCACCGCTGATATGTCGTAGATCTAGCATTCTCATTAATTTTACTTTCCATATAATTAGAAAATGAGATCATTACACGTCAGTGGTGGACATGTTAATAGTTGTTCACGGTGGACATTTTATCATTTTCATATATATATATATATATGATCAGATACGCACCTTAAAAATGCACACCGTGCGCATTTTTTTAATTTTTAAGAGGAGCTCTCTTGTACCCCAGGGGCACGGATATTGCCTAACTCAACCCGCTGGAAAGGTGTGTGTATATATATATATTTTTTTTCTTTTTTTAATCTTAAAATTCAGTGCCCCCTCCCCTTCCTTTTCTCTTCTGCAACCCGCCCCTCTTTTTCTTCTTTCTTCTTCTTCCTCCTCCTTACGTCATCTTCTTCTCAATTTTTTTTTATCTTTATTCAAATCATGATTTGTGTTAGTGGATTGAAAAGTAATGATATGTTTCTTGTTGGAGTTATGGATGAATTCGGATAGACTGAGGATTATTCCTTTGAAGATGTGTTAAATTCGACGAATTGTGTGGATAATTTAGGTTGTGGAATTGAGGGTTTTTTTTAACTTTGATGGATAAGGGGAAGAAGATCAATGTATATGTAAATGAAGTTCTTACATTTTTTGTTTTGCTAATAAATGACACTCACTTCTTGTTGGAGTTATGATGTGTTGTTCTTTCATTGCATTGATGTTAGTGGCTCTGTTTTCTTGATGAGATTGTTGATTCAATTTCATGAAATTAGTTCCAAAAAATTTGAGGAAGAAGATGTAATACCTTATACTATAAGCATTAATACCTTAAAGGTAAATATATAATACTTTAAAGGTGCATATGTAATATCTTATACTATAAACATTAATATATTAAAAGTAAATATGTAATATATTAAATGTGTACATATGTAATACCTTACAGTATAAACATTAATACTTTAAAGGTATGTATATAACACCTTAAAGGTACTTATGTGATACCGTATACATAAAGGTGCATTCAATTAATATTTTCATGTATTACATGTAATAAAAACACTTTTGCATATTTAATTATCTGACTGATCATCTCAATTGTAATACCTTTATAATAAGTATATAATATCTTGTAGCATAATCATTAATACTTATGTCAACTAAATGTTATTAAAAATATGTGATACATTAAAGGTAAATATGTAAATAAGAAGAATAAGAACAAGAAAATAGAGAAGAATAATAATAATAATAATAATAATAATGTACAAAACAAATAAGAAGAATAACAAATCGATAAGAAAAGAGATTAAGAAGAAGAAGAGAGAAAAAAAAAAAAGAGGAAAAAGAAGAAAACAACTATGTTTCTGCACTAATACTTTATGAGTAAATGTGTGATACCTCAAGAGTATAAACTTAATACCTTCGCAGAATACAATAAGGTGCGTGCGCGGCGCACATAAACTATGGTGTGGCCGCTCGTTTGTGTGGCCGCTCCCATGCACCAAGTCGGGCTGGGGGCATGGATCTAAGATCCGTACCTGGGGGCACACGAGTTTTTGCCAATTTTTAGTATTTTTAATATTTAAAATTTTATATTATTATACACATAATTTTTTCTACCGACCTTTATCTCAAATTACCATCTCATACACGAATCTTCTTCTCAATTCGCTTCCCACATACCAACCTTCTCAATTCCTATCTCAGATACCTTCTTTCCAAGTCTCATTGTTAAGGATTGATTAGTTGAATATTTTTCATTGTTTCCTTTAATTGATTAATTTAATATTTTTCATTGTTTCCTTTAATTCATTAGTTGAATTTTTTTTTTCTTTAATTGTGGGCTACAATAGAATTGATTTTGAGGATTGATTGAGGATTTATCCAATTTGTTACGCAATTCATATTTTGTAATTTTTAACAAATGATTGTGTGAGATGAGAATTGGGAAGAAAGTTTATGCCGATGAGGGCTTAGATTGTGGGATGGATGAGACTTGGGAAGGTCTATTTGGGATGAGAATTGAAAAATGGTAGGGTGAGAAAAAATTATGTGTATAATAATATAAAATATTAAAAATTACATTGATTATGATTTAGAAAATTGTGTGTATAATAATATAAATATTAAAAATTACATTGATTATGATTTAGAATTTCTTGAGGATTGATTACTTGAATATTATTCATTGTTTCCTTTAATTGATTAATTGGATATTTTTATTGTTTTCTTAATTCATTAATTGAATACTTTTTTCTTATTTTCTTTAATTGTGGGGTACAATAGGATTGATTGAGAATTTATCTTATTTCTTACCCAATCATTTTTTATAATTGTAAGTTGGAAGAAGGTTGATACGTGGGAAGTGAATTGAGAAAAAGATTTGTATGTGGGATGGTAATTTGAGATGAAGGTCGATGAGCGGAGTGGTAGCTTGAGAAAAAATTATGTGTATAATAATATAAAATATAAAATATTAAAAATATAAAAAATTAAAAAAGTGCGCACGGTGCGCATTATTAAGTAGCGTATCTGATCAAATTTATATATATATGCACGCCATGCACGCGTATGTTAGTTATATTCAATAACATTATCAATTAATATATGCTCTCCAAGAAAGTAAAATATATGTAGAATGAAACAACTAAATTGAGGGTCTCAATTTATATGTAGGATAAAATAAATCGTAACAGTGTGCGTGAAACCACTAAAAGGTGATAAATATTCTGCATAAAAAGATTAAAAAAGAATGACTCCAGGCTTAGCAGTAATTCATAATCAAATTTCTTTTTTTATCTTTACATTTTCCACCAAACGTATACTGTTTCTCAGTTGATGCAATTTCGGCAAATTTGAATGGTTGGCATTTCCCTCCATTTCCCCTCTATTCCTCATTCAAGCAATTTGTTGCATTCTACATTATAAAGTATACCAAACATTTTTTGTTTAACAATATTGTGAAATAAACTCTCACATCCATTTCCCAAAGGGATTTGACCGGCCAATCTTCAAATAAAGTTGGAGATCAAGATCTTCTTTAGAGAATACCAATAAAAATAATGTTTGATCCAAAATTAAGATGTTAAAACCCTCAAATCGATGCTATCAAAGTCAATATTTAAGGGCGACATTCTTCGATGTTGGATGGCAATCTTCAAAAAAATAACCACAACCCAATTAAATTGAAATCAAGCTTTATATCAAACTTTCAAGTAATTAATGATAGTGAAGCAAGAAATGAGGCATGGAGGGGATAGTAGTGAAGATTCAATTCCAAACCTTCAAAATTCTAATAAGATCACAGTAAAGAGTGTCTCCTAACTAGATTTAAGTGATCTTAAGTTTGAACGTTGTTTGTGGAATCAGATCGAATTGACAGGTTCAACTGAAAACCGTGTTTGTTTCGTTCCAATTAATCCTATAAAATCATTTTCGCAGTCAAATCGATTGATAGCCTATCGAACCGGTCTAAAAAAAAACCAATTTAACTCTTTTTTTTTTTTTACCTCAATGATAGTGATTAAGGTATTGTGGGATAATTTCACTGTTGAGCATTAACATCATTTATAATGATAGTTTCAACGTTGACCAATATGAGATAGACTCATTCCAACTACTATTATTTATAGTGCATAACTTCAATGCAATTTTAGAAACTAATCAATATGGGACAAATTCACCACACTATTATTTATAATGCATAATTTCATTCCCATTTTAATTTGTTAACCAATGTAGGACAAACTCATATACAATCTTCTATATTAATTTTCTTTTGAGTTTCTTTTTAATGCTAGGCAACTTCTAATACTATATTTATATATAAATTATAAGGAATTAATAATATATTTATATTGTTTAAGGAAAAATTCATATACTTAAATTTAATGTTTTTTTTAATTTTTAAATTGAGGAGATGTAGTGTTGATACTCTTTTATATTTATTTATAAAAGTAGCTTTATTTATGTGCTATTATGTGAATTTATAATTATCTTAAACTATATTAACAATGATTTTGAATTTATTATTATTATTTTTATTATATCATCATCATCATCAAATTTACTAAATATTACATAATATAAATATAATAAAATTTGAAAAAAAATTGTTAAATGAATTTTAACTGGTCAAATCTCCTGATTGAACCGGTCCGACCGATGGAATCTTGAATCGATAGTTAAGCCGATTTGATCATTGATAAGGTTCTACGAACACTAGGTTCAAGTTATTTGAGGGTAGGAGTGAAATCATTTGACCCTCTTAAATAAAAAAAAAAATATTTAAATATATCAATTTTACTGTATGCTACCAAACAATAATTTAATAGTGTATCACTCATTTGACTACTAGGTGAACTCTTAATGATGTTCATTGTGAAATTATTTCTACTATAAATGGTATTTATCCATAGTACCTCTCCATTATCAAGGAAAGATAATTACAAATTTTGAATTCTAAAATAACATTAAATTAAACTAACAAGTATACAAACTATAAATCAATATATTTAAATTATAACAATTATAACTTAAATCTAATAGTTATTCACATGATAATATTAAATAATCAATGATACAATACATAACTAAAATTAATAATTTTTTTACAATCACTTCGTTTCATTAAGCCAAAAAAAAAATGAATTTATTATATACTCCCTAATAATTGACAATCAAATAAACTTAAATAAAATCAATAACCAATGAAAAGAAAGTAAATAGTAACTTAAAATACAAAAAAAGTTACCTTAAATTTCTTAAAATTTGTGTCACCCATGAAAATTTAATAATATTAGATTAAAACTAATTATTAATATGCATATATACAGTAAAACCTCCATAAAATAATACTCGATAAATTAATAACCTTGATAAAACTAATAATTTGTCCGGTCCCAACTTGGGACCAGTTCAAATTTGGACACCAATCAATTAAATAATAAGATTTTTTTTTTTTGGAAATCCTAGTGTATATTTAAGGTCCCGATGAAACTATAAATTAATAATTATATAAAAATTTCCAGATACAATATATATGTTATCCACTTGAACATTTTAAGACAATTTAGTAAAATATGTATATATTGTTACTTGTTTTTTGTTGAACTTCAAATCTACATTGATCTCATCTTTAAATCTCTCAATTGCACCCAAGAGTTGCGGCGTTGTCTTCTTGTATTGTAATAAAAAGTTATGAAGAGTTGTTGCCGCTTGCAATGCTTTTTTTTGAGTGATCGATTGCAAAGCTATTGAATCATCATCCGCTTCATCATCTACCGGATTTTGAATGACATCAACCACTATTTCTTCTAAACTCTGAACTTCGTAACATTCATTACAATTTTCACCTGGAAAGTCTAGCATGTGATTCACATCCATTTTATTCTGATAACGTATACCAGTGATCATGTTCTCAAGCTCATGAATGTCTTCTCCGGGAGTTGCATCATTTAAATTACTTGAGCCGGTTTGATTCGCCAAACGAATTTTACAATGTCGAAAGCAATTTGCTATTGCCTCTTGTTGAACATTTGTTGTCCAAGCTGAGACTGTCATATTGATAACATCTAGAACATTGATCTTTTCTGGAGAAGATATGTCCAACTCATAGTCTTCCAAAATTTTACGGTAAAACCTTTTGCGGTAGTACATTTTAAATGCTCTTATTATTCTGGCATCACATAATTGGATTTTCGAAGTCATGTTTGGTGGTAGGAAAAACAACTCAACATTTTGCAGCCCTTGAATATTGCTTGAATGGGCTGGATAGTTATCCACTATCAAAAGAATTTTTCTACCATGCATTTGTTCATCCAACCAACGAACATATACTTCAAAAAGCACCCCAGTCATCCATGCTCTCTTGTTGGCATGATATTCACAATTCAGACTATTCATATTGATATTTTTAAAACAACGTGACTTTGCATACTTACCAATAATCCATAGAGGAATTTTTTCCGAGCCATCCTCATTGCAATAAATAACAATTGTAAGTCTTTTCTTGTCCTGTTTTTTACCCTCAAGTTGTTTTGTTGCAAGTGAATGATCAGCCTGTAACTTGTAAAACAAACCAGTTTCATCCATATTAAAAACATCTTTCATTGGAAATTGATTGATCTTTTCCCTTATGTTCTCCAATTTCTTCTCCATATCATGTGTGTCGACTGAGCCGCTCTCTCCAAAACTGCGATATGATTTGATACCGTGCCTGGACTTGAATTTCTCAAGCCAACCTTGCGAAAGGTGATGCTCTGAAGGATTCTCAGGATGTAAAAGTTTCAGTGCCTCATTCGCCTTCTCCAAGATTAGCTCTCCGGTTATATTCACACGTTCTTGATGTTGGAGAAACCACTCATAAACAACCTTCTCCATGTCCGGATACTTGGCTTGTTTTTTACGCTTTGAAGAACTGCATTTCTCAAAGTCAGTCGATAGGATCTCCACTGATCACTTGAGAGTGTTTGATATTGTTGCTTGACTAGCTTTCAGATTGAAACTTTTTCAACCCATTGTACCAAGTCTTTCTGAGTGCACCCGGGTTGAACTCTCTTATACTCACATAATATTTTTCCTTGTTGGTTGGTCATGGTTGATTTTTGAACACCTTTTAGATGAGAAGTGTAATACCCCAAAATTCTAATTAAATCTCTTTTATGGATAATAGATTTTATTTTATTGTTATCATGGTCTCATAATAATTTATAGTGAAGTAAGTAATGTGATGATATATATAAGCATGTCTAATGTGTTTAGGACTCTAATAACTAATAGATTAGAAGTAATCGTTGGAAATTTAATTAATCTAAACTAAGATAAAGAAGAGAAATAAGGTTGTTGAGGAAAATAAGGAGTCCACTTTTCCTAAGAGAGGGAGATAAAAAAACCAAAAGTGATCTCATGTAAGGGTTACTGATTATCTCAACCGCAAAAGAAAAACACTAGGAGAGAAACGAGAATAGAAAAAAAAGAGAAGTGAGATTGAAGCCTTGTGTGAAGTAGAGTAAATTCGTTGGAAACATCAAGTAAGTACATCACTCACCTGTGGTATGAGTAGTTTGAGTTCATTGTTTAGTGTAGATACGAGATTTACTCGAGTGATTGTTATGTGTATGTGAGTATGCCTAAATGATTCGTTGAGTTAAATGTTTCAAGAGTTCAATTCGCGTATTCTGTGAACGTACGGAGATGAATTGTTATGTGGATGAATCCTCTCCGTTGTGATCTGATACATGATGCAAGGGTTGGGTTTATGAAATGTGAGAAAAGATTTTTTTTTTCGGAGAATAGGGACAGGGCTGACCTCCGGGGCACGGTCGTGCTGCACGGCACAGTTGATCGTGCCGGGCAGACTGCGCTATGGAACACGGTCGTGCCCCATCATTCGGTAGCCACTGTATTATGGCACACAGTCGTGCCAGGTAGCACGACCAACTATGCGCCACCGACCCCCCTCACTGTATGATGGCACACGGTCGTGCCGTGTAGCCCGACCAGACCGTGCGCCATCCACCCTCATATGAAATCTCGGATTTTAATCTCTGTCTTTCCTCGTGTCATGTGGTTCGTTTCTTGGTTATAGATTACGCATATCGGATGTTTTCATGCTTTTCTGTGGATGTGAAGTGGCATTCTGTTGTATGACTTGTTTTACTTTATAGAGTATTAAATGTTGGATGATCTTGTTATGAAGAATGCAAAGATATATGTTGAGATATATATATATACATATATGAGTATACACGAATTTTTTTTTATATTTTAAGAGACTGGTACCGTGCACCGAGGTCGGCCACGAGATGAGTTAAGGGCCTCGAGACCGCCCTATGAGTTTTGAGTTGCTTCGTTCGGATTCGGTGGCTAGCTACCCCGGATTTTTCGGAGTTGCGCGCATTGGTACCATGTCTGGGCCCATAGTATATTATTTTCAAGTATAAGAGTATTTTATTGTTTTAAGTGAGTGATGTGCTTGTGTTTCAAAAGATGCAAAGAAAATATTTTTGTGAGATAGACGATGTACTTGCTAAGCAATTTTTCTTATAATTTTACCTCATACTGCAGATAAAGGCAAGGGTAAGTTGTGATGCAAAGAGGTAGCAGGCGTGATTGGTGGTGACGGCCCCGGAATTGGTTGAGTTTCTTAAAGGTTTTCTAAATTGAATGCGAAGTAAATTTTATTTTGAGATTTTGAGGAAGTAAAGTTTTGAGCAAATGTTTTAATTCTCACTGGAGGTTTTGGGACCGTTTAACTCGATGTTTAATTCTTAGTAAAAACTTATCTCTGCTGTGTTATAAACAAAAGATATGTCTATAAGTTTTTTTTATGATATTTTATAAACTGAAGAGTTCAACGTATTTTAGTAGAAGTAACTACCCTATTAGAAGGGGGTGTTACAAGAAGTCATTGTTGTGTATGGTTTAGAAACAATACAATGGATCGTTATATATTGATCTACTTCTACACAATGTACATATATACTTAAGTCCATGAACCATTCTTTTACTTTGACAAAAAACAATGAATGAGACCATTCAAACTTCCAATTAACATGATTATGTGAGTATACATTGTTTGAATGGTAATTAAAACTTGTGTTTTAATTTATTTATCATCAATAACTAATGTACATTGTAAGTGGATTATACAACCTCGGAATTTTGAAGGTCAATTATGTATATATGTTAAAACCTCTCTAAATTAATAAAATTCTTCGATCCCAACAATATTAATTTATAGATGTTTTACTGTATTTCTTTTTCTTTAAATAACAATATGAAATACCAAAACACTCCTAATTTTTTTGAAAAATCTCAGTGGCTTGTGCCTATAAGTCTGCCCCTGGCTAGCAAAAATTGAGGAAAAAGATGATTTCTATATTACTACTATATATCTTTTTTGGCGCTAATCTTGAATATTCTAGGCGATATCATTAATAGTCACGTCTATTCATTAATTGGATGCATGTGTCTGAAAACTTACACCTTTCTGGATTTAAAAAAAAAAACTTTTGAAAGATGAGTTCTTGAAGTTTTAATTTAGATTCTTGTTTTTTAACAAATCAATTCTATTGCAATCTTTAATATAAATTTCTAGCCAAATTTGATTGAATCCCTTCGATGTTCCATCCAATTTCCAAATTCCATTTATTTAGTATGCAGTGTAATTCTCATCATAAGCACATCAAACTCTAAATCTTAAAAATGTTATCTTAAATGTAATTGTTTTCTTATATTTTTCATTTATATCATTAATTTATAAACGTACAGTGTTAATAACAACACATCAAATCCTCCACTTAATTTCCATGTATACACCAGACTTTTGTAAAATTACCTACATAGTCAATACAGTCTTAAATTAGGGAGGAATTTATGATTTTCTCTTAAGGATAAACTTTTTCATATAACATAAAGCAGAGAGATAAAATAAAAAAACAAAAAAACAGCAGTTAGTAATTAATATAAGTTGACTGACTCATTTAGGTCATCTCCAATGCAGACGCAATTTTGCAACTCAAACTCAAATTTTGAGTTTTTCCTTCTCCAACCCAGCCGCAATTGTTGACGCAAATCAGTCACTCTGAACATTAATTGACAAATTTGCCACTTATTGTTCACGAACTCAATTTTTTTTTTCTTTTATAATAATTTTCATTCATTTGATATTAATACACATATACTATATAATATTTTACTATGTAGATACGTATTACGAATTTTGAGATATCTTGATCAAATATTTTTGAAAGATAGTGTAATTATTAAATATAAGCACAAATTATAACTAATAGAAATATAATTGGAATATCATACAATATTTAATGCAAATTACAATGAAAGTTACAATATTTATTTATAATTTTGAGTTTATAAATATTTATTTATAATTGAAATCAATTAAGTTAATTTTTTTTATGAACTTAATACACAAATATTTGATATTAAAGAAAATTCAAAAAAAAATTACAAATATTATAAGAGAATATTCCAATTTGAGTTTGAAGGGTTGGAGATGGTGGTAAATTTGGTGGCAAAAACAAGATTTGAGTCCAAGGATTGGAGATGCTCTCAGTACTCAAAATTTAACTGAGTCAATTAGTGGTCAATGTTTGAGTGATCAAATGAAGAATTGGAGTAGATTTGATTATTTGACCAAACTTTTAAAGCAAAAATGTCTATCGTTGTAAAATCCAACATTGATTTCATGAAGTTAAATTGGTAATGTGATAATCACTATCATCATTCACATTAAATTATTTATTTGTTTGTTTAAATAATGCTCGTCACATCACTTATTTAGCTAGTTTCCATGGAAACCCAATGTTGAATTTGTTGGGAAAAGACATCATTCCCTTCCATCTCTAAGGAAGAAGAAGCAAACGAGAAATAAAAGGAAGAAACGAAACAACAATCCACAACACAAGTGGAAAACTCCAAAATCGACACAAGTGGAAAACTCCAAAATCGGAGAAAAACCACGACCAAGAGAGAATATCACTATGTGAAAAATTCTTACAATCACACAATATTCCACTCTTCGACTCCCAACACTCTCTACACTCTTACAAGCCTAGAATGATTCTCACTTTTCTTAAAACACTCTTTATAAGAGAAAACAAGAAAGAAATTTAACTAGAATCAAACACTAGATTAAAGTGTATTGATTGGGGTGTTTGAAACCAAAACACTCTAACTTCTTAAATATCATTAGAAAGCCTTCTCCTCTTCATCTCCAAACCGATGTGGGATAAGAGAAACATTCTTTTATTTTAACAAACTCCAACAGAATTCTATATCAAAATATCCTCTCTACATATGTTGATTCAAATTTAATTTATCCCCACTGCATTGTCGAATTTTATCAATGTGAATTCAATATAACTCTCTAGAAGAGTTTTTTTCTCTAGAGACATTTTACATATTTTCTTTAAATATTTTACAGAGTTGGGTTTTTCTATTAATTGGAGTTGTATTTATTTAAATGATGATGGGAGTGCATAGAGGATGGATGATCATTAATGAGCATATTAAATTTAAATCATCAATCATTGATATGCTAAATTGATTAGCTGTTCCAGCTTTTAAATATTTATTGTTATGATATTTTATGATGAAGACACACACATACACGCACACATAGACATAAGGGGAAGGAGATGGGGCCATTTTAATAAGATTTGGACCCTATCCAATTTACTAGGCTTTGATAAACTATATTATTATTGGGCCCATCTACTCTTCAGCCCATACCCATATCTACCATCTTAACCTATACTCCCAGTTTTTATTTTTTATTTTATTTATTGTGGACTTTTATCAATTTTCAGGGTACCTTCGAAAAATATTAAATTATCAAGTCAATACCTAACAGGAAAACATATCAATTAAAAATTTACAAAACTAACCTTTTGTTTGACACTTTATGATTCCTAATTACTTAAAATATTTTTAAAACGACAATTCCAAAATATAATTGATAAACTTTACATACATGGAAAAAATGAAAAAACAATTTATATAATAATAATGATGATGAGAATAATAATAATAATAATAAAGTTAATTATTTGATATGTCAAATATGACTTTACGTTTATCGGTCTTTAAGAGCTAATTTCATCTTTCAGTTTAGTTTTTATCTTTTAGACCCAAAATTAATATTTAACCTATTTTCAACCCTTAATCGAGAAAATTATTTGCTAAGGACATCTATACTAAAGTTTTGATGCATAAAATAAAGAGTAATTTACAAAAATTACCCATTAAGGTTTTGTATAGTGAGATATTTTCTTTTGAGGGAACTAGTACGTAAATGTAAGTGTCTTTTAGATGCAACTTATTTTTTATTTTTAAAATTAGAATAATTTTTCTTATTGTTCTACTTAACGCATACAAACATAATCAGATCATTTTATCTAAATTAACTCACATCGTCAAGGACTTGAGATCCAAACCATTTCACTTTAGTCCGTTCTATCAAAACCAATATAGTCGAGAAATAAAATACAGCAAAAGTTAATTACCACAATAAGTACTTTTTTTCTTGCACAAGTGGTTAAGGTTGGTATGCCAACTTGATTGTATTTTTCTTACAACTTAATCTGTGCAATTCCTAAAATAGAAGTAAATGTCAATTATTAGGAGATATTTATTTGTAATATACATTTTTTATTAAAATAACATTGATGATAATTTGTGAAACTATCCCAACTAGGGTTGTAAACGAATCGAATCGATTCGAATATCATGATATTCTATTCGTATTCGTTTAATTTAGCGAATATTCGTATTCGTATTCGTTTATTATTCGAAAAAAAAAATGAAATTCTTATTCGATTCAGATAAATTATTCGAATACATTCGAATATTCGAATTCGAAAATGTGAACTTGAGATTCTTTTTTTCAAAACACCAATTAACATAGAAATAAATGGGAATTGAGAAGTAAAAAAATTATATGTATGCTGTCGGGAATTGTGAGGGGAGAGTAAATTGGAAGTAAAAAAAAATGTATATATATATATATAGATATGTATTTATTTATTAAATAAATATTTTTAATAATTTATTAAAGTTATATATATTTATAATTATTCGAATATATTCGCGAATACTCGAATCGAATATCATTATTTTCATATTCGTATTCTAATAATATTCGAATCTAAAAAAATATTCTTATTTGGATTCTTATTCTAATTTTTTGAATTTGAATCACTATATTCAAATTCGAATATCGAATCGAACTAAAAAAATTCGATTCTTTTACATCTCTAATCCCAACGTAACATCCATCGATCTCATTCAAATAATTTGGTGATTAACACCCTTGAGTTATACATTTGGACAACATAAATTTTAAATATAAACAATTGCTTAGGCTCATAATTTCATCCAGCATATATATACAATGAATGACCTCAAGCTCAATAAAGAAGCACTGAACATGAAAAACATTATCATCTAAGCATGGTGCCCATGGGCTCCAAATGTATCATCCAATTAATGCTACTATTTTTATATTTAAATCATTTTATGCATTACTCAATAAATACAACATAATTTATATCTGTTTTTTTTTTTGATTGATCGATCAAGTAATTTATATTTGTTTTATTTTGTTTATGTAGAAGAATCTAAAAGAGAAACGAGGGGGATCAAAGAAGGAGGAATGGAGAAATGACCAATTTCATAATGTAATTGATTGAAGGTGAGAATAAAATAAAAACTAAAATACTCTTTTGAACGACTTTGAACTTCGACAAATATAGTGAAGAGCTTAGTAACACAATAAGAAGACTCTGCCTTTTGTTATTGGTTCAAGTTTGACCAAGCTCTATTGAATCGATTTTTGAATAATCTGATAGTTAATATTACGTTTGTTTTGTCAGCTTATTACACTTTCCAAGTTCAAGTCCAAATTAATCATTCAGATTTTATCAGCATCTCATTAAGATTCTAAGATTTTCCAGCGGTGTTTTAAAATTCACATTAAACTTTCGCAACCGCAAACATTTAATTCAACTTAAGTCAAATCTTGTGTTAAAACTTTTTTCTTTTGTTTTTTATGGATATTCCTTTTTAGTGTGAAGAATTAGCACACTGCTAGAGACGAGTGTCAGTTTTTATATAAAAATAATGTAAAAGTTGTAATATTTTTTTGTGCACTACTGAAGATGCCATAGTACTAGTATTTTTCCCGTGCATTGCACGAATTAAAGTATTTATAGTTGTCTTATTATATATATATATATATAATGTGTCATATAATTAAACATATATTCAAAAGCTATTTATAAAGTAAACATATATGGTACATTTAAAAATATAATAAGAACTGAAAAATATATATTTGTTTTAAATGTTATTAATTTTTTAAAATATTTCTGTTTGTAATTTTGTTAAATATAATTTTATAGAATATATCTTTAATTTGAAGCTAGTGAAATGAGGATTAATTTGTTATATAATTTACTAAAATGAATCTAAAATTAAAAAAGTTATACAATATTTCAATTAAGTAGAAAGAATTGTAGAATAAAAAATAAATAGATCTAATGGCAACATTTTGTCTTATTTTTTCTCACTCCACACCATATCTTCTCTTTCCAATGGTAGAATAGTTTCTTGTTTATTTAAATTGCGAATTTTTTTTTATCTTTTTTACATTTTATCTTAAAACTCTAGAAAATTTCATCTCTTGGGACCTACAAAAGCTATCCATCATTAACTCCTATTCTTTCCACATACCCATTAACATGATAAAATGACATTTTAAAAACATCCTTATACTTTAAGTGAGAAAATGATATTATTGTAAATATTTCCTAAGGTTCTCTTTATATATAAATAAATATATATATATATATATATATTATATTATATTCAAATCCAAGTAATGTTAATCGAAAGATCTCGAAGTAGTACCAAATTATTTGAGGGTATGGTTCACATTGGTCTTATCAATCAATATGATATATTGCATCAGTTGATGTTGTCTTTACTACCAAAAATTTAAATATCTTGGTCACTCTTGACCCAAAAGATGTGACAAAGAAAATCTCTCCTTAATTGTTTCCCCAGTATGCCTCCACCAAATATTCTAAAATCTTCGATTTTGCTTGGACTTTTTATTAGGATAAATTAAAGATTTCTCAAAATATATTGATCGTAAAATGATGGAACATGACAACCACCTAAAACCATGGACCTAGCTTACTATGGACAGGTATTACATTATGAGGCAGAACTTTCTATCCGATAATGAACACTGTTAATGTTGAATTTTTCAACATTATTATTTTTCCTTTTTCTTATTTTATTATCTAAAATCAATTATGTTTTTTGGAGAATATTTAGGAAATATTTGTTTTTATCTAATCTTTATCTCACGTATTTTATTGAAGCAAGAGTTTAAGTGAAATATACCTAGTCTTTAGAAAGTTGTTTATCTCATGAGTGATTCCTACTCTATAGGAGTTTGTTTGTCCTTGTTTCTCTTTGTAAATTTAAACGTGAGTTGAAGAAAGAGAAAATCAAAGAGAAAAGGAGAGAGTGCAAAATGTGGAGAAGTGGATACGTGGAGAGAGAAAGAAGTTCAAAGCATGAAGAGAGAGAAAGGTCAAGAACGTGAAGTGAAGATCTTAAGAGAGAGAAGATTAAGCCATGAAAGAAATGGAGATTATGGATCATGAAGAGGATGAAGATCATGGATGACAAAGAACATGGAGCATAAAGTTAATGGACTCATGGAAGAGTGCATGAGATCATGTTGTCCATCCAAAGTCTATAAATAGATGAAGCCAGACTGAAGATTGGTGGGATTTGCGAGCAAAAAGAGTGAAATACAAATCGAGTCTTAAACAGTCTGTACTATGTTGCTTTGAATGTTGGTCACATAGTTCACAACATTTCTGTCTGTTTTCATAAAAGACTTAGAGTTTGTATATTCTAGTCTTCTTTTCTTAGATAGAATGTCTTTGAGTGATCAACTGTGTGTATGTGTCCTTAGATTTGATAGGAATATTAGTTGGATGTATTGAGTGTTTTCAAAGAGAGTCTTCCAAAGATCTCTTTGTATTTATGTACTGAGTATACAAATCAATAAGAATTTTTGCCCTGCTAGCTCTCCACGAGTATTTATTATACTCGTGGTTAAAAGTTTTTCTTCTTGTTATTTAATTTTCCGCTGCATGTTATCCGTAGTGTTGTCCACATCGTAGACAACATTACATCTCTGGTTTATTTACTTTTGTTTGTTTTGCATAGGAACACCCGCTACACACCTTCAAACACTATAGATTTTGAATAGTTAAATGCAAAAAATAACCTAAATTATTGATTTTTTCATTTTTCCAACATCAACTTTTTCTTTTTTTTTAATCAAATTACAACTTTCGAATCATTTTCCGAAAAAAAAAAACGTGAACACATGACCCGTATGTTTGCTGACTTCAGATGAGAGTCACCTTAAATTACAAGAATACTCTTATGTTTTCAGCATGCGGGTCACGTGTTCATATTTTTGTAGGAAAATGGATTGGAAGTTGCAATTTGATAAAATTTAGTATATCAGATTGCAATCTAATAAAGAAAAAAGTTTAGGTTTGGAAAATGAAAAAAACCAATAGTTTAGATTTTTTTTTTATATAACCCATTTCAGAATTATTGTGTTGGATTGAGTTTCCTATAGGTTGAGAACTCAAATATCCAACATAATATCCACTTGTTTAAGTTTACAAGAAGTAATCAAAAACTGAATGTAAGTTCACATGGAGTAGTCAAAAACTTGAGAGCCGATTTATTTGTACTTGTATTTGACCCAGCGGCGGATAGATCATGGTACAAGAGGTACAACTGTACCCCCAAATTGAAAAAAAGGAAGTAATATAGTTATCATTATTATAATATTAATCCTTTTTCTTAATCTGGCAGCATGGTTTCATTCTTTATTATTTTTCATCCTTCTTTTAATTTGGCACCATGATTTCGTCCTTTTTTTTTCTCAAATCATGCCCATGAAAACTTTAAATATTATTAATATTTATTATTTGATTTAGTTATTAATTAGTTAATTTGATGTTTGTTGATAAATAAGAGCTTGTGTTTTTCTCCATGTGTAAAATTTGTTATGAATTTCATTTGAAATGTCTGTGGATTATGAATTGTTACAGTAAATGTAAATTTATTATAAAATTCATGACTGTATTTATTTTTCTATGATAGTTTTCTTATTATTAACTAATAATATAATTATAAAATGAGAAATGATACTTCTAAATAAAAGAAAACAAAGACAAAGAGAAAATAACCTGATATTCAGCAGTATATGTTTAAAAAAACAAAAAAATTGTTTGTAAAAAATGAAGACTCAACTGACCAAATATTAGCTTATGATTGTAAATTTTTACTTGAATATTATGTATTGGCATATTTTGGTTGTACATCTTGAAATATTAAACAATGTTTATGTGCAAAAAAAAATTCTATCATAATTGCTTATTTGTTTGTACCTCATTTTCAAAATCCTGGATCCGCCACTGATTTGACCTAGACATAAATGTACAATCACTATAGTGGTCATACTTGTATTCAAAAGAAAAAAAAACCCTCAAAAAATAAGAAAGAAAGAATTTCCAATTTTTCTTGAAAATCACCCAAATTCCGAGGCTCAATAATTGGATCAAGCTGAAATTTGAAAAACACATTTAGGACTCTTGAAGTGAGCCTTATCTATGCAGTTTGGTTCAAAATGTTGTTTTGAACAAATTATACGATATGGGGAAGTATAACAATTTGATCCCTAAAGTTTATAACAATTACTAAAGTTGTATTCATTTTCTAAGCCAAGCATACTATACTGGAAATAAGGAAGTATAACAATTTGATCCCTAAAGTTTATTCAAAAGTGTAATTGATCCTTATTGTGTTATTTTTACTAGTCATGCATCCTAATTTTTTACATAATTATTTTTTATACCAAGTGCATGGGTTAGGATTTATATAATTTGGATCATATGACCCAAAAGGTGATTTTCACACTCCAAACGTATGCTCTCACGCACTCTATGTCCGCGCCCACACTCTTATCCTCCACGCTTAACTTTTATATTATGTTCTCGTAACCTTTATGTTATGTTGACATAACATTTATGTTATGATAATTTAACATTTACATTATATTAAATGTTGACGTCAGATTTTGTCTAAGGCAAAATCCTAGCCAAACACCCAAAAACTCGATCCGGCTCAAATAAATCGAATCGAACAAAAAGTATTAAAATCAAATAAAATGAGAAAAAGACAGTGTCCGGTTCCTACTCGGGTAAATTAGCTAGGCTCGTTCTGATCGGTCAGTTTTGGCCAGACAGAACATTTTTTATATTAGATTGAGAGTAAAAAGCTCTCTAATTGCTTGAATTACAATGATTTCGGAACCCCTATCAATGAGGCTTAAGGCCCTATTTATAGGCTAAGTCTAAGATATAAAACTTGGAAAATAAGACTTGAATCCTTGATTTTAGGGTTTAGATAAGGAAAAATCAGATTAAATCCTATCTAAATCGGATATGATTTTCTTGTAGATTTCTTTCTTTTTTGTAAATATTTTCTTGTGTGATTAAGTCCTTTGTGCTCTTCCAGGGTAACGACCTTAATTTCTGGACATCTCCGTAATCTCTAAAAATGCCTTGGAGTGATAATACTTCTGAACCATATATGATCAAGTAACTAGGCTCAGCTCAATCATGACCTAACCCTAGCACACGAATCAGCTTGGCAACTGACTAGGCTCAGGCCGCACCCTGCTTGGGCTCGGACCCAACTTAGGCTTAGGTCGGCCCCTTTCCCGGATTGACCCCCTTACTCGAGTCGACTGGTCGGCCATCTAGTCGGGTCGCCTGGTTGGGTCGGCACCTTCGATCGTGTAGCGTCCAGAATAAAAACGAAGCATAATTGGATAATTAAATAATTAAATAATTAAACCCTTAATTAAAATATTTTTCTATGTGTGTTAATTTTTGGGATGTTTAGATTAATTATGTGCGTTATATATATGTGTTTGATGCGGGTTTAAGAGGGACATAATTGTTAGATGTGGAACCTAGAAGATATTTATATAATCAGGTGTGTAACGGAAAAATGAGAAAATAAAAATGAATTAGAGGTCAATCGGAGTTACATAGCTCAAGTAGTGAAGAAAATAGTGAAAACGAAGAATACGACGTATACGAGACGTATACGAAGGGTAGTATACGAGATATTTATGATGAATAGTAGTCTTTTGGAGGAGTATAAATATGTTGATTTTTAAGTCGAAAAGGCACACGAGCTCATAATCGAAAAACACGTAAGTTTTCTCTCCCTCTTCTTTTCTTTTTCCAACCGCCGCCGCCGCCAGTGGCCGGAAAAGTCAACTTGCTCGGTTTCGAACGGTTTTCGCATAGGTCGTAGCTCTCGTCGAGGCGAGTCTAGTGATGGTCTTATTTTTCCGTTCCGACGGTTGGATCACCGGCAAATCGCCGGTCAACTACCGGAAAAACCTAAAGCTTAAGTCCACCACCTTTTCTCTCTCCTCATTTCTTGCTTTCTCTCTCTCGTCTTCCTTACCGGAGTGGTAGATAACCATCCCGGAGTGTTTGACCACGGGTTGGGGGTGGTGGAGCCGCCGGTTGGTGTGGCCGGAGTTGTGTGTGTGTTGTTTATGTTTGGTTTATGTGTGTGTTGTGTGTTGTTTGGGTGTTGCCGGCGACGGGAGGTCGCCGGCCATGGTGGCAGAGGGGTTGCCTGCGGCGGGAGATCACCGGCCGGAGCTAGAAGGTCTAGAAGGTGTTGGTGGCGTTGCTGGTTGGGCTGGTGCGCGCAGGACCGTGCGCGAGGGCATGGCCGTGCGCGGGGTGTGAGCAACCGTGCGCGGCCACTGGATTGTGGTGCACGGTCGAGCGCTGAAGGGCACGGTCGTGCGTGGATTACACGACCGTGCGAGGGGGGTGTGTGAGAGAAGGCTGCCGAGTGTGTTGTGTGCGCACCGGTGAGTGTTTTCGCGGGACGTTTCGAGTCGTTTGTTTCTGTCATTTTGTCGGGAGTCGGGGGTCTCGGTCGAGTCGACCCTTTTACCAAGTTTACCTATATATCCCTCGATCTTGAAGCGCTCCGTTTGGGCTCGTTTCAACTTCGGATAAGTTATTTCTTTCTCTGTTGCGACCCAAATTATTCCCTCTTTCCATTTAGAATATGGATATCTACCTTTCACACTTTTCTCTTTACCCTTAATCTTCGAGTCTTGCTTTATCCGTCCCGCCTTCTCGATCGATCGTTTCTTTATTTATATCCGTCTTTTAATTTGTTGAGAATCTAAGGTATCACGGTACTTTTGTAGGCCATCTGTTGGATCGAACGCTTTAGGCTTGACTCTTTAATCTTGTCAGATCACGTGATAACCTTTTAACGAGGTGGGGGTAATTTCTAATTCTTAATCTGTTTACTGTTTTCCCTATTCTGATGCTCAATTGAGAAATGCTAAATGTTGTGCTTTATAAGTGTTGTGTCATACTTTATATTGTGCATGGGTTGCGGTCCACCTCTGACATGCATTCATCTCCTACCCCTTTTCTACTACTCTTAAAGGATTGGTGGTCCCGAAAATGCACCAACGGTTTGAGACCATTTTTTATAGGATAAGACTGGAAATACCTGCACCTATTCGTCTCTTACCATTTCTAATGTCTACTGTGCAATTTACGTGCTGTGACAACGTGTTTCTTTGCTGTGTACTTTCGGTTTATTATATATATACTTCTGTCGAATGTTATAAGATGCAGAGTTTATCTCCACAAGTGTATTTCATGCACTTACCCCTTAATCTGTACTCACACTACATGAGATGACGAACAGTAGAGCAGTAGAGAGAGATGGTGCCACTTTTGGGATTTTCATAAAACGTCTTTAACGAATAACCAAAAAAAATGAACAATGTCTTTTGATATGTTTATATAAATTGTGTCCGATATGTTATGAGAAAGAATCTGATGTCTTCCATCATCTTCTACTTCTGATCGTCTCTTGCCTTCTTCTTCTTTTTCTTTTGCACGCCTCTGTTTTTAAATAAAACTCTGATAAAAATCTTAAGGAAGAAAATAGGGCGTGACAGATCGGTTTGGCATCTGGTCGATCGGCATCGGGATCGGCCTCTTGGCCGGATCGGCACCCTCGACCGGGTCAAGTTGGCCTCTAGCCGGATCAAACATCTAACCGAGCAAAACTACTTCTCGGGTTGTTCCCTGTCGGGTCGGATTGTCGAGGACCTAACATTAGCCCCTTAGGTCGTGGTTAGATATCATTCTTGTCGAGGCCTAACTTAATCGACATCTTACAAGCCAACCTCAACCCAAGTGATGACGTGTCATTTTCTTATTGGTTGGATTGGATGACACGTGGCACCACCTGGCCTACACTATGCACACATGACGACATCTTGATGCTCGGAAGTTGAAGGGACGCTAGGTCGTCCTTATAAATAGAAGAAAAGCTAAGTTATTCTTTGTTGGGATATTTCAGTAGTTATCTTGATAAGACAGAACAGGATGCATAATAAGATAATGAAGTTTGCTAAAATAAGTTTCCACGTATTACATGATCATAAGCTTATCTATCAATGAATAAGATCATGTAATGGTTTTCCAAGGTATAAGGAAAACCAACCTTAGAAAAAATGGGAATAAGTTTTCTAAGGGCCAGCAAGTTGTAGGGAACAACAAGTTGAAAGGAAGAATCTGCATAAGAAGCAGATAGGATACTGCAAGAAGTGGACAACATGCTGAAAGAACAATAGAAAGCAGAAAAGCCTCAAGCAGAAAGCTGCACAAAAGGAAAACCAATCTTAGAAGATATAAGGGAGAATCTTCTAAGAACAGGAGTCTGGATAAAGCTGATATAGGATGCTAGAAGCAGCAAGCAGCGTCAGGAAGCTGTAAGCTAATATAGGATGCTGGAAGCAGCAAGCAGTGTCAGGAAGCTAAAACAGCAAGCAGCATCAGGATGCAGGAACAGGAAATTGTTCAGAATTAGAATCTTGGTACGGAACAGAAAGCAGCATGAAACCACATCCTGAGCAGTAAGAAAGGAGGACCTATTGCTATCTACAGAGAAAGTAGAAAGTAGCCAACGGATCCTTAGAAAGATAAGTGTTACTCTCGAAGACAGTATCAGGAAGAGCATGCAGCATAAAGAGAAGCAAAACATCCTAACTTCAAATAGCCGTTGCATGAACTTCAGCCATGCACCCATACTGACTTGACAGGTCAGCAGGAATGTCAGAGAGGTCCAGGAGCAAATAGTAGGCGCATTAAATGCTCATGTCAGAAGCGGCTCAGATGCATTTAATGCAACCACAAAGAAGATCTTGGAGATCAAAGCTTGAACTCAAATAGGAGAAGCATCCCTCTTCAACGGATACTTCCCAACGGATAAACTCTCAAGATCTATAAATAGAAGGTGTGGCTGATTGAAGAGATTTGCTGAAAAGAGTCGAGAGGAAACTTATATACTTCCCAAAACTTCTCAAGCTTTTACATGTTCAGCCACTCAACCTTCTAGGAGCAGTCTACAACAGCAATAGTGCTTTCAGAGATCAAGACTGCTTCCCACCAGTTGAAGAAACATTTTCTTTTAACCATTGTGTTGTGTGTGCTAGGTTGTTTTATTTGGTGTACTTAGTTGATAGGATTTTATCCTTGCTAAGTTTGTTAGTCTTGTGTAGGCTATCTTTCCCTGTGTGTGAGTGTGTTTCCTGTGTGTGAGAAGTTTCTCTGTGTGGGAGTTTGTAAACTTTGTGTGGGATTAGACTTAGGAATCTTAGATTCTAATAGGTTAACTTTTTTTGGAAGAGGTTTGTAACGACGAGTCTTGTAAAGCAAACTGACCATAATGAAGTTTCTCCTCTGAGAAGGAGTAGAGTGGACGTAGAAGGATTACACCACCTTTGAACCACTATAAGCCATAAGTGTTTACTTCTTATCTTATTTGTTGCATTGCATTGTTTGCATATCTATTCTGTTGTATCTATCATGAGCATCCTGATAAACGTGTTGCAAAATCATATTTGGAAAAGAAAACGGGTTTTCATCAGAAACTCTATCAAGTTTATTCCGCTGTGTTGCATTCTGATATCGGGACAGTAACCTAATTTAGCCTAGGGCCAGGTTACTGACTCGAGACAGGATACTATTCTCTCAAGTGAGAAAGAAACCTGTTTTAGAAAAGTTTTAGAAAAGTTTGAAAAATCGATAGAGGTTCATTCACCCCCTCCACTGAACCTCTGACCACTTGGGACCAACATTCTTCACTTCTCATTTTTCAAACTCAGAACCCTTGTAAAATATTCTCTATAAGAAAACCAGAATCATCCCTGCACAATCATCCCATCAGATTTCATCCACCTCGATTACCTTAGGTAAATTATCCTTTTCTTCTCATTTTCTTTTAAATTATATCCAAATTTGAGATCGGATCATTTGAGGAGAGCTTGTCCCTGGATTATGACCAAGACGCCATCGAGACGGTGGAATCATAGGATGTTTCCAACTCCGGCTCTCCTTGCTCGACTGAGTCTCCATCCGGCCAGAATCCCGTAGCCGTATACACCAAGCAGCCGTCAGATTTGCTCGTCACCAGCACTTCCATGGGTTTCGTGGCTTTTCCTGGTCGGCTCATCGTCGAGGCTGAGCAGATCTAGGGTCATCCTGTCGCTGGGGCTTCATCGATGGTGGCTCTTCCTGTGCTTCGATTGGATGAGAGTCGCCGACACCACGTTCCCAGATCATGGCTCTCCTTGCTCGGTCGAGTCTCCACCCGGCCAGAATTCTACGACTGTCGTTGTAGATGACAAACCTGAGCCGAGATCGACACGTTCTGATTCAGGGGATGTCAGCCCTTCGGGTTCAATTCTTTACATTTTGGAGGGTTCCGATCCGAGGTCCCCATCCCTATCACCGAACTGAAGAGCCGTCCCCAGACTCAGAGGCTTTTTTTGTGTCTTGCAGCGATGAACCAGAGTGAACTAAATAGGTGGCGGGCCCTTTTCAACATTCCCGATAGTGTTACTTTTGAGGTTCCCCATCCAGAGGAACAGATGGATAAGCCTCCTCCAAAGTGTGTAACTATAAGTGTTAGAATACTTGAGGTCGGAGTTCGTTTCATTTTGGCCCCAACACTGACCTACTACCTCTGGCACTGGGTATAGCCCCAGGTCAACTACACCCGAACAACTGGTCTTCAATCCAAGGCTTCTGCGTTCTTTTTCATACATTTAACTTGGGTGGTCCGTCTCCTCATGAGCTCGCTTGGGTGTATAGTATCAAGCTTACCCCCAGCACGAGGAATCACTTCTACTATTTTTTTACTCGGAAGTACCGTCCTCAATTAGTCAAGAAATTACCTTCATTTGTAAAGGATTGGAAGACCAAGTGGTTTTAGGTCGGTGGTGATTGGATGAACCGGTGGCTGAGCTTAGATGATCCTTCTCAGAAGGTTTCTTGCCCAACATATTTCGAAGATACTAATGGTACTTAGCGTTTTTTATTTCATTTATATTTCTACGCCTCTGATCACTTAATATTTCCTTATCTTGCAGAGGTCCTATTAGGAAGCTCCTGATCGGCTACACCTTCTCTCAAAAGTTATGTTTTTTAAGGGATAACACCATTGAGGAACGGAGGACCTTCAAAGCCCTGATCATCGAAGACAGGCTTGCTTGGGCCGGTCTCATCTACCAATTCATTCTGACACCCAACAATTTTCTAGGTTAGGGTTAAAGCTTCTGGCCATGTTCATCATACTTTCAATTATTTATTTTAAGCCCAAGCTCGGCTTGATTTGACATTGAGCTCAGATCGGTTTTCTGCTTGTGGTCGATCGTTAACCCATGCTCAACTCGATGCTCGGCGGGCTCGTCCGATGCTCGGTGCCATTGTCCAACTTGATCAGTGACTGGCAACTGATGCTCGGCCGGTGTGTACTAGGCACAACCAATACCTAGCGCCATTTTCGTGCTCGACTCAGTCGGTGCCTAACGTCGTTGCCCGGCTTGGTCGATGCGTGCTCGGCTCGATAGGTACTTGGCGTCGTTACTCGGCTCGGCCCATACTTGGTAGGCCAACACTTGGCTCAACTCGTGTTTGGTCGGCCGGTTCTTGGTTCAAGCCGTGCTCGTCCTTAGGGATGGCAACGGGGCGGGTCTAGGATAAGTTTGGCCTGTCCCAAGACCTGTCCAGCCAAAAAAAATTCAAACCTGGGACCCACTCCGCCCCGCCAAAAAACCCATCCCGTCCTATCTCAACCCACCCCGTGAATCCGGCGGGTAAGCCCGTCCCGACCTGCTACAATTTTTTTTTTGTATTTTTTTTTCTATTTTTCTTATGTTTGCCTGAAGTAATGTCACCATCATCTTCATTGAGACTATCCTTATCAGAACCTGAAGTTGCAGAACCACTCTCATCAAGCGATTCCTCGCGATCATCAACAGAAGAATTTCTGGTGTCAACTACTTGGGATTTATTGTCTCTGTTATCTGATGCAGTAATGACCTGATTTTCATCATTTTTAGTTATATCTTCAAAATGCTCAAGATCGAAATCTATATATATATTATATATATATTAATATTATACGGGACGGGTTCGAGACGGGTTTAACAAATACCAGTACCCATCCCGGACCCTGAGTAAACCTGTTTGATCAGGTCCAAACCCATCTCGGGACCCGTTTGACCGAGTTTTTATCCATTTCGAATGGGCTGGGTTTGTGGCGGATTCGAGTTTGAACCCGATCCATTATCATCCCTACTCATCTTGGCAGGTCTGAGTTCGACCTTGGTCACTCTGTTTTCCTTACTGACCTCATTTTGTTCTGTATTTTTCAGTTTTTCTCCCCGTTCAAGGTCTTCCTCTACAAATGGACCCAATCGAGCGTATTCGTCTTCGAGCCTAGAAATACAAGGTTCAACTGACCAAAGTAGGCCGTGGAAATGGGCAAGAAGTTGGTAAACCCGTTTCTGCCATGTAAGTCGTTAGTTAGGACTCATCTGAGCCAAGGTCGACCCCGACTAAATGCCCAAGGTCGGAAGATGACACCCTCGGAGGAGCCAACCATTCACCGACCAGAGCCAGGGTTAGTTCTTCCACTAAATTCGATGTTTGGGAATCGGATGATCCTCGGGCCGGGCTAGTGAATATATGTGGATGGGACCCGACCAGGATTGAAGGTTCTAAGGAATACTTGGGTCGGGGATCACCCTTCCAAATTAGCTACACTCAGGCTCAAGAGCCAAGCGCTGAGTTGATTAAACATCCCCTTCCGGGGGTTGAAGCCGCCAAGGAGGCTCCCATCAAAGCCTAAAATGAGGAGCTAGAAGGGTATGCCCAGCAGATGTCTGGGGTGGACATGGATGTGTGTGCGTCCATACTTTTGGCTCAAGCCGCCACTTTTTTCTAAAGGAGGACACTTCTCCCATCTTGACCAACTAAAGAAATACGAGGCCAAGAAGGCCAAGCTCCTTGAGAAAAAAGGTGCTCTAGTCGTAGCTACTAAGGAGAATAATATCCTCTTAATCAAGTTGACCTCTACTCAGGATTCGTTGGCCGAGGCGACCAAGGCTGGTGAGACCGACCGCCAGTGATTGGCCGAGCTCACTTTGGAGAATGCCCAACTTAGGGCCGAGCTAGAAACTGCTAAGGTCGCCTCTATTGACAAGGTGATCGTGGCCCAAAAGTACAAGAGGTCAGCTGAGTGTAAGTATGAGAGAATTCTAGCCTACCTCTTGTCTTTTATGGACAACATCAAGGTGGCCAAAGTTGTGGGGTTGGATGATAGCTCTTTCATGGCTGCTCTCGCTGCCTGCCTGGAAAGGCAACCTCTCCTAGCATACTACTTGGGGATCATGGACGACCTCCCTGAGTATCTTCCATCGGGTTCTGATCATCTGCTCACCCCAACACCCCAGATCGAGTTCATGTCCATGCCTAATCCCGTGGTGGACGAAGCATCTTGGGCCGGTGAAGCCAATGGAGACGGCTTTGAAGAGACTGCTGATGTTGAGGTGGTTGATGTCCCTGAGTAGTAGTCGTTTTGATTTCGCTCTCATCTACTTTTTTAATTTTCTGTTCGTCCTTTTTGGCCTTTTGTATGAGGAACCGACCTCCAAATCGGTTTTTAGACTTAAATGAACATATTCTGCTCTTTCTTTCAATTACATCTTTTGGTCGGCTTACGTTTCGATCTTCACATTTATGCTTAAATTATAATTTCTGCTCGGGTTAGGATCTGACCCCCATTCGGGTCGGCTGAGGACAGATCATTACCCACCTGCCTGGGTCGACTCTCGCCACGGGTCGTGTCCCAACTCCGACCACCGACCGACTCGGGTTGGCCCTGGTTTGGAGTGGCGGCCAGCTCTAGTCGGACCGGCCCCTACTTTGGTTGGTAGTCGGCTCGGCCCTCCGGCTCGGGTCGGGTATGAGCTCGGATCGGCCCCACTTCAGTCGGTACCAGACTTAACCCGACTTAGGTCAGGTATGAGGTCGGACTCGCTTCGGTCGGTACCCAGCTCAGCCCATCAGCTCGGGTCGGATATGGGCTCGGGATAAATCTTGGACCATAATCTATTTTGAGCTGGTCGTAGTTTTTAACTATCTCTAGAACTAAAAGATTTCGGGTAGGTCCTGAGCCTTTGTTCAGATTCTCGAGCTCAAATGAGCTAGGATAGGACCGGAGTTCCTGTTCAGATTTCAGAGCTCAAACAAGCTAAGATGGGGCCAGAGCCCCTGTTTAGAGTTTGAGCTCGGATGGGACCGGAGCTCTTGTTCAGATTTTAGAGCTCAAACGAGCTAAGGTAGAGCCAAAGACCCTGTTTAGATTCCCAAGCTCAAATGAGCTGAAATGGGGCCAGAGCCCTTTTTCAAATTTCAGAGCTCAAACAAGCTAAGGTAAGGTCAAAGACCCTGTTCAAATTCTCAAGCTCAAACGAGCTGGGATGGTACTGAAGCCCTTTTTCACATTTCAGAGCTCAAACAAGCTAAGGTGGGACCAAAGCCCCTGTTCAGATTCCCAAGCTCAAACGAGCTAAGATGGGGTCAAAACCCTTATTCAGATTTTAGAGCTCAATGAGCTAGGATGGGGCCGCAGCCCCTGGTCAGATTCAGAGCTCAAATAAGCTAAGGTCGGGCCGAAACCCCTAATTAGATTCAGAGTTCAAACAAACTAAGATGAGGCCAAAGTCCCGCTCAAATTTCAGAGCTCGAACTAGTTATGGTAGAATCGGAGCCCCTATTTAGATTTTAAAGCTCAAATGAGCTAAGGTGGGGCCAGAGCCCCCATGTCATACTTGATTTCCACAAAGTTCTTATCAAGATGAGAAAAATTATAGTTACTTTTATTGATCAAAAATTGATAGAAAAGTAAATTGTCTAGAAAGAAATAACTAATATTATAGGAATTTTCATACCACACTAGTGATGGTACTTCTTCAAGTGTTCAGCATTCCATGGCTTGGGGAGAACTTTTTCTTTGGTCAATACTCTGGCTACTTTGTGTGTTCCTTCCTAGCTTAGTTCGAGTGGTCCAGAATTGAGTTACTTCGTATGTTGGAGCACTTTCTTGAGGACTAAATCCCCGACCTCAAATCTCATAGCTCGGACCTTGTAGTTATAGTACATTCTGCTCTTTTGCTTGTAAATTGAGTTTCTGAGCTCAGAGTTGCTCCTCTTTTCATCCACCAAGTCAAGGCTGGCCAGCATGGCGACCTCATTTTGCTCCTCCTTGTATTTCTAGATTTTCCAGGTTAGTATTTCAACCTCAACAGGTAGACGACCTTCGCCCCAAATGCCAAGAAAAATAGGGTCTCCCCAGTGGACGTTCTGGCAGTCCTGTATGACCTGAGAACTCTTGGAAGCTCATCTACCCAGGACCCCATCAAATTTTCAAGCTTGGTCTTCAAAGTGTATTTAAAATCTTGTTTATGACCTCTACTTGGCCATTACCTTGGGGATGGTATGGAGTAGAGAACAATATTTTTATGCCTAAATTTCCACAGAACTCTTTGAAGCCTCCGGAGTCGAATTGATAGCCATTGTCGGTGACCATCGAATGTGGAATGATGAAGCGATAAATGATTGACTTCCAGACAAAGTCTATGATTCTGTGCTCGGTTATCTTAATAAGTGGTTCAACCCATTTAGTGAAATAATCAACGGCTATAATTGCAAACTTTACTCCACCTCTGCCCGTCGGTAGGGGACCGATCAGATCTATCCCCCATTTGGCGAACGTTTATGGGACCATTACCGAGTTCAACTCTTCTGATAGGGATTTTGTCAAAGGAGCACATTTCTGGTATCTGTCGCATTTCCATGCGAAGTTAATTGCATCCTTCTTTAGGCTCGGCCAGAAGTAGCCTTTCCTGATAATCTTTAAGGTCAGGGCCTGCCCTCCAGTATGATTGTCACAAATACCTTCGTGGACTTCTCTTAAGGTATAATCGGCTTTTTACTCATCCAAGCATCTTTAGAAAGGGTAGAGAGAAACCCTTCTTGTACAGAATTCCATCCTTAAGCGTATACGGAGCCGAGCACATTCTCAATCTCCTGGTCTCGATCTGGTCATCGGGCTTCTTTCCATTTTCCAAGTATTGGATGATCGGGGTCATCCAAGTATTTTTCTGTTTGGCGTTATAAATTACTCTATTGCAGGACTGAGCCCTCCACCACCCCAATATTTACCGAGCCTATGTCCTCAGCTTCTTCGCTCGTAGCAAGTCGAGCCAGGGCATCGGCTTGGGTATTTTTTATCCTCGACACCTATCCTACTCGGATTTTCCAAAAGCCGGCTAGGCCTTTGACAGACCTCAAATATTCAGCCATCTTGTCATCTCTTACGGCGTACTCTCCAAAAATTTGATTGACTACCAGAAGCGAATCACTGAAAAACTTGAAGGTCATTTGCTCCAAATTGTTTGGCCATGTCAAGGCCGGCCAGAAGGGCCTCGTACTTTACTTTATTATTTGTTGCTGGGAGTTTGAACCTCAAAATCGAGCAGAAGTATTTATTTGTTGGGCTGATGAGCACAATTCTAGCCCTAGCAAATAATAAGATGGATGATCCGTCCACAAACATTTTCTAGGATCTTTCGACCTTCTCTTCTTGGAGCACAAATGTCGGGGTGAACTCGGCTATGAAGTCAGTTAGGGTTTGTCCCTTAATTGTCGTCCTCAGTGAATACTGGACATCATATTGGCCGAGCTCAATGGCCCACTTGAGTAGCCGACCAGAAGCGTCTGGTCGGCCTAAAACTTGTTTTAGAGGGAAATTTGTTAGGACCTCAACCTGGTGGGCCAGGAAGTATGGCCTCAATTTTCTGGCCGAGATGACCAAGGCATATGCCAATTTTCCCATGGTTGGATATCTCAGCTTGGCGTCGTGTAGGGATTGGCTCACGTAATAAACAAGTTGTTGAGCTTCTTTTTCTGTTCGGACTAGGACTGCGTTTACCGCATACATTAAAACCGTCAAATAAAGCTACAACTTCTCTCTAGCCTCAGGTTTTGTGAATACCGGGGCTTCTATCAATGACTTTTTTAGCTCTTCTAGAGCTACTTTAAATTCCTTGTTCCACTCGAACTTAGAATCTTTTCTGATCAGATTGAAAAAAGGTCTGCACTTATCTGTTGAGCGTGATATGAATCTGTTCAGTGCGGCTACTTTCCCCGTTAGGCTTTAAACATCTTTGACCCTCCTTGGGGTGTAAGTTTCATGATCGCATCTATCTTTTCAGGGTTAGCTTCAATTCTCATTTGACTCATCATATAGTCTAAGAACTTCCCAGATCCGAAATATTTTTTGGGTTGAGCTTCATCATGTACTTCTTTAACACATCGAACATTTCTGCTAAGTAGGTGACATGGTCATCCATTTTTTTGGATTTCACCAGCATGTCGTCCACATAGACCTCCATGGTTTTTCCGATCTGAACAACAAACATCTTGTTGACCAATCTTTGGTAGGTAGCCCCAACGTTCTTAAGGCCAAAAGGCATCATTGTGTAGCAATATTGAGCTTGGTCGGTTACAAACGTTGTGTGCACTTGGTGCTGCTCGGCCATAGAAATCTGGTGATAACCTGAGTATGCATCCATAAAGCTCATGACTTCATGACCAGCCGTTGTGTCGACGAGCTGATCTATATTTGGTAACAGGAAGTAATCCTTAGGGCATGCTTTGTAAAGATCGGTGAAGTCCACACATAACCTCCAAGCCTCATTTGCCTTTCTGACCAGGACTAGGTTAGACACCCAGATGACGTATTGTGTTTTCTTTATGAAACCATTCCCGAGTAGCTTTTGGACTTCTAGCTCCTACCCTTCGTATATGTCTGGGTTGAGCCTCCGTCTTTTCTGGACTACATGTTTGACAACGGAATCTATGTTCAGGTGATGACATGCATCTTCTGGTTGGATGCCCTCCATGTCCTTATGACACCAGGCAAAGACATCCGAGTTCTCCTTCAGGAAGGTTATTAGCTCCCCCCTGAATAGCTCCTTCAGTTCTTGCCCTATCTTGAGCTCCATATCTGATCTGTTCTTGTTGAGTTAGATCGTGTCCAACTCTTCTACTAGTGTCGCCCTTTAACTAGGCTTCTCCTTCCTAGGATCCAAGATCTCCCATTTTTCAGCTCTTTAGTCGGCATTGACCATCTCCATGTCGGCTCTCTGGTCGGTTGCCCCTGAGCTCGAGCCGACCTCAAATGTTATGGTTGGCTCTTTGGTCGGCATTTGCTCCTTTAGTCGGGTGATCCTGAGCTCGGGCTCGGTCTCCAGCTCTAGGTATGGAACTTGGTCAGCAACCTCCATCATTATTTCCTTAAATGACTCTACTTGCTCATCCTCCTACCCGAGCTCAGACTGCTCGATGATATTGAGCTCTCTCAGCTTCAGGCCCGCTTCATATTCTCTTGTAGCCAATTGGTTACCTCATATGACGTAGACCTTATCTCCGACTGGGAACTTTATGGTCAGGTGGTGTATTGATACTACCGCCATGGATAAAAATATCCGGAAATTTTCCCGATATTTTCTTAAAATTCAAGTACCGATATTTCGATATTTTCGATATTTCCATTGATATTTTGATATTTTCATCGATATTTTCATCGATATTTCCATAAAATTAAGATACCGATATTTTTGTCCTTGAGTCTACTGCCTTAATTTGGCTAAGAGATGACGTCCTCAGATGGCATTATAGGTCAAATTGAGGTCCACAACCTTAAACTCGATCGTGGTGTATGCTGTTTGGTCATCTGTTCCAAACATGACCTTGAGTTCACATGTCCCGATCACACGTGTTATCTTATCCCCCAAATCCTTGGATTGTGTCCGAGGTAGGTTGGACCTCAGATTCGTAGAATCCCATCATTTTGAATGTGCTCAAATAAAACACATTTGTATAACTCCCTATGTCAACCAGAACTCTATAGACCATTGTTAGGGAAACATTCAGCGATATTACCAAAACATCATTGTGGGGCTGGACTTTACCCTCTGCATCCTGCTCGGTAAAGACCAGAGGTGGATGCATTGGTTCTGGTCTTGGTGGTGGGTTGCACCGTTGATAGCTGTTTCTCGTCTCCCTGATCTATTCTCGTCTCACCCTCTTTGAGGACCTCTACTCTCCACGGTTATTGTTCACGATGGTGTGTATCTCTCTAATTGATCCAAGATGAGGAGGTGGAGGTGGGTTTTGTTGTGGCCTCTATTTGGGGTTCTTAATGTAGTCCTTGAGATGTCCCCACTCGATCAACTTCATGAGCTCGATCAACAGTGTCCGACATTTATCCGTGTCATATCCTGGAGCTTTATGGTACCGATAATATTTGTTCTGGTTGAGTCGAGCAGGGTCGATCTTCATCGGCTTTGGTTCTGGCAATAAATTCTGGTCTTTCAACTCCGTGAGTACCTGAGCCGGGTTTACTGTCAAGATATTCCGAACTTGTTCAAGCCCTTCATTCTGGTAGACCTTAAATCCTCCTGGGCTTGAAAGGCGTTATGCTCTTCCTTCTTCTTTCTCTTCTCTCTATCCTATCTAGGGTTGGTTTTTCCTCTGGAATCACTTCTTCAGCTCCGATGTACCGTTCAGCTAGGGTTAAAAAATTGTGGTAGGTTTTTGGTCCGGCTTCATGGACTGACCACCAGAACCTAGTTTTTGGCCAAAGTCCAGCCATGATTACCATGAGAACGACATCATCGGAGACATGTTCCATCTCCAGGACTAGCTTATTGAATCTGTCCATATAAGACCTCAGCGATTCTTTCTTCCCCTATTTGACGTTCACTAGTCTTTTTTTTTTGGATTAACCTCATTTTCGACACCATGAACTGTGTAAGAAATTGCTCTGTTAGTTCATCCCATCCCCCGATGGAAAAATCGATGTAATACCCCAAATTTCTAATTAAATCTCTTTTATGAATAATAGACTTTTTATTTATTTATCATGGTCTCCTAGTAAATTAAAGTGCAGTTAGTTATGTGATAAATTAAATATCACACCTTATACCTTATGTGATTAGGATTCTTAAATAATTAGTGGACTTATAATCATATTAAATTAGATATAGAATTTAAGAATTTAAATTTATTTGTGGAGATAAAAATTAAGTTGTTGAGATATAATAGGGGACCACTTTTTTTTTAAAAGAAAAATAATAATAATCATAATAATCTAGGTGGTTGAGAAAAACTAGAACTCCACGTTTCCTTTAACTCCTAAAGAAAATAGGGAAGTCCTAACCTTAGATGTATATATAGGGGGTTAAAACTCTAAAATAAATACGTAACTAAAGAGACGAGAAAGAGAGAGAATGGTGAGAAAGCAGAAAGAAAAGATTCATATCGGCGCTGTGCAGTTAAGTTTCACGCCATTACAAGTAAGTAATGATAGATTTCTTTATTCATAACCTGAATTATTAATAAAATCAATTGTAATGAGACGGAATCAGAGTTTGAGGCATAGTTAATTAAGGCTTGAATATTTGTTGATGGAGAATATTAATTAGAAAATCACATGCTTTCAGTTGCAAATTAGTTAATTAATTCATCTTGTAATTTGAGGAATGGTTGTAGTTTTCGGCTCTTTCAGATGATTAAATATCAGAAGAAAATCTGTTAGTGCTAGATGATTAATTTAATTAGTTTAGAAATTATATTTATATAATTATATTAATTAACTAATTATGCAGTGTGCTTTGAAAATTTAACTTATTGCATGATTAATTATTGATTTACATGATTTAGTTTTAAAGTTAAATTACATGATAGCTGAATATTAGAGGTTAATTAGATTGTATAATCCGAATAAATATAACTAATCTTCTGAGTTGCAGTTAATGAAATATATTAATTAATTCACTGTTGCTTAAGATGAGTTTTACACCTTTACATAACTATTATATATATTTTTAAAATTATTACATTTAAGGGGTCAGTATCTCATTAGTTCAATCTAAACCATTAGTGGTGCGGTTGCATTTAAGTTTCCATAATTTCAGATTTAAGGATATATAATAAGGCTTGAATTACAGAAGATCAGTGCGTAGGTGTCACAATTTTGTAGTTAATTAAGGAGTTGTGTGGTCAGTCTTATTAGTTCTCATATTCTGTAAGTTTCAGATTTATTAATTTATTTGAAGATTATTCAGTGCAATAGAAACGGATGTCTACAGTAGAGGTGTATTGTAATTTATATGATTAATTAAACCTTGAGACATTAATCTAGCAATGTAACGGTATTAATAAAGTTTACCAAAATTTTATAAAATTAGTATGTTTTAAGTTAATAAATTCTGATATCAAGTCATCAATTGATTATGTTATAGATTTGGTTGAGAAAGCTTAGAAGGATCTTGAGATTTATAAGATTTGCAAACTCCAGGTAAGTACATCTCTCACCTGCAGTATGAGTAGCTTTATTTTGATTGTTTAATGATTATGCAAAATTACATGAGTGCTTATTTATGTTTTATGTGAGTATGCTTTAATGAGTTGCTAAGTGAAATATTTCGTGAGTTTTATTTATGATTTATGTGAATGTGAAGAGATGTTTTGTTAAGTGTGGTGATTCCATATGTTTGATCTGGTACAAGATACAAGTATTTTGCTTTACGATGCTTTACGAAAAGTGAGAAAAGTATTTTGAGATGGAGTATATATATATATATATGATTTTATTTTCTATATTTTAAGAGATTGGTACCGGGTACCGAGACGCCCACTAGAGAAGTTAAGGGCACCGAGACCGCCCTATGAGTATTGAGTTGCTCCGTTTGGATTCGGTGCCTAGCTACCCTGAATTCTTCGAAGTTGCGCGCATTGGTACCATGTCTGGGCCCATAGTATATTATTTTCAAGTACAAGAGTATATTATTGTTTTATTAGTGATGTTCTTGCTTTCTATTAAGTTGCAAAGAAAAATGTTTTGTGATATAGGTGATGTACTTGCTAAGCATTTTTGCTTATAGTATTACCTCATACTACAGATAGAGGCAAAGGTAAGATGTGATGCAAGGAGGTAGCAGCGCTGAAGCGTGATTGGTGGTGACGGCCTCGAAATTGGTTAAGATTTTTAAGAGTTTTCTAAGTTTCATGCAAAGTAAACTTTAGTTTTGAGTTCTTTTGACGTAAAGTTTTACACCAACAATTTAATTCTTTTTGGATGCTTTAGACCGTTTTAAAACTCTAATATGTTTCTTAACAAAATTATTTCCGGTGTTTAAAAAAAATCACAATGATAGTTTGAGAGTTAAGCATAATTTAGTATAAGTAATTACCCTACCAGAAGGGGGTGTTACAATCGGGGAGGGATCGGAACCATTTTTGGGCTCGATCACTCAACGTCAAAGGGAAAACCTTGCATATGAGCTCCTCTCCTACCCCTTGCAGCTCCATCCACGATGTGTATTTGTCCAGGTGTGTGCTAAGGTCGGTCTCTCCATTGTAGAGGCTAATTGGAGGCACTTTGAATTTTGTGGGAGTGACCCTACTAGAGATCTGGTCGGTAAAGGGCGAAGCTCTCCTCTATCTCGTTCCCTTCTCTGACCCTATCTTCCTGGCCTGAATCTCTGTCAATTTCCTCCTCAAATCATGTTCTTCCTCATCGTCGATCTGGGGGGATTTATTTTTAGGCCTTCTATCACTATACTAGTATGCTTCTTTTTGGAAGTCTAACTTCTTCTATGACTTTCTGGTCTCCAGGGCTAAGTCTGGGCCAATCCTGTCGAAAACATTTTTGGTTTTGATCGGCAGTTCTGCTCTGGCCGGCCAGAACCTGGACTCTGATCGGTCCTTCTCGGGTGATGGGATCCTTTCTGCTCTCTACTCTCCAGCCGAAGCTTTCCCCAGGTCTCTCCTCTAGGGTTGAGTCTGGGCCAATCCTATCGAAAACATTTTTGGTTTTGGTCGGCAGTTCTGCTTTGGCCGGCTAGAACCTGGACTCTGATCGGTCCTTCTCGGGTGATGGGATCCTTTCTGCTCTCTGCTCTCCAGCCGAAGCTTTCCCCAAGTCTCTCCTCTTGGCCTCGGCTCATCCAAGGATTGGGTATCCTCAAGCTCTTGGACTTTTCGGCCCTTCTCCCTTGTCTCGGCCTCTTTCAGCCGTTCTCCGAGCTGGAACATCATGGCCATGATCTCGTCTAATGTCATCACGGTCTCTCTAGTCTCTGTCAGGATAAGGATTCCCAGAGATATTGTTGGGTGGAGCCGCCAGGTAATAAGTTCTAGGCTGAGAAGTCAGTTGGGACCCCCTCTTATTCGTCATCATTTATTGCGTTGGTAGTCATTGAGATATCTTCTGTTATTCTATCTCACTCCTTCTAGCGCCAAAATGTTGACGTTAGATTTTATCTAAGGCAAAATCCTAGCCAAACATCAAAAAACTCGATCCAGTTCAAATAAATCGAACCAAATAAAAAGTATTAAAATCGAATAAAATGAGAAAAAGACAGTGTCTGGTGCCTACTCGGATAAATTAGTTAGGCTCATTCTGATCGATCAGTTTTGGCCAGACAAAACATTTTTTATATCAGATTGAGAGTAAAAAGCTCTCTAATTGCTTGAATTACAATGATTTCGGAACCCCTATCAATAGGCTTAAGACCTTATTTATAGACTAAGCCTAAGATACAAAACTTGAAAAATAAACTTAAATCCCTTGATTTTAGAGTTTAGATAAGGAAAAATCGGATTAAATCATATCTAAATCGGATATGATTTGCTTGTAGATTTCTTTCCTTTTTGTAAATCTTTTCTTGTAAGATTAAGTCCTTTGTGCTCTTCCAGCTAACGACCTTAATTTATGTTCATCTCCGTAATCTCTAGAAATGCCTTGAAGTGATAATACTTCTGAACCATACCCGATCAAGTAGCTAGGCTCGGCTCAATCATGACCTAACCCTAGCACACGAATCGGCTTAGCAACTGACTAGGCTCGGGCCGCATCCTGCTCGGGTTCAGACCCGGCTTGGGCTCGGGTTGGCCCCTTTCCCGGATCGACCCCCTTGTTCGAGTCGGTCCCTGGCTCGGGTTCGGGTCGGCCCCTGGCTCGTGCTCGGATCGACCTCTTGCTCGGGTCGAACTTCGGTCAGCCATCTGGTCGGGTCGCCTGATCAGACCCTGGTTGGGTCGGCACCCTCGACCTCTGGTCGGTTAGCACCCGTGTCGTCACCCTCGGCCGGGTCAAGTTGGCCTCTAGCCGAATCAGATGTCTAACCGAGCAAAACTCCTTCTCGGGTCGTTCCCTGGCTGGGTCGGATTGTCGAGGGCCTAACATTACAGACATATAATACCTCCTAAACTTTTATTTTATAATCATATAACATTTGTCTACATAAATGTTATGATATTTGTACATAAATGTTATATTAATATAATATAAATGTTAAATTTTTATAACATAAAAGTTTAGTTATACTACAAGAATTTTTATGCTGATAGAAAAATATAAGTAATATCACTTAAAGGTTATGAATTTAAAAACAAATTAAACGCAGGATCCGGTTTGAATCTGACCCACGAGTGCCCAGTTGCACCGTGCAACTGGTGCACAAAAACAGTACTCAATTTTTTATATTGTGTTATTTAATCCGTTCATCTAGCAGATTTGTTGACAATCCATTAAAATTATCTTATAATCCAAAATGTCACATAACAGATCAATATTTAGTAACATTTAATACTAATTTTTTTTGTGGATTATGGATAAATTTTATTTCAACGTCAATCATGTCACGTGTTTTTGTAATGAGTTTAGGAGGAGTGGAAGGAAGTGAGATAATAAAAACTAAAAAACTTGTATATCTGGATTCGAACTCTAATCGGCAAAATGAAGAATTGAAGATCACAAATGTAATTTAGCCCACAATAAGTGTATATTCCTTCAATTAACAAATACATATTCTTTGAAAGAGTACAACTTTAGTATGAAGCTACAAAAGATTCCAGAGGAGTGGAAGGAAGTGAGATAATAAAAACTAAAAAACTTATATATCTGGATTCGAACTTTAATCGGCAAAATGAAGAATTGAAGATCACAAATGTAATTTAGCCCACAATAAGTGTATATTCCTTCAATTAACAAATACATATTCTTTGAAAGAGTACAACTTTAGTATGAAGCTACAAAAGATTCCACCATGTATATATATGAAACTACAACTTTAGTATATTTTCATGGGTTAATTACATAAAATGCACGAATTTTAGGTCATATTTCAATTACAACATGAACTTTTAATTGTAACATAAAAAATGTTCAATTTAACATATGTTTCAATTTGAGACATGTTTGGGCCTTTTAGACTCCAATTGCTGATGAGGAGCATGAAATATTTAAGTTAATTGATGATGTGTTATTTTAAATGCTAGTTACCACCCACATGTAAATCTATTACCTATATAAAAGTGTGGATATTTCTTACAAAATATAGATTGCCGAATATATTGCTATCAAAAATTATTATTTAAGGTTATAATAGTAATTTAAGTTTTCATATTTAAATAATTTATATTAGAATCCTAACTAATTCAAAATCTTATAGAATCCTACTATAATTAGAACTCTAATATAAAAGTGTTATATATGAAGTATTTGTATTATTATTTCTTTTCTTAATATGATTTCATCTCCACGTGCACGTGATCTAAAACTCGTTTAAAAAATGTTCCATAATCCTTAATCTAAACAACATAGTTTTAATAAGAAAAATAAACATAAAAAAGAGGAAAAAGAAAATTAAAAGAAAAGAAAAATCTCATTGGCCGTCACCACCCTCCTCTTGCCACCTGAAAAACAACCCCATTCATTTCTTCCATTAAACAACAGTCCAACAATAAAGAAAAGAGTTCCCCCTCCCCCTCTCGCCAATTGAAGCAACAGCCCACCCCTCTCCACCACTAAACAACCACCCATTCTTCACTGAAGAAAGTTGGAGTTTCAAATCTTTAACTCTGCATTCTTGATCGATTTCAACTACAAGTCAGTTTCAATTTAATGGTTGGAGAAGGGATTTTTTCTGATTTAATTAGGGTTTGTAGAGAGAAGGAAAAAAAGAAAAGGACTCGAACAAGAAAGAAAAATAAAAGACAAAAAATGAAGTTTCAAATTTCGTTTGTTTTTTTTTTCTTTTTCTTTTTTATTTAAATTTTTTATATAGATTCAATATTAAATAAAGTGGTATTTCCTTATCTCCTTTTCTTTTTTTTGGATTTAAAAAAAAAATTCCATATGGATTGATGATTTGGATTGTTTTACATTTCGGGCTCCACGTCAGCAATTGAAACCCATAAAGCCCAAACATATCTGAAATTGAAACATGTCTTAAATTTAACGTTTTTTGTGTTAAAATTAAAAGTTCATGTTGCAATTAAAATATGACCATAAGTTCGTTTTTTTTTGTGTAATTAACTTTTGAACAATACTCTTATGAGACCATCTGACATCCAATTTCATAAGACAGATCAACCCACAACAACTAATGGATCACATCATATAAAATTATATTTGTAAGACTATCTCATACACATTTACATTACACATAATATAAATGAAGCATTTTTTCGTTTCTTAATAAGAAAGAGATCCACAAACACTACATATCTGTTTTAACTAACCTTTTCTCCCAAGGTCAAGGAGCATAGTGAATAAAGCTTCACACATTTCACAGGCATCGGGCTCTGTCGGCTCTTTCTTCCACGAAGAGTAAACCATCCACGAATGATCGAGTTTCCTGTCGGGCTTTACGACAATAGAGCCCGGAACTTCAGCATCTCGGCATGTGACAAGCCCATCACTCTTCTCTCCGTATCTGAGTTGAAGGTGGAGCGCTGTGAGAGCCATTGCTGCAGAAACGGGAACTATAACGGGCACCTTTCGTGCTGCAATCACCGCATCCTCTCTATCCTCATCACCTAAAATTCGAGGTAGCCATGGAAGTTCCGCGTGTGCGATGTGCGACATTGTTGCGATGACACCTGGCGCAACGCTTGCCTCGGAGTGGAACGAGATGAGAGGAATGTTCTCCGGGAGTTTGTGGTTGCGGATGAATTCCTTCCGTTTCTCGTATGTGAGATCCTCAAGTGCTCTCATATCGCCCTTAATGGAAAAATTCAAAGCGACATAATCAATTTGAGAAAGAAACCAATCACATAAAGCTAATATATATATCAATCAAATACATAAATAGATAAGTATGAGAATTAAGGAAGCACATACAGTTGCTGATAATTTTCAAGCACTTACATATTGTGTGGAAGGACATTTCAAAGTTTAAAATTCATGAAAATGAATTTTGCTCGACCAAAATATGAAACAGTTCAACCTGTAGATTTACATCTAAAAAATAGGCAACAGTAAAGCAGATGGATGATAGAGTTGAATATCCATTAGATAAGCAAAGGTATGTAAAATCTGTCTTATATTTGAAAACTTTATTGAACTATGTTTTATCTAAGAGATAAGTCCAACCTTAAAGATACTCCACAACTGTTTAATGCACAATCTACACTGTTGAGATTATGAAAGAGAAAATCATGGTTGATCATTTAAAAGCTAATTAGTTATCATGTGGCATGGATAGACATTTATCAAAACAAATACCATGGTCCATAAAGAAAAACCACAATACATTCAACTCAACAGAGGAGCATTAATGCAAAAATTATACAACATTTTATCAACAGGAAGAAGCATCCAAACATCTATTCTCTAAACTACCAAAATATGTTCTGATTTAGAATTTGTTCATTCCTTTTTTTTTTTTTACCTGAAAAACAGAGGATATTGAGAGTTCATATGACAAGGAAATAGAATTTCAAATCCTATTATTTTTAGGGGAATGTGCAATATAAAAAAAATTGAAATTATTAATCATGAGATAGTTTTTGAAGAATGTAGAATATCATATCCAAGCACTGGACATAAATGCCACAAAAATTATCTATAAGAAGGTTCAAGTCCTTAGAAAAAAATAAAAAATTTAGCAATGCCTTCTGAAAATGTCGAAGTAATTCAGTTTTATATTGATTCTTTTAGTTTACTTTAGGCTTTCTCAAATAATAACCATCTTGTTAAACCCGAAGGCTATGCCAATAGAATCATAACTTTTAACTTGAGTTTATGAGCTATGCCACGATAGGATAGTTAATTGTTAAAATATCTCGAAATGAACTTGATTTTTTTTTAACAAATGCACCAAGTCACATATGCACATAAGTATTTTGAGGTTGCATACTACGCATAGCTTATGAAGATGCTACAATTCATGAATCAAGATTCCATGAAACCAGATCACATTCCATATTTTCTCGAACTGATTAACGACATGGATATTTTCAGACATGTTGAAGAAAAGAGAAAAATACCTTAATCAGTTTGCATATTAGAAACTCCATGATCCTCCGGGTTTCCTTGTCAGCAACCTGGCCTTCACGAAGAATATCAGAAGCTATAGGTGTTCCACCATAAGGACTTTGTACTAGTGCCAATCCTGCAACTTTATCTCTCAATTCTTGTGAATAAATCGATAAAGCAGCAGCAGCATCAACACCGCCTTTGCTGTGACCAAGCAACATCACACGCTTGCCCGACCCCCAGTATAACTCCTCTATATATTCTTTTAGTTCCCAAGCATTGTGTTCCACTGATGCCTTGGTAATGTATCAAAGCAAATTTTATCAGTTACTTCTCTAAAAGAGAGGTTATAGTTTTGTAAACCGTTAAAAGACAAGACAATCAGAAGTACCTCACTGTGAATTTTAGCAATATGGCAAGCCAGACCCATTTTCGAGAAAAACCTCTTGGTGCTTACGAAATACAAGGGGCCGTGATTGCTGAAAAGTCCTAATTCGTCATTACATTCAAATGGTAATGCATCAGAATAGAATATATTAAACTTCTAAGTTCCAAATTTAAAGTGAGAATGCAAGAAAGCAGAAGTTGAACCCGGAATCAGCAGGTAAACAAATGAATCAGGTAGTTTATGCTCCCCATTCCTGAAAATAATATATAAAAAAGTGAATATGATCTGATTGTAGTTTGATGAACTTGAGAGTTACAAGGAGAAAGTTTCTTCAATCAACAGTAGATGGGAAAATAAAATGACCGTATACAAAGAAACAAACCTAAATTTTGTAATGCATTGTTTGTGCTAGAATTGGGTGACTGGAATAATTCTAACAGTTTCGGTTTTAGTTTGTTCAAGAGTTGGAGGAAATCATTCCCCCAATTCAATTTAATCACAAATATAATTTGTTACTTATCTTTTGTCCATCTTATAAAATAATACAACCTCATCCACTTTTTTAGACATGATTTGACATCTCAGTAAAGTTTAATTCTCTCAATTGAACATAACAAAAGATTATAATTATTTAACACTCCTAAAGGACATAACTCCAATTTGTAATAATGCCTGAAACAACCTAACCCTTGAAATCTTTATGATCAGACACCCACCAAGCAACCCTAAACTTAACCTTATTCCACAACTCCTCTAATGATTCATCTCGATCTTCAAACTTCCAGTTGTTCCTTTCTAACCACAAGGACTAACACAAGGCTGGAACATTGACACCCCATAGAACTTTACCCTTTTTACATATAAAACTCTTTCAGCCACTGAAGACGGTAGAATCCATTGAAGATCCAACTCCCTCAAAACTCTACATCACAAGCTGAGGGAAAAAGGACAGCAAAAAATAAAATCTTGATCCTTGGAATCGCTCTTACACAAAACACAACAGTTTGGGTAAAAAAAAAAATTAAAAAAAAACGCCTTTGAAGTGAATGACATGTCAGCAGCTTTCCCAAAACAAATAGCCATGAAAAGATTTGAACCTTCTTAGATATGGGAACTCTCTAAACTGGTTTGAAGAACAGAAAAGGAGGGAAAATAACTATAGGAGAAAACAGTATCTGTTGCTATTCAAATTCAAGACCTTGCTCATTTCCCTGCTATTCATGTACAAAGAATAGGTGCAAGGCACATTCTTCTCCTTACAATGTAAAACCATGGCATTGTAATTAGTTAACAAACCTCGTGAAGGCAACTATTTCGCACGGTTCAAAGATGTAAAGAAGGATTTACAAGAGAACACTCGGAATCCAAAAATCCACCTCCTAACATCATCTGCATCTTCAACTAACTTCACCATACAACTTTTGAAGCAAAGAGCACAGATTATTTGTATCAGATTAATAAGGTTTCAGAAAAAGTTGAAGTACCATGACATAGAATGAGGAGAGCAAGAATCAAAAGTTGGTGAAACAAAGGATACAATAGGGGCAGCAAAGAAATGTGGTATAATGCTGGAAACAAGGCTGCAAGAGCATCATTTCCCACCCACATTCTCCCAAAACTTCCCAATATCACCTCCCCAAAATGGACCTTTACTGATTGAAGGACATTCGGATAGACTCTATTTCCATGGAATTGTAAGGGTGGTTCTAACAGAAATGCTTGCTAGCAGTTATTTTCCTGCATTCAATTTGCTTATGATAAGTCTACACCCTAAGAAGTCCTTGTCCTCTTGGAAACGCCGCCACCTATTTCCCAATAATCTCCCAGAACAACCTTCTTCCAAAAACCTAAACAAATCGAAACATAGCCCCAAAATTCACTCAAAAGCCATCATATAATTCTACACACCAAGTCAAAGACCCCTTGAATTATTCTTTCATCAACATAGAATTTCAAATTGTAAAAGGTGGTCCCAAAGTGGTTGGGATCAACGAAGTCCATACTATGATAGCAAGAATCAAAGAACATGCAAATATTTTACGAGAAAGGACTACAGAGAAATTTTTAGCTGACCCCAAATTTAATTAAATAGAAAATTGCAAATTTCCAGGATCTATATTTTCCAAAATTGGCAAACATCTTCTCCCCTCCATCCTTTTCCTATTCTTTTTTACACTCTGTGGATAACGTACAGATTTGTTTTCTATCAGTTCAGCAAAAAGCACCAACATAAATGTCAAAAGCTAATACAGATTCTCAATGTCCATAGGCAGGCGGCCATCAGCCATTATATTGGTCTGATAAGCTCAGGTCACAATATAACACTTGTCATGTGTTTTAAAGTTCCATTTCTACCAGAAATTATTCAACTAAGGCTGATAATAACTGGCAAACAACCAAAAATTCTATGCATCTCATAACTTAATCATTCTTCAGGAAAGGAAATAAATAATCTATGCTTGCATTCTACCATAGACTTAATCACAGATGCAATCTGAAATTAGAGGGAGGAAGGGGTTTCAGGGAGGCTCTGTGTCCATTATTTTCGGTTAACTATTCTAAATATATCTGTGCCTGAATTCTTTAGACTTGATGTACAATTTCTGGAAGGAAATTCACGTCTATGTCTGCTTATTAACATGGAAATTTCATTAGGCATGAGGCATTTCTGATGGTAACTGATAGTAGCTTGAATCTTATGAGGAACACTATTGAATGATTACTTTTATTATTTAATTTTTGAGTAGGAGAAACATTAAATATATGATACACCCTTTCATGGGCAGATAGGATTCTTGTTCTGAAAGCTTGACTTATAAAACACCATCTGATTAGTAAAAGTATAATGATGGATTTTAAACTAGAGCAATTCAATGCATATAATGGCACAAAGGCATAATGAATCTGCAAAGAATTGTTGATACACTATGGCCTGAGAATTTGGAAAAGAAATTAACCTTCAGTTCAAGCATTCGAGAACACAGGAAAGGAAAAAGATGTTTCAGTAATCAGCCACGAGAACAAATGATTGACATTTTAGGGCACAAAATGAGACATTCTACATCATGATCAAATAATTATGTAAATGCAATGTGGTACCTAATGCCTTGTAACAACTCGTGGAATCTAGCAGAACCATCCTCCACTGGAGCCATTCCGGGAGCACTTTGTAACCACCCAATGTCATCAGAAGACCCACGCAAAGTTTTCAGTACCCGAGATACAATACTAGAAAATTGCAGAATGACAGTTACCAACATATACAAAAGTCATATATTACTTGAAAAACTAACAGTACTCTTCAGAATCTAAGTGTGACCCTTCACCTTTGCGTGTGAGCTTGCATACATCTCATATGATTACAAAAACATCTCCAAGATGCAACTGCTGACCTCCAAGCAAATTCAAAAAACAATATAGGGAGCGTCAACCTACAAACAGTATAATAAACCAACTGCAGTTAAAATAGAAAAGTAATCAAGTAAATGGCAGGGTAGCATTAAAAAATGACAGCATTATCAGGATCCGCATTAAGTTTGTCATGTATTGGTTCTGAGATTAAACAATAGCGATATCCGTCACAAAAGAGGCTTAAAAGAAAAAACTAGAGTAATACCCTTTAAAAATGAAGCGGACGCCCCAACTATAATTTCTATTCACAATTCCTAATCCTGAATTTATGAATGATTGATCATCCAGGCCTGAGGCATCTCTTTCAAGAAAGCCTAAGCTTGAGCTGGAGTAATAATTTCTTGAAGAAGATGCATAATCCACAGCAGAAAAGTTGTGACTATTCCAGGCTGAAGATGTAAGTTGTTGGCCACAAAAGTTGATGTCTGAATCTCTTAACAATCGAATCAGATCCCTTAAAACAATATCTTCTGCAAAAACATAGTGTTCAAAGTAAAAACACGAAATAATAGTTTGACAAAAGAATATGCTATTTTCAAGAGATGATAAGGCACATCTTACAGCAGCAATGAGTTAAAAAAAAAAAAAAGGAAAATAAATAAAATAAAATAAAAAACTCACCAAAAAAATCAACTAATCGACGTGCTATACAGGAAGTTAAGCTTGAGAGACGAGAAAAAATGTCATCCATTTCTGAACAGCAAGAACAAATTGCAGAAAGATTATGGTTTGACATGGCACCACTAGATCTGGACAAGTAGTATATGACCTGGAAACAAGTCCGATATTAGGCAGTGATCAAGTGCATAATCCAGAGCATATAAGGAAAGACTGAAAAATCAGAAAACATATAAAACAAGAGACATGTAGAAGGGTTTATTGTAATGCATATAAAACACAGAAAACCTATTAGTAGGGACACGAATATAGCACATTACTATTGCAAGACACCGGTTGAATCTTTCCAGAATGGAATGGAGGACAAGCACAGAGATTGGAGATAGATAAGGAAACACCATCTCCAACATTTCACCAATTTGGTGCAATAATATCATTTGGCGCACTAAGAAAATTAAATATATTGCATAGAGCACTGAGACATACATAACATTTTCAAAAGCACACATCATTTAAACTATGAACTATATCAATACGAATTAACAGAGAGCATAAAGCACTCAAACTACATTGGGTAAGCAAATTTTCCACCATCAAGTATCTTGAAAATATTGTCCACATATAATAGAGGTATAAATCAAATAACAAGAGATATAAAAGAAACATGATTTTAACGTACAAACTGAAGTAAATGGGTTGGAAATGATTCGATGAACTTTTAAGTTGGTAGGCAGTTGTAGAATTGATGCAAAAGTTGCACTATTTGGCTAGAGATGGCCTAAATCTATAAATACTAATTGGCATTTCCCTAAGACTTGCCACTTACACATTAAGAGTTAGAAAGATCTTCTCACAAATGTAAAAAAAAAAAGTCCCCATTTGACTAGTTTACAACTCTGAGGCTATCTGATAAATGTAACAAGATACTAATCGAAAACAAAAGAGTAAACTACTGATCCAGTATTGCAGGTGAAATATATTTCACTTCTCAAATGACCTTGATTCACAAAGAAAAGAATGCATTACTTATGTATCTTCTCAAAGGTGAAACCACTTGAGCTTATAACTGAACTTAAATCTCAGAAATTTGTAAGAAGAATTGGATTACACCAAACAAAATCATGCATCCTAAATGATAATTGAAGATCCAAGCTCGGCTAACCAAAAGTAACCCGAGATATTTATTAATGAACACTTTGCAGATCATATGCAGAGATGCATCCTATAAGATGCATAATAGAAGCACATAGGATTCTAACCATACAAAAGCAATTAGATTTCGATAAACAAAGATATAGCTAAATAATTGTTCAGATCCCACATTTCATCAAAAAACAAAGAAATCTAGACTAAGATTGCTAAAATGTGCATGGGAAAGCAAGTCACTCAAATCAAACTGTTGCAACTGAAGCCTGACAGAGAGCTGCTTACCTGAAATCCGTCGAATCTGCAGTAAAAATGGACGATTAGCCCCAAATCAGCAAACCAACAACAGACCCCTGTTCACCACAGAATAAATAAATATATACACACAGATGAATATATATAATATGTGTGTGTAAAAGGAGTAGGCAAATCAGGACATTTCCATTTTTCAATAAAGAATATAACTTTATTATCCAAGGAATGATGAAAGTGACACTAAAGTTAGCACGATATCGGTAAATGCAGGCAACAGAAAATTAATATTTAGAATACTAACCGATGGAGAAAAGAGAGAGAAGATCGTTGTATTATTCTGGCTTGCAATGGGTGGCCCACCATTGCCCCATTTCACCATTGAAACCCGAAATCGAGAAAATGGGTTAATCCGAGACTTCAAACTTTCAAAAAGCCCTCCAAAAATGGAATCATTCAATTGTTGGTTGTGCACAAAAAGCAAGGATAATGTTGCCGAGTATCAGAAATAGTTGCTTGCGGTAACTGTAAAAAGTAGAGAGAGAGAGAGAGAGAGTGAATAAGAGATCCGGTAAATTACGGAGAAAACCAAGTCGAGTACACGTGTCAGGATGGTGATGAGTGATATTTGAGAAGTAAGCTAAGGAGCTTGTTTATTAAATAGTAATATAGTAAATTAAATAGTATTAAAAATTAGAAAAAAATTAATGATCCCATCCCATCCCCGTGAAAAGGGGGGGTCAATTGGATTGCTTCGTTCCAAGGCAAGATGGCGTTGCACTCATTTATGTATCGTCCTTATCCTCAGTTGCCATAATAAACACTAAATGTTGGCATGCTTGATATGTTCCTAATCATCCACGTTTAACAATTTCATTTTAAAATCATGTAACTACAACCTACACACTGGGAATTAGGAGCGTCATTAAATATTTTATATTTTAAATTCTGTTATTATAAATCTATTAATAAATACACTCGTATTAATTGTGAACATATTAATTTATGACAAAAACGTTTGTACACCTATTGTACGGACTCTAGATTTGTGCATTCGAGTCAACCCGTCCACCACGCGCTCGCACCATCCAATATGACAAAGGTCAGCCCGGCTACCTTCATTTTAAAAACAAACACTCATTATCTACCAACCTATTTTTTTATATTTACATTCAATTAAATGTCATTTATTTGTTAACAATTTTTAAATAAGGAATTATTTACAATATATTTTAGATCAATTAAAAAAAAAATTTAGAAACAAGCTGGCCCTCTAAAAATTCAGAAAATAAATTTTTAAAACATGTAATTTCAGAAATTGAAATTTGCAGCAAGTAAATTTAAAGCATATAATTTCAGAAAACAAAATCTAGGCATGTATTTTTCTTAAAAAGAATATATATTGATGAAAGAATAGCAAGCAGCAATCCAAAAGGAAAAAAAGATTGATTAAAGCAGTAAAAGCTGTTGTCGAGGTCCACTTTTGCGAAAGTGGGGTTTGTCCTGAAAAAACAATTGGTTAAAAACAAGTAATAAAAATATACACTAAACATAATCAAAATATATTTTAGTCATGAACTCATGATATTAACATTGTGGTAAAATATTATTGTGGATGCTCCTATAATTTAAAAATGAGTGAGTTTGATGTGAGATCGTCTCATGGATCATATTATATGAGACGAGTCAACCCACAATCCACACTACATAATTTACATGTAAATTAATGAAAATGGTTTTGGATTGTGAGTAAAAAAGATCTGTCTCACAAAAACTATCTGTGACACCATCTCACACAAGTTATTGTGTTTAAAAATAGTATAAATTTCTCTTATAATTTATTAAATAATGTTGACACTCTCATTTGGAAATCTTTTCATGATATTTTTGGAAAATATGCGCGAAAAAGATAAAAAAAAAGATCACCATTAACTTCCACCGCCATTCGATGCCGTCAAACTCCCATCCAAACATGTGTTTTGTGTGTTTTTTTCATAATCTGGCATGAAGCCACCACAACAACCGCTTCCCTACAACTAGAAAAAAGTAATTACCGTCACACCAAGCTCAAAAAATATAACCATCTCTAAATTTTAACACAAAAACTCATGTGAGACGGTCTCACGGATAGTTTCCATGAGACGGAGCCCCATTACCCACAAACAATATGTGAATTGTAGGGTTTGGATGGTGGATAATTGGGTTGTGGGTTGACCCGTCTCACACAATGCATTAAAATTTCGTAAGACGGTCTCACAAGAGACTTACTCAAATTTTAATAAAAATGTACGAATCATGTGTTAAATCACTCTCCTCCTAGCCAAATTGTATATCATCATCAATTACTAAAATCCACTAATTCAAACTCAAAATAACGACCACTTTTGCTAAGAAACTCAAACAAAACTCGATTCTTATTGTTAAGTTTTTTTCAAGTTTCTTCTTTGAATTTACATATTATCTTATTATGTGCGGAGTATGTTCTAATTAATTATCCTACATCTAGTCGATTGATTTTACATGAATTAGATATTATGTGTCACAATTACATTAAAATCAATATACTACCATACTTGCAAATCATTTATGTCACATTAGATAAGCTAGCTACACGCCACAACTCATATCAGTGACGGAGCCACATGAGGACCGGGGGCAGTGGGCCCCCCTCAAAATTTTAAAAATTATATTATAAATTATATTTATTGAGAAATTAATTATAAATATACTTATATATATATATATATATTAGTGATAATTTTTAATACAAATCTCATATCTCCACTCTTTGTAATAAGTTGTTATTCAACTTTTGATTTTTTTTCTCATTATAATAATAATTTCATGTCCAAAATTAATAATAATAATAATAATAACAACAACAACAATAATAATAGAATATCGGTGGTGTGAGTTTTCTAGATAACTGAAATGAGTACGTTATATTTTTGGTCACCTATATTTGTATTATTTAAGTATCCAACATTTGAGTTTTATCTTTTAATATTAAATAATTTATACAAATTTGTTAAAAGAATATTAAAAAAATAAAATTTAACATATGTTCACTATGTAATGAAAAGATACCTTAGCACATATATAATTTATATGCATTTCGAATTTTTATACACTATAAATTGGACCCCTAAACAAAATTTCTAACTTCATCACTATCTCATACTCCATCAAGTCAACCACAACTTTCAATGCATGTCACTAAATTATTACACATCTAATTAATATCTTACTACAAGTGATCTATATGTAATCTAGATGTATTATACTATAATGTGTACAATATAGACTACATATAAAAGGGACGGACACCACATTTGAGTCATTTACTCTTCTCATTTGACAAAAGGCAAAGATCTCTCTCTCTTATTAAGTTGCTCCACCTCTCTACCATTTTCATTTCACTCAAAACCTCCATCCACACCTGCAAATATATAAGTTGTCATTGTAAAGAAAGAGTGAAGAAGCAAGATCCTTTCAAGGCAAGAGGAGAATTTAAGCTCAACATAGTCATCTTCCAGATAAGATTCAAGTAATCCATAATTTGTGCATTCAAAGATGCATTTTTGGCTAAACTTCATCAATCTTCTTTATTAGGAGCATGATTAGGTTGTTACTATTGATTACATGTATGATTGATCTAAGGCTAATCCCCTACAAATATGATGACTTTGAATATTTTGTTATGTAGTTGATCGTAAAAAATGTCATTTCGAGTGTTGATTGTGCAAATAAATATTGAAATAAGTTTTGCATATTTGATTATCTTACCTAAACTCTTTGCATATATGATTAAGAGTGATTCCCTAAAAATGTGATGAGTTTTGTTGAATATCTTGTTCTATGTGGTTGATCATAAAACATGTCATTCTGAGTGTTGATTGTGCAAATAAATGCTAAAATTAATTTTGCATGTGTTAATTATCTTGCCTAAACTTTTTGCATTTTTGATCTAAGGGTGATTCCCGACAAATTTGATGAGTTTTGTTGAATAACTTGGTCAATGTGCTTGATTGTAAAAAATATATTATTTTGGTGTTGATTGTGCAAATAATGTTGAAATAATCTTTGCATGCTTGATTATCTTATCTAAACTCTTTGCATGTGTGATAAATTGAGTAAAGATGATTTTCTTGAGGTTGATGAAGTTATGAAATTTGAATTTACATTCTAATTAAGGATATATGTGGGTTAATCAAATTTTGAAAACTTTAATAATTGTATGACACTTTGTCGATTTATTTTAAATATTTACATATACTTGGAATTCTTCAAAACTATTTTAGTTATAAAGTTTTGATTCTATTGTTAAAATTTGGTAGTTTTTGAAGTAGTGTATGAATTATAGTGATTTTTCAAAGATAGTGCAATTTCATATTGAAATTCCTACTATTTTAAACCCTAGAAAAATAATTTTATAAAGTTTTGTCAATAATAATTTTTCAAAACATTTTTGACAATGATTAAATAAATGATGTTTTAAGTTTGTATTATTAATTTCAGAGGATTTTATCCACTATACGAATTGTAGTGATCAAATTTTAGAAAAGAGATTGATTTTAGAGCACTTTTGGAACAATATCTGCCCATAGTAAAATCAATTTATTAAAACATGTGTGATTCGAATTTCCCCCTACTATTTGTATGATTAACTAAGGGTTATTATGTAACTGCATGATTAATTTCATAAAATTCATGAAATGAATTGGTTGAATTATGAAAATTGTTATACTAGTTTTGACATAGAAAATTCAACTATTATTAAAAGTGAAATGTAACCGTATTCTAAAATTTGTCTTAAGTAATAAAATGTGTGTTTATGTGTAAAGTGAGGAATATATAAGTTTTAAGAACATGAATAAAAGTTTTATGAGTATAAACTGTTTAAATATAATTTTTCTTCAAAGTATATTTGATGCATGTCTTAAGAATGCTTTAAATCTCATAAACTTTATTTAGTTATGTTCTTATATATGATATACATATATGACATGTATGATAAATATTTTAGCTTATGATATGATTAAGTGAGATTATGTTTAATCGAGAATCATCAATAAACACCAAATAATATGTCAATTTAATAATGATAAACATTTTTGCCAATTTTTTTGTTTTTATATATAGACTAGTAGTGTACTTGCGCCTTACCATATAACTCAATCATTTTAATGTAATACAATTTTAATTGTAAAAACACAACACATGAGTATTGAATTATACATAGATACTATTGTTTTCGAATTATACATCAAAACCATGAAAATTTGTAAGAATAACAAATCTCACGAAATACTATAAATTCTGAAAAACTTCCTTATAAACAACATTTCTAGCAGTTCTCCCGTGTATTGCACGATTTGTCATATAATTTTTAATCATTTTAAATTTTGATAACATAATGTATTGGTAATAGAATTTCAACATGAAGTACATAATGATTTTAATATTTACTTTAATTTAAAAAGAATTATTTGTTGATTTTACTTTTTTGATTTATACTTTTGACTTTTTTTTCATCATATTTTACTGTTAATTATAGAAAAATTATTATAAATTTCAAATTTATAAATATTTTTCATATTAGTCTATATTTTTTTATTTGTGTATTAAAAAGGTAATTTTAAAACTAATTTTCAATTTTTTTAGTTTTGAAAAATAATTTTAATAAATGGAACCTCGTAACTTCAAATTTCCAAAAATGGTTTTATAATTTGGTTCATTCTAATAAAATGTGATTGTTGTCTGCTTACGTTTACAAAGAATGTTTGCACCTAAAATTTGGTTGTTGAAATGTAATTATATGAAATGGGTTATAACCTCAAATAGAATTTTTTTTTCAAATTAATAGGCCCATTTTGTGAAAAATCTATTACTAAAGTCCAATCTTATGAAGGCCCAATCTTGTTACATCTATACATAAAAATGATTTACAACCCTACTTGCAGAATTATCTACCGCTTCAGTAACGTTTAGCCCTTTTTCACGGCTAATATTTGCCATCTTAGCAACGTTTTTCCTTCTCCCACGACTCATCCACCGTCTTTGTCTTCTTTGACTTCAACCCACCTTTTTGGTTCCCCACCAACCGTTAGCCATCTACTTTGGTGCCCTAGCGAGCCGCCTACTCCATCATCACTTTCATTATCTCTCATCAAGTTTCTATCTTCTCTTTTAAAAATCTATATTGTTATATATATATATATAAAGAGAGATTGTGGTGGATATTTCCCTTTTTCATACATTAAGTTTGAGAGTGAGTCTTATGTGAGATCGTCTCACGAATCATATTACGTGAGACAGGTCAATCAACAACCAACACTTCATAATTTACATATACATGAGTGAAAATTGGTTTGATTTGTAGGTAAAAAAGATTCGTCTCAAGGAAAATATTTGTGAGACCATCTCACGCATGTTTTTATGTACATTTGAGTGTTTTTTTCTTCTTGTTTTTCTATCTCTCTTCTCAAAAGAACAACAATTTTTTTTTCCTTTTTTTTTCCTTTCCTTTCCATGTCTTTTCAAGAAAACATCAAACTGAACTACAAACTATTTTCTATGTCTCCTCTCTTTGAATACATATGTATATATATTCAACTTTTTCAGTATTCTTTTTTTTTTTTGAAATTGCAGATGATATTAATCATCAGATTTCATATGAGATCTTTTTCTTTAAGATTTTAAAATTTGGGACCTTTTACTTTAAGATTGTATTCATGTTTCTTAAATTTTGAGGTCTTAGAAATGAGTTTTGCTTGTATATAAACACATCAATATCTTGGAGAAGAAGCCACATCAATGGATTGAATAGGAAGCCAAATTCAAAAATTAAGAACACACATTTAATTTATTAAAATAATTTTATCAAAATCAATTTTTCATTGGATAGTAAAAAGGTGGTGATATTATTTTCTATATTGGAATCTCAAAAGTCAGAATTAATGCAATAAAAATGTCTTTTATATTTTATGTAATCATTATTCTTGGAAACCAACAAAATAATCAAAAAAAAATCATACAGTTAACATTTATTGTAGGATAGGTTAGGCGGAAAAATGACAACTTTATAATTTTTTCTAACTATCCTGATGTTAGTATAGTATTAGATAACTTGTATGTTGAGATGATGACACAACATAACACCTTCGAGTGGAGTAACAGATCAATGGACCTGGAGACTAGGTCTTCGGACCTTTAAATTTATATCAATATAGAAAATAATATCACCACCTTTTAAATTTAATAAATCGAAGTAATATCACCACCTTTTGATGTGAACTTCGAAAAAATTTAAATTTATATCCTGAATGTATGAAAAATTAAAATACTGCATAAGTTCCCCCTTACTTAAGGAACTTATATTTTCTTACTCATGAGAGCTTGATGATTCCAAGCTCACTCATTAACATAGAAAACCTTGATTCACATAAAGGTTTTGTTAATATGTCAGCTAGCTGCATGTTAGTATGCACTTTCTCTAGCACAATGTCCTTCGTCTCCACATGATCTCTGATGAAATGATGTCTCACATCAATATGCTTAGTTCTTGAGTGGAAGATGGGATTGTGTGTTATGGCAATAGCACTTGTGTTGTCTCACAGGATAGAAGTCTCTTTCTCAATGATCCCATAATCATTTAACTGTTGTTGTATCCATAAAATCTGAGCACAACAGCTTCCTGCAGCTATATATTCAGCCTCTGCGGTTGACGTTGCAATGGATGTCTGCTTCCTGCAAAACCAAGAAACCAATCTATATCCTAAAAACTGACAAGTACCACTTGTACTCTTCATGTTAATCTTGCATCCTGCAAAGTCAGAATCTGAGTATCATTTGAGGTTGAATCCTCCTTCCTTTGGATACCATAAGCCAACATCTTGAGTGCCCTTCGGGTACTTGATAATCCTTTTTCACTACTGCAAGATGTGTCTCCTTGGGTGTAGTTTGGAATCTTGCACATACTCCTACTGTAAATACTATATCTGGTCTGCTTCCTGTGAGATATAGTAGAGATCCAATCAGTCTTCTGTACTTGGTTATCTCCACATCTGATAAGTGTCATTTTTTACATATTTTTGCGTATGTTTATGTATTCATGTGAATATGTTTATATACGTTTTTATGGTGATTTCTGATATTATATTGTATAAGTTGCATTTGACGTATTTGTGCTTAGTTTCATGATTTTGATGAAAAATGTGCAAGTTTCAAGTGTAATTGATGATCAAGGAAGGAATCACGGAAAAATGAGGAAGAATAGAAGTGAAATACGAGATCGCATAGAAGAGTTGGTGGCACACGATCTGGTCGTGCTATGTAGCACGACCGTGCGCCATTGTATAGTGACGAGGCACGACCGTGCTGTGGGGCACGGTCAACTCCGTGCATCAGCCAGTGACCTCTTGGTAGGGCACGGTCAACAGGAACTCGTAGAAAGTCAGTTTTCTTGGATAATCTTCACTTGTTACTTCACTTGGAAGACTCCCAAAGTCATATAAATACTCAATATGAAGAGAGAGAAAGAATATATAGATAGAGAAATATTCAGAGAGAGATTCATAGAGAAGAACACGATAGTCTGAGAAACATCGCGAGGATTAGAAGAAGAATTCAAGAAGATCGAGGAATCGCGAGATCATCATCTAATAGAGTTTTATCTTTTCTTCTTTTGTTAGATTTTAGTAGATATGATATTTCCAATCTTGTCTATGAGTTTGTTTATCATCATGTCTAGCTAATTTTCTAGGGTTTTTAGGGCTTGTTAATAATTTAATTCGAATATTGATGGATCTTTAATTTCAATTCAAAGTTCGTGATCGTTTATCCTATTTATGTGTTTATGAATTGATTGCTTGTTTGATTGTCCGGCCGGTAATTGAGCATGTTTTAGTAATTAGATCAAAATTCGGGAGATGAAATTTAATTATGGAAGAATAAACACATGATACATAAAAAGACTTAGATCGGGAGATTAAGGAATTTATGTGATGAGAAATCAATCTTAGGTACTTTTTGGAGTTGTTATGTTTCAATCAGATTGAGTAGGGATACCTCTGGTGGCATAATAATCAACCGGTTAACTGACTTGGGAGAGCTGTTAATTCGACATATGTGATTGCTCATATAGGATGATTGATTAATGAACTTGAATTGGTTAAAGTGATGTTTTGATGAGAATTGATGAAAGCATGTCCTAGAACCTGTCTTAGATATTTGTTATTCTTGAGTAAATTTATCTGTGTAATTACTTTTCTATTGAATTAATCTGCAATCAGGGTGATTTGATTTTCCTAGATAAAACTGAGAATTGAATTTGAGTAATTAGTTAGTGCCTAGATAGCCAGTCTCTGTGGGATCGACCTTGCTCACCACTTCTACACCCTACACCGTACACTTGTGGGAGTAGCTAAAAGAAATTAGTGAACACATCTTTTCCACTTTCATCCTTATTCAAGCTGATAGATGTAGTCATTGGTATGCTTACTGATGATCCACTCTTCGTTCCAAACTTCTTGATCAACTCCTTGGTATACTTGGCTTGATTTATGAAAATCCCATGCTCAAGTTGTTTCACTTGTAAACCAAGAAAGAAACTTAGTTCTCTCATCATGCTCATCTCAAACTTCTTCTGCATGAGGGATGAGAACTTATCACATAAGTCCTTGTTTGTGGATCCAAAGATAATGTCATCCACATATATCTGAACAAGCAGTATATTGTCTCTATCCTGTATCCTGAAAAAAGTCTTATCTACTGTCCCCTTCTGAAATCCATTCTCCAAAAGGTACAAGGACAATATATCATACCAAGCTTTAGGAGCTTGCTTTAATCCATATAAGGCTTTTTCTAATATGAATACATTATCTTCTGTCTATTCTTCGAAACTTGATGGTTGTTCTACGTATACTTCTTCAGATAGTAATCCATTCAGGAATGCACTCTTCACATCCATCTGATATACATTGAAGTTCTTATGAGTAGCATATGTAAGAAATATCCTTATAGCAACTAGGGCAAAAGTCTCATCAAAATCTATGTCTTCTTCCTAGAAGTATCCTTTAGCCACTAACCTTGCCTTGTTTCTGACCACATCACCGGTTTCATCTAGCTTGTTCTTGAACACCCACTTAGTTCCAATAACTCCTTGGTGATCAGGTCTTGGAACCAATCTCCAAATATAATTCCTTTCAAATCTATTCAGCTCTTCTTACATGACCTGAATCTAATTACTGTCCTCAAGAGCTTCTTCCATACTCTTGGGTTCAACCTGTGATATAAAACATGTGAACAGTGATTCTTGAGGTCTTGATCTTCTTGTTTTTACACCTTTATTAATATATCCAATCATAAGTACTTTTGGGTGATTTCTGAGCCATGTCCTATCTGTCTCAAAATTGTAAGCTGGTTGCTGAGCAGTAACCTGTTGATCATAAGCAACCTGTTTGCGTTACTGTTGGACTCCAGTATCTTATCTGCTTGTTGTTCAGTATCCTGTGTTACTGCATTTCCGGGTGCAGTAACCTGTTGATCATTTGCAGCAACCATTTCAGCAGGTACTGGAACTCCATCAATGTATCTTACTGTATGGTCATTGATCTTCATCTTAGATACTCTTCCTTTATCTTGTCCAACTTAGCAATATTACAATATGGTTCATCAAACACCACATGTATTGATTCTTCAACTATCAAACTCCTTTTGTTGAAGATCCTGAAAGCCTTGCTTACTGAGGAGTATCCTAAAAACACTCATTCTTTAGATTTTTCATCAAAGGTCTTCAGGTGCTCCTTTCTATTGTTCAGAATATAACATCTGCATCCAAAGATATGCAAATATGAAATGTTTGGCTTAGATCCATGCCAAACTTTATAGGGAGTCTTATCATGATCCTTGTTGATCAAACATCTGTTTTGAGTGTAGCATGTTGTGCTGGTTGTTTTTGCCCAAAACCTCTTAGGTATCCCAGCTTCAGCAATCATAGTCCTTGCAGCCTCCTTCCTGTTTCTTCTTTCTGCAACTCCATTCTGTTGATGAGTACTAGCTGCAGAGTACTCATGACAGATTCCATTCTCTGAACAATACTTCTCTATGAACTTGTTTGTGAACTTAGTCCCTCTATTAGATCTTATCTTCACAATGTTTAAGCTCTTTTCATTCTGCACCCTCTTCATGAATTTTGGCAGCCTGTTTTAAGTTTCTGATTTCTTGGCCAGGAAGATGGTTCAAGTAAATCTAAAATAGTCATCAACAATCATTAGGGAATACTTCTTCCCACTCACACTAACAGACTCCACTGGTCCAAACAGATCCATGTGCAAAAGATCCAGTATCCTATTAGAGGATCTTTGAACTTTATCCTTAAAAGAGCTTCTTACTTATTTGTCTTTCTGACAGGCTCCACAAATATTCTCATTTTTATAAGCAACATTAGGTAGCCCTCTCACCAGGTTCTTCCTTGCCAGCTTGTTGATTATCTTGAAGTTCAGGTGATTCATCCTCTTGTATCATAGCCAACTTAGTTCAGGGGTGCTTTTAGCAATAAAACATGTTGGTTGCACTGTTGAACTTCAGTCAGCAAGATAGATGTTATCTCTCCTAGTTCCAATAAGCTTAACCTCATTTGTTTTGTTATCTCTGATCAGACACATGTTGAGGTTGAACTCCACTGAATATCCTTTGTCAAAGAATTGACTGATACTCAGGAGGTTATACTTCAGCCCTTTGACTTATGATACATCACTAATACTTGCATTGTCTCTGACCAAGCTTTCTGTGCCCTTGGTGCTTCCTTTGGAGTCATCTTCGAAGACAACCTTAGGCCCTTTTGCCTGGTTGGAAGTCCCTTAATCCAGCTTTGTTGCCAGTCATATGTCTGGAGCAGCCACTGTCAATATACCATATATCACTATTGCTTTCTGGCAACTGTTCCTACAAGTATATCAGGTAGATTTAGGTACCTATACAAGTACGGGTCCTGGGGGGTTAGTCCTCTTTAGGACCCACACCTGCTTAATGATAATTGGTTTACCATTAGCCTTGGTGGCTCTCTTCCTGTAAGTAACCTTGGCAGGATACTCTTTATGATGTGTGTGTGCTGGAGGTTTCCAGGTATTTCTCTTCCTGTTGGAAGAAGGTACTCCCGTATACCTTTCCTGAGCATAGACTCTTAGGAACTTGGACATGTATGTCTTGGTATATGAGGGGTAGCGGTTTTATTGCAACCTGGAGGATTGATGCATTCTCCTCTTATTAGCAGCATACTGATTGTGTTGCTTTCTGAGTTTTTGTGCAGTCTTATTGTCCTCTTCTTGCAGCATGGGCTTTTTACCCTTATCCAGTGTACTAGTTTTGTTCAAACTTTCATTGATTGGAAGAAGTTCCTGAGTATAGAAGACTCGGGCTTGAACATACTTTCCAACAGTGGATGTGCTAGCAGGTTTCTGTGAGCTTTCTGTACAGTATCCTGGACCACTTCCTGCATAGTCATTTTCGGTCTCCAAGATACATTCCTGTGCTTTCCTTGCTAATTTGCTATACACATCAATTGTGTTTTGCAAGCCAACTTTCTCAACTTCTAGCTTAGTGACTAGCAGCTTGAACTTAGAGACCTCAGTTCTAAGGTTATTGCATTGTGTATTATAATAGTCCAGGTCAGTAATCTATTCCCTCAGTACAACCTGCTCACTCTTGAGCTGAAGGTTTTCCTCTTTGAGTTCTTCATAAGCCGAATTTATCTGTTCAAAGTCATTCATGATCTGTCTAAACAACTGGATCATGTTCAGCTTTTCAGAACTTGAAACATCAAGAGATTGTGAAGTTACCTCATCATCTTCATTATCTTCACAATCCTTAGCCATGAGACATAACAGTGCTTCCTCATCGAAGGTAGAGCTGTCAAACTCACTCTTGGATGAGCAATCATCCTTGACTTCTTCGTTGGAGCTACTTGCTGTTTTTAGAGCTTCAGCTTCACTCAGAAGAACTTGAGCTTTTGCTTGTCATCCCTCATCATTTCTCTTCTCTACACCATTTCATCCTCAGTATACTTATGTACTTGAGGATAGGGGCAATTTCTGGTGAAGTGTCCAGGTTTTCTATAGTTATAACACAAGTCAAAGGAACTTGTGTTCGCTTGCTGTGTAAGTCTTATCTGGGGACTTCTTTCTGATGTCTGAGGCTTTTTCCTGAAGTCATTCCCTTTGTGGTTGGTCTTCAGGAACTTCTTGAACTTCTTTAGCAAGAGTATCATCTCTTCCTCAGTATCTTTAGCAAGCTCCTCTTTCTGCTTATGCTTAAGCTTGTTGCTGCTTGCCGTAGCAGTATCTTAAGTCTTTGTTGTGAGTATTGCAATCTTGGCACTTGATCCTTCAACCTCTTTTCTTCTACGTTCAATATCAAACTCAAACACCTTGAGGTCTGAGAATAGGTCAAAGGTGCTCATTACATTGAGATTCAGTGAGACTCTCATTGCGGTTTCTTTGTTGTGCCACTCGAAGGGTAAGACTCTCAGCACTTTTGTGTTTTTTTTCTTCTAGATGTAGGTTTTTCCAAGAGATTCAAGTTCGCTAATAATAGTTGTAAATCTCTGATCAAGCTCTTCTAGGGTTTCTCCAGGTTTCATATTAAACTGTTCATACAGTTGTGTGGCTTTTGAAACCCTGTTATCTCTAGCAAGCTCATTGTCTTCACAGATTAACCCTAATTTTTCCCAGATTTCCTTAGCTGTCTTGCAGCTTTTCACTTCGCTGAATGTTCTTTTATCCAGCGTGAGAAATAGAGCATTTTTAGCCACGTTATCCAGGTTTGCTCATTTTTTTTCTTCGAAGATATATTCATGTCTAGTTTTGACAATATACTCTGCTTGTAGTGGTCTCCTATATGCTGGTGCAACATCCTGGCGAGCGGGTCCAGGTACACCTTCGATATCTTTATCGGTCGTCTCAGCTCCATCTACCTCACCGGCTGCGGCTTCAGCTGCTACCGTTGTAACTTCTTCAGCTTAGATTTGCTCGTGATGCTGTGGTGCATAATTAGGGTTTACTTTGTAGATGACAGGTGGTCCTTCACTTATAACATACCATATTTCATCATGCATGGTTGATAAATGAGCTTCTATGCATATCCGCCAGTCATCATACTCATCTATGGAAAACATAGGTAGCTTGTGGTGTGACAAATCCATGCTCATGCTAAAATAATGTGTTTTGGTCTTGAAAAAGAAAAATAGTTTATCCAACAGAAACGGGTGGATTTAGGTAGGTTACTAGTCAAGTTGGCTTTGAACCCAACTTGCTCTGATACCACTTGATACGAGGAAAATATGTGTAATTTTGTGGTGATTAACATGAGATTTTATGATCGTTTATTTGATTGGATGCACTATTTTCCTACATAGATGTGATTTATGTCTCCAAATACTTCATATATTATTTTAGGGATTTATGAAGTATTTTGAAGGAATTAAAGAAAGATTTGGGCCCAAATGAGATAATGGGCTTAGCAATTTATTGAAGACTAAAAAAAGGTTTTCGGCTATTGATTTAAACAAGGAAAAAGCCCACTACATTTTTGGAAAAGAAGGCAATCCTATTTATTTGACTTCCTGGCCAAGCAAATGAGGTATTGTTCACGAAGGTAGAAGAACTCTCCAAGCATTCAACACTGTTCTCGTAGCAAATTAGAGAGAGTTTAGACATTAGATTAGAGAGAGAAACATATTTTATTTTCCTAGATTAATTTGGATGGAGTTTTCAATTGCTTTGATGGATTCAATTTTGAAGATGCTCGGCTAATTTCTCAATTCTAGTTAGCAAGGATGTTTGAACCCGTATATCTATTTATTTTCTAATTAATCCTGTATTCCCTTCTCGATGTTTGATTGGAATTGATTATGTTATCTGCGTATAATGTTCTCGATTATTAATGTTTGATTTAGCCTGATCATCTAGGTTAAGTGTTTGATAATTGACTGCTAGAATCTTAAAGCATCGTTGTGGTTTAATTTTCATAAAGTGGTAAACTAGAGGTCGTGCATCTCTAGGGTAACATAATCCTAGAATTATCGAATCACGCGTGTTGATTTGGAGTCTAGTTCATCCTATCGTCTTAGTGATTAATGCATTTAATGAATGAAATCTAGAGAGCGTATCCTAGGTTAGTCAAATAAATAGGGTTAATTAGCGAGCGTATCCTAATTTAACTAATCTTAAAAGACGATTCGGTTTAACGGTGTGTTGTTAGACTAGGGGTGATAATTCCATGATAATCTGAGAGAGAGGTAATACATTGATTAAGGAATAATTGATATTGGGGGATAATTGAGCTGTTAACTAGAAAATTTGTATGCATTGAATCTTTGTTAACAAAAAAAATTCATCACAATAATAATTGGTTATGATTTTAATTATAATTGGTGACGATATTCGATGTCGTAAAAAATAAATTTTTGTGACAATGCTATTTTTTGTCATTAATTAGTGACAAAATTCTTTTGTCACGATAATAATTGATGACGATTTTAATAATAATTGGTGACAATATTTGACTTCATAAAAAATATATTTTTATGACGATGTTATTTTTTGTCATTAATTATTTGAACTTATTACTAACAAAATTGTATCGTGAGTGCATTAACATTTTGGGTTTTGAACATTCTGTAGCGCCTCGGATCAAAACGAGCATAATTAATTAATTAAATATTTTAACCTATGATTTAATAATTTTGTGCGTATGATTTGACTGTTTAATTAATTTTGTGCGTTTCAGATAAATGTTTAATGCATGTTTTAGATCGATAATTTTATTAGACGTGGAACATAGGATATTTGCATACCATTAGATGCGTATCGAGAAAACGAGAAGTTAGAAATGAACTAGAGGTTAATCGGAGACTTGTAGCTCGAACGACGACGAAAAGGGCAAAACTCGTAGTTTCGATCGGAAACCCGGAAGATATTTCCGGTGAATAGTAACTTTGGAAAAGTCAACTCGTGAATAGTGACCAAGATATTTTGGATGAATAGTAACTTCTCAAAATCTATAAATAGGGTCTCCCCCATTTCATTTTTCACCGTTTTTCCGAACGAGCCGAACGCACCGAAAACGAGTAAGTCTCTCTCTCCTCCCTTCTCTCTCTTATTTTTAGATTTTTGGTCGGCGGCACCACCGCCGGTGCGGCGCCGCCCCCACCGGCTGGTCGCCGGAAAATTTCAACGTTGTCGGAATCAGACGATTTTCACACACGACATTCGTCTCGACAAGACAAATCTAGGATAGGTCTCGGATTTCAAATCCGATTTCTCGTTTGCCGAAAAACGGCGAAAAACAGCCCCTAAACCGTAACCCTATTCCTTGCACCACCTTCTCTCTCCCTCCTCCGTTTTTTCTCTCTCTTCTCGCCGGAGCTACTGCCGGAGGCCGCCGGAGGTCGGGACCCGTTGCTGGAGTGCCAGCGTCGCCGTGGGTGGCGGCGCTGGAGAAGGACAGTGGTGTATATATGTGTATGCATGCATGTGTGTGTGATGTATGGTGTGTTTGTGTGTGTTGTGTGGCTCGCTGTAGGGGCGGCGGCAGGCGCCGCCGTGAGTGAAAGAACGGCCGGCGACAGGAGGTCGCCGGCGAGGTGGAAGAGGAGGTGGCCGGCGGTTGGTGGCCGCCGGCCAAGCATGGCAGTAGGGTGATATATATATATATGTTTGTATGTGTGTGTGTATGGGAGCTCCTGTGTGTGTGGTGCACGGCTGCTGGTGGTGGCCGGCGACTGGGGGTCGCCGGCCAAGGTGACGGTGATGGGTGGTGGTCGCCGGCGGCAGGTGGCCGCCGGTCGGAACAGGAAATCAGTGTGTGTGTGTGTGTTTATGCATATGAGTGTGTGTGTTGAGCGTGGGTGAGTTTGGTTGTTGCTAGGGTGTTGGGTTGGTCGGAAAAGGTTGCCGGCGACGGGGAGTTACCGGCGAAGGGGCTGGGAGTGGTCGCCGGCGACTGGAGTCGCCTGCTGGAGCTTTTGGATATGTGTTGGTTTTCCGGAAAAATTGAGCCTCGAAGGATTTTGCGGCGTATTTTCCAGGCACTATTCATGCCGGAATCCGACGATGGACGGCCGGAGGTGGTAGCCGGCGGTGCGAGGTATCCGACGAGGTAGGTAGTGGTGGCTGGAGGCGGTGCCGCTGCGCCGGGCAACGCCAGGAAGTGGCCTGCTCGAGCAGGCCACCGTCGAGAAGAGCTGGGAAGGGCTGGCCGAGAAAACTCGACCAGACGGGTTGAGCTGCACGCAGCTGCCGAGAAAACTCGACAGCCGTCGTGTGTCGGGTAGCCGGCGCGCACCGTGCGCAACCGTCGGGTGCCGACGCGCACCCGACGCCGTATTTTCGATCCGAACCTCATTTTCTTTCCGTCGTTCATCCGTATCGAGTCATCGATGACGAGACGTCGTTGATCGGGGTCCGTGGGCCCGGTCAAAGTCAACCCTTTGACCAAAATTACCGTTTTACCCCTAAACTTAAAATGCTCCGTTCGAGCTCGTTTTAACTCCGATCGAGCTCATTCTTTTTTTATCGTGACCCAAATTTCATTTCCTATCATCTCAGCCCTTTGGACTTGACTTTCAGCGTTGTCTCCAAAATCCCAATCTTTAGATCGCTCGATCCGTCGCGTATTTAACAACTGTTTTCCGACGGCACCTTTTACAGCTTTAATTATAATTTATTAAGGATTTAAGGAACGTCATAACTTGTGTAGGCTACTTGTTGAGTTGAGCCTTGTGATATCGGATCCTTTGGTACTCGCTTGTGAAATCTGATTTGTCGGTACTCGTGGATCACGTGGTAACCACCGAACAAGGTGGGGGTAATTTCTAACCTTTTATCTGTCTACTGTTTTCCCTATTAAATGCATGATTGGTGGAATACTAAATGTTGTGATTACATGCTTTGAATACATGATCATGATATACTGTGAAATGATGTGGGTCCACATTCATTCTTACGTAGGGTCGGGAGATGCCCGCACCTGAGTTTCCGTAAGGTCGGGAGATACCCGTACCTGAGATATTGTAGGGTCGGGTGATGCCCGTACCTGAGTTTCCGTAGGGTCGGATGATATCCGTGCTTGAGATTTAGTAGGGTCGGGTGATACCCGTACCTGAGATATTGTAGGATCGGGTGATTCTCGTACCTGAGTTTTGTAGGGGTAAGTCAGGTAATACCTGCACCTGAGATTTGTAGGGGTAAGACGGGGGATACCCGCACCTGAGTTGGGTTGCGAAATACATGCTATGCATTTTATGTACTGTGATAATATGACTGAATGTTACTATTCCTGTATTTTATATCTGTTGATTGTTAAAAGAGACGGATTTCATCCCCACGAGTGTATTCCACGCACTCACCCCCTATTCTGTAATTCACGTTACAAGAGACGTTGAGCATGAGGAACCTTAGTCGGAGAGAGAAAGTGTTGTTTCTAGTTTTGTTGTAATGAGACGAGGTCTCTCAAACATTTCTAAAATAATATTTTAAAGTTTATTCACGTTTTGTAACTAATTCTGAGTATTCTGTGAACGAGAGATCCTGATGTTATTTCTGCTGCTTTATTATGATGTTTATATTAGTAGTGAGACCAATTGTTTTCGGCAGAGGCCGATTGCCTGATACGAAAAGGATTTTCATCGTCCCTTATCTCTTTCTTCTGTTGTCTCCTGCTTATTCTTTCTGTTGTGTATGCGTCTCTTGCTATTTCTCTCTTCACGCCCAATGGTAAAACTCTGATAAAATATGAAAAGATTTTGGGGCGTGACAGATGGTATCAGAGCAGTTCTAACATTGAGAACTTGCTCGAACTGGTTTTAAAAATGGGAAAAATGTGATTTCGAAAGTGTGATTTGAAAATGAGAAAGGTTTTTGGAACGGGTTTTAAAGTGAGAAAGGTGTGATTTGAAAACGTGAAAAGGTTTTTGAAAATACACAGATAGGCACCGTCCTCTCTCCATAAGTGACTCTCCCTGAACATGAGACTTGCGGAATATGAGTGTTTACTTGTTATGTGATATCTTGTCTTAAACCGTTAGGTTTCGAAGGGAACGTTACAGATGAATAAGATAAGTTTCACCGCTAGGATGCGAGTACCGCCGCTAGAGACATGTGCTAAGATACGAGTACCGACGCTAGAGACGCGTGAAGAAAAACTTAGACGTTTCTATGAGAGTAAGGTTATAGAGGATATATCAGTGGGTGAGTATATCGCCCGACTCCTTCACTGTTGGAGAGAGCTAGAAGGTACGGGAAGCGGGATCAGTGGTATTCAGGCATATCAGCATATGATCCATACCCTACCATAGGAATGAGAGGATAAGGCCCGTTTAGTGTATCACAATGAGTTAGTATTCTCATTAATGGGTCACGATCCCGTCACAGACTTCGGGATTGTGGTGAGGCGGATGTTAGAGCTATGGGGCCGACATAGCCTTCTGACTACTCCGGAGCCGGTACCTAACGATCCATCCAGCGGTAGCTCCAAGTCAGAGGACGATCCAGAGATTGGCGACCCTTAGGACGGAACGCTAGAAGTACCGGGGTCTCCGTCGTCTCCCGCAACCATAGCATAACCGTTTTGAGAAGACTTTGATATATGTATATATAACGCTACAAACAGTACTCTGTTCTATATGTATATGTAAGGGTAGCTTATACTTCATAGATAGTGTACATACACCCAAAATCTGGGATGACGTGTGCGCTGACATCAGCGCTGTGATGACGTGTCATGATGACATGTCACGACAACGCTCAAAATCTGGGAAAGACAAATTTTAGTGACAATAAATTAAATTCATCATGTAAAGTTACATTTTTAGTGACGAAACACCATAATTAGTGATGAAATTTGATGTCAAATTAGATGACGAATTCAAATAGCACCAGGAAAGATAAATTTTAGTAACAATAAATTAAATTCGTCATGTAAAGTTATACTTTTAGTGACGAAACACCATAAGTAGTGACGAAATTTGATGTCAAATGCGACGTTTTATTTGTCACTAGATGATATAGTGACGATGATCTTTAGCGTCATCAAAAGATGACTTTAAATGACGAATTCAAATAGCACCGGGAAAGATAAATTTTAGTAACAATAAATTAAATTCGTCATATAAAGTTACACTTTTAGTAACGAAACACCATAATTAGTGACGAAATTTGATGTCAAATGTGACGTTTTATTTGTCACTATAGATGAGATGATATAGTGACGATGACCTTTAGCGTCATCAAAAGATGACTTTAGATGACAAATTCAAATAGCATCACAATTTACCTAATATGACGCACTTACAGCGACGTTCTTTGCGACGAAAATATTTCGTTACCAAACACCTTTTGTGACGAAAAATGGTGTTTTTATGACAAATTTTACACCGTGAATTCTCAAATTTCTTGTAGTGGTTTAATTTTCTTGCTAGGTTTGTTTCGTTTAATTTAGTGATAGTTAATCAATCTCAACCCCCAATAATTTGTTATTTGTTTGAATTGAATATAGGTGGCATAGTTAATCATCACTCCTCGTGGGATCGACTCTTACTTGTTCTAGCTACTAGTTGGTTAGGTTAGGAAAAAAATTAATTAATTTTATCGCGTTACGACACGCGGTCACCACTTGTTGGTTCAAGTGGTTAGAGGTTCAGAGGGGGTGAATGTGTAGCGCCCCGGATCAAAACGAGCATAATTGATTAATTAAATATTCAAACCTATAATTTACTAATTATGTGTGTATGCTTTGACTGTTTAATTAATTACGTGTGTTTTAGATAAGTGTTTAATGCACGTTTTAGATCGATAATTTTTCCTAGACGTGGAACATAGGATATTTTTATACCATTAGATGCGTATCGAGGAAACGAGAAGATAGAAACGAACTAGGGGTCAATCGGAGACCCGTAGCTCGAATGATGATAGAAAGGGCAAAACCGAAAGTTTCGGAAAATCGGAAGATATTTGCGGAGAATGGAAACGAAGATATTTAGGTGATAGTAACTTGGAAAAGTCCACCAATGAATAGTAACAAGATATTTTTCAATAAATAGTAACTTTCCGGATTTCTATAAATAGGGGTGGTTTCGATTCAAAAATCACTGTTTCTTCGATCGAGCCAAAACCAACGAAAACACATAAGTCCTTCTTTCTTCTCTTTTTATTCCCGTCGTTCTGTTTTCCGATGCGGCGCCGCCGCCGACCAGTGGCCGGAAAATTCAAAGTTGTCGATTTTGGTCGATTTTCGCACACGACGTTTGTCTCGACGAGACAAATCTAGAATAGGTCTCGGAATTCAATTCCGTTTATCATTCGCCGGAAAACGGCGAAAACCCGAAGCAAAACCCTAACCCTAACCCTTGCTCCACCCTTTCTCTCTCTACTGTTTTTCTCTCTCCACCGCGCTGGAGATGCTACCGGAGGTAAGGGTGACACGCTAGAGGACCGACGCCGCCATGGGTGGCGGTGCCGGAGACGGATAGTGGCTGGTGTATGTATTACATGCATGTGTGTGTGTTTAGGTGTGTTAGTGTGTGAGTGTGTTGCATGCTGTTGGTGGTGGCGGCGCCGGGTGGCGCCGTCGTGCAAAGAAGATGGGCCAGCAACGGGAGGTCGTCGGCGAGGTGTTCTGGTGGGTGGCCGGTGATTGGAAGTCACCGGCCAAGGAAATCCGTTGTGTGTGTGTATGTTATATCCATGCGTGTGTGGTTGAGCTCCTCTGTGTGTGTGTATGCGACGGCTGTTGGTGGCCGGCGACTGGGGGTCGCCGGCCAAGGCGACGGTGGTTGGTGGTGGTCGCCGGCGGTAGGTGGCCGCCGACGAGGCAGTGGGTCAGTGTGTGTGTGTATTCGCGCGTGCGTGTTCAAGCATGTATGTAAATGGCTGTGTTGGTGGGATGGGTTGGCCGGAATAGGTGGCCGGCGACGGGGAGTCACCGGCCAAGGCTCAGGGAAGGGTCGCCGGTGACGGGAAGTTGCCGGCCGGAGTTTTGGATTGGAGTTGGAGTTTTTGAAAAATAGGGTATCGAAGGGTTTTACGACGTATTTTTCAGGCACTATTCATGCCGGAATCCGGCGAGAGATGGCTGGAGGTGGTAGCCGGCGGTGCGAGGTTTCCGGCGAACCTAGGGGTGGTGGCAGGAGGTGGCGCCGCCGCGTCGGGCGACGCCGGGAAGTGGCCTGGTCGAGCAGGCCACCGTCGGGAGGAGCTGGGTGCCGGCTACCGAGAAAACTCGGCAGCTGCCGAGATGGGCCACCCGCTGCCGAGAAAACTCGGCAGCCCGCTGAATGCCGGGAGCCGCGCGCGCTCATGCGCGCCCGTCGGGTGCCGACGTGTACTCAACGCCGTGTTTTCGATCCGAACCTCATTTTCTTTTCGTCGTTCATCCGTATCGAGTCATCGATGATGAGATGTCATTGAACGGGGTCCATGGGCCCAGTCAAAGTCAACCCTTTGACCAAAATTACCATTTTATCCCTAAACCTAAAATGCTCCGTTTGAGCTCGTTTTAACTCCGATCGAGCTCATTCTTTTTTTGTCGTGACCCAAATTTCATTCCCTATCATCTCAGCCCTTTAGACTTGACTTTAAGCCTTGTCTCCTAAATCCCAATCTTTAGATCGCTCGATCCGTCGTGTATTTAACGACCGTTTTCCGATGGAACCTTTTACAGTTTTAATTATAGTTATTAAGGATTTAAGAAACGTCATAACTTGTGTAGGCTACTTGTTGAGTTGAGCCTTGTGATATCTGATCCTTTGGTACTCGCTTGAGGTATCTAATCCTTCGGTACTTGCGACTCACGTGGTAACCACCGAACAAGGTGGGGGTAATTTCTATCTCTTTATTTATTTACAGTTTTCCCTATTTAAATGCATGATTGGTGTAATACTAAATGTTGTGATTATATGCTTTGAATACATGTTCATGATATACTGTGAAAGGATGTGGGTCCACATTCATTCTTACGTAGGGTCGGGAGATGCCCGTACCTGAGTTTCCGTAAGGTGGGAAGATACCCGTACCTGAGATATTGTAGGGTCGGGTGATGCCCGTACCTGAGTTTCCGTAGGGTCGGGTGATACCCGTACCTAAGATTTAGTAGGGTCGGGTGATACCCGTACCTGAGATGTTGTAGGATCGGGTGATTCCCGTACCTAAGTTTTGTAGGGGTAAGTCAGGTAATACCTGCACCTGAGATTTGTAGGGGTAAGATGGGGATACCCGCACCTGAGTTGGGTTGCGAAATACATGTTATGCATTTTATGTGCTGTGATAATATGACTGAATGTTACCATTCCTGTATTTTATATCTGTTGATTGTTAAAAGAGGCGAATTTCATCCCCACGAGTGTATTCCACGCACTCACCCCCTATTCTGTAATTCACGTTACAAGAGACGTTGAGCATGAGGAACCTTAGTCGGAGAGAGAAAGTGTTGTTTCTGATTTGTTGTAATGAGACGAGGTCTCTCAAACATTTCTAAAACAATGTTTTATTCAATCACATTTTGTAATAATTTTTGATACATGTGACAGACGTGAGATCCTGATGGTTTATTCCGCTGTTTTATTATGTTGTATATATATATATCGGTATTGAGATCGATTGCTATCGGCAGAGGCCGATTGATGATATGTGAATATTTCACATCGTCCCTTACCTTTTTCTTCTATCGTCTTCTACTAATTCTTTCTGTTCGAGATATGTGTCCTTTGCTAATTCTCTCTTCACGCCTGTGTGAAACTCTGATAAAATATGAAAAGATTTTGGGGCGTGACAGAATGAACCTCTATCAAATTTTGTATTTTAAAACTTTTCTATAAACAGGTTACTGATTCTAGAGAGTATGCAGTAACCTGGCTCGATTTAGAAATCTGGCAGTTTGTTGATTCAGGTTCTTGACTCGGTTATCATAGTATGCAGCAGAAAAAACAAACATAGAGTTTCTTTTGAAAACCAGTTTTCTTTTCATAAGTATGATTTTGACACAATCCTTTTAGCAGTATGCTTATGATAAATGCACCAAGATAGATATATATATATATATATATAATGAAACAATGCAACAAAGTAATCAAAAACAGTAAACACACAAATATTTATAGTGGTTCGAAGGTGGTGTAATCCTTCTACGTCCACTCTACTTCTTCAATGAGGAGGAACTTTGTTAGATCAGTTTGTTTTACAAGACTTAGCTTTACAAACCTCTTCCTATCAAGTTTACCTATTAGAATCAAAGGATTTCTAGGCCAAATCCCACACAGGGTACAATATCTCACACAGAGAAAATAGTCTACACAAGACTAAAACTTAGCAAAGATCTAATCATGTCAACTAAGTACACCAAATCTAAAACAACCTAGCACACAACAAATGGTTAAAAGTATATAGGTTTCTTCAACTGGTGCAACACGAAGTCAGCCTTGAACTTGAAAGCTAGTTGCTTGAATAGACTGCTTCTGAAGATTGAGTAACTGAACTTGCTTGATAAAGCTTGAGAGAAAGTAGCTTAGGGATATCAGAAAATCGATAGTTCAGTAGTCTCTCTAGTCATCTACACCTTCTATTTATACTGTTGGAAAATGCCTGTTGAAGAGAGACATTGTCCTTGTAGAAATTCAAATTGATCTTGCATATCTTCACAATTAATGCGTCTGGAAAAACTGGGAAGAAGGGCTCGTCCTTCTCTGATTCCCATTAATAGCGCTACTCCTCGGCTACAGTGCTTTTGTAGAGCCGCAGTCCAGGTGGCATCACCTCATTGGCTAAGCGCTAACATCTATCTAACGGATGCTTTGACAGGAACCAAACCTCGTACAACATTCATTTTATTCCTCGTACTGTAATGAATAGGTTAAGTAAACTCACAACTTTCTGTCTAGGTTGCAGTAGCTCCTTACTATTCTGCGCTAGCTTTCTGATCTGCGTCAGCTTCCTATTCCTGAAACCTGTAGTCAGCTTTCTGACCTGCGATTGCTTCCTGATTCTGAACAGCTTCCTGTTCCAGAATCCTGCAGTCAACTTTCAGTTTTCATTTCTGTTATCTGTTTGCTGCTTCCTGATTCAGCTTCCTGATCCTGACTTCATCTTCAGCTTGCTTACTTTCCTTGCTGAAAATCAGTCTTCAAGGTTTCTTTAAGTTCAGAATCATCAGTATACTATATCTTTCTAATTTTTACATCTTTACAAATTATAACTTAGAAAGATAAACTTATCAAGTTAAAATCCACTTATAAAATGTGGAAAATGGGTACTCTAAATTCCCATCTAGATTACATTGTCTTATCAAAACCTAGTCAGAAATATCCCAACATTAATTGCAACTTGAAAGAAGTTGAAAAGACAGATATACCCTTGATAGTAAAGGGTATGTGAGGTACGTGACTAAAATTGGCTGCAAAATAGATATTTGGTGGTCTCGAATGGTAAATTGCGACTCGTGCAAACATAAAATTGTTAGTTGCAATTGAAAAAAATTTAATTACTTAAATGTAAAAAACAAGTATAGCTTGGATGGTTATTTGTACTTAAACCTTTAAAGTTTTGCTAGTTTGTGAATGATATATTTTTTCCCACGTATAATTTTTTCTCATTGGATTTTTCTGCATCATTTTTTGATAAGGTCTACACTGATTTTTGTTTCAAAAAACTTTAATTGGTTAGACCATCTTTATTGGTAACACTCGTTTGAGTGTCACCATATAAAACATAACTTTAATAAAAAAAATAAAAAAGGAAAAAAACATACAAATGTAATGAGTGTCATGACAACCTTCTCTTTTTATCTACAAATGACATATGTCACCATTTGATTGGTGATGGTAGATTTTTTTTCGATATAATTTAAATTGTTGATATTAAAAATAATTTTTGTTAAAAAAATTAAAAAATTCATATTTTTTGTTCTCTACAAATAGTCCAATATTAACATATTAACATAGAGAAGCTCATAATGCTCTTAAAAATGATTAGATTGAGTTTATTTGGCAAAAAATTGGCATTGATAGTTAAATATATAATTTGTATCTTTTATATTTGTAATTTAGCATGCATCTATTTGTAGCTTGATTTTTTTTTTCGATTTCATATTACAATTATTGTAATCTTGATCTAGTTATTGTATTTGTATGTTATTTTAAGTGTATGGTAAAACAATTTTCTTATTATAATTGCGGAATTAATATATCAAATATTTTTTTCATCTATTTCTTACATTTTTTAAATATAATAAAAAAATCTCACAAAATAATATACAATTATTAATTAATGAGAAAAAAAATATTGGATTTGATTGGGTTGATGCCACTAATAAAATATAAAAATGTTGGATTTGAGTTGGATTGTAAATTATGTAGGTGGAAGAGAGAAAAATCTTTATATATATATATATAAGAAGGACCAAGAATGCCACATGACAAGCATACAATATTTTCACATTAAATGTAGCTAATTAATTACTTCAAATTTTATGTTACTAAAAAACATTACTAATTAAATAATATAGTAATGTTAATAGATTTATCTAAATAACATATGCTAAAATTCAATATTATAAATTATTTCCATAATTGAAATTTATTAAATTTAAAAGTTTAAAGAAAAAATATAAATAAATAGAAAAAAACTAAAATAAAGGTGGGGTTGATTGAAAATGGTTGTTCAAACTTATTAATTAATGAAATTGAATAAATTTTTTGAATATGTGATTTAAAAAAAGTTATGAAATTTATTTGTAAAGTTTTGACTTTCATTTTTTATCGTTTATTTGAAAAGAAAGGTAAGGGTTGTTATAGACGTTGAAAATAAAATGCAAAAAAAAAAAAAAAGGTGGGTGTGATGAATAACATAAAGACATAATAATATATATTCTTCTTAAAATAAAAAATAAAAAATCATGATCCTCTACCAATGGAACTAATTATAATTCTACAATTAAATAATTATTTAACCATATTATGTTATATTTAATGTTCAATTAAATGATATGCATTGCACAAATCATATATTTAATTTTAATATATAAATAATATTTATATTTTTCAAATTTACCAACTTTTATTTAATTTTTTTTATAAAAATCCCGTGTATTACACGGGCCTTATACTAGTTAATATTTTATTTGTGGGTTGGGTCACTAATAAAGATAGCCTTAGTAGGGATGTAATCAAACCAAGCCGTTCGAGAACTATTTGCGATAAATATTCCTTCAAGATCGTTCGTTAAGCTTAACGAGCTGAACTTGAGCCTAGACATATTCGGCTCGATAGTTCGCGAACATGTTCGTTTAGGGCTTCGCGAATATGTTCATTTAGGAGTTCACGAATAGGCTCGTTTATAGTTTGCGGGTTCGTTAAGTGAGTTCGTTTATAGTTCGCGAGCCTATTCGTTTAAAGTTTGCGAGCCTGTTGGTTTATATATTTTATTTAAATATGATTATGTATTTTATAAGTTTGCCTATTCGTTATATATTTTATTTAAATATGATTATGAATTTTATAAGTTTTTGAAATTTAGATAAATATAATTAATTAATAATTAGTAATCAGAAGAAAATCTTTAACCAATCCAAAATGTTATGGATAGGAATTGAACATAAAACCCCCATCATATAAACAAATTATACTACCACTAGACCAATTTGTAATCTTGTTAATTTAGTTGTTAAACTTCTCTTTTATCTATTACATTTTTAAATATAAACATATTAATAACTAAATTAAATATAATTTACTTATTTCTAATATATTGCTTGCCATGCCATCTGAATTTTTTTTAAATTTTGATATTAATGATACAATTTACCAATGATATATTATCTTAATATAAAAGATATAATTATATTGATGTTTCAAGTATAATCCAATGATCAACATAATAATATAGCATTTTGGTCTTGAAAATAAGTATACAAATATATGCTTAATAATATATTCATAATGAGTATAAAAAATTTATACAGTCCAAAATAAAAAAAATCTAATTTCAACATACCATTCAAAAAATTATATAATTTTTTTTCCAAATGCCTTAAAGTTAGAATTTCTCAATTTACAAAAGTTTTTTGAACAAAAATATAGATCGATTATCTTAAATTCTATAGTTTAATTTAAAAAGGTGTAAAAATAAGTAAAAAATAGTCAATAGTGTTGTAATTTTGAATAAGTAAAAAAATAGTCAATAGTGTTGTAATTTTGATATAATCATTATCACCATACTTCAAAAGTGGCTTTTCGAGAGTGGAAACGTCAAACCTCATCTACCATCTAAAAAAAATCAATAATCAAAATAAATAAACCCTTAACAAATAATATTTAATTTTGAATATGAAAAAAATATAGAAAATTCATACATTTTCAAGATCGAATTCAACATGCTTAAACTTTGAAAATAGATCGGACTTAGTCACTTAGTTTTCTAATTACCTAAAATACATTAATGATATGTTATAGAAAGATATCAAACCATAAACATGTGCAGATCTACATATGTATTAAAATTCAAAATCTTTATATAAGAATAATGTATGTATATACCAAAATATCATGTATTTATATGAAATATAATTAAAAAAAAATTAATGTTAATGTGTATTGCAATAATTTCATATAGTTTATTCATTTAATTATTCATATATTTGCAAACTCAAATAGGTATATATGATATACTCTACATTTATATGTGTGTATATATATATTAATTATATAATTATTATATTATGATGAATAATATTGGTTTTGAAAAAGATAGCTTGTAAATTAGATTTTGATTATTGAATAACTAATTGATTTGAAAAACAAACCATAATAAACTTATATGTGTATTCGAAAAAAATAGTTCAAAAGATACGATATTTAATTGATACGTATACTTTTTTTTATTATATACATATCAATTAATAATTCTTGCCATATATCATTGAAAATATTTGTCAACAAAGTTAGATTATGATATACCATATATATTTATTACACAAAAATAATATTTTTTGAAATTTACAATAAACTCAATTAATATCACAAAAAAATAAAATATAAAATTTGATGAAATTTCTATTATTAGAAAATGAAAATAGACGGGAAATTTTTAACATTTCTATTATTAGGGGTAATTGTTTTATGTATATATATAGATATAGATTATTTCTCTTATGTACCGAATTGAAAATTCTAAGGAAGCAAGTCAGTTGTGCACTTAAAGTGGGACGTGCCCAAAAATCAGTCCGAAAACAGGGCATGCCCACGCACAAACCATCATTCACATCTGCCTTCATCCCATTTGAGATTTGTTATTTTATTTTAATTAAAAAAAAAAGGAAAAAAAGTCATAATAAACCCTGAACCCCAGATTTCTCCAAACACCAATCTCCGTCCTTAAACTGCTCAACTCCGCCTCTGCTCTTCTACGACCACCAAACCAGTTCGCCGCCGATCTTCTCCGTCTCCACCATCTCCGGTGAACTCTGTCCACTCTTCCTCTTCTCGTCTTCAACCCACTGCCTCTGCAACAGCTGTCCCGCCGCCGCCGATTCTGCTGCCCGTCACATATATAGATATAGATTATTTCTCCTATATACTGAATTGACAGTTCTACCCCTGTGGAAACACCGAGAAGCCTGAGGGTTGTAAATTGTAGTAGAGGATAAGGACAGAGACTGAGAGAAGTAGAACCTAGAACGCGATTACAACTCATCGCCGCCGCCGCAGGTTCGCCGCTAATACCTCTCTCTCTCTCTCACACAGAGAACAGTCTTGTCATTTGACGATTCAGTGCCCTAATTTAATGATTCAAATTTTACTGCAAAAGATCTTATGCAATTTAGGCGAATGCAATTTTATATGATTTAGGACCTTTATTATCTGATTTTGCTTCTATTGAGAGATTTAGGTATGATTCTGATGAGTAATTTGTGTATCAGATGGTCAAATTTATATAACTTGTGCGCTGTTGTTTTTCCTGAATAAGTCTCATGAGTAGTGATTTTCTTAGATTTTGGTTTGTATAATTCTGTGATCAGATTGTCATGAATGTGATGTATCTCAGCTTGATTGGCATGAATGTGGCCTGTGATAGTCTTATTTTCGTTTATTTTCTGTCTTTGTCCATTATTTTTGGATTGTTATCTATTCTTTTTTTCTTTTGGCTCGATCATTTCACTCTTGAAATCATTTGGTCCCCAAATGACATTTATGCATTCAGTAATTCTTATTTTGTGGTTGCTGTTTTGCTCTTTACAATTCTCCAGTATTTCCATACATTGACTCTAATTTCTCTCATTTCCCCAATTTCTAGGGTTTTGTTTTAATCGTCGTCGCCCCCTCGCCCCTGGTACTAATTTCTTTTCTCTATCTTCCGCAATTCTCTGTTATTTGTCGCTGCATGAGCCCTATCTCTGCATGTATTCATCTCTATATGTGTGTATCTGTGTATACATGTGTGAGTTTTTTAATGTATTGACCTTTCTGATCCATAGTTGTCAATTGCGTTTAGCGATCTATAGCGATGAGGCATGGCTAAGCTATATAGCGATAGTGATTGAATAGCGATGGCTATTCGTTCACATAGCGAAATATATATAAAAACTTAATATATATCACAAATTCACATAAGATAGAGTCTAGGAGTGTAAAAAGGATTCATAACACATTTCCTAAGATTATGCAAAGTTTTCAACTTTCAAACATGTTATAGTCTTAAACTTTAAGCATTAATCATTCATTAACGTCAATCACAATCCTAGTATCATTCATCAAAATCAAATTCCAAATCTAACTCTTCATCATCTTCATCATTAAAAAAACCTTAAAAAACAATAGCAACGCTATTACAGCTATTCTCTAAATAGCGACCCATTGCGACATGCCCTCGCCTCGCCACGCTATTCGCGATTGCTATTGACATCAGTGTTCTGATCTGGGATTGTCTCGAGGTTTATCATTGTGATAGGTTTTGTTGTAATTCCGGTGTTATTTTCTGTTATTTTTCCCAGTTGAGTGCTGCTATTGATTTTTCTTACAAGATTGTGGTTCTTGGTATTATTTTATTTTTTTTAAAGGTGAAGTTTTTGGCTTAATTTAATAGGGCGTATATGCAATAATTCGTATTTTATTGGGTTGGTATAATTGTGATAACAAGTTAAGGATTTGAGTTTTATGAATTGTTTCTGCGGAAGTGAAATATGAGGAGCAAAGGAACAGATTGATGGAGTTGTTTGAAGCTAAAATTTAAGGGGACAGATGAAACAATTCTATCCTCTTCTGTGTATATATGCAATTGTGTAAGTAATTTCCTGTAATTCACTGAATAAAGTGTGCAGAGGCATGTTGGAGAATTGGTCTAAATTAATCATGGTACGCCATTTAATAAGGTTTGGTGATCAAGCTGTTGTTTGGCCTTGGGAATCAGTACTGTTTGTGCATTCGATTTTTCAGTTTTGATGTATGTACAAGGACTTTTAACAGAGGAGAAGGAAGATAATGAGATACACAAAGGAACATGCGACTGTGTGTTTCTTGTGTAAGAAAGTTCATATGTTAAAATTCTATGATGTGTTTTATTATCTATATTAATTTGATTTACATAAAGAATTAAAAATCTGCATATGTGGTAGAAAAATGTAAAGTCCAGAGATCCATTTATTTAGTGCTACATACTAGATTTCAAAATACTGATTAACACATGATGTAAAACAAGATGATAAGAGTAGGTTGTCAACTCTTGTTCTTCTTGTTGTACCCATATTCCCATGGCTTGTTGCTCCACCTGGTGCTTGAGGAACTTGCATACTGATAAGAACAGGAACAATCAAACGGAAATTACCGTTTGCCAAAAGCCTCCAGGCTCCTTAATTCAATAATAATGACATAATCCCCATAAACCCTAATTAACATCTTTAAGTACCCTACAATCCTTACTAAAATTAGAATAAGTTCACCAGAAATTATAAACCAAAGCAATAACAAAAGACTGATAAATAAAAAGCCCAAGCCCACGAACAGCAGGTCTAAGCCCGTCCCCGTCGCCGATACACAATCAACGGCCGAGGCTCCTCCTCCTCCTGCAGCACGACCCCCTGCTCCTGCTGTCTATCACATACCATTGTCTTCTAAGTTGCTTTGTCATCGGTCTTCACATGCCACAAAGTTATATCAGCCTGTTTCAGTACTTTAAGAAACCCCTCATCCACACTATGATATGGGAAGGTCTATAATTGGATTGTTGCCCTTTTTGTCACTTTTTTGTCTTTAGACTGTATTTATCCTGTAGACAAACATTTGTTGCTGTGTTTTTATGTGTTTTCCACCCCCTAAATGTCAAAAGAAGAATGCTTTCGTTTTGGTTGGTTTTAATGGGTAACCAGTTCAAACTTGAAGTTGGGTTCTGTAATACCAATAATGAGAATTATTTATAAGCCTTCATTAAACTGCATCCGGATTTAAAGAAAGTATCTACATTGTGGTTCATTAATCAAGTACTGACAATGATTTTCTGGTTATATGCAAGGCTTTGTAGTGGCAATGCGGGGTACAAGTTTGTCAACTGATTTTGATCTACACCAAATTGTATCCTCACTCTAAAAACCAAAAAAAAAAAAGCTTTAAAGTAGTAGCCTTTTTTCCCGCCATTTTTGACCCTTCACTTTGGTCCACCTCACTCAACGACGGACCTACATTGAAGCCAGGGGGGCACTGGCCCCCTGAGATTTTTAAAAAAATTAATAATATTTTAGGTATTTTTATATTTTTATTCAAAAAAAAATGTATATTAATTAATTTTATTTGCATATTATCAAATTCTTGTTAAAAATATAAATTTTTAAGATTTTTAAGGTAAATTGTTCATATATCTAAACTCATTATTTATTTTTCTTCATTGAGTAATGATATTATTTTAATTTATTTGATTATCAATTGTTATAGAATATATAATATATTCATTATTTTGGCTTAATAAAATATGAAGTGATTGTAAAGAATTATTATCATTGTTTATTATTTTATGAATTGTTAGCTTTGTAGCATTGTTGATAAGTTAGATGTTGATTTATAGTTTGTATAATAGTAATGTTAATTTAATGATATTTAATAATTCTAATTTTATCTTATCTTTCATAAATAATGAAAAAGTATTATAGAAAAATATAAGTACTAATATTAAAAAGTGTTTCAAAATGAACAACATTCAAAGTTCATTTTTGAATTCAATGAGCGATATACTATGGAATAATTATTTAATAATACATCAGAAAATGATGTATTTGGAAATGTTAGCAAGAAGGTATCTTGCAATGATTTCAAAATAGGAAAAAATACAACATAAATATTGTAATGGTTTTTTTTTATTTATTTGTCTTGTTGAAATGTTATAAAGATATTGATTTTAGATGATATTTTATAATGTGATACACTATCATAATTTTATGATTTTATTCTTAGAACTATTGTTATTCTTTTATTAGTTGGGCCCCCCTCGATAAAAATCCTGGGTCCGTCACTGACCTCACTTCTCCACCTCGTCTTGACCTCCCCCACCGTGAAATCGAGATAGCCGCCGTTAAGCTCCGAGAATCTGAATCCATGGCCGAGACTCCTAAATTGAAGAAATTTAAGATATCCTCCTACACAACCCCCAATTCAAAGCAACCCAATTCTTCCTCAGACCACCTAATTGAACCCCTAACACCCCACCTCTCAACACCCACTCCACGACGCTCTCTCCGCCTCAATGCCGCCACACCAGACCCTACCTCTAAATCCTCTCGCCGCTGTACTCCACATTCTACACCCAAAACTGTAAAAAGTCCTCAGAATGTGCCCCCTTTTTCACCCACAATTTCAATCACCCCTGCGTCTCCTCAGCCCACTGAGTATAAGAGGAAGAGGAAACTTCAGGAGAAACAGGTCTCTGCAGATTTTGAGAAAAAAAGGAGTGGGAAATGTAGAAATGCCGATGAGAAAGTTAAGAAAAGGGTGTATTATAAGAAAGTGGTGTATGATGGAGGGGAGTTTTCAGCAGGAGATGATGTGTATGTGAAGAGGAGGGAGGATGCCAGCTCGGACAATGACGATCCGGAGGTGGAGGAATGCAGAGTCTGTTTTAAGCCTGCTGGAAGGCGGATTATGATTGAGTGCGATGATTGCTTGAATGGGTTTCACTTGAAGTGCTTGAAGCCACCATTGAAGGCGGTTCCTGAAGGAGATTGGATTTGTAATTATTGTGAGACGAAGAAATCCGGAGAAATGGTGGAATTTCCAGAGCCACCGGAGGGGAAAAAGAGGAGTAGAACTGCTCGGGAGAAGTTGCTTTCCAGCGATTTGTGGGCTGCTCATATTGAGAAGTTTGTGCCATTAACTTTCAACTGCTCGAAAATTTTGTGAATTCTTAGTTTTGTACTGTGTTTTAATATGGTGGGTTTATCTTATCATGTATTGTGTTGTTTGAACTTCTGTAGTTTATGGAAAGCAGCTGACGGTACTTACTGGTTTCGTGCTCGGTGGTATGTTATTCCGGAGGAGACTGCCATGGGGAGACAACCTCACAATTTGAGAAGGGAGCTCTATCGAACTAATGATTTTGCTGATGTTGAGGTGCACTATCCCCTTTTCTTCATTAAAGAATGTAAAAAACTAAAGTGCAAAAGTTCTTGATTGTTCTATGATTCATCAGGAGTGGTATTTCTAGAGGACATTGTGAAACTGATGTGTTTCTAGATTGTTTAGCTCCTAGTTATGATCACATTGCTCCTAAAAGAGATATTTTGATAAACTGTTTATGTTCGTGCTGCTAAGTTGTAGGTTCAGTTCATATAAGATTATAGATGTTTGGAGCTATAAATGAAGATTGATGTGTTTTAAGGGGATGATTTCCCATTTACTCTTCTATGTGTGACGATGCTTGTTTTGTAGATGGAGTCGATCATTAGACATTGCTTTGTTATGACCCCGAAAGAATTCTCCATTGCTCGGAATGAAGGAGATGATGTGTTTGTTTGTGAATACGAGTATGAAATACAGTGGCATAATTTCAAGCGCGTTGCAGAGGTTGATAATATTGATAATGTAAGTTGGGAATGACTTCCAACCAAATGAACTTTGCATTCTGTTTGAATTTATGTGTTCTCTTTTTCTCTGCAGGGTGGTGAAGAAGTTGTTGATGATGATGATTGGAATTCTTCTGATGAGTTAGACTCTGCCTCAGAAGATGAGATGGAATATGAGAACGAGAAAAGAAACAATTTACTGTCTCGATCATCTCAGGCTCGTCCTGCAGCAGCGGTATATTAATTTATACTTTCTTGCCACCTAAGTCTCCATGACTGTTTACTTTGTTTAGATGAGCAATAATTAAAGTATGTGTACAGAACTTGCGCAAGGGACGAATATTTGGACTGCAAAAGATTGGAGCAAAAAAAATACCAGAACATCTCCGATGCCACAAGCAGACTGATCTGGAAAAGGCAAAAGCAACACTTCTGCTTGCAACATTGCCGCAATCTCTACCTTGTAGAGATAAGTACGTACCTTCAGGGTGTAGAGCGCAAATTAATGTAGTGTTTTTCCTCATTGGTGTTAGTTCTGCAGGGAAATGGATGAGATAACCACATTCATTAAAAGTGCCATATGTGATGAGCAATGCCTGGGAAGATGCCTCTACATTCATGGTGTCCCTGGAACTGGCAAGGTAAAATATTTTTACATTTGATAAAACAAGCATGCGAAGTAGTTGAGGCCAGCTAGGTATCCCAACTGATCATTTCAATATAACGTGATTATTATTATTTGCCAAACTGCAGACAATGAGTGTACTTGCTGTGATGAGGAATCTGAAGGCTGAAGTTGATGCAGGAAGCATAAGGCCATACTGCTTTGTGGAGATTAATGGTCTCAAATTGGCTTCACCAGAGAATATATATAGTGTAGGGATGCATTATTCATTCGTCTTTGTAGTATCCGATGGCATATGTATTTTTTTTAACTTATTACAGTAATTTTTTCCAGGTGATATATGAGGGATTAAGTGGACATAGAGTTGGTTGGAAAAAGGCACTCAATTTGTTGAATGAGCGATTTTCAGATGACAACAAACGTGGGAAAGATACAAGGCCTTGTATTCTTCTCATAGATGAACTTGATCTTTTAGTAACCCGAAACCAATCAGTATGTTGTGCTCTTATATGACAAAACCAATGTGTGCTGGAGTTGTTATCTTATGAGGTCCAACACCAACACAATAATGTCATTTGCAGGTTTTATACAATATTCTTGATTGGCCTAACAAGCCAAATTCAAAATTGATTGTGATAGGTAGGTTCTTGCTCCCAGCAATAAATTTGTAATGTTCTTATTGGTTTCCCTGATCATGCTGCTGCTTTTCTGGTATACAAATTCAGGGATAGCAAATACTATGGATCTTCCAGAGAAGCTGCTGCCACGCATTTCTAGTCGTATGGGCATACAGAGGCTTTGCTTTGGTCCATATAACTATCAGCAACTTCAAGAAATAATTTCCAGTCGCCTAAAAGGAATTGACGCCTTCGAAAAAGTTGCAATTGAATTTGCTTCAAGAAAGGTTTGAACAATTTCTTCCGACTTCCTAAAATGTAACTTTCATTTTTGATCAGGTGAAATATAGCAATATCTGGAGAACTCACTTATGAACTAGAGTTGGGGAAATTTTTATGTGATAATCATACTGATACTTTACTTTAGGTGGCGGCTGTATCTGGAGATGCTCGTCGTGCATTAGAGATTTGCAGGCGAGCTGCAGAAGTAGCAGATTATCGAGCTAAAAAAACTCCACTTTCTACCTTAGGTGCTGAAACTGGACTCTCTATTTTATTTTGTTTATCCATCTTTTTTTTCCCCAAATATTTTCTTGTCTGATTGAGGCACATATTATTTTCCAATTCTAAATTTCTTTTTCTAAAGAAAGAACCTGCATGTAAAATTGCATCTGTAACATAGGTAGATTAAAATATCACAAATTGGAATGTGTTGATGGTTTATTTTGTCAGTGTATCCAAACAGAGTTATGATAAAGATATTTCATTCTGATAAAAACCTCAGAATGGATCATTTAGAGAGTTTAGATTGATAGGAAAAATTTAGATTTGATTTGAAAATCTCTCTGTGGTGTGAATATCAGTTAGTAAAATTTGTTATTGATCCACAGGCAAGGTAGGTATGACCTATAACTTAAGATATCCAAACTCTTGTGCCCTGTAGTTTAGATTGTATCATTTTGTATCTGTTGCAATTGATCCATTGGGCTCGACGTATACTGAGAGGCCCCTCAAGTTGCAGGAATAGGCTTTGAGACGATGATGAATCTCAATGCATATTGAAAGTCAATTAACAGTTGATAAAGCTAGCTTCGGCCTCCATTCAGATGATTGATTACATACTTCCAAATAAATTGTATATCTAATGCGTTGTGAGTTAAAGATGTTAAAGCAACTGACGTACAAAGTCTTGCAAACTTTCCACATATTAACTGATCATTGATTCCATATTTGGAGGTTGTAGCCGGAAGAGATCCTAGCAGAAGAGAAAATTACTTCCTAAATTTCAATATTACAAGATTATTTTAAGTTTTTTTGGTAAAAGAGTGCAATACATTATACAGTTATTTTGTTCTCCATGCTTTCTCCACATTGTCCATCCCTGCTATAATTTAACTAATTGTATCGAGTTCCTAATTGCTTACTTCCCATAGATCAGAAAGTTGCCAGTGGTATTCATGATTTTTGTTTATGCAGGTAAAATTATCATAGGTATGGCAGATGTTGAAGCAGCAATAAAAGAGATGTTTCAAGCTCCTCACATCCAAGTGAGTTGGTTAACCTTCTCTCTATGATTACATCAATGCAGTGGTAACAATACAATAAAAAGTCATTGTCTCGTTTTTCTTTTCTGTTACCATCATCAGGTGATAAGAAGTTCTTCTAAACTGAGCAAAATCTTCTTGGCTGCAATGGTACACGAACTGTATAAAACGGGAATGGGTGAAACGACCTTTGACAAGGTACATATCTGTGTTCTTCTCAGCTTACATTTGTGCATTCAAGTCTTTATATTGTAGCCGTGTGTTTTCATTGTTTTGGGTCCTCAACTATACATGGCCAAGTTACCATGTTCTGCTCAACTGTATACCAAAATTACCTTAAAGAAAACATATCTTCTTCGCACCAATGAATGCCTTCTCTGATAAAATGTTCCATCCATACAGTTAGCAACAGCAGTGTCATGTTTCTGCTCTAGCAACGGAGAAATGTTTCCAGGATATGACACACTCCTGAAAGTTGGGTAAGCAATTGTAATTTATTTCCTTGAGCATTAACAAAGTTTGGTTGATTCTATAACAGATGACAATGAGTATAGTTTCTTTCACCAAACATTCCAGATAGCAATATCTGTGATGATGTGGTAATGAGCAGCAAAAATGGTTTATCTTAAAATCTACATGAGTATATATGAAAGCTGGACTTGAATTCTTGAAAGAATGTTATGACTTTCACAAAATGGTGTGCATTGATGAATGAAATGATGGTGGTTTCTTACCATAGACCACTTGTAATGAGATTGATTGTCGAAGTACTTATCTCTTTGTGTTAATGTACAGATGCAAACTCGGGGAATCAAGAATATTATTGTGTGAGGCTGGCGCAGGGCACAAATTGCAGAAGTTGCAACTCAACTATCCCAGGTGAACCTCTCTCTCTCTCTCTCTCTCTCTCTTATGTTTGCAGCATTGACACTGAATGGTTTTTCATAATTTGCAGTGATGATGTTACTTTTGCGCTGAAAGATAGCCAGGATCTACCATGGTTGGCCAAGTATCTCTAATTCAAAAAACATTTTGACATCCAAATATAGACAATTCATTATTCATCATTTATACATTTCTTCAACTGATGTTGTAAACACTCTTACAGAGAGTTAACTTTATTTGCTTCTTTCATAAAATTTTCAACTGAAACCATTTATTTAGAACTAGTATTTTGGAGACATTGATGAAAAGAGTCAAATTTAAACCATTTATTTGCCATTGAGAATTCTGTTAAACTGCGTCTGGGGTGGATATTGAGTTGTGCAGAGATTTAAGCACATTGATTAGTGAAAAATGTTGACAAAATTTGCTGCATCTTGATGCTTTGAGATTCCCCGAAATATTCAGGTGAATGATTGAGGGTAAAATTGTTATTATTTTTTCTTTTCAAAATTTCAATAATTTTTTTTAATATTGATATTGTTTTGTCCGCGGCCACAAATTGGACGATAATCAATGATATTTTGAGAAAATACTGGCAAATGTCGAAATTTTTGAAATCTATCAATAATTTTGAATTTATGATTTGACTTAGCTTAAAATGTCAGATAGTAATTTAGAATGAAAATTCAATATATGAGAAAAAAGCCTTCATATAATAGCCTTTTATGTCACAAAATTAAATAAAATTATTTTTTCTACCACAACATATAATTTTATTACTTTGTGTATAGTACAAGATTGTTGATTGGTATTATGTCTTATTTGTGATAAAAAAAGTATATATATATATTATTTATTGTGGTAGAAAAATTATCCATTATCCTAATTATGGTAGAAATGGACACTATCCCAAATTATCTTCACATCCTAACTTCTCAGTGGTGGCGGATCTAGGAATTATAAATTGAGTATGCATAATTATAGAAAATATCAAAAAGATAATATCTTACAAGTCAAAATGAAAAACAAGTCATATAAAAATAAAAATAAAAGATTAAAAGAGTAGCATAAATAAAATGTAGACATTCTGAAACTTATAAATATATAATATTATACAAACAAAAAAATTCTTAATTTAATGACAAATTACAATGGTTCTCAACGAATTCTCATATTTTTGAAGTGGTTCAGAATGTCATCATTGCTTATTTTAACACACATCTCTCTCAATATAAGTAACTAAGTAATCATTCAAGATAATCTCCGATGTCATTTCGTAGCTTGTTCTTTACTCATTATTTATTTTGAGTGGGGTCAATGACATATAGAACCTCAACTTTTCAACTCTTTATTTATTGTTTTAAGGGTTAATGTAAGATATATATATATATATATATATATATATATATATATATATATTTTCAATTCCAAAACATAATTATGGTGAGTAAAATATAAATACACAATAAATTTATATAAGCCTTTATTTGCAAAAATTAAGGGTGTGCACTTGCATACGCATGGTCTTCTATAAATCCGCTACTGCTTCTCAGGGCCTCATTCTGATACTAATGGTTTTGACTTGGGTAATTTTGAACTCTTACTGTATGTTAAACTTCCATATTAAACTTTCATATTTTTAGTAAAACTTCATACATTTTTTTTCAAATTTATACCATTATGAATATCGATAACTTACCAAAAATACTAAGGTGCCAATGGTTATATCAATACTAATATTTTCAACATTGGGTAGGACTAACTAGTGAATTAATGAAGCAATTGATACATTTCGAACAATGCAAAATGAAATGGATGAAAAAAGATAGCAGGGCATACAAGGAGAGAATTTTATGAGCAAGCATGAAACACAAAGTGTGGTTTTATGAGAATATCAAACAAATATACCAACATAAAAGAATTCTTAATCTATATATATATATATATATATATATATATATATATATATATATATATATATATGGCAACACACGTATATGTTAAGTTCCACGATATTCTACTTATCGTGATATTCTTTTCTACGTAATTTATTTTTCTTTTTTCTTTTTATACGCTTATATTTCTTTTTTCTTTTTTTACGCACGTAATTTTGTTTTTTTTGTTTTTTTACGCTTATATTTTTTTTTCTTTTTTTACGCACGTAATTTTTTATTTTTGCTTTTTCTTAACGTAATTTTTTTTCTTTTTTGTTTTACATAACTTAATTTTGCCTATCATTTTTTCTTATCGTATTCCATTTTTAAATAAACTTTTTTTCATATTCATCTTAGTTTCTTTCTTATTCTATACCATTCTTTCTTATTTTATCCCATTTTTAGATAAATTTTTTTATTCATGTCAACTTTTTTTTATTCTATATCATTCCTTAATTTTTTTTTTTTCAAATTCATCTCATTTTATGTTAGTAAATTTTCTTATTTTATATCATTCTGGAAATATATTTTTTTCAAACTCATCTCATTCTTTCTCAATAAATTGTCAATTTCTTTTGTTCTGTCATTAATATCAATGGTACTTTGAATGTACATGAAACTTATCTACAATTAAAAAAAATTAAATAAATACATGAAACTTATCTACAATTAAAAAAAATTAAGTAAATACATGAAACTTATCTACAATTAAAAAAATACTCGACAAATATCACACATGAAACTTATCTACAATTAAAAAAATAGATGATAAAACTTATCTACAATTAAAAAAATAAATATCGCTCTTACAATTAAAAAAATAGATGATAAAACTTATCTGCAATTAAAAAAATAAATATCGCGCTTACAATTAAAAAATAGGTGGTTGAGATTACTCAATAAATATCACGATGAAACTTATCTACAATTAAAAAAAATAGATAACTGATATTACTTTTAAACTGACAATTAAAAAAATAGATGATTGAGATTACTTTTAAACTGGTGCATGGATCTTGGAGTATGCTTCCACGCGCTCTCATGCGCCTATGTATCCTAGTTCACATATTCTTTCATGGGTTCATATTCTAATAAATATGTAGTATTTTTTAGATATATTGATACAATTTAGTTATGATAGTGATATATTTATGTTATATTAGTTAAAGATTTACATTATATTTCATAGATATGTAATATCTTTTAGTTATGTTAGTGATATCTTTTAGTTATGCTTGTATATAAGCACATCAATATCTTGAAGAAGAAGCCACATCAATGGATTGAATAGGAAGCCAAATTCAAAAATTAAGAACACACATTTAATATATTAAAATAATTTTATCAAAATCAATTTTTCATTGGATAGTAAAAAGGTGATGTTATTATTTTCTACATTGGAATCCCAAAAGTCAGAATTAATGCAATAAAAAATGTCTTTTATATTTTATGTAATCATTATTCTTGGAAACCAACAAAATAATCAATAAAAAAAATCATGCAGTCAGCATTCATTGCAGGATAGGTTAGGCAGAAAAATGACAATCTTATAATTTTTCCTAACTATCTTGATGTTAGTATAGTATTAGATAACTTGTATGTTGAGATGATGACACAACATAACACCTTCGGGTGGAGTAACAGATCAATGGACCTGGAGACTAGGTCTTCGGACCTTTAAGTTTATATCAATATATGTCTTCCTTTAAAGTGTGAGATGGGTCTTCCCGGTTTAACAAGCCCAAGCCCACTTTCTCTTTCATATGCTTATTGGGCTTCAATCCATCTCTTGGCCCACGATCATACTTCTTTACTTGAAAATGCTCAAAAAATCCTAAATAATGAAGAAAATAATATATGAAGTATTTGAAGACTAAAAACACATATATGTACGAAAATAGTGCATTTACTCATATCAAAGAACATAAAATCTCAAATTAATCAATAATAAAGTACACTTATTTTCTACCTATCAACTTCTTATGGAAAAAAGTTCCTAATGGTTGGCGGGGGAAATGGATTTCGTGCTCATATAATATGGCACATAGATCAACTATTCTTTTGTGGGCGAGAGTAGTGAAAATTGCTCCATATGAGTTGTAATATTTTAAATTAATTAAAATAGTGTAAAATCTGCACTAAAATGATACACAATATTGGAGATGGTATGTTAGTTTACACAACCACCACCATCCCATCTTTCCCTCGTTGCATCCGCCATTTTTTCCTTTACAAATCCCACTATCATTGCCACAAGATTTTATTTTTTACCACTAAATGATACGCATTGATACTATATTATTGACCTCTTTTGGCCACCTCGACTACAAATTCAAATTTTCTTAGATTAGTAGGCATCATGACGCGATATTGTCTCTTTAATTGGTTTGAGTTTCTTTGAGCATTGCCTACCGACGACATATCCATTATTTTTAACAACCAATTTGTTAACGATGATGAGACCTTTGTTTACATTCGAAAGAAGTAGATCGACCTATAATCAATAAAGCTCGATAAGAAGATAACTCTACGGTGTGCTAACCATATAGTTGTGTGGCTTTCAACAATGTCATTTCTAAATATAGAAAGTTTATCGTCAATCGTGTTAGCTCTCACGAGCAGAGGAAGATCAATAACTACTTTTAGAGGGAAAATGGGCTGATCATTTTCAAAAATCTTGTACTGCATTGACCAATTTTTACTCAAATAACAAAAAATTATAAACATATTTCATTGTATAGGTACCTAAAGAGTAGGTAAAAATGGAGTAGGTGCACAAATACTCATGCACACCGCAAAATTTCCCCAAAATATAACTGCAGATTCTTTGAGCCTTGTGTATTTAAATTAAGTTGGCTGATTTGTAAAGTTTGATTTCAAAGTCTGTTCATTCATATTTTCATCATTTAAGTGGAGTAAATTTACCACGAGCTTATAACTCAAGTAGTATCCCACTTTTTTAAAAATAAATGTGTAGATTATGATGATCCAAATTTGAACACGGGTCACATAAGTTTTATTTTTTGTTGTTCCCCTCCCTTCCACTCCCACAAACTCATTAAAAAAGTGGAGTAAATTTAAAATTAATTGGCTCAAATACGCTCATCTAAATACAACCTAAGATTTCAACCCTTTACTGCAACACAACCTTACAAAAACTGAAATACATCTTTCAAACTCTTAAATTTGAAGGGAATTTGAAATTAACTAGTTTAAGGATGTATTTGAATTAAAGGAGTTGAAATGTTATATATATAAACTTGAAGGAAAAGGATTTTGATTTCATATCCACTCATATTAACTAGCCAAATGTATTTAGTCAAATGTATTTTCACGATCAATAAATTAAATTTTTTGTAAAGTAAAAAGTAATATTTTTAAAGAAATTTTGAATAGATATTAAATAATACTTTTATAATTAATATTTTCAAACAAAACAGTGCTTTCAGAATAAAAGACAATACTTTGAATTAATTTTATAAAATCATTATGTAATATTTTTCAAATTTCAATGAATTTTTTTCAAAAGTAATACTTTTAATCTAATATGTAACACTTTCCTAGTTATTTAAATCAAGAAAAGGAGTCAACTATGTAATACTAAAGTTCTCAAGGGTCGAGTCTTTCAAATTAATATATTAACATGTCAATTATCCTTGCTCAAACTGTTCGGTTCGAAAAACCGTGGAGGGTTAAACCGAAACCGAACCATGGGGATTCAGGTTTCAATTCTGGTTTGTAAACTGTCTGTTTGGACGGTTTGTTTTCTTTTTCTATTTTTAATTTCTTTAATGTTTTTAATTTTTTTTATTACTTTTTAAAATTTTTAAAAATTAAATTTGATATAAATATTACAATTATTCATATATTACAAAATAACAATATTTTTTGAGTAAATAATTTGATATAAATTAAAAAATAGAACTTACAGTTACAAGTTACAACAATACTACATTACTACTTATAAGTTACAATTTCAAAAATTAGAAATTACAATTTAAATACAACCAAATACAAACCATAAACCTAAAAAAAATACAACATATAATACAAATTAATAATAATATAAATACAACTTAAAATTAAAGAGTAAAATACATAAATACATAATATTATTTATATAAAATATAAATAAAAAAATAGATAAACCGGCGGTTAAAACCACCGGTTTACGCTTCGAAATATGCCCGAAGCGAAACCAAACCGTCGAACAACGATTTACGGTTTCGGTTTGGAACCGAAACCAGGTCAACGATTTCCAAACCGTTAACCCCGATTCAATTCCGATTTTCCGAACCGAATGAACACCTCTAAATTATCCAACATAATATCTTTCCTTTTGTTAATCTTATCTATTCAAACAAAATAGATAAAGTTTTATTCATTCTCCTTAAAAGTTCATTATCCACGGAAAAAGAAATATCCTTGCACTATAACATCCTACATAAGAGGAGATATACATATTTCAAAAAAAAAAAAAAACAAATTATTAGGAGATGCATCTCAATTTTATGTAATTAGATACATATGATAATTTCATAAAAATCAGAGCATCTCCAGTATTGCGGTAAAAAAAATCAAGATTTACATACTTAAAACTTGTATATTTCCTTTTCTATTTTTATTTTCTTTTTTTTTTTTCATTCATTTTTTTATAATAATATGAAATATTTTTCTTAATGCAAAAAAATAGTATAAACTATTGAAGATGAATGTTAGTTTTTATATTAGAATAATGCAAAATTAACGGTAATATATATGTTGGAGATGTTATATATATATGTATATATATATATATATATATAGTAATGATAACGAACCCACCGTTGGGTTCCTTATGAAGTCAATCTTACTTATATGACATTCATGCCTTATTTTCCTTTTTTATTATTTTTTAATGTTTCCTTGTAGAGCCAATCTTGCTTAGACTACCCACATCGCAAATAGATTGGCGACCCACATTAAGAAAAAGACAAAATAAAATTAAAAAAAATTGAAAATAAATTCCACATGGCAAATGGTTGCAATTAAGGTTGATATTTCAACCTAAATCACCAACCTTCTCAATTTGGATCATCCAATAAAAATTTGACACATGTCATTTTTTTATTCGTTCAATTAGATTTTATATGGATAAAATGTATATTGTAAATATTGTGGATAATATGTATTTAAAAAATATATGTATATATATATCAAAATTCATATTTTTTAATTCTTTATAAATAGACACCAATATTGACATATTTTGAAACACCATTTAAAATTCTCTATTTTTTCCTCTATTTTTTATCATTATCTCTCGATTTCTATCATGGATCCAAACAATCCTAATTATTTTCCAAACTCCCAAAATTGTCCAAATTCTCAAAATTATCCAAGCTGTCAATCAATTTTTAATTCTCAATCTTTTCCTCTCTCAGAAGATTATCCAAGCTATTATCAAAACTCTCAATTTCTCCGAATCTAAATCAAGATCCTACCTTTGAGCATGTCCAACCACCATAAAATATCTCCCGAAATTTGTTCCAAAATGTTCAACAACGAAACACAAATCAAAAGGGGGTAAAAATTGTAGGTTGGACAGTGAAAGAAGATGTAGCTTTAATGTTGTCTTGGTGTTTTGTTAGTGAAGATAGCAAACGTGGCAAAAATCAAAAGTCTATCTCTATGTGGGCACGAGTACATAAAATGTACACAAATCATCGAGATGAAAATCCGGAGGAGATAAGCGAAAGAAATGTGGACTTTCTAAAAGGTCGTTGAAAACGACTTAATGGGAGTGCAAATAAATGGATTGCTGCTTATACTGAAGCACATTCTCGGAAAAGAAGCGGAATGAGCCAGATGGATGTTGAGGGAGAAGCTCATGCAATATTTGGAAAAGAACCGGGGGTGGTAACAAGTTTCAGGACTTGTTTGTATTCAATGAGGTTATGAGTAAAAATGAAAATGGTCGGGAACCAAATGTTAGATACGTTGTGAATGGTCGGGAAAATGATAGAGCATATTATCTCACTGATGGCATATATCCTTCATGGGCTGCATTTGTCAAGTCAATTACTTCTCCACAGCTCCAAAAGCACAAGTTGTTCGCTCAACACCAAGAGGCTGTGCGAAAAGATGTTGAACGAGCATTTGGCGTTTTACAAGCTCGTTTTGCATTTCTTCGAAGTCCATGTCTTGTTTGGGATAAACTGTTGATGGGAGAAATTATGATGACATGTATCATCATGCACAATATGATAGTAGAGGATAAACGAGACACTTACCAAAATTATTTTGATCCCACTGAATTTTAGTGAATGATCCTACAAATGATGATCAACGTTTTCAATACTCTACTGAACGCATTGCGAACTTGTCCACTTATATGATTAATAGGAAAAAACTTCGCAACAGAAAATCTCACAACTCTCTAAGAAACGACTTGATTAAGCATATATAACAAAAATTTGGAACTAGCTAGGAATTAATATGTAATTTGCATCTTCTTGTAGTTTTTTTTTTATTTCATGCATCTACTTGTAATTTGATTTATTTCTTTTTCAATTTCGTCTTTCAACTCTTGTAATTGTAATTTCGTTATTGTATCTTATTCTAAATATGTTTTAAATTATTTTTCGTATTATAATTATAAATTTAGAATATTAAATTATTTAATGTATTTTTTATACATTTTAAATATAATAAATATTGATTATAAAATATATGTAATTAATATATAATAAAATAATAATAATTATTTTAGGTTGGGTTGGGTTGTGGATGTGGGTAAAAAAAGATAAAGTTAATTTGAGCTGTAGGTTGAATAGGTGGATGTGAGAGAAATTAATATTTTATTTTAGGTTGGGTTGAAGGAGGATTATGAGTGTGAGTAGTCTTATGTGGCAATCCATGTCTTGTTTTCCTTTTTCCTTTTTTTTTTATTTTTTTTATTTTCTTATGTTTCAATCACTGCACATCATTCTTTTTTATTTTATTATATTTTTAAATAAATCTTTTTTCTTATTCAACTAAAATTCTATCTCCACACATCTTTTTCAAACTCATCTCATTATATCCACATTTTTTTTCTATTTAACATTAATACTAATTTTCAATTTCTTTTTTTATCTTGTACTTTCCATTAATATCAATAGTACTTGAAAAAATATTAAATTTTTTTTTTAATTGTACATAAGTTTACAAATTGTTTAAAAATTTCATGTACTTGTAGATCTTTATGGAGTAAACTCAACTATCTATTTTGTAGATTTTTATGGTGTAATATCAACCATCTATTTTTTTTGAATTATACATAAGTTTAGAACTTGTCATTTAATAACTTTTGTGACCTACTTATACATTGTGAAGATTACAAATATAAATAAATAAAACCTATCAAATGTTAAAATAAATAAAAGAGAAACATATATCCAAACATTCTTATTTGTTGTTATTGACATAAATATAAATAAATAAAATCTATCAAATGTCAAAATAAATAAAAGAAAAACATCCCAACATTCTTATTTGTTATTCTTGACATAAAATAAACAAGAACTTTTAGACAATTTTCTATACAAGTTCTAAACTTAAAACAAAATAGATAGTGAAATTACTCCGTAAAAATCTACAAAGTAGATGATTGAGATTACACATAAAGATCTACAACTACATGAAATTTTTAGACAATTTCTAAACTATGTACAATTAAAAAAAATCTTAAAATATTTTTCAACAAGAACTTTTAAACAATTTTCTAGACAAGTTCTAAGCTTAAAATATACAAGTTCTAAAGATATATAGAATTTAAAATATAGATGATTTTGATTACCCCATAAAATCAACAATAACTTCAAGAACTTTTAGACAATTTTCTAGAGAAGTTCTAAACTTAAATAGACAAGTTTGAAAAAGATGCATGGGGATGATCTAATGAGATGAGTTTGAAAAAGATGTGTGGATATAGAATTTTAGGTGAATAAGAAAAAAATATTTATTTAAAAATGCAATAAAATAAAAAACAATGATACACGCTAATTGAAACGTAAGTATATGAAATTTTTAAACAATTTTAAACTTATGTACAATTAAAAACAAATTTTAAAATATCTTTCCAAGTACTATTGATACTTATGTACAATTAAAAAAAAATCTTAAAATATTTTTCCAAGTACTGTTGATATTAATAGAAACTATGACAATTTCTAAACATATATATATATATATAAATTAAAAAAAATTTAAAATATTTTTCCAAATATTATTAATAATAAGAGAAATAAAAAAAATTAAAAATTAGTATTAATGTTAAATAGAGGAAAAAGAATAAAATGAGATGAGTTAGAAAAAGATGTGGGTAGACAAAATTTTAGATGAATAAGAAAAGAAGATTTATTTAAAAATGCAATAAAATAAAAAAGAATGATACGTGGTAATTGAAACGTAAGAAAAGAAAGAAAAAGAAAAACAAGACGTGGATTGTCACATATGTGAGATTGGCTCCTTAAGAAACCCAACAAAGGGTTCCTTATAATTAAAATAATAAAATAAAAAAGAATGATACGTGGTAATTGAAACGTAAGAAAAGAAAGAAAAAGAAAAACAAGACTTGGATTGTCACATATGCGAGATTGGCTCCCTAAGAAACCCAATAAAGGGTTCTTATAATTACTGTATATATATATATATATATATATATATATATATATATATATATATATATATATATAATTTTCTTAATTTACTGGTCTTTTAAGGGAACATATATAAATATATCAACCAAACTATTGCACATGATAACATGAATGAGGGTCTAAATATCTTAACCAATTCTATCATTTTGTATACGAATATCAAATTTTCAAATATTTCGGTGGATTAAATAAATTGATTTTGTAGTTTTTTAATATTTGTAACGATTCGGAGGAAAATAATTACTATACGGCTGTACCTTTCTCGTCCGACTATACAGACTTTTGATTAGACATTGCAGTTATAGAAATGAAGTTAATCAGATATAAATACTCCTTTATCCAGAAAATAATTGCTCCATTTGCTACCATGTGGGGCCAGATTCTTTAATTATTTGACGAATTCGTAATATAGTGTGTGTATTTATTGACAAGTTGATATTTATAATTTTTTATGTTATTCAGCTCCAAATATACCGATTGTTGACGTGAGATTTTGTTCGAGATAAAATTTTAGCCAAACACTAAAAAACTCAATCTGACTTAAATTGATTGAACTAAATAAATAATAGTAAAATCAAATAAAAAGAAGAAAAGACGGCGCCCAATGCCTACTACTCCAACAAATTTGCTATGCTTATTTAGGCCGACCAGTTTTGGTTGGCCAAAATGTTTTTTATATCAGATTAAGAGTAAAAAACTCTCTAATTGCTTGAATTGTAATGATTTCAGAAAAAAAAAACTCATTTAATGACGTTTAAGGCCCTATTTAAAGACTAAATCCAAGATACGAAACTTGGAAAATAAAACTTAAATCGCTTGATCTTAGGGTTTAAATAAGGAAAAATCGGATTGAATCCTATCTAAAATCGGATATGATTTGTTTGTAGATTTATTTCTTCTTGGTAGGTCTTTTCTCATGAAACTCTAAGTCTTTTGTGCTTTTCTAGGGCGATAACCTTCATTTCTGGTCATCTCTATATCCCAAGATTTGCCTTGAGTGATAATGTTCTGAACTTTCTGGTGGGCTTATGACCTGAGTTTGGCCACACAACCAAACTATACTCGATCAAGTACCTAGGTTCGACTCGACCATGACCTAGGCCCAACACCCGAATCGGCTCGGCCACGGACTAGCCTTGGTGCGCCCGACTTGGACTGCCTTAGCTCGCACTGCACTCAGCTCGGGCTCGATCCCCAGGTCAATCCCCGACTCAAGTCAGCCCCCTGCTCGGGGTTAGTCCTTAGGCCATATCAGATTGTTGAGGGCCCACCATTAGCCCCTTAGGCCGTGGTGAAAGATTATTCTTTTCGGGGCCTAACTCAATCGACCTCATACAAGCCGATTTCAACCCAAGTGTAGTGCCTAGGATAAAACGATGCATAATTTGACGATTAAATAATCTAACCACTAATTATGTAATTTTAATTACGTGCGTTTTAGAAAATCAAAATAATGGATGAGTTAATTAATCGAATGTTTGATTAACATTATCAAAAATTCAATTGAATCGAAAACGTAGAAGATATATTATGAGAATGATCACAATCAAAAAAACGAAGAAATATAAACGAGAATCGGGCCAATCGGAGGCCCGAGGCCCATTTAGGGCCCAAGCCTAAGTCTCAAATGAAAGGACAAGCTAGATAAAAACCACACCAAGTAAGTTCACATTTACCACACTTAGTAAATTCTATCCAAGGTAAATACACTCTCTTCTTCATCTTTCCCTCTCTCTGATCTTCTAGCGGTCGGAGCGCCGCCGTGTCGCTACCGTCGAAGCCGGCCACCCCTCCCCTATTTTCGCTCGTTTTATATCAAAACATAGCCCTTGTCGAGGCTATCACGGATCTAGGCTCGGATCGTCGAGCCGCCACTATCTCCATTGGAAATCGACCGGCAAAGAAGCGACCCTTTCTCTCTCCTCTCCCACTTTCTCTCTCTTCCTCTCCACTTCACCTCTTCTCCGTTTGGGGTCGATTTATACATCAAGTTGAAGCTCTCGTCGGGCCCGTCACGAATCCAAGCTCGGATTTTCGATCGACCTTCTCCTCTTCCGAAAATCGTCGGTCAAAGTTCCGGCGAACTCTTATCTCTCTCTCTCCCTCGCTGTCGTCGCCGTTGAGTCGGGTGTTGTTGGTTGGTCGAGGGCGGTGCCTTGTGCGCCGCAGTGGTCGAAGTCGCCGCGGCCGGCAGTGTGTCACCGCGGCTGTGCTTGTGCACGCGCGTGAGTGTGTGCATGGGCGGCACTTCCAGCGCCGCCTGGGTCGTCGTAGCCGGCGCAAGGTGCGTCGATGAGTGTGTGGGTGTGTTTGGATGTTGGTCAGCGACGTGGTGTCACCGGCGGTAGCTTGTAGGCAGCGGCAGAGAAGGTGGCAGATGGGGGGAAGGGTGGAGGGAGACAGGGGCCTCCCTGCAATTTCCAAACTCCTAGGGGCCTTTTCGCAAGCCCTAGAAAGTTTAGGATCCTCACAGCTTGGTCCCCCAACTTTCGGATTTTACATTTTAGTCCTCCAACTTTTGGAAACTATATTTTTACCCCCAAAAGTTTTCAAGTCTTTGTTTTTCACCCCCAAAACTTTCGGATATTACTTTTCGACCCCCAAGGTTCCAGAAATCTCACTTTCACCCCTGGACTTCTCTGAAATTATAGTTATACCCTGGTCAAAGTCAACCCTTACCAGAAATTACGATAATGCCCCTGTATCTTTAAAAGCTCCGTTTTAACTCATTCTTGAGGTTTAATCTCATTCTTTCGCCTATCAAACCGTAATCGAACCCCCTTCGTTATGTGATCAAGTGCTAAGCTTTTGAATCATTTTTCCTTCCATCATCATTTCTTTTCCGAGAGAGTTCTTTAAAAGATTAAGTAACGATCATAACAAGAAACTAATAGATTATGTTTGCATGTGTAGGCTATCGCAATTAGGAGCGTTTGTAATTCTTAGAGCTTGCATCACACGAAGAGAAACACCACCTAACTAGATGGGGGTAACTTCTAAACTTAAACAATTTTTACGTTACCATACTTAATATGTTTTGATATGTTGAGGAGATGCTTACATGTGAATCAATGTTATTATATATATTTGTATGCTATGCATTGTTGAACGCTACGTGCCTTGGATTATGTGCTGTGTTTTAAATGATCATGCATATGATAATATATGTTATACGAGGACAGAAGTCCACGTTCATCACGGAGGGACTCATGGTCCGTAAAAAACTTCACAAAGGGACTGGTGATCCGTAAAAAACACCAACGGTGATGAAACCGTTTATAGGGTAATACGGGAAATACCCACACCTATATGATGTTATGTGCAATGCATTGTTATGTGCTGTGTTTATTTGGTGTGTCGATATTTGCTTGTGTATTTTAAATGTTTATATAACTTTGAAAATGAAAATTACTCCCACGAGTGTATTCAAACACACTCACCCCTATCTGTACTCACACTATAGTAAATGTTGAAAATTAAGACATGTAGGGAGGGAGGTGCCTATCTAGTTTCTCCTTGGCTTTAGTTAAAATTGATGTCAAACGATATCTTATAACATTTTATGTTTGTAAAACTATTTGTTTCTTATGATGGATCCTGTGATGTTCCGCTGCTAAGTTTAAGTGCTTTCTTTCGGTGATGTGCCGATGAGTTTGGATATGTAAAGAACTTGTATGCTTGACTGTTTTCAACTGTTTCTGATTTGTATGTCATTTAAAATCTTACTCGGGTTATCTTATCTATTACCTTTTAAAAAAAAGAGATGTTTCTTCTTCTTTCTTGCACGCCCAAAGAAAACTCTGATATTTTTAAACTATGGAAATAGGGGGTTACAGTTTTGGTATCAGAGCAAGGCCCTACCCTTTGTAGGCCCTGCATATGCTCGTTTTCTTTCCAAACATATTTTTAAAGAGAAAATATTTTAAAATAATGGATAAGCACCTCTTCCTATGCGCTTCTCTCCTAATCATGAAACATAATAAGAAATGAGTGTTTATGTGTTGTACGCTTATTTGTATCTTATCTATCTTTCTCTTATGTATCTGTTTTTCGTCTATCTCGTTGCTGCCGTTATTTGTTGTGAGTGTGTGGGGTAGTTCGGGTAGTCACATTTTTTATCGGTACAGATGGCGAGAATAAGACTGACAGCATGGAAGAGCACTGCCGGGGGGATCCCTCTAGTGAACTAGACACGAACTTTCTTTGCAACCCGCCACGCTGTTGGTGAGTCAGCAGGGGTGTTATTGGCTCGACTACTTACCGTATGAAGGAGGACAGAGGGCAGTGTGTCACACGATCAGGCATGACAGCACATCATAGAGGTGTTGCCTGACCACTGACAGTCTTTGCCCGCAGGACGTACCGCAACGAGTTGGTATACTCGATTTATAATGGTTTGCCGATCACCTCGTTTGTTCGTTTTATGTGTATTCTCCTAGATGCTTGGGTACGCGAGGGACAACCCACATTACCGGAGCTGGGGCCTTTCGACCCCTCGAGCAGTGATGGAGACTCTGAGGAGGATTCGGAGGAGGAGCTGGAGGAGGACCCGGAGCCTCCTCGTCGTAGGCACCGAGGACCACCACCACTGCTAGCAGCTGGAGCCACCGCGATAGTGGTCCACCGCGATAGTGGTTTAAGCATAGTTTAGACGCTTTGTGTTTGGGGCCCTGAAGGCCATAGGAATGTTATAGGCTGTGTTGTATGATAATGTTTGGTTTGAACTTGTGATCTTTTATGGACTTATGTTTATGATAATCATCTTTTCTCTCTTCTCTTCAGTGATGTGTTTATTTCTTTTCTCTCTCATTTTTCTACGTGGTGCTCATTTCTTTTGCGAATCGTTGTTTTGGGATCTTATCATGATATCTTTTTATGACGCATAAATCGTGCTTTTACTAGAAGGATATGCCACGTGGCCGTCTAAGAAGGAACCAACCACCAATGGACAACCAGCCACCAATGGGAAACCCACCAGAGCACAATGCAGATGCCACGATGGGGGATTTGGTGACGGTATTGAGGGGTCTGGCCTGATATTTTGTGACACCACAACCAGCACCACTAGTCTCAGCAAGAAACGATACGAATTTGATAATTGAACAATTTCGGCCGTTCAATCCGCCAACTTTTAACGAAAGGGGAGATCCCACTGAGGCAGAAGAATGGCTGAGGGCGTTGGATCATCTATTCGGACACCTGACCTACATTGAGAAGCAGAAGATTTCCTATGCCGTATTCCAACTTACGGATGAGGCTAGTCATTGGTGGGAGTCGCGCGTAAGAATGATGAAACTGGAACAGATAGATGCCTTGAACTGGGAAGCCTTCAAGGAGGTAGTCATGCATAGTTTTGTGCCCCAATCTTATCGCGATCGAAAGGAGACGGAGTTCCTGTATCTCCGACAAGGGCCATGTACTATTGGTGAATATGAGAGAAGATTCAATCAGCTAAGCCGATATGCACCCCACCTAGTGGACACGGATGCCAAGAGGGCCTGACGCTTCGAGAGGGGCCTTCGTTTGGAGATCAGTTCCATCTTAGCTGGCCAAGATGCCATGACTTATGCTGCGGTCGTAGAAAGGGTTCAAGAGATCGTTTCCCGACTACGTTTGGATGTGACACCACCCAAGAGAGTAGAGGTGACGATAGGAAAGAGAAAGTGGAACGGACCTAACCGGAATTTCAACCAAAGAAAGCCTCCACGACCTACCAACGCTCCGCTTCTCCTAACTCCAAGGCCCGGGAACACTTGCAACAAGTGCGGGAAGATGCATGTAGGACCCTGTCTCCAAAGGACCCGAAACTGCTACAGATGCGGAGAGCCGGGACACATAGGAAACAATTGCCAGAAGCCCCAAAATCCAGGACCTACCGTCCCAAGATCGAGGCCAGGAGCAGGCCAGGCACGAGCATTCGCCCTCACTCATTCGCAAGCTGCAGAGGGATTGGAGACCATGACAGGTATGTTGACAGTATTCGATATCCCTGCTCTCATCCTGTTTGATATCGGGGTAACCCATTCTTTTGTCTTTGTTGGATTTTGTGATATGCTGAAACCTGAGAATGGTAGGGTAGTCGCTGAAACCTTAGATGTTAGTATCCCGTTGGGAAAAACTGTAAGAACGAAACACCTCTATCAGGGACTGAGAGTCACGTTCAGAGATAGAACTTTGCTAGCTAATCTGCATGCACTGGAAATGAGAGATTTCGACGTTATATTGGGAATAGACTGACTCAAGGTGAACTACGCAATAATCAACTGCAACGCAAGAGAGATCTCCTTCCAGATTCTAGGGGATGAGGAGTTCACATTTCACGGGATGCAGTTGGAGATAATCCGAGGGTCGTATCAGTTATGAAAGCGACCAAAATACTTAGCAAAGGAGATTACCAGATTTGGTTGGTGAACATGGTGGACTTCGAGAGAGAGATGAGTCTTGTTGAGAAGATGTCAGTCGTAAAGGAGTTTGTAAACGTATTTCCGGAAGACCTACCCGGTCTTTCGCCAGATCGACAGATTACTTTTGAGATTGATCTTATCTCAGGGTCGGCACCTGTATCGAAAGCACCGTACTGAATGACGCCAAAGGAGCTGCAAGATTGAAGGTCCAGCTATAGGGGCTTTTAGATAAGGGATTTATTCAGCCAAACGTATTGCCTTGAAGAAAAAAGATGGAAGTTTTCGGATGTGCATCGACTATCGGGAGTTGAATAAGCGGACCATCAAGAATAAGTACCATTTACCTCGGATTGAAGACCTGTTTGATGAGTTGAGAGATGTCAGTGTGTTTTCAAAGATCGACTTGAGGTCCGGATACCATCAAGTGAAGGTAAAGGATGTTGATATACCGAAAACAGCCTTCAGGACCAGGTACGGTCACTATGAGTTTGTAGTGATGCCGTTTGGACTTAGTAAAACATCATCAGTCTTTATGGATCTGATGAACTGAGTCTTCCACTCGTACCTCGATTGCTTTATCATAGTGTTCATCGATGACATCTTAATTTATTCATGTGACAAGGCTCACCATGAGCAGCAATAATTTGGAGTCCTTCATGACTAAGCCTAATTTGGATGCATTAGTATAGATCACAGTGCCGGATATGACTAAGAAGTTCGTGATCTATACTAATGCATCCAAATTAGGCTTGGGGTGTGTCCTGATGCAGCAGGGGAAGGTAATAACATATGTGTCGAGAGAGCTGAAGACCCATGAGAAAAATTATCCCACACACGACCTGGAGTTGGCCGCAGTTGTACATACTCTCAAGATATGGAGACACTACCTTTATGGCGGGAAGTGCGAGATCTACACCGATCACAAGAGTCTGAAGTACTTCTTCGAACAGAAAGAGCTCAACATGAGACAGAGAAGGTGGTTAGAATTGGTGAAAGACTACGATTGCGCGATCTTCTATCACCCAGGAAAAACAAACGTGGTTGCAGACGCTCTAAGCAGAAAGGGAAAATGGATTGCGAAATCCGTGATCACAAACAACATTAGGGCCAAAGTCGCAACTCTGTTCGTTAAAACCACTCTACGAGAGTGTATTATCGAGGTACAAGAAAAAAGACCTGAAAGAGAGTTTTTGGTGGAGAAACATGAAATGAAGCATTGGACTCTTCATCAAAAGGTGTCTGACCTGTCAACAAGTAAAGACTGAGCATCAATGACCTACGGGGATGCTAACTTCGTTGGAGATACCAGAATGGAAGTGGGAGCACGCCGTCATGGACTTCGTTGTGGGATTGCCGGAACTAAATGAGGAAATCATGCCATATGGGTGATTGTGGACAGATTAACTAAGTCTGCCTACTTCCTTCCGATCAAGATGACCTACAGTTTAGATAGGTTAGCTCGGATCTATCTAGAAGAGATTGCCAGATTGCACGGCGTGCCAGTTTCCATCGTATCGAATAGAGACCTGCGTTTCACCTCCAGATTCCGGTAGAGCTTATAGAAGGAACTAGGAACCAAGCTAGCTTTCAGCACCGCTTTCCACCCCCAGACAGATGGCCAATCAAAAAGAACGATCCAGATTCTGGAAGATATGTTAAGAACGTGTGTCCTAGATCTTCATGGAAGCTGGGAAGATCATATATGCTTAGTGGAGTTTTCTTACAACAACAACTACCAGTCGACGATTGGGATAGCGCCATACAAGGCCTTGTACGGGAGGAAGTGTCGTTCACCTCTGTGTTGGGATGAGGTGGGCGAGAAGAAAGTTTTGGGACCCAACCTGGTCGAACAAACAGTCGAAGTAATCAAGAAGATCCTTGAAAAAATCAGAGTGGCTTAGGACCGATAGAAGTCGTATGCAGACAGGAGACGCAAAGAGCTGAAGTTTGATGTGGACAATAAAGTTTTTCTAAAGGTGTCGCCCACGAAAGGAGTTTATCATTTTTGAAGAAAATGAAAGCTGAGGCCGAGGTACGTGGGATCGTTTGAGATCTTGGATTGAGTTATAGAGGTCGCGTACCGTTTAGCCTCATCGCCTGATTTCGCAAGAATACACAACGTTTTCCATGTAGCCATGCTGTGGAGGTATATCTTTGACCCGAGCCACATAATCAACCAAGGAGGCATCGAGATTGGGAAAGACCTGACCTATGAGGAAGTTCCGGTGGCTATTTTGGACAGAAAGACTCGCCAACTAAGGAATCGAGAGATGAACCCGGTGAAAGTGTAGTGGAACCGCCATGGAAGAGAAGAAGCGACATTGGAAAAAAAAGATGAAATCCTGTCAAAGTATCCAGATCTACCGTTTCTAGGTACGTTTCTCAATTTCGAGGATGAAATTTCTTTAAGGGGAAAAGGATGTAGCGCCTAGAATAAAACGATGCATAATTTGATGATTAAATAATCTAACCCCTAATTATGTGATTTTAATTACGTGCGTTTCAGAAAATCAAAATAATGCATGAGTTAATTAATCGAATGTTTGATTAAAATTATTAAAAATATAAATGAATCGAAAATGTAGAATATATGTTATGAGAACGATCGCAATAAAAAAGTGAAGAAATAGAAATGAGAATCGGGCCAATCGGAGGCCCGAGGCCCATTTAGGGCCAAGCCCAAGTCTCAAATGAAAGGACAAGCTAGATAAAAACCACACCAAGTAAATTCACATTTACCACACTTAGTAAATTCTATCCAAGGTAAATACACTCTCTTCTTCATCTCTTCATCTCTCTGATCTTCCGGTGGCGATCCGTGTCGTCGACATGTCGGAGGTGGCGCCGCCGCCGAAGCCTGCCATCCCTCCTCATTTTCACTCGTTTTATATCAAAATGTAGCCCTCGCCGAGCCCATCATTGATCCGGGCTCGGATCGTCGAGCCGCCACCGCCTCCACCGGAAATCGGCTGGCAAAGATGCGACCCTTTCTCTCTCCTTCCCACTTTCTCTTTTTTCCTCTCCACCTCACCTCTTCTCTGTTTGGGGTCGATTTATACATCAAGTTCAAGCTCTCGCCGAGCCCATCACGAATCCGGGCTTGGATTTCCAATCGGCCTTCTCCTCCTCCAGTAATCATCGGTCAAAGTTCCGGTGAACTCTTCTCTCTCTCCCTCACAGTCGTCCTTGCTACCGTCGCCGTTGAGTCGGGTGTTTTGGTTGGTCGGGGGCGGCACCTTGTGCGCCGCCGTGGTCGGAGTCGCCGTGGTCGGAGTCGCCGCGGCCGGTGGCGTGCTGCCACGGTTGTGTGTGCGTGTGTGCATGGGCGGCGCTTCTAGCGCCGCCATGGGTTGTCATGGTCGGTGCAAGGTGCGCCGGTGAGTGTGTGGGTGTGTTTGGGTATTGGCCGACGACGTGGTGTCACCGGCGGTACCTTGTAGGCAGCGACAGAGAAGATGACAGGCGGGGGAAAGGATGGAGGGGGTAGGGGCTTCCCTGTAATTCCCAAACTCCCAGGGGCCTTTTCAAAAACCCAAGAAAGTTTAAGATCCTTACAGTTTGGTCCCCCAACTTTCGGATTTTACGTTTTAGTCCTCCAACTTTTGGATACTATATTTTCACCCCCAGAAGTTTTCAAGTCTTTGTTTTTCATCCCCAAAACTTTAGGATATTACTTTTCGACCCCTCAAGATTCTAGAAATCTCACTTTCACCCCTGAACTTCTCTGAAATTACAGTTATACCCCTGGTCAAAGTCAACCCTTACCAGAAATTACGATAATGACCCTATATCTTTAAAAGCTCCATTTTAACTCGTTCTTTGTCCGTTTAATCTCATTCTTTTACCTATCGAACCGTTATCAAACCCCCTTCGTTTTGTGATCAAGTGTTAAGCTTTTGAATCATTTTTCCTTCCATCATCATTTCTTTTCCGAGAGAGTTCTTTAAAAGATTGAGTAACGATCAGAACAAGAAATTAATAGGTTACGTTTGCATGTGTAGGTTATCGCAATTAGGAGCGTTCGTAATTCTTAGAGCTTGCATCACATGAAGAGAAACACCACCTAACTTGATAGGGGTAACTTCTAAACTTAAACTATTTTTACGTTACCGTACTTAATATGTTTTGATATATTGAGGAGATGCTTATATGTGAATCAATGTTATTATATATATTTGTATGCTATGTATTATTGAACGCTACGTGTCTTGGATTATGTGTTATGTTTTAAATGATCATGTGTACGATAATATGTGTTATACGAGGACAGAAGTCCATGTTCATCACGGAGGGACTCATGGTCCGTAAAAAACTTCACATAGGGATTGGTGATCCGTAAAAAGCACCAACGGTGATGAAACCGTTCATAGGGTAAGACGAGAAATACCCACACCTATATGATGTTATGTGCAATGCATTGTTATGTGTTGTGTTTATTTGGTGTGTCGATATTTGCTTGTGTATTTTAAATGTTTATATAACTCTGAAAATGAAAATTACTCCCACGAGTGTATTCAAATGCACTCACCCCTATTTGTACTCACACTACATGAAATGATAAAAATTAAGACATGCAGAAAGGGAGGTGTCGTATCCAGTTTCTCCTTGGCTTTAGTTAAAATTTATGTCAAACGATATCTTATAACATTTTATGTTTGTAAAACTGTTTGTTTCTTATGACAGATCCTGTTATGTTCAGTTGCCAAGTTTAAGTGCTTTTTTCCAGCGATGTACCGATGAGTTTGGATATGTAAAGAACTTGTATGCTTGACTGTTTTCAACTGTTTTTGATCTGTATGTTGTTTAAAATCTTACTTGGTTATCTTATCTATTACCTTTTAAAAAAATAAAATAAAAGAGATATCTCTCTTCTCCTTCTTTCCTGCATGTCCAAAAAAAATTCTGATATTTTTAAACTATGGAAACGGGATGTGACACCATGTGATGACGTGTCATTCTTTTATTAGTTGGATTAGATGACACGTGACGCCACCTGACCCACATGATGCACATGTGGCGGCATCTTGATACTTGGAAGTCTAAAAGACGCTGGGTTTTCCTATAAATAGGAGAAAAATCCTAAGTAATTCTTCACTTGTTCTCTCTCGAACTCAAAACTCTTGCAAAATTCCCTTTCTGGGAAGACCAGAATCAATCGTGCAGAATCGCCTCATCGGATTTTATTGACCTCAACTCCCTTAGGTAAATTATTTTTTCTTTTCTTTTTTAAATTATGTCCAAATCTGAGATCGGATCATCTGAGGAAAGCTTGCCTCGAGATTATGACCGAGGCACTGTCCTGATGGTGGAATCTCCAGACGACTCCAATTTCGGCTCATCTCCCTGTTTGGTTGAGTCTCCATCCGGTCGGAATTTCCCAATGGCCGATTCCGACCAATTCACAAGGTCAGGATAAAGTTGACTTTGTGGCATTCTCGGGTTAGTATGTTGTCGGTGTCGAGTAGATCTGGGCTCGATCCACTGCTAAAGGTTCTTAGTAGGGGGCTCGGCTTGTAGCTAAAATATCAGCTGAGCATGTTGTCGACGTCATGTTGTACCCTGGCCGGTCCATCGCCGACGCTGAGAATGAATCCGGATCGGGCCTAGGACATTTAAGTTTGGGAGATTTAGCCCCTTGGGTTCGACGCCTTACAACATTCTGGAAGGGATTTCGATCCGAGGCCTTTGTTGTTACTATCGAATTGACGAGCCATCCCCTAACTCGGAAGCATTCTCATATCCCACGGCGGTGACCCGAGGTGAACAAAATAGGTGGTGAGCCTATTTCAATATCCCTAACAATATAAATTTTGAGATCCCCCATCCCGAGGAGCTGATAGATAAGCCCTCTCAAAAGAGTGTAGCTATAAGTGTTAGAGCACTTGAGGCCGGAGTTCATTTCCCCTGGCCCCAATGCTGATGTACTATCTCTGGCATTGGGGTATAGCCTCGGGTCAACTACACCCGAATAGTTGGTCTTCAACTATGGGTCTCTACATTCTCTTTCATGCGTTCAACCTTGGCGTTCCGACTCCAATTGAGCTCACATGGGTATATAGTATCAAGCTTGCCCCCAGCAAGAGGAACCATTTCTACTATCTCTCCACAAAAAATTCCGCACTCAATTGATTAGGAAACTGCCCTCATCCATTAAAGATTGGAGGACCATTTGGTTTTGGATTGGTGGTGATTGGATGAGCCCAAGGCCGAGCTCAGATGATCCCTTTCAAAGGGTTTCTTGCCCGATCTATTTTGGAGATGCTAATGGTACTTATCATTTTTTGTTTGTTCTTATTTTTACTCTTCTAATCGCTTAATATTCCTTCATTTTGCAGAGGTCCCTTCTAGAAAACTCCTAATCGGTGACAACTTTTCTTAAAAGATTCTTTTTTTTAGGGATAACATTGATGAGGATCGGAGGACCTTCAAAACTTTGATCACCGAAGATAGGCTTGCTCGGGCCGATCTCATCTCCCCGTTCATTTCGGCTCCTAACAACTTCCTAAGTTTGTAAGGATTCAAGCTTTCATTCATACTCATTATACTTTTCCATTTTCTGCCCGGTAACTTGGTTGATCATTGTTGAATTGGCCCAACTCGGGTTGGCCCCTGGCTCCGCCGGCCAGGGCTTGGGTCAGGCTTGTGCTCAACTGTGATCGGCTTGACTTGGCCCCCTGCTCGGCCGGCTAGGGCCCGACTCGGGCTTGTGCTCGGCTTAGCCGGCCAGAGTTTGACCTCGACTATTCATTTTCCTAACTAATCTCATTTTGTTTTGTTTTTCAGCACTTCTCTCTACTCAAGGTATTCCTCTACAGATGGATCCAATCGAGCACATCCACCTCCAAGTCAAAAAACAAAAGGCTCAACTGACCCTGGTCCCTAGCCGGGATAAAGGGGGTGGTACCGATGGCCTAGTTTCTACTATGGTGACCGCTAGCTACGACTCTTTTGATTCGAGCTTGGCTCTGGCCAAGAGGCCGAGGGTGGCTGAAAAGTTGTCGAGCAATGTGGGCAGGTTTCCTACCCGACTTTAGGTCAACTTCTTTTCCAAAAGGAGCAGAATCTGGGAGTCGAAAACTCCTTTGGCTGGCTCTGTCAGCATCTGTGGTTAGAGTCATATTAGGATCGAGAGATCCAAATAATATATATCTAGGTCGAAGATCTCCCTTTCAGATCAGTTACACCCGAGCTCAAACTCCGAGCTCCAAGCTGATGAAGAATCTCCCAGATGGGGTTGAAGTTGCTACTGAAGCTCCGGTTAAGGCTTACACTGATTAGTTAGAAAATTATGTTAAGTAGATGTTCGAGGTCGATATGGACGTATGCACATCTATACTCCTGGCCCAAGCCTCTGTTTTCACCTGGAGGGGACATCTTTTTCATCTTGACCAGCTGAAAAAGTACGAGGCCAAAAAGGTCTAGCTACTGAGGAAAATGAGACCCTCTCAATCAAGTTGACCTTTTCATAGGACTTGTTGACCGAGATGGCCAAAGCTGGTGAACTCGACTGCCAGCGAGTGGCCGAGATGATCGTAGAGAATGCCAAGCTCAAGGCTGAACTGGAAGCTGTTTAAGCTGTCTCCGTTGATGAGATAGCAGTGGGCCAAAAGTACAAAAGGTCGGCTGAGTGCAAGTATGAAGGTATTCTGGTCTACCTCTTTGCTTTCATGGACAATATTAAAGTGGCCAGAGCTGCGAGGTTGGACGATAGCTCCTTCATGGTTGCTCTTGCTGCTTATCTTTAGAGGCAGTCTCTCCGGCTTACTACTTAGAGATCATGGATGATCTTCCGAAGTATCTCCCACCAGGTTCTAATCATCTGCTCACTACAGCCCCTCCGATCGAGTTCATATCAATGCCCACTCCCGTTGTGGGTGAAACATCTGAGGTCGGCACGGTAGATGGGGACAGCACCGAGGAGATGACTGATGATATGAGTGCCGATGTTGGGGTAGTTGATGTCGGCGACCAGTAGGCACTTACTGACGAGGAACTGGCCTCCAAATTGACTTTTTATCTCGAATGAACATATTCTACTCTACCTTTTGTTATATATTGTGGTCGGTCAATTTTTTTTCTTACGCATTAATGCTCACATCATAGTTTTTCTCTTAGTGTTGTAACGTCTTGGTTTGATCCTCATAAGTTTGAACCCTCTTGGGCTCTGCAGAGCTGTGCTCGGCTTAGGATCTGGCCCTCTGCTCAGGTCGGTTCCGTTTAGGTTGGCCGTTAGCTTGGATCGATCCCGTCTTAAGTCGGCCCTAGGCTCAGGCTCGACTTGGCCCCGGCTTGGGTCGGGCGTGGGCTCGATCCTGTCCCTGGCTCGGATCGGATAAGAGCTCGGCTCGATCCTTGGTATGGGTCGGATCGGGCTCGGTCGGTCCTCAGTTCGGGTCGGTCCTCGACTTGTGTCGGGCATGGGCTCGGACATGTATTCAGCTCGGGTAGGGTGCTGGCTCAGCCCGGTCCTAAGCTCATGTTGGTCATCACCTCGAATCGGACGCGGGCTCGGGTCAGATTTCAGATAGGATTTTAATCTGAGCTCTTGGGTCGTAGTCTTTACCTATTTCTCAAACTCAATGAATTCGGCTAGGGGTGGAACATTTGTTTAGATTTCTGCTCAAACGAGCTAAGGTGGGGTCGGAGCTCTTGTTTAGTTTTTAGAGCTCAAACGAGCTAGAGTGGGGCTGGAGCCACTGTTCAGATTCTAGAGCTCAAGCGAGCTAGGGTGGGATCGGAGCCCCTGTTCAAATTCTAGAGCTTAAACGAGCTAGGATAAAGCCAGAGCCCCTCGTTCGAATACCCGATCTCAAAGAGCTCGGTGGGGGCCGGAGCCCCTTTATTCATACTTGATTTTAACAAAGTTACTAACAAGATGAACAGAATTATAGTTGTTTTTATTGATCGAAAATTGGTAGAAAAGTAAATTGTCTGGAAATAAATAAAACTATTATAGGAATTTTCCTAACAGACTAGTGATAGTACTTATTCAGGTGTTTAGTATTCTATGGCTTGGGGAGAGCTTTCCCGTTGAGGTCAACTATCTCGTACGTGCCTCTAGCCAATACTCTGGCTACTTTGTAATGTCCTTCCTAACTTGGTCCGAGTGGTCCAAAATTGAGTTTCTTCATGTGTTGGAGCACTTTCTTGAGGATTAGGTCTCGGACCTCAAACCTCTTAGAGTTGTAATACATCACGCTCATTTACTTATAAATTGAGTTTTTGAGCTCAGAATTGCTCATCTTCTCGTCTACTAAATCGAGGCTGGCCAACATGGCCATCTCGTTCTGCTCCTCATCGTAAGTCTTAGTTCGTTAGGTCGACATTCCGACCTCAACTTGTATGACGACCTCTACCCAAAATGCCAAGGAAAATGGGGTCTCACTAGTTGATGTTCTGGTCGTCGTCCTGTATGACCAGAGAACTCTGTGGAGTTCATCTGCCTAAGATCCTTTCAAATTTTCGAGCTTAGTCTTCAAAGTGTGTTTGGTGATCTTGTTTATGGCCTTTATTTGGCCATTACCTTGGAGATGGTATGGGGTAGAGAATAACTTTTTGATACCTAAATTTCCACATGACCCTTTAAAGCCCAGTCGAAATGGTGGCCATTGTTGGTGATCACAAAATGTGGAATGCCAAAGCGACATATGATTGACTTCCAGATGAAGCATGTGATTTTGACCTCAGTTATCATCACAAGTGGCTCGGACTCGGCCCACTTAGTGAAATGGTCAACGGTTACAATTGCGAACTTCACTCCTCCTCTGCCCGTTGGTAGGGGACCGATCAGATCTATCCCGCATTTGGTAAATGGCCACGGGGCCATCTGGCGAGGATTTTATCAGAGGTGCATATCTCCGACATCTATCACATTTTCGTACGAAGTTAATCACGTCTTTTTTTAGGTTCGATAAGAAGTAGCTTGCCTGATTATCTTGAAGGCCAGGGCCTGCTCTCTAGTATGATTGCCACAAATACCTTCGTGGATTTCTCTTAAAGTATACTCAGCTTCTTGCTCATCCAAACATCTTAAGAATGGTAAGAAAAAACCCCTCTTGTAAAGAGTTCCGTCCTTAAGGGTATATTGAGCAGAACACATTCTCAATCTTTTGGCCTCAATCTGGTCATCAGGCTCCTTTTTTCTTTTCAAGTATTGGATGATCGGGGCATCCAAGTATCTTTTTGCTCAACATTATAAATTGCACTCTGTTCCAGGACCGAGCTCTCCACCACCCTAATATTATTAAGCTTATGTACTCGGCTCCTTCGCTTGTAGCGAGTCGAGCAAGGGCATCGGCTTGGGTGTTTTTTGTCCTCGACACCTATTCTGCTTGGATTTTTCTAAAGCCGGCCAGGATAATCTCGACAGATCTCAGATATTTGGCCATCTTATTATCTCTTGCGGCGTACTCTTTAGAAATTTGATTGACTACAAGAAGTGAATCACTGAAAACTTTGAGATCATTCGTTCTAAATTATTTGGCCATGTTGAGGCCGACCAAAAGGGCCTCGTACTCTACTTTATTATTTGTTGCCGAGAATTTAAACCTCAGCTCCAAGCAAAAGTATTTATTTGCTGGGCAGATGAGCACAATTCCTGCCCCAATGGCTACATAGGTGGGCGATCCATCCACAAATATTTTCCAAGGTCTCTTGACCTTCTCTTCTTTGAGCACAACTGTTGGAGTAAACTCAGCAATAAAGTCAACTAGGGCCTGTCCCTTAATTGTCGTCCTTCGTGAATACTGGACATCATATTGGCCGAGCTCAACTGCCCACTTGAGTAGCCGACCAAAAGCGTCTGGTCGGCCTAAGACCTGCTTCAAAGGGAAATTTGTTTAGACCTCAACCTGATGAGTAGGAAGTATGGCCTCAATTTTCTGGCCGATATGACTAAGACATATGCCAATTTTTTCATGATTGGATATCTCAGCTCGACATTATGTAGGACAATGCTCACGTAATAAATGGGTTGTTTAGCTCATTTTTCTGCTTGGACCAGGACGACGCTCATTGCATACGTTGAGACCACCAAATAGAGCTGCAACTTTTCTCCAACCTCGGGTTTGTGAGTACTGGGGCCTCAATCAACGACTTTTTCAACTTTTTTAGAGTTATTTCACATTTCTTGTTCCACTCAAACTTAGAATCTTTTCTGATCAGATTAAAGAAATGTTTGTATTTATTTGTTGAGCGTGATATGAACCTGTTTAGCGCGACTACTTTTCCCATTAGGCTCTGCACATCTTTAACCTTCCTTGGGGGTGCTAGTTTCATGTTTATCTCTATCTTCTCGGAGTTAGCTTCAATTCCCTTTTGGCTCATTATATAGCCTAAGAACTTCCCCAATACGACCCCAAAAGAACATTTTCCCATTAGGCTCTGCACATCTTTAACCTTCCTTGGGGGTGCTAGTTTCATGATTGTCTCTATCTTCTCGGAGTTAGCTTCAATTCCCTTTTGGCTCACCATATAGCCTAAGAACTTCCCCAATACGACCCCAAAAGAACATTTTTTTGGGTTGAGCTTCATCTTGTACTTCCTTAGTACATCAAACATTTTTTCTTGGTAAACCACTTTTTTAGACTTCACAAGCATGTTGTCCACATAGACCTCCATGGTCTTTCCGATCTGAGTATCAAACATCTTGTTAACCAATCTTTGGTAGGTAGCCCCGATATTCTTTAGACCAAAGGGCATCATTGTGTAGCAATATTGAGCTCGATCAGTGACAAACATTCTGTGCACTTAGTCGTGTTCGACCATAGGGATATGGTGATAACCTGACTATGCATCCATAAAGCTCATGACTTTATGTTCGGCCGTCGTATCGATGAGATGATCTATGTTTGGTAATGGGAAGCAATCCTTGGGGCATGCTTTTTTGAGGTCAGTGAAGTCCACACATAACCTCCAAGCCTCATTCGTCTTTCTGACCAGGAGTGGGTTCTACACCTAGATGGCATACTGTGTTTCTTTTATAAAATCATTCCCGAGTAGCTTTTGGACTTCTAGCTCCAGCCCCTCGTATCTTGTCTAGGCTTGACACTGGAATCTATGTTCAAGTGATGACATGCATCTTTAGGTCGGATGCCCTCCATATCCTCATGACACCAGACAAAGATATCCATGTTTTTTTTCAAGAAGCTTATCAGCTCCCCCTGAATGGATCCTTCAGTTCTCACCTGATCTTGAGCTCCATCTCTGGTCTGCTCATGTTGATCTGGATTATGTCCAGCTCTTCTACTGGTGTTGCCCTTTTTCTAGGCTTCTCCTTCCTAGGATCTTAGGTTTTCCATTCTTTAGCTCTTTGGTCGGCATCGACTATATCCACCTCGACTTTTTGGTCGACTACCCTCGAGCCCGAGTCGATCTCAAATGTTTTGGTCAGCTGTCTCCTCTGGTCGGATGACCATGAGCTCGAGCTCGATGTCAACTTCCATGAGCTCGGGTTCAGTCTCCAACACTAAGTCTAGAACTTGTTCAGCCACTTCCATCATTGTTTTCTCAAATGCTTCCGTTTGCTCATCCTCCTTCCTGAGCTCAAACTATTCGATGATATTGAGCTCTCACAGCTTTAGACACACCTCACATTCTCTTACAGCCATCTGGTTTTCCTATATAACATAAACCTCATCCCCCATCGGGAATTTTATCACCAAGTGGTGTATTGATACTACCGCCCTCAACTTGGCTAGGAGAGGACGTCCCCAGATGGCGTTGTAAGTTGAATTGAGGTTCACAGTCTTAAACTCGACTGTGGTGTACACCGTCTGGTCGTCTATTCCAAACATAAACTTGAGTTCACAAGTCCCGATCACGCGTGTTATCTTACCCCCGAATCCTTGGATTGTGTCCGAGGTATGTTGGAGTTCGGATTCATGGAACCCTATCTTTTTGAATGTGCTCAGATAGAGCACATTTGCATAACTCCCTGTGTTGACCAGAACTCTATAAAACATTGTTAGAGAAATATTCAGTGATACTACCAAGACATCATTATGAGGCTGGACTCTACCCTCTGCATCCTGCTCAGTAAAGACCAGATGTGGATACGTGTAGGTTCTGGCCTCGGTGGGTTGCACAGTTGATATCCATTTCTCACCATCCTAATTTGTTCTTACCTCATCCTCTTTGAGGACCTCTACTCTCCATTGTTGTTCACAATGGTGTGTATCTCCCTAATTGCTCCGTGATGAGGAGGTGGAGATGGGTTTTGTTGTGTTTTCTGCTCGGGGTTCTTGACGTAATCCTTGAGATGTCCCCACTCAATCAACTTCATGAGCTCGATCAACAATGCCCGACACTTATCTGTGTCATGTCTATGAGCTTTATGGTTATGACAATACTTATTCTGGAGCCAAGTTGGCCTTCATCAGTTTTGGTTCTGGCAATAAATTCTGGTCCTTTAACTCCGTGAGAACCTGAGTCGGGCTTACTATCAAGATATTCTGAACCTGTTCGAGTTCTTCATTCTTGTAAATCCTGAATTTTCCAGGGGTTTGAAAGGTGTTGTGCTCTTTCTTCTCTCCTCTCTTCTCTCCATCTTATCTGAGGTCGGTTTTTCCTCCGGAATTGCTTCTTCAGCTTCGATGTACTGTTTGGCTCGAGTCAGAAATTTGTGGTAGGTTTTTGGCCCGACTTTATGAACAAACCACCAGAACCTAGTTTTTGATCGGATTACGGCCATGATTGCCATGAGGACATCATCATTGGAGATATATTGCATCTCGAGCACCAACTTGTTGAATCTGTCCATATAAGACCTTAATGATTCTTCATTCTCTTGTTTAATGTTCACCAGTCTTTCCTTTGGGGTTGACCTCATTTTCGACCCCATGAACTGTTTAAAGTATTACTCTGTTAGCTCATCCCATCCCTCGATGAAATAATCGGAGAAGGATTGGAACCATCTTTGGGCTCGGTCACCCAACGTCAATGAAAAAGTTTTGCACATGAGCTTTTCTCCTACCCCTTGCAGCTCCATCCACAATGTGTATTTGTCCAGGTGTGTGACAGGGTTGGTCTCTCTATTATAGAGGCCAATTGGAGGCATCTTGAATTTTGTGGGAGTGACCCTGCTTGAGATCTGGTCTGTAAAGGGCGAAACTCTCCTCCATTATATTCCCTTCTCTGACCCTATCTTCCTAGCTTGAATCTCCGTCAGTTTTCTCCTCAAGTCTTGTTCTTCTTCATCGTAGACCTGGGGAGACTTATTTTCGGGTCTTCCATCACTATGTTGGTAGGTTTCTTTATGGAAGTCTAACTTCTTGTGTGACTTTCTAGCCTATAGAGTTGAGTTTGGGCCAATCTTGTTAAAAACACTTTTGGTTTTGGTCGGCAAGTCTGCTTGAGCCGGTTATAATCTGGCCTCTGGTCAGTCTTTCTTGGGTGTGGGGTCCTTTCAACTCTTTACTCTCCAATTGGACCTTTCTCCGGATCTCTTCTCTTGGGCCTTGGCTCATCCAATGATTGGATGTCCTCAAGTGTTTGGACCTTCCGGCCTTTCTCTATTGTCTCGACCTCTTTCAGCCGCTTTCTAAGTTCGAACATCATGACTCTGATCTCATCCGAGGTCATCATAGTCTCTTTAGCCTCTGTCAAAATGGGAATACCCAAAGATATTTCTTCTTATGGGGTGTTGATTATGATCTCAGATGTGTTGCATTGAGGTTGCTGGCCTGAGCCGCCAGACAATAAGTTATGGGCTTGGAAGCCTGGTGGGAAGCCCTGGTCTTCACCGTCGTTCGTCATGTTGGTAGTCATCAAGCTATGTTCTATTATTCTAAGTTCCCTTCTTCTAACGCCAAAATATTGACTTCAGATTTTGTCTAAGGCAAAATCCTTGCCAAATACCAAAAAACTCGATCCAGCTTAGATTGATTGAAATGAATAAATAAGTGTAAAATAGAATAAAATGAAGAAAAGACAGTGCCCAATGCCTATTCGGAAAAATTTTCTAGGCTTAAAAGCTCTCTAATTGCTTGAATTGCAATGATTTCAGAAAAAAAATCCCATTCAATGAGGCTTAAGACTCTATTTATAGACTAAACTTGGAAAATAAGACTTAAATCCCTTGATCTTATGGTCTAGATAAAGAAAAATCAAATTGAATCCTATCTAAAATCGGATATGATTTGTTTGTAGATTTGTTTTCTTCTCGGTAGGTCTTTTCTCGTGAGACTTTAAGTCTTTTATGTTCTTCCAGGATGATGGTCTTGATTTCTGGTCATCTCTATATCCCAAGATTTGTCTTGAGTGATAATGTTCTGAACTTTTTGGTGGGCTTATGACCTGAGTTCGGCCATACAACCAAACTATACCCGATCAAGTACCTAGGCTTGGCTCGGCCATGATCTAGGCCCAACACTCCAATTGGCTCGGCCAGGAACTAGCCTCGGCACGCCCGGCTCGGATCGGTCCCTAGCTCATACCACATTCTGCTTAGGCTCGGTCACTGGCTAGGGCTCGGGTCGCTCCCCAGATCGGGTCGACCTGTGCTCGGGATCGGTCCTTATCTCGGGTTGGTCCTTAGGCCGGAACGGATTGTTGAGAGCCTAACACCCATTTTTTCCCATCAATCTTATATAGAACATATACTCAAGCATAGTCGAACAAAATATCTTTATGCAATTAATATATACAGATCCTACAACTTGAACCGACTCATTTTTACGCACTTTCATATGTACTTAAGTTTGTAACACCAAATTTTGTGAATTAAATAAATGAATGAAAAATATGCATATATATTATATTCCTTCAAAATCGAAAGGAAAATTTTGAGTTACAATTTTTTTGGCATAATTATTTATATGCATCAGGTGCAAGGGTCGGGAACCATGCAATTGGGTCTATCCAATCGATGGTACTTTCACGCGCACCACGTGTTTCACGCGCCCACACGTGCATCAGGTCCACGCTCAAACCCTAGTCCCACGCACCTAACCTTTTAGTATGTTCGTATAATCTTTTAGTTGTGTTCGCGTAACCTTTATGTTTATGCTAGTTTAAGCTTTTACAGTGTATTATATACTTATAATGCCTTTTAAACTTTTATGTTATAATAATATAACTTTTTGTGCTATAATAATTTAACTTTTATGTTATTCTTTAAGTACATAAAAGTTATAGTATTTGTACATAAATGTTATACTAGTATAACATAAATATTAAATTATTATAACATTAAGGTTCAGCTATACTAAATGAATTTTTATATTGAATTTTTTTAAGTAATATCACTTAAAGGTTATGATATACGTACATAAATGTTATACTAATATAACATAAAAGTTATCGCATAAATTTTAAAAACAAAATTAATTTGGGTGCGAATCTGGGTCGGACTGACCCGACCCGACCCGCATGTGTCCAGTTGCATAGATCTAGCTCTGTGCACCTAGTTCATGGAACACTACTCTTTCTTTGGTCATTTTATTCTCTTTTCAATTATGTATGAAATCAAGAATCAATTTTCGGTTGAATCTTCTTTGAATTTGATTCAATTTGACTTGAAGAACAGGTTTGGTTCGAGGGTTTGACATTTTATTTTGAATTAAATGACAACTTCAAAGACTTCAACGAAGAACATCTTTGACCATGCAAAAAACAATTTTGAATGTGAGAATGACAACTTTGGTGATCTACTCGAAAAACATCTTTGACCACGTTAAAAACACCTTTGAATACGAGAAGACATCATCGAACTTGATGATCTTTGACTTGAAAAATGTTGTTGGGGGGTTTCCACATCTTGGTCTCAGATTGAATGTTGTTTTTGCAACTTCCTTTAGAAAACATTGATCAGAGAGATTTATTACCTTGATCTTGGATCGAATGTTGTTCACCTTGATCTTTGTAGTAAGCCTTGAAGAACACCACAGGATTTTAGCACATTGATCTCGAATCCAACATCTTAGATATAAAACACCTCAAAGTAGAAAACATCAAAGAACTTAAAGATTACTAAGAACACCTTGAATTTGAGAACACTAGAGAGAATTTCCTTTGACTCTTGGATTCCTCAATTGATGTGTTGTGCAGAATGATGAAAATAACACCCTTATTCATAGTTGTGGCATTCTGATGGCTCTAGAAGTTTGTGGATGAAGAATTCTAATTGAGTGATTTGATTGGTCTACCACAATTATGATTTTATATGTAACACATTTTCAATAAAATTGGACTATCTAAAGGCGCTTTCATGCACCCCACACAACTAAGGGCATTCACAACAATGAGTATTACAACAATATATAAGTGTTATTAGGATTCATTGTTGAGGATTTATCTAGTCCTTCACCGAATAAACAAGTGACCTTTGAGATCGATCTCGTTCCAGGATCTGCACTAGTGTCAGAAGCTCCATATTGGATAACACCAAAAGGATTGCAAGAACTGAGAGCCCGGTTACCAGAACTTTTAGACAAAGGTTCCAATGGACCAAGCGTGTCGCCTTGGGAAGCTCCAATGCTTTTCGAGAAGAAGAAAAATGAGAGCTTAAGAATTTGTGTCGATTACCAAGAGTCGAACAAGCGGACTATAGAGAACAAGTATACACTACCTCGAAGTGAAGATCTCCTCGATAAATTAAGAAGAGCCAGTGTGTTCTCGAAGAATGACTTAAGGTCTGGGTATCACTAGATAAAAGTCAAGGACGCAGATAAATCACCAATCAGTACTATGAGATGAAGGAGGAGAAGAATTGGAAGGAATGATCGAGAAAGAATTGGAAAAGCTCAGGATCGATGAAAGTTCTGAACATCGAGCTTAGCCAGATCATCAAGGAACTTGCAAGCCTGAGCCAGATAATCAAGGAACTTGCAAGTCTGAGAAAGTTCCTTGACGAGAAATGGAAAGACAGAAGCAACACAAATACACGATAATGAGCTTTGTAACAAAGTATCCAGACTCGCAGCTTTTAGTAAGCGTTTAGTTACGAGTCGTTCTTAGTGCGCGTACAATTTCGAGGACGAAATTATTTTAAGGGGTAAGGGATGTAGCGCCCTGGATCAAAGCGATCATAATTAATTAATTAAATATTTTAACCTATGATTTAATAATTTTGTGCGTATGATTTGACTGTTTAATTAATTTCATGCGTTTCAGATAAGTGTTTAATCCACGTTTTAGATTGATAATTTTATTAGACGTGGAACATAGGACATTTATATATCATCAGATGCGTATCGAGAAAACGAGAAGTTAGAAACGAACTAGAGGTCAATCGGAGACCTGTAGCTCGAACGATGACGAAAAGGGCAAAACTCGAAGTTTCGATCGGAAACCCGGAAGATATTTCCGGTGAATAGTAACTTGGAAAAGTGAACTCGTGAATAATGACCAAGATATTTTGGATGAATAGTAACTTCTCAAAATCTATAAATAGGGTCTTCCCCATTTCATTTTTCACCATTTTTCCGAACGAGCCGAATGCGCCGAAAATGAGTAAGTCTCTCTCTCCTCCATTCTCTCTCTCGTTTTTAGATTTCTGGTCGGCGGCACCACCACCGGCCGGTCGCCGGAAAATTTCAACATTGTCGGAATCGGACGATTTTCGCACACGACGTTCGTCTCGACGAGATGAATCTAGGATAGGTCTCGGATTTCAAATCCGACTTCTCGTTCGCCGGAAAACGGCAAAAAACAGCCTTGAAACCCTAAACCCTAACCCTTGATCACCCTTTCTCTCTCCTCTGTTCTTTCTCTCTCCACTGCACCGGAGAAGCTGCCGGGGGTTGCCGGAGGTCGTGGCCAGATGCTGGAGTGCCGGCGCTGGACAGTAGCTATATATATATATGTATGCATGCATGTGTGTGTGTTGAGTGGTGTTTGAGTGTGTGTGATCGTGCATGTTGTTGGAGGCGGCGCCGGGTGGCGCCGCCGTGAGGGAAGGGACGGCCGGCGACGGGAGGTCGCCGGCGAGGTGGCTTGGTGGGTCGCCGGTGGCTGGTGGCCGCCGGCCAAAGAGATATCAGTGTGTGTGTGTGTGTGGAATCGGGTGTGTGTGTGTGAGCTCAAGCTTGTGTGTATGGGTGGTGTTGGAGGTTGGGCTTGGTTGGGAAAGGTCCCCGGCGACGGGGAGTCACCGGCGGAGGAGCTGGGAGTGGTCGCTGGCGACAGGAGTCGCCGGCCGGAGCTTTTGGATATGTGTTGGATTTTCGAAAAAAACAGTGTATCGAAGGATTTTACGGCGAGATTTCAGGTACTATTCACCGTCGGAATCCGGCGATGGACGGCCGGAGGTGGTAGCCGGAGGTGCGAGGTATCCGGCGAGGTAGGTGGTGGTGGCTGGAGGCGGCACGGCCGCGCCGGGCGACGCCGGGATGGAGGCGCGTTGAATAGCCACCATCGGGAAAATTTGGGCAAGACTGGCCGAGAAAACTCGACCAGCCATCGAGCCATGCACCCGCTGCCGAGAAATCTCGGCAGCTGCCAAGACGGGACACGATGCTGCCGAGAAAACTCGGCAGCTGCCGAGCCATGCGCCTAGCCGTCGGGTTTTTCCACCCGGCGCCGGGTTCGCGCGTGCCGACTCGCCCGCAACGTCGTGTTTTCGATCCGAACCCCATTTTCTCCGCTGTTTGTCATTTTCGAGTCGTCGCCAACAGGACGTCGTTGATCGGGGTCTGTGGACCCGGTCAAAGTCAACCGTTTGACCAAAATTACTATTTTACCCCTAAACCTAAAATGCTCCGTTCGAGCTCGTTTTAACTCCGATTGAGCTCATTCTTTTTGCGTTGTGATCCTTATTTCATTTCCTATCTTCTCAGCCACTTGGGCAAATCTGACCCTCTCATTTCTTGGACTCCAATCTTTAGATCTCTCGATCCGCCGCATAGTTAACGATCGTACATTTGCCGAGAACGTTTATAGCTTTAATTATAATTTATTAAGGATCTAAGAAACGTCATAACTTATGTAGGCTACTTGTTGGATTGATGTTGAGTTATCTGACCTTTGACACTCGCTACTCGAGCTCTGAGTTATCAGATCATCGGACCTCGCTACTCACGTGGTAATCACCGAACAAGGTGGGGGTAATTTCTAAATCTTAATGTGTTTACAGTTTTCCTTATTATAAAGCATGACTGAGGAATACTAAATGCTGTGAATATACGTGTTGTGCCATACTATATACTGTGAAAGAACTTCGGTTCACATTGCATGTTCGGAGAGTCCTACGGGACTGTAAAAAAATTTGTCTCCCTCCCTTCTACTACTCTATTGAGGTTTTGTGGTCCTCATGAAGCGCACCATCGGTATTGAGACCGTTTTATAGGGTAAGACGGGCTGTTCCCGCACCTATCCTTCTTACCATTTCTAATATCTGCTATGCATTTTATGTGCTGTGACAACGTGACATAAGATTATTTTACTAGTTTTTATATATTTGTTGAGAGTCACAAGAGGCAGAGTTACTCCCACGAGTGTATTCCACGCACTCACCCTCTTAATCTGTACTCACACTACAGGAGCTGTTGAGCATGATGAACTCTAGATGGAGAGAGGCGGTGCCGCTTTTGAACCTGTAATTTTTAGATGTGTCGCACAAACATTTTCAAAACGATATGTTATAAGTTTATTCACGTTTGTATATATTCTGAGTATTCTATTAATGAGAGATCCTGATATTTTTCCACTGCGTATGATGTTTATATCGGTAGTGAGACCGAATGTTATTGGCCGAGGCCGTTGTTGATATGTGAAAGATTCACATCGTCCCTCCTCTCTTTCTTCTGTCGTCTCTAATCCCCTTCTTCTGTCGTCTCTTACTATTTCTTCTTCACGCCCAATGGTAAAACTCTGATATTTTTAACGAAAGATTTTGGGGCGTGACAGAGAGTCTAATATGACACACTTCATTTAAAGAACAGATACTCACAACAATTTTAATATCAATAATCATTACATGTTGTTCTCATTATCCATAGACTCATTTCACTTAGGGTTAATTATCGGAAAAATCACAACATTTATTAAGATTGCTATTTTCACCAAACTTTTCACTATTGATCAAAATGACTTGACTTAAAATGTGAGTATGTTTTTTTAACCTTGATCAATTTTGGGAAAAAAAAATTGCACATCCGATTTAAAAAAAAAATCTTGTAGTTGTATAAGTTAAATTGTGTGAAACTGTCGTATTTGGCAGTTAATGTTTCTAGGCAGATGGACACATCAACAATTTTTTTTTTCAAAATCAACCGAGGTAAAAAAAAACTACATATATAAGTTATATTATTTTAACCAATAGTGAAAAGTTTAGTTTAAATGACAATCTGAATAAAATTTCCGTTTTTTTTCGACAATTAACCATTTTATTTATATTTAATCAATTAAAAGTCAATTACTTTTTTTTAACACTTTTTCAATAACGAATTATTCAAAATATAATTTAGATTAATTTAATAAAATTAAAAAAAATTAATGTTAATCTTGATTTTAATAATTTAAGAAATATTAAGATTAATTGATTAAAAAATATATACAACTAATTGATTAAATAATAAAAAAATGAAATAATTAGTCTCCAATAAGATAATTTTAATTAATTGAATAGAAAAAAGGTTTTGCTCCTTTTTATATGTATTTTTGTAAACATAATATTATTTAATATGACCATAATATAATTTAATTGATAATATAATTTTTAAAAACAAATTAAAATGGAAAAACATCAAAATTAAAATTTGCTTGATAAGTGAAAATCCCCAAATGAAAATAAAATCTTTCTTTTAAAATAATCTTAAACAAGCATAAAATTTGAAATTGAAATATAATTAAAGAAGAATTTCGAAAATGCCATAAAATTTAAAATGCAAAACAATAAATCCCTTTAAAATACAAATCGAAACAAATAAAAAAAAAGGTTAAAAACCAAATCATTGTAGCACCTAATCTTGATGTTGTGGACTACATAAATAAATACACTTAGAAATGAAAATTCATTTGGATAAGTTTTATTTGAGTTCAGTCAGTCCTTGAGGTCAGATATGAGAACCCGAATTTCTCAAGACAATAAGATGTTTTGGAGTTCCCAATTATGAGTTTAACTTAAACATTGGAACCTTAGTAATGTTGAGAAATTTTGATCATTCACCCGATTTGTATAATAGTACCAATATGGCTATCATGTGACTTGAAGATTATGTTTTGAAGAAACAAATCATGTCCAGAGAAAATGAAGGATAATACCAAGGACGAGGCTTGCTCCTTACGATCTTAAATTATTGTTCAAGTGACAGTTCCCACTCATTGTCTCATATGTAATGACATCAATAAGAATTATAGTCTTATCTTAAGTATATCACGGTCTCCAGAGTTACCAATTGTAAGAGATTCAAAATTTTGATATGTTATTGAGATAGTGAACAAAACAATAAAACCACGAATGTAGTACATAAGGAAGTATTTCTTACACAATGAACGAATTACTTCAATTTAATAATCCTTTTATCTATCATAGATTGAATGGCTATTAACTTTAAATATGAGTTTAAATAATTTAAATATATTGATAATATAATAATATAATATATCTATATATATATATATATAGGTTCCATACATATAATATACTACTCTATTTCATATAAGAGACTATCTTTCCACCACCAACAATAGGTTAATATGTCTTATCTATCATAAATCAGAAAATTTGTTCTGAAAAAAAGTAAAAAGTGACTTATACAATTTTTGTGTAACCATATTATTTCACAAGGTTATACGAAAATGAATTGAAATATTGGTTACGTGAAAATTTGTACCTTACACAAAAAATATTTTAGTGCATTATACTAAAAAAATTAATGCATTACACGAAAAAAATGGAATAACCCTTTACAAAAAATATAAATATGAATTGTGTTAATTGGATTACACGAAAATTTAAATTTAACGAAAATTGATTTTGAATGGATTACACAAAAATTAAAATTGAATATGAATTGATTTGCACGAAAATCAATATCAAATATGAATTAATAGACAAAAATCTTCCGAATTTGTGTAAGACATTTAAAATTCCTGTAAGACAAAATTGTGCCTTTCACGAATTTGTAAGACAAATTTGTACAAATTCGTGTAAGACAAAAATCTAAATTTTGTTTTTCAAAATTTGTTTTGTTTTCTCATGTAAAGCAAATTCATACCGTACACGAATTTTGTTTTGTTTTCCAAAGTTTTGGTGTAAGGTACTTTTCAGAAAAACTGCAAAATTCATTTAATCCCAGTAATGTGTAATGGACAATCGGTCTGTTATTTTTAGTAATACACAAAAAATTTAATATATTTTATCTTTTATCATAAGAATAATTTTATCTATTTTCTTAATTTATGATAAAAAAAAAAACAAATCATTCCTAATAGCAAGTAATTTACTATTTGTTTTCTTGATATAAAAGACTATTATCTCACAAAATATTACATATTTAATCTACAAGATGCACTGCTAGTTTTCCCTCAAAATGACTCAACGCTTAAAAAAATGAGTAGATAATCATTGGTCAACTCATATTATCTGGTCCACCCTGTAACGCATACAGTAACCACAGATTTGGATTTTGCAGACGTCAAAACTGGTCAAATATATACATATATACATATATATAATATTGACAACCATATAAACACATGTATATATATAATATTATATATTTTGAAGTAATCATACATACATATCTATAAATCAAGGTAATATTCACCTCAGATTTTTTGTTTGTAGTAGAAAAGACGTCCTTTAAAACAAGTATCAATACATTTATGGTTAAAATATAAATGTTATGAAAAAATATCTCTAACTATCATTATGATTTAAAATTCACGCAATTGGTCATTAATAAGAAATTGAAGGAAAAAGACATAAACGGTCTTTCAAGGTTGTCATTATATAATTCATTAAAACACACAGATTATTTCTATATATAAAAATTGAATAATCTATACGTTGATTGCTGTCACCATCTTGGATGACGTTAAATTAAAATAGATAAAAGATGAATAAAACAAATAATACCAATAAAAATATGGTAGCCAATCCAAGTTGGGAAAAAAAATAAAAAAGAAACCAATGAATGCAGAAAAGATCACATCCCTTTGACCAAAACGGTAACAAAAAGTCTCTAAAGTCCACTCTTTCACAAGATGATAGTATTCAACACTCTAGTCTTGAGTTTATCCATTCAACTGTTTCAGAAGAAAATAATCAGCATAAAAAGATCATATTTTTCTTTATTTGATTTAAAACCCATTTTTTTGAGTGAAGAAAAAAAGGGAGAAAAAATGGCAGGGGGAGGAATAGTGGATGTGAAGGGTGGAGGAAGGGCTCATCTTTATGAGTACAGAATTACACCTTATTTTATTTTTGCTTGCATTGTTGGTTCTTTGGGGGGTTCCTTGTTTGGCTATGATCTTGGTGTTTCTGGTATGTTTTTCTTCTCTTTGATCCACTTTTTTGGTTTATGTGGGATTGTTTCTTGTTTGTCAATTTTTTGATTATTTATTTGAATTTCGCCTTTCGGTTATGAGGTTTTCTGTACCTGTGAATCTCAAATATGGTGGAAATCATGAAATGAAAAAAGGGGTTTATTTTAGTTATTATGGTTTATGAAATTTGATTTATTTGGTTAAAGTTTATCTACCTTTGTGGATACATTACATATGCTATTGTATATAACAATTGAATTGAATGCATTATATTAGGTTTTAGTATATCTGTGTAATTTGATCCATTGGGATGAAATGCAGAATGTGAATTTGGTAAAACTAACACATATTTGTATAACTGAGGGCTTTGTGATATGATAAAGTACAGCTTAAAAAATCCTCCAATATCTCATCAAGAGGGATTAATTCTTTGTGTGCCCAACTCTTGATCTTAATAGTTGTTTGAAAATAATCAAGTTATGGAGTTAAATGTTTGGTAATCACTAATCACAGGTGGGGTGACTTCCATGGATGACTTTTTGAAGGAATTCTTTCCTAGTATCTACAGAAGGAAACACGAACATCTCAATGAAACAGATTACTGTAAATACGACAATCAGATCCTCACTCTCTTCACCTCGTCTCTCTACTTTTCCGCTCTAGTTTCAACCTTTGGGGCATCTTACATCACAAGAAACAAAGGCCGAAGAGCCAGCATCATTTGTGGCTCGATTAGTTTCTTTATGGGAGCAATCCTCAATGCTGCTGCACAGAATATCGCAATGTTGATCCTTGGTCGAATACTTCTTGGCGTAGGAATTGGATTTGGTAACCAAGTAAGCACATATGATATGTACATATCTTTGCCTAGACAACAAAGCACATATTTCATTGAGCTTATACAAATTATTATCTATCTTGTCACAGGCAGTTCCTCTGTATCTTTCAGAAATGGCACCAGCGAAAATAAGAGGAGCTGTTAACCAGCTCTTTCAACTCACCACATGCCTCGGAATCCTCATAGCCAACTTTGTAAACTATGGAGTCGAAAGAATCCATCCATGGGGATGGAGACTGTCTCTTGGCTTAGCTGCAGTGCCAGCCACTGTTATGTTCATAGGTGGGCTTTTCCTTCCGGAAACACCCAATAGTCTCGTCGAGCAAGGGAGATTGGAAGAAGGGAGACGGGTTCTGGAGAGAGTAAGAGGGACCCCAAAAGTCGAGGCAGAGTTTCAAGATCTCATTGATGCAAGCAATGCAGCCAAGGCTATAAAGCATCCATTCAGAAATCTTCTGAGTAGAAAAAACCGACCCCAATTGGTGCTCGGAGCTATAGGCATCCCAGCATTCCAACAGCTCACCGGCAACAACTCCATTCTCTTCTACGCCCCGGTTATATTCCAGAGCTTAGGGTTCGGCTCAAGAGCCTCCCTTTACTCTTCGGCTATAACCAGTGCAGCCCTCGTTGTAGCCACGCTGATATCCATGGCCTTTGTTGACAAGTTTGGAAGAAGAGCCTTCTTTATTGAAGCTGGTTGCGAGTTGATCATATGCTTCGTAAATCTCTTCACTGTTCTATATTCTATCACACTTTCAAGAAAACTAACTAGTTCTGTTCTAACGTAAAGTTTCAATGAATTGACAGGTTGCAGTTGCCATTACATTGGCTCTAGAGTTTGGAGACGGCAAAAAAATACCTAAAGGAATCAGTGTCTTCCTTGTGATTGTGATCTGCTTATTCGTTCTAGCTTATGGGAGGTCGTGGGGCCCACTGGGATGGTTGGTTCCGAGCGAGCTTTTCCCATTGGAGACACGATCTGCAGGGCAGAGCTTGGTGGTGTGCGTGAACATGATCTTCACAGCATTGATTGCTCAGTGTTTTCTAGTGTCTTTGTGTCACCTCAAATACGGGATTTTCTTGCTATTCGCGGGTTTGATTTTCATCATGACTTGCTTTATATACTTCCTTTTGCCTGAGACAAAGCAGGTTCCCATTGAGGAGATACATTTGCTATGGCAGAATCACTGGTTTTGGAAGAGATATTGTGAACCTGAGAATGGTGATGATGAGAAGTAGAAGAAACAAGAAAGCATTGGTTGAAGAATCAATGCAATAAAGCTACTCCTTATATTCTAATGCTCATTTGTTTTTATGATATCACAGTTCCAATTTGTGTAAAACAATCAAATGATTTAGTGCCATTTCTACCAATTATATTCCCCATGTTTGGTAACAGTTGGTTGGTTGTTAATATATGTTGCAATTGATATTATTTTCAAGATTTATATTGAATTTTAGACACCATTGCTCTTTTCCCTTTTCACCTATTTGACATTATACTTGGGTTAAAAACCTAAAATGGTGTTTCTTGTTCAATCCAAATGAGTCTGGCCAAGCAAACAGAAGGGAATAAATAATGGGTAAAGGTCCCTATATTAAACAAAGGAGAAAGGGTCAGATTCGTCATTTATCATATGCTTTTGGTGCAAATTAAGCAGGAGAGAGATTACATAATATCCTCTTGGGTGTATTAGTTATGAGCCTATGAGTACTAGAATTATTTATGATGTCTCTTTTAGGTGCTAATTAGTAATTAAGCTAAGATAGAGATGTTACAACTTACATGATAGGGAAAGTGCCCTATATGCACAAGTCCATATAATTTTTTTTTTCATAACATATAATCGATATACTTTTTTTTACCATATTTTTGGAAAAAAAGATTCAAATAGTAGTAACATGTGAACTGATTTCATGTAGGTTGTGTTTTTTTTTCTTTCATAGGATTACACGACATATCATATCGTGTAATTTCTTATGAATCATATCGTGTAACCTCCTTGTATTTTCATAGGGTTACACAATATAATCCATATAAAAGGTTACACGATATAATTCTTTTTTTTTTATATCGTGTAACCCTTTATGTATCATACGACGTAAACTTCCGTGTTTTTTCATAGGATTACACAATATGATTCATATAGGGGTTACACAATATGCTCCAAATAGAGTTATATGATATGATCCACATACGTTACAAAATATGGTCGACAAAAATCTTACTTTTGATATTTTTATTGAAATTGTATTTAGGGATAAATTTGTTAAATTTTCTAAATTGTGATGGAAAAATATATTTCTTATCCTTTGTGCTAAAAGTGTAAGTAGTTATATGAACTGTGGTGGAAAATCCACAAAATCTTGCATAATATCCTACTGTCTGTATTTTCTAGTTACGAGTACTAGAAACTTACATTATTGACAATTTGCACAATTTTGACCTAAGATTTAGTTGAAATAAATTTGATCAAAAAGACTTGAGTCAATGCCACGATCAAATAAAAATTGATTGAATTATTAATTCTAAACCGACAATATTTGAGGTTAATGAGAGACACCCATCTGTGGAGAATTGTGTTTTCATCTGACATAATGAGGATTAAGTAGATACTCATAGTCAACTATGTTCAAATTACACTAATGTTCCCCTAGATTTGTCTTCTTTTCTTTTAAATTATTCCAATAGTCAGAGCAGAATTTGTTTGGTAATCAAAGTTGTTTAAACCCTTATATGTACCGTAGATCTTATATCCTTTTGATGTGATTTCCAGTTATTTACATAAGGGAGATACACATCACGATTGGTGTGATTGAATGAAATTACATTTTATTGAAATAACTTTAGAATAGAATGAGAATGAAATGAAATAGTCATTCCTTGATTGTTTTCAACCTTATGTTTGGCATGTATTAAAATGAAGTGTACATTATATAGATTGGATTCATCTGACCAAAGTATCATTCAACAAATACTATTACATATAACCAATTAATTTAGTAAAAAAAATTACTATTGTTTTGCAAAAAAATGAGTGATAGTGGTCGTGTCGATAGTAAAATCAAAAGACTTGAAAAATAAACAGATGTTGGATATAGTGTTTGTAACATAGTTGACAACACAATTTAAAACAGTGTAAAAATTAATAAGCAGCGAAAATTAAAGAACACAAAGGATATAAATTTTCACAAGTTATAAAATAATTTGTGAGAGTCTTCAAGGCAAAATGATTCACTATAAACTAGAGATGACTGAATTACAAAGAATTTCTGTCAAACTATATCAAGAGCAAACTAGGAACTTAATTTGTCTAGAGGACGAACAAAGCAAGCTGAGCAAAAAGGGTTACTAAAACAACAATCCTAAAACTCTCCTAATATTAAAACTATCAGCTTTGTGAGAAAAATTGATATTACAAAATGAGAACATACCCAACAATCCTAAAACTCTCCACAATATTACAACTATCAACTTTGTGAGAAAAACTGATATTACAATACGAGAACAGAAATGTTATAAGAATGTTGTGACACTATTCAGCAACGTAGAGACCTAATCGACAACTTATGTTTTTGCATGAAAATCTCTATCGCCAACTTAAGTGGAGTAGGGTATTTATAGATATTTGGAAAACTTGTTCCGCACTCTTTACATCCAAGTATATCACGTTCTAAGGCACATTGTGAAGTGAGAGTCATACTTCCCTAAGAATCAACACTTCAAGCTTGGGAAACTTGGTTGAAAAATTCAACTCCAACCTCTTCTCCACTTTTCATGGTACTTGGTCTTCTAATTTCTGAACTCCTCCGTACTTATCTGTCACATCCATAATTCTGCACCAAGATTTAAAGGAAAACTCTAATTTGTGCATGAAGACAAAATAAAAGAAATTTATTAAATGTTTATTAAATAATAAACATTAACAGTTAGTTGTTACAGATTTATTTTATTTTTTTGTGAATCAAAACTAAACTTTCATATTTCTTGCTGAACTTTGTTTTTTTTTTTTTATAACCTTAGATACTAAAAAACTGGTTCTACAACATAGCTGGCCTAATATCGTTTTATTTATAAAATTGTGCTTTAATCAATTTTTCAAGACATTTACTTAAATTTTTCCTTTTTTGGGTAAACAAAAAATCTAACAAAGCAAAATACAAAACATAGTAGTTCTAAAAGATAAAAGCTATGAAATAAAACATATTAAATTGTGCAAAATTTTGTCATTATTTACAGATAGGCGATGAGTATAAAATCTAACGTCTACAGGGGCAAAGACAGTATTGTATATACCAATCATACTGCGATTAGGATCTTTTGCCTAATCTTTTTGACAAGAATAATTCTAAGCAATGTTATCATGTTGATTAGATAGTAGAAGATCGACTGTAATTGATCGTTGTTATTTAAAAATTATTATATATCAATAAAAAAATATACATATATTAATTTGAAAAATACAAAAAATTGTATTACATAATAATACAAAAATTATATATTATTATTTTAGGGCACAACGACAACACTTTTCCGCAAAACCGATGTAATTATCAAATTTGCAACACAAAATGCTAAAAATCGTTGTAATTCCTGTGTTGTTGTTGTGCATATTTCTTGTAGTGCGAATATGATGGAGGTGGAGCTTTTTGATGTGTGGTCATTGACTTAATTGAAGGCAGTGCAGAATCTTTCCAAAATAAGATTGAGTAAAGGGTTCAACATACCACAAAACATATAAACAATTACCTTTTATATCACTCAATATAACAAATGATCCCAAAATACCACAAAAATGGTTAAAAGACCAAAAACCTTTTGACCCCACATTTGCAATCATTTGAATACTACATCCAAGCACTTTTTACATTTTCCAATCCATATTTTTCCAAGTTTAATTGAAAATTCCATATCCAAATGTTTATTAGATCCGAAGTCAAAATGGTATTAGAGCCTAGGTTTATTAAAGAAATAATTTACGATTTATATTTACAATATTGATTTTATGCCTAATGGAGGAGAAAATCAAGAAATTATGTATCCGAAAATATTTTCGAGATAACACAAGTTTTAGGACTATCAATTTGATGACATCCAACCAGGATTGAAAAAAAATTGTTCCTGATACGTCTAAGATCTCACAAGATCTTAGAGAAATCCAGAAGACCATCCAATTCTATGGAGGTCAGACGGAGATGATGATCAGATCTCTATCCGAGATCCAACGAGAGGTTTCAGATCTGAAAAAAGATATAATGGATCTGAAAAAGAAATTACCAAAAGGATCTAGCAGATCCATGAATGAACGTTTCAAAGATGCGTTCGGGGATAGACCAATTATTCCAAAAGAAAAGACTACGAAAATCCCAAAGCCTATAAGTCAAGAAGATCTAATGTGTGAAATCATTAGAAACATGTAAAATAGAGGCATCACGAGTTGATATCTCTGAATTAACCAAATCACTTTCCAATCTTGGGATTGTTGATCGAGTTAACATCAAGATGAACTCTCCAATTCCTAATCCAGAAGAAAGCATGAGTTCAAACACACAAGTCCCTGAGAAATCACGGGCATAAGTCGAATCTAAGTTTGATATGGGAACTTGGAGACTTGGAACAAAAGGACAAACAAGGAGAATTAAAGCACCTCTTAACAGTCCTTGGGCAAGAACGATGTTAGAACCTACACATCCATATGGGTTGGTTCTCACAACTGACATCATCGATTTCCGAAATATGGAAAAACTAATCGATGAATGGATGACCTCTTTAAAGGTGGCCTCAACAACGCTGGATATAGAAAAAAAAAACTTCATCAGACTAATCAAATGTAGTCTGAAAGTTTCAGCAAAGCTAGCTTTTGATGCAACATCTGTCCAAATCAAAGAAGAGATCTTTGACGGAGATAGTTTATACACTATCATCGAAAAGGTCGGAAGAATGCTAAAGGTCTATTTCATTGGAGATGGATACTTTGACCAAAGTAAGAAGGAGAAGAGTCGAGAATATACACAAGCTTTGTATGCTCTCAAGTTAAGAAATATATGTGCGGCAGACGAATATATCTATTGGTTCTGCAAATATTACTTCCAAATGGAGGTCCCTTTGAATGTGGCAACAGAGATGTATTTTGTAAAGATCTGTAGTCCATGGAGGGAAATGTTGATCCAGTCCTATAAGTTACCGTCAGAACAAGTCAACACAGTCGCAATAAGGATGTCTTTCCTAAAAGACAGTCTGAGTGAATGGTGCCAACAAGCAACCATTCAAAAGAACAAGAAAAAACTCAGAGGACAAATAAAAAGAACTCCTCTTTGTTGTGATAGTAATTATTTTCCTTCTGTGATTAGAGAATCAAGACAGGAAAGACATATGAAGAGAAAGAAACACTTTAGAAGTGTATCTTATGCCAAGTCAGAAGAATCACCAAGAAAGCCTTCCAACCAAGGAAAATCATGATGGTCCAAGTCCAAGGCCAGAACATAAAAATCTGGTCATTCCAGGTTTTCTTCACAGGGATCTAGATCCACAGGGGAGTCAACAAGAAGAACACCAACAAGGAGAACTTTTAAACAAGCTCATACTCGTGCAAATGAAAGTTTCAAAGACTATAATTGTTGGACATGTGGTGCGAATGTCATATTTCACCAGATTGCCCACAAAAATAGAGTGAGATACGTCAATTCAAGCCAACTGCAAATATCCTTGATGTGGTTTTTTATGGCAATTTGGTACTAGTATACCAGTTCGAGGATATTTCTTCAGACGGAAGTATATATGAAGAAGAATTCGACACTGATTCAGATGAATCTTATAAATCATCAACAAAATCAGATGAATAGCCTCAAGCCAGAAGATAGACTTTAAACTTCAAAAAGTCTATCGGGATTCTTTTCACAAATGACCATCTCAAACAAAACGATGGAAATAATCATAAGGCAAGACTCAACCCTGAGCCCCTACGATGGTTTCAGGATTGGAGGTGTTAGTAAGATCCTTAATCAGATCGGACTAAGATAATGCAAACACAATATCATCTATCAGGTGAACTCAGGTGAGATTTTGATTCCTATGGAATTAACCGATAATAAGATTGATAAGTAGCTTATTCCGAAAGAAGAGATTCTTGAGGAACTAAGCCTGATCAGGGAAGAAGTAGTAGTGACTATGAAATGGATCCATATTGGAACCATTGAAGTAGTAATCAAAGCTACCTTCAAAGAAGGTATTGATTCGGAAATTCATCTATCGGTAATGGATATAATCAATAACCTAAGAGATGGTTGTCTTGGTACAATGGTAGGTAATATGTATGCTGGAAAACTTATGTTTGACATTCATCCTAGGATTGCATACAACCTAGCTGACAAAGATTTTAGTTGAGTCTTAATCCTTCATCAAGATTTTAAAAGAATAGATCTAATGAAAGAGGGTAACAGACCATATTTTATTACATATAGAATTGCATATGCACTTTCCAACACATATCATTCTGATTTGTTTCTTAGGAAAGAGTATATTGAGATTCCTCAAATTTTCAAGGAATTCGCTAGAGTTATGACACTAGATCCAATCCAAATTCCTAGGATAGGTGGTGTTAACATACTGATTAAAGATCATCCTATTCTTAATAGATCAATGGTATTTGAATTTGAAGTCAGTAATAGAATGTCTTTTTTCCGAAAATAGGATATTAAGCCTAAAAGAAAAAGAACCACTCAATGATTTCAACCCACAACAAATTAGGGTCAATAATGTTAAAATGCATTGTCTTGAGGGTTGGAAAGAAATTTATGTTGTTTTTGATATATCGGAAAAACTTAACTTTTTTTCTTGTGATGAAATATATCATTTACAGCAACCAGCGATTGGAAGATACAAAGGCATGCTAGAAATAGCGGGCTATGAAGTATTTATCATTGGTAATGCAGGCAAAACCAAAGGTACTATGAATTTCGGTCTAAGTTTCCTCGAGGAACACAAGCCATAGGGATGAAGAGGAAAATGGATGAAATTCAGCCTCGATGGACACCTCATAAGGGTGGAATGACGAGCTCATTTTCCATATACATATCCGTTAGGATGATATATGAACAATATAAGACAAAATACTTTGTTGTTTATATTGATTCAGGTTCAAGTATTTGCACAGCAAAAAAAGGAGTTTTCCCTAATGAAATTGTGGAAACATTACCCATTATTGTAGGAAGAGATTTTTTTTTCAGAAAATTTTAATACTCAATAAGGGTATTCGTGAAACAAGGATCATGATAGGAGGAGCATTTGGTACACCTTGGTACAAGGTAAAAATGCCACCAATATATATTCATGATACAAGTGCTGATATTTTGTTGGGTAATAATTTTATCCAAACTTTTACAATATATGAGCAGGATAATCATAAGAACTTATTATCTTTTACTACTAATTGTGGTAATTTGATACAGGTTTTGCGACGAGAAAGAGTATTCAATATAATAATGCCCATTAATTTTCGCAGCAAACATGGTGATGCTACCAAATTAACTCATCCTAAAATGTAGGATAAAAGAAAATTTGGTAAAGCTCTTTTGTCTTTCAGGCAACAGGGTTTCGAAAAGACATCCTAATATGACATCTAATTTCTGAAGAATGCTTTAAAAGAGAGAACACCTGTTGAGGACATTGATGAGGAAAACTTATTTTTCCTTGAGAATGTCAAGAGACTAATCCATAAAAACTTCAATGAGGATCCTTTGGCTTAGTGGAATAGAAACAAGATTGAAGCAACTCTGAAAGTAAAGAAACAAATCTGATACGAGTTGGTTCGATACAAGCCAATCCAGATGACATGATCGATAAGAAAGAAATGCAAAAAATTATCAAAGAGCATATCGATCTTAAATTGATTGAAGCTGGAGTTTCCTCTTACAGTAGCCCAGGTTTTCTGGTAAGAAACCACGGTGAAATAAAAAGAGGTAAAACAAGGTTAGTAATTAACTATCAAGATATTAATGAGATACTTGATTTTGATGGTTATTACATTCCAAGTAGAGAACATTTAATTGATTGCATTAAAGGGTCAAAAGTGTTTTCAAAATTTGATTGTATGTCTGGTTTCTACCAGATTAAAATGGAAAAAGGAGTTTAGAAAATATACAGTTTTTTCTACTACACAAGGTCAGTATATTTGGAATGTACTTCCAATGGGACTTGCAAATGCACCCTAGATATACCAACGAAAAATGGATAATTTGTTTAAAAATTATTTCAAGTTTATGTTTGTCTATATCGATGACATATTAATTGCATCAAAAAATATGAAAGAGCATATTAAGCATTTAGAAATATTTTCTAAGGCATGCCATAAAGAAGGATTAATGTTATCTAAAAAGAAGACAATAATCGCAGTCAATAGAATCGATTTTATCGGTGTTATTATTGACCAAACAGGTATGGAACTTCAGAAATATATTTTGGAAAATAATATACAATTTCCTAGATGTTCTGAATGATAAAAAATATCTCCAAAGTTTCTTGGGTGTTATTAATTTTGCAGATAGTTTTATTAAAGACCTAGCAAAATATAGAAAGGATTTTCATCCTTTATTACAAAAGGATGAAAAGACGAAATGGAAATGGGAAGATATACATTCCCAAAGAGTTTGTGAGTTAAAACAGATTTGTAGTAATCTGCCGAAACTCACAATACCACAGGATGAAGATCAATTAGTTGTCTATACAGATGCTAATGATTTCCGATGGACAACAGTGCTCATGCGAAAGACATCTACAAGTGAAAAACCGTGTAGATACACCGGAGGGTTGTTCTCTAAACAACAAGCTAGTTTCTGGCATATCAACGAGAAGGAGTTCTTTGCAGTTTGGAAGACTTTCAAAAAATGGCCTTTATTTTTACTTGCAAAAGAATTTACTTTAAAAGTAGATAATACAAACGTTAAAACTTTCTTGAAAAATAAGCTCGAATAAAAAATTGAGAAAGCACACGTATTATCAGGTGGCAAGTAGAATGCCAATATTATTTATTTGATATTATCATTGTGAAATCTAATGAGAATGTTCTTGTAGATTTCCTAACGAGAGATAGACATTCTTGAAGCAGATTCCATTATGTGCATTCAAGACACCTTAGAGAAAACTTCGAGGAATTGAACAAGAGATATAGATTGTTAAGAATCCATGTTAAAGGATCTGTCTATGTTCAAAAGGCAGATTTGGACTCTGTCCAAAAGGCCATATAGGCTATACAAGCTGTTCATGCCCATTTATGGGATGCACTTGAGAAACCTCTTTTTGAAGCGGGTTCACCATCGGTAACCCAAAAAGAAATTTTTGAGAAAAGTTCATCATCAATGAACATAATGGGTATTTCCAAACCCTGTAGCAGGTTATCCTGCAGATATATGTTTTACATCAGATTTTGGTGTAAAGAAAGTTAATGCCGAAATGAGTAAACTATCGAACTCCGATAGGTATAACAATTTGGAAAGTCAAGAATTTATTCTAGACAAGCCAAGTCAACCCAGCACCTCTGGGGTAAAAGAGAAAAATGTTAACCTTAGGCCACAGACAGGCCCAAGAAAGGTTAATACTAACGAATCATTTTCTCCATTGCAGGTTTATCAAAAGACATGAGAGAAATTTGTTACAAGGATCGGGATCAACCCCAACAAGATAATTATTGATTGGTCTGAAAAGTATCCACGACTGTGGATGTTTGTGGGTGCAAACCCACAAGATGTACGAGAATGGTATGACTTTGGAGCTATTGATTCAATTCTTACCATTGTACCAAGCTTTTCGGAAATCTCCAAGTTACCGGAATGGATTGCCACAGCCGTTCACGACTCATGGCAAAACAACTCATATTTGGGTCGTGGAGATATCTTGGAGCTAAAATTCATATCAGCGGCTCCAGAAATCACAGGAAAAGGTTCTCATCTGGTCTTCTATTTTATCAAATTACAGAGATCGGACATGGTGGCTTTCAACAGAGCAAAATCACCACCAAGTAGTCCTCTAGTAATCGCCTTCACTGAAGATGAAATATCTACAAGACAAGCATGGGGAATGTGGGTCTATCTCACAGAGATGGACAAGGTAAAGTATTTATTCAAGATTTTCCAAAATTCTGTGAATGGATCATTCCTGTTGAATTCAATGACAGAAAACACTACCAGATTTGCTAAAAATCTCTTCGAAAATAAGACAAAGCTTATCTAGGAAAATAAGATTCCGCCAACGGAAAATAAAAGGAAGAATGTATGTAACATGATACATATCGGAAGATGGGAAGAAAGAATTTGTTCTTTCTGTCGGGGAGAAGCCATTGTTTGGACAAGACTTCAAGATCAAGAACTGACCCAATCCACAATAAAATAAAAAGGGTTCGGAGAAGGATTTTTAGAAAGAAAATCAAAAAACCTAAAGATGTAATAAAATGAGTCTAATTAGACTCAATAAAAATTCGTGTAAGAGAAATTCTCGTGTTAGATAGGATTTAATTTTCGTGTAAATTAAACCTTCATGTAAGAGTTAAATCCTCATGTAAGATTAAATCCTCGTGTAAAGATAGGATAAGTTTAGGATTTATCCTCGTGTAGTTAGGATTTTAATTCTCGTGTAGGATTTTAAATCCTTGTGTAAAGCAGGATTTTAATTCTCGTGGAGGATTTTAATCCTTGTGGAGGACCCTACCAAACACTAACACCAGACATGGTTAGTGGGGCGTCCCTACCACGAGCGAAGGATAAGTCATCACTACAAGACAACTTCACAAAACTCCACCCAACAAAAGATAGTGGAGGGGTCACCAGCCGACAAAGGATGGTGGGTGAAATCACGTTCAACAAACCAACGAAGGATGGTCATGTGGCCACTTACCAGACAAGAGAAGGTGGATGCAGAGCTGGCAAAGGGATAGCTAATGGAAGAAAGCTGAAGTCTGCAATTGAAATCCGTAAACTCAGCTATAAAATGGGGCTTCGGCCATTTGAGAAGGGCATCAGAAATCGACCATTTTTTGAGCACTTCTCTCTTAAGAGTTTAGAGTTTAAATTTTTAAGTTTTTCAAGTTTATGGGGGTTTTCCCTAAGAGTTAAGTCATGATCAGCTAAACTAAGTATTCTCCTCCACTGGTGGAGAAATAGTATTGTATTATAAATATGTATTTTATTTTTTCAATAAAAGAAAGATTTTTGCTTTCCTTCATGCTAATCAGAAGTCCTTGAATATTTTGTGAAACTAATACCGACAGTGCGTCTCCCCGTGATCTTCTTAAAAACTCTTCGTGATGGGTGAGAGTAAGGATTGTGATATGGGTTCTTGTTGTGAAGACGGAGTGGAACCACCGACTATGGGCGTGTGGTTGGATTTCTGATCCATAAAAATCAGCCAAAATCGAGATGATCAGAGACAAAGACAAATATATGTATTAAACAGAATATGAAAATTAAATACGGAAGCATGTTGGACCTCATATTAATCAATATACACTTTATCCGAATCAAATATATGTAGAGTGGAAGAATTAAATGAATAAAGAAAGATTTTGGAATTTTGGATTTTTGTGAAAGTCAAACATGAATAGTGATTGATTTATGGTAGAAAGGGATAAAAATATAATTATAGTGGTATATTGGGATGTTTTGTTATAGTGAGTGGTAGTTGGAGATATTTTTATATGAATTGTGGTAAAAAGGGATATTAACCCATAAGATTTTTGCATCTTTTGGCACTCATTGTATCATTGTTAGTCACAGTCTCACAGAGGTTCACATTTTTGTTATATATATATATATATATATATTGTCTAGTAACTTCTTTCTAAGTATGTATCAAGTATAAGGTTTACATCGAGAAATCATTTGTAAATGAAGAGTTAGTTTCTTATGAGAACGTCTTATGTATCCCCTTATGTGAGACAAATCTTATTTGACCCGCACCTATAACTCTTGACCCGAGCCACTCAAATCCAGCCCTTGATAGGTAGTCGAGTCCATCAAAATCTGAAGCAACAGATTTGCAAGATGTAACGGTGGACACACCTTGGCCTTCTTCCTCAATTGCAATTTCACGCCTGCTAGTTTTCTTCCACGGCCTACAAAATCGTTTGCCTAACAATTATATTATGATAATCATCTTTTGCCCTATATTAATGATTATCTCAATTATTATTTTTTGGAAACAATATATTAATCATCAGACCATTTTAAAATGCAAAAATTAATAGTGCACATTTTCATTTTAAATATTAGATTTGGAAGAATATTAGCAGTCAGATCTTCAGAAAGTTCAATCCACGATGGTGCAATGATGATGAATCAACTGTCATAAGATTTTTATTCTTGATCAATTTGAATTTATCATTTTCAATCTTATTTATGTATAAAAATACTTGTACTCCATTATTTAATTATGAAGTACCTAAGAATAAAAACGCATACTTATAACTTTAAAATATATATTTATAACTGTAAAACACATACTTGATATAAAATATTTACTTATATATCAACATAACAATTAGAATAAAAACACATACTCATAGTTGCAAAACATACACTTATATAAAATGCTTACTTATATAGCAACATAACAATAAGAATAAAAATGCATATTTATAGTTGTAAAATGCATACTTATATAAAACGTTTTACTTATAAGTTATATAGCAACATAATAATAAGAATAAAAGTGCATACTATTAGTTTTAAAACACATATTTATAGCTGCAAAACACATACTTATGTAAAACGATTACTTATGTAGTAATACAAATGCATACTTATAACATTAAAATACATAATTATAAATGTAAAACACATACTTATATGAAACACTTGCTTATATAAAATAACAATAAGAATAAAAATGAATACTTATAACTTTAAAACGCATACTTATATAAAATGATTACTTATATAGTAACATAACAATAAGAATAAAAACACATACTTATAACATTAAAATACATACTTATAGTTGTAAAGCACATACTTATATGAAACTCTTGCTTATATGACATAACAATAAGATTAAAAATGGATACTTATAACTTTAAAAAACATACTTATATAAAACACTTACATATATAGCTACATAACAATTAGAATAAAAATGCATCTTTTAACTTTAAAATGCATACTTATAGCTGTAAAACACATATTTATAAAATAATTGCTTTTATTTTGTGGTTTAAAACTATAAATATGAAAAATAAAATTGACAATATATACCAAAAAAATAAATATTGACATGAATATTCAAAAACCTCCATGAAAAACATCACCCATACGGTCATACAGAATCTTGATTCATTATTAAAAAAAAAACGTAATCCCATAACAGCATGTCACAAATTCACGCCTCATTTTCTTAGGTGCATTGGGTTGGGCTGTTTCTAGGGAATTTCCTTTGGTCTGGGTTAGGCGCCTCTCATGCAGTGTGGGTCAGGTTAAAAATATTCGACTTATGAAATTAGATTCGTAAAACGGTCTCATATGAATTTTTGTAAGTGAACATTCAAGACTTAAAAGAGGGATGTGTGAATTGTGAGATTATGAAAATCTTGAAGATAACAGTGAATCATTTTAATAAATATTAATTTATTAATCGATTTGATAATTATATCTTCTCAAGTGAGTTTGCACTCTCATCATATATCTATAAATTCTAACAGTACTATTAGTATCTTGAGTAAGTCTCCTGTGTAATTGGTATATGGATTTTAGATTCATACATTTAGGTTGGGTTGGGTCGCATCCAACCTAGATCCGCGTATTTTTTTTTTTTTTTGCCCTGACCTTTATATTACACTAGTCATACTTTTATATTATATTAGTACCTACTTTTATGTACATATATCATACATTTATATAATACTTTAATTTAAAAAAAAACCCTAATTTCGGTATAATTTGTACATTTATACATTTATGTGGTATTACTTATACCTGTATGTGATATTAGTCATACCTTTATATCAAGATAGTCCCACCTTTATGTAATATATAAAGGTACAACTAACAAAACTAAATTGTATGACTACATAATTAAAAAGTACGAAAGATATTAATGGTTGTTTAAAAAGATGTTAAGGTACAACTAAAACCCTAAAATGTATGATTAATTTACTAATATAATATAAATGTATGACTAACATAACATAAATGTACAACATATGTGAGTGAGTTTGGTTGTATTTGGACGATGCCACTTAAACGTGTGGCGGCACGTAAAAATGCGTGGATACACATAGCGAACCAGATCGATTCGAATGTATGGACCTAAGGTTAATTACACAAAAGTTTTTTTCTAGTATCTTAATGTACGAGGCACAAAGCAAAAATAACTAAAAGTAATCCAATATTTCCTTCGGAGAAAAAAAAAAAAAAAAAGCTACCTAAGATCAGAATAAACTTGCAAAATCCACCACCAGGGCTAATCTAGTCTTTTCACTAAAACCTGTGTTAAATATCGCCACTCTTCTTAAACCCTTCCTCCATTTGCTTCCCAAACCCAAAAATCCTCTCTCTCTCTCTCTCTCTCTCTCTCTCTCTCTCTCTCTCTCCGCGCAATTGTTCTTCATCAGGTAAAGAAATGGCTAAGCGTTTGATCCCGCTTCTCAACCGCGTTTTAGTTGAGAAAATCACTCCGCCGTCGAAAACCGCCACCGGAATTCTCCTCCCTGAGAAAACCAGCAAGGTAGCTTCCTCATATCGCTGTTTAAATTCTGTCTTCGTTACTTCTTTATCGCTAGATTTTGTTTCAGTATGTCAAACCAGTGGTTAGATTATTGCTGATTTGATTACTTTCTTGCACTGTTTATATATGTATATGGTATAGTTAGAGATTTGTCATTATGTTGGTCATTTTATTGCCAAGTCTACTCACATAGGTTTTACCTACTTAGCCACTTTGATTGATTTTAAGTTGAATTGTTCTACTTTCAGATTTATTTATTTGGGTTGCTGAATCTGTATCGTTGTGAGATCTTGTTATTTTCATTCATGCCAATTTGTCTAGTTGATTTGTGGGTTTTGTTCTAGGTATCAGTCCAGCACAATTAGGCATGTACTGGTTTACTCTGATTTACCAAAAATAGTGTCATCATTTACCAATACATGACAAAAGCACATGCGCCATTTTGTTAGATTCTCTGGTGTATGCGACTTTAGTGTAAAGAGAATTTGTTTAGCATCATTTGTTTTATGGGTGATGTTGTGGACCTGTGGTTAGTTGGAGTTTGGCCACAGATCAGAGTGAAATTGAGAAGAATGGTAGCTGAGATATCAAAAGTAACTTGAATAACTTTAAAATCTCCAAAAAAAAAACAAGGTGCTTTTAGTATTTTTGGCTATGAGATATGAACAGCCAAATCTTAGAACATATTCCTCTCTTCCTGATTTGATCAAACGTTACTGGTCCTTGGTACACTGAGTAGCATCTGAAAGCAATTTGAGTGGTTTGCTGTCAATGATGCAGTTGAACTCTGGAAAAGTTGTTGCTGTTGGTCCTGGCTTCCATGACAAAGGAGGAAAGCTTGTTCCTGTGAGTGTGAAGGAAGGAGACACTGTTTTGCTGCCTGAATATGGAGGAACCGAAGTTAAGCTTGGTGAAAAGCAGTAAGTCTTTTAACTTGGTCTATTTGTTTTCTTCTGATCATAACTTTTCTTCCTTGTTTTGTGTTGTTGCTTTTGTGATCTAGATGAAGCAATCAACTTCTTATCTACACTTTATAAAAATAATAAGCTGCTTGGCCTAGTAAATTTTCGTGTTATTTCTAATGGGAGAATAACATTTCTCCTATAAAAAATCTTACTAGTGCCTAACATGCCATCTTCCATGATTACATAATTTATCATTTGGATTAACCTCTAGTTTTAAGTTATAGGTTTTTTCTAGTAATTTCCAAATGCAGTTGACCTTAAACATTTTGTTCAGGTTTTGCTTGTGGAAATCTATTAGTACTTTTGTATTCAGGTTGTTCTGGACTTGGTTACATTCAAATGTTTCCTTTATGATTAGACTTTTTTTTTTCCCTCGGATTCAACCCCACCACCCCCCCCCCCCCACAAAAAAAGTTATAATAATATAATAAAAATATGATAATAAAAACATCAACAACAATTAGTTTGATAAAACTCTCTTACAAGACAAATTTGATTGAGCATCGAGGGTCATGTATGATATGACCTGTACGGTTCTATGAGTGTGACGTCATTATTTGTTTTATAACCTCTCCCATTATGCATGTGATACCTGTTCAAGATAGGTTCAATTTGTTTTATTTCCTCTCCCATTATAATCTCTTTTGGCTATGCTTGTGTTTATTCATTTCCTGAAAATAAGACCTTACATTATGAGTTATGGCACATGCTCTAATATGTTTCCATTCTAAACAATCCTTCATTTCCAAAATAAAACCCACCCTATACATGTTCCCTAAACACCTTCCCCAAAACCTTCAAAATCAAACAAAATGTTCCCAATGTGTTATTCATTTTAGTGTAGCTTTGTTACTTATTGTTATGTTTGTTGTTTGAAGCCTTTCAAAATACTTGGGCATTTTATCTTTCAAATCTCATTCTCAAGGAAGAATAATCAAACTTGAAGTCAGCCTTCAACATCTGAAGTCTTAGATAAAGAAATGTTCTTTTGGGGTGAAATTGTATAGAATCTTGTTTCCATTATCTGGAATCAGAATATCTTATTTGGAATCAGAACACTTTTTCAAATCAGATATCCCATGTCTTGGACTATCAGATTTCAACTGAATGATGGTTTCTAATATAATATAAACCACGTCACTCTACTTAATTTATATTTTCTTGTGATGATTGCTCTATGATGCTTTTGGAACTTGTTACAATTGTGATAATTTTGATGCTCATACAGAATGATTCTGTGATTAATGTTTTCAGGTATCATCTTTACCGTGATGAAGACATTCTGGGAACGTTGCATGACTAACTTGGTGGTGTTTTCTCTGTGCCAACCAAAATATCACTGGGAAACAATGGCTAATTAAAACATTCAGCAGTTAGTCTTTCAACCGCCCTTGTGGGCCTGACACTTGAGTTATTTGGTGATGATCAATGGATTCCTTTGATGAAAATTTTCACTCTATGAGATGTGATTATTGAAGTCATTTTTGAGAAGTGAGCATCATATTTATGAATTATGAGTGTTTTGGCTGTTTAATCAGTTGTGTGAGTTACTACATGCTCTGATGACACATAACTTTGCATGCATAACATTTCATATCAACTCATCTGGTTTCCTCCCAGTTTTTCAAAACCTAACCGGCTGTTTCTACCGGTTCGACTGGGAATCTGTAGACAGACGGTCTGGTCAGGTTGACATGGAAAGGGGGAAAACCATTAGATCCACTAAATGAATTGTCAAGATTGGTTTAACTATGTATCATTTTTTTTTCTACGTTTAAACTTGAATTTTGGTTAAAACGTGTAGTTATGTGATTGTTTTTTAATTATATATGGTGTTTAAATTGTAGTGATAATCATCAAGTAATTGTACTATGGCTTTACATGATGAAATAAAAATGTATTAACTAATTTTGTAATAAAAAAATTTAGACCATGATTGAATTGCTAGTTGATAATGTTTAAAAAAGTTTGTATTATTTTATAGATGGAAAGCAAGGGCAATGAAGGGTGTGAAATTCTGATCTCTAATACACACAGGAGATGATATAATTGATTTTCATACTATTATAAATCATGTGTAGTATAGATTTATCAAAATAAATATTTTTGAAAACATGTTTTGCTTAAGAAGTACAATTTGGAAGATGACTTTGATTTATATAAAAGAAATCCCATTATGGTAATAAAAATGTCTTTAGGTAACAATATTTTAACATTTTATTATTTAGATCTCTTTTAGTGGAGTTGGTAATACATATACTTTAACGTAAAAACTCACGTAAGATCGTCTCACATAAAGTTTTATGTAAGACGGAGCTTTTTAGAGTGTTATGTGAACCGCTTTTGTTGATTCATATGAATTACATTTTACACTAAGCTTTACGTGAGACCATCTCATGTAAGACCTACTCATACTTTAATCATATGATATATTAAAATCAAAATTTGTATAAGGCTCTGGAGCCCAATAAATAATTTATATCAAATGGTAAAATTGGCAGTTAGTTATATGTTTTGTGGTACATGAGGCCATTTGCTTAAAAAAAAAAAAAAACCTTCTCCCTTGAAATCTTTGTGATTAAAGAATTTTACGTAAAGTCTTGTATTTACAGGTTAAAGAAAAAAAAAATCATTCAATTAGTAGAACTCTAATTGTAATTAGATTATACTAGATCGTTTTGATTTATATTAGGATTATACATCGTTTGCATAATTTTTTCATTGATTCCTTGTTGGATTAGATTTTATTTTGACGAAAATAAAATCATTCATAATTACCTCAATCAAAAACTGGGGAACATGGTGCCACCCAATCCTTCCCATTCACAAAAGAGATTGTCATGCAACCACATATGCATACTCATCCGCTGTCTAAAAGTAAAACAAACTTTAACAAGAGGCTCGAGAAATAATTCTTCTGCATTCCTATATGATTAAGCCAAATTCTATGAGAGTCTATCTTCAAGATAACTTTGTTATATCCCCCACCAATGAATCGATGAAAGAGCTTCCAATAAACTCATGACTTCTCCTTCCCACACGTCCAACACACCCTTCTCTACACGTCGACATACATGCACCAAAGCTATATATTTAGTACTTGGAAAATAAATACTTAGATAAATCATCAGTAGGATTTTAAATATTTATTTTTTTTGGAAAAAATATTAAAAATCAGTGATTAAAATATTTGGGCTTTGTTTTGGGCCTTGGTAAAAATTCCAATGAATTATCATTAAACTAATCAGGACTTGGATAAATAAAAAGACCCATAAAATTATTGAATTCTGAATGTACAAATTAAACCAATATTCAATTGTAAAAATAAAGATCTTTTTGAATATTAAATATTTTTGAAAATATTTTAAAATTACATGGCAAAAAAATGTTTGTAATGTCAATTTATATACGTAATTTTCTTATTCATGGTATGTATGAATATTTGTTTTCTATCTTTTATGATTATGTACATAGAATTTACTATACGTATTTAAACTTGATATTATATTTATACACTCTAGATAAAATCGTGAATGAGTTAAAAAAAATTATCTTCTCTATTAATTGAATTTGTTTCAAAATAATTTATTTTATTTTTATTACATATAAATGAGATAATATTAATGAGTGAAATGCTAAAGTATTTTTTTCCCTTTTCAATATAAACGAAGATAAAATATATATATGCCGTTTGTATACATTAATTAAAGTAAGACAATATTAATTATAGACAGATTGAATATTAATAATCTAATAGTTAATAGTTTTAGCACATAAAAAAATATAAAATGAACTTATAATTAATTTAGTTGAGGTTCTAGTTTTGGTGGGAAATCTGTCTTTTTAGAAGGGTTCTCATTTAGTATATATTAGTTGATTTTTCTAGTACCACTCAAAAGTTAGAAATCTTGGTTTGTGAGATTTTGTTCAAAAGATACAAAAAAATCTTGTTTTGTGAGATTTTAACTTAAAACTTTACTTCAACATTTTAATCTTCAACATTTTATTCTTTAGAATATTGTATATAGATATGTATCTTCTTCATATCTCTCTGATTTTATTTCCTTGTATCATTATGTTGCAATTTCACAATATATTCAGTGGAAAACTCCTCTTTCCAATCTACGGTGAAATACTATATTAATTAAAAGAGGTATTTTATATTCAGCTTATTTCAGCAACTCTGAAAGAATGATATCATTGTAATAGTTTTAATTGAGGATGTGAATGACACAAAACAAACTATTATATTTATAATATTTATTATAATATTTATTATAATATTTTTCTATGATCAATATATATATTTTCTATCATTTTTTTTCTATGTTTAATAAATAATATTTTCTAGTATGAGCAATTTTTTCATTATAATAGCTACAAATGAGGATGTGAACAAAATAAACTATTATATTATCACTTTCTTTTTTCTAGTTTAGGATATAAATGTTACAAAACAAATCATCATGTCATATATTTTGTTCTATAGTCGATAAATAAAATATTCAAAGATAGGTATATTTATCATTATAATAGCTTCAATTGAGGATATGAATAACATACAATAAACTATTATACTATTATATTTTTTTCAAAGATCAATTAAGGATATGAATGACACAAAACAAAAATTGGTTTTGATACAATTAAACATGTGGGTCAATCTTTGCTTTTTGTAGGTGTAACATTCTCAACCCAAAACATACACATTATTTGACATTCATTTCATAATGCATTAAAAATATATCATATTGACATTCGTAAAGAATTTAGAATAATACTTGGTTTGAAAATAAATAATAGAAATAAAATTTAATTAATATTATAATATATATATATATGTATAATAAAAGAAAAGAAAAAAAGAAAAGCAAACGAAAGGACGGCGGAAAAGTAAGTGAGGCGGTGGAAAAGAAATAGAAAGAGGAAAGAAGGTGCATCGGAGAAAAGAAACAAAAAGCAGCGCAACACAGAAAGAAAAACAAAAAGGAAGAAGAACAGAGGGAAAAAAAAGAAGAGAAGGGTTTGTGAATTTTGGTTTCGTTTCTTCAACTTTTTGTTTCAAATTTTGAGGGGGAGTTCGTGGTGACATGCTCTTCGATTTGATCAGAGTGAATTTTCAAAGATTATCCCAAAAAGGTACAAAGAAATTAGTGAATTATATATATATCTTCAGTTATCGTAATTCATCGGATGTTTTGGTAGCTTTATAGGTCGAATTAGAAAAAACTTAAAACATGAAACTTATAGCCCTATCTTTTAGCTAAACGCAGAAGAAGACCGTAGATGTCTCGATTAAATATTGAGTGAGATAATGTCAAAAGAATAAAGGTTGCTAGAATTTAGTATTATATATGTATGATGTGTTTGTGGCTTAATTTTAAGCAGGTTGGAGACTGAATTTTGAAAAATGCTAACATGAAAGTTATAGATGTTAAGTTCCTACAGAATTTTACCTTGCTCGACTCGGAATTTTATAGCTTAAGTTATAGGGAAAATACTGAACATGGTTAATAAAGTATATATGTATTGCATTTCATTGCATAATAGAAATATATCTTAAGGGGACAATTAGGCTAAATTGCATTGAATCATATAGGAGCACGGGCTATAGAACGAGAAGAGGAACTAGAGCGACAAACGGATTACTTATCATAGCCAGGTGAGTATAAACCGTATATGTGATTTATATGCAATGAGATGTGATTTATATGCAACGTTTGGTATATAAGGAATATGTATTTATATGAATTTGTCATTGGATCAAATGATATATTGGTAAATACATACGTGATCATATGTTCAGATGATTGTTGTGTTGCATTACAATTACACGAAATTAAAAGGTCTGTGACTGTCTTGCTATGGATCTGTATACAAAGTGGAGACCTTCGGGTCAAATTCATATTGGAGACCTACGGGTCTATATACACAGTGGAGACCTTCGGGTCTAAATCATATTGGAGACCTACGGGTCTAAATCATATTGGAGACCTACGGGTCTATATACACAGTGACATATTGGAAATCCCAGGACAGATCCAAGCTTGAGCAGTTCACAGAATAATAAACCGGACATAGTAGCATTTGCATATGTTTATGATTAATGTTAATGATTATTATTGGCTTATTGTTTAATTAAATTAACGGTTTATATTCACTGAGTTGCGACTCATAAAAATTGCATATATATATTATTTTAGATTCAATAACTCTTTTCAGGTGGTTTGTATATATAGACGCCACGCTATACCAGGTCGGCTGACTGATGCCTCGTACAACCTTCTCCTCCTCCTCATTTTACATTTTGGAACACATGTATCATGTTTTGTATTTAATATGACCTATGTTGAGATATTGGTTGTGTGTTTTAATCTTATACGATATTAGTCTTTAAATAATATTTTTATACTTATATAGATCAATGAAATGTCAGAATGATCTATCTACAGGATGAATATTTTATTGTTATATATACGTCATATGGGGGGTAGGGTGTTACAGTTTAGTTTGGTTTTAGAGCGGGGATATGATTCCTCAGTGTCATTATGCATTTATAAGTATTATACATGATATGTAATTGATATTAATATTGCATTTAAATAAATAAGAAACATGGACATTCATGAGCATAAATCATTGAGTAGAGAAGGTTCAGCCGCGCCACGTCAATCGATAGAAGCATCTCATACATTACATACATCACATGAGTTTGCACAACATTCACCTAGACGGGCAGAACAAGAGGTACAGGGGCCAGGTACAGGTTCCAGAAGTAAAAATTTCAAGGAGCTCCATAAATTAGGAGCAGTTGACTTTTATGGGACTACTGATCCTGCTGAAGCTGAGACATGACTTAAAAGAATAGAAAGAGTTTTTGCCATGATGAGATGCACTGTAGAGGAACGGTTTGACTTTGCAGTGTCACTCTTACAAGGGGATGCGTATGATTGGTGGGAGACAGTTCCACATGCTATAGTACAACCACCAATCCTTACTTGGGATAATTTTCTCACTGTGTTCAGAGACAGATATATGTCAGAGGTATACCGAGATAACAAACAAAGGGAATTTCTATCTCTTAAACAGGGGAATATGTCAGTTGCCGAGTATGAAGTTAAATTTACCCAATTATCACATTATGCGGCTGCGATGGTTGCTACTGAGCGAGATAGATGCAGACGTTTTGAGGAGGGACTTTCATATAATATTCGAAGCAAGATTATACCTTTGGATCTCCGTACTTACACAGATTTGCGTACTACAACAGTTAGGGCCGAGACATTGTTAAAAGAACGACAAACATATTTTCAAAAGCCAAAGAGAGAGTCAATGACTTATATGGTGAGTCAAGTGAGAAACCAGCTAAACGTCAGAGTTTTTCCTCTCCAGCACAGACATTTAGCAAAGGTGGTACATCCGGTCAGATAGATGGATGTGTACAGTCTTTTGGTCGTGGAGGTGACCGAGGACCTAGCCCGACAATACAGACATGACCCATGTGTCAGCACTGTAGTCGATATCATGCAGGAGAGTACCGATTTCTTACTAGAGGTTGTTATTACTGTGGACAACAAAGACATTTTTATAGGGAATGTCTAGCTAGACCTGATAGATCAAACACTGGTAGAGCGGCATCAGAATCGATAGTGCAAAATATTCGGCTAGCAGCACCGGTGGCGAGTATTGGTAGAGGTCAGACTTTAAGCTCTACTGCTAGTAGAGGAAGATCAGAGGCACCAGAAACACGATCACAGGGTCAAGCACAAGCTTTTGTTATGTCATAGCGGGAGACAGCTACAGCATCTGAGAGGATTTACCGAGACTACCACCAGATAGAGAGACAGAGTTCACCATATAATTGATACCGGGTACCGCACCAATCTCTATTCCTCCATATCGAATGGCTCCATTGGAGTTACATGAGTTAAAGAAACAATTGCAGGAATTGTTAGACAAAGGGTATATACGGGCCAGTATATCACCTTGGGGTGCACCAGTACTTTTCGTGAAAAAGAAAGATGGTACATTACGACTGTGCATAGATTACCGAAAACTGAATCAGGTGACAGTGAAGAATAAATACCCATTACCACGAATAGATGATTTATTTGATCAGCTACAGGGTGCGCAAGTATTTTCCAAGATAGATCTTCGATCTGGGTACCATCAATTAAAGATAGCCACAGATGATATTCCGAATACAGCATTCAGAACTCGATATGGGCATTATGAATTTTTGGTGATGCCATTCGATTTAACCAATGCACCAGCAACATTTATGGCTTTAATGAATAAAGTGTTCCAACATTTCCTTGATAGATTTGTCATTGTCTTTATTGATGATATACTGGTATATTCACGGAGTATATAGGAGCACGCAGATCATTTACGGATAGTGTTACAAATCTTGCGAGAAAAACAACTATATGCAAAGTTGAGTAAATGTGAATTTTGGTTGGATCATGTGGTATTTTTGGGATACATAGTATCTGGACGAGGTATAGAGGTCGATTCTAGAAAGATTGAGGCAGTGGTAAATTGGGAGGTGCCAACGACAGTCTCGGAGGTTCGAAGCTTTCTTGGTATGGCTGGATACTACAGACGGTTTGTCGAAGGATTTTCTATTATAGCAGCGCCACTCACAAAACTGCTACGAAAGAATGTCCCATTTCATTGGAGTGATAGATGCCAACAGAGCTTTGATGAGTTAAAGCATCGTTTGACTACAACACCGATACTCACAATTCCTACAAGCACTGGGGGATTTGTTGTTTACAGTGATGCTTCACATCAAGGACTTGGTTGTGTTCTAATGCAGAATGGGAAAGTAATTGCTTATGTGTCATGACAATTACGACCACATGAAGTTTCCTATCCTGTTCATGATTTAGAGTTAGCGGCAGTGGTATTTGCTTTAAAAGTTTGGCGACATTATCTTTATGGAGAGACATTCCAGATATTTACCGATCATAAAAGCTTGAAGTATTTGATGAGTCAGAGAGAACTGAACATGCGACAGAGACGTTGGATGGAATTATTGAAAGACTATGATTGCATGATAGAGTACCATCCAGGAAAGGCCAACGTTGTAGCCGATGCTTTAAGTCAAAAGTCCGATAGTACAGTGACACATATGCATATGACTCCATTTTCAGATTTAATTGTTCTATAAGGTTTGAACACGAGACTACAGTTAGATACAAATGGAGTATTAATTGCTACCTTGGAGATTCGTCCGATATTGAGACAATGAATACAAGATGCACAAAATAGGGATGAGAAATTGACAGAAATTATTGAACAAATGCGACACGGCAAAGACACACCATTTGATCTACAAGATGGTACATTAATGTTTGGCACCAAGTTGTGTGTTCCAGACGTTGATGATTTACGACAAGAGGTTTTAGACGAGGCACACAATACACCATATGCTATGCACCCAGGCACAACAAAGATGTACCACACATTGAGGCAACATTATTGGTGGCCAAAAATGAAGAAAGATGTTGCTGAATTCATTTCCAGATGTCTTACTTGTCAGCAAGTTAAAGCAGAACATCAAGCACTCGCAGGTACGCTGAAACCCCTATCTATTCCGATTTGGAAATAAGAGCGGATTACGATGGACTTTGTTTTGGGATTACTGAGAACGCAACAAGGGAATAATGCTATTTGGGTAATCGTGGATAGATTGACTAAATCAGCACATTTCTTACCTTTATGTTGGGGTTGTTCATTAGATCAATTGGCAGAGAAGTACGTCAAAGAGATTGTACGACTCCATGGTATACTAATGTCCATTGTTTCAGATAGAGATCCGAGATTTACTTCTCAATTTTGGGAAAGTTTTCAAACAGCTATGGGGACTAAATTACACTTTAGTACAACTTTCCACCCTCAAACAGATGGTCAATCAGAAAGGACTATACAGACGTTAGAAGAGATGCTACGGGCATGCGTTATTGAGTTTCAAGGTTCGTGGGATAGATATATTTCATTAATGGAATTTGCTTATAATAACCAATTTCACAGTCATTGGAATGGCACCGTATGAAGCGTCATATGGAAGAAAGTGCAGAAGTCCACTATATTGGGATAAAGAGGGTGTAGAAATTTTAGAAGGGCCAAAAATTGTTCAGAACACAATTGACAAAGTCGATGCCATTAAAAGTAAATTGAAGGTTGCACAAGACTGACAAAAGAGCTACTTTAATCAACATAGAAAAGAGATGGAATATCAGGTTGGTGATAAAGTATTTTTATGAGTTTCTCATTGGAAAGGTGTTATGAGATTCGGTAATAAAGGAAAGTTAAGCCCTCGATATATCGGGCCATACAATATCATTGGAAAAGTTGGACCATTGGCATATGAGTTAGCTTTACCTCCAAAATTGACTCAAATCCATAATGTTTTTCATGTTAGCATGTTGAGACGATATCGATCTGATCCTTCACATGTATTGCGGGATTCAGAAGTACAGATTGCAGAAAATTTAAGCTACATAGAAGAACCAGTCTCGATAGCAGATTTCAGGATCAAACAATTGTGGAATAGAGAAATTCCAATGGTTAAAGTTATTTGGAGAAACCATGGTATAGAGGAAGCAACTTGGGAGACAGAAGAAAAGATGAAAAAGTTATATCTGCATTTATTCACTGGTAACTGATCTTCTTATTGATACATTGCATAGAGGAATAACAAATTTTGAGGACAAAATTCTTATAAAGGGGGAGAATTGTAACATCCTCGACCCAAAACATACACGTCATTTGACATTTATTTCATAATGCATTAAAAACATATCATATTAGCATTCGTAAAGAATTTAGAATAATACTTGGTTTGAAAATAAATAATAGAAATAAAATTTAATTAATATTATAATATATATATATATGTATAATAAAAAAAATAAAGCAAAAGAAAGGACGGCGGAAAAGGATGTGAGGCGGTGGAAAAGAAATAGAAAGAGGAAAGAAGGTGCAGCAGAGAAAAGAAAGAAAAAGCAGCGCAACACAAAAAGAAAAACAGAGAGAAAGAAGAATAGGGGAAAAAAAAGAAGAGAAGGGTTTGTGAATTTTGGTTTCATTTCTTCACCTTTTTGTTTCAAATTTTGAGGGGGAGTTCGTGGTGACATGCTCTTCGATTTGATCGGAGTGAATTTTCAAAGATTATCCCAAAAAGGTACAAAGAAATTAGTGAATTATATATATATCTCCAGTTATCGTAATTCATCGGATGTTTTGGTAGCTTTATAGGTCGAATTAGAAAAAACTTAAAACATGAAACTTATAGCCCTATCTTTTAGCTAAACGCAGAAGAAGACCGTAGATGTCTCGATTAAATATTGAGTGAGATAATGTCAAAAGAATAAAGGTTGCTAGAATTTAGTATTATATATGTATGATGTGTTTGTGGCTTAATTTTAAGCAGGTTGGAGACTGAATTTTGAAAAATGCTAACATGAAAGTTATAGAGCTATATGATAAGTTCCTACAGAATTTTACCTTACTCGACTCGGAATTTTATAGCTCAAGTTATAGGGAAAATACTGAACATGGTTAATAAAGCATATATGCATTGCATTTCATTGCATAATAGAAATATATCTTAAGGGGACAATTAGACTAAATTGCATTGAATCATATAGGAGCACGGGCTATAGAACGGGAAGAGGAACTAGAGTGACAAACGGATTACTTATCATAGTCAGGTGAGTATAAACTGTATATGTGATTTATATGCAATGGGATGTGATTTATATGCAACATTTGGTATATAAGGAATATGTATTTATATGAATTTATCATTGGATCAAATGATATATTGGTAAATGTATACGTGATCATATGTTCAGATGATTGTTGTGTTGCATTACAATTACACGAAATTAAAAGACCTGTGACTGTCTTTCTATGGATCTGCATATAAAGTGGAGACTTTCGGGTCAAATTCATATTGGAGACCTACGGTCTATATACACAGTGGAGATCTTCGGGTCTAAATCATATTGGAGACCTACGGGTTTATATACACAGTGGCATATTGGAAATCTCGGGACAAATCCAAGCTTGAGCAGTTCACAGAATAATAAACCGGACATAGTGACATTTGCATATGTTTATGATTAATGTTAATGATTATTATTGGCTTATTGTTTAATTAAATTAACGGTGTATATTCACTGAGTTGCGACTCATAAAAATCGCATATATACATTGTTTTAGGTTCAATAGCTCTTTTGAGGTGGTTTGTATATATAGACGCCACGCTATACCAGGTCGGTCGGCTGATGCCTCATACAACCTTCTTCTCCTCCTCATTTTGCATTTTGGAACACATGTATCATGTTTTGTATTTAATATGACCTATGTTGAGATATTGGTTGTGTGTTTTAATCTTATACGATATTAGTCTTTAAATAATATTTTTTTACTTATATGGATCAATGAAATGTCAGAATGGTCTATCTACAGGATGAATATTTTATTGTTATATATACGTCATATAGGGATAGGGTGTTACAGTAGGAAATCTTGACCACACATGTTTGACCATTATTTTGAGGTGTCAAAGTTAGGTAAATGTGAAAGTAACAAATGGTCGGTCTATGTTTCGAGTAGATGATCGGAGTGCATTTCCGCTCTCAAACTCGATTTTCGATGAGTGGAAATTAATACATGAAGTTGGTGACCGAAACATGTCTGGTGGTCAGATGTTGCGTTCGATGTTGGACAACATTATGGACAACATTGCTCGTCTGCGAAGCCCAAAACACAAAAATCCATTGGGTAGCACATTTGGGGATGCCCATTTCGTAGCTCTTGTGGCTAATGACCTTTCAAATCCTCTGTAAACTGATGGTGTGAGGTAGTTGAGTGCTCCACTTACTTAGTGGGCTTAAATGTTCATTAATATGATGAATACCTTCACTATGTGGGAGTGCCTATAAATAGGACATGGTTTTCATAGTTTTGCAGATGATTGGAAATGAAATTATCTCTGCAAATATCACATTTTTCATAGCATCTTTGGAAAATCAAACTTGCATTTTTTAGCAGAGTGCGATCTAGTCCTTCCATCGTTTTAGTTCGTTGGTGCTTCTAGTTTTGTGGTGCTATTAACTAGAAGACGTACGTCGTTTTACCTTTGTGAATGTACTGTGAGCACTAACTGAGACGTGTTCGTTTTTTAGGGGAATGGTCTTCTTGACTCGACTTTCCAATTTGCATTCACGGTGCATTCCAAAGCTCTTCTTTGTTGTAGGGAAGTGGTTGTTGTTGCTCTTTGGATTTTGTACGTAGCCAAAACTCGAAGATCCTACTGGAATTTGAAGATTCGAAGGCATTCGAAGTCTCTGCAAGAATTTGTTGTCGCCGTGTTGTCTGTAGCGTTACAACATTTACGACAACATTCGTATTTTGTAACAGTTTTATTTTTTATTTTCCATTGTAATTGACATTGTTTGGTGCACTATAAATCAACAACAAACTTATCATATTATGATTTTAGTCGATAAATAAAATTTTTTAACATATTTTTTCTATGATTGATAAGTAGTATTTTGTAAGATCGTTCAATCTTGGGATTTGTGAATAGAATCCAAGTTGTGAGAAATGGTATTATAATAATTTCAATTGAGAATATGAATGATAAAAGACAAATTATCATATTATAATATAATAGTGTTTTCTATAGTCGATAAATTATATTTTCCAACATATTTCTATTATCAATAAATAGTATAAAGGTTTGAAATGAAGATATCAGTGACAAAACAAAACTATCATACTATCATATATTCCTAAGGGTTGATATGTATTCTTAGATGAGAATTGATCCATTGATAAACAATATTTGTTGTACGAGTTGATTAATGATATTTGATATTTGTTATATAAGTTATAAGTTATAATTTCTAAGACGAGCATTCATCTATTGATAAATGATATCTGTCATATGAGTTGATAAATCATATTTGATATTTGTTATATAAGTTGATTTATGATATTTTTTTCATCTTTAGAGAATATGACGATTCCGTTTTTTTTATTTCATTTGTGTGTATTAACTAAATTTGATATGATTTTTTTTCTTCACATGATTGTTTTAGTTTATTTCCATGCGTATGTATTTTCATTCGTCCGTATTTATCTAAACTTGAAATGATTATCTAAACTTTTATATGATATTTTTTCTATTAGATCATAAATGACATTTTTTCATGCTTTGAAATATTCTTTTAATAGTTGATAAATGATAATACTTTCATCATTTGGTTATCATAATATCATATATTGTTTTATTTTCATTTTCTAATAGTTGATAAATGATATTTTTTTTCATCTTTTGATTATATTTGAATATGAAGTATCATGTTATTTTTATAGTTTCACCTATGTTATTATTGTTTTATTTTCATATAAGTTTATTTTCATCTTCTAATAGTTAATAAATGATATTTTTCCAACATTTGATTATAAAGTATCATATTATTTGTTTATTTTAATCTATGTCATTGTTTTATTTTCATATATCTTATTATATTTTTACATATTTATCTAAACTAGAATGATATTCTTTTTTGTGATAAAGTATTTATAAAAAAGGTCAAAATGAAATGTCTTATTATAATATTATGAAATGTTATGAATAAGATTAAACATCAATATTTGAGAATGGATGAAATCGGCAATGTTATAAGCATTGGAGTACTTGTTGGAATAATTCAAAGCTCACTATTGATATTTGATCCTTTCACATGAATTGGATTTCATATCAAGCCCACATATTACCCCTATAATTAGGGTTAATTAAAGTGAAAAACTTACAAATTAGCCCATTAAATTATAGTCCAAGAACATATAACCCCTTAACTTTTGTTTTTTAATCTAAGAAATATGTTATTAAATGAAATAAATAGGACACATTTAGTATATCCAAATAATATAACCTTTTATGAAAATAATAAAAAGTAAGTTTTTAAATGAAATCAGTAAAATATACAATAATAAATATGAATAGTTGGTCAAAAATATATATTTATGGTTATACTGTGACATGCCATCTCATTTAGTAATTATTTTGATTTTTTATAAATCGAATAAAATGAAAAACTTAATTTTAATATGTGAATAAAATAGATTTTATTTTTAAAAATATTTTTATGACTTTAATTTAAGATTTGGAAGAAAATATTCTTTTTTAGAAAGATATTGTTATCATTTTAATTTCAATATTTTGAATAAAAAGTAGTTTTCAGGATGCTTTAGGAAATTTTAGAGCTAGTATGTCAAATTGCGAGAATTTATATAGTTTGGTGTGTAAAATGAAGAAACTTGGAAAGTTAGAGGCTTTCGCATAATCTGACTAAAAGTGCAATTGTTAATACATATATTATTTAACTAGTTCAGATCCTGTGTAATACACAAGATTTATCAATATAAATATTTTTGAGAAAATATTATAACGATAAAATATAATATATTTTGAGTAAAAAATATAATTTGGAGAACGAAATTGTGACTAAAATAAATAGACTGACATTGTTTAAAATATAAACAAATATAATATATATACATTTATATAAATATAATTTTAATATATAAACATATTATATATATATATATCTGATTCAAATATTTTAAATATTATTTTATTATATAATAAATGAGATAATATTAATAAATAAAAATAATAAATAGTATTTTTTTTTCCTTTTCAACATAAAAGAAGGTAAAAAATATACCATATGTGTGCAATAATTAAAGTAAATGTCGATATTGATTATAGATTGATTGATCATTAATAATGTAATAATTAATTAATGATTTATATTATTTAATATAAAATGATTTAAAATGAAACTAAACATAATTTAATTGAGATTTTAGTTTGGGAGAAAATCAAATCAATAAAGAGATCAGTTCTTGAGATATATATATATATATATATGACTGTTATCCTACCCATTATGGGCAAATGTTAATGTGTCCATCGCTGATGTATCAAAAATTCTATATAAGTATTAAATTCAAATCACAATATTTAGAGGATTGAGATCTTTACACATCAACGGTCGACATTTTAAGGCATGCCCACGATGGGTAGGGGAGCATTATTTTATATTATATATATAAATAAAGATTTGATGATTTCCTCATTAGATCTAAGAATGAACCAAACTTCGGAGAATTTCAAAAATAATTCTCCAAAATTGAACCAAAATAAAAAATCTTCAAAATCGAACCAAATCAAATTTCTGCTCGATTCGATTCGGAGATCGAGTCTACTGGTTTGGATTAGTTCGGGATGGATATTTGAAGATTTAAAACAAATTAAAATCAAAAGAAAAAAATAAGGTATACGGAAAATTCATTTTTGATAAAATGCAACAAATTATATGATACATATAAATTTGTATATAGTTTCTTCCTTGAAATCAATTCCATTTTGTTCTAAATTTGGTTCTGGTATAACAATATAGAAAAGGCAAAAACTTTTATGTCCTGGTGCATGGATTCTAGATTCATGCACTCTATCCGATTTAGCTCAGACCCGCCCGAATGCGCCTCCACACGTTTGGGTGGGTGTGCCCAAACATGCTCAAATTCGCTCCCAGGTGTTGTACTATAATGTTATGTTTGTCCTACATTTAGGTTATGTTAGTCATATCTTATGTTATGTTAGTTGTACTTTTATATATTACATAAATGTATGATATTTGTACATAAATGTATGAATAATATAACATAAAGGTTGACTAACATATTATAAATGTCAGTGATTTTTTTTAAGTTAAAGTATTGCACTAAGGTTATGATATCTGAACATAAAAGTATGACTAACATAACATAAAAGTTAGGATAAAAAAATGCGAGGATCTGGATCGATTCGAGCCCTCCCGCGAGTCGCATGTGCAACAAGTGCATATGAGAGTTGCCCAGTAGAAAAATAAATTATATGATACATATAAATTTTGTATATAACCGCCTTCTTGAAATCATATATTCTGTTTTAAATTCGATCTTTTGATTCGGTACAATTCTATTTGCCACAAATTATTACGAGAGCTTTGATTCGGATATAGTCAAAAAATGCACAAGGGAGTTGCCCTGTAGAAAAATAAATTATATAATACATATATATAAATTTTGTATGTAGTTACTTCCTTGAAATCATATATTCTGTTTTAAATTTGGTTTTTTGATTTGGTACAATTCTGTTTGCCACAAATTAATTATCAGAGCGTTTGATTCGAATAAAGTCAAAGTTGAAAGGTGTTTCGATCTGAATTTCTCCACAATTTGATTATAGATCCATTATGACCCCGTGTTAAAGATATAGATATGGACATAGATTAGGAATACTAATATGAATCAGACAAGGTAGTAATTCGAATAAAAATTCTTCCTCAGTCCTTCTTCTTCTATAATTACATACCATCTCTCTAGTTTTCTTAATCGAAAAATAATACAGTTATACGGGCATGGCTAATAGCGTGAATGTTATGAACCCGTAGCATATGAATGAGCTAAGCTCGTAAGGATTGTGAAAGAGAGAGAAAAGAGAGAAGAGAGAGAATTGCAGATAGTTTGTTAATTTGCTTAACTGAAATCAAGTGCGTGAAGGTGATGATATCCCCATGCACATGCATACAATGAGTACATGTAAAACGATGGCGTATTGCCGATACTAAAACGACAATGCTTAGACTAAAAAATAAAGACGCGACTTAACAAGTGAAAACACGACTCTTAACCAACATAACAAAAATGTTGAAAAGAATGAAATGGACTTCTTCATGCATGACATTGCCCCCTCCTTTGCATTGTCTTGTCCTCAAGACAAGAGATCAGGATATTTGGCTGCAACCTCTTCATAAAACTCCCACGTAGCCTCCTCATCTAGCAAATGAGCCCAACGAATAAGCAACTGAGTAGCAGGGTGGTTGCCACGTTTAACCAACCGACGAGCAAGAAATTTGAGCGGCTTCAATATGACCTTGCAATGGCAGAGACAGGACCGACTTTCTTTTTCAATACTGAAACATGGAAGACCGGATGAATCTTAGCAGTAGGAGGAAGAACAAATCGATAAGTAGCGTTGCCAACCTTGGCACTTATTTGGAAAGGGCCAGCATATTTGGGGCTAAGCTTCCACACTCTACTTTTATGCAAAGACCTTTATCTGTAGGGTTTCAATTTCAAATAGACCCAATCTCCCACCTGAAATTCTCTGGTTGTTCTCTTCTTATCCGCATAAAGTTTCATCCTCTCTTGAGATGTTCTGAGGGCCTCCTTCAAATGGTTTTGAGCTAATTGTTTGTCCTTAAGAATTTCAGATACTCCCTCTATACTGGTGTGGAGATAAGGTCCTCCAACCAATGCTACTGGCTTGAACCCATATAGTGCTTCAAAAGGGCTGACCCCTAGTGAAGTATGATGAGAAGTATTGTACCAAAACTCAGCCATAGGTAACCAAGCAGTCCAATTCTTAGGGTTGGTATTGTACATACACCTCAAATAAGTTTCCAAACATTGGTTAACCCTCTATGTTTGCCCATCCATTTGAGGATGATAGGCAGTGCTCAAATGTTGCTCCACTCCAATCAACTTGAATAGTTGTTGCCAGAATTGGCTAGTGAACAACTTATCCCTATCAGAGAACACACTGTGAGGAAGCCCATGCAACTTATAGATAGTGTCCAGGAATAGTGAAGCCAATTTAGAGACAGTGAAAGGATGAGATAAGGTAATAAAGTGACTGTACTTGGTCATCCTGTCAACAATTACCCATATAGTTGCTCAATGAAGTCCATTGAGATTTGAATCCATGCTTGCATTGGAACTGGCAGAGGTTGGAGTAGCCCTGGATTATAGACATTCTCATGCTTACGAATTTGACAAATGTGGTAGTTTGTGACATATTGATGAACTTGTTGCCTAATTCCTAGCCACCAAAAGGTAGTAGTGAGCCTCTGAAATGTAGCTGTGACACTTGAATGTCTCACAACACTAGAATCATGCATATAAGCAAGAATTTGAAGTCTCAAAGTAGGAGCATTCCCAACCAGCAGTTTCTCTTTGTATCTAAATAAGCCATCAGAATATTTATAGAATGAGACATTGTAGGGTGTAGTCACACATTCAACAATAATGGCTTGTACCTCAAAATCCCCTTGATAGCTCTTTAATATCTCTCCCATCCAGGCTAGTGTAAAGGTATTAATAAGAGAGCATTCACCTTCAATAATATCTCTCCTGGATAAAGCATCAACTGCTTTATTTTTACTCTCTTCTTATAATCAATCCTGTAATCAAAGCCTAACAGTTTGGTGAGGTATTTGTGTTGAAGTGGTGTAGAGATCTTCTGCTCCAATAAGTACTTGAGACTTATTTGATCAATTTTAATGATGAAAGAGATATGTAAATGGTAAGATCTCTACTTCTCCATTGCCAAAATGATAGCCAAGAACTCTTTCTCATATACTGACAAACCAAGGTTCTTCACACCTAAAGCCTTACTGAGAAAAGTCAAGGGGTGATGTTCTTGCATTAAGACAGCCCCCAGTCCACTGTAGCATGCATCAATCTCTACAACAAAAGGTTTACTGAAGTCAGGTAACTTGAGAATTAGAGCAGTTATCATAGCTTGCTTCAAAGCACCAAAAGCTACTTCTACTTTTGAGTTCCAAAGGAATTTCCCCTTTTTAGTTAAATCAGTAAGAGGTTTTGCAATTACTCCATAATTTTGGACAAACTTCCTATAGTTACAAGTGAGTCCAAGAATCCCTTCAGAGCCTTGATGGTTTGTGGCAGTGGCCATAATGACATGGCTTTAATCTTTTCTGGATCTGCTTTTACCCCTTCTCTATCAATTATATGGCCCAAGTATTCCACTTCTGCTTGCCCAAAGACACACTTGGACATTTTAGCAAATAGAGTATGTTTAGTCAATGTATCAAACACAGCTCTTAGGTGGAGTAGATATTCTTCCATAGTTTTGCTATAGATTAGTATATCATCAAAGAAGACTAACACAAAGTCCCCCAGAAATTCACTGAATACTTGGTTCATCACAACTTGGAAAGTAGCTAAAGCATTGGTTAAACTAAAAGACATCACTATAAATTCATAGAGTCCAGAGGCAGTTACAAATGTTATCTTAGGAATATCCTTTTTATCAACTCCGATTTGGTGATACCCAGCCCTCAAGTCAATCTTGGAAAACACTTGAGCTCCATCAACTCCCATCCTTCTTTTTAACTAGTAACACAGGGGATGAATAAGGACTATTGCTAGGTCTGATCATACCTGTTTACAACATCTCTTTAACTAACTTCTCAATTTCTTGCCTCTGTAATAATGGATACCTATAGGGGTGTTGTTTGATTGGTTCCACCCCTGGTTTGATAGGTATCTAGTGATCCATGCTTCTCTCAGGTGGTAACTCCTTTGGGACTTTAAACACATGAGCAAACTCAGTTAATAGTGGAGTAATCTAATGATGATTGTCTTTTTCTTTAGTTACCTCAAGGGTAGTGATTAAACACAGATAAGTTTCTACTACTTGTTTATCCTTATCGACTTCTTTGCTAATCTGTTCTACTATAAGCATATTTAGCTTGAGTTTAGGTTGGATTCCTTAAAACTTGATCACTCTACCCTTCATGTTAAACTGCACAGTATGTTCCTTGAAATCCAACAAGATTTGCCCAAACTGACTTAGCAAATCAACCCCAATTACCATATCACAACCCCCTAACTTCAATAATCTTACTGGAGTGCTAAACCTACAATTCCCCATCTCCCATTCAAACAGTGGACACTTAGAACTACACTGAATTTTGTTACCATCAACCACAATAACAGAAAGAGGATTAGTATACTCTATGATACACCTCAGTCTAGCAGCTATATTAGGATCTAAGAAACTGTGGGTACTGCCTGAATCCAATAGTATGATGAGCTCCTGGTTAGCTGCTCTGCTAAGCAATTTTATAGTATCAACATGAGCTTGCCCTGCCACAACATTCAGAGAAACTTGTGGCTCCTTCTGATCTACACCAAGCTCTTCCAATTCCAATGTCTTAGTAGGTGTATTATCCTCATCTTCTGCTAAGATTAAGTATAGTCTCTTGCATTTATGACCAATATGGAACACCTATCACAATTGAAATAAAGATTCTTCTCCCTTCTAACCCTCATTTTCTCAGGTGTTAGCCTCTTGATTGGTGGAAACTTTAGCTTTAAAGCAACAGTGTCAGTTTTGTCTCCTGATGGTGTTGGAGTAGGAGTGATTTTAGTGGAAATTCTTTATCCCTTAGTCAGAAGATGCACTATATCCTCATGTTGCAGTGCTAACTGAGTGGCACATAATAGATTGGTAGGTTTTTGGATGGCTACCAGTTTCCCTATCTTCTCTTTCAGACCACCAATGAAGCTCTCAATAAAATACTCATTGGTTAATGCCCTGTTGTGCTCCTTCAAGAGAGCCTTGATTTCCTCAAACTCTTGGATATAAGTTTGGACAGATCCATTTTGCCTTAACTTGTTGAACTAAGTTGTGAGACTACCACCAGATGGATTCATAAACCTCTCCATCACCAACTTAGTAAATTTACTCCATGTCATATTATCCCTCTCATCCACATAATCTACAAACCAATGGTTAGCTACCATTTCTAGATTCATTGCAACCAAGCTAAGCTTATCATAGTCAGACATTTGATTATGGTACCTTCTAGATTCATTGCAACCAAGCTAAGCTTATCATAGTCAGACATTTGATTATAGGAGAAATATCTAGAGCACTTCCGTAACCATAACCTCGGATTTTCACCATTAAACTTAGGAAATTCCAGTTTGAGCACTCTACCATTCGACTGACCCTGAATTCCAGTCATACGATTCATAGGCATCGGAGATAGAATTCCTGTTTCGTTTTTATCCCGATTTGGACCCCCTCCACTACCCGAGCTAGATCCAAATATGATGTGAGGAATGGAGTGATCAGAGGTATCTTTATCTTTCTCAGTCGCGCTAGATTGCTGCTCCTCCTTCATAGCATTCAAAATTTGAGTACGCAGCATCTCTCCAATACTCTCGAGCTTATATTCTAAGTGAGCTTTCGATTGCGACTGGCCTTGAATCATCACTGACTGTCCGATCAACAGCTTCAAGACCTGTTGTTCCAATGTCTCGATTCGTTGTCCATGGTTCTTGACAGCCATCGTGAAGAGAGTGGGTACCACGCGACTCTAGATACTAATTGTTATGAACCCGTAGCATATGAATGAACTAAGCTCGTAAGGTTGTGAAAGAGAGAGAAAAGAGAGAAGAGAGAGAATTGCAGATAGTTTGTTAATTTGCTTAACTGAAATCAAGTGCGTGAAGGTGATGATATCCCCACACACATGCATACAATGAGTACATGTAAAATGACGGCGTATTACCGATACTAAAACAACAATGTTTAGACTAAAAAATAAAGACGCGACTTAACGAGTGAAAACACGACTCTTAACCAACATAACGAAAATGTTAAAAAGAATGAAATGGACTTCTTCATGCATGATAGTGAAGAGCAAGATTTCAGCGCCATTCCATATCTCCGAAAGGCTCCACAACCTCAACATTCCAAAATCCACTCCAAATTAACCGACGCCACCGAGCTCCAAGACTATCAACTGTACAAATGCAAAGAATTCAAAGATTCAATCCGAACTGCGCGCTTTAATAAAAGTATTTGGCTGAAATATGCAGAGTGGGGAGAGTCACAGAAAGATTACGCTCGTGCGAGGTCGGTCTGGGAGCGCGTGATTGAGGTTGATTACAGAGACCACACATTGTGGTTGAAGTATGCAAATTTCGAGATGAAGAATAAGTTTGTTGATCATGCTCGGAATTTATGGGATCGAGCCACACATTTGTTGCCCAGAGTGGATCAATTGTGGTACAAGTATATTCACATGGAGAAGATATTGGGAAATATTGCTGGTGCTAGGCAAATCTTTGAGTGGTGGATGGAGTGGATGTCAGATCAACAAGGATGGCTTGTGTATATAAAATTTGAGTTGAAGTATAACAAGATTGAAAAGTCGAGAATGGTTTACAAGCGATTTGTAGAATGTTGCCCTAAGATTAGTTCCTGGATTAGGTTTACTGAATTTGAGTTGAAAAAGAGAAAAATTGCCAGAGCTAGGAATTGTTACGAAAGGACTGTGAATAAGTTGAAAGAGAGAGAGAGAGAGAGAGAGAGAGAGAGAAAAAGAGGTGATGATGAGGATATGGAGAAGTTGTTTGTGGCTTTTGCAGAATTCAAGGCACAAGGAGATAGGAAGAGGAAGAACATGAACAAGATGCATATACAAACATGCATTGGATCATATTCCAGCATTGGATCATATTCCAAGGGGGAAGGGGGTAGAGGGGTTGTACAACAAGTTTGTTGAATTTGAAAAGCGATATGGAGATGGGAGCAGCATTGAGGAAGCCATGGTTGTGAAGAAAAGGTTTGAATACGAGGATGAGGTGGTAAATGACCCGTTTCATTATGATTCTTGGTTCAATTACGTTAGAATTATGATGCTTGGTTCGATTACGTTAGATTAGAAGAGAGTTACGGTGACAAAGAGAGGATTGAGGATGTGTATGAGAGCGTAATAGCAAACATCCCTCCATCTTAGGAGAAATGTTATTGACAAAGATATATATACTTGTGAATCAAGTATGCATTGTACGAGGAGCTCGTGGCTCAGGATGTGAACCGAACAAGACAAGTATACAGCCTGTGCTTGAAGATGATTCCTCATAAGAGGTTTTCTTTTGCAAAGATATGGCTGATGGCTGTCGAGTTTGAACTGCGCCAGTTAAGTATTGATGGGGCTCGTAGAATTTTAGGGACGATAATCGGGATGGCTCCCAAAGATAAGACATTCAAGAGGTACATTGAGATTGAGATGCAGCTTGGTAATGTGGAATGATGTAAGAAACTGGATGTATTATGAGATTTGGTGTATTTTTCGTGTATATTTGTTTGGGATTTGTTGTAATCTTTTTGTATTTTTACCTTGCGTTTCTTTAGGAAAAGATTGTTGGTTAGAGTTGTATATAATCATCCCAAAGGTAATGAAATCACTAGGTCTTTCTCTCATGTCTTGTTTTTATATGGTACCAGAGCAACTAAAACACTAGTCTAGCCGAAACCGAGCCGCCGGTGCTTTTTTCACCATGACGGAGAAGAAAAAGATGGCGATCGATACCTCTTCCCCCTATTACCTGCATCTGTCCGATCATCCTGGCATGAACATATGTCTGGTGGTCTTGAAGGGCAATAATTATCAAGAATGGGAAAGTATGCACAATGTTTTTCGGGCAAAACGCAAACTTGGTTTTCTTGATGGAATGGTGACCGAACCTGAGGGCTACACCGGAGAAATTGAAGATTGATGGAGTGTTAATTCCATGCTTGTAGCGTGGATTATTCAGTCCGTAGAATCATCTCTTCGATCGACTATGACCTATTATGACAAGGTGAAGGAGTTGTGGGACGATTTGCGTCAACAATTCTCTATTGGCAATGGCCCTCGTATCCTCCAACTTCGTTTTGATTTGGCACGTTGTGTACAACAAGGGCAGAGTGTGGCTGCATATTATGGGACCTTGAAGAAGATTTGGGATGAGTTGTCGACATACTTGACGATGAAGGCATGCACATGTGGGAAGTGTACGTGCCGACGGGCCATCAATATCGGCAAGAAACGCGAAGAACAACGTGTTCATCAATTTTTGATGGGGCTTGATGATGATCTCTATGGCACTCTTCGCTCCAATATCATAGTTCAAGATCCAATTCCTCCTCTAAATCGGGTTTATGCTCTTGTTGTTCAAGAAGAGCGTCATAAAACTATGACAAAAGTTCGTGAGACACGATCTGAGGGTGTCATTTTTGCTGCTTGTGGTGCTTCTGTTAAAATTAAGCAATCAGTTCTGGAATTTTTCATTGTATTCAAAAAACTTATTTCAATTGTACAATGGGTTGTCCTTTTATAGGAGATTACAGAGAAGATTTAGGAAATAATTATAGAGAGAAAATCTTTCCTATTTACAATTGTATCATTACTATAATTCTAACACTCCCCCTCAAGTTGGACCGTAGGATCTCCAACGCCAACTTGCTCAAACTATCATGAAAGACTCGTCCAGTCACAACTTTAGTAAGAATATCTGCTAGCTGGTCTTCTGAACGAACGTATGGCAAAGTAATAATTTCATCATCCAACTTCTCTTTAATAAAGTGGCGATCTACTTCAACATGTTTCGTTCGATCGTGCTGAACTGGATTCTCAGATATACTGATGGCAGCCTTATTATCACACATCAACTGACTAGCTCCAGACACCGGAAACCCTAACTCAGACAAAAGTTTTCTGAGCCATAACACTTCTGTTAACCCCCGAGCTATTCCCCTAAACTCAACTTCAGCACTTGACAAGGAGACAACCTTCTGCTTCTTACTCTTCCATGTTACCAAATTCCCTCCAACAAAGGTGAAATACCCTGAAGTAGACCTCCTATCCACAGGATTCCCTGCCCAGTCTGCATTTGTATATGCCTGAATTTGTAAATGCCCATTCTTTTTAAGAAGAACGCCTCTTCTTGGAGACCCCTTCAAATATCGGACTACCCTCATCACTGTCTCCATATGATCTTTCTGCGGGTTATGCATAAACTAACATACAACCCCTACTGCATAAGCTATATCAGGTCTAGTATGTGACAAATAGATCAATTTACCAACCAAATGTTGATACCTCTGTCGATCAGCCATTTCTGCCCCTTCTGTAATCTTCAACCCATGATTCAAAATAATAGGTGTATCAACAGGCTTACAGTCTATCATGCCTGTCTCAGCCAATAAATCCAACACATACTTCTTTTGTGAAATATAGATGCCCTGCTTTGACCGCAGAACTTCAATTCCCAGAAAATATTTCAACCCTCCAAGGTCCTTCATCTCAAATTCTTTAAACAGATTAGCCCGAAGCGTGGTCATTGCCTCTATATCATCTCCAGTAATTACCATATCATCTACATAAATAATGAGGCATGTGATCCATCATTCTCTCTTCTTCAAGAACAGAGTATGGTCTGAATTGCTCTGTTTGTACCCATATCTCTTCATTACCGAGGTAAACCTTCCAAACCAAGCACGTGGTGACTGTTTCAACCCGTATAGAGCTTTCTTCAGTCTACACACTTCTCTTTTTCTGAACTCCTTGGTAAACCCTGGAGGAGCATCCATATAAACCTCTTCCCGTAGATCTCCATGCAAGAACGCATTTTTTACATCAAACTGATATAGTGGTCAGTCTAGATTTGCTGCTAAAGAGAACAAGACACGGATGGTATCAATCTTTACCACTGGTGAGAAGGTCTCCGAGTAATCCACCCCATATATCTAAGTGTACCCCTTAGCCACCAATCTTGCCTTATATCTCTCAATAGTTCCATCAGCTTTATGTTTGACTGTAAAGACCCATCTACAGCCAACTATCTTTTTCTAAAATGGAAGCACACATTTCTCCCATGTTTTATTCTTTTCCAATGCTTCCATCTCTGTTTTCATTGCTTGCTGCCATTCAACCTTTCGTACTGCCTTTTCCACAGTTCTGGGAATATCTTCTTCATACAGTGATGTTGTGAATGCTTTAGCTGATTCAGTCATACTTCCCCTGGCCAGATTAGCCATGGGATATCTCGCTAATCGAGGCTTATGCTTAGGAATATATTTCCTCGGAGGTACCCCCTCGTAGTTCGATCAGGCAAAACATATCTAGTTGGTTGTTCACTATTCACATCAAACTCAGCTCCAGTAATAGCATTATCAAAGGTAGAAGACATACTATCAGGAATATCAGAACTCAAATGATTACTAACCTCTGGGATATCCGGTGTAGGAGTTGATGGAGACCTGGAACCTTGCGGTATGGGATGTTCTATGTCATCTTCTGCTGATGTATTCATCTCAATAGTGGGCTCAATCGATCTGAATGACGAGCTAAACAACCAATTTAGTGGTTCTAGAGCTCTCTCCCCCTGACCATTGGATTGGGCAGTGGTATTTGACTGATAGAAGTATTCAGTTTCAAGAAAGTCACAATCCAATGTGACGTACATGCGACGGGTCAAAGGATTATAACAACGATAACCTTTCTGGTGAACCCCATATCCCACAAAAACACACTTAATGGCACAAGGATCAAGTTTAGAGCGTTCTGATTTAGGAACATGGACATAAAAAGTGCATCCAAAGATACGAGGTGACAGTGCCAAGGCTGGGGACACATGGGTGGAATCGGAGAGGGCTTGTATGGGAGTGCGAAGATCAAGGATTTTAGTGGGTAATCGGTTGGCAAGATAAGTAGCAGTGGCAATGGCTTCAGGCCAGAATGAGGTAGGTACATGAGATTCAAGCATAAGGGCTCGGGTAATTTCAAGGAGGAATCTATTTTTGCGCTCTGCCACACCATTCTGTTGTGGAGAGTTAAGACATGTGGTCTGATGGATAAGCCCCTCTTTCTGGAAAAAGGTTTTTAAAGTATGGTTGACAAATTCCCCCTATTATCCGAGCGAAGATCTGGATCTGCTTGTTAAACTGGGTTCGGATCATGGTATAAAATTAAATGAATTTTTCAGGAACTTCAGATTTATTTTTCAAAAAATAGACCCAAGACATCCGAGTACAATCATCAATAAACAATAGAAAATAGCGAAACCTGCCTGCCCCGAACACTGGTGCAGGTCCCCAAACATCAGAGTGTATTAATGAAAAAACAGTGTCAACACGAGTATTATTTGAAGAAAAAGAATGTCTATGGCTTTAGCCAACACACAAGTGTCACACTGAATATGAGAATCTGAAAATTTAGGAAATAATAACTTAAGATAACCCGTGGAGGGATGCCCAAGCCTTCTATGCCAGAGCCAGCTTTACCGATCGGAGGACCTTTCTGCTAACATAACGAACCCTTGAGGAGCTACTTCATCGACATAGTACAGCCCATCTCGCTCAGTTCCACGCCCAATCACCTCCTTCGTACGGATATCCTGCAAAATACAGAAAGATGGATTCATTATCACCATACAATTGAGTTGTTTCGTCACATGACTAATGGAGAGAAGTTTGCACGATAATGAAGGTACAAACAAACAATTTGATAATTTCAATGAAGTATTTAATTCCACATCTCCAGCTCCCTCAACTGGTGCAAGATCCCCATTAGCAGTCTGTATATTAGATTTAGGGAAACGAGTACGTTGTACAAAATCCGACACATCATATGTCATTGTATCTGTTGCTCCACAATCAAAAATCCACTGTGTGGATTTAACATGATTTGGATCCTGCACAATATATGAAGTGGGCATATCTTCACATTTAATAAGATCACATTTTCCATCAGCACAATCATCAAGGCCAGATTCACACATATCAAAATATCTGGGGTGAAAATAATACGCATTGGACATAAAAGGATTTGGGGGTAATTTTGAAACCCCAAATCCTTTACCTGAAACCGTAGGGTTTTTTTGTTCATTGTTGGCCGTCATTCCTCTTCGTGACCTTACCCCTACAGCAGCGAACCCTTCCTTTTTCATCCCATCTAGTTCACCTTCATCCCGATCGGAGTTGCTGGCGGCCACTGCGGCTTTCCCACCTCTGTTACGTTGTTCCGGCTTATCAAGTTTTTTATCCCTATGTTCCTACCAATCTGGGTAGCCTACTAAGCGGAAGCAATCTCGTTTGAGATGCCCTGGTATGCCACAATTGTCGCAGGTTTTATCAGTGCGACGGTGGGATGACGATCTAACCGGACTTCCAATGGATTCCGACTGCCGTGGCTTAGCCACTCTAACTGGTTCTGTTCGATTAACTCCCTTGGCCGCTAAACTGGTTCCCAATCCCGATGATGTGCCAGAATCTACCGAAGGTACTAACACTGTCTTCATGGCAGTTTCTCGGTGAATAGTCATATAGACGGCTTCCACTGAGGGGAGTGGCTTCGATCTGAGAAGATCCCGTTTGATTGCCTCATATTCTGGGTCCAACCCTGCCAGGAATTGAAAGAGTCTGTTATCTTGCACTATTTGGTTATACCTGGTGATGTCCGCCGACGTTTCCATCGGATTTGGTTGTCGGCGATCAATCTCCTTCCACAGTGATTGGAACATGCTGATGTACTCTTCTACAGATAATGAACTGTGCTGTAATTTGTTGGTTTTTGTTATCAAATCAAAAATTTGGATCCTATCCTTTCCACTTTGATATGTGATTGCTAGTGCTTGCCATAAATCTTTCGATGTTGGGTAATGGATATATTGATGTACCAAATCAGGTTCGATATTTTTGGTGATCCATGAGGTTACCTGTAGATCACTCTGTCTCCAACGTGTATAATCTGCATCTGTGGTTGCAGGCGGTGCTGGATCTCCGGTTATAAACGCCAGCCGGACATGGCCACCAATTTCTACCTCCATTGGTCTTGCCCACAAGACATAATTATGATGGTTTAATTTTATGTCAATTTTGACAGGTTGATTGCTGGTGTCAAAATCAAAACTGGAATTGGATTGCTTTGAGAGCAACTGTGCAAGTTGTTGTGACAAAACAGTAGCAACATCGGACATGGTTGAATCGTTGCTCATATTGGATGATAGGGATGGATACTACTCAATGGCAGATGATGGTAAAAAATCGATCGAATCCCTTAGGATCGTATCAGCTTTGATACCATGTTAAAATTAGGCAATCAGTTCTGGAATTTTTCATTGTATTCAAAAAACTTATTTCAATTGTACAATGGGTTGTCCTTTTATAGGAGATTACAGAGAAGATTTAGGAAATAATTACGGAGAGAAAATCTTTCCTATTTACAATTGTATTATTACTATAATTCTAACAGCTTCTTCTTCTTCCCAGTTTGAAACTCCTGGATGCACTAACTGTGGAAGGAAGAACCATGATGTTAGATCTTGTTTTAAAATCATTGGATATTCTAAGTGGTGGAATGGCTGTAAAGGGAGCGGGAATGCATCTCTCTTCGATTCAAACAACGGGGGTGCTGGGCATGGACGTGGGAGAGGCAACTCGAACTCTCAAGGTACTGAACGTAGTCGTGGTAGAGGTCACGTGGGTATAGCGAATGCCGCTCAAGTCTCTGGCTCTTCTTCTTCTTCAGCAACACCAGACTTAACGTCGTGGGATAGAGGTGCTCTTGGCGTGGATTGACTGATGATTAATGGAGTACTTTGCTCAACATATTTAAAAACTTGAACCCTCAACCTTCTTCTTCTAATGAGAAGCTCTCGGGTAAGCTTGTTTCTTCATGGATTTTGGATACCGGGGCATCTTATCACATGACGAACGACAAAAACTTGCTTGTAAATTTGTCCAACAATTTTCCATCGTCCATCATCTTGCCTGATGGAACTCAAACTGCTACTGTCCAAGAAGGGTCAATAATTTTGGGGAATTCTTTACACATAAAGCATATTTTATATGTTCCGAAATTGACTTGCAACTTGATATCTTTCTCTCGCTTGATAAAAGATTTGAATTGTATAGTCACGTTAACTAACAAATTGTGTGTTATTCAGGACCACACTTCGAGGATGGTGATTGGTGCGGGTGAAGAAAGGGATGGGGTCTATTGGCTTCGCTCTGTGACACAAGCTCCTGATCCATTATGTCATGCGATTACAAGTGATCCTCAGTTGTGACATTTACGTCTCGGACATCCCTCATCTCCGATAATTGATTCTATTTTTGGTGTTAGGAATAAGGATGAACCTTGTGATTTTGATTTTCGAGCTAATAGCAGATATGTTTATCTTTTGGTGATAGTTCTAGTCGGGCAGTTGGTTTATTTGAATTAATTCACTGTGATGTTTGGGGGCCATACAGTGTTTCCTTGTCATGCGGTGCATCTTATTTTTTGACTATTGTTAACGATTTTTCTCGAGGAGTTTGGATCTATTTATTGGCTGATAAAACAAAAGTTGTTAAATATATTAAGCATTTTTGTGCTATGGCCGTACGACAATTTGATAAACAAGTCTGTCGTGTTCGGAGTGATAATGGAATGGAATTCATTTCTTTGCGCAATTATTTTTCTGAAAATGGTATTATGTTTGAAACATCATGTGTTGCCACACCGCAACAAAATGGGCGCGCTGAGCGTAAGCACAAACATATATTAAATGTAGCTCGAGCTCTTCGTTTTTAGGCTCATTTATCTATTGATTTTTGGGGTGAGTGCGTGCTCACGGCATGCTAACTTATTAATCGTACTCCTACTGCCATCTTGCAAGGGAAAACTCCATATGAACTCATCTTTGGTAGTCAGCCGGTGTATTTACACATTAAAGTTTTTGGGTGCTTGTGTTTTGCCTCAGTAATCCCTCGTGATGGAAATAAATTTACAGCTCGAAGCCGGAAATGTCTTTTTGTTGACTATCCCCATGGCCAAAAGGGATGGCGATTGTACGATCTTGAGGTCCGAAAATTCTTTGTCTCTCGCGATGTGGTATTTTATGAGAATCAATTTCCGTTTGAACCTTCTAGTTCACTGTCGATGACGACTGGAGATTTACATCCCGGTATTTTTGATAATGATGACGCGTCACCACCACTAGACACACAGTCAGATTTGTCGTCCTCCGACGACAGGGGGAGTGATCCGGTAATAGAGGAGCGTCGCTCACCCGTGTTCGTCTACTTCCCAGTCACTTGCGGGATTTTATTTGCTCCATTGTTCGCCATATAGACCCCCCTCATCCACACCCTCATCATCATCATTCTCAGGCACGCCTTATCCCATATCTAATTACGTCACTTGCAAAAATTTCTCTTTGGTGCATACTAAGTTTTTGGCAGTTGTTACTGCTGGGCATGAGCCATCTACCTACACTGAGGTCGTTCACCATCCTCAATGACGTGAGGCGATGTGTACCGAAATTACGGCTCTAGAAAAAAATGGGACTTGGTCTCTTGTGGATTTGCCTCCCGGGAAAAAGGCTATTGGTTGTAAGTGGGTATTTAAAATTAAATCACTCTGATGGAACGGTTGAGCATTTTAAGGCTCGTTTGGTTGTACTTGGGAATAGGCAGGTTGCAGGCCTTGATTATACTGAGACATTTGCCCCCGTTGCCAAAATGGTTTCAGTTCGATTTTTCCTTACTGTGGCGGTTATTAAGAGGTGGGAACTCCATCAAATGGATGTTCACAATGCATTCTTGCATGGTGATCTCGATAAGGAGGTGTATATGACACTTCCTCCTGGTTTTTCTCCCTCTTCTCATGGAAAGGTTTGTCGGCTCCACAAATCTTTATATGGTCTTCGGCAAGCACCACGAAATTGGTTTTCTAAACTCGCTTCTACTCTGAAGATTTTTTGTTTTATTCAGTCTTACGCCGATTATTCGTTGTTTTCCCTTAATCGTAATGGGGTTGTTCTTCATGTCCTTGTCTATGTCGATGACTTGATACTCGCAGGAAATGATACGGCTGCAATTAATTCCTTTAAAGCTTATCTCCACAGTTGCTTTCATATGAAGGATTTAGGGGTTTTGAAATATTTTCTCGGCATTGAGATAGCTCGTGGGCAAGATGGGTTGTTTCTTTCCCAGCGTAAGTATGCACTTGACATCGTTTCTGAAGCTGGCTTGCTTGGTTCCAGGCCTTGTGATTTTCCTATGAAGCAAAATCACCAATTGACGGTTGATGATAGTCCAGACTTTAGGACCCCAGATCGATATCGTCAGCTTATTGGACGGCTTATCTACCTGACTATCACACGGCCTGAGCTCTGCTATTCGGTTTAGACCCTTGCCCAATTCATGCAGTCGTCTAAAGAAGCACATTGGAATGCAGCTCTTCGTGTTGCTCGATATTTGAAAGGTCACCCCGGACAAGGTCTTCTTCTTTCCAAAGATAGTGCATTGCAACTTAATGCTTATTGTGATTCTGACTGGGCACTTGCCCACTCACGCGCCGCTCTCTCACCGGCTACTTCATCATGTTGGGCGTTTCGCCCGTTTCATGAAAGACAAAGAAACAAGTCACGGTCTCCCGTTCGTTTGCTGAGGCGGAGTATCGGTCTATGGCTACTGCTTGTTGCGAACTAACTTGGTTCAAGTCCTTCCTATGATCTCTTGGTGTCCATCACGCCTCTCCTATGTGGTTATTTTGCGATAGTCAATCTGCCCTTCACATTGTCGTGAATCCGGTTTTCCACGAGCGCACCAAACACATAGAGGTCGATTATCACTACGTGCGTGATCAGATTCAGGCCGGTCATGTTGCTACTTCACATGTTAGTACCTCCATGCAATTGGCCGACATCTTCACCAAAGCCTTCAACAAGCAACAATTCCAATTTCTTTTGCGCAAGTTGGGCATTCGCAATCCCCATGCTCCAACTTGAGGGGGAGTACTTACGAGATTTGGTATATTTTTGGTGTATATTTGTTTGGGATTTGTTGTAATCTTTTTGTATCTTTACCTTGCGTTTCTTTAGGAAAAGATTGTTGGTTAGAGTTGTATATAATCATCTCAAAGGCAATGAAATCACTAGGTCTTTCTCTCATATCTCGTTTTTACAAGATGACAAGTATTTGCAGTGGTTGGAAAAAGGAAGTATTGATTTCGTTCGTGTTAAGGAGACGAAGAAACTCAAACGGAGAACAGAGGATGAGTTTGAGTACATTGATGATTTTGTCCCAGAAACAAAGAATCTCAAGATTTTGGAAGCAGCATACAAGTGGAAGAAGCAAAACAATTGACATTTTAGATTTGTCAATATTGGTTAGTGATTCTTCACATTCTTTTCCCTCTCAGCTTTGAATTTAACCCTTAAATTTCAGTCCATCTCATGTGTAGAGATTTTATGAAATTCTTTTATGATTATGAGCTCAACTACTGAGTGATGAAATTCTTATTGGAAATAAATGAAGTTGAATTTTTCTTGATATGTAAGGCTATGTTTGAAAGAGATTTGGCATTGAAGGATTTTAAATATTAAAATCCTAATGTATGTTTGTTTTCATATTTAAATTTGGGTCACAAAATCCGAACATAATCATTACTACCTATATTATAATCATCAATCATTATCAAATACATTTTTTTCATAAAAAAATATCATATCAACCCACTTTTTCATAATAAACTATTATATCAACACACATTTTCCATGATTAATTTAACATCTACAATATAATCTTACCCTATAAAATTCTCAAACAAACATATATTTTCACTATATATTCATCTTTACTACAAAATTCAAAATTTTAATGGCGGACTTTCACCAAATCCACATAAACCCCTTCCAAACATATTTAAGAGTTTTGAATTTGCCAAAATCCTTCTAAGTGTTGTTCATTATCTCATTTATATGATATTTCAAATGGTAACAGTTGATTCTATGGTAAAAAAAGGGTATTTGTCCTTAAACATAAAATGTCTCTATAGAATTTATCTGAAAATTTTGTCATTGCCTTCAAAACAAGATTTATTGCCGTTAGTGACAGATGTGCTGGTAAATCCTTATTAGTCTGTGCAAACACGTGTATCCAATCCAACATTAGAATAGGTAATGTCAATTGTTAGCTTCTAAAACCCAGTAGATTGAAATAGTTTATGTCCCTATTCCATGTTAGCTGCTTCATTTCTTTGTGTCTTCATTATCTCATGCTACAATGGATTGAACTAGAAAGTCAATCAACTAAATTAACTCTATAAATTACCAAAACTATATAAGGTTATGTTTTAATTGATATGAGTTCAAAATCCATCATTTCATTTTGAATTGATTTTACTCAATTTTGAATACACTCTAATTTCAATGAATTTGAAATAACACATCTACCGGGAAGACTGATTCTATAGAAAAGAATATAGAAATGTATTTTTGCAGATATATACTATCTGATATCTAACAATGAAATCTATATAATCCAAAGAAGAATGAGCTTGAATTGTTAGTAAAGTGCTAGTCCAGGTCGAGCTAAGCTAATAACTTGGCAAGTTCATCTACTCTGAGGTTTCCCTGTGGAACGACGTTGAGAAAATCGGCTTTAATATCTTCCATTTTCTTGCTTCTACTACTCTTTCTTTCGTCTCTCCCACTCGAAATTCTGATTTCTGTTCCCACAACCACTGAACCTTCTTCTTTCTCTCCTGAATCATCACTTTCTTTTTCATTACCTTTGTCAACTCCCGAACGCTTGGATCGGCGGAGACGAAAGATGGGTCCTGTTGGAGAATTCTTACCAAAAGCAACTGCCCTTTTGAAAACAATGTCAGCATCTAAGCTATCATCTTCCAACACAATTGCCATCCCATTTTCAACTGCTTGCTCTCTAAGTAGAGTAATTCCTGCCATACAAGCCTTGTCGAAACTGGACTTCTTGTCACTGCTCGTAGTGTTATTCAACACAGGTGCAATGCTTTCATTGTTTTCAAGTGTACTTTCTGATTCTACTAAGCCATCCAATACTTTGCTTTCAATGGTTTGGTTGACTGATTCTTGATGATTATCATGGGAGCCTGGAGAAACAGAAGACCTCTCTGATTTGTCCATAATCATTTCATGAGAAGCTATAGCTGAGGTAGCAGGTACACTAGACGTAACATCCTCTGTTTCAGATTCAGCCAACACAATGTTTCCCTGGAATTCCTCATTGCCAGCTTCAAGATCGTTGCGTTTTGGTACTGAGACAGATAAGTTTGGAATAGTTGCTGCTGATATTCTTGAAGCTACAGATTCAGCTTTATCTTCTTGTGATCCAATTAGACTCACATTAGGATCAATTGAGGACTTCCACTCTCGTCCTCTCCATATGAGTATGTGTTCACCATCAAACGATAATAGTACACAAGGGACAAGGTCCTGCAATAAAGAACAAGGAATCAACATTAAATCTTGTAAAACATTATTTTGAAAAAATCATACATGGGTTCTTTCTGTACTTTCATTTGTAAACATTAGGTCCCTATACTTTCAATTTTGCTTGAATTGAATCCTTATTTCTTTATAAACATTTAGCCTTGTACTTCTTTTTATTTTATTTTTGGAATTGGGTCCTATCCGTTTCATTATTTTCTGAATTAAGTCCCTGAACTTCTCTTTTCTAAAAATTAAGAATTGCACTTTCATTTGCGTTGAAATTTGGTCCTTAAGTAACCACTAATACAGGGATTCAATTCAAATAATATTAAGAGCTCAAGAGCCCAATTCAAACAAAATTGAAGGTACAAAGGATGTTTACAAATGAGAGTTCAAGGACTTAATTCAAACAAAATAAAAAGTACACGACCTAATGTTTACAAATGAAGATTCAAAAACCCAAATCGAAGAAAAAAATATTTTTATTTTTATTTTTGAAGTTCAGGATCCAATATGCTTTTGTCCAAATTAGTTTTCTATGAATCCCATACATGAGATTTACCCACCCTAAAGCAAGGTCTCAATAATACACGACTTTTGATTGCACATGATACATACCTTGAGTTTGGCACCTATTTTTCTGTAGTCACTTGGATTCAATCCTTGGCAGTTTATTCGCACTAGTTCACAGGCTTCAAATGCCTCTCTGACATTTTTTACGAGACCAGCATAAACACCATTTTTAGCTGCAAAAACAGTTAAACACAAGTATACATATATCAGCATACATCAGTGCAGATCTGTACCAGTCTCTGTTTTCAATTATCCAACAGAAAAATTTAGTAAATACAATCACATACCAAGCTTGCATATTGGTATTAGATCACGACCCTTTTTCCGCAAATCACTTACTTCTTCTTGAGTCAAACCCTCAGGAACTCGTCGAATCAGTCTTGGGTAAACTGGGGTAATAGGTTTCCACAACATGAGAGGAAAGCGAGGTCGGGATTTATAGTTATAGTTTCTACCACGGAAAAGGTATAGGCTGCCACCGCTTCTGTATATAATCTTCCCTCCAGTTTTTTCCTGCTTGATTGCAAATTTCCATAACAATACCGTCCCACAACAGTAGCTAATAACATGTAGCATGCATGCCATAAATTTTTAATGTTGCAACAAATGGAATTTATAGCTTGAGTTTTGTTTCATCAGCAACTGAACAAAAAGTAATTGCCAAAAACAGGCACATCAATTTCATGCATTATATCATATTCAAAGCAGTTCTATTCTCTCTATATCAAACTAACTTGTGAATCACAGGCCTTTGATAAACTAATTTCTTATATTAATTGGAAAAGGAAACACACTCTTGGATACTAATGAAGCAAATCCCTTGATCAGGCAGCATTAGCTACTTATATGTTGGTTACTGCCACTCAAGATCATAACAGGCAGACAACTAAAGAGGAAAAAGCAAAAGTGAAACCTAAATGATGAACCAAATTGATTACAATAAATAACGATGATCCAACAAAAAATAGTATTAGGTACTTCAGAACTTCAAACAATTCTTGTTCCACTGTTGATTGAATTTTTTCTCAGGTTATATAAAATGGAATATAAGACATTAAAACATTCTGCCAAGAACCATGTTTTCTATATAAATCCTCAAGAAACAAACAGATGGCACTTTAGTACCAAATCAATCCATTAGTTGCATGTTTACTCATTATTTCATTCCACCAGTTCCCAGCTAAAGTGTAAATTTGCATCAAAAATTTATTACCAGAAATGAACATGAACTTCTTGAAGGTGAATCATCATTTTGCCCAAGTCTAGTTCTTTACAAGTAATTACCAAAACTGGTACATTAGTTGCACTTTGCTAACAAAACCCATTTTTGACTAAAATACTCAAATCCTTACCCGACTGTCACATGATTTTCTTAATGGTAATATTGTTTTTTCTCACCCAAACAAGCACATAAATTATTTTTTGGAATTAATTTATCTTTTCCCTTAAGAAAACCTAGATGGCAAGGGTTTCCTATGATTAGATCAATTCAAAATAATTTCTTGAAATTTTATTTCATCAGCTTAGTATAGAAAATCCCTAGTCAGAAGCAAAACTGAAATGGAAATTCAATAAGTGAATCAGGGAGCTTCCTCCTCATAGACAATCTGCAGATTATACAAGACATGAAGATCTTCTATAAAATTTTCTACAATTGTGTGAGCCCATTTTATGAAACAGCTTTCAGCAGCTCATATAAGTTATAAATAAAAAATTGAAATAAAAAACTATATGCCATCTTCATAGTGATTAATTCCAAAAACAATAGGCAAACAATTTGCAATAATTAACCACAAACCAAAATAATCACACACGCAGAATATGAAGATCAAGCATTACTTGTTCACATAGAGGCAAGTTAACCACATCGTTTTTCTTGAATTAAAGAGATTATTAATAAATTGATTACAATTGAAGAGTAAGTATTTAAGTTTTGGTATATGGTTATGCACTTTCAATTGTATTTTCGAATGATATCGTAAAAAAATATCTACAAAGTTGAAAATCAATATCTCATTCTGGAAAGAGCAAGGAGAACATACCGACCTCCAATTGTTGGCATACATTGTCCATATCTACAGTGCAAACACCCTTGCATTTTATTTTGCACACCCTTCTTCGCTTCCAAAGAGCGTGTATATTATCCAACATGTTGTGTGTTAGGCCATCCCTTCCTGAAGAGGAATGATACAATGGTAACAGAGCAGTACTTATCATATGATTCAGCACATCAAGACTCACAAAATTTCAGGAAAAAAACATAAAGGAGAAAGTACAATTAAATTCATAGTACATCTATTTTACCTATATAAAAGTGTGGATTTTTCTTACAAAATATGGATTGCCGAATATATCCCTATCAAAGATTATTATTTAAGGTTATAATAGTAATTTAAGTTTTCATACTTAAATAATTTTATATTAGAATCCTAACTAATTCAAAATCTTATAGAATCCTACTATAATTAGAACTCTAATATAAAAGTGTTATATATAAGGTATTTGTATTATTATTTCTTTTCTTAATTTGATTTGATCTCCACGTGATCTAAAACTCATCAAGTTAAAAGTGCAGATTACGAGACAAATTTAGACATTATGACAAACAAAAGATACTCACATGGATGAGCTCAGCCTACATAAACACTTAAAGAAATTAAGTCCAAAAGCTAAAATCAATTCTCTTGAGTCATCTTTGCAGATATAACTTAGGTTATTACGCTACTTGCTAAAGAGACACCCAAACAACCAATCAGCAAAAGCACATACTATACAGTTAAAGCATACTGCATTAATACACAAGATATCATAACTCTACAATGACAGACAAACACACAATAATCATCCAATATCACAAGAATACCAATATTCAATTGTCTGCTGGACTTTTTGGCCCCATTAATGAGCTCCTCCGTTTCCTCCTTAGTCAAGGGCTCCCCCAGAACTTCCTCGCGCGACCTAACATACTTAGGCCCAGAACCCGCAAGAAAAGGCCCCGGCGACTGCACCGTCTTCACCCCCTTCTTGTTGGGCGGCGGCAGCTTAAACGAGTCAAATTCCGGCAGCTTCTTCTTGCTGGGGGGCAGCGGCTTCCGCCCCAGCCACGGCTTCGCCATTGTCTGAGGTCCAAACGGGGACACCAGAGGCTCCCTCAGCTTCAGGGGCTTCACATTAGGCGTCTCGGTGTAGCTGTACTGATACAGAAATGGAGCCTCCGGCATTTCATACGAAATCCCATTCTCATCGATTCTGAAATTGGGCGATGCAGGGTTTCGAGATTGATCTTGCTTCGCCGGGAATTTTCCGGGTTTAGGGGGTTTGAAGGCGGGATGAGGGGTTTGGGGAGGAGGGGGTTTGGAGTATTTGGATTTCTTACCGGGGATGGAAGGGGAAGAGGGGGAGGAGGGGGTGCCGGTGGACTTGAAGGTGGTGAGGTAGGGAGGGGCAGGGCTGTAATTATGGGCGATGGTGAGGGCGGAGTCGAAGCGTTTCTCGAGGCGGAGTTGGTCCTCGAGTTCCTTTTGGCTTCTGTCGCGGCGGATGAACTTTTGGGCGTTGGCGTTGTTCCACCGGGAGAAGCGGATTTCGGTGGCGGGGCGGTGGGGATGGGGGAGGAGCTGCGGCGGCGCGAATAGTGGGAATTGTGTCTTCGCTGCCATGGTTTCCATCCAAGTTAACTGCTCCGTACACTCCCATTCATCTTCTGTTTGAGGAAATTTAGAGAGAGAGTAGAACTCAGGAAAAGTGGAAAACAGAGATAAATATCAGCCTATATCTATATCTTGGGTAATTAGTAAGGTTGATTGACTGATTCTACAATTTACCAGAGAAACCCAGATATTGTGTTTTTATATTTTTTATTTTTATAGAAATGAGATATGTTTAGTAGTTATGGGGTATATAGAATCACCTAATTAGTAATTGGTGAGGACTAAAGGCATCTACCCAACTTTTAAGAGCACCAACCTCTTTTTTTTATTTTTTTTAATTCCAATTTTACCCCTAGAAGTTGTTGAACTAGTTCCGTTCGGTCAAGATGGCCGAACGAGCTTCAAGGTGTTCGGCCGTGGTGGCCGAATGGGTTTCAAGATGTTCGGCCGTGGTGGCCGAACGGGCTTCAAAGTGTTCGGCCGAGGTGGCCGAACACTCTTCTATGTGTTCGGCCACCTCGGCCGAACGAAACTGATCCGGAATTCATAGTTTTTTTACGTATTTTGCTACGATTTTCACACATTTAACAAATTTGTGGAATGTTCGTCATTATGTTGGCATTACAATCTTTAAAAAATTAAAAGGTTTAACTAAAAAAACAACACAACCCGTCACCCGTTTAGCGTGCGCGCCCGATGACGACGAGTGACGGTAGGCGCGGTGTGCACGCGCACGACGGGTGACGGGTTGCGTTTTTTTTAGTTAAATCTTTTAATTTTTTGAAGATTGTAATGCCAACATAATGACGAACATTCCACAAATTTGTTAAATGTGTGAAAATCGTAGCAAAATACGTAAAAAAACTATGAATTCCAGATCAGTTTCGTTCGGCCGAGGTGGCCGAACACATAGAAGAGTGTTCGGCCACTTCGGCCGAACACTTTGAAGCCCGTTCGGCCACCACGGCCGAACATCTTGAAACCCGTTCGGCCATCTTGACCGAACGGAACTAGTTCAACAACTTCTAGGGGTAAAATTGGAATAAAAAAAAATAAAAAAAAGAGGTTGGTGCTCTTAGAAATATGGTAGGTGCCTTTAGTCTTTCCCTTAGTAATTACATTACATTTTGTCGATTTTATTTTTAAATTTTTTAATTTAGCCTCTTTGTTTTTTTTTTTTTTTTACACTTAAGACTCAAGGTACAATAATTACATCTACATTTTCCAACCACTCTAAGCTATAGGTGGGAGTATCTATACCCCAAAATTACTAAACATATCCTAAAAATTGAATTTGTATATATGGGTGGGAATAGTTCAGGTTACTCAACAGGACCTATGGTCCATCCTATATTAGCTTAGTTCGGCCCAACTTCTTTAGTAAATGAGTCAGACTAAGGTTTTTTATCAAGTTTATTTATGAATATAGACTAGACTCGAACCTTAAAAAAAGTTTAATAGATTTAATAAGCCGATTTATTTATAATATTTATATAACATGTATGATATATTTGATATCTTTTATAGTTCTATATATATATATATAAACTACACTATATATATAGTGTGTGGTTTATATTTTATATTTTTTTTATAATTTATATTGTTTTCATATTTTTTTGTGTAATTCTCTAAGTTTTAATAAAAATTTAGTTTTTGAAAAAAAAAAAAAGATTTCATACTAAATAATTTTGTAGGCTTTTGATAGATTTTAGGTCAGACTTATCCACAAAATAGGTCAGGTTCGGGCTTAAAAGAAATTCTTTCATATATAATAGGTCAGACTTGGGCCTAATATTTATACTTCAGATTTAGGTTGACCAACAAAAAGTTCAGCTCGACCTAGCATATTCCCACCCCTATTTATATACCTTTGATTTATTAAAAATTGGGATGTGTTAAGTATTTTATGGGGTGTATATAGTCTCACACTCTTAATCGTGGTTTAAGAAACTAGTAAAAAGTGCATTTAGTTAATATTAGTCAAATACAAAAAGTGCTTGTCAATTAAAACTAGTTGCAAACACTCTATGCTTACTTCCTTTGTCCCATCACATTTTACAATTCATACTGTTGGGATATTTCTGACTAGATTTTAATGAGATAATGCAATATTAGATAAGACTTTAGAGTACTCATTTTCCAAGATTTTCAAGAGGTGCATAGTTTGATAGATTCATCTTTCTGAGTTGTGTCTTGAAAAGTTTTATATATCAGAAAGATAGAGTATACTGGTCATAGCAGGATTTTGGAGATGGAGAAGTCTTGAAAACTGATTTTCAGCAAATGAAGTCAACCTGAAGAAGGAACCAAAATCAGAAAGCTAGATCAGTAAAGCAGCATAAAACAACTGTATGAAGACAGGAAACTATTCAGAATCAGGAAGCTATCGCAGACAGGAAGCTGACTGCAGGTTTCAGGAACAGATAGTTGTTCTGAAACAGGAAGCTGACGCAGATTAGGAAGCAGACACAGAACATTAAACAGCCACTGCAACTTGAACAGAAAGTTGTATGTTCCTTCTATCTTTTCAGTATAACGAGGAAGTTTCTGATGTTATACGAGGATTAGTTACTGCTCAAAGTTACCAGTAGATAGAAGTCGGTGCCAAGCCAATCAGGTTGTGACACTTGAACCCGCAGCTCTGCAAAAAGTACTGTAGCTATAGAGTAGCGCCATTAATCTGAATCACAGAAGGACGAGGCTCTGTACCCGATTTTTCTAGACGCATTAATTACAAGAGATTTGAAGATCAAATTTGAAATGCAACAAGGACAATACCTCTCTTCAACAGACATTTTTCTACCGATATAAATAGAAGGATGGAGTGACTGTGAAGACTACTGAACTACCAACTATTCTCAAGCAATTCTAAGCTCAACCTCTCAAAGTTTTTCTCAAGTTATCCAAGTTCAGTCACTCAACCTTCGAAGTAGTCTATTCAAGCACTCGAGCTTTCAAGATCAAGACTGTCTTCTTGCTGCACCAGTTGAAAAATCTTATATACCTTTTTAACCTATTTGTTGTGTGCTAGGTTGTTTTAGTTTGGTGTCCTTAGTTGGAAGGATTAGATCCTCGCTAAGTGTTAAGTCTTGTGTAGGCTTTGTAACTCTGTATGAGTTTTGTACCCTGTGTGGGATATAGCCTAGGAATCTGTTGATTATAGTAGGTTAACTTGTGTTAGGAAGAGGTTTGTAAAGCTGAGGCTTGTAAAACTAACTGAATTAACAAAGTTCCTCCTCAGAGAAGGAGTTGAGTAAACGTAAAAGGATTACATCACCTTCGAACCACTATAAGTCATAAGTGTTTACTGTTTTTATCTACCTGTTGCATTGCATTGATATACCTTGATGCATACATCATCAACATTCTGCAAAAGGTTTCTGTTAAAAGAATTCTTAGAAAAGAAAATTGTTTTTCGAAAGAAACTCTATCTTAAGTTTATTCCGCTGTATACTGTGATCACCGATGCATACATCATCAACATTCTGCAAAAGGTTTCTGTTAAAAGAATTCTTAGAAAAAAAATTGTTTTTCGAAGGAAACTATATCTTAAGTTTATTCCGCTGCATACTGTGATCACCGAGTAAGGAACCTGAATCAGCATACTGTCAGGTTTCTGATCGAGTCAGGATACTGTTTCTTTATAGAATCAGGATCTTGTTTCACTAAAAGTTTTAAAATCGCAAAATCGATAGAGGTTTATTCACCCCCCTCTGAACCTCTGACCACTTGGGACCAACACATACAGATTAAGAAAACACATTTAATTTCTATTATACCTTTATTTATACACATTGATAACCAATTGAAGTCTTTTGAGAAAAGGAGCTGGGCTGAAGAACGAATGCTTTTTCAGCAGGAGGGAAAAAATGCAAGAATCTCGTTTTTTCTATAACTAAGTGATACTTTAGATGCAGATAAATCATATCTTGTAAATTCTTTTTCTTTTTGTCATTTGTCAATCAACCTTTTTTTATCCTTTCGTTTGTGTTCTTTACTAACCCATAGTGTGTTTTCTTAATAATGATAACCGGCCCATTTCTGTCTTGTTTTACCGCTCATTTTTTTGATCATCACAATATCTTTCTCTCAATTATTCTATTCTTGAATATGGGGAATCGTTGGAATTTTTTTGAAATATTGTATTGGAAATTTTGATAGAAAAAGAGTTCTTTCGTCTCAAAATCTCAACAATATTCATTCCTGAAAGGACTTTTTTTGGTCATTCATCAAAAGGAGACACTTGTTTGGAATTTGATAAATTGAGATATCTGGAAACACGATTTTTTATTATTTCTTCAGTCGAACTCGAGGTGGAGTCTTAGTCTATTTCTGTATTCTTTCTAGATTAAAACAAAATCACAAATAAAATAAATTCAAAGGTTTGATACCTTGTCTAGAACTCATGTTTGAAATAAATATTTGATCACAAAGAGATGCGGTTATGGTGAAAAGACAATTATCTCGCTTACAAACATATCTGGGCGGGATTAAATATATGACAGGGTTACCCGACATTGTAATCATTGTTGATCAACATGAAGAATATACAGCCCTGCGAGAGTGTATCACTTAGGGAATTCCAACAATTTGTTTAATCGATACAAATTGTGACCCCGATCTTGCAGATATTTCGATTCCAGCAAACGATGACGCTATATCTTCAATCCGCTTAATTCTTAATAAATTAGTATTCGCAATTAGTGAGGGCCATTCTAGCTATATAAGAAATCTTGATTTATTAGTATAAATAAAAAATATGATATTTAAAAAAAATAAGAACAGGTACAAATAGTAAATCGAGGTACCCCATATTTATACAGAAATTGATTCTAGATTTTTAAGATAAGGAATGGAGGAATTCAAAGATACAATGATTGAAGATTCGAAGTGAAGAAATGCTGCAAGCAGTAAGAAGTCAATTACTGCAGAACAATAAGAAGCAACTACTGAAAAACTTAACTCAAGCTCAATCAAGAAAGCACTCTAGTTCCAAGTTCTCTCAAATCTAAAGTTTTCAGTCACTCAACCTCGAATGAGGCAGTCAAGCCTAAGGATAGATCGAGTTTAAGATTCTCAAAACTGCTTCAAGCACCAGTTGAAGAAACCTCATATACATTAACCTCTATGTTGTATGCTTAGGTTGTTTTATGTGTCATCAGTTGATAGAAGTTGATTCATTGCTGAGTGTTTAGCCTTGGGAGAAAAGATAATAATTCTGTATGAGTTCTTGAGATCCTATGTGGGTCAGCCTTTAGGACTTGTGCAACTTGTGTGGAAGTTAAGTCTTAGTAGATGTAATTTGTTATGTTGATAGTTTTAAGGTTTAAGTCCTGTAAAACAACTTACTTAACGAAGTTCATTCTTAGAGAAGAAGTAGAGTGAACGTAGAAAGATTACATCACTTTCAAACCTTTGTGTGTGTTTATTTTTTGTTTTAGCATATTTGTTGCATTTATCTTGTTTATCATACTGCATTAAAGTTGTGCTAAAACTCATACTTTTGTAAAGGTTTTTAAAAGAAACTCTATCAAAAGTTTAAGTTTATGTTGTGCAAAGAACTCTAGTTTTTGCTAGCAGTGTTGCATTCTAGCGTTGTAAGTTGGAACAGTCTAGCGCTATAAATTGGAACAGTAACCTGCGCTGCAAGCTGTTTAGGTTACAGTGCAGTAAGTTCGAAAGACTTTGCAAAATCGATAGAGACTTTGCAAAATAGATAACAGTAACCTGCGCTGCAAGTTGTTTAGGTTACAGTGCAGTAAGTTCGAAAGACTTTGCAAAATCGATAGAGACTTTGCAAAATAGATAGAGGTTTATTCACCGTCCTTTGAACCTCTGTGCCACTTGGGACCATAGATATTTTCCCAATATTTTATTTATTTTCCTACAATTTGCCACCGATATTGAAATCATACCGATATTTATCGATATTTTCTCAATATTTCACCTATTTTCCTACAATTTACCACCGATATCGAAATCATACCAATATTTTTCGATATTTCCCTGATATTTCACTTATTTTCTTACAATTTGTACCATGAAGCCATTGATAACAAAATCGATATTGATATTTATCGATAGTTTACCGATATTTTGGTGAAAAAATGAAAATATCGAATATATATTATTGCAACATGTTTTTGTATCGATCACGTGAAAAAATAAAAAATATCGAAGATATTTTGGAATATTTTCATCCTTGTTGATAACTAAACACAACATCAAGGAGGTGATAATTCCAACAAACATTAATTAAACATATTTTAGACAAATTATACTCTACTAATAAGGAAGTGTATAATTTGGGGAAAAAAAAGGAATAGCTGTCTCTCTCTGTGGAATGGAGAGTACTTTTATGATGACAACGAAGTTGCTTATCACAAGTCATGGATGATGGATGCTTAAAAGGTATAAGAATATCTTTCTAGAGTTTTCCATATGAATAAAACTTCAGAAAAAATGAATAGATAGATAGATGTTCACTAAAGAAATGTTGGGAAATTGGTTTTGAAAAATTTAGGTTGTGAGTAAACTGATGCATATACCAATAAAGGAAATTTGCTTCAATGTTTGAAATATATCTATGAGTGGTGAAATCTTGGACTGGACTTAGCAAAACAAATAAAACAATAAGTTAATCAATTGATTATTGATAAACTCAATGAACTATTGAACATTCATATTTACAGCCCTGAATGAAAACCATCTGCAACTTGCACATTTACAGCATAACAATTAATATCAAAATCTCATCAAAGTTCAGCTGGTAACCTGAAACACTTTGTTGTACCAAATAGAATGAAGAATCATATGAAACAAATCATACTTCTCAGGAATCTTGTGCCAAAGGAAATACCTTTGAACTATCTTTAGTCTTCGTTGCATCATCATGTATCTCTCTTCTGTTACTGATAAGAGTATGTCTCTCAGATTTGGGATATCATCTTCCAAAATGAACAAAGCAAAAGACTCCCAATCGAAAACTTCAAAAAACGGGGGCACATAGTTATCAGATATAATAACCGGCATGCATTCATAATGTATCGATTCAACCACTCGTGGGGTGTGCACTTCATAGCCCTTAGCACATATGCAGTATTTACTGCTTTTCATTAGCTCCCTGTATCTCGCCTTACCTTTGACATCACGAGGCATGGGCCCAATGATTTTCATGTCCGGCTCTTTGTTGTGCCAATATTGCAGCAGTTTAGGACGAACATAACCGTGCATTCCTCCAGCAAAGAAAGCTAGAATAGGTCTGTTAGAAGGAGGGTTCCCTCCAATATCCTTTAAAGGGTTCTCGGCCGAACGAACATATGTCACGGGTAGAGATACATCCTTCCCTATTTTGAAGCCTCGTGCAATATTGGAATTGCAAAGGACTCTTGTGCAATTGCCAAAAACCTTTCTCGTGCTACGGGGGGCCTGAAAAATCAATTTAGAAAGACCATTTATCATGTCAAGTTACAGAATGTATTATTAAACCTGAATATTAAGTAGAGGTGATGAAGATTACCCAGTCATGACAAGCCACAAGAAAATGATCTGCTCCTCCTCTTTTGTTCCAGAAACGGTATTTAGTGGCAATTATGTCAACGTAATTCTTTAGATGGTTTTCTAAATCCTTTTGAGTGGTGAAACTGGATGCATTAAGTGCATTTCTTAGCTTTACTGAACTAAATGGTAGATAAAACAAATGAGCCTTCTTCGAGTCCTTCACTACAAATTGTTTATTTCTCTCGATCAATTTCATAAACCATCCTTCAGAAGCATAAATCCCCCTCATATATGGCAGGTGGAAAATTGGTTTTTCCCCTTCCCGGTAAACATAAACTTTAAGTGTCCTTTCCATCAATTCATAACTCCTGCCACAAAGAAGACAATAGGGATCAAGTGAAGGTTCCATCAATTAGTGTAATAGTTGCCCCTAATAAAATTTTGATAAGTAGATATTTTATTTGGGTAAAGTGAAGCATGTGGTGAAATCTATTTCCTTCAAAAATGAAAAAACTGATAGTTTCCATCCAATATTTAAACAAATGGAACCATTTCGGTCAAACTTGATTTTGAAAAATTCCTACGGGACCAAAAGTGCAATTTTCCCCATCAGAAGAAGATGGATAAGAGCTGATGGAGCACACAATGCCTTGGTGACTTGTCTTAAATAAGCAGCTTACCCTAACAGGCTAAGTGGTATGTAATTTGCTTTCCCTTCAACAATGACTTGGGCCATTCTTCACGTCCACTAAAACAAGATTCTTAAATTTTAAATTGATATGCCATTTTGAATTTATTTACATATTGGATCATGAAAACCTAACCCATAAGAAATCCTAGAACTAACAGGAAATCAAATTAGCTGCCATTTTGAATTTATTTACATATTGGATCATGAAAACCTAACCCATAAGAAATCCTATAACTAACAGGAAATCAAATTAGCGGAGAACATTTTCACAAAACGATAATAGTTAAAAATACTAAATTATACTCCTCTGTAACAGCTTAAGTTAGTTGATGAGGATGTAAATCAACATAGTATTAAAATTAGACCAAACAAAAGGTCATGTGTAAATGTCACCAACCGTTTATCTAGACTATTAATGTGCAAGGCTTCAACAGAAAGTAGCCCCCTCACATTCACTTTTAATTCATAACCAGTCTTCTTTTATGTTGATATGAATTATGCTTGTGCATAATGGAACTTGAAACCAAGCATAAGTAGACAATGCTAAACAAAATACTAAGAATGAATGGCATACCTTTTGAACATCGAATAATTCCGAAAAAGAGAAGCATGAACTTCAGAAATGTTCCATTGTATGGGAGCATTTTCAACTTGAAATCTGGCATCTTGTAGCTCACGATCACGTTGAGAAGACCACCTTGGTCTCTGAAGACATAAAAAAGGTTGAGTAACTAATTTTGCATAACTAAGCCCTGAGGGAATGCTATTGCAACTTTAAAGATGTACCTTTGGCTTCTTCTCAACAGATCTGTTTATTAATAAAGAATTCATCTGGCTAATTGACATAGCTTTTGCTCCTCTTTTTCTCTGTACAGAACTACTAACCATCACAGAGATATCAGTAGAGACAAGTGAACCCTTTTGCAGTACACCACTATCGTTGATCTTGGTTTTGTTGCTATGCACCAAAGACAAGTTCATTGCCACAGACAGAACTGATTTTTCAGAGCCTAACTTGTGGTTCAAGTGGACAAAATCTGTTTGTTTGCCAACTATGTCTTGTGGATTGCACCGACTTGCTTCTAGGAGACTTCCACCAGCAAGATTTGTATTTGGCCTTCTAGTTTGTTCAACTGAATCAAATTTTATATCAAGACATTCTTCTCCCATCGAGGTATGGACTGTATCTCCCAACTGTCCTGTTTTTTCACTTTTCTGAGAGTTGACATTCTCCTCTGTCTCAAATGTGGATCCTTGGTTTGAATTCTCCTTTATTTCAATACGGGAATCCATCTGTTCCAAACCATCTGACAAAAGAGCATCATCTATACCGTTCGTGTGAGAACTTATAATATCAGAATCATCTGTTTTAGAATTGTTGGAAAAGATTTTGCTATCAGTGGTCAAAGAAACCAATCCCACATTTCCACGTGAGAGAATCGATGAATAGTTCCCATATGAATATGTAAATAGGTGGACAAGACCCAGAATGGCAGCTGAAATGCCGATGAAGTACAGCAGTTCTTTGACATGGATATGACGAAACCTTCGAACAACAAATCCATTACCCATTCTACATATTACAAAAAACCAGAAGATCTATCCTTGACATATTTCAGTAGCTGCTGTAACCCATTAAACAAGAATGTTCTGATCACAGATTGCCATCTCATGATTAAAAATACCTTCTGTGTAAAAGAAAAGGTCGACGTATTAATGAGCGAAATAGGATATCTATGCCCCAGTTATCAGCATGATAAAGAAATAAACATATTATATGCATATGGATACTTTACAACTAAAATTTATGTCGAGAACTATAAGCTCTTATCACTCATGCTTGGAATAATCCATCAGGTTACTTCAAGACGAATTCCAACATCAGTGGCCATTATATCGAAATTGAGCATTCAGGAAAGAAAAGATTAACCACGAGTTTCTTTGGGCATCTACCTCATGATTCCATAGGTCATCATTGCTTTTATCTTTACGACCTTCTGATAAGATCACATATTTTGGAAATTAAGGAATTGTAATTTTAGCATTATATTCTTGATGAGGATTGCATTTGCGATCACAAAAACATCATCCTCCCAATATAATTGGGCAAACTAGGGTTCCACAAACATTGAGATGAAAGTAAATGCAAAGAAAACCTAAAACAACAAAATATCATATTATTCATAGAGTAGTAAAATCGAGCATCTCTACATCAGCTTCGAATGTTGCAAACAAATTAAATAAATAATATCTTCAAAATCTAAAAGCAAGTTAATCTGAAGAGGCGATCATTCATCGGTAACAAAGACACCAAAAGCATTAGGAAAATTTGATAGAAATATCAAAATTCCTCAATTGAAAAGCAATTTTCAGGAAGGGAAAGAACTAGTGAACTAAAATGAGTATGAAGCGAGTAAAATGAGCATCATCTCCATCAACACTCACAATTTATCACAATCCCATTGCTGAGTTGAAATTGTAGTTGGGAAGAACACGCAGAGAGAGACGCAGCGCTCAAGTTCCTCTTGTCTTCTGTGAGGAGGGGTATGAGCAAGAAAAAGTACAAGGCGCCAAGAAAGAAATTGAGCATAAGTACACCGACACTGAGTCTGTGCCTCGACATTGTTTCTACTTTTTACCACCATTTCTGGCTTTTTTAACAAATTATATTATAGTTTCCAAAATAATTTAACAAAATATGGTGCAATTCAAAATTGTTAAAATTTTAAGTGAAGTCGCCAATAGGGAAGGCGACTCCGACAATTTTAACAACTTTCGGGCATAAGTAGGAGAGTGTGAGGGAGAGGTGGGGCCGTGGGGGTTGGGGTTGGGTGAACTTATCTATCTAGTTATTTTTTTTTTATATAAAATTTAAATCATTCCACTTTGTCATATAGAATTTTAATTTTGATGTGTTTTATTATATCAAAGAAGTTCTAACCTTATACGTGTTTGAAATCAACACTACAATTTACGATATATAAATCATCTTGAAATTTTAGAACACATCTAACAATAGCTAAGATTTCTTTAGCAACAGTAGAATAATTTTTTTGAGCATTATTCCATTTACCAGAGTAGAATCTAACAAGATATTCTTGTTTATTTTGAGGATTAATCTGTTTAAGAATACCTCCAAAACCAATGTCAGAGGCATCAGTTTCAATAATTTTTTCCCATTGAGGGTTAGCAAGCATAAGGCATGGAAGGTTTTTAACCTTTTCTTTAATCTTTCTAACAGCTTCAGTATGTTTATCGGACCATGGTAAAGGATTTTTCTTGAGTCTGTCATAAAGAATAGCAGATTCTTTATTGAGATTTTCAATATAAGGGGAAATATAATTAAGACTTCCAAGAAATCTTTGTAATTGAGTTTTATCAGTAATAATGTCTGGAAATTTTGATCCAAATTCAATACTTCTTTGTATAGGAATGATATTTCCTTTTTCAATATTGTGTCCAAGAAATCTAATATTTGTTTGGAAAAGAATCATTTTTGGCTTAGAGATAACAAGACCATTTTGTATAACAATTTTTTAAAAAAAATCTAAATGTCGAAAATGATTTTCAATATCTTTAGAAAAAACAAGGATATCATCAATATAGACAATAATGAAATCACTATAAGGAGTGAAAATATCATTCATAATTTGTTGAAATTCAGAAGGAGCGTTTTTTAGGCCAAAAGGCATAACATTCCATTCATAATGTCCTATAGGAACATTGAAAGCAGTTTTATATCTATCAGTTTTGTTAATTTGGATTTGCCAAAAACCCGATTTTAAATCAAATTTTGAAAATATTAAAGCATGAACTAATCTATCAAGAAGATCTTTTTTATTAGGAATAAGATGTCTAATCCATTTTAAAACCTTATTAAAAGGTTTATAATTAATAACCAGTCTGGGTATACCACGTTCTTGTTCAGAATGTTTATTAACATAGAAGGCTGTACAAGACCATGAAGACTGAGAAGGAGAAATGAGTTTCTTATCAATAAGAGATTTGATCTCTTTTTTACATAATTCTAGATATTCAGAATTCATTTGACAAGGTCGTGCCTTAGTAGGAATATTTTCTTCTTTGAAATTATCTTCATAAGGAAGAGAAACAATATGTTTCTTTCTTTCCCAAAAAGCATTAGGGAAATCATTACAAATTTCTAAAGAGAAATTATTATGAATAATTTTTATTTTATCTTGTAATTTAGGATTTTTGAGTTTTTCATCAATAGATAAGAAATTAATTTCTTCTTTCAAGGAATTAATATGAAAAACCTTTCTATCAATTTTTTCTTGAAGTTCATTAAGAATACGATGAATAGGTTTTGTCACGCCCCATTTTCTTTCACTTAAAATATCAGAGTTTCCACACGGGCGTGAAGATAGAAAATAGAGAGGGACACATATCACAACAGAAAGAAGGAGATTAGGGACGACAGAAGAAAGGGGATAAGGAACAAACATATACCATTCACACATCAATCGGCCCCTGCCGATAATCTATCGGTTTCATTACCGATATTTACAATATGCACAGCGGAATATTTCATAAGGATCTCACAAATTGTTAAAACATAGTTTGAAAGTGTTTGGGGAACATCAGCCTGAAATCATAAATTCCCAAGATAGCACCACCATCCTCCGACTAGGGTTCACTAGTTTCCTCATCTCCTGTAGTGTGAGTACAGATTAAGGGGTGAGTGCGTGGAATACACCCGTGGGAAATAACATCCTCATCTTATGACACTTAACAGATAATCAACAGAAAGTAACTATCTACCAGCATGTTGCCACAACACGTAAAATGCATAGCAGATATTAGAAAGGGAAATGATGGGTACGGGATCTGCCCGCCACCCAATTAAGCGGGCTCAATACCGCTGGTGTATTTCATGAGGACCACCAAACCTCGAGAGTAGTAGAAGAGAAGCGGGGAAGAATGCATGCCCAGAACAGTATAAGTATGGCACCATAAATAAATCCACAGCACATAGTATTTCGCAGATCCTGCATATACTAGGAAAACAATAAACAGATTAAGATTTAGAAGTTACCCCCACCTTGTCGAGTAGCTAGTACTAGGTATCACAAACTCCCAACTGATAACCTACACAAGTTACAGTGTTCCTTAGATTCTTAATAAATATATGTAAAGGCATAATTAATTTCGAAAAAAGAACGATCGTTTAACGCGTGCCGGATCGAGGGATCTCAAAAGTTGAGGTTGAAGCAATAAAGGTGAAATTTTAGTTTCTTAGGCCGAGGTGGTAGAGAACGAGACAAGGATTGCAACGCAAAAAGAATGAGCTCAATCGGAGTTGAAATGAGCCCGTACGGAGCAGTTTAAGTTTAGGGGTATTTCGGTAATTTTGGTCAAAGGGTTGACTTTGACCGGGCCCGCGACCCTTGGTCAACGACATCTCGTCAAAAAACGACTCGATGTTGACGTACGGTGGAAAAAACGGGGTTTGGGTCGAAAACACGGCGTCGCGTGCGTCAGGGCACGCGAGCACCCGGCGTTGGCGCGCCCACTCGGCAGCTGCCGAGTTTTCTTGGCCAGCCGGCACCCGGCGCTCGGCAGCTGCCGAGTTTTCTCGGCCAGCCCGTCCCGTCGCCCGCGCCCGCCCACGTCCAGCTCCCGGCTGCCGAGTTTTCTCGGCCAGCCGGCCCCCGTCACCTGCGCGCACCCGGCCCCCGGCGCCCAGCCCCCGCGCGCACCTGACCCCCCCGACGCTCGCCCCGACACGCACGTTCCATCCCCGACGCACACACGGGCACCCGGTACTCGCACACCATCGCACACCCGGCACCCGGCGCACCACCACCACCAGCACCACTGCTGGCGGCGGCGGCTCCGGCGGCGGCGGCGATTCCGGCGACGGCGGCGGTGGCTCCGGCAGCCGCTCCGGTGACTTTTCCGGCGACTAAAAAAAAGTAAAGAAAGAGAAAAGAAAAGGAAACTTACTTGTTCGCGTCGCTTTCGTCGTCAGCGGAAAATGAAAATTTTTGAATTGACTAAGCCCCTATTTATAGAGTTTCAAAATTACTATTTACCTAGTAAAATTAATTTACCATTCATTAAAATATTATTTTCCGTTTTACCGTTCATTCGGATTCTACCCCTTCCGTTTTACCGAACCTTCGTATCCGGCTCTTTTCCTTGCCATTTGAGCTACGGGTCTCCGATTGACCTCTAGTTTGTTTCTATTTTCTAGTTTTTCCGTTGCGTATCTCATGGAACTAAAATATTTTACGTTCCATGCCTAGAATTTTCATCAGTCTAAATCATACCCTAACGTATACTTGAAACGCACATAAACAATTAAAAATTAACGCACATAAAATATTTTTATCACGGGTTTAATTATTTAATTAACCATTTATGCTTTATATTTGGTCCGGGGTACTACATCCCTTACCCCTTAAAGAAATTTCGTCCTCGAAATTAAACGCGTACCTAATATGGGTAGGTTGGGATACTTCTTTAGAATATCGTCTTCTAATTCCCAAGTCGTCTCCTCCCTTCCATGACGGCTCCATTGAATTTTTACAATAGTCATCTCCCGATTTCTTAATTGTCGGATCTTTCTATCTAATATGGCTATTGGTACCTCTTCGTAGGTTAGATCCTTCTCAAGTTCTACGCCTTCCTGACTAATTACGTGGTTCGGATCGAATACGTATTTTCGGAGCATAGATACGTGGAAGACGTTATGTACTCCGGCGAAGTCTGGCGGTAGAGCTAGACGATATGCAACCTCCCCAATTCGGTCTAAGATTTCAAATGGTCCTATGTATCTTGACTTTAACTTTCCCCTCTTCCCGAAACGATAGACTCCTTTTGTGGGTGACACTTTGAGAAAAACCTTGTCTCCCACTTCAAAAATCAATTCTCTCCGTCTCTTATCGGCATATGCTTTTTGTCGATCCTGAGCTACTTGCATTCTTTCCCGGATTTTCCTTATTACCTCAACCGTTTGATCTACCAATTCGGGCCCCAAAAGCTTCTTTTCGCCCACTTCGTCCCAACAAATGGGTGAGCGACATTTCCTTCCATAGAGGGCTTCATAGGGTGCCATTCCAATTGTCGATTAGTAGCTGTTGTTGTAGGCAAATTCTATTAAGCACAAGTGGTCCTCCCAGCTTTCGGGAAAATCCAAAACGCATGCCCTTAACATATCTTCTAGGATTTGTATAGTCCTTTCGGTTTGACCGTCAGTCTGTGGGTGGAAGGCTGTACTGAAAGACAGCTTGGTTCCTAATTCGTTTTGTAGACTTTGCCAGAATCTAGAGTTGAACCGAGGATCTCTATCTGATACGATGGAAACCGACACACCATGCAATCGAACAATCTCTTCAAGATATATTCGTGCCAGCTTATCCAATCCAAAAGTCATCTTAATTGGCAAAAAGTGGGCAGACTTCGTTAGTCTATCAACTATTACCCACACAGCGTGGTTCCCTCGTCTAGTGTTCGGTAATCCAACCACGAAATCCATAGTTATATGTTCTCACTTCCACTCTGGTACCTCTAAAGGAGTTAGCATCCCAACCGGTCGTTGATGCTCCGCTTTCACTTGCTGACAAACGAGACACTTTTTAACAAAAAGCCCTATGTCTCTTTTCATACTTCTCCACCAAAAATTTACCCTCAAATCCCGGTACATCTTTGTACCTCCTGGGTGTGCTGCCATTGGAGTGCAATGTGCTTCTTCGAGGATTTCTTTTCTTAGGTTCTCGTCCTTTGGCATACAGATTCTCCCTCTGAAGGTAAGAGCCCCGTCCGACGCTAAAGAAAAATCTTCAGCTCGTCCATTATCCATATGAGTTTTCATCTTCATTAGAAAGCTGTCTTCCTTCTGCGTTTCAATGATTCGATCACGCAATGTAGGTTTTATGGATAACGTTGCGATCCTAGCTTTGATGTTGTCTGGAGGCGTGACTATTTCTAATTTCAGCCTTGACATCTCTTCGATCAGTTGGTATTGGTTGATGGTCATAGATGTTACCATCCCTTTCCCTTTTCGGCTAAGAGCATCTGCTACTACGTTTGCCTTTCCAGGATGGTAATTGATCGTAAGATCGTAATCCTTTACCAACTCTAACCATCTTCGCTGCCTCATATTGAGCTCCTTCTGCTCAAAGAAGTACTTCAGACTCTTGTGGTCAGTGTAGATCTCACACTTCGCGCCGTAGAGATAGTGTCTCCATATCTTAAGAGCGTGTACCACCGCTGCTAGCTCCAGATCATGCGTTGGGTAGTTCAGTTCGTGAACTTTCAATTGGCGTGATGCGTATGCCACTACTTTTCCCTGTTGCATCAGAACACATCCTAATCCTTGTTTAGATGCGTCGCTATAAACTACGAACTTCCCAGTTGCATCAGGGACTGTTAAGACTGGTGCCTCTGTTAGTCTTCTCTTTAACTCCTAGAAGCTATACTCACACTGCTCGCTCCATTGGAATTTTACGTCCTTCCTTGTCAAGCGAGTTATAGGAGCGGCGATCTTAGAGAATCCTTCTATGAATCTTCGATAGTAGCCAGCTAAACCCATAAAACATCATACTTTTTTGACGTTTGTTGGAGCCTCCCATTTACTGACTACTTCCACTTTCTCAGGATCTACTTCGATCCCTTGGGAAGAAACAATGTGACCAAGGAAATTTACCTTGTTCATCCAAAATTCGCATTTCTTGTATTTTGCATAAAGTTTCTCCTTACGCAGAACCTCCAATGCAATTCTGAGATGCTGTTCATGGTGCATTCTATTGCACGAATAAATGAGGATGTCGTCAATGAATACAATAATGAAGAGATCGAGGTATGGATGGAAAATGCGATTCATCAAGTCCATAAAGGCCGCTGGAGCATTACTGAGTCCAAATGGCATCACACGAACTCGTAGTGGCCGTATCTTGTCCGAAAGGCCGTCTTAGATATATCCGTGTCCTCAACTTTCATCTGGTGATATCCAGATCTTAAGTCAACTTTAGAGAACACACTAGCACCTCTTAATTGATCGAAAAGATCTTCGATCCGAGGTAGTGGGTACTTATTCTTTATAGTTCGCTTGTTCAGCTCTCGATAATCTATGCACATCCGAAAGCTGCCATCCTTCTTCTTTACAAAAAGTACTGGGGCTCCCCAGGGTGACACACTTGGTCTAATAAAACCTTTGTCCAAAAGTTCCTGTATTTGGACCTTCAACTCCTGTAATTCTCTTGGTGCCATCCGATAAGGAGCTTTCGATACCGGTGATGTCCCTGGAATAAGATCAATCTTAAAAGTCACCTGTCTATCTGGTGGAGGACCGGGTAAATCCTCTGGGAAGACGTCCAAAAATTCCCTTATTACTGGCACCTCCTCAATAGACATTGACTCTTGCTCAGGATTTACCATGTTGACTAACCAAGCTTCGCAATTTCCTTTGCTAAGCATCTCGGTTGTCTTTATGGCTGAAACAATCCTTGAGTCACTCCCAACTCGTGTTCCTTGAAAGATGAACTCCGGTTCTCCTGGGGCTTGGAAGACAATTTCTCGTGTGTGACACTTAATTATCGCATGATTGGATTCCAGCCAATCCATTCCTAATATTACATCAAAGTCCTTCATCTCCAGTGCATGAAGATTGGCTAGAAAAATCTTACCCTCGAAGGCGATCTTAAGGTTACGATAAAGGTGTCTTGTTTTAACTGTCTTTCCTGAAGGAATACTTACTTCTAGGGTTCGAGCGACTATCCTATCATCCTCATGCTTCAGCAATTTACAGAAGTTGATAGATATAAAGGAATGCGTTGCTCCAGTATCAAATAGAATGAGGGCAGGTATATCACATACGGGTAACATACCTGTTATCGTCTCCACCTCCTCTGCAGCTTCTGGACGAGTGAGGGCAAAGGCTCGTGCCCTGCCTGCCACTGGCCTCGAGTTCGAGGCTGTAGCTGGTGAGTTCCTCACCTTCGGACAGTAAGCCATTATATGCCCCGATGCCCCACATCTAAAGCAGGTCCGTGTTTCTGGCTGACACGGTCCCACGTGCATTCTCTTGCATCTAGGGCACAGATTCTCTAGTCTGGGATTAGGAAGAAGAGGAGCATTATTTGCTCTTGGAAATTTGTTTGGAGCAGAACTTTGGCTTGGGCCAGGCCATGCCCTTTTTATAGGAGCGGGGAAAGTTCTCTTAGGAGGTGCATTATCCAAATGCAAACAAGAGGCGATTTCCTGTGCCCTTCTGATGACACTGGCATATGTCATCTCCTCCTGCCCAGCTAAAATAGATCCAATTTCTGGACGAAGGCCCCTTTCAAACCTTCGAGCCCTCTTGGTGTCGGTATCTACCAAGTGCATAACGTACCGACTGAGCTGATTGAATTTCTGCTCATACTCCCCCACCGTCGAATTTCCTTGACGGAGGTGTAAAAACTCTGTCTCATTTTTATCCCGATACGACTGAGGGATGAAATGGCGAGAAATCACATCTTTAAATTCCTCCCAAGTCATTCCATCTTTTTGGGCAGCCAAGAGGGTTCGTTCATATGAGTCCCACCAATGACTTGTTTCCTCCGCAAGTTGAAAAATTGCGCAGGAGACCTTCTGTTCGGGGGTACAAGTCATATGTCCGAACAGCCGGTCAAGTGAACGTATCCACTCTTCCGCGTGTGCTGGTTCGCCCTTTCCATCAAATATTGGCGGACTAAAATGCCTAAATTGTTCATATATGAGGTTGGGATCAGCTCGTGCTGGCTGGGGGTTGGCTTGGTTTACCTCAAAGTGTTGGGTTAGCCCTCTTATTGCTACAGCTAAATCTCCCATATTTGCATTATCTACTCTATCTGGCTGGTTAGCCGCTTGTGGTTCTGGCTGATTAGCCACTTGTGGTTCTGGCTGGTTAGCCATCGGTGGTTGCACTTTTCGGGGTCGTCCTCTAGGTGGCATAACTCTGTTAACTTATCTATACACGTATATATATCATTATCATACATAATAACATGTAGATAGAGGGAAAAATAACCGTGATATGCAAGAAAGAGATATAAACGTGTATCCCAACACCAAAAGGGGATTACACGGACATCATATATATATACATATATCTGCCAAACTAAGGGGTAGCCTTCACATCATGCCAAAAAGATTATGTACACTACCTACATGAAACAAAAGCTACCACCTACACAGGGAAAATATATCATATGTAGTACACAAACACATCTGTAAGATTTCTAGTCTAGGCAACTGCGGCCGGAGGCGGTGGTCAAGGTGATCCTGGTGCTGCTCCTACATCATACTCATCCGGGTCCTCATCCTCCTAGGGGTCCTCATCTATATCATCATCAGACTCGGAACTACTACTACTACCGGATGGATCATAAGGACTAGGCTCATCCTGAATCGGAAGACCATGCCGTCCCCACACATCTAACATCACCCGTGCCACATTCCCAAAGTTGGCAAATGGTACCAAGTCTACTGATGAGTGCACGAGCTCATCTCTATATGCTGCACGTGTCCTAGCCTCTCAATCCTTCGGCATAGTATAGATCAGATATAAGCACCCCTGTACCCCACTAATACTACCCTTGAGACCTCCCAACTCCCTCCAACAGTACAACAGTCGGGCAATATGCTCCCCTATACACCTATCCTCTGTCACCCAACTCTTATAAAAACGACGCCTAAGCCTCCCCTCACGAGATTCTACAGCTGGTGGCCGCATCCTAGCAATAAATACTCTATTCATCTGTCATATAGAAATTACATGTATTTTTATCGTCAGTCTATATCCACAATCACTCCTTCTATATCCCAATAATTTATATCATGCTAATACAGAATCACATAACAAATAAACACATTTTCACAAATATCATAATCAAGGAGGGACACCTATGGAGAGAGGATGGTGCATATCTATATATTTTTTTTTCTCAAAACCCGACTCACATTTAAAACATGTTTGAAATCAGGCGTGAGCAAAGTCCTACAAAGGGTAGAACCATGCTCTGATACCACCTGTCACGCCCCGTTTCCTCTCACTTAAAATATCAGAGTTTCCACACGGGCGTGAAGATAGAAAATAGAGAGGGACACACATCACAACAGAAAGAAAGAGATTAGGGACGACAGAAGAAAGGGGATAAGGAACAAACATATACCATTCACACATCAATCGGCCCCTGCCGATAATCTATCGGTTTCATTACCGATATTTACAATATGCACAGCGGAATATTTCATCAGGATCCCACAAATAACATACGTATTCAGACATCGCAGAACGTAAATTGTTAAAACATAGTTTGAAAGTGTTTGGGGAACATCAGCCTGAAATCATAAATTCCCAAGACAGCACCACCATCCTCCGACTAGGGTTCACTAGTTTCCTCATCTCCTGTAGTGTGAGTACAGATTAAGGGGTGAGTGCGTGGAATACACCCGTGGGAAATAACATCCTCATCTTATGACACTTAACAGATAATCAACAGAAAGTAACTATCTACCAGCACGTTGCCACAACACGTAAAATGCATAGCAGATATTAGAAAGGGAAAGGATGGGTACGGGATCTGCCCGCCACCCAATTAAGCGGGCTCAATACCGTTGGTGTATTTCATGAGGACCACCAAACCTCGAGAGTAGTAGAAGAGAAGCGGGGAAGAATGCATGCCCAGAACAGTATAAGTATGGCACCACAAATAAATCCACAGCACATAGTATTTCACAGATCCTGCATATACTAGGAAAACAATAAACAGATTAAGATTTAGAAGTTACCCCCACCTTGTCGAGTAGCTAGTACTAGGTATCACAAACTCCCAACTGATAACCTACACAAGTTACAGTGTTCCTTAGATTCTTAATAAATATATGTAAAGGCATAATTAATTTCGAAAAAGGAACGATCGTTTAACGCGTGCCGGATCGAAGGATCTCAAAAGTTGAGGTTGAAGCAATAAAGGTGAAAGTTTAGTTTCTTAGGCTGAGGTGGTAGAGAACGAGACAAGGATTGCAACGCAAAAAGAATGAGCTCAATCGGAGTTGAAATGAGCCCGTACGGAGCATTTTAAGTTTAGGGGTATTTCGGTAATTTTGGTCAAAGGGTTGACTTTGACCGGGCCCGCGACCCTCGGTCAACGACATCTCGTCAAAAAATGACTTGATGTTGACGTACGGTGGAATAAACGGGGTTTGGGTCGAAAACACGGCGTCGCGTGCGTCGGGGCACGCGAGCACTCGGCGTTGGCGCGCCCACTCGGCAGCTGCCGAGTTTTCTCGGCCAGCCGGCCCCCGTCACTTGCGCGCACCCGCACGCGCTGCCGGCGCCCGGCGCCTTCGTGCCCGCCGACCCCCGGCGCCCAGCCCGCGCGTGCAACCGGCCCCCGGCGCCCAGCCCCCACGCGTACCTGACCCCCCCGACGCTCGCCCCGACACGCATGTTCCGTCCCCGACGCACACACCGGCACCCGATACTCGCACACCATCGTACACCCGGCACCCGGCGCACCACCACCACCAGCACCACTGCCGGCGGCGGCGGCTCCGGCACGGCGGCGACGGTGGCGATTCCGGCGACGGCGGCGGTGGCTCCGGCAGCCGCTCCGGTGACTTTTCCGGCGGCGCTCCGGCGACTTTTCCGGCGACTAAAAAAAAGTAAAGAAAGAGAAAAGAAAAGGAAACTTACTTGTTCGCGTCGCTTTCGTCGTCAGCGGAAAATGAAAATTTTTGAATTGACTAAGCCCCTATTTATAGAGTTTCAAAATTACTATTTTCCGTTTTACCGTTCATTCGGATTCTACCCCTTCCATTTTACTGAACCTTCGTATCCGGCTCTTTTCCTTGCCATTTGAGCTACGGGTCTTCGATTGACCTCTAGTTTGATTCTATTTTCTCGTTTTTCCGTTGCACATCTCATGGAACTAAAATATTTTACGTTCCATGCCTAGAATTTTCATCAGTCTAAATCATACCCTAACGTATACTTGAAACGCACATAAACAATTAAAAATTAACGCACATAAAATATTTTTATCACGGGTTTAATTATTTAATTAACCATTTATGCTTTATATTTGGTCCGGGGTACTACAGGTTTAGTAATAAAATCAAAACTTATAGGTTTATCCTCAAAAGTTCCTATAAGGCCTTTAGAATTAACAGTAGTTAAAGGATAAATTTGATGTAAAAAAGGAAGTCCAAGAATAAGCTGGCTAGATATATCTTTGGCCAAGAGGAAACTAGTAGAAATACATTTTTTATCTTTACAAATATATACTTTAGGAAGTTTATAATTATTGTTAAGAGGTTTTCCTCCAGCATGTGAAAGAGAATGAGAAGTTTTATGGAAATACCTGGTTGGTATAAGACCTTCTTGTATGACATTTAAATCAGCACCGCTATCAATCATAGCTATAAAATCTTTTTTATATGAATTATCTATAAGAAGAGTAATCTTAGTATACCATTTTTGAGATATAACCATAGTAATAGTAGAAAGATGATTTTTTTCAAGAGATATTTCTTCAAATTGTTCTTCAACAGATATGTTTTTCCCTTTCTCAATAGTTGAAATACGTTGATTAAGTTCATAATTGTTTTCTTTAAGAATTTTAACATCGTTTTTTAAATTATTTACTTCATTAAGTAAATCTTGTATAGTAATAGGATTTTGATTATTATATTTATTTTTTAATATTTTATTAACTTCAACCATAGAATAAGCATTATTAGAAGAAACTATTTTATCTTCTTTAGAATCAGAAATAGAAGGAATGTCTTCTATTTGATCAATAATACTAGTTCTTAACTTGGGATCTTTTATCCTTTTAAGAAATTCAAGAATATTATTATCAGTAAGAGTATTAATATTTAAAATTTTTACGACTGCATTATCGGATATGGCGATGCAAATGAGGAAGGACACAGACTCACAGCATTTCAATGATCTAAGCATCAAAACTTTCATCACCACAACATAAAACTATAAAAGGAGTTCGTCTTGTACGTGAACGACACGGTTGGAGTTAAGTACAACAAGAAAAAAACCGAATAGAAGTCAGTGTAGAGTACTGGTACTATATTTGCAAGGTAATACATCTTGAACAAGTGTAAAAAAAATTCAATTGATAACTGCATGCTCAAGTTTACCAATATTCCTATTTGAAACATGCATCCGAATTTTCTTAATTTGATCATTCAATTAACTTCAATACATATATTTTAATATGTATATCACAGGAGGATTTCCAAATTTCGACGTGTGGTCAAAGCTTATCGAAGCGTACAAGCCCCGAGAGGTGTTGCTTGGGGAGGTTGGCTCTTCGATTGACGTTCACATTATCGTCAATGAGGAGCCCTTTGACTCAGAGGCTGTCGACGATTGGGACCGCCGTTTGATTTTGGCACTCAAGAAATCACCGATCAATCCGAAGAAATTGTCTATTGTGTAAGATGTACTTGGATTTCACCCTATTTACAAACCTTTTGAAGACTGTTTATTTGCAAGTTAGTTGTCAAAATTCAAAAGGTTGAAGCCCATTTTTTATAGAGCATCTTTTTTTGGACACTTGCAGGAGCTCTATATGGTCAATTATGGTATTTTGATAGGGTGCATCTTTAAAGTAGGACACTGTTTATACTTTATTTTATGTTGTTGTAAATTATGAAAGTGGGTTGGACTAGCAGTAGAGGTATTTATCTTCCACATTTTGTCAATGACATATCAAGTATTCTCCTCATAGTGGCAAACATTTACATCATTATCCTTCAACCTTTAAAAGACTCATTTACAACAACAAAATATGTAAAGCTAAAACGGCAGACAACAATTTAGATAGGTTGTAAGCATGTCATCAATTCTTCAAATAAGTCATATTCTCAACTAATTAATGTGCTCATAGCATGCAAGATACACCACTTTCAAATATGTTCACATAATTTAATAATTTTATCCGAAAAATGTTTATATGAGTGACACATGAATTTGCAACACAATTTTGTCAACCACGAAAGGAATGAAATGAAACCATAACCTCTTCAAATTGAAATAGAAACAAACACATTCAAATACTCATGGGCTTGGTATGTCTTCGTACATAACTTGAATGTCAACTAGTAATATTGATGAAGATATGGTGTTTGGAGCATGCAACATAGCTATACATACCATGAAGTCAAAGTAACAATATATTACAACTTACAAATTTCATTCGTTGCTTGGAAGCTCGACTTTTGCATCCACCAAATGGAGACGACGAAAATTGAGACAAAGGTAATACATAAGAATTTTGCTTGCTTCTTATAACTTTGTTCACGAGCAATGGCGGATACAGGGGGGCAAGGGGGGCAGCTGCCCCCCCAAAATTTTTGACAAAATATACCTAGTATATTATATATCATATATTTTATTATATCACAAAATATTAGAAATGTAGGAGGATGTGTATTAGTGATTTAGGGGTGGGAACCACCTAGCCCACCAATTACCACAATCCACATTCATTGCCACGTTTCAAACCATTAGTTGGTTTGATGAAATATATATAATAAAAAAAAAGACAATTGAAATTAATAAACTAATCTAACACCCCTGATTAGTGATTATCTTGAGAATTGGAATGAGTTCTTCTCTCATTTTTCAAACCCAACTCCAAATTACACTTCCCACTTTCAAAAACAGAATAATTTACTTCAAGAACTTATGCATTTGTTCTTCAATTGAATTAGAACTTAGAAACAAGATTACCGTAAATTGGCAGATCCAAGATTAGCATAATTAGTGGTGGTGAGTGGTGAGTTTTAAATCTTTTATTTTTTATACATTAATTTGAAGATTTTGTTCAATTTTACATTTGTATGAATTGACATTTTCCGATCAGCCTGTTTCTCTCCATCCATCATTTCTCTTTGGAATGTAAGTTAGATTAATTTGTAGATAAATGTTGGTATCAAATAACTGAGAATTTGTAGAAAAAAGAATATTTATTTGAGTGATTTGCAGGTTTATGGAGCAGTGATGGTGTAATGGAGGAAGGAAGGAAGACTATTTAAATTTGATTTCAATTTTCAGGTTGATCAAATCAAGCAAAATGAAACATCGAAAAATTGATTCTTTTTTCAAAAATAAGAATGCTCAATCTTATAATTCTCCACCAAATATCGAAGAAGTTATGACAAATAATTTTGAATCTTCAACCCATGATACCGAACCTCCAACCAAAGTTCCTCAAATTGATGTTCAAGCAGTTGATACTATGTCTATAGAACGTGATCCTGGAAAGCGACCACAAATATTGAGTTATAATGTGGAACAACAAGATGAAATTTGAAGAGCTTATATAAGAGCTGGACCATATCAATCTAAGAGTGAGATGCATAATTATCCTTTAAATGAAAAAGGTCGTTGATTTCAACTTTCTTGGTTTAAATTGTTCCCGGAATGGTTGGAATATTCTCTAAGTAAAGATGCCATATTTTGTCTTCCATGTCATTTATTTTCTAAATCAAGTGGGCGTCTTGGTTCAGGAGCATTTACAATAGAGGGATTTCAATCTTGGAAAAAGGTTAATGATGGAAAAAATTGTGCTCTTTTATGTCATGTTGGAAAAGATCCTAATTCACCTCATAAAAGAGCTAGCTATCATGAATTGTCGCGCTTTGGTGAATGAAGCACAACATATCCAAAAAGTCATTGAGAAACAAACTTCTCAACAAGTAGCCAATAATCGATTGGTATTAAAGACCTCAATTGATGTAGTAAGATGGCACATATTTCAAGCATGTGCTCTTAGAGGACACAATGAACGTTTAGATTCAAAAAATCCAGGTAACTTTATTCAATTAGTAAAGTTATTAGCATCTTACAATGAACATTTGTCTTCGATAGTGTTGGATAATGCTGCTCACAATGCATCTTATACATCACCTGGAATTCAGAAAGAAATACTACAAGTTTTTGCAAAGAAAACCAGAGATGTTATTTGAGACGAAATTGGTGGTGCAAAATTTTGCATTATTGCCGATGAGGTAAGAGATGAATCCAAAGGGAACAGATGGCCATTGTTTTAAGATTTGTCGATAAACTTGGTCTTGTGAAGGAACGTTTTTTTGATTTGGTTCATGTTTCTGATACTACCTCATTGACTTTGAAAAGAGAAATTTTTAATGTTCTTTGCCAACATAATCTCAATGTACGAGATATTCGTGGTCAAGGATACGATGGTGCTAGTAATATGCGTAGAGAATGGTCGGGGTTATAAGAACTTGTCTCCAATAAGTGTCCATATGCTTACTATATACACTGTTTTGCTCATCGACTTTAATTGGCATTAGTGGCAGCTTCCAAAGAGGTTATTCCTATACATCAGTTTTTCTGCAAATTAAATGCAGTTATCAATGTTGTTGATTCATCTTGTAAGAGGCATGATCAATTAAAAGTTGCACATGCTGCAGAAATAAAAAGATTAATTTCTTTTGAAGAACTAGAGACATGTAAATGATTGAATCAAATCGGAGCTCTAAAGAGAGCTGATGAAACTAGATGGAGTTCTCATTTAAGTTCTCTACGAAGTTTGAAAATCATGTTTGAAGCTACATGTTCAGTTCTGAAAAATATTATTTCTGATGGAACTACATATTCTCAACGAGCAGAGACAGCTGCGGCTTATGATGGGATCTATCATTCGAGTTTATATTCATTTTGCACATTATGATCAACATTTTGGAAATCACATGATTTTTGTCAAGCTTTGCGGTGTAAGTCCCTGGATATTGTAAATGCTATGCATCTTGTCTCTACAACAAAGACATTAGTCCAGAAGTCGAGAGAAGATGGATGAGATCTTTTGTTTGAAAATGCGAAATCATTTTGCGAGAAACATGGAATACATGTTCCCAATATGAGTGATCTTTATACTTTAGGTAGGGGTCGATCTCGTCATCAGAAGGATCTAATCACAAAAGAACATCACTTTTGAGTTGATGTCTTTTTTGCTGCAATTGATTCTCAATTGCAAGAACTGAATGATCGATTTAGAGTTGATATGATGGAATTGCTTATGCTTTGTTCAGTTTTAGATCCTCGAGATGATTTCAAGTATTTTAATATTGATGATGTTTGCAAGCTCGTTGAAAGATACTATCCTGAAGATTTTTCTAAACAAGAGAAGTTGCATTTGAGATTTCAGTTAGAGCACTTTAAGCTTGATATTCATCAACATATTGAACTTCAAAATTTGTCAACAATTTCAGAGTTGTGTCAGAAGTTAATGGAGACAGGAAAATCACAGATTTATCCTCTTATTGATAGATTAGTTCGACTCATCCTCACTCTTCCTATTTCTACTGCTACTGGTGAACGTGCTTTTTCTGCTATGAAACTTGTCAAGACTCGACTTCAAAATAAGATGGAAGATGAATATCTGGGGAGTTATCTGATAACATATATTGAGAAAAAAATCGCACAAAAGTTTGACAATGATTCCATTATTGATGAATTTTGTGATATGAAAGAAAGAAGATTGCAATTTAAGTTTCCAAACTAAAGAACATGTAAGTAAATTTACTTGTTTTTGTTTCACTTTGATTAATATATGATTAACTTGTTTTTTGGACCTTTTGGTTACTTATTTATTTTTCTCTTTGTGCAGGAAGTACTAAGGAGATCATATATCAATTATGGTCATTGCAAATTTTTATGTTTAGTCTTTTGGAACTTCAATATTTAACGTATTCACGTTCAACCATTCAGGTTAGATGATTTTAACTTTATATTTTATTTTTGAAATCATTTCTAAGTAAAATTATTGAGAGATATATGTGTGTGTTTAAAATTATATTCATATGTACCTATAAAATATTGATTCTTTTTTTTTTAGAGTTAAAACTTAAAAACCTATTCACATTCTCTGATACTCGCCTCCCCAAATGTATGATCCTGGATCCGCCACTGTTCACGAGCTCTCATCATCGCCACTTCGGCCTTTAATCTAGAAATTTTGTCAATGCAATCATGTGCAACCTCTCTAGCACGACCCTCAAGTGGCGACTCCAACTAAATGAATACCCCCACACGAATAGTTCTATATCAACAACACAAACACAAACTTGTATGTTACAAAATCTTTGCAATTAATAATACTTGTAAAGGCACAAATAATGGGGTAAGAACACCAAGGAAGAAATTTGACATCATCATACCCCTCGAAAAGGACAAGCCTTAAAATGTCGCATATGGTTTTTTTTTGTCCCGGAAGTTTTGACATGCATTGAAATGACATGTCGACATCGGTCGCTTATTTCTTGTTGTTGGAGATTCCTACTACAATCTCTTTCGTAATATGAGGTTGAACTACATTCCGACAATACAATACGAGTGAATTATGACACCAAACACTTCTTTCCACCAAACTAAAGGACAACCATATTAAACGACATACATATATCATTGTACATCTGTATTTTACAATCCATGGGTTTATGCATAATTCACATGTGTAGTATTAATGTAAAGTGTCGTAAATCGTAAACATTATTAATTGAACAAGAAAGGCTACCCATCAAAATAATAAAGACCAAGTTATGAAAAATGAGATCTACATGACGTGTTAAAAAAATTCTCAAAAGCCAAGCAAGATGAGTCTTCTCCAAACCAAATCACCCAAAAAACATCCGAAAAAATAAAACATAAGTCGAAAAAATGAACCATAAATCGACATACCATTCTTGATTTGTTCATGTTTAACAAAAGTTTGAAAACCTGTATAAATCGCATCGCCATACCTACTCGACATTTTTCCCTCAGCCTCGGGTCAAATCATGATACCCTCTATGGCTTGACTCGCAGTAGTCCCTTGGCCGACTCAATTGCTTACTCCAATCTCAAATATGCTTTAAAGCCAATCCAATAACAAAGCCGAAACCTCTCGAAAATAGTGGGCTTTATTGACAAATATTAGCGATGGTATTGTCCGAATTGAAGATGAAATAATTCAATTCGTTGCTCAAGCTTGGGTATCCTCTTCGAGGGTGGAAGCTGCTCTCGATTTAGGGAAATCAGGTTGCTCTCTTCTTCTCATTGAATATACAATTGTGAATTTTCATTTTGCTCAATTAATTATTACATTATTTTCTTATTTTTGAAAGTAAAGGTAATATTGTCTTTTTATGTTTTTTTATCAATCTTAACCAACAAAGCAAATACAAAATTTAAATTAAACCCACTTTTGCAAACCCATAATCATTCAAACCAAACACAAAATTTAACTCAAACCTACCCTAAAATCTACATACCAAACACCCAAAAATATTTTTTTTGTCTTCAATGAACAGTAAAAGCCCACAATTATTAACTCACCTAAACAATCCCAACCTTTGAACCAAACAGGCCCTTAATGTATTAGTGCAGAAACAACATTGTTTTCTTTTTTTTCCTCTTTTTTTTCTCTCATTCTTCTTAATATCTTTTCTTATCGATTTGTTATTCTTCTTATTTGTTTTGTATATTATTATTCTTCTTATTTACATATTTACCTTTAATGTATCATATATTTTTAATAACATTTAGTTGACATAAGTATTAATGATTATGCTACAAGATATTATATACTTACTATAAAGGTATTATAATTGAGATGATCGGTCAGATAATTAAATATGCAAAAGTGTTTTTATTACATGTAATACATGAAGATATTAATTCAATGCATCTTTATGTATACGGTATCACATAAATACCTTTAAGCTGTTATATACATACCTTTAAGATATTAATGTTTATACTGTAAGGTATTGCATATCTACACATTTAATATATTACATATTTATCTTTAAGGTATTAATGCTTATAGTATAAGGTATTACATATGCATCTGTAAGATATTACATATTTACCTTTAAGGTATCAGTTGCATACTCTTAAGGTATCAGTGTACTATAAAATGAGTTTAAATGCTTAAAATTTCAAATACACGATTTTTATCATCTTTTTCCTAAAATTTTTGCAAATTCATATAACTTAAGGTATTACTCATTTAGCTTAAAGGTATTAATCATGAACTCTACAAGTATTAGTGTAAATTTACACTCTTCATTGTCCGAAAATCCAACAATTGATTCACCATGATCAGATGAAGTAACTGTTTTATGATCATCTTTTTCATCATTATGATCATGGTTATCATCATCATCCTCCTCCTCTAGCTTCTTCGTCATTTGGTCCAAATTTAGAGTGTTATCCAATGATTTAAATAGTCATACAAAGAATCCATCTCAGATAAAATAATAATGTCATTAAATAGCCAATTTTTTTGTAAATTACTTCATGAAATCGAAGGAAAAAGAGAAGATGAATGACATAATAGTTAGATAATCAATAACCCACAAATAATCTACAAAGATGAAAAATAAAAAAGAGGAAGAACAGTGTTGATGAAAGTGTTCAGGAGAGATAGGGTGAGAAGAAGAAAAAAAAGAATGAGAAATAGGCACTGTAGAGGAGAAGAATTAGGGTTTAGGAGAAAGATTTGATATATATATATATATATGCTATATGGGCAGCAGAACGGGTCGGGGGCACGAATCCTAAGATCCATGCCCCCGGGTACATAAAAACTCATCTTTTAAAATGTTACCGGTGATTTGTTTGGAAGTAAATCATAATATTTTCAAGATTTATATATTTGGTTAAGTTACATATTGGGCAATGATTATTTATAGTTTTTTTTAATGTGAAGTAAATTTTGAATTATATATAATACAAATTTTTTTCCATAAAATTAAAAATAAGCTAATTTTATTCATATTAAATATATGCATCTATTCCTTAAAAATTAAAAATATAATATAAAAAATTAAAAGAATATTTTTTACATTTAGTAGGAAAACATTTTAAGTATGATATTTTAAAAAAATGGAAATATCATGCAAACTTTTTTTCTCGACATATAAATCAGAAGGGCCCTGCTATCCACACACCATAAACTTATAAACACACCCCATAAAAATAAATAGAAATGAAATTATTTAGACATACCTTTACTAATAATTAAAAAAAACAACAATCAATATTTAATGTAAATCACTAAACACACCCCATTTGACACACTCATATACATTACATACCTTCTTATTCTTCCTTATTACTTTATCCTCCAAATCCATTAACACTCAACAAACATACCTAAAACCCTTAACTCATTCCTCAAGTTACTAAAAAAACATTATGGATCAAGAAAGAACACATGAGATGGACAATATAAGTTGTTAAGTTATCTTTTACCGATTGATTTTTTATATTTTATGTTTAAAAAAATTCTGTGAAAATCGTGATCGGCCATTATAGGCCGAATAGATTTAGGTACGTTCAGCCTGGAATGGCCGAATGAAATAAAGTGTGTCTGTTCTACTTGCAGTGGTCGAACAGAAGCTTTCTGTTCAACTTTCAGTGGCCGAATATAATGTTTTGGATTCGGTCAATGTTGGACGAATAATAGGTTTTTTTTAAATTATTTTATTTTTTTATCAATGTATTTACTTGAACATCTCGTATATTATAGGAAATCAATTCAAATAAATCTCGAATGAGCATTATCAACATACCGGATGAATTGAATGTTATCAATTCGATGTATGAACAGATAGATTTTTCAGAAGAATTTAGAACGAATGAAGTATTTGATAATCGTGAAATGTTGGTCAATTGGGCAACTAGGGTTGGAATTCATCTTAACATGGTCATGTTGGTTAGACGATCGGATTGTGGAGATAGTGGAAGATGAGCTCGGGTATTTTTGGGTTGTGAGCGTGGTGGTAAGTATCGTCCACCAAAAATAAAAGTTACAGTAGACACTTGTGCGGATATTGAAAAAAAGGCGGTAAAAGGACGACTTACTAGCACTAAGAAGTGTGAGTATCCTTTTATGTTGAAAGGAGTGCAGATGAAAGAGATTGGCAAATAGTGCTTATTGGTTGTATGTGGATCGCATAATCACCCAATGGGGTTGAATTTGGTCGGACACTCATTTGTAGGTCGACTAACATCTATTGAAGATCAACTTGTGCATGACTTGTCCATGAACAATATGAAACCGAAAGACATATTGAGCATAGTGAAACTTTCTTTTCCCAAGAAAGAGTCGACATTGAAGACAATTTACAATGCTCGACAAAAGCATAAAGTTGATAATGGACGCCGTACTCTAATGTAATTTTTGTTGGGAAAATTGGAGATAGAGAACTACTATTACTTGGCGAGGAGATGTGGGCAAATAGATAGTGTTACTGATCTTTCTTATGCTCATCTGACATCAGTTGAGTTGTTACAGGCATTTCCAAACGTGCTATTGATGGATTATACCTATAAAACCAATAGATATAGGATACCACTTTTGAAGTAGTTAGTGTCACTTCTACAAACGTAACTTTCTCAGTTGTGTTTATGTATATCTCCCACGAGCATGAGGAGAACTACAGATGTATATCTCAGATGTGAAGGCTTTGTCAATATTGATGTTGGAAATCGTTGGGTGGAAACAGTCGGTGATATTAATGACATGTTTTGATTGGCCTCGGAGTCTCAAAAGTTATTGCGTAAAAGACTTTGCGAGATATCCATACCTTCAACAAGTTCACTTCAAGAACCCCAAATGGTTACACGTCCTCGTGGTAGGCCTAGTAAAACAAAATTATGGAATTCGACGTCGACAAAATGTAACCCTAGCAAGTTTGAATATGTGGAATATTTTTACGATAAGTGTTCATCACTTGTCGAGGAAAATACTTACGTAGGTGAATCCGCTAAAGCTGTACCAATGTTCACAACATTGAAGAGGGAAATTCAACCAATAAGGCGGTGTTCTATCCGCAAGGCTGATGATGAAGTATTCGTAAGTCTACTTTCTTCTATTATGCAAGAACACATGTTAAGTATCAAAAATACATTGAGAGACGGGCATTATAGTTTCCGATGCATAGCCCATGGCTAGGATTGAGAGATAATTCATGGGCACAAGTTCGTAGTGATCTCATCAGTGAGATCAAAAACTTTGAATGGTTATACAAGAATATCATTGGTATGCATGATCGGATTGAATAGATAACCGTCAACTTGATTTGCTTTGAGAAACCTATTTACCCGATCAATTTTTTGTAGGCATTCCCCAAAATGACATATTTGGCAGCAAATGCTTACAACATGGCCATCGTCCACCTCTCTCCAGGTATGTGTGTTACGGTTCTACCTATGAGGACACAAATACCAATGAAGCCTCGACTTGTATGCATGGCCCTGATTGGTAACGATCATTATATTCTGGTAATTTGGATATATTATTCTATGTTAATACTTGATAATGCATTTTTACAATGGAGTGATAGATGACATTATGTTACTTGGTTGTAGGTAAAATTGGATGAAGACGTACGGTTACCACCCAATATTGATCGGTGGTTTGAAACTCGTCTACCATGTGCAAACGGTTGGTCTGAATTTTATAAAAGACAAATCATGATATGTGCTCTTCAAAGTTGTAGTGAAAGCTCGTCTGTGGGTATTGCATCAATTGACATAGATGATGATTAGGTTTTTATGGACAACAAGTGTTGGGACAAATGAAACATCATTTTATTATTTTTATGTAATGTTGAATGTTTGACTTCGATTATTGTCATTTCTTGTTCCTTCTATTCTATGTAATCCTGCCATTAAGTCAACTTCCATGTGGTTATATATCAATTTGACATATGTTGGATTTCAACAAATGATGTTTTCTTAAAGTCGTAACTCTTACAATGATCAATTAAGGCTCATTTTGTCACTGTTCGGTCAATACTAATCGAACATTCATTTAATGTTCGACCACACGTCGAACTCATCTCAAACTGTCATTAACATTTTGGCTACTGTTCGGTCCCAATTAACCGAACAGTTTGAGTTGAGTTCGATTACACATCGAACAATTCTCAAACTGTTCGGCAATATATCAAATAGAAAGAGAAGTGTTCGACGTATAGCCGAACACACCTCAAACTGTTTGGTTAATTGGGGCCGAACAATAGACAAAATATAATTTATCGATGTTCGTTTTTCAATAGTCAAACATATTTATAGGGTGTTCGAGTAACTACTCACGAACAAACTCATTTACAAGTCAAATTTACTTCAAGATAAGATAAAAATAAGATAACTGAAATTGATCGATAATGAAGCAAAGTTAAGCAAATATTTGAAATACATAAGCAGTCAATGTTTCCAATTGTTTTTGAAATAGTATCCTGCGGTACAAATGAAAGAGAAATGAGGGAACCCAAACTATCTTCTTCGACCCCGATGAGATCTACTAGATGATGCCCGTCTAGATGACTCAAGTGGTTTATCATTCTCAATCTTCAATGCACAATAAGCCCTTACTAAAGCTGGGATCACGATCGGACATCGATCGAGTCCATCCTGGTCTACAAGCCACTATTGATACACCGACTCCAAATGACCCAATGCATTTCTAATCATATCCCACGGTTGCGGCCCTCTCGATCGAGTAGAATGAACATGATGCTCGGACACATTCTTTGGGTTCTAGATTATAGGATGTGAGACAATGTTGAACCACTCCATATAGTCCTCCAAGAACTCCTAATACAGACTTGTATGTCTCCCACGATATTTTGGAGAGAATACATGGTTCCTCCAAACTCGAAAATAGGCTGTAAGGGCATCCCACGTAATCTTGTACTTGGCGTCCGTATTTCCCCATCAGGCGATCATTGGAATGAGTGGCTCATCCGAGACCCTTTGAACAAATTTAAATTGTCGAAGCACATGATCTGGATGATACGGCTCCACTATCTCGAAGGCTCATATGCATCCTTGATAAAAAGTAACTTCATCCAATGGGTGGTGATCCCAAATGTCACTATAAGGTATCCAATTAACCTACATATAACAAAAATATCATAAATGACTATTCGTAAGTATACAAAAAGATCTTAATTTGAAACAATTAACTACTCACATTAGTAGACAACATTGTATCCAATATTTCTCGAGTAGCCAACAATCGATCAATAGGTCCACCATCATGGGATTGTTGAATCCGTTTTCTTGTCAAGGGCTCATCCTGTCGATAATTTACATTATGTGTTGGCCTAGAAACTGAAAAATACTTGTATATCCATGTCTGACATAAGTGAGGGGAAAAATGGTTAAATACATGTAAGAAGTTGGTATATACATGTAAAAAGGAAAAAATGTAGGAAGTTCGTGGATATTATACCTCGAGTAGTGTCAAATAACCACTCATTTGTCTCACCCCACTTCGAGAGGTGAGTCCGAGTTGTCTATACAAGAAAGCCGAAACAACCGCTCTCAACGCACATGTATGGACACGGTCTAAATGCTCTAAAAATGCTAGGATCTTGATATCAATTCGAGTTCCAGTCTTATTTGCAAATAGTGTGCATCCCAACACAAACCATAGGTAGACCCGAACATAACATTCCAATTTTTCCACATCATTTGAGGATGTGTCTCCTTCAAACCGAGACCGAAGCCATTCCAATTTCATACTACTACCTCTAAGATCAGAAAGGGTCTCATTTGCATCTGCTTCAGAAACTCCCAACAACCTACTGATCATTTTATGGTCTCGTTCAGGTATGCTCCTACTTTGTGGTAACATGATTGAGTGTCCATTGATAAGAAGTCTAGTGATACAATGAACGTCATCCAACATGATTGTCATATCACCGAATGACATGTGAAATGTGTTGCTCTCTGGTTACCAACGCTCCACGAATGAACATATCAAATTCTTGTTGGGCATCTTATACGAAGTCCACCTCAAGTTTGGAATGAAATTTCTATCAAGTATCCTTAAGACCTCTGGGTTGAGGTTGTCAAACATCCATGTCTCCATCTTTATCGTGTGGCACCGATACTTCAGGATCGGTCTATTCACTTCATGTTTTGAAGCTTGGAATCAACTGGGGGTCAACGAGTCCACCAAGATAAGGACCCATCAGAAGCTCATCTTCATCCTCTTGTGCCTCATCTTCTTCCTCAGCTTGTGTGGCATCCGATGCTATATACTCCATCAATTGAAGACCAGAAGAAGAAGAAATTGGTTCCTCAATTGTGAAGGACTCCTCGTTCCGACGTCTTCTATTAGAGGCAGTAGGTCTCATCCTTCTCCTTTGATAAACATCCCCTCCTGCAATATTTATCAAAACTTTATTAGTGAAAGCTATAGTACACAAAAACATAAAATATTGAGTATGAAAAGGCTTGCGAAGGGTCTGGAAAGGTTCTGTTCGACCAATTGTTGTCGAACAGGCTGTGTTATGTTTGACTACAGTTCGAACACTTCAGGCTATATTCGACTACTGGTCGAACTGAATACATGGTATTTGACCAATTGTTGAACACTTCATTTCTTATTTGACAACCAGTCAAACATAACACAGCCTGTTCGACTATAAGTCGAACAAATTGCATAAAAGTCGATCGACCAAGGGTCGAACCGACTGCATCCAAATTCTAGAAACTATACATCGTGATTTCATTTTTTTTCGAAATTCTACCACAACTATACATGTTTTCGCCTACAACACATCCTAAACATGATTCCTAAATAATTTTCTTCTATTTCAAACAAACAAAGATACAAATTTAACTATATAAATTCAAAAACATTGTAGAGAACATTGCAAACTTACTTGAAACTTGCTCTTCTTGGTAAGGATCCATTGTAGGCAATTAGGGCCGAAATCGAACTCACTCAAACTTGTTTGATCTTTGATCGAACAATTTCATTCCAGACTTGAAGTGAACTTCATATAAGACACCCAACAAGAATTTGATATGTTCATTCGTAGGGCATTGACAACCAGAGAGCAACACATTTCACATGTCATTCGGTGAGATGACAATCACGTTGGATGATGTTTATTGTATCAATAGACTTCCTATCAATGGACATTCAGTCATGTTACCACAAAGTAGAAGCATACCTAAATGAGGCCATAAAATGATCAGTAGGTTGTTGGAAGTTTCTGAAGTAGATGCAAATAAGACCCTTTCTGGTCTTAGAGACAGTAGTGTGAGATTGGAATGGCTTCGGTCTCGGTTTGAAGGAGACACATCCTCAAATGATGTGGAAAAATTGGAATGTTATGTTCGGGCCTATCTATGGTTTATGTTGGGATGCACACTATTTGCAGATAAGACTGGAATTCAAGTTGATACCAAGATCCTAGAACTTTTAGAGCGTTTAGACCGTGTCCATATGTATACGTTGAGAGCAGCTGTTTTGGCTTTCCTGTATAGACAATTCAGACTTGCCTCTCGAAGTGGGGTGAGACAAATAAATGGTTATTTGACACTACTCGAGGTATAATATCCACAAACTTCCTGTATTTTTTCCTTCTTACATGTATATACCAACTTCTTATATGTATTTAACCATTTTTCCCCTCAATTGTGTCAGGCTTGGATATACGAGTATTTTTCAGTTTTTAGGCCAACATAAAATGTGAATTATTAACAGGATGAGCCCCTGGCAAGAAAATGGATTCAACGATCCCACGGTGGTAGAACTATTCATCGATTGCTGGCTACTCGAGAAATATTGGACACAATGTTATCTACCAATGTGAGTAGTTACTTGTTTCAAATTAAGATCTTTCTGTATACGTACGAATAGCCATTTATGATATTTTTGTTATATATAGGTTAATTGGACACCTTATAGTGACATTTGGGATCACCATCTATTGGATGAAGTTACTTTTTATCAAGGGTGTATATGAGCCTTCGAGATAGTAGAGCCATATCATCCAGATCATGTGCTTCAATAATTTGGGTTTGTTCAAAGGGTCCTGAATGAACCACTCGTTCTAATGACCACCCGACGGGGAAATACGAACGCCAAGTACAAGATTACGTGGGATGTCCTTGGAGCCTATTTTCGAGTCTAGAGGAACTATGTAATATCTCCAAAATGTCATGGGAGACGTGTCTGTCCATATTAGGAGTGCTTGGAAGACTATATAGAGTGGTTCAACATCGTCTCACATCCTATAATCTAGAACCCAGAGAACGTGTCCGAGCATCATGTTCATTCTACTCGACCGAGGGAGCCGCAACCGTGGGATATGATTGGAAATGCATTGGGTCATTTGGAGCCGGTGAATCAATAGTGGCTTGTAGACCAGGATGGACTCGATGCATCGATCGTGGTCCCAGCTTTAGTAGGGGCTTATCGTGCATTGAAGATTGAGAATGACGAACCACCTGAGTCATTTAGACGGGCATCATCTAGTAGATCTCACCGGGGTCTAAGAGGATAGTTTGGAGTCCCTTATTTCTCTTTCATTTGTACCGTATGATACTCTTTCAAAAACCCACAGACGAGCTTTCACTACGACTTTGAAGAACATGTTCAATGATTCATCTTTTATAAAATTCGGACCAATCGTTTGCACATAGTAGACGAGTTTCAAACCACCGATCAATAATGGGTGGTAACAGTGCGTCCTCATCCAATTTTACCTACAAATAAGTAACATAATGTCATCTATCATTCTATTGTAATAATACATCATCAAGTATTACATAGAATAACATATCCAAATTACCAGAACATAATGATCGTTGCCAACCAGGGTTATGCATACAAGTCGAGGCTTCATTGGTATTTGTGTCCTCATAGGTAGAACCCGTAACAAACATGCCTGGAGAGAGATGGACGATGGTCATGTTGTAAGCATTTGCTGCTAAATATGTCATTTTGGGGAATGCCCACAAAAAAATGATCTGGTAAATAGGTTTTTCAAAGCAAGTCAAGTTGACGGTTATCTGTTCAATCCGATCATGCATACCAATGATATTCTTGTACAACCATTCAAAGTTTTTGATCTCATCAATGAGATCACTACGAACTTGTGCCCATGAATTCTCTCTCAATCCTAGTCCATGGGCTATGAATCGAAAACTATAATACCCGTCTCCCAATGGATTTTTGATACTTAACACGTGTTCTTGCATAATAGAGGGAAGTTAACTTACGAATACTTCATCACCAGCCTTGCGGACAAAACACCGCCTTATTGGTTGAATTTTTCTCTTCAATATTGTGAACATTGGTACAACCTTAGCGGATTCACCTACTTAGTATTTTCCACGATAGGTGACGAACACCTGTCGTGAAAAGATTCCACGTATTCAAACTTGCTAAGGTTACATTTTGTCGACTTCGAATTCTGTTATTTTGTTTTTCTAGCCCTACCACGAGGACATGTTACCATTTGGGGTTCTTGAAGAGAACTTGTTGAAGGTATGAATATCTAGTGAAGTCTTTTAAGCAATAACTTTTGAGACTTCGAGGCGGATCAAAATTTGTCATTAATATCACCGACTGTTTCAACCCAATGGTTTCCAACATCAATGTTGACAGAGCCTTCACAGTTTGATTGTTCACAATCCAACTTTCTCCAAAATTAGTCAATCATCTCAAGTTGGACAACTTGACCATCTCGTATCAACTCGGATAGTTCATGTGCACAAGGCAAGCCACACGTCCTCCTCAACACACAACCACAAATCAGAGGATCTACACCACAATTATCCATGCCACTCATCTTGTCAAACATCTTACCAAGGGCATGATGCGACACTAATCCTCAAATGTTCTTGAATAGAGGAGAAGCATAATGATGTGGTGCCACATTAATACTTTGTTCAAAAGAGGCCTTCACATACGTATGTGACGTGATGAGTAGGTGATGTATTCTTTCCCATGATATCTCAAAATTTGACTGACTCGAGCCTAATTATTTTTTGAGTTTGGCATGTACACTCTCGGCCCTATGAGTACACAAATACTTATGTCAAATAACTTTTAATAGAAAACAACTATAATTGTAGTTTATATATTAATGTAAGAGCATACATGCTAGTAGTCGTGTTAATAAAATGCATGATATTGTCAGTCCAACACGAGACAAACTTCTTTTTATATGACTCGATCCAATTCTTCATGACATAGGTAACAACCCTAGGATAATCTCTGTAGTCAGTTTGAAGTCTCCTAAATAACTCATTGAACCTATGTTTATCCTCAACTAACATTAACATATTCCAAGAATAATTGAACTATTCCCACTTCTCATTTCTACCAAAAATCATCTTGCAATTGCCCAAGATATTTTTATTGATATGCCACCGACATAGCAACGACGTGGAGTTGGGAAATATAACACTTATAGCATTCATGAGTGCAAACTCGTGATCGGTTACAATCACCTTTGATAAGCTTCTATCGTCCATTAATCCTTTCAATGTACTTAGTGCCCATATGTAGTTCTCCTCGCGCTTGTGGGATATATACACAAACACAATTGAGAGAGTTATGTTTGTAGAAGTGACACCAATTACTTCCAAAAGTGGCATCCTATACCTATTCATCTTATAGGTACAATCCATTAATAGTTCGTTTGGAATTACACGTAACAACTCAACAGATGTCGGATGAGCATAAAAAAGATCAGTAACACTATCTGTTTGTCTACATCTCCTCGCCAAGTTGTAGTAGTTCTCTATCTCTAATTTTCCTAGCAAAAATTACATTTGAGTACGGCCTCCATGCTCGACAACTCTATACTTTTGTCGAGCATTGTAAATTATCTTCAATATCGACTCATTCTCGGAAAAAAAAAGTTTCACCGTGCTCAATATATCTTTCGGTTTCGTATTATTCATGGACATGTCATGCACAAGTTGATTTTCAACAGATGTTAGTCGACCTATAAATAAGTGTCCGACTAAATTCAACCCCATTAAGTGATTATGCGATTCACATACAACCAATAAGTACTATTGTCCAGTCTCTTTATCTGCACTCCTTTCAACATAAAAGGACACTCACACTTCTTAGTGCTAGTAAGCCATTCTTTTACCGCCTTCTTTTTAATATTCGTACAAGTATCTACTGTAACTTTTATTTTCAGTGGACAATACTTACCACCACGCTCACAACCCAAAAATACTCAAGCTCGCCGTCCACTATCTCCACTATCCGATCGTCTAACCAACACGACCATGTTAAGATGAATTTCAACCCTAGTTGCCCAATTGACCAACGCTTCACGATTATCAAATACTTTATTCATTCTAAATTCTTCTGAAAAATATATCTGTTCATACATCAAATTGATAACGTTCAATTCATCCGGTACGTTGATAATGCTCATTCAAGATTCATTTAAATCGATTTTCTATAATATACGAGATGTACAAGTAAATACATTGATAAAAACAAAACAATTTAAAAAAAACCTATTGTTCAGCCAATATTGACCGAATCCAAAACATTATGTTCGGCCACTGCAAGTCGAACAGACTATCTTCTGTTCGACCAATGGTGGCCGAACACACTTCACTTCGTTCGGTCATTCCAGGCTGAACGTACCTCAATCAGTTCGGCTTGTAATGGCCGATCACAATTTTTCCAGAATTTTTTTTGAACACAAAATACAAAAAATCAATCGGTAAAAGATAACTTAACAACTTACATATTCCATCTCATGTGTTCTTTCTTGATCCATGATGATTTTTGAGTAACTTGAGGAATGAGTTAAGAGCTTTAGGTATGTTTGTTGAGTGTTAATGGATTTGAAGGATAAAGTAAGGAGGAAGAAGAAGAAGAAGAAGGTGTGTAATGTATATGAGTGTGTCAAATGGGGTGTTTTTAGTGATTTAGTATTGAGGGGTATGTTTAGTGATCTACATTAAATATTGATTGTTGTTTTTTTAATAATTAGTAAGGGTATAATTATCTTTGTCTAAATAATTTCATTTTTATTTATTTTTGTGGGGTGTGTTTAGAAGTTTATAGGGTGTGGAAAGTCGGGCCCTTGTATATATCTCACTTTGATTTCGGTATCTTTTTACTGTTGGTATTATTATATTGTGATATTTGGTATTTGGTATTGCTTTTAGTTTCGAATAAATGATGAGAACATATAAATGTAGAAAAGAATTTGATTTTATGTATAAGTAGGTGGGGGTATTAGATAAAAATTAAAAAGTGTAAAAGTAAAAAAAATACAAATAAATTTCATATTTAAAAGTAATTTCACTGAAAATGACAAAAACGTCATTCACTTTATTAATGCAAATTAATATAGGAAGGAAAAATGTGCAAATATAGCAAAAAAACTTACTTTTGTGCAAATATGGCCTTTAATTTTACTGTAAACCATAATTTAAGACATTCTGAGCGTAGTTAGTTCAACACTACTAATTTTAAGACATGTTAATTATTAGTTGTTTTAATTATTTAAATATGTTAGTTGAACATAGTTTTTTGTTATAATTATTAATAGGTAAGACTAGTCAAATTAAGATAATTATTGTATTTTATAAATTATTAGTAAGTCTAGTCAAATAAATATATTTATCGTGTTTTTTATAATATTTTAACATTTGTAGTATATTATTTTAAAAATTATAAGCAAAAATCTTACTCTTTTTGAAGATTATGGACACCTAAAAAAATATTGGGATTGTGGTGCACCATAGATCTGGTAGTGATCGTCCGCCTATAAGTGCAATGAGGGTATCTCGTGATATAAGATACTCAAGGTTGCTTTTGGTATTATATCAAATGATGGACATCAACAGCAGTCAGTACATGTTGCATATATTTGGTGTGTTTTATGAAAATAATGCAACATTGTATCTGATCCCAATCAATAATGATGGAGATCTTTGGTTTTTCTTTGCTCTTGAGTCGGGAAAACGATATGTTCACCTTCAAGTTGACACCCAATAATCGCAATCAAATACTGTAATCGATATGCCATTGAGTAATGAGTATGATCAGTATGCATCTTATTTAAGAGGTGATGAACCTGTTTTTGTCACTTAAGGTCTAGCAAATTTTGGGATTACAGATTTGGATGTCGAGAGTTCAAATGTTAGACAACATTATCATAATGAAAAAGGACAAGTCGTATTGAAGAACATACATCTGAGGATCAGGATTACGACCCTACGATTGATAATGATGGTGCTGACGAGCGTGAAGATTCTGAATCTGATGGTAGTGGATCTGAAGTTCAATCTGATGAAGATGATGTCAATGTCAACGATCTCAATTATTTGTATCATCAACGTGACCAAGGCGCATCATCGAACTTTCATGAAAACTTTATCTTAGAATTTTTCAAGTTGTTTTTGTGTGGTTTTAGATTTCATTATGTCCATTAAACTTTGTGATTTACATTTTTTAGCATGATTTACATTTTCTTATTTGTTTATACATGATGGATCATTTTGGTGAGTATGGTCCTATTTATGGCAAGATCTTAACTAAACAAGCTCAACATCGTTCTCAAGATGTATTCGAAGGAGATGTAGAATCGGTGTTGAGATGTAGACAGGGGTATGGTATATTTTGGAGGCTAGATACTCGTGATCTTCATGGTGATCATCGTGTTATGATGAGGGCAATGAAAGACTCAAACGTAACTAATGACTGCATTATAGAGTTATAAACATACTTTATACGATGGGCTTTTACGGGGTTTATAGGTGTGGTGACTTCCCGGTTAATCAACATTTGGTTACTATACTGATTGAAAGATGGAGGCCTGAAACCCACACATTTTATCTTAGAGTTGGGGAAACGACCATCACATTATAAGATGTTGCATATATTTGGGGTTTTTCAATTGATGGTGTTGCTAATACAAGCCAGGAGATACAATCGGGGTTAGATTATTGGGCTACACGTTATCTTGAGCTATTAGGATGGATGTCTTATGGAAATGAGTTAAAAGGGTCAAGGTTTTCATTAATAGGATTGAGTAGATATCTTAGCAGTCATCCAGTGACTGATAACACTCCACAACAACGTGTTGAACAATATGCTTGTGACATCACATTGATTTTGTTGGGATCAATTCTATGTCCGGACACTTCAGGATGATATGAATCATTATTGTACGTAACTCAATTGGAGGATATTGAAGATTGTGGTAGTTATAGTTGGGGTAGTGCGGTGTTAGGCCACTTATACCACCAGTTATGCAATGCAGTACAAAGATGTCGTACACAAGTGGGCGGGACAGTGCTACTACTATAGGTACAACATCATTTTACAAATTGTTGTTAGTTATTGTAACTAGTATATATGCAAATATTAATTTTTTTTATGATAGATTTGGGCTTGGTCGCGAATCACCTTTTTAAGACCTCAAATGAGTAGATATCGATTTAATATTGGATCTATTGATGGTGTGAATGGACCACTTCCCAATGCGCCATATGGTGCAGAGTGGCTACAATACCATAACTTCACACACAATCTTAACAACAAATGTCATCTGATGGAGATCAACATGGAAAGAGACGTACGTCATCACATACACATAAAAATTCTAGACCTGGAGATGCTGCTATAACATCACATAATAGACTTTATCCATTTATGCCTCCTATAGCAGATCAATGAGATCTATCATCATCATCATTTTCTGCATATCATGGTATGGACACTCATCCTAATTATTATGTTCCACCAATAGAACAACAACAAGATCCTTATCATGTAACTCCTTACTATGGTTCTATTGATTATGGTCAATCATTTACTGCACTTTTGGAGTTATATAGGCCAATATCCAAGTAACTTACCATTTTTAGCTAATCAACTTTTGGAATTGGTTGTCCACATTTCAATGAGTCTCATATTCCATTTTCTTCATTTGGAACTGGTTCAACATGTGAGCACGATAGACATTTAAGTTATATATCATCATTGGATCATCTGATCTTTAGTTTGAGTATTACCCCAACAAATGATCAAACACAGTATGCATCTGATAGTGAGCCTGATGAAAATGAGGCTGAAGGCAGAGGAAGAAGAAACAAACAAAAACTTCATTATGGAACTTGTCATTATTACTAGTATCATATATCTTTAGTTTTTTTCTTTAATTGTGAGATAGATCTTTATTATTATTATTATTATTAATATTTATCTCTAATCCTTATTTCATATGTTTATTTCGTCTGAGAGAAATACAATGTTGGAGTCATATATTCTATCGACGGTTTTGTCCTAATTCCTAATATTTATCAAGTAAATAAATAAATTTAAATTATCGACTGAGATGTTGACTATTAAAAAAATTATGACCAAATATTATATTCATTATTGAATTGGATTATCATTTATAGTCATCAAATAAATAAATAAAATTATATGTGGCTATATTAAATGAAAGATTTTTTTTGTCAACAACAATATTATATGTTATAGAATTCTTAATTATTATAGGTTTTTTATATAAAAAATATGTTACAACAATAATAAAAAAAAAGTTAAATTCATTTTGCACACTAAATATGTTTATATAATTAAGCCAGGAGATTATTTAACAATTAATGTTGTTGCTGAATCTTCCTACAACTATGGGAAATCTTCTTATAATTAAGCCATTTAATAATTAATGTTGTTAAAGAAAAAAAGTAACGTCACCTATAACAATGGTGACCAACCAATTTAAAAAAAAAACATAGTCGCCTATACTAATGGCGACACTCCCAATTTAATATAAACACATGAAAAAAGGTAGAAGTCGATGACTTCACTTATTTACATAACTAAATCCAAAAGCACCGTAATTCCTTAACATTTTCTCATTTCCACAATAATTGAATAAAAAGCCTTCAATTTCTTCGAGCATCCACGTCAATTGTATTAATAACATTCATTATTGTGGATATCCACAACTATTCAATTTTAAAAAATTATTTTTTTTAAAAACAAACATTCATATCAATTTAATACTAATACAATTATTACTTGTGGATCCATTATCTACTAACTCATTTGTTTTATATTTACATCAATTAAAGTCCTTTTTTTTACAATTTTACAATAATTAATTTAGATTAATTATATTTATATCAATTAATTACATTTATCTTCTTTTTGACAATTTAAAATAATGAATTATTAAATATATAATATAGATTTATTCAAATTTTATAAAACAATTTTTACTTAACACGTGATTTGAATGATTTAAAAAAAAATATTAAGATTGATTGAAAATTAAAATATATACAATTAAACAATCAATACATTTTGTTTTTTTAAAGAACAATCAATACATTTTGTGATTTATTAAAAATAAATTCATACAAAAGACATAAATTTTATTAGAGAGATAAAAAGAAAATTTCAAATAAATTAAATTATGAAAAAAAGAGTTAGTCTCTTGTGCGACCGTCTTATGGATCTCCTTCCATGAGACTTATCTATTTGACCCACAACCCAAACATTACAAAGTCCAATTCAAAGCCCAACTAAAACCCACTAAATTTTGAGCCAATCCAAGAAACCTACATTCTACTATTCAGAAAATAAACATAAAAGAAGAGCACACCGTCTCACCTAAAGTAGAGCACCGTTGCATAAGGCCGCCGCATTATCGTACAAGAAAGTCTCGACCTGATAGGTTTCTCTCTTTCAAATCTTAATCTTGAATTCTCTCTGTTTTCAACTACTTTGATATGTTATGAGATCAAAACTCAGTGCAATTTAACTATTAATTCCCATTGGAATACATCATTCCAACATTGCCGATGTACAGACATCCATCGACTCTCATGCATTTCTCCATCACCATTGGGTTCTTCTGATTTAGGGAAGCTTTAATGTTAACTTGAGTATCTAGATAGAGTGGAAATAGCCATGTCCATTGCCTCTCAAAATGATTTCCTTCATTGTTAACCCATAGGTGCAAGCTTCAAGTGTGGAAATTACATGGGTTAATCCCTTATGGCTAAAATTAGGGTTCTAATTTCTAATTCAATTTTGGGATTTATTTTTGTTAATTAGTTCTTGAAGAAGACGAGGTATAGGGGAAATCATTTTCTTAAAATCACGTTGCAAATTGGGGGTGTTATTTTTTTTAAATAAAAGACAAGAATGCCCTTTATTACAGATCGTGCAGATCACATGATTACAATTTTACCGAAAAATTAGCCAGAATTCACATTTTGGTAAAATTTTAGAAGATAGGGTTGCAATCGGATAAAAAAAATTTAGGTTGAAAAATGACAACAATTAATAATTTAGATTGTTTTTTTACATTTAATCCTAAAAAGTTAAGTTGTAACTTTAAAACTTATGACATGTGGACTTTTCCAATCTATGTATGAATCTCTATATATAAAAGTTAAGTTGTAACTCTCAAACTTGTAACATGTGAACTTTTCCAATCTAAATATGAATGTCGTGTAAAATAGATTTTATTTGAAAGAAAATAGAAAAAAGAAAGATTAGAAGAAAATGAAAGATTGGAAGAGATCAGAAGATTCAGAACGTCTCTCTCTTGGAATCGATGAACGTTCCAATCATCTTGTCCCTCTTCATTCTTCACTTCCCACATCTTCATCGCTTAATTCAATATTCTCTTAATTAAACCATAACTGAATGGGAAAATTGGTAAAAATACCCCGTATATATACCATAAGTATGATACCCTGTATGTTGACGCTTCTTGTTAAAAATACCCTGTCACCTGTTGTAGGAGGTAACTCACTGATATGGCCGGTTATTTCACACATGGATTTTATTTCTCTTTTTTTTTACCAAATCAAACACTAACTGCCAAGTCACACAAGCCACACAAGCCTCCCACCTATTTCGAAGAGGAGAACACCCAAATCCCAAAATCAAAGAAAATCCCGAAATCAAAGAAAAACCCTAATTCGAAGAGGAGAAATCCAAACCAAATTCTCTCTCAAATATACGTCAAATCCTTAGGTATTTACCATAAAATTCAGAAACAAGAACAAGAATGATGATCCCCCTCCTGAATACGATATGTATTTAGAGTATTTTAGGATTTTTTTTTAGTTCGTAGATATGTTTTAATGTTTGTTGTTTAGGGCTTGGGTATAATGTTTGTTCACTGTTTTATATTTGTTGTTTTTGATATATGTGGATACATTCAATTTCTTTATAGTTTGATTGCTGGTAGTTAGGAATTTGTTGAATATTTAATGTTTCTTTGTCGGGTTGTTGTATGTTTGACTGTTATTTGTGTTTTATTTGTGAAAAAAGAATCTTTTGGGTAGAATACAAATAAAAATGACATGTGGGGACCTATATGTTGTTTTTCCATTATTTGGTGTATTACTTTTTAGATATCCAATAAAAGACTTAAAATTTGACTGATTTTCTTGTTAAATTTTTTGATTACAGGGTTAAACAGTAAGGAATATACCTTATGTCTCTATTTTGGGGGGCATTTGAGTAGTAAACATGATTCATATGTAGGGGTGATTTGTTTAAGTTTGATTATGTTGATGAGAATACACTTACTTTAAAGGGGCTTAAAGATCTTTCTTGTTATATAGGTAGTAGTACTTTCATCAGTTTATTTGTTAAAAAAATTAGTTCTGAAGAGTTCTTCCAAATTCATAGTGATTGTGAGTTGAAGAAGTACTGTGTTGACGTGTTTACTGGAGTGAGAGAGTTAGCCTTATATCTTCTAAATGATGAGGTGGAAAGGGCAAGAGAGAGAGAACTACATAGAAAGGGTAAAAAACAGTTAGTTGTAGAGGATGAAGGTAGTGAAGGTCTTGATGATAGTGATTATTGTTGTCTATCTAAGGATGAGGGCGATGATGACCTACTGTATAAGAAGTACATTGATGTACATGTTGAGGGGTTAGGGTCTAGAGAGGGGGTTGAAGAATTAGGCTCTGGAGATGAGGACATACTAGTTAGTGAAGAAGATTTTTATAGTGCTAAGTCTTCTGATGATGATGGTGATAAAGAGAGGTCCAGTGTGTTTAGAGAAAACCAAAAATATAATCCAACTTTTCTTCTTGGGATGATATTCAGCACCAAAAAAGAATTTACAGAGGTTGTTGAGTTACATGCCATAATGGAGGGTAGGAGTATCAATTTTCCTAGGAGTGATAAACATAGGATTTATGCAGTTTGTGTTGATAAAGATTGTCCATGGAGGATCCATGCTCTAAAAATGCAACATGATACCTCTTGGAAAATCACAACTCTGTATGGAGATCACTCTTGTTCCCCTACTTATAATGTGAAAAATATGAAAGCAACATGGTTGGCTGGTAGATATGGATATCAATTTAAGACTGATAAAAAAATATATGCATGCTTTTAGGGAAGATATTGTGTCTGAGGTAAGATGTCATGTCACTTTTGGGCAAACTTATAAGTGTAAACAATTAGCACTTAAGAAACATGAAGGAAATGCAGATGAACAATACTCATTACTTTGGAATTATGCTGATGAGATTAGGAGGACAAACCCTGGGACAACAATAATCATAGGGGTTGAGCAGCTTGGAGAGCAACCTGTGTTTGACAGGTTATACATTTGCTTGAGGGCTCTAAAATTGGGGTTTATTAAAGGTTGTAGGCCAGTGATTAGGTTAGATGGTACCTTTTTGAAAGGACCTCATGGTGGGATTTTGTTAGTTGTAGTAGGAATAGATCCAAATAACAATAGTTTTCCCATTGTCTATGCTGTGGTTGGTAAAGAATCTGGGGAAACTTGGGAGTGGTTTTTGAAGTTGTTGATTGTTGACCGAAATATCCAGGAAGCTTTAAAGTGGACCATTATTAGTGATAAGCAAAAGGGTTTGATAAAAGTTGTTCATGATCTACTTCCAAATGCTGCTCATAGATTTTGTGTGAGACACATGCATGAGAATTTCAAGAAAGCTGGGTTTAGAGGGCACCAATTTAAGATAGCAATGTGGGGAGCAACCAAAGCAACAATAATCCAGGAGTTTAGGAGGAGGATGAGTGAAATTAGGAGTTTGGATGAGAAAGCTCATGAATGGTTTGATGATAAGCATCCACAACAGTGGAGTAGGTCACACTTTGACATCTATCCTAGATGTGATATTCTGTTGAATAACATGTACGAGTCTTTCAATGCTAAGATATTGAGAGCTAGAGAGCTTCCAATATTGTCAATGTTGGAGCAAATCATGAATGATCTTATGAAAAGAAACCAAGAATGTAGAGATAGGGCAAAAAAATGGAATGAAACTTTCTGCCTTAAGATATATAAGATCATAAGCCATAATACTTCAAAGGTTGCAGATTGTGTTCCCATCAAATCTGATGATACACATTACCAAATATCATGTTCTTATGGGAGTCAATTTTCAGTTGACTTGGAAAAGATGAGTTGTGGGTGTAGAAAATGGGACCTAACTGGGATCCCATGCAAGCATGCCCTTTGTGCAATTCATTGTTAAAAACTTGTAGTGGATCAATTTGTTCATGAGTGCTATAAGGTGGAGGTTTATAGGAAGGCTTATGACTTGGCTATAATGCCTATAAATGGCATAAATGAGTGGACTCTCTCAAGTTGTATCTCTCTCTTACCCCCAACAAGGATACACACAATGGGTAGGCCACCAAAAGCTAGAAGAAGAGAGCCAGATGAAGTTGTGCAGAAGACTAAGAGGAAGAGAAGAGGGAGACCAAGAAACAGAGATCAATTCAATAAGAAGAGAAAACAAGAGACAGTGAAATGTAGTAAATGTGGCATTCAAGGACACAACAAAAGAGGATGTGAGGTAAAATACAATGTAATTATCAAATTTTATGTACTTATTTTAAATTGATATTAACTTTGTTTATGCAGAAACAAGGTACTAAAGATCTTCATGATGAGCAAGATTTCCAACAAGTCCTCAATGATTGTGGTCTTGGTGATCTTCTCAATGAAAGCAACATTGAAGACATATTCAGTGAAAGTAATGTGGAGGAAAATTTGGCAGAGGATGCTCCAATAATAAATGAATCAGACAATAATGTTGAGGTAATAAGTGGTTTATGGGCTTAATTGCATTTTAATTTGTCTTTTGATTTTTTAACTGTATAACATTAACAAATTGGTTAGCTTGATTTCAATTGATGGAGAATCTGGTAAACAACACTGATGAGATATGTTTAAGTCAATTAACTCAATTGGGGGTTGATGAATGGGCTCAAAACATAAACTTGGTAAGATTACCATTGTTTGGTATCAACTTTCAGTGTGTGTACTAATTTGGATTCAAATTGACTGATTTTTTTTATCAACTTCTTGTTAGAATGAGAAGACTACAAATGACAGAGTTCTTAAGCTACAACCAAGAAGAAAGGGAAAGGTAAAATTCAAATCTAGTAGTTGAAACTTATTCCTTCTATATTATATCATGCTTGTTAAAAAATTGATTATGTGTTTTTTTGGAAAAGTGTGATATTGGGCCAGTATTTACTACTCCTAAGGTGAATATAAGGGCACCAGCTCCCTTTATTGGTGATCAATTCATTCCAAGATCACCTTCATTTCAAATGTCAAGTAGTAGTCCAATTCTTCAAAAACAAGGGAAGAAGTATGTGATGCTCTCAAACTTGGGAGCTGTCATGGATCAAACAAGGAAAATGGAGAGAGAAAAGGGGAAGGAGAAGGGGAAGAGGAAGGAGAAGGAGAAAGTGTAGTGGCTTAACAATCTTAGGTTGATTATCTTTTGTTGGATATTAACAGTTCTTTTGTTGTTGGCTTAATGTGGTGTTGCTGGTTTAATGTGCCAACTGGATTTGAATAGCACTCAGTTTATGTTTTTCATAGTTTGATTTTGTTGGCTTAGTTAGTGGCTTAACAAATCTTATTTTGTTGGATATAAACAACAGTTGAGTGGTTATTTTGTCACTAGTTTGTTGTTGGCTACATTGGATTATGATTGCAATCAAATCTTGTATTGTCATTTTAAATTCTTGGTAAGTAGATTAACAGAGATCGATTCATACAAATTATGTTTGTGTACTTGTAATTCATACAGATCATATAGAAAACTAACTTGAAACTTGTAATTAAATGATAAAGTATCTTGAATCCAAAATAAGTTAAACAACATTCATTAAACTTAAATAAAGTCTACAACACCAAGTCAAATTACTACAAGTTAAATAGAACATAAATTACCAGAAACATTCTTAATTAACTTAACTCCAATTACTCTCTAAACATTACCCTAATGGAACCAAGTTACAAAGAAAAACACCCATGAGAAGAACAAAATCATCTTCAATCATTTCATTCGTTCTTCAATATTTCGCAAAACATCAACCCTCTCTTCCAACACACGATTATTCTCACGCAATTGCAGTAGCAATCCCCTAGCTCTTTCATTCATTGGAGGGTCAATCCATGTAAAATAATTGCATCCATCACTCTACAAAATCATGCATAGAAACAACAAACAATTAAGGAAAACAATGACATGAAACAGGAAAAGAAATTCGACAAAAAACAGTAATAAAAATAGAAATTCGACACAAAGCCACATCCCAATTCGATAAGAAATTTGATAAGAAAAATAGAAACCATACATCCCAATTTCGGCATCCACGAAACCTTCTTCCCGAATTGTGTGAAGTCCACGAGCATCTTAAAGAAGATCTCAAGCCACAATAGCAGAATTCTCCCTCATTTGAAGAACTTGACATTCTTTTTGTGGAAGGGTAAGGAAAAGTGAGATGTTATGTTTAGAGAGGATTTGAGAGGGAATGGTTGGCTGTTTTAAGAGGATTTGGGAGGGAAATGGTGGATTTTCCCTCCCTTTCTCAATTTACATAGAAAAGAGAACAAAAAAATCGAAAAAATAATTACACATGTGTATTTACCTGCCACATCAACATGTGACCAATTAGTTATCTCCTACAACAGGTGACGGGGTATTTTTAACAAGAAGCGCCAACATACAGGGTATTTTTAAAAAGTCAAAAAATTAAAGGGTAATATCATACTTATGGTATATATACGGGGTATTTTTACCAATTTTCCCTAACTGAATCAGCTTGAAGTTGAAGGAGTTATTGCTCTCGGATTGTGGATTCTACTACGATATCAGGTATTTCACAAATTGCAAATTCTCATGATCCTGAAACAGTGACACCCATAATTTTTGTTCAGGGAGTCCAAGTCAACTATTAAATAAATAAAAAAAATACTTATATGAAACGGTTTCATGAATAGTTACCGTAAGATAAATACTTATCACCTACAAACAAACTTGATTTTCATAAATTCACATGTGAATTATGAAGTATGAGTTGACCTGTCTCACGTAATTAAATCCATAAGATGGTCTCAAAAAAAGACTCATTCTAAAATAAATAATTCTAAATTATGAGTATAAATTTGTCATAATTTCAACAAAGTCAATATCTATACTATACTAATAGCAAGACAGTTGGAACAATTTACTGTATTGCCATTTTCTCGTTGTTAGTCCAAGTGGTCAGAGGTTCAAAAGGGGGAGTGAATGAACCTCTATCGATTTTTCATTTTAAAACTTTTCTATGAACAGGTTCCTAATTCTACAGAGAATGCAGTAACCTGACTCGATTCAAAAACCTGGCAGAATGCTGATTCAGGTTCCTAACTTGGTATCACAGTATGCAGCGGAATAAACTAAGGTAGAGTTTCTTTATGAAAACCAGTTTTCTTTTCAAATATGGTTTTATCACAATCATTTGACCAAAATGCTTATGATAAATGCAACAAGATAGATATGCAACAGTGCAATGCAGCAAGTAAGATAAGCATTAAACACTTATGGCTTATAGTTGTCACGCCCTATTTTCTTACTTAAAAATTATCAGAGTTTTCCTTGCGGGCGTGCAAGAAGAAAGGGGAAAAAGTCGATTTCTTTAAAGAAGAAGGAGATATGAGACGATCAGAAATATTACATATAAAATATCGGATACAACCAATTTCAAAACATTAAACAACAAAACTTAAACTTTACAGGATCCATCGTCAACAGAAAATACGAAGTTAATCTTTACAAAACGAGAGGTAATTAAAACATTGTTTCATTGTTATGTAACAAAAGACAAAATAGAATTATCCAGATATAGCACCATCTCTCTCTATAGCTCTACTTTCTCGTCATCTCCTGTAACGTGAATTACAAAATAGGGGTGAGTGCGTGGAATACACTCGTGGGGATAAACTCCGCATCTTAAAATTTTTGACAGATAAATAAATCAGAAATATGTAAAAATCAGCATTTAGTCACAGCACGTAAAATGCATAGCACATAGCTCGTAACTCATCCTTTAGGTGCGGGTATTTCCCGTCTTATCCTATAAAATGGTCTAATATACCGTTGGTGCATTTATAAGACCACCAAACCTTTCAAGTAGTAGAACAGAAATGACATTTTTTACGGACCATAAGTCCCTCCGAGGATGAATGTGGACCTTAGTCCTTTCACAGTATAAAGATGACATTATTCAAAGCATATAATCACAACATTTAGTATCCCACAAATCATGCATCAATAGGGAAAGCCGTAAACATATAAAGATTTAGAAATTACCCCTATCTTGTTCGGTGGTTACCACGTGAGTTGTCGAGTAACAAGTATCAAGTATCAAAATGTACAATCCGACTGATAGCCTACACAAATAACGACGTTTCTTAGATCTTTAATAGATTAAATACGTATATATAAAGATTTAGACATTCTCGGAGAAGAAATGATTGGTAAAAGCGAGATAGAAAGGAAGATCTAAAGATCAAGGATGAATAAACAAGTGTGAAAAGTAAATCCAATAAATTGATGTGGAAGAAGGAAAGATTAGGATTGTAACGAAAAAAGAATGAGATTAAATGGAGTTAAAACGAGCTCAAACAGAGCGTTTTAAGGTATAGGAGTGTTTTGGTAATTTTGGTAAAAATGGTTGACTTTGACCGGAACCCCCGATTCCCGACCGACGACATCCCATCGCCGGCGACACAATGCATACACACGATAAAGGATAGACACACATAAATACTCGCCGGCGTGCACACGGCGCGCACAACAACTCCCGGTATGCGCACCGCGCGCGCCCGTCACTTACCCGCACGCGCGCACTCGCTCCTGGCATGTGCATTCCCACACACGCCCGTGCGCCATCATCCAGAATAGCAGCCAGGTGCGTGCATGCCTGTGCATGCCCGCGCACAACCGCGCACCTGCAACCATAGCTTCTGTTGGTGACCACCCGTCGCCAGCCACCATCCCCACGACTCGCTGGTACCGGCCACCACCTCCACCACCACCCTGACCACGGCGGCGGCGCCCACTACAGCCCCCCCAAAACAGCAACAACCAAACACATACACCCATGCATGCACTCACACACTCCCTTCTCTGCCTAGCTCCGGCCGGTGACTTGAAGTCGCCGACGACACCACCAGACCTTGGCCGGCGACCTTCCGTCGCCTGCAACAACCAACACCACCTAACATAACCCCCAACAACAACACACACACAGAGAACAATATACACACACATGCACACTCACACACATACTCACACACATACAGCTCCGACACCGCCGCCACGGTGTCGTCGTTCCTCCAACACCTCACACACATACAGCTCCGGCACCGCCGCCACGGTGTCGTCGTTCCTCCAACACCTCACACACACACCCAGGAAGCTGCCCTGCCATAACTCCAGCGAGGAAGAGAGGGAGAGGGAGAGCCGACGGTGAGAGAGAAATGGAGGAAGGAAAGAGAAGACTTTGGCCGGAGTTTTGATCGGCAACTGTCGGTGGAAAAGAAAGTCTATAAGAGATCCGAGTCCGAATTCATGACAAGCTCAATGAGAGCTTCAAAATAGGGTAGAAATTGGCCCAAACGGAGAAGAGATGAGGAGGAGAGGAAGAGAGAGAAAAAGGGTTTTTCCGACGGTTGACCGATCGTTTTCCGACGAACGAGATGTCGGAATGGAAATCTGAGACCTGTTCTAGAACCGTCTTAAGGAGAGCTACAAACTGTGGGAAAATCAGCCAAAATTGAGAAAAAATTTCCGGCACCAGCGGCGGTGCCGATGACCAAAAGAGAGGAGAGAGAGCCTTACGTTTTTTCTCAATTTTTGTTCGTTCGAAAAATAACGATTTTACGACTCGATTTTGCATTATATATTCTCGTTCGAAATTACTTACTATTCATTGAAAAAAATCTTGGATTACTATTCACCAAAAATATCTTGATTTACTATTCATCAAAATATCTCGTATTTTTCGATCCTTCGTATACGTTATATTCTTCGTTATCACCGTTTTCTTCGTCATTTGAGCTACGAGTCTCCGATTGACCTCAAATTCATTTCTATCTTCTCATTTTTCAAATACGCATCTTATGGTAAAATTATAATCTATGTTTCTCAACTAATTATACTTCCATTTAAAACATACATTATCATTTTTCTGAAATGCATATAATTAAATTAAATAGTCAAGGGTTAACGCACATAATAAAATTGATTAAGGGTTTAATTATTTAATTAATCAATTATGCTTTATTTTTGTCCTAGGCGCTATAATAGTGGTTCAAAAGTGGTGTAATCCTTCTACGTCCACTCTACTCCTTCACTGAGGAGAAACTTTGTTAGGTCAGTTTGCTTTACAAGTCACTACTTTACAAACTTCTTCTTAGCAAGTTAACCTATTGGAATCAACAGATTAGGCACTATCCCACACAGGGTACAAAACTCACATAAAGTTATAAGCCTACACAAGACTTAACACTTAGCAAGGATCCAATCCTATCAACTAAGGACACCGAAAATAAAACAATCTAGCACACAGCAAATGGTTGAAAGTATATAAGTTTCTTGAACTGGTGCAACTTTGAAGTCAGCCTTGAATTTGAAAGTTCCAATGCTTGAATGGCTACTTCAGAAGGTTGAGTGACTGAACTTTAGAAGGCTTTGAAGGCTTGAGAATATAAATGCTTGTAAGATATGAAAATGCTCAGTTGTTCAGTAGTCTTCAAAGTCACTCTTTCTTTCTATTTATAGCTTTTGGAAAATGCCCGTTGAAGAGAGGCATGGTCCTTGTTGCAATTCAAATTAATCTTTAAATCTTCACATTTGATACGTCGTGGAAGATCAGGGTTTCAGAGCATGTCCTACTCTGATCCACATTAATGGTGTCATACTCTAGCTACAGTACCTTTGCAGAGCCGCTTTTCAGGTGGCAACACCTCATTGGCTTGTCAAAAACTTCTATTTACTGGTAATATCGATAGGAACCAATCCTCGTATTATAACCAGTATATTCCTCGTACTGCATTGAATAGGTTAGAAAGACTTACTGTTTGCTGCTCTAATTATAGTAGCCACTTTCTATTTTGTGCCAGGATTCTGTTTCAGAACAGCTTCATATTCCTGAAACCTGAGTCAGCTTCCTAACCTACGTCTCATTTCTGATCTGCTTCAGCTTCCTGACTCTGAACAGCTTCCTGTTTCAGAATCCTACAGTCAGCTTCCTGATTCACTTCCTGCTATCTGCTTACTGCTTCCTGATCCAGCTTCCTGATTCTGACTTCAACTACAGCTTACTGACTTTTCATGTTGAAAATCAGTCTTCAAGGTCTCTTTTAAGTCCAGAATCTTGCTAACATCAGTTTTCTCTATCTTTCTGATATATGCATCTTCTCAATACTCAACTTAGAAAGATAAGTTAAACATACTAAACTCCACTTATAAAACGTGGAAAATTGGTACTTCAAAAGTTCATCTAATATTACATTGTCTCATCAAAACCTAGTCAGAAATATCCCAACACCCACCCATTTTACTGTTTTATCTTTTTATACAAGTGTTTGCATGGTATTGGTCTGATTGTGGTTTGTTTTTATTTTTTTTCTATTTGTTTTTGTTGGGTTTTTTTAGTGTTTCAAGGAACACATTCTTTAACTGTGATGATTGCAACAATTTTTTATTTGTTTTTATTCATTTGTATGCCAGAAAAGAAGAAAAAAGGTAGCTCAACAAACAATTGCTTCCAGCCAATCAATAAAATAGTATAAAATGGTGGCTCAGGAAACAACACATAACCTGCCAATCAGAATATCAAGTAATTAATGTCAACTTTTGCATGAGCCTCAACATATATTAGCAAACCAATCACAACGTGATCTCAAACAACCTGAAGCAGCAATGCGAAAAGTTGGCTCAATAATCAATTAATAACCAACCAATTACAGAATGTTGGTTTTTCAACAAGTAATGTAAAATATGCAGATAAGGCTTAGACATTATAAATGTGAATCAGTATTGTTGTGAAGAGTTGCTGCATGGGGTGTAGGAGGCTGAATACCCTAAAATAGTAGGCAATCATATACTGCATTGGGTTGCTCATTTCAAATTTTTTTAACACTAGGAAAATAGTGAGTTTGTGTTGAGTGCCTCTTCGAATTCCACATTTCATCCTCTATAAAATGCTAAGGTTGGCATTGTTAGCAGATTACCTGCATTAGCAATTACAATTTCATAAGAGTCATATTCCTGAAAGTATCTCAACAATCTTAATACATGTACCTTTCCTTTTCATTTTGATTCCAGCATCTATTGTTTGTTTTTGAAAGTCTGATTCAAAATTCTACACTTGCAGTATGGCACTATGCTTCAATATATTGCATGAGATTTCTCCATCTAGGATGCAGTGGGCTGTAAAACTCCGTTTGATCCGCTTGTACAATGTTCCTGCATTTGGGAATCAGAATATGATACGCAGTGTTGAATGCATTTTCCATGACATTGAGGTATGACGAAGCTTCATTTATTTCATGTAAAGATGATTTAATATATTTTAAAAGACTGCATACTGATTTCCAGTGATGAAATGTGTAACAGGGACAGAGAATCCACGCAACCATCAAGAGTGATCTACTTCCCAGGCTGAACATGAACTTGACGGAGGGTTCTTTGTGTGTTGTGAAGAATTTTGTTGTGACTAACAATAAGATGAGATTCAAGATGACTGTTAATCGCTATATGTTAATCTTCATTAATAATACTAGAGTTACCGAGTTATTTGATTTTGCTTTTCCTAAGAACATGTTTTTGTTCAAGCCATTTGTTGAAGTATGTAATCCTGAAAAATACTGATAAGACATTGTTGATAGGTAAAATGTTAGTTGTTGGTTGGGTGCTTATTGTTTTTTGTTCACTAAATATGTTTTTAACATAAGAAATATATTATTTGCAGATGTTTATAAAGAAGTTTTCAATAATTTGTAGTATTTCGTGAGATTTGTCACGTTACATGTTTTGATGTGTTTGATGTATGATTTGAAAACAATAATTTGACTTAATTATTTTATATTTATTTTTATATTGCACTATTATAAAATAGTGTTATTCAACAATGTATATATATATATATATTCAATACTCATATGTAATTACGATTAAAATTGTATTATATTAAAATAATTGAGTTATATTACAAGACGTGCAACGTGCGGGTACACTGATAGTATTACAATATAAAATAATGGCATCCAAAATTATTAATTTAATTACATCACAATTGAAAAATCTTGAGTTACAATATTTCTCTTTTATTTTTCATATTTTGAAATCGATGCATAATAATAGATTCATTGCTAACAATAAATCAACATCAATAAAAAAAATAAAGCAAATAAATATTATAAAGATAACATTTTACCTTGAAATTAGATGGAAAAGGAATTAAAGAAAAAAAAAGAGAATTTCTAGGATTTGTGTTACAAGAAAAAAGAAAAAAAGGAATAAATTTGCAGATATTAAAGACATCAAGTCGTGCATAGCAAAGCTTGTATGTGTGTTGGTTATTTTAAGCATTTCATCGAAATATATAGCATGATTGGTTTGGAGCAATCTATTGATCGGATTTATAGTACATAAATTGTATATGAGTTTCCTTACGATCCAGATGCTCACTTAAGTTTGCTTCAATTTTATTTGATTTTCCAAACCCTGATCTTAGGCTCCATTTTTATAATAACAGTTATGTTTCTAATGCCCAGAAACAACACTCTCTTTATGGACAACGATGTGCGACATGAATTCGCTGGCCAGAAAACATGCATTCAGTGATGGTGGGATAATCGAGTCATCTTCTCTTGAGCTTCTCCTGCGATCTTAATATCACTTCTCTCTCTATCTCTCCGAAGCTCAGACGAATTAATTCATTTATTTGTATTGTTATAAGTGATGAAAATTGAAATTGTGCTTGTAGTTTGAGTTTTTGATGGCATGGATATGTTCAACAAGCTTTTTCTGTTTTGTATTGATGAACATTGGTTTTGGAATTTATGGGTGTGATTATGCTTTGAGGAATTAGTTTAGATAATCAACAATGGGAAGAGTGTTGTATTGGTCCCAAGTGATACAGAGGTTCAGTGTGGGTGAATGAACCTCTATCGATTTTAAAACTTTTTCAAACTTACTGCACTGTAATTTAGAATGCTTATAGCACATGATGCAGTTTCAACTTACAACACTATTAGACAGTGCAATTTGTTGTAACGTATAGTTCTTTACAACAGAAATTTAAACTTTTGATAGAGTTTCTTTTTTAAAACCTTTTAAATATGAACTTTAGAAAGATCTTTTATTTAATATGATAAGATATATAATGCACAAGATAAAGACAACATAGATATCAAAAAATAACACACAAATGTCTTATCGTGATTCGAATGTGGTGTAATCCTTCTACGTCCACTTTATTCCTTCTCCGAGGAGGAATTTCATTAAGCAAGTTTGTTTTATAAGACTCGACCTTACAAACTCTTAACTTAACAAAGATACACCTACTAATTATTAGCTTCCACACAGATTGCTCAAGACCTAAAGGCAGACCCACACAGGATCTCTCAAACTCACACAAAGTTCATGTTTTATCACCTAAGACTAAACACTGAATGAGGAACAAATTCCTTTCAATTGAGGACACCTAAACAACCTAAGCACATATCACAAAGGTTAAAAGTATTTGGGGTCTTCAAGCAGTCTTGAAATTCTTTCGAACTAAGACTTGACTGCTTCCTTAGAGGTTGAATGACTGAAACGTTTTGAGAAAATGAATGCTTTTGAGAACTTAGAACTTCTTGTTTTTCACTTGAATATAGATGTTTTAGTTGGTGTATTTAATCCAATCGACTCTTCCAATATTTATAGGTGAATGATTATGTCTGTTGAAGAGAGACACTCTAATTTGAATTTGAATTTGAATTTTCTTCCATGTTGTAGAGCTTGCATTAATTGTTTTCTGAAGTTTACATTAAAATTTTCATATCTTGCACTCCAGGATAGTAAATGCGGTTGTACTAGGTTGCAACTTTAAGTAGACTATTAGACCACATGTTGGTTGTTTACTAGCTCACTATACTAATTCATTCAACTTGTCTCTACTGGCTAGTTTTGAAGTGATATTTTCTCGTACTCAGCTGATCTTCCTCGTATTGCATTTATGTTAGAATTGGTACTTTGTTTTTCCTGTCTTCTTGAATTTAGAGAATGCAGTAACTTTCTTTCTACAACTTGTCTTCAAGCAGTAATATATCATACTGGGTCTGTGTTGTATTTTTGTCTATTTACAGCATACAATGTTGTACTCTTCTAGCTTACAGTAGTAGTCTTCTTACTTTGTGAACTTTTTCGGCTACTCTAACTTCATTTCCACTATTCTAATCTATATTGTAGACTCAAACATAGTCTAATTTCACTTAAACATTGTGAAAAATGGGATACTCTAAAATCCTATTATACTTGTATTTTGTCTCATCAAAATCTAAACAATAAATTCCTAACAGTTTGGATAATCAGTTAATATACTAATGTTCGTCAAGGTTTTTTCCAAGTCTGTAATCTTATCTATCAAAAATTTCGTACCTTATAATGAAATTTAGGTTTTATTCTTATGCTTAATACTTTTGAGCTTAAATTTGATTCACATTCTACTTTTGGTTATTGGAGTAGCATAGTTTGGTACTTTTGACAATTTGATGAGGTTTTAGTGCTTTTGGAAATTCACATTCCGGTATATTTGCTGATGGAAATGAGTGAAAGAAAATGGACCTAACCCTAAAAATGACATGATATTGAACACTTGAACTATTTGTGGTTTGGATTTTTTACATAGATATGCTCAAGAGGGTGCTATATTATTGGTCCCAAGAGGTGTCCGAGGTTCAGAGGAGGAGTGAGTGAACCTTGGTCGATTTTGAAAATATATTAAAACTTATTGTTCTGCAAGTTACTTGAACTTGCAGCGCCAGTCAGTTACTGCTTACAACACTAGGATGCAGTGCTGCACGCTGTAACTTGAGTTTTATACGCAGCGGAAAATAAAGCTTTTAAGACACAAGGCTGGTTGGTTTTCTCAAATATGATCCTTTTCAAAATGTTTTATGCATATGACAGAGATATATGAAGGATAAAGCGCAGATAAGAAAGCAATAAAAGACTTATGGCTTATAGTGGTTCGAAGGTGGTGTAAGTCTTCTACGTCCACTCCCTAACAATCTATCAACTTACAAAGCTAACCACCTATTAGAGTCCAGTGTCCACACAACAACTGCAAACTCTAAAGGCTAACCCACACAGGGTTCCACACACCCACACATGAAAGTTGCCTAACACTTAGACAACTTACATACAGTAAGGATCTCTCCTATCAACTGTACGACACCTAAAACAACCTACGCACACAGCTTCAAGGTTAAAAAGAAAATAAAGATCTTCAACTGGTGAGGAGCAGTCTTGGTCTCTGAAAGCTCATTTGTTGTTGTAGACCTGCTCTTAGAAGGTTGAGTGGCTGAACATGTGAAAGCTAAAAAGCTTTGGATGATATGTGAGTTTCTTCTCGACTCTGTTCAGCGGTCTCTTCAATCAGTCACACCTTCTATTTATAGATCTTGAGAGTTTTTATCCGTTGGGAAGTATCCGTTGAAAAGAGATACTTCTCCTTCTTTGAAATCAAGCTCTGATCTCCAAGATCTTCTTTGTGGTCACATTAAATGCATCTGAGCTTCTTGATCAAAGGCATGGTTTGCATTTAATGCAACTTGACTTTTCTCTCCGGAGCATTTAATGCGGTGATTACGGCTCACAGCTTTCTACAGTGCGTCAGTCCACGTGGCGTCTTGGCATTGGCTTCGTGTCTGCAACTTCAATCTTCTCTCGAACGGTTTTATTCAATCTAGCTTGAATCTTCATTCCTCGTACTGCATTTATCCTTCCTTGGATTGTAGGATACTTCTTTAGTTGACTGTTTGTCATTGACGCTGTATCCTAGGTCTGCTTGCAGCTGTTAGTTCTTTACAGCGCTACTGTAACTTAGACCTTCTTACAGTATCTTCATACAGTACTGTTGTAACCTTTCTTGCAGTACTCCTGTATCTTCTTCTTGTAGCGATGCTGCATGTCGTTCTTTCATACTATGTTGAAATGTGGATAGGTTCTTGTGAACGTGCAGCAGCAGTAGCATCAACCTCCTCATGAGGTGTCTCTAGTTGTTTAGCGATTACCTCAGCTTCTCCTTGAACATCCTCTAAGGGTACTATCTCAACAGTCGCCCCTTCAGAGGTCTTCTTATCCTCAGAGAGTATTGTCAGAACAACAGCCTCACTTGAGGTCTTCAGCAAGGACCACGTCTTCAACTGGTCCTGTAACCTTGACAACCTCTGTTGCAAGTATGGGTTCTTGCAGCTCTTGTCGATTTCTTGCAGCAGCTTACTTGCTTTCTGAATTCTCCTTTCAGAACAACTTTCTCACAGCCTACTGACAGCTTCCTCCAGTATCCTAACTCCTTTCTACTAAGGATACTTCTTCTAGCCTGTTGTTCCCTACAGCATGCTAATCCTTAGAAGTGTTCTTACTTTTTCTAAGGTTGGTTTTCCTTGTCTCTTTCAAAACCATTACATGATCTTTCCTTGATCATGTGATGTGGAAACTAGGTATCAATACCTTAAGCAAATTGTTCTTGTCTTATTGTGCTAGTGTTTTGTCTTATCAAGATAATAACTAAAATATCCCAATATATATATATATAAGTAGATACGAAAGTTGCAAATGAAGAGACATGTGACATATTGTTGTGCAAAAACTAACACTACGCAAGTGCACGTATCATGACAAGTAATATAGTGGACTGAAAAGTCCGGATATCAAACCCATAGGGAAAATAATAATTATCTATTCTTAAGTACTAGATTCTTACAACTTATGATCCTATCTAGTGAATCCAATTTAAAAGTTAATTGTTATCACCACTAAAATTAAACTACAAAAACCAAGAAAATAGTGAACACAATTATGCAAAGAAGGATTAAATGAAGATTTATCAAAATAAAAAAACCTAGGATTTTATCTCCCCCTATGTGTTTTAACTCTCCCTTACTCTTTTCTCATGCAAGATTCAATTCCCGATTCCTAACCTGAGATGCTAATATAATCATATCTCGTTTCCACGTGATGCATGAATCTAATGCTATAAACAATTTACTGTATTCCTACGCAATTAAATTTATAACAAAATATTAAGCACAAATCTCAAATATGGCTTCCTAAGGTGAAATCTATATTCCTACGATTTCACATGCAATTAAACATTATCCTGTTCAATTAAGTCGAAGGATCTTCTACCACAATTCTAATCATCAAACCAATCTTCTGATATAAATTTGACAATAATATAAAGATACACAAACTGGTTAGATTCATGCACTTAATCAACAAGTAGAAGAAAGAATCATAAATTAAACTTGCATTAGAATCGAAATAAGGGGTTCGTAATTCAACACATAGGGTTCAAATAAAACCCTAGAAAGGAAAACTCTAGCTACTCATTGTCATAAAACTAAAGAAGAAGTTCATAAGAAACAAAGGAAAATAAACTCTGCTTGAATTGTTACCAATCTTCTCTTCTTTGCTCGATCTTCTTGCTTTCTCTTATGGGGTAAAAGTTGTCTTTTTCTAGGTCTTGACATGGTTTATATAGATATCATGAGGAAGAGGAGTCTTATTTTCCTTGGAAGCATTAAAATCGCACATTTCTAACAAACTGCGCGGTGAGTATCGCGGTACTAAGATGTGAGTACCGCGGTACTGAGACAACGCCTTGAATTCTCTGGAAGTCGGTATAGCGGTACTGAGATATGGGTACCGCGGTACTGAGGTGCAGAAATCAGAGCTTTGGTTTTCCATTTCGAGTACCGCGGTACTGACCCGTTTTCTTTCTTTTTTCGCACGCTTTGTCTCCGTCATGCCGTTTTTATCTCTTGTGCCTATATCAACCAATATTACGTAGTTATGATTCATTTATGACCAAGATAGTATGATAAATGTGCTTACGACCATGTATATTGAGTGTATTTTACACACTTAACACACCCCCAAACTTAAATGTTTGCGCGTCCTCGCACAAAGACAATCTCACGACATCAAAGACACAACCCACAACCCAACAAAGCATAACAAACTCAAATTCCCAAGGCTATATACATATCGAGTCTCAACCTTAAAACATTTAGCACGAATCGCATTCAACACAAATATTTCCCTTCCGAATTACTAAAGGACTCAACATCAAATCCTATATCGCTAGCACATCCCGACTTCTCAAACATCAAAGGAATTACCAATTCATTACACCGTGGGGTTTTTCATTAACTTAGCTAATCAAGCATCATAATAACCAATTTTTCATTATAATCATTATAAGCACATTGGCATCTTTATTCGGTATTTTTTTCCTATGAATATCTCATTTGTTGAATATAATGCAAGCCACTGGGCTTTCTAATTGGTCCATGTAGCGAACTTTCAACCAATGGTTCCCAAACCGAACGACTTTAGGGCATTAGGTGTAAAACACCCCAAAGGTTTAGTTGTTCAAACAAAAAAGGCTTCGAATCACACTTCCTCAACTTAGAGATTTTTCACATATCAACCTTTCTATTATTAACGTTCAACGCTACTCAAGTGACCCATGTAACGAACTTTCAATCAACAATCCCAAGCCAGTTGGCTTTAGGTTGCTAGGCATAAAGATACCTCTAAGGATTTACTTATTCAAGTCACCTAAGCAACAAAAATGTGCCTTCAGCCATAGCTGAATTTTACTCAATGCAAAGCAAAAACATTTATTTATTTCGCAACAACTCGACATGCTAAGTTTAAGATCAATTCAACCCTCAAGTGCAACAAACTAGTTTCAACCCTCAATACTTAATAATCAAAATAGCCAACGACATAAAATCCAATGCATAAGTCGTAAAGTAAAACGAAAGGGTTCATGTTCGTCGAATCATGTAATCAAAGCTAAGCACTTCATATCATGACTCTCAACGCATATAACAAAGGGAAATTCAACTTTTTTTTTATATATCACTAAAGACTCGATAATGATAACACAAACAAAGCAACATAAGCAAACAAGCAACATAGGAAAATCCCACCCCCAAACTTAAATGTGACATTGCCCTCAATGTCATTAGAGCGAAGTTTTGAGGATAGAATAAACCTGATCAAGTATCGTGTGGCGAGGCACCATCGACCCTTGGTTTCTTTCTCGAAGCCATTAACAAAATGTCCGTCCTTAGTGAAATGCAGCAACAGGAACCCCCAAACTTGGTTGAGGCAATAGATCGAACACCTTGTGGACATGAAGGAAAACTAAGTATTTTTGTGATTGTGTTCTTGGAAATCCGTCCCCACCTAGAATTCGAGCATAGGTGAAAGCAATTGATGAAAACTAAACTGGAAGAGTGAATTAGATGGAGGAGATGAGCGTGGGGATATGAAAGAGGTGGGAGCAGGTTATGTGGGGGGAGGAGAGTGAGGATGCAAATAAGGGGAAATTCCCGAATTTGGCATTTAAAAGATTCGGTACTGCGGTATTGGGCTTCAGTGATTTTGGGTACCGCGGTATTCAAGGGAGATACCATAGTTGGTTAGTTATGTCATCTACACTTGCATAGCCGTCATCTGATCAACCTCCAACATCCCAGGAATCTTTGTTGTGCCGCTTATGTTTCGGCTAAGGAGCTTTGCATGTCGGTTCCTTGAGATATTTCCAGCAACACCGTAGCGTTCGGAATACTAAGGCCCAAAAAGTTTCCATAAGCAGCAGCATCGAGCACAGTTCGAGCATTTTTTTAAGCCCTGTATAGAACAATTGCATCTGACGCCATTGTTCTACTCCATGATTTGGGCATCTTCTCAACAACATCTTGTAACATTCCCACGCCTCGTACAACTCTTCTCCATCATTCTGCAGAAAGGTGTTAATTTGGTTTCGATTTTTTTCTTATGTTGCTTGTTTGCTTATGTTTCTTGTTTGTGTTATTGTAATCGAGTCTTTAGTGATATATAAAAAAAGTCGAATTTCCCTTTGTTATATGCATTGAGAGTCATGATATGAAGTGTTTAGCTTTGATTGTATGATTCGACGAACATAAAATCTTTCGTTTTACTTTATGACTTATGCATTGGATTTTATGTCGTTGTAGTACAGCGGTAAGTATTCCCGCCTGTCATGTGGGTGACCCGGGTTCGATCTCCGGCAACGGTGCCAAAAACTTGTTGTGCGAAAACTAACACTACACAAGTGCACGTATCGTGACAAGTAATATAGTGGACTGAAAAGTCTGGATATCGAACCCACAGGAAAAATAATAACTATCTATTCTTAAGTACTAGATTCTTACAACTTATGATCCTATCCAGTGAATCCAATTTGAAAGTTGATTGTTATAACCACTAAAATTAAACTACAAAAAGCAAGAAAATAGTGAACATAATTATGCAAAGAAGGATTAAACGAAGATTTATCAAAATAAACAAACCTAGGATTTTATCTCCCCTATGTGTTTTAACTCCCTCTTACTCTTTTCTCATGCAAGATTCAATTCCCGATTCCTAACCTGAGATGCTAATATAATCATAACCCGTTTCCACGTGATGCATGAATCTAATGCTATGAACAATTTACTGTATTTCTATGCAATTAAATTCATAACAAAGCATTAAGCATAAATCTCAAATATGGCTTCCTAAGGTGAAATCTATATTCCTACGATTTCACATGCAATTAAACACAATCTTGTTCAACTAACTCGAAGGATCTTCTACCATAATTCTAATCATCAAACCAATCTTCCTATATAAATTTGACAATAATATAAAGATACACAAACTGGCCAGATTCATGCACTTATCAACAACAAGTAGAAGAAAGAATCGTAAATTAAACTTGCATTAGAATCGAAATAAAGGGTTCGTAATTCAACACTTAGGATTCGAATATATTGAGATATATTGCAAATGTATAAATGCATGCATGTGCCATGTCAGTAGAATTAGTCATATTGTTAGTTAGCTTAGTTAGTTAGCTCCTCAGGTTAGTTTCTCCACGTAAGCTTTAGTCATGCATGGCTATATATATATATATGTATATATATATCCAGTCTGTATTTGATCAGATTTGATGATTCAATACAAAGATGATTTTTATCTCTCTTAAACTTTTTCACTACATGGTAATCAGAGCCTAGTTTTCTCCGGCGACAGTTCTCTTCAGCCGAGCGGCTTTTCTCCGGCGACGGTTCTCTCTGGCCAAGCGGCGATGGTTATCTCCAACCGAATTGTTGTTCTGATTTTTTTTTCTCCCCACTTTATTCTCTGATCCGGTGGATATTCTTTGGTTCTCTGGCAATTAATGGCAACCAACTTTGTTCCTCCACACTTTGTTCCCCTTTCAATTCGATTAGATCGAAGCACTTATAATTTCTGGCGTGTACAGATTCTATCAGTCGTTCGAGCGCATGGATTCGATGGCATACTCCTTGGATTTGAAGTTGCGCCTCCTATATCAACAGGATCAATCTCTAAATCCTCCTCATCAACAGCAGTTAATCCAGATTATGTGTTGTGGATGCGCAAAGATCAATTCCTTCTCAGTTGGATATTATCATCCATAAATGAGTCCATGCTTGGTCATCTAAGCAGATGCAATACTTCTTCCGAGGTATGGAACACTCTTGAATCTTTATTTCATATGAATTCTAAGGCTCGCAGCCTTCAACTTCGCTTCCAGTTTCAATCACTTAAGAAAAGAGACTTATCGATTGATGATTTTATTCTCAAAATGACTTCAATTGCTGATGAATTGATTGCTATTGGTACTAGTATAACTGATGAAGAACTGATATTATACATATTGGGAGGTATTGGCAATGAATTTGAATCTGTTGTTGTCAATCTCACCTTGAGGACTGATAAACTCACACTGACTGGGGTAAAGTTAGCTCTACAAACACATGAAATGAGGTTACAGGCTCATAATCAGGTCCATGGTGCTTTGATTACTCAATTCCCTACTTCCAATCCGACTGCACATCTTGCATTTGGTCGGGGTTTTCTATCTCGTGGAGGTAGATTTACTAGAGGCCGATTTAGAGGTGGTGGTCGTTTTGGTGCTAGATCTACAAACAAGCCTACTTGTCAATTGTGTGGAAGAACTGGTCACACTGCTCTTAAGTGTTACAAAAGGTTTGATATCAGTTTCACAGGTGTTGATCATTCTCATACATCAAGTTCTTAGGATTCAGACTCTCAAGCTCTTGTGGCACATGCTTCAAACTCAATTTCTCAAGATCCTAACTGGTATTTTGATAGTGGAGCTACAAATCACATTACAACAAATATGGATAATCTTTCTCTGAAGAATGAATACAATAGAACGGCTGGAGTTACAGTAGGTAATGGAACTTCATTACATATTTCTCATATAGGTTATTCTTCCATCCAATCTGTAGCTTCAAATAGGTCCTTACTGCTTAAAGACATTTTGTGTGTTCCTCACATTACAAAGAGTCTATTGAGTGTGTCTCAATTTACAAAGGATAATCATGTAAGTATTGAATTCTATGATGATGGCTGTTTTGTGAAGGACAAGGCAACAAATCAGGTTCTCCTCAGAGGCAGACTTAAGGATGGATTATATCAGCTAAATATCTCAAGATTCTTCAAGCATAAGGAAGCTGCCTTTCAGAATAAAGATCTAGTTGTTGTTGTTGTTTCTACTCTCAATAAAGAGGTTTTACCTATATGTCTTGCTACTGGTACAAGTAATCCTGCTCACAGATGGCATAACAGACTAGGACACCCTTGTAATAGTGTGTTATCACATGTTTTACAGTTCATACATGTTCCCTTTACTGCTAAAGATATGGATTTTTGTGATGCTTGTAAGTTTGGCAAACTACATCAAAGAACTTTTCCTATTTCTACAAATAAATCAAGTGCTCCATTTCAACTAGTTCATACTGATTTATGGGGGCCTCTCATACTACTTCAATTGATGGTTTCAATTATTACATTCATTTTATAGATGATTATACAAGTTACACTTGGATATTTCCACTTAAGCTCAAATCAGAAGTGTATACTGTCTTTTCTCAATTCAATGTTATGGTGGAAAGGCAATTTGGATTCCAGATCAAGTGTTTGCAGTCCGATTGGGGAGGAGAATACAGGAGTTTAACACCTTTACTTGCTCAACTTGGCATCCATTTTCAGCATCTGTGTCCACATACACATCAGCAAAATGGAAAAGCTGAAAGAAAGCACTTACATATTGTGGAAATGGGATTATCTCTACTGGCTCAAGCTCAACTTCCACTCAAATTTTGGTGGCATGCATTTCATACATCAGTGTATCTTATAAATAGACTTCCAACCCAAGTCTTACAGAATCAGAGTCCTTATCTAAAGCTATTTGGTCAACCACCTGATCTTTCAACAATCAGGGTGTTTGGATGCACTTGCTATCCATATCTCAGAGCCTACAACAATCATAAGTTCCAATTCAGGTCAAGCAAGTGTATTTTCTTGGGATACAGCTTAAATCACAAAGGTTATATATGTATGGATGCTCAGAACAAGGTGTATATTGCTGCTACGATGGATTTTAATGAGTCAGAATTCCCTTACACATCTCTACATAGAGTTTCTCAGAGAAACTCATTGGCAACTCCAACTTCAGCTTCATCTATTGCTACTTATCTTCAAAATGATACAGATAATTCTCCTTCCGATGCATCATTACATCAAGTTGATCAAGGTGTTTCTCCTCCTACCTCTCCACAGCAGAACTCTATTGGAAGTCAATTCTCTTCTCCAATACATACTGATCAAGAGAATTCTATTCAAAATTCAATTAGCCATACTCATTCTTCTCATTTAGCTCCTTCATCTTCAGAGGGTCAGAATTCCTCACATCCAGCTTACTCACCTTCAGAAGATCACTCATCTTCAGGAGATCAGTCTGCTTCACATGATCAGCTTGGTCATCATATGATCACAAGATCAAAAAGAAGGATTTTTAAATCAAAAGTGTTTACTACTCAGAGTACTACCTCTCATCAGGAGCCATCATCAGTTCACAATGCTCTACTTGATCCAAAGTGGAAAGCAGCTATGCAGTCTAAATTTGATGTTCTACAATCAAAAGGCACTTGGTCATTGGTTCCATACACTGAAGACTTGAGTATAATAACAAATAAATGGATCTTCAAAACAAAGTTTAAGGTAGATGGCTCAGTAGATAAGTATAAGGCCAAGTTGGTAGCTCGAGGTTTTGAACAACAAGCTGGTATTGACTTTTTTGAAACCTTCAGTCCAGTGGTTAAAGCATGTACCATAAGACTGATCTTCACTTTAGCAGCTATCTATGGATGGAAAATTCAGCAAATTGATGTCAACAATGCCTTCTTGAATGGAGATTTAAAGGAAGCAGTGTATATGTTTCAGCCAGATGGATTCATTGATCAAACAAAGCCTGATCATGTCTGCAAACTCCACAAGTCCCTCTATGGATTAAAACAAGCTCCAAGGGCATGGTTTAACAAATTGAAGGAGTATCTCTTATCTCTTAAATTCCAAAAGTCAAACTCAGATAATTCATTATTCTTCAAAAGGATACATGGAAAATTGTTGTTTGTTCTAGTGTATGTTGATGATATCTTGGTCACCGGTGAAGATGCAACTGACGTACAACAAGTAATTCATCTCATTGGCAACATTTTTGCTTTGAAAAAACTAGGAGAAGTACACTATTTCCTTGGATTGGAGGCTCATAGGCACTCAAAAGGATTCACTCTCACTCAAACCAAGTACATTAATGATTTACTACAGAAAACACATATGATCAAGTGCAAATCTGTTTCTACTCCTATGATATCCACTCAGAAACTTCATTTAAAGGATAGTCCAGCCTTTGATCATCCTACATTGTATAGAAGCACAGTTGGAGCTCTGCAATATGTCACCTTGACCAGGCCAGATATTGCATTTGCAGTCAACAAATTGAGCCAATTTCTTCATGCTCCTACTGTCAAACACAGGCTAGCTTGCAAACATCTACTTAGATATCTACAAGGAACTACTACATTGGGGCTTAACTTCATGGCTGCAAAAAGGCTAGTTCTTGAAGCTTTCTCAGATGCTGATTGAGCAAGTAACATTGATGATAGAAGATCCACTGGAGGATATTGTCTTCTACTTGGTGGCAATCTTATAGCATGGAGTTCCAAGAAACAGCAAGTTGTGTCTCGTTCAAGTGCTGAGTCAGAATATAGGTCATTAGCCGATACAAGTGCAGAAGTTGTATGGCTCAAGTCTCTCTTGAAGGAAATAGGGGTGACAATAAAAAATTATTCTCCTATAATTTGGTGTGACAATGTGAGTGCTGCAGCTTTGGCTTCAAATCCAGTCTTCCATGCAAGAACAAAAAATATAGAGATTGATGTGCATTTCATACGTGAAAAAGTGCTTGCTCAAGAACTAGAGATTCGATACATTCCCTCTGAAGATCAAGTAGCTGATATTTTCACTAAGTCATTAGCAATAACTAGATTTCAGATGCTAAGCTCAAAACTTCCCTTACATAGAACTGGTTTAGGTTAAATGGGGGTGTATTGAGATATATTGCAAATGTATAAATGCATGCATGTGCCATGTTAGCAGAATTAGTTATATTGTTAGTTAGCTTAGTTAGTTAGCTCCTCAGGTTAGTTTCTCCACGTAAGCTTTAGCCATGCATGGCTATATATATATATATATATATATGTATCCAGTCTGTATTTGATCAGATTTGATGATTCAATACAAAGATGATTTTTATCTCTCTTAAACTTTTCACTACAGAATAAAACCCTAGAAAGGAAAACTCTGGCTACTCATTGTCATAAAACTAAAGAAGAAATTCATAAGAAACAAAGGAAAATAAACTCTGCTTGAAATGTTGTTGATCTTCTCTTCTTTGCTCGATCGTCTTGTTTTCTCTTGTGGGGTAAAAGTTGTCTTTTTCTAGGTCTTGACATAGTTTATATAGATACCATGAGGAAGAGGAGTCTTATTTTCGTTGGAAGCATGAAAATCGCACCTTTCTAACAAATTGCGCGGTGAGTACCGCGGTACTGACCCGTTTTCTTCCTTTTTTCGCACGTTTTGTCTCCTTCATGCCATTTTCACCTCTTGTACCTATATCAACCAATATTACGTAGTTATGATTCATTTATGACCAAGATAGCATGATAAATGTGCTTACGACCATGTATATTGAGTGTATTTTACACACTCAACACATATTGTATTGACATTAATATTTCAGATGGTTGCTGCAATCTCAGAACTATTAGAAAAAAACAGTGAAAAAATAAATGTCTTAAATGTAATAGAAAACAAATGTCTAGCAAGATGGAGAATAAAAGTTCTGAGTCATAGAATGCTTGACGCTTTCTTGCTTCAATTTGCATTAATGAGAACATCTATATCAGAATATAAGGATTGAGCAGTAAATTGTTCTTTTGTTTCTTAAATTAATTTTCATTGCTCTGCTCTATGTTATCCTTGTACTCAAGGCTATGAATTTTTCTGTTGGGTTATTACTTCTGATGATGCCCCAGGAAAATGCTTTTTGGAAAGTTTCAGGTTTTTATTTTTTTTTAGAGGCAGAATTTATTTTGTTGAGGCTAAAATTTAATTGGGATCTGCAGATCCACACACTTATATAACAATGCATATGTGTTTGCTGAGGCTACTGTTGCTTGCTTAGAAAATAGAAACAAATAAGTTCACTTTTAAATTAAACTGAAATATAATACCAACTCTAGCCTTAGAGTTTGAGATAACGAAAAACTAGAAAATTTGTTATAGAAATTTGTGAGCATATATAGAGTTAACTAAAACAATTAGCACAAGTAAGAATTAACTGAAATTGTAAAAATTTATGGTATGAGGACATTTTTGCATCAAAGATTGACCCAAAGTACAATTGTTACCCCAAAAGATTTTTAACAATAAAAATTTTACCCATCATTTTATCACAAAAATAATTTGATGTTAACAATATACAATTATCCCAAATAAATATTTTTATCAAGGAAAAAAATTATGCTTCAAGAAAAAAATGAAGTCTTGAGGTTTTTCATATCTATTATCTATATAAAAGTGTGGATGTTTCTTACAAATTTTGAATTGCCTAATATATCCTTATTAAATATTATTATTAAAGGTCATAATAGTAATTTAGTAATTAATAATTTTAATAAATTGTAATTTAGTACTTTTGCATTGTATGACTCTTCCAAATCCATTTACACTATATAATCCTAATCTAATTAAGAGTCTTGCACACAAAGACTATTAATTCATACAGATCTACGTAATTCCATTTTTCCATATATGTGTACCATTATAGTTAAATAAAGATAGTTGACGTAAACAATATCTTCACTTATTAATTATAAACATGTTTGGAGATCAAAATTTAAAGTACAATCAATATGGTGAGTGATTTGTCTTGATAGAAAACTCATATAATTTATTTTTTAAAGTTATAGTTATTTTGAAATGAAGGCAATAATTAATATAGTTAATTTTTAAAATTTCCTCAATTTTTTCATATGTACATTTAAATCTCATTAATTATTTTATCAAAATTGTTGACATGTAAGTAGTATATAGATAGATTAATTAAAGACATTTGAAAATGACAAATTAAAGCATGATAATATGGTAAATGATCTATTCTACAATATGAATTAAAATATTGTACAATTGAATCAATATGGTAAATGATCTATTCTGCAATATGAATTAAAATATTATACAATTGAATGTCTCTTATAAATTTTGAATTGCCTAATATATATTTATTAAATATTATTATTTAAGGTCATAATAGTAATTTAGTAATTAATAATTTTAATAATTGTCATTTAGTACTTTTGTATTGTATTAACTCTTCCAAATCCATCTACATCAAATATTCTTGCACAATAAAACTATTAATTCATCAACATAAACCATTTAGGAGCAAATCAATCACCTTAATTATTGATATTTGAAAACTCAATTGATTCTTCCAATAATACTAATAAGAATTCTATTCATCATTATTATTAAAGTTGTATGCATGTAATAGGTTAAAAATAAGTGTATTTTTAATTAATGTCCTATAATAACATTTTTTTTGTAAAGTGATGGTAATTAGATTACCAAAAAAATATTGTGCTGCTATTTCATATTTTTAAGCTTGGAGTACGTCGTTTTTATATTTATTTAAGGATATGATACATATTTAAGGATAGAAAAACAGTATAATAAGGAGAAATAAAATAATAGGAAGTATGAGAAGGGAAGATTGTAGCACCTATGGAACAATTGTGCAGTGAGTTGGTGACAGCAGTGGGCACTGAATTAGTAACATAATCACTAAGCCAAGTTGGGAGTTTTTGTGGTCTATCACCTCTGCCCAGAAGTAAAGGTGGTGGAGTGTCTTGAGGTGAGGAATTTGTAGATGGAGTAGGTGTGGATAATTCAGAATCATGGGAAAGCTGTGGTATAACAGGTGATCTCATGGGAATATTAGCTACAAGATCAAAATCAATTGGCTCAAGAGATGTAGGAGAATCAGATTGAATATTCATAAAAGGAAAATATGTTTCATGAAAGATAACATCTCTTGATACAAAAATGTTCTCAGTTTCTATATTAAGGAGTCTAAAACCTTTAACACCAGTAACATAACCAAGAATGACAAGGACCCCAAACATCAATATGCAAAAGCTCAAACATAGATTGAGTTTTGATAGAACTTGTAGGAAAAGTGATTCTACATTGTTTAGACATAACAAGCAACACAAACATCAATTTGTTGTTCTTTACAATGAGATTTCAGAAAAGGAATATGTTCTAAACAAGTGACAGAAGCATGCCCTAACCTTTTATGCCATTCACTAATGATATTTGATCCAACAGTTCGAGGTAATATGTGTTATAGTGTTGGGTGATTGGCTTTCAATTATGTATAAACCAGCCACTGCCTTGCAACCAACAATCAGAGGATGAAAACAAGCAAGTGTATTCGTTTGTATTGAGAAGCTGTCCAACAGAAAGCAGGTTATAGTTTTGTTTCTCAACTTTCAAAACCATGGAGTAAGCCTTGTTTAGTGTAGGTAAAGGTTCAAGTAACAAGATCTGATCCTTAATAGCTTCATAACACTCGTTTAAATTGCATCAATCGAGCTTCCATCTCATTATCATTCAATGTTTTAGCTCTCGCACAACTACACTCAGGCATAGATAGTAAGTACGTAGTTTCTTCGGATTTCGCATTTAAATATAGAATTCATGATCCAGCAAGTCACCATGTACTCTACTTTCTTATGTTGCTCAAAATCAGTAGATCCTATTTCTGGTATCGTAATTTCACCAGTTACAAACCCTAGCTTAGATAAGCAAGCAGTAACTCCAATGAAGATAATTTGATCCTGTCAATTGATGATCCTGGATGATAATGATCTATGTAATTGCAGCAAATCTGTGTCTCTATAGATCGTGATGAGGAACCTCCTCCTTCTCTCTCTTGATCTTCAATCACAGTATTATTCTACATCGGTAATTTTAAGGTTACTATGCAAACATATGCCCAGATTTATTACTGGTGTCAACTGGTTTATCATATTTCATTTGTAATAAGATTATGTATTTGTTCTAGTCTTTAGCTACATTCCAAAATTACTTTGCAAACTGATAATAAAGGAACAAATCTAAGTATTCTATCTCAACTCCTCGAAATAAACAATAAGGCACTTGACCTTTTCATTCCCCGCTCCTCATTAAGCTAAAATAAAATATTGCTTGAGAACATAGGCTAATGTCTTTCAGTTATTATTAGCTAATAAGTATGTCAAATCTCAATAAGAATTATAGTTTCTCCTACCTGCAACCTTTATTATAAAGATAGAAATTCATGAAATTTGAAATAAGGTGCTATGAGTCTGATCATGGCTTGACATGGAGCATAAATCGTGAATACAAAATTCCAACGGTGGAGTCACGTTTTTGGAATTGCGACTTCTATTTTTTGTCATTTTTATTAAAATAATTAGAAGTTGTGGTTGGCAACAACTTCAGTTCTGAGTTTTTTAATGGGAATCGCAACTGGCAACTGTGACTCCGAATTTTTTAGTAACACACCATTTTCCTTCATCCCTCTCCACCACAAATCTCATAATGCTAATATAGGGATGACAACAGTTAGGGTATCTCATATCTCAACCCTATAAATATTATACTATGTGCACTCATTCCATTCTCATTTAAAATTTATTTATACTAGTAGTACCCGCCTCGTTCGCAATTACCACCCATACCCAATCACCATGTATAATTATTATTTTATTTGAATCTAAGTGGGTATTTTAAATGAGTATTTGGAGCCGACATGCTACCAATTTTGAAACTTTCAAAATATATATAATTAACATCTTCACATTTTTTAAGGGTTTCAGTGCTCTCTGAACCTTCATTTTCCATTGACTGGAGTTGGATGTGATAGGGTCAGCCTGTGAGTTGCTGACAGTATACCAAATATGAGTTTTATCAATAATTGAGTTATACATGTACATATTTAGTAGGTGATCAATTGACTTAGATATCTTACTAAATGAAGCAATAATCTTCATCAGGCTTGTTCTCTTAGCTTGTATAATTTTGAGGAATTTCACCTCTTCTTAGAGATTATTGCACTAAAAAACTTGCTTGACTTATATCCAAGTTCTACAACAAGCTGCCTATGACCTATATATCATGCTCAATCTTTAGTTTGAGTTTTTTTATTTTCCTTAATAGTGGAATTAAAACATGCTTGAAGGATCAAAGATGAAGACATATCATGTACCTTTTCTTCATTCACCATCAAAAGAATGAGTGTCATAGAATGATGAAGTGCTAAAGTCATCAGACCATTAAAGTTGTTGATTCAACAACTCGAGCTTTCTCAAACTCACCGAGAAGTGCCCTGATATTTTTATCGTTCTTCATTTCATTCACTTCAATCATCATTGTTGTACATGTGAACTCTTAATTGCATAATATTCGGATTTTCTAATAAGTGGAAATAGGCCTTTGTATCCTTTTTGCAAACCAAGAAATGAAAAATACCCACTTGATAAGAAAACATGTTTTTTTACCCAAAATAAGGATAAAAAGTCTTAAATACCCTTACCCTATGCATTTAATCATTTCACCCACCACAATTCAATTTACTTATTTCATCTCAAGAACACATATCAATTCATATTTTAGATAAAATTCATCTCTTAAAATGCAAGTAATGTAGTGATTTTCATCTCTTAAGTGCTCAAAAGAGGTAAGATGATCATTATTTTCAAGTGTGGTATATTGTATTTGATAATATTTGAATGTAGATAAATATTTCTGCATATAAATTCGATTTTAAAAAACCAAAAAAATCGTGAAAAAGTGAATTTTTTTTACCAGACATAGATCACAAAGCTCCTTGAAGATCACGAAGCTAAACATAGATCACGAGGGTGTTTAGCTTCGTGATCGAGCGATCACGAGGGTGTTTAGCACCCTCGTGATCTATGTTTAGCTTCGTGGTCTATTCATTGAAGGATAAAATAGATCACGAAGCTCCTTGAAGATCACGAAGCTAAACATAGATCACGAGGGTGTTTAGCACCCTCGTGATCTATGTTTAGCTTCGTAATCTGTTCATTGAAGGATAAAATAGATCACAAAGCTCTTTGAAGATCACGAAGCTAAACATATATCACGAGGGTGTTTAGCTTCGTGATCGAGCGATCACGAGGGTGTTTAGCACCCTTGTGATCTATGTTTAGCTTCGTGATCTGTTCATTGAAGGATAAAATAGATCACGAAGCTCCTTGAAGATCATGAAGCTAAACATAGATCACGAGGGTGTTTAACTTTGTGATCTATAGATCATGAAGTTAAACACCCTCGTGATCTATTATGCAAACGAATCAACATCGTGATCTATTATTAGCCTCGTGATCTAGAGACTCGTGATCTAAGCTATCAAGCAACTGTCATCGTTATCTGAGACTACCCTCGTGATCTATAGATCTACCCTCGTGATCTAAACAACTAACCTCATGATCTAACATTTCCATCATTACTAAGCATCCATCCTCGTGATCTATATATACCCTCGTGATCTATAGATCTACCCTCGTTATCTAAGCAACTACCCTCGTTATTTAACAAGCATCCACCCTCGTGATCTATACACCTACCCTCGTGATCTATAACCAGATTCATCCATTCAATCCAATCACTAAATTCTACGAATTATTGCAACAAAATCAACACTTCAATGCTCAAAATGATGTTTTTTTTACACATATAATAAAATCCTAAACTTTTTAATGCCAATTTTAGGGCTTTACGGATTGAGAAATCTAGGCTTACTTGTTCTTCTTCGGCCATTCTCAGCAACAACCTGTTGCGCCGCCCTCCTCAATATTGCCGGTCTCGCCGCTCGCCGCCTCCCTCGTCACCCAGATCTGTTTTCGCCGCCATCGTCTTCTCTTCAACAATAGTCACGAAGAGCAGCAACTTATCTCCACAACAGTCACGAAGTGCCGCCACCTCCGTCCTCAACAGTCGCCGGTCTCCTCAACACACGGTTCTCAAACCCAAGTCACGAAGAGGGGTGTAAATCACGAATTGCTGTTTTTTCCCCTTTGCAAATCTATGCAATTGTTTTTTCCCCTTTCCCCATTTGAAATGTTAAGGGCGTTTAGGTAACTTTATCTTCATTTTGGGTAGAAAACTTGTTTTATTAAAAAGTGGGTATATTTCATTTCATATTATGTATATTGGGTAGAAACACCCCCACCCCATAACTTTTCTATAATATAACACAAATAAGTGTTAGTTTTATCTGTGGTGTTACCCTTTTTTATATAATTCTTTGTATCATAGGTGTGCCTTTTAGATTAGATTTCTTTTTCCATGTTGCTCTTCGTGAATAATTTGAAGTATTTCATTTAAAGGCTCAAATGCTCGGAAACTATTTTTGATCTTGCATTTGGGCTATCAAAGTCTAGAGCGTTTAGTGCAATCACTTTGGGTATCAATCATTCCATATCCGTATTTATTTAATCTAATTTTTTTAGGGAATTAGAATACCATAAACTTCATTTCTAAACTAAACTTATATAAACAATTTTTAAAACAATTAATCAAGTAATCATGTTTGTTTTATATGAATATGTTTTGAAAATGGTTTGAAAATCAACTGAACAAAATAAGTGAAACATTCGACCTTATTATACCAATTAAACATCTCAAATCATTCGACTTCATGGTGTTGAACACTACTCAAAGCATACGATCAAGTTTAGTTGAACACATGTGAATTGTTTGACTCCCACAAGTTGAACTAGTAATTGTTCAACTATGCATGTTTGACTAAGATTGGCCAAATATTATTTAAGTATATTCTTACCTGTGTTTAATATCGAACATGTTCAAAAGTATTCGATATATAGTTGAACATGCAGTATAAAGTTTGACCACTCAAGATTGAAGCTGTTTTTCCATTGGATTTTGATGAAAAAACATTGTCACCAGTACTACATACAACCATAAAGAATGAAAATAACAAGTCGAATGTTTGTTCTAAACATATCTTCATACTGATCAATTTTAATTTTTTCTTCACAAAGAAAAGTTTAAAATAATGGTTGTAAGTATCAAGGGTTTAAGAGAGACATAGAAGAAGATGAAGAAAATTGAGGAAGGAGAGGGGAGGGAAATAAGTTTTGTTAAAATATAAGGTATTTTAGTGTTTTTAAGATTTTTACTATTCATTTTGTAAGGGTTACATTTAAAAAACACGAATTTTAGGTCGATTTTCATTTGCAACATTAACTCTAGATGTTAACACTACAAATCATCAACTTTTAAATCATGTAAACTCGATAAATAATTTCCAAGACTTCAATTGTTGATGTGAACCCAGAAATGTGTGTCCTCATCCTAGTCCTCAACAACATACTTTGAACTCTCTTAGAATAGGGAGAAAATTTTCGGTCCCACATCAACAATTGAAGTTTGAAATTGATATGATTTTAAATTTGGTGATTTGTGGTCATGTTAACATCCAATATACATGTTGTAAATGAAAATTGAAGTTAAGTTGGTGTTTTTTAATGTTGAAGTTTATTCAATGTTAGGGTAAAAAAAAACACACACAAAGTATGATCCTTATTACACTTTATAATCTTTTTTTTTCTTCTCTAATTTCACACCAAAGTGTACAACTCTTCAATTTGCAATCTAAACTTCTTTTCCGTTAATATCACACCAATATGTACAACTTTTTCACTTTGCAATCTATGATCATGATTTTTATCACTTTTCCAAACATAATCAAATTATATTATCCCAGTTTATCTAATCAAATTACATGAAACCCATATCAAAACACTCCTAATTTCAAATCCAACAAAATCTTAAAGTTCAATTTGGATAGGTGGATTTGAGGATGGATTTAAAATACATGATTCCAAATTCATCGGCGGTGTTTGGATAGATATGAATTCGAAGTTCATCACTTTCATTTTAACTTAATTTTTAAAATCATTTTAATAGATTTGAAATTCAAAATTTCAAGTCACTCTATCTAATTAAAGCCTAAGAGCAACCGCAGTAGTGCGGTACTCCAGCACCAGCAGCCATATTTCATCTCTCAATAGTGTGTCACGGACTGCGCTATTGTGAAGATTTGGATTTCACGGCGCTATGTTGACGCCAAGTTATTCTTGCGACACATTTTTCTTTTCTTTTTCTTTTTTTTTCTCTCCAGTTTTGGGATAAGTTATGGGCCGCTTCCAACATCTTCCAAATTTTTATAAGTTTTAGGTCACTTCTTTATAATAATGTAATGGAAAATGGGCTTAATTTAATAACTATTGGCTAATTTATATATTTTGTAAATGTTTGTTATTTTATAACAATTTGAGGTAATATAAGTGTTAATTTTTCAATATGGATGATAATATAAAAATATAAAATAACATGGATGGTAATTTGAATGATGTTGATGATAATATAAAATTTTAAAATTAACACGGTGTCATTTTTCAACATGGATATTAAAAATATAAGAGTCGAGAATAATTACATAAAATTACTAAAAATACATTAAAATACATGAAAATAAAACATAAAATTACTGAAAATAGATTAAAATACATGAAAATAAAATAAAAAAATAACTAAAAATTGAATAAAATACACGCAAATAAAATATAAAATTACTGAAAATAACAATTAAACCTAATAATCTAAGAGACCAGCCCCAGATCCAAACCCTCCAAAATCTGAAAATTGTCCAAACGTATCAAACATATAAGTAGGTTGTGGTACTTGAGATTGTCTCCTCTTCTGCATAATTATTTGTTGTTATTCTTGAAAATACTCACGTTTTACAGGATCAGCAATCGTGTCCAAATTGATGAGTAGTATCTTATCTTCTCTAGTCATTTCACCAAGTGCGGTTTTTTGCTTTTGTGCTTCAACCTTTTGTCTTTGCACCTCAATGTCACGCTCTTTATTTGTGGCCGAATTTGACAATAATTCTCGTAATTTCTCATTTTCCTCTTTCATAGTGTTTAAAAGAGCAGACATATCTTCACTTTGTTTCCTTTTAAATTTGGATTTTTTTACCCCTTGTGGCCGCCGTGATGAAGAACCACCATTTATGTTTTCATCACTTAAATCGATTGAAAATGAATGTGCAGAAGGGTCAGGAGAAATGGGAGACTCATTAATAATTTCTTGTGGAAATGATGTTGAGCTTCCGATTGTGTTTTCAGCTTGCACAAATTCTTTCAAAATAGACCACACATGGTCGAATTTGAACATTTCTTTTTTACCTTTTTGTTGGTGCACAAACAACTCGTTTGCTTATCGTATCTACAAATATTGTTGAAATTTATTGAGAAAATATTTATGGCACATAAAATAGTAAAATTTATAGATGATTACTTAAGATATTGAGCTCATTAATTTGCACCGTTTGGACACATATACTCAATTTAATAAACAACCATTGATCTTTCTAGTATCTTTGAGAATTGTTTGAATACGGCATCGTAGTGATCTTTGGTTACGCTCGTTTATGTTAGATCTTGGTATTTCAGAATTGAACTTATCTGTAATGTATTTCCAAAATTGATCTTTGGATTGGTTTATACCAACGATTAGATCTCTTGAAATTTCAAGAAAAACAACGCAAAAATGTTGATCAAGTTTTAACGGTTGAGATATCTACAAATTGATTATATCTTCACTTTTCTTTAACGGTTGAGATATCTACAAATTGATTAAGTTATCAATAGTTATAATTTAAAGCACATGGATTGTACTTTCATAAAGTCTTTGCTTTTTAAACTTTTTTTGAAGGATTGAGATTCAAAGATTGGATATGTTATCAACGATTAAAATTGAAAGCACATGGATTGTACTTTCTTAAAGGCTTTGTTTTTCCAACTTTTTTTTGAAAGGTTGAGATTTAAAGATTAAGTTAGCTATCAATGGTTATACTGTTATAGTTCAAAGCACATGGATTGTGCTTTTTTGGTTCAATTATTATTGGTTATATAATGATGTATCCTAGTATAGATTTTTTCATTCTCTTCTATTTAAAATAGATTTCAATCACATCGACCCTTTTGCAACATCTTCTTCTTCAAGCTCATATGATGAAGAGTTTCAACAACGGATGGCTAGTTATGATTTGGAACAAGAAGTAATCATCCAACAAATATACAACAACAATCAAAAGATGAAAGAATTTATTAGGCTTCAAAATCTCAATTCTACGAGTGGAGGCTCAATTCCAGGTTGTAGAACAATTTATCATGATCGAGAAGGAGCATCACAAAACATCTTCAATGACTACTTCTCCGAAAATCCAACATTTGATGAAGAACAATTTCGTCGACGATTTCGAATGTCACAAAATTTATTCCTTCATATTGTTGGTGATGTTTCTAATCATGATCATTACTTTATGCAGCGAATGAATGCAGTTGGAAAACTTGGCTTGTCTACACTCTAAAAAGTAACAGCTGCATTTCGACAACTAGCATATGTGGTTCCAGCAGATGCAACTGATGAATACATCAAAATTGGAGAGTCTACAACACTTGAGTGTGTTAAGAGGTTCTATCGTGCTATTGTGGAGATATATAGAGAGCAATATTTGAGATCACTCACTCCTAATGATGTTGCTAGATTACTTTATATCGGTAAGCAACATAGCTTTCCAGGAATATTAGGTAGTTTTGATTGTATGCACTGGAAGTGGAAAAATTGTCCAACAGCTTGGGCAGGACAGTATGTTGGGCGAAGTGGATCTCCAACAATTATTCTTGAAGTTGTAGCTGATTATGATCTGTGGATATGACATGCATATTTTGGGATGCTAGGATCCAACAATGATATTAATGTGTTGGAGACATCTCATCTTTTCTCTAACCTTGCTATAGTCGTTGTTCCTCCATCACATTATGTCATTCAAGGAAAGGAATACAATATGGGATATTATTTGGCTGATAATATTTATCCCATATGAACGACTCTTGTGCAAATCATCAATTCACCAAGTGGTCCCAAAAAATATTTTTTTAGCAAAAATACAAGAACCATGTAGAAAGGATGTGGAACGTACATTTGGAGTTCATCAAAACAGATTTGCAATTGTGGTGAATTTATCACGTTTTTGGTTGAAAAGTGATTTGCAAGATATCATGACTGCATGCATAATAATGCATAATATGATAATAGAGGATGAACGAGATCTTAATGCTCCAATTGAAGAAAACTTGGAAGTGCCACCCTTGGACATCGAATTTGCTGAGAATGAATCTGCTCGCTTTCAAGATTTTCTTGGTTGATTCAAACAAATTAGAGATTTAGATGCTCATTTTGCACTCCAAGTATACTAATTGATCATTTATGGGAAGAGTATTATAATTTAGAAAATTAGAAATAATCACTATGTAACATCTATTTCTCTTTCAATAAAAATAATTTTTTTTTTTTATTTTCATTTTGCACCGAGTTTCATTCAATTAATCATATGATTTTTTATTTATTAAATTTAAAATATAATGAGTGAAAACTATATTAAATAATGTTTACATGTATAAATATTTTATCCAATTATAACAAAAATTTAAAATTATAATTAAATAAATTAATAATTAGAAATATTATAAAATATATTTTTTTAGTGTAAAATCTAATGCAAACCGTTGGAGATAAAATATTATTTCTACACTATTTTAATGCAAATTCTGCATTAGAATAGTGCAGACTATTGGAGATGTTGTACCATCCTAAATGAATTTTGCAAAAGGAGTGGACAAAATTGTCCTTTAGTGTCAATTAAACCAATTTTCCCTATACAAAAATTGGAAGTAAAGTTACCCTATAATATACACATACCTTTATCCTTAAATTTATTTAAGGATAAAAAGCATCCATGATATCTCGAAAAAGGGCAAAAACCATGTCCATCTTTCCCCTTTCCCTCTTCTTCCTAGTCCATTTGATAGTTGTATCAGGCGGCGACCCAACACCGACGGCATGGCCGCCCCAATTCCACTCAATCCTAGTCATCAACAGCACCGAAGGCCTCCTCCAAGTGACAGACCTCTGGTACGACTTCCCCAATGGCAGAAACTTCAACATTATCCAGAAACAACTGGGCGAGAAGCTCTACGATCTCGAATGGGACAATGGCACCTCCTATTACTACACCCTCCACGCCCCCAAGCACTGCCAGACCATTCTTTTTCCGGTCGGGATTCTCAGGCCCAATTGGCTCCAGGGGGCCCACTATTTGGGCCAGGAGACCAAGGATGGCTTCCTCTATAATGTCTGGGAAAAAGCTGATTTCATTCGCTATTATGAGGATGTCGCCACCAAAAGGCCTGTTTTCTGGGCTTTCTACACTGGTATGATTATCAATCATCTTTTTTTTTTGTTTGTTTGTTTGAATTTGTGAATATATGTGAGAATTGGAAAATTACTGCTGTAATTATTGGATAGTGCTGATTTTAGTTTTTTTTTACTAGTTTTTACACCTTGAAATTTGGAATTGGATAAATCCCTAAGCATTAGAATTTGTAATTTTAGTCTTGCATGCATTTAAATTTGCAGCTTTGGTTTTTGATCTTTTGGACTAAAACCACCACACCAGTTTTGGTTAAAAAAAAAAAAAAACAATTCTGGTGTATAAATTCTTTTTCTACTAGGCAGTGTAACCATTTTTTTTTCTTTGACTGCACCCCAAAATTTGTAGAGTTTTTTTCCTTTGCAAGCCAATTTTTTGATATTTTTTCTGATAAAAATCAAATTTCATGTGCTAATTTTTAAAACCAAAATACATATGTCAAAACACTCCTCGTCTCAAATCAAATTTCCGATTTTGAATCGATTCGAGCTCAATTTAAGCAAAATTCGAATGAAAAATGTCAATTACAACTTAAGAATACGCTTAGATAGTAAAGTAGAATACATGTGGACTTTGAGGTCCAATTTGAGGGGGAAAAAAGTTTCAATTACAAAGTGCAAAAAAAAAATAATATATATATATATATATATATATCATGACTAGTATTGCAAAATTTGAATACATTCATGACAAAATAGGTAATTTTCCATACAAACACATACTAGAATTTCACTATATATATGGGAGATTGTTATTTAAAGGAGCATGTAATTATGGGATGAATTAGGCAAAGTATATATTAAAATGGTGGAATTTGGGTGCAGGGATGACGTCAAATGTGATGACATTTGAAGTTGGAAAAGTGCTTGATGACCCTAACTGGCAAGCTCCTCTCTACTGTTTTCAGGATCCTAAGCCTAAGCCTAAGCAGATTGATATTCAAACTTCTCTTTTTAAATCCTTTGCTTTGATGAGAGATTTCCCAACTATTCCTATGCTTATTTAATTCCCCCCTTCTATTCTGCACCTACTTATGAGTGGTTTGTATATCAGATCACAACTTACAATAAATCCCAGCTTTCAAACTCAAATGCTACCATCTTTCAATTGAATTTTTGTTTTAGTAATTTATCTAAGAGTACATTTTATTATTATTTAATGTGGCATGTTAAGTACTACCATGAATATGCCTAGTGGTATTCTCTCGTGCTAAAGACTAAATTGACATGACCATATGCATGTAACATAAAACATGTATATATAGGCTGTGTTTACTTGGGATATATCAGTTATGAGAAGGTATCCTTTTTTTTTTTTTTTTTCTTCCTCCCTCAGCTGCAAGTGAAAATTTTAAGATATGAGGTATTACAGATTTGTTCTTTAGGTACAAACATGAACTACAAGTATTAAATAATTACATGTTTGAATGATATATAAGTTATGAAAAATAGTTTTGAGGTATTACTGATTTGTTCTATAGGTAATACAAACATGAACTACAGGTATTACATAATTACATGCTTGAATGATATGTAAGTTATGAAAAATAGTTTTAAGGTATTACAAATTTGTTCTATAGGTATTACATACATGAACTATATGTATTACATAATTACATGCTTAATGATATGTAAGTTATGAAAAATAAATTTGAAGAAGAATAATAACAAGAAGATGGAGAAGAAGAATGTGCAAAACAAATAAGAAGAATAACAAATCGATAAGAAAAGAGATTAAGAAGAAGGAGAAAGAAGAAGAAAAAAAGGAAAAAGAAGAAAATATTTTAAGGGTAAATATGTGATACTTGAAGAATAAATGTGTGATACCTAAAGAAAAAATGTGTGATACCTGAAGAGTGGCTAAAGAGTAAATGTGTGATACTTGAAAAGAAAATGTGTGATAACTGAATATAATACATTATATATAAGCAAATGCGCATGACGTGGGTGCGTGGGGATGGTCCACACACCGGGTTGGGCTGCGGACACGGATCTAATATCCGTGTCCTGGGACATATAAGTTTTGGCGCAAAATTATAGGATAAGTATTGGGATGTGTGGCATGAGATTTGGATTAATTTTGTGGGGTTTTCTTGCGTTTATACTTTTCTCGTTATTCCTTCATGGATAATGATTACCACTATTCTGATCAATTGTTTTCTCTAAAGGAGAATAAGAGGATAAGTACATAATTACATGTTTGTTCCAGATTGGAAAAAAAATTAAAAAAAATCATGAACATAAATGAAGTGCAAATTATATTGTTGTTGGTAAAATAAATGAAAATTCTTAAAATAGTTTATTGAGCTACAACTTTGTATTTTAAAACCTTAATTTTTCCTTGTTTAATACAAGTGCTTGTTGGTACACACATGGCTAGATTTGTTTGTAGGGAAATCTTTCAAGTATAAGTTAGTGATTGAATGATTTACACAAGGCTTTATTTTATGTATTTCGTTAGGTATAATATTTATATTAGGTTTATTAAGCTAAAGGTATAACAAATGGAATGAAAACAAATATCATTAAATATTTAAGTGTGTATCTCGTCTTATTGATTTCTTTTTCCTTTTTCACATTTGTGCGTGAGAATTATAGAAATCTTATTGTTAAAATCCCTCATGGTTTGCTACTAGGGCTCCTGTTTGCAAGATTGTATTATATTCAAATTTTGTAATGGAGAGGAATGAGACTTGTATAAAGATTGTTTGATAAGCGTTACCACATTTTAAATAACTAATATTGGTTACGATAATTCTATATGAGATTGTCCTTTTTCGTAATTAGTTGGGTTCTAAAATTTCTCCACATTTTCAAATCAATAATGTATGTAAAGTATTCATTGGATTTGATTGACTAAATGAAGAAATTACGATCATTTCCAAGACTTATTACAATAATCCATATGTGACATTAATTACTACCTAATGAAGAAATTACGATCATTTCCAAGACTTATTACAATAATCCATATGTGACATTAATTACTACCTAATGAAGAAATTACGATCATTTCCAAGACTTATTACAATAATCCATATGTGACATTAATTACTACCTACTGAAGATGATTTACTCACATGGCACAAACTCATCATAATAAATTGGGGAAAAGAAATTGAGTCCTCTAAGTTTACCTTATTGAATTTTTCATCATTTATTTTTCATTTTTTGAGTTTTAGTCATCTATCTATATTTAAGAAATATCATTTTTTAGTCTTCTAACCTACTATAACATATAACTGTCTTTTTTTAATTTTAATTTAATTTTAAGACTATTTTTTTAAATTGAGAGAATATTAATTTGTTTTAATCACAAATTTGTATTTTTCATCTAACATGCCTAAGTTAATATTGATAAATAAATAAAATTATTTTTCATCCCGATATGTGGGTCAGAGTTTTTTATTATTAATTATTAATATTAATAATTTGGGCATCCCAAACTTAGACATATTATTTTTTAATATTAAAATTAATTAGTGTTCTCTCAATTAAAAAAAAATATTTTTTTTTGTGTTAAAAAAGAATTTTAATTAAAGGATTAATTTCAATTTTAGTTGTATGTAAGACTTTTCCATTTTTTGACAACCAAATATACGTTTTCCAATTTTGGTCTTGAATGTTTCAACCTTTTCCAATTTTAGTCAAGTTTTCCAATTTTCGTCCAGTATGTTTTAATTTTTTCCAATTTCAATCCAATTTTGGTCGAAATTTCCAAAACCGCCAATGTCACTCTAGATTTTCTGGCGCCATCCGATCAAAATTGGATTAAATTGGAAAAAATGGAAACATACATGACGAAAATTGGAAAACTTGACTAAAATTGGAAAAAATTGAAACATATAGGACTAAAATTGGAAAACGTAAACTTGGTTGTCCAAAAATAGAATGGGTCATATATACATGACCAAAATTGAAATTAATTCTTACTAAAAAATGATAATTTTTAAACATAGAGGAATAAAAATCAAAAGATGAAAAATAATAAATAAAAAATCCAATAAGATAAATTTGGAGGATCAAAAGCCTTTTTTCCCTAATAAATATTCTTGTATCTTTGCGGAAGATTTGATAAGCACAAATTCATGACTTTGTCTCACCTTTAGGTTGTATATCATTTTACATAAGCTACATAAACCAGCATCGAGGATTGCTATTCATTTTTAAACACGTATTATTTACAAGAAGTTTTTTCAAATCACATTATTTATATGCATTAGGTGTATGAATTCTAAATCCGTATAACTGGATTGATCTGATTTGGGGATAAATTTAACACACTCCACGCACCTCCCATGCACGCGTCTCTCATGTCCACATCCACACTCTCCTGCATGCTTAACATTTCTGTTATGTTTGTGTAACAGTTTTGTTTAGTTAGCGTAACCTTATGTTATATATGTTCGTGTAACTTTTATGTTATATTAGTTTAACATTTACATTATATTACAGACATATAATACCTTTTAAATTTTTATGTTATAATAATTTAATTTTCATGTTATTTTTTTTAAGTTAAAGTACTACATAAAAATTATACGAATATAACACAAATGTTATACTAATACAATATAAAGGTATAACTATACTACATCAATTTTTATGCTGAAAGAAAACATATAAGTAATATCACTTAAAATTGTGATATTTGTACATAAAAGGTTATACTAATATATCATAAATGTTAAATTATTATAACATTAAGGTATAACTATACTACATGAATTTTTATGTTGAGAAAAATATAAATAATATAACATAAAAATTATGCTATTTATACATAAAAGTTATATTAATATAACATAAATGTTATTCTAATATAATATAAAAATTATCGTATAAATTAAAAATAATAATAATATTTTGAGCGTAGATTCGGGTTGGATCCCAATCAGACCTACACGCACTCAGTTGCCCATGCAATTGGTGCACATAAACACTACTCTTTTCCAATTAGTTTCAACTTATTTTACATTTCTTCAACTCCCACAATTGAAGTATAGATATTTTCCTTTTAGAGTTTTTCCTTTTAGAGTTGACTTAGATTTCTGTATGATTACATGATTACAAGATTTTGTAGTAAACATGAACATCTCTATAAGTTCAATAAACATCTTTCTAGATCAATTCAAGTTGTTATTCAGATGTTAAGACATGGAGGTAATTGCATTGATTCTTACTCATGACAAACGGCCAATTTGGCTATTTAGCAATTTTTTTAGTTTATTTATTTTTATCTTTCTTTAATGCCCCTTTCTTTCCCTCTGTTTTCTATTTCAATGGGGTTTTCTTTTAATCATTTTCTCTCGTATATTTTGGGTTGCCTTTAACTCCATATGTAAGGTTTTGGATCAAATTCACCAGCAACAACACAACTTCAACCAAGAAGAACACACACTGCAACTTCGATCAATGAACGAACAATGCAACCATGAAAAACGAGATCAAAACACCAGAGTTTTAACGTGGTTCGGCCAGGAAGCACTTGGTCTACATCCACGATGCAAGATCGCACAAAGAAATCCACTAAAAACTCAAGAGATTAGTACGAAATATCAACTCACGCAGATTAGGGTTTTTAGAACCCTAATTCAAACTCTACGCTATTTATCTATCTCTTCTCACTTGATCTCTCTAGAATGTGTTTACAAACACTCATGCATGGTTATATAAGGATCAACCATCCTCTTTTTATGCAACCAATTCGGTTATAATAATAAACACATGTAACAACCCTGATCCCTAACTAAACCATGCATAACCCGATTCATCAATTCCTTCGCCTGGTTCATCTTGACTCGATCCGGTTCATCTGAAGTTAGACTCGATCCCTGAAAGCTCATGCTTGATTTAGTCTACTACAATCCTCCACCTTAAATCAGAGATGAGAGAATCACCTGCGCAGAAAGCACTAAAAAACAACACTAGAACAAAAATTAGTAAAAGCAACAGTTAAGTGCTTGAATCCCAATCACACACATTCAGTAATCTCATGCAGTGAATGAACTTTCCATGCAATAAAGACTTGGTTAGCATGTCAGAGGGGTTATCATCAGTGCCGATTTTCACTACTTTAACCACTTTCTTTTCCACTTCATCTCTTACAAAATGCATCTTGATGTCTATATGTTTAGACCTTTCATGAAAGACTTGGTGTTTCACCAGGTGTATTGCACTTTGATTGTCACAATGCAACTCCACTTTAGCCTATTTCAATCCAAACTCCAGTAGTATACCTTTGAGCCAAAGAGCTTCTTTAATAGCTTCTGTTACAGCCATAAATTCAGCTTCAGTTGTGGACAGTGCCACCATTAGTTGTTGTATACACTTCCAACTTACTGTTGTGCCATAGAGAGTAAAGACATATCCAGTTAGTAACTTCCTAGTATCCAGATTACCAGCAAAGTCAGAATCCACATAACCAACAAGTGGATTTTCAGTGAAGGTACTTTCCTACTTTGTGAATAGCAACCCCTTCTCAGTTGTTCCAACTAGGTATCTTAGCATCTACTTTAAGGCTTCCCAATGATCCTTTCCTGGGTTAGCCATGAATCTGCTGACCAGACTCATATTATATGCTAAATCTGGTCTTGAACATATCATAACATACATTACACTTCCAACAACACTTGCATAAGGCACTCCATCCATGTATCTCTTTTCTTGTTCTGTACTTGGAGCTTGCTGTGTTGAAAGTTTAACATGATGTCCTAAAGGTGTTAGAGTAGTCTTGGACTGATGCATGTTGAATTTTTTCAACACTTTGAGCAAATAATCAGTTTGATATAGTAGGAGCTTTCCCAGTGATCTATCTCTCCTTAGATCCATCCCAAGAATCCTTCTAGTTTCACCTAGATCCTTCATATCAAACTGTGATCTTAACTTCTGTTTTATAGACTCAATTCTCTCATTTTTGTTGCTTGCTATCAACATATCATCCACATAAATAAGTAGATATGTGCATACAGCTTCTCCATCTTCCTCAAAATAAACACAATTATCATAGTGACACCTCTTCCAACCTATACTCAGCATAAATTCATTAAATCTTTTATACCATTGTCTAGGACTTTGCTTCAATCCATACAAGGATTTTTGCAACTTACAAACCTTTTCCTCATTTCCAGGTAGAATGTATCCTTCGGGTTGTCTCATGTAGATAGTCTCTTCTAGAAAACCATGAAGAAAAGCTGTTTTTACATCTAATTGTTGCAATTCCAGATTCATATGCACCACTAGAGCCAAGAGCAATCTGATTGAGCATTGCTTTACTACAGGAGAGAAGATCTCATTGAAATCTATACCCTCCTTCTGAGTATAGCCTTTTGCAACTAATGTTGTCTTAAATCTAATTTGTTCTAAACCTGCTGCCTCAACCTTTTTCTTGTAAATCCATTTGCTTCCTACAATTATCTGATTTTGAGGTTTATCTACCAACTTCCAGGTTTTATTCGTTTCCAATGAGTTGATTTTTTCATCCATGGCTTCTTTCCATTTGTGACTTTCCTTTGAAGTTATTGCCTGTTTATAAGTCTGAGGCTCCTCATAAGTAATATCTTAAGCAACTGATAAAGCATAAGATACTATATCAGCTTGTCCAAATCTGGAAGGGGGTTGAATCCTCCTTCTTTATCTGTCTCTAGTTAACTAGTAGTTTCCCAAGTCTCTTTGATTTTGATCATCAATATCTTCTTCTGAATTTATACCAGTTTGTTGTGGCTCATGTTGAGTATTAGTTGTCTGCTCATCATTTATATTTGTAGTTTGATGATCAAACCCTTGTTGCTCCATCTCAACTGAGACACTCTCTGTGTTTATATGAACTTGTGACTGAGAGATAGTGTTGTATCCCATTACCTTCTCATTGCAGGTTACATCCCTGCTTGTGAAATACTTTTGGTGTCCTGGATCCAGACACCACAGTTTGTATCCTTTCACTCCTTCAGGGTAACCAATGAATATACACCTCAAGGCTCTCGGTTCAAGTTTATCTTGTCTAATCAAAGCATAAGCTGAGCACCCAAACACCCTTAAATGTTTATAACCAGGTTCCTTGTCATACCACAATTCATCAGGACATTTAAAATCTAAGACAAAGGAAGGAGATCTATTTACCAGATAGGCTGCAGTGGTTACAGTCTCTCCCCAAAAGGATTTTGGTAGCTTTGCATCCAAGAGCATGCATCTAACTCTCTCCAGTAGAGTCATATTCATCCTTTCAGCTACTCCATTCTGTTGAGGGTTTGTTGCTACTGTCCTATGCCTGGTAATTCTTTTCTCTTTACAGTAGTCCTGAAATTCCTCAGACAAAGACTCCAAACCATTGTCAGTTCTAAGGTGTTTTAGAGTTTTACCTGTCTTAGTTTCTTGTCGTATGTGTCATTCTCTAAAGGTTCTGAAAGCATCTGACTTGTGTTTGAGTATGTAGACCCACAATTTTCTTGAGAAATCATCAATGATGAAGATAAAGAACCTTGTTCCACCATGTGTTTCAGCCCTAGTTGGTCTCCAAATGCCTGAGTGTACATACTCCAATTGATGAGTGGAGGTGTGTTTTCCCACTCCATATGACAGCTTCTTGGACTTTCCCAACACACATTGTTCACAGAGGTCCATCTTTGAAATACTTTTATCACCAAATAGAGCTCTCTTGGATAATGCTAGCAACCTTCTTTCTCCAATGTGCCCTAGTCTCTTGTGCCAGAGAATAGATTCTTCTGTGTTCATTGCTACTGAGGATTCATCTTCAACTGTGGATCCATTTAGTATATAGAGGCCATTTTGCTTTTCACCTTTCATGATCATCTTCTCTGCCTTGATTACTTGGATATCCTCTTCTTTTGTGCAGAAGTCATAACCTGTAGAGTTCAAAAGGCCAAGTGAGATAAGATTCCTTTTAAGAGCTGGAATATACCTGACTTGTGTAAGCCTTTTGATGCTTCCATCATGTAGTTTAAGCAAGATCTCTCCTACTCCTTTCACCCTACAAGATTGATCATTTCCTAGAAGTACAGATCCACCATCTAGTTCTTCCAGTTTCTTAAACCATGTTTTGATGGGGCACATGTGAAAACTACACCTAGAGTCAAGAACCCATTCCTCCTTAATCCTTGAGGAGGTAATACACAGCATATCTGCATCTTCATAACTGTTCTCAGCCAGTGCAGCCTCCTGTCGTTTTCCTTGTTGTTGTGGTGGTTTATCCTTGTTCTTCTCTGGGCAATTCTTCTTAATATGTCCCACTTTATGGCATGAGAAACATTTCCTCGTTTCAGAATTTTCATCTCCTTGATTGGACCCTTGTGATCTTGGCTTAGCATTCTTGTTCTTCTTTTCTTGATTCTTCTTGAGACCTTTGTTTTTGATATTCAAGCCTTCACCAAGAACTGAGGACTTCAGATCATTGTTGTTGTGTTGCAGAACCTTGGTTTTGATAGCCATCAAAACATCATCAAGAGTTAGAATTGAGAGTCTCCCATAGATCAAAGCATCCCTGAAAGCTTCCAATGATTTTGGCAATGCATTTAGAAGCATCAATGTTTTGTCTTCATCCTTGATTTCCTCTTCGATGTTCTCCAGGTCATCCACGATCTTATGGAACTCGTCCAACTTCTCTGCAACATGTTTTTCATCAGGAATCTTGAAGTTGAGAAGTTTTTGCTTCAGATATAAACGGTTTGCCAATGACTTAGTTAAGTATAGAGAGTCCAATTTCTTCCATATCTGAGCTGCAGTTGGTTCCTTGCAAACCTTTCTCAATGCCTTTTCACCAAGGTATAGGATCAAAGCACTCTTTGCTTTCTTGCAGATCTCGGCTCTTTTCTCTGCTGCTTCTGAACTTGAAGATGAAGAACCATCATCTTCAATTAGGGCATCTTCTAGGTTGTACTGAATAAGTAGAGCTTCCATTTGAACATTCCACAGAGCATAATCACCTTTTTCGGTGAACTTTCCGACGTCTAAACGCATCATACTCATATCGCTGATGACCTTTTCCCACAAACAACGTCAATTGTAAGGTTTTAGATCAAATTCACCAGCAACAACACAGCTTCAACCAAGAAGAACACGCACTGCAACTTCGATCAATGAACAAACAATGCAACCATGAAAAACGAGATCAAAACACCAGAGTTTTAACGTGGTTCGGCCGGGAAGCACTTGGCCTACATCCACGGTGCAATCGCACAAATAAATCCACTAAAAACTCAAGAGATTAGTACAAAATATCAACTCACGCAGATTAGGGTTTTTAGAACCCTAATTCAAACTCTACGCTATCTATCTATCTCTTCTCACTTGATGTCTCTAGAATGTGTTTACAAACACTCATGCATGGTTATATAAGGACCAACCATCCTCTGTTTACGCAACCAATTCGGTTATAATAACAAACACACGTAACAACCCTGATCCCTAACTAAACCATCCTCTGTTTACGCAACCAATTCGGTTATAATAACAAATACACGTAACAACCCTGATCCCTAACTAAACCATGCATAACCCGGCATAACCCGGTTCATCAATTCCTTCGCCTGGTTCATCTTGACTCGATCCGGTTCATCTGAAGTTGGATCCGGTCCCTGAAAGCTCATGCTTGATTTAGTCTACTACACCATACATATAGTATTTATTGTTTATAGGTTTTTATTTATTTTTTTTTTTTTTAAACCAGATTGCTTAAAAATCTTTGAGCTATTAATATTCTCATGGAAGATCCTCAAAATGAAGTGACACTCAATTAGTTTATGCTCTGAAGGTTATTAATGTAACTACATAAGCCAGATCTTTTCCATTGCTCCATTTCTGATCAATAAACTTGCTGATGAGGCTCTGACATGTCTTCAGGTGACATACAAATTTCCATTCAAATATAAGAAACTAAAAATTATATTAGTGGGTATCCTCACAAAAGCAAATACATACTCTGCTATGGTATTTAAATGAAAATTTTCTTTCTATCAATCATAACATGCAAAGACTGATAAGTGATATGTACTAATGGAGATAGCTATACTTCACGTTCATACACCAACCAAACAAAGAAAGATAGCTCGACTTCACGTTCATACACCAACCAAACAAAGAACTTGTCTGATGATGAACTCAATTGAAAATAAATGAATAATATAATAAATTTAAATATAAATGAGTTATTTAAAAGAATTAAAACAAAAATAAACACAATTAAGTATTGAACAATAAATAGATAAAATGTTAATTTCAATTTTGATCTTGTATGTAAGACATTTTTCATTTTTTGACAACCAAATATTTATTTTCCAATTTTGGTCCTTGATATCTATGTTTTAATTTTTTTCAAATTTCAGCTCTTTTTTATCAAAATTTTCATAATTGTTGGCGTGACTGTCAAAATTTGGATGTCACCTTCAAATTTTCCGGCGGCCATGTCAGCAATTTTGAAAATTTCGATAAAAAATGACTGAGATTGAAAAAAAATGAAAACATAGAAGACCAAAATTGAAAAACGGATATTTGGTTGTCAAAAAAATGAAAAGTGTCTTACATACAGGTTCAAAATGAAATTAATTCGTAGATAAATATATAATTATTAATAAATTAATGAATATTAACAAACACTAAAATCTATATAAACGAACAAAGATTCTTGTTTTTTCTATGTTCGCCATGACTTGTAAACGACCACTAACCAAATTGGATAACGAATAGTTCACTAAACAACATGTTCATACAACCGGAAATTTGAGCCAGACTTTATGGACCAGCTTCAACATATTGTGAAGAAAGTCGTGTTGGATTATGAATATAGCAAACCAAAGAAAAATTCAAGCCTATCTGACAGAGCCCAAGCGGCCCGTCAAGCTCAAGCTGGCTTGCTAGCCCGATTTGATGTTATTTTTTCAATAATTAAAAGATAAGTACATTAGAGTTGGTGTTTCATCTTATATTTGATTGTTTTAATTGGAGTTGGTGGTTCATCTTATATTTGATTGTTTTAACTTCATGTCATATATGAATTGAAGGTTCTTTTACATTGCATTAACTCATTAAATTATTAAACAATAATACTGATTAGAAAAAAAACCCAAAGTCATAATTCAATTCATTTATGAGACTATGAACTTTTGTGATGGGTAGTGTATAGACATCAAGTAATTATAAAGTAGTTATATGTATATATATATATGTATGTATAATTGTTAATATAATATGATGATATATTCTTTATTCACTCTTTTTGTAATTTAAATCTCACAATTTAGATTATTAACAATTTATTTTATTTAAAATTTTAATTAGGGTTTGAGCAAATTTAACCAATTTACTCATAAAAATCGGCCTACACTATAGGATTCGACCCAATCCAACAAAATCACTTGAGCCGTTGAAAACAAACGGCGCAAATTGCGAGCTTTAATAGTGAGAAGAAATGCTCATTTCATTTCTCTCTCATCTCTCTCTCTCTCTCTCTCTCCCCTCATTTGACTTTTTATTCATCATCAATCTCTCTCTCTTGCTTATTCACGCGACGCACACCCTGCTTCCCCAATTCCACACTCTTCCTCCCCATTTTGATATTCCTACTCCGCTCACTCTCCATCATCGGATTTCTCCCTCAAGTTTCTTAATCATTCTCGAAATCCCAATCCAGAAAACCCTAAAAAGCGATTGGATGGATTGAAAATTCAATAATTTCTCTGATTGATCAATTAGGTCGTGAGTTTGGTGTTTTCCCCCAATATCCGAGTGGGTTTTCATGTTTTATTGTTGATTGTTGATTCCGATGAAGATCGAGGAGCTGGATGATGCCGCTGAGAGTATTACCGAGACTCAGAGCAGCAGTAAAGAAACAAGGCTGATCGCCGTTCGTGTTGACGCGAAAAGGGCTTTAGTCGGAGCTGGGGCCCGGATCCTCTTCTATCCGACCCTTTTGTACAACGTTTTCCGCAACAAAATTCAATCTGAGTTCCGATGGTGGGATCAAATCGATCAAGTACAGCTTCTCAACTATGCCAAGTCGTATTTAGTACTATTTGGTGGTCATCGGATTTATGCTAAGTTTTTTTATTAGTTTTTGGGTAATTATTACTATGCTTGTTAGTTAATATAATATTATAATTATCATAGACTGAGACTTCATCTTGTAAGCGCGACTTTTTTTTTTCATTAAGTGGACATATTTTGTTGATTCATGATGAATGCTTGTTGAGTTGGACTAATGGTGAATGTGCTTTATTTCTTAAAGATATCTTGTTCATTGTGGTATAGAACTCTTTTTCTTTGTATTCATGAAATTATATGTTATATGTTGCTGAGTTATTTGCTTTGTGATGAATAATTAGTTTCTTCTGTTGGGAGCTGTTCCGTTCCCCAAGGATGTGCCTCGTTTGAAGCAGCTTGGAGTTGGTGGTGTTATTACTCTGAACGAGCCCTACGAAACTCTGGTCCCAACATCTTTATACTATGTGAGTGGTTATGATGCAAGTTTTTTTATCTGTCATGGTCTTGGTTTTGGAGTATAATATTTCATTTCTCATGCTCACTATTGTTTTCTCTAAGGGCCACGTGCAAGTTGCATCAGTTTTTCATGAAAATGGTTAGGGAGCATGGAGTTGAGCCGTTGAGGGCTGGTTTGTGTTGTGGAAATATTTATGTTGGTCTAGGAAGCTGATTGTTCGACGGCACCACTGCTGCATGTGTTTATTTTATTTTATTTGTGTCTTTGTGTGTGAATTCTGTTAGCAATCTTAATCGATTGTTGGAAACTGTTGAGTAGTAAGTCTGATAATGACTATCTTATCTTTCATGTCATGCTATTGACTTTGGGTGTATGTTTACTCTTAATTGCAATAAGTGTCATCATATGTGAAGAAATATGAATCATCATTTACAATGCTTAAAGTTAGCATAATGGGAGCTAAAATTATTGTCTTATTGGTCACCTAATGCTTCTGTTAACTTTGAACCAAGAGAATTTCTAAGCAAGTTTAGATGAGGATTTAGTCCAAATCAAATTCACAAGATAGTGTTTGTTGCTTGCAGCTTATATTTTAGTTTGATGTATCTCTGTCTCAGAAAGCCCTGTTAAATTTATCTTCTATGAAGCTACAAGCAGAGTTAATGCTATAGTATCTTGTTATGCTAATGAATTAAAGGATCAAATTATATTCTTGCTAGTTTTTCTTCTAAATTAACTTGCCTTTGCTTTGTCTTTTTTAGGCTCATGAGATAGACCATCTTGTGATTCCTACTAGGGATTATCTCTTCGCTCCTTCTTTTGGAGACATCAACCGAGCAGTAGAATTTATCCACAGTATTTGATCCTTCAATTTTTTCGGATATGTTGTTGAAGTTCATTATTGTACAAAGTTTGTTCCAATATTGAAAGCCCCTCTTGGTTGTAGGAAATGCTTGTAATGGTCAAACAACATATGTCCACTGTAAAGCAGGGAGGGGAAGGAGCACAACCATAGTTCTTTGTTATCTGGTGTGTTCTTTTTCTCTATACAATATCTTTTGTAGAAATTTGACTCTGGATGCTGAAGACAGTATTCATGTTTTTCAGGTTGAATATAAGCATATGAGCCCTATTGCTGCTCTTGAATACGTGCGGTCTAGAAGACCTAGGGTGCTATTAGCTCCATCCCAGTGGAAGGTATGCAAAATAGTGCATCTGCTCAAGGTTTCTGGTGTGGGGGGTGGGGTTGATATTGAGGTTTCTGTGCTTAAATTGTTGTGCTTTTCAGGCAGTTCAAGAATATCAGAAGCAACAAATGGCTTCGAAAGCAGTCTGTTCATCTGGAGATGCTGTGTTAATTACAAAAGCAGATCTTGAAGGATATCATAGTCCTCGTCACGACAACACTGGTAAGGAGCTAACGGTTGTGCCTAGAATGGCTAGGACAAGGCCGATGATGGCAATGTTGTCCTGTCTCTTTGCATCTCTAAACGTTTCAGGTAATGGTGGACCCGTAATGAGGCAGCTCACAGAAGCACGGGCATGTTAAATTTGGCCTTGATCTGAACTGGTAGCTTGTACAGAATCTTATGATTCACTTGTTCAAATTGGCCCTTATCTAAACTGGTAGATTGTACAGTCTTATCATCCACTAAACATAAAGTTTAGTGAGTGTTAAAAATTAAGTTCTATGTCTTGAAGGTTTATATCTATATATGAAGAACAATATTGAAATAGACATGATTTGAGATATTTTGACATTGTATATAGTTATATGTCTGAGATATGAATTGTAGTTCTATCATTCCATGTCTGCATCAGATTTTCCTTGCAAGGGTAGAAATGGAAAGAAAGTGGGATAAGTGATAACATTGAATTATTGAGTTGCTGCTTCTATATATAGACAATTAATAACGGAAAATATCTTTTATGATTAGTATTACATATTATGTCAAAATTTCTAATGCTGTAGTTTGTCAATTATAGTGACAGAAAGTCTTAGATTGCATTTGCCTATTCATTTGCCATTTCTCACTTTAAGAACGTCTTATTAATGAATTTAATATCTATCAAAAGATATTATCTATTTTAATTTGAATTCATGTTTTGAGATTAATTTAGTTATACGGGTGGCTGCTAATGAATTTAATATCTATCAAAAGATATTATCTATTTCAATTTCTATTTATGTTTTGAGTTTAATTTAGTTATTAAAAAAGTCAATTTCATTAACTTTTTTTTTTTTAATTTCACTTACATAATTGACTAAGAAGGTGTTTGGCTAAGCTTATTTTACAAATAATAACCTCTTTCAAAGCTTATAAATTTTTTTTTCTAAGATGTGTTTGGATAAATAAGATGGTGAAACTTAAAAATATTATTACGACAATTGTGTGATTCAAAATTGATCAAATTTGGAGGAGTACTAAATCAAATATTGATCATACGCCTATTACATCTATGAAAGAGCTTATGTGCCTCTAGCATCTTAATATAAGATGAAATAAGATCTTATTATATAACTTTACCAAACTCTTGAAAACCTTTTAAACTCTTAAATAGTTTACAAGATTTTTTAATAAGTTTATAAACTCATCCAAACATCCCCTTAAAAGTTTGTGAATATGAAATTTCTGACTAGATGTAGTGCTGCACAAATTGAATCACATGGTTGCCTAGTCGATCCTACGTACGTTGATCTGATTATGCTATAAATTATAATCAGTTAAATCAAGCGTGTCTTTTTCGGTCGTTCTAGTCTCTAGTCGGTCAGGGGTTAGACTTGAGAATTCACAATTTCTACTCCCTTTCACCTCTAGCCAAAACTTGATCAACCAATATGCTCTTCTTCTACTTATATTTGGTTGCTTACCAACTCCAACATAGAGTATTTTCAAATTAGGTAAACAAGAGAGAAGACTGTTGATACATTTTTAAGAATAAAATTAATTCACAATAGATCCATTGAAAAAGCAATGTGGTGTGGATCCGAATAGGAGAACCCGACCCATATTCGAGAGTTCGTGCAAGAATTCTTTTTACGGAAGCGAATCTGAACAACTGGGAAACCCAACACTCTGCAAATACCACTTTTAAAAGCATCCAAAATCTTCCATAAAAGCCTAACAAATGAATATTAACTTTATAGAATGAACACAACTGCACTTCTCCTTTATTATATTCTTCCTTACTATTTTCGAATTTCAGTGTCGATTCTCTGAAATCAAATTATTATTATAATTATCATTATTATTATATATTAGTAAATAATCTTCAGGTTTCTGTCTTAAATTCCTCATTAAGAACAAAATACTCTCTCAATTTTTATTTATTTGTCATTTAAAATTGTTTCACATAGATTGATAAAATAACTAATAGCTACAATTATGTGTATTAAAGTATCACAATAGCCTAAAGCTCCATTTGTATAGAATGATTTGAAATTCACTCATATTGTTAAAAAAGTAGTTGAAAATCAAATGTTGAATTTCAAATTTACACATGTTCAAACACCATCGATGTATTTACTGTTAGAAATTTCAAATCTCTCAACCCCTCCCTCTATCCAAATGGGTTCTAAAGGATGTAGAATCCAACAAAATTCATGAGAGATTTACATAAATGAAGATCTAATAAAAAAAAACAAACACGGGCCAACTTGGAAAAAATAATTTAATTCTTTTTGATAAAGAAAACATATAATTAAAAAAAAATTATATTTTATAAAGTGATAATTATTTTGAAATTGAGGTAGTGCCTTTTTTGACATGGACCCTCGATGGATCTTTTTTATTTTTATTTGTTTTCCTATTGGAGAATATTTTCACGATAATATTGTATGTATTAAGTTATCAATCAGACTATATATGCATATCATCATCGAACCATTTGTGTTCATTCATATATGTGTCATGCACGTAACTACTTAAGTGATCAATTACAATAAAACTTAGATTAATTTAAGGGAAACCACAAACTAGCTAAATAGGAATAAGAAAAAAATTTGAGTTTTGACCTCAAAACTCAAAAGGATACTAACCTTTCAAATATGATACTCACAAGGTCAAAACTCAAAAGGATACTAACCTTTCAAATATGATACTCACCTTCATCAGTAATATCATTGTTGTATACAGTAAAATCTCCATAAAATAATACTCGATAAATTAATAGCATTGATAAAACTAATAATTTATCCGGTCCCAATTTGGGATCAGTTCAAATTTGGACACCAATCAATTAAGTAATAAGATAATATTTTTTTTAGAAATTCTAGTGTATATTTAAGGTCCCAACGAAACTATAAATTAATAATTATTAAAAAATTCCCAGATACAATACTGTATATATGTTATCCACTTGAACATTCTAAGACAATTTAGTAAAATATGAATCTACTATTACTTGTTTTTTGTTGAACTTCAAATTTACATTAATCTTATCTTTAAATCTCTCAATTGCACCCAAGAGTTGCGGCGATGTCTTCTCGTATTGCAATAAAAAGTTATGAAGAGTTGTTACCTCTCTAAATTAATAAATTATTAGTTTATCGATTATATAATATCTCTCTAAATTAATAAAATTATCCGGTCCCAACAATATTAATTTATAGAGGTTATATTGTATATGTAGTCATCTCTCTCTCCACACACATGTACACATGCAGCTCAGTGATAAGGCCCGGTAGAACAATTTATCGTACAATATTTAATCCATCATTTGGTACTATGGATGTTAAACGGGCCATAGCCCGATAATCCAACCAGTTTAAACCGAAAAAAGATATAGTTAGGGTCGAATATTTCTAACCTGTTTAAATTTACTCATTTAACCTGAAACCAATTAGAGCTAGCCCAAACGATTAACTAGTTGGCCCGCTAGCTCCTATTTTTTAAAAATTAGATTAATTTTTTTAGTTTTAAGTGTATAAAATATAATACAACATCAAATTATGTGTATTATCCTAAATTTAATGTCTTCAAATTTGATTTATAAGAATAAACTATATGAGATAAATTAAATAATAACAATATAACACCTATATACTATATAATATCAAATACTTAGTTAATAAATGCATACAAATAACAAGTTTGGTCATAATTATTGTAATTTATAGTCATTTTTTAATGGTTTTATCTATAAATTGTAGCAAGTATTATAAACTCTAAATGGTAATCTAACTTAATGTTGTTTTTGCAATTTATAGCATTTAATTTTCAAGGTGAATTTTCAATGTTATGCATATTTTAACTCAAATTTTCTATTTAAAATATAATTTTTTTTTTATTAATAGTCCTATAATAATCTGTTTAGCCCAAAGCCCGTTAGGGTTAGGATTAGGGTTAGGTCCCAACATTTGAGTCCCACTTAAATTGGCCGTTTAACAAAGCATATCATCACATCCATATATGTAAATTTACCCCTTTTTTTTTGGGTGTCATTAATTGTTACAATGTAATTTGCAGTGCTTGATTTCTTTTGATGCTTTTTTAAGAATTTCTCACATGTCTTTTATGAGGAAATAAGTTGCTTATTATTTGGCTCTGAGAGTGATTTTTCTGAGTGGGTTGGAGAAACTTGTTTTGTAGTAATTTTTGCACCTTAATTCATTATTAATTAAACTTCTCTTTTCTATATCAATTTATATAAAGGCTTCCCAATTAGATGCTCATTTCAAATTAATTTACATATTCGTTTAGTTAAATTTCGGCAAATCTTTACCCATCAACTTTAACATTAAGGTAAATATACTTCCAACAATTTAAAATTCAAACAAAATTACAAAATTTTTAACATTTTATATATTGCAAATAAGTGAAATCCAAATTCATTAACAGAAACATAAAGTTGAATTATCAAATCACACAATTCATTAACAGTATTGTAAGCCCACAGTATACATGAAGTCAAACCAATGCAGTCGAACAGAAGCCTAATAAAAGATAATTAATTACATTGCGTTAATTCTAAGAGTACCTTGAATTAATCTAAGAATACTCAGAAGTAATATAATTTAGGAGAGAACTTTTTATTCTTACGGGCCGCTTGGTATGTTTCAAGAAATGGGAAAAGGAATGGTAATGATTAGTGGTGCCCGGTTGAACCGAACCGGCGGTTTGGCCAACCGGGAAGGGTCTAACCGGAACCGAACCAGGGCATGTTCGGTTTCGGTTCCGGTTTGTAACCGGCGGTTGAACGGTAACCGGCGGTTCGAACCGCCGGTTTATCCGATTTTTTATTTTTTAATTTTTTTATTTTTCCGTTTATGGTTTGACTCAAATTTTACGATCATACAATATGACAATATAAAAAAAAACTATCTATGTTAAAAAATAAACAACTTTGTATAAATATCCAAAAATTACAACTTACAAACTTCTAAGTTTTAATTAAAAAAAAATTAAGAACTTAATTGAAATGAGTAAAGAATGTTGTGTAATAGATGATGTATTTCAAAGAAAGGAGGACATAATAAGACGTGCAATAAGACATGTCTCATTATCTTCTCCTTTGTTTGAGACACATCATCTATTACACAACATTCTTTGCTCATTTCAATTAAGTCCTTAATTTTTTTTTAATACATGAAAGAAGAGAAAAAAAAAATTGAAAGAGCTTGAGTTTCATTCTAAGTTTGAAAGTGAATTTAAAACTTAGAATGAAATTTCCTACGTATCCCTAAATTGAATTAAGGAATCAAAGCTCATGCAGTTCTCTTACCTCGCAAACTTACATTCTTAGTTGGTCCCAGCGGAGGAGGTTGTGTTGGAATCGTAGCCATACTCGTCTGTGCCATCTTCATCTAAGCCCGTTAAATCTAGATGTTGTTGACATTTCTTGGCTCGAAGCCAATCTTCAAGTAGAGTAATGTGTTGAACATTCTATACGGTCAATTTTGCCCTTCTTGGATTCAACATATGTCGTCCTTTGGAGAAGGTGCACTCGACGGAGACGTTGTAGGCGGGACTTGCAAAGATCTCCTTTGCAATACTACTTAAAATAGGATAAGTGGTAATCCTTTTTTACCACCACTTCAAAAGATCCATAGAGTTTTCAAAAGAAATAAATTCAAATGTACAACTTAAATATGTATCTAATTCTTGTGTGGGATTAGACCCCCTAGCTCGTTTTTGTGATCGGTTATCATAAAAATCATAAAATGTGCTAAGACCACTAACATTATATGGATATTGTGAAGAACTACTACTATCTACATTTTGAGCACATAAATCATCCCTACAATCATCCCCTAATGATATTTTATATTCTTAAATAATTCATACAAAGTTGATCTAGCCCTACCTACAACTTCTATATAATTTGGAATGAGTAAGTCTCTTGTGAGACTGCCTCACGAAATTTTAATGCATTACGTGAGACGGGTCAACCCACAACCCAATTACCCACCACCCAAACCCTACAATTCATATGTTTTTTGTGGGTGATGGGGCTCCGTCTCACGGAAACTATCCGTGAGACCGTCTCACATGAGTTTTTGTGATTTGGAATATAGTCAAATGCATCATATTCTCCTAACACAAAATTGGGGAACAAAGCACTATAATACATTCGTAATAATTCAGTTAGGTCATCTTCTCTAATCCTAGGATCTAATAATTTAGCTATTGAAAATAAATCGAGAATTTTGAAAAAATATTTACACCATTTTGTTTTCATGGATATAATAGTATCACCTAAAATAGGACATTTAGAATATCCATTTAAAATTAAAGCAATTTTGACACAATGATTTAAGGCTAATGGAGAAATAGGATAATAAGTGCCACTTAATTCTCTAGTGGCTTCTTCAAAAAATTTTAATAGTTGAATTAAATTAATACATGCATCCCAAGAGTTATTATACAAATATATATTTTCATAGGGGTTTTCTTCAAAAAATTCAATTAGCAATTCTTTATAATTATAAGAATCTTGAAGTATAAAATAAGTTGAATTCCGTCTATGCTTTACGTCAATCACAAATTTCTTAAATTCCATTCCATTATTTTTACAAAATCGGGCCCATTTTTTATGACATACTATTGATCTACCAATTTCATGAATTGCATCCTTAATAGGTTTAATTTGATCATTTAAAGCATCTAGACCATCTTACACACATAAACTCAAACAATGGGGTACACAACTAATATGAAAAATATTACCATTTATTGGAGGCCTACAAAATTCTATTAACGTAGGCATACTAGTGGTGTTAGGAGCGGCATTATCAAAACCAACCGAAAAAACTTTTGTAACTATATCATAATCATTACAAATTTTTATTATTTTTCTAGCAATTGCTATGGAAGAATGTTTTTCATCAAATTCGGCATATGCAATTAATCGTTTTTGCATATTCCATGCATCATCTATCCAATGACATGTTACTCCTAAATAATTATGCATTTGATAAGGATCTTTCCACACATCACAACAAATAGATACTCGTTGTGTTAAATTTTTTAATTCTTGAATTAAAGTATATTTATATTCGCCATAAATTTTTCTATGTCACGTTTAACGGTATTCCTAGAACTTTTTCTACTAGCGGGTTGTGAATAAACACTAGTATATTCTTCAAAATCATCGTCCGTTGGAAATTGGAAAGGAAGATGTTTTTTGGCAACTAATTCGGCTACTCCTTTCCTATGAAGTAATTGACTAAATTTAAAAAGGAAAGAAGGGTTATTACCATCGGTTCCCAAACTGGAACCGGTTTGTCGAGGAAGATGGGTTTGAGAGCGGTCACTACCCATCTTGTTCGAATGCTTCTTTATCAAATGGTTGTTGAACGTTCCATAGCCCCCTCCGTGCTTGAATTTGTAGCTCTTTCCACAATAGTTGCACGTCACCGCGTAGTCCACGTTCGAATTTGATATTTTCTCCTTTTTAAAATGTATGGAGAAAATACCACTTCGAAGTGTCGAAGGAGTTTGAGAGCCGCTACGTGTTTCACTCTCTTGAGTTGGCCTCCTCGCCTCCTCCTCTTGCTCTTCTTGCTCGGCAAAAGCGGCGGCGGTATTAGCTCCGAGAGCTTCCTCTAAATTTCCATACTCCTCACTTCAATGAGAGTGAGGAGTGTATTGATCGATAATTTCATTGAGTTGAACATCTTGTGGTGGTGGCATAGGCTCCTTTCCTTTACCACGGGAAGAACCGGCAGAAGAAGAACCTCTTCGAGACATTTTCGATCGAAATAGAATAGAATTGAAATTGAAATTTAGCACAAAAGTTGAATTGAAACTTGAGAATTGAGAGAGAATTAGAGAGAATTGGAAGAATGGTGTGAGAAATGAATTGGAGGAGGGGGTATTTATAGAAAATTTGGCAAAAAAAAAAGATCCGGACGGATTGAACCGACGGTTCAACCGCCAGTTTTCAACGGTCAACAAATCTCGACCGTTGATCTCCAACGGTCGAGCGATCCGGGCCTTACATGTGGCAAATTCAAAAAAAATAATAATAATAATATTTTTTGCGCGAACCACTGGTTCCAAACCGACGGTCAACCGGCGGTTTCAACGACAACGGCTAGTTTTCGTCGGAGTCCGGCGACAACGACTACTTTTCGCCGGAGCTCCGACGACACATGTCATTTTCACAATTTTTCAAAAAAAAAAAAATTAAAAAATCGGAAACCTCCGGTTCACGGTTCTTCAAATATGGAACCGGAACCGAACCGGATGAAACCGGTTTACGGTTCCGGTTCCAACCGAAACCGGTCAACGGTTCCCCGAACAGTTGACCCCCGGTTTCGAATCGACCGGTTTCGGTTTTTGCCAAACCGGGGGCACCACTAGTAATGATAGTAGTGAGGAATGAAATGAATATTCTCTTTAAATTTGTATTATTTGGTTTACCAAAATTCTTTAGGAATAGAATCAACTTAATTATTATTATTATTAGTAGTAGTAGTAGTATTAGTATTATTATTAGTATTAGTATTATTATTATTATTATTATTATTTTTAATTATTATTATTATTATTATTGTTGTTGTTGTTGTTGTTATTTTAAAAAATAGAGTTGTGGAATGAAAGTCATTCCTTAGGAAAACCTGAGTAATCGTGATTCCTTAGTATTAGGATTTCAAATCACTGTAGCAGCAATCAAAGATGTGTATCAAACACTCTAAATCCATTCCTTTTCCATTGCTTAGTTGCAAAGGTGCGTACCAAGCGGCCCCTTATTTCATAATCCAATCAACAGTTCAAAATAATAAAGAAAATTCTTATTTATACCGTTATATTAATATAAACTTGTAATCCTAAAAGATAAAGAAAAAATTTACATAATGATATTAATAACAATAAAATATATCTAAATCTTCGTCAAATATATCTATGCAGTGTTCATTAACGTATAGAGCCTTGCTAAGTTCTTAAAATTCGTTTTCAGACAGACAAAATTCCAAACTGCATGTAAATAATAATAAAAGAAAAAAAACGATAAAATATGCATTGGATGCTACTTTTGAGAGATGTATATATCTTTTCAAGGCTAAGTGCTGGGGCTACACCTAGCTTATGATATATAAATTATATGAGGAGTTTTAGTCATTAATTAATCTCCAACAAATTAAAGTAATTATATTTAAGTGGAACCATGACAATTTATATATAAGAAGTTTAATTAATTAATCGAGCAGCCTATTCCTGTGAATCAGGAGATTCTGCTTAATCAAATCTTTATAAACATAAATAAATATATGTTCACCAAATAAGGTAGATGTCTTTATTCTCTTTAAGAAACTACGATGAAGCTGCATGTTGATTTGCTTTTTACTACATGCAAGCAAAAAGAATACACATATATAATGTGTCTGAATATATATATATATATATACACACACATATATGCTCTCTCTCTCCTCACAATCTCTCTCTCTGGTTAAGTAAAGCATATCTACAAACAATTTGCAGCTAAAGCTCGAATCTGGAATAGAATAATTAAAGTAGTTATAAAGAGCACAGAAAAATGAACAAACTTATTGTGTGCAATAAAATAGTAATTGATTTTACTCCTATAAATGGGTTCAAATAATTTGCCACTTCTTAGTTACCTTGCATGCTCATGTACTCATGTTTCCTCAATCTTATGTGGAAGCTGGCAATTAAAGGCATCAATATTCTATCTTTATATATCTTTCATATTATTCAATTCTTGGGTTTTTAATACACACAACGTGATAATTAGTAATCTCATTTTTCAACTTCATTCTATCTCATACCAACAAAATAATATTCGTCGATTTATATTAACGGTACCACCCAAACATAGATCTATGTCATCCTAAATTCATACTATCAAAACGTAAATAAAAAAAATCATGGGTATATATTGGTTTGGAAGATGTAGTATATTTTCTTTGATGCATTACCACAACCATTTAATTAAATAAAGTTGGCTTCACCTTGCAGGCTAGCTTCAGCATTGTGACACCATGTTTATTATTTAATTTATTGGCAAAATCAACAATAAATCGATGCACTATCTTTAGGTACCAGCTAGCTCAGTATATGTAGCTTATAATATATATATATATATATATATATATAGTTTATAAATTTTTCGTATTAGAATATTATATTTATGCTTATTATAAACTGATCAATTGGCCCCTAATGATTTAATTTTAGTAATTCCATTTGGATATGTAAATTAATTCAGTTTTACATGTCTTTACTCATTTTGAATAACTAAATTGTCTTTTGTCGAGGTAAAATATCAACTTCATGTTATTATTTATTTTCTAAAAAATCACAATAACCTTTTTTTTTCTTCCAATACTTATTTAACCATATCTATGTTGTTATCTCGCCTGCCCCATACTTCCCTTGAGAATTATTCATATATATTGCATAGTCATCGTTTCAAAGCCCATTGAATGATGTACGGCATCTGCCTAAAGCATCATTTTTCAAAAAATATATAAATATTTTTTTTATTTAATAAAGGAACATAGTCATTACTCAAAAATATACATGGAGTAAAACTGATCTCTTCGATATGATAACCCACAAACCACATGAAAGAGGAAAATCATAATAGGCAAGCCATATGTGACGAGTATTGCACTTTTTAAGATTTGAAGTAAGTTGTCAAGCATCCAATCTACATTACTTGGGATCAACGAAATATTTATTAAGGGTATTTGTTGCTCCATTTAAGTTTCGTTTAAATTAATAGTAATAAATATTATGAACGAGATCAGTGAATGGTTGTCTCTACTGATCTCTAATAAGGTCACGTACGCAAAAGTGATACTAGACACAATAAATATTCCTTGCATGCATGCATGACAACTCTGATGCCATTATAACTGTCTTAGATATGCTAGAAAGACAAAATCTTTCTATTTAATAACTATTATGCTAGTATAAATAATCTTTAAAAAGATTTTGACAGTTGTAAGACCAATTTATAGCATCAATGTAAACTACCAAGCCAATTTCTATATTTGCCGCTATTTATATATAATCCCTTCATTTCTAAATTAGTGTCTGTTTTAAAGTATTTAATTACACCAAAAATTAAGAATCAATAAAATTTGATAGATGAATACCTTTATCTTTTTTCTTTTTTTTTGTTAATCTTTCTCTCCTGAAATGAAGCATAAACATTATGAGAAACTTGAAATAAACTGGTTATATAATAGCTAAAACAACACTTAATTATCCAAAAATGGAGGGAGTATAATTAAGTAATACTCCAGTAATCTGAAAGAGGATGATACTATCAAAGTATAAATTATAAACAAAGTTCCACTGTGCTTTAATATCTGTAGTGCTTTTGTAAAACAAATGGGAAAAGAAAAAAAGAAAAATTATACCCAAAAAAAGAAAAGAAAAAAACATAAAAATGAAGAAATAATAAGGAATAAACATATAAAGATGGTATAGGGTAATGATGATGGTGATGATTTTGATGCAGGAAGAACTTTGCTTTGGTTGATCCCCTCTTGTGTTTGTCAGAAGAGAGCAGCTTTTTTCCTATACTTTCTTTTTCTTTCTTTTCTGTGCTTCTTTCTTTCTTGCTTTTGCAACATGCCTAATTTTTTGGTTTGTTCTGTTTGAGCTTAGGGCCCGGCCCGACCCTGACCCGAAAACCTTTGAGTAAAACTAAACAAAGAAATTATAATGTGAATGTTGATCCCTTGGGTCATGATCAGCAGGGCTTCAAGTAGTAATCATAAAGGTAATGATTTGTGTCTGATCTGCAACTCTATTCCCATGGATTATTATGCATCACTTTGCTTCTTCTATCCATGATGATCCGGGTTATCCGGGTCCGGCCAGAATGTGGAGTACTTCAACCATTCTGCTTCTTGTTGGTTTGCCATGGATGATTCCTGCAATCACGTTTTCCCATTCATATATATGCATTAATTAAGGTTAGGTTTTTACGTGATATGTGTTGTGTGCATGTGTGCTTTCCTCTAATGAGATAATAACACTTTGTCATATACAATTTGTTTTTCTTTAGTTACACTTCATTATTTTTCATCTGAATTATGCAAACTCTTGTAATTCACCGTCTTGAAGCCATTCTCGAAAGACATGAGTCTTCTTAGGGACAACTCGAGATGGTAAACTACAAAAGTTTGTATATTACAAATGACAAAGTATAAAAAAAGAAAATGAGTTTAGGTGGCAAAGTCTAAAATTAACCGCATATTTCAGATGACAAAGTGCAAATTATCTTGGCATATTATAATTACATGGAAAATCTCAATTTTCATCCAGTAACTTATAAGGATTTATCCACTTTTTTGCCACCAATTTACATATTTTAGTTTTCATCCTCTATCACTTTTTTCTTTTCTAATTTTGGTTAGATTTTTGTTAGGAATGTTAATTTCTGCTTACGTAGACACAGGAATTGAAAATCCACATCAGCAAATCCAGATTCCACGTAGGCAAAAAAAAAGGATGAAAACAGGAAAAAAGTGGTCGTTAGAGGACCAAATTAAGTTGGAATACGGAAAATTAGTGAGAATAAAGTGAACAATGCCTAAAGTTACAGGATGAAAATTTAAAATGTGGATATGATCAAATTGTACAACTTAGATAAGAATTGTGTACTAATTACATGGATAGAATATATAACACTATTCAGTTGATCACACATGAGTTTTGTTGCAGGAAGTTAGTTTGGAAGTATTAACAAGGTAATTCAGAAACGAACATAACTGAAAAAACTGTCGCTTTCTTTACTTCTTTCTCTCCTAGGATGCTACATGCAAGTAAATAAAAGTTTTGGGGTTACTAACCCTCCTCTCTTTTGTTAGTTTCTTTCATGCTTTATTTGAGATATTGTACGTTTAATAATTCTAAAGTAAATCTCAAAATAAAGCTTTCCTCAATCTTTATATTATTCTTTGTACTAATTCTTGGATTTGTACTCATAGTATTAGCAACAGTTCAAATTAAAAACAGCCTTAGAAAAGGGTTTTAATTAGCTCCAATTTATCACTTTTTATTTAGGAGGAAAAAAGTGGAGGAAAGGGGATTCTTGATGCAACTTCCGCCCTTCATGGCTTTTGTGTTTTTACACTCTGCTACTTATGGTTTGCATATCTTTGCGAGTTTTGCCCAACATGCATTTGATTTGACAAAAGCAAGAAAAGTTTGGCAAAAGAAAAAACAAAAGGGTTGGAGAATATAAAGAAAAGGAGTAGGCCAGGTAGAGCTAGCTACATTTCTTTGTTTTGTTTTGTTAGATAAATGTGTTACTCATATAAGTTTTGAGATTTTGTGAAATAAATAAATTAGATTCGAAAAATCATAATCAAAGTGATTAGAGATAATGATCATTGGCTCTAGCATCCTATTGACAACAATATCTTCAAATATTGAAGAGCTAGAGAGCTCATGTTGGGCTACGAAACCGGATTAAGATCCTCTATTGTGCATTCTCCACGGAATCAGATTTTGTTAGGGAAAAATAACTTTAATGTTTGTACATTCTCATTAGGAGGTGTAATTACATTAATGTGTCTACAAATTATTGTTCCTTCTATCCCAAAAAAATAAGTGTTGTTTTAGTAAAAAAAAAAAAGAAAAAGAAAAACATCCAAAATAATTAGTATCGTTTATTACTCTTAAATTAAATGTTCCATAATATCAAATGAGCATTAAGAATGGAAAAAAAAACACTTCATAATTGAAACTTAAGTATGGACAAATAAATCATTTTATTAGGCTTCATTTTCTTTTTTAATGAGCTAGAAGGAGCGGAAAAGAGAGAATAAAGACTAGAAAACTTGTGTGATGTAGTTATCATAATTTGCATATTTATAAATGTGTGATACCACTTGAGCTATAAGGCTGGTGGTATTTTATTAAGTTTCTTGATGTGTGAGAGATTTTCTAAAACATTCCTTAACTTGTGTAAATATTTTGAAACAATGTTATTTTTTATCTTTTTTCAGGATGGATAGAGTGACAAATTATGTATTAGATTTGAGGCACAAAGAGGTGCATGTTGTGCAAGACAAAGAATCCTGGTCTAAACACTAGATTGGAAAAGAAAAAGGAGACAAAAGTGGAGGTAGGAAAAAGAAAAGAAAAGGCTTCTGGTACCTCTTTTATAGATTTTGGAATAGAATAGAAATAAAATTAAGAAGTAGATTTGATATCTTAGTTGGCTTTATCTTTTAGGTACTAGTTCCCATATTGACACATAAGAAGCATGCATTTCAGAGTCAAAAAGGTGAAAATTGTAATATTACTAACCCCAGCTTTGATATCAGTTGATGATGAAGTGCACCCCATTATTAGTTCCTCCAATCCTGATGCTGACCTTCCTCCTAGTTTATGATGCTCTTCTTCTTCCTCTTGTTGTTGCTGTATACGCCGAAAGATAATCATAAATTTTTTTTCTTTTTTAATTATAAAACATAATCATCCATATCATCATGCATTGTCTCCTAAAAAGATTGCAAAAACCTTTGATTGCCTGTAACCACTATTGGTGGCACAGAATGACACAAACATATATATATGAGTTGAGCCATCACTTTCATTAATTTAAAAAAAAAAAAAAACCTGGAAATTATCATTAGGGAGGATGATTCTTGGGACATGAAAGGGATGATCTTGGTCAAGAATAATGGAGGTGTGGTGGAGGGGGGGTGGTGTGATGATGGTGGATATGGAGTGTGAAGGTCTTGTGATATGAAACGCTGTTGCTGCTGCTATTTGCTGGGCATGGTGATGTGTCACGTGATGTTGCTCATGTGTCACGTGACGTTGTCCCTCCTCGCACGTGCCTCCTCCTCCCTCCCTTGCTATTGAAGCCTCCCCAATATTCCCACCACCCTGCACCGTTTATTCAAATTTAATTAATTAATTAATCATCAATCATCTATTTATAATTTATTAATAGCAGGCTGTTATTATCAAGAAAGTTTGCCATGATTTTCACCATGCTTTTTCAACAAGCAATGCAAATGTGGGAATTCAGATGTTCTTTTCCTTGTGTATCATATGTGAATCAATGAATTAATTAATTATATCTATATATGAATTAAATTTAGTACCTGATCATCAAATGATTTTCTGAATGGTAGATAACCGAAATGATCAGCTTTGAGCTGGTGAATATCAATGGCAGCATAAGCTGGAATGGGCCCACCGCCACCGCCACTGCCGCCAATACTAACGGCAGCCGCGGCGGAGAAGTCATCTCTATGAGGAATAATATTTTCCCTGGAGGAATTAGAGCAGCTGCCGGCGGCGCCGCTGTCTCTGCGGTCGGCGTCTCCGGCAGCAACGGGGCCCGCGGAGGCCCGATCGGACCAATTGCATTGTCTAGGCTGGGTTTGATAGAAAATCTTGGAGACCACAAGCTCACCCTCCTTCTCCTCCTCGTGTTGCCCTAGATGGTATTGGTGCATCACCCAATTGGTCTTTTCGGGTTTTCGATTCTTCCCAAAGTTGGTGTAGAGTACGAGGATCTTCTTGCAGCCCTTTTGCTTGCCGTTGAGCATGACGGGCCGGGTTTTTCCGGTCTTGTGCCACCGTGTCTCGCCGCCTTGTAAGTCGCATTCCGTTTGGATCTTTCTTCTCTTTCGAGTTCCGGTGGTGTATGCCTTTGAGGGCCTGTGGAAAAAGTGCCTACTCAATCCATCTCTTGTCACTCCTTCACAAAGTTTACATACAAATTCTATGTTAGGTTTTTTTAGGTGCAACAAATCCTCTCCAAACTAATTACAAATCAAACAAGAAAACAAACCCTAATTTATTATTTCCAACTTGTGGCTTTCATTACAAGAAAGAAAATAGATCACATAGTAAAACCAAACATGTTGAATTAATTGTGGTATAAGCAACACACACAAATACATATACAAATGAGCTAGCTAGAGTAGTTTTGACTACCTGGAAGTTTTTCAGGATGGGTGTAACAAATCCCATCTTCACCTTCAATAGTAGGAATGAATTCATCGATCAACGGATGAGATTTCGATTCCTTTCCTTCGACTTTGGCTTCAAGATGTTCGATCAACTCCTGGTCCGTTGGATCGAATTTTACTCCGGCCGGTAGACCTACCCAGTCCTACTCACCTCAATAAAAAATTTATCATCAATAACTGTATATGAATTTATTTTGTATACAAGTATAGTTAAAAAGCAGCATAATTGTTATTATGTTAGTATTGGATTCGTGAAAAATGTTGGAAAGGAAATAGAGGAGAAGAATATTACGGGCTTTCCTTCGAGCTTGTGTCCACAACCAGGGCAGTGTTTGGATCCACATAATTGATGCTCTTCAAGCTTTGCGTCTATCAGATCAGAACTGCTCACAGATCCCAGCTGAGAATTCTTACTCATCCTTCCAAACAAACACCCCCTTAATTACCACCTTCTTCTTTCTCTCTCTCTCTCTCTCTTTACTATATAAACAACCTTATCTCCATCAATCCCAACTTCACCCTTTGATTCCTACATATCATCAATATCACATGCCATGAATTCAAATTTAGAGAGAGAAATCATGTTTGTGCATGATCATGAAGAAGAATTTCTTGACATAAATAATATTGAAAAAAATAATATATGTATAAAAAGAAAAAAGAAAACCGACAAACCTTTCGTGAAATATATACATCAAAAACAGTAGTCTTGTTGCACAAAATTCAATCTACAAACCCTGATTTTATTGTTTTGGAAAATCAGGAAAATTGAGAGGGACAGAAAATAATCAAGGATGATAATCTTGAAGAGAGAGAGAGAGAGGAAAAAGAAGAAAACTTGAGAGAAGGGATAGAGGTATAAAACGTGCTTTAAGGAAGAAAAAACAGGAGAATTGGGGGGTAACTTTAACTAAACCCAGTAGTGAGATAAAGGAAAAGGTGACTCCATATCCTACCTTTAACTCTTTGCTAATTTAAGCACACCACCTCTACACACACTTCTGTTTCATTCTATATACCTCTCTGTGTGTTTGTGTGTGAGAGAGAAAAAGAGAAATAGAGAAGAGAGAGAGAGAGATTAATGTGTACTGTCTTGTGTTGTGTTGATTGATTCTAGTAGTAATTGTATAGTAAATAAAGGGTAGGGTAGGGTAGGGTCGGGTCGGGTCGGGTCAAATTAGAGAAAGAAGAGTAGTCTAGTGTGGTGTTGTTGACTGCTAAAGCAAAAGGTAGCAGCCAACACTCTTAGCCAAGCTGTGCTGTTGTTAACCCACACACTCTAAAGCATATATACACACACCTACTTAACTCCTTTTTTTTTTCTTTTTTTTTTTCTCTCAACCAATCCATATCTATTCTATCTATTTTTATATTTACTTCCTTTTTTTTATAATTAAATACCTATATTATCTATATATAACATATCATGTTTCAACAATTCAAACATTATATATTTGTAATTAAGAAATATATATATAACACCTGATTTTTATATATTGAGAGAGAGATAGAGAGAGAGAGAGAGAGGACAGTCTGCATAAAAATATAATAATTTAATAAGTTTTATTTGTGGAATTTTAATTTCGAAATTTGCTAAGTAGGCAAAACAAAAGGATTAATATAAAGAAATTATATGCAAGCTCAATTTTGCAATATCAACATACTCTGTTATATTTTATTTTCTTTTATCTATCATTTATTAATTAGGGATTATATTATATATATATATATATATATATATATATATAGTGTGAGTTAGTTATTTTTAGATGACACAAATATTGCAATAAAAAATATTGTCGTTGTGAATTAATTAGGGTAAATCTACCTACGATATGTGTCTTGTAGCATTGGTTTGTTTCTTGAAATTGGAGATTAGGCACACTTTTGACATAAATATTGAAATCGAATTCATTTTAATTGAATGTTAACAAGAAATATATATATATATATATATATATATTACAAGTATTCAATTTCTCTCATTTTAACCTACATATGCTAACACTTAAAAACATAAAGCTACGTTATTTTTTATATATATAAGTGATTAATAAAACAAAACTACCAAAACAAAAAAAAAAAAAAGGAAAAGGAAAAGTTAAAATATTAAAGAAAAGATATAAAAACAGGAAAAGAATGGGAAAAAATGATAGGAAGTCACATGGGTTTTGAGCTGGAGTGCTGATCATGATTCTTTTGGCATGAATGTTGTAGAGAGAGAAAGAGAGATAGAGATGAGGGTACAACATTGCTTGATATGCAAGGCAACTGAGCTGCTAGCATACTTGATGGACCACCACCATCCCATTTTTTAATTCCTATATTATTTTTTATTCATTTTTTCTCTTTAATACTACTAATTATACTAGTATAGTTTTCAACAATACGTTAACTCGAGGCTCCCATTTATTTAATTATCCCATCTAAAAGCTAAATTCAGAACTAACCACAAATAATCAATTCCCATTAAAGGGGTTTCATTGTTCTTTCAAATATATATATTTATTAATCTAGTGTCTTCTATAGGGCCATTATTTTTCTTTTCTTTTCTTTTCTTTTTTTTTTTTTTGGCGTATTTTGTGAAAATTTTGGGACAATTTTATGACACTCAGACAAAAATATATCAAAGTTGCTGGACATGCCACCACTTTGTGGTGGTCCACTTGAGAGATTTTCATGTGTGGCCCACCCCACAACCCCCCCACCCCCCCCACCCTCTAGGGTATATATTAAAACCCCCATAAATTAATTCTTTTGGGATTCATGTTTTATATGGTCAAAGAAATAAATGATGAAGGCTCCAGGGCAATGTTTGTAAGAGAGCATAATGTTATGATTATATTTGCTCATAAATTGTCTGATTTTGATTTTTCAACTAGGAACTATTTTGGTACTATTTCAAGATTTGAATTATTTTGTCCAACATTAAAGAATATATGGGTATCCAAATTCACATGCGCCATTTTATCCTTGTTCATAATATTTTTTTTCTTGTTAATCTTTTTATTATATATAGTAATGCAATTAATTAATCACTTGTTTTCCTAAATATCTAGAGTAATCCAATCAAAGTGTGAGGTAGATTTTTTTTTTTAAATAAATAAAAATATTAATGTATGCAAGACAAGAGAGGGAATATAACTTATTATTAAAGAAACATTAATATTTGCACCTAAAATTAATTAAATTATTTCATATATGTTTTGTCTTTTCTACATATACCACATGCACTAATTTCCTCATACCATTAGTATTGGAATTATATCATCTTATTTAGTATCAATAATAAGTCGTTTCATTTATTTTAGATGATACCATCTTGTCTCGTACCATCAGAATTATGAGGTTATTCCATTTTTTATATCAAATTTGTATCATTTTAATTTCAACTCGTAGAACCAAATAAAGAAGTGGTAATAGATCAAAATATATAACTAAAAGAAACGAGATTTAATTAGAAGACATAATATTTCTTTTAATTTTGTTTTTTTAAGAATTGACTAAGAATATCGGCTTAATGATAGAATGGGACAGAATTGAAATCGGATCTCTCTTTATAGATATTAGAAGGAAATTAGAGAAAAGAAATAAGAAGGGATAGTTGAATGTTGACTAATAATATGCAGGAGCAGTGGAGCCCACATATCTTAAGATTGTTCTTATACTATACTAGTCCATTTTCATACTCCACATGCCCCAGTAATCATCTTGGCATTCTCTCTCTCTCTCTCTCTCTCTCTCTCTCTCTCTCTCTCTCTCTCTCTCTCTATATATATATATATATATATATATACACACACACACACCTTTCTCTAACATGTGAGTGCAGTGGAGAGAGAGAATGGGCAAAATATGGTATACCAACCAAAGACATGGACAAACAATCTTTTTAACAAGAATTCAACATCTTTTCCTCGTATTCTATCTTTTGATTTCTTTATTATTATTATTATTATTATTATTATTATTATTATTATTATTATTATTATTATTATTATTATTATTATTATTATTATTATTATTATTATTATTATTATTATTATTTGTTTTTCCATTCTCATTTCCTTTGATATGCAGAGTCGAACTGTTATTATTAACCACAACACATTTTATTTCATACAACTTCAACGTAACAAGCCATAATAATTGCGATTAACTTTCTTTAAATTATTAAAAAAAAAAAAACGAAAAGAAATATTGTGGTGGAGCACCTTCATAGTCAATAAAGTCTTATTGAATGGAAAGATAATTCTCGGAAAATAATTTGAGTTCACAATAAAAAAAAAAAGGATAAAATTTCATAACAAATATCTCATATATAATTATAATTTAGGAAAACAAAATTTGAAACCAAAATTTTGGAAAATTTTGAGAGCTTAATTAGTTTTAAATTACAGAGTGAAAATAGTTAAATAACAGGTATTACTCTTGAAAAATCATTATAAGGGTTTAATTTTGTGAAACCAGTTAAATTCATTATCAATAAAATAGAAATTAATTAACATGTAAAAATATGTGTTAGACGTTGTGAATAAGAAATGCATTAATTGTCCAATAATCAAGTAAGTAATTGTCTGCAAGAGAAGTACGTAAACCCATTATATGAATTGTGAAGTGCACTTATTAAAATTCTCGAATTTCATGTGGCCATAATGAATAATCAGTAGTTTTATTTCAGATTAAATTTTAGTGATTGGGTTATTTTAATTGCACCTGTTAAACTGGTCATATATATGAAATTAAAAGAAGAAGCGTTGGGGTGTCATCCAATAATAGACAAGAATTAAGACACAAGTGAGAGAGAGAGAGAGAGAGAGCCACACCAGACATTTTCAATTCTCTTTTCCAACCCAAATGATGTATAGATAATTACACTGTTTTTTCTTTGGTATCCATTGTATTGGAATTTGAAGCTTTCACTTAATTATTTCTCTTTTTTGTTTTGTTTTGTTTTTGGCTTTTTTTTTTCTGTGAGAGAGAGAGAGAAAATTATGACAAAAAAAAAAAGGAAATTTGACTCCATAGAGTAGTAATAAATCGTCTGACCCCCCCCCCCCCCCAAAAAAAGTTTTTTAAACCTTTAAATTTAGCTCAAAGAAAAAAAGACCAGTTTAATTTGTCAATCATGTTCTAGGTTTTGACTATGGGTGAAATAACTCGAATTTAGATAGCATATAGGAACGACCTAATTAAATTTTGAAGGATAAATATTTCCTTTTTTTTTTCTACTAGAAAGAATGAAGTTTAAATTGGCTTTAAATGAATTTCTATCATAAGTTACTAATAAGGAAAATGTGCCCCCAAAAAAAAAAAAAACAAAGGACGTGTTTAATTAAAGTGCATTTTTTCTTTTTTGTTTATTACTTTTATTGAAAGTATAACATTTTGCAAGTCATCAAATTTCATTTATGTTTCTCATTATCATCAAATATTTCATCATGACGACGTTTGTTGACTAATCATGTTGAAAACTTGATCAAGAACTACTTCTTCTAATGCATGCAAGATTGCCTGCAATCAAGAAACACAAAATTTGATGAAGAAATGAAGAACAAACAAGAAATGAATCGAACCAAGAAAGCAAACCAACACACAACACCAAAGGATTATAGTGGTTCGGCTTGAATATGCCTACATCCACTTTGAGATCATTCCACTAAATCAACAGCTCAAAGCAAGAGTTTACAAAGAATTACAAAACTGAAAACCCTAAATACTCTATACACTTTTGCAGTAATATCTCTCTCTATACAAAACTAGAATGCGATTATGATCAACACAAGAACTGATCTTCGCCTTTTATAGAACATGTAGCAAAAAAACCGCACTTGAATCAGTTGAGAATTGAGTGAGAAAACCGCCTCGCAAGCTCACCTGCCAAAACAGAAACAAGAAAACAAAGAACAAAGAGAAAGAAATAACCGTTTTCTATCAGATTGAAATCGCGCTTTTGAAACACACTTTTATAAGTTGCACACATTTTTTCTTATACTTGGCCAATTTCCTGATTTCCTTTCCCATACACATGGCTGTGTATATGTTGTATGCATGCATGCTATATAATTCACAAATCACAAGTTTGTATGTATAAGAACATTATAGAAATTTCGACTAAATCTAAGTTAGATTTTTGAAACAAAACTGTTTCTTAAAGACAAAATAGTTTTTGAAACATAAACTTTTTCTTTTTTAAACACAAGTATAGAGAAATCAACAACTGATCCTCAATGGATTTAATTTAATTTCTTTTATAGCTTTTTACAAATAGGATGCTTTAATTACATCAGTAAGTATAAATAGCTTGATTAATCCATGAATCAAATTAATATGGACCTGATCTTCCAATGGAATTATAATTTCATCTAAATGTGACGTAACATTGGAGATAATGACAAAATAGCAATTTTCGAATTGTCACCATTAATTATTTTATATGTGCATTTTGAATGTGAAATCACAAGTTGAGTTTTACTTTCACTCATTATATTAAGGAATAAAAACGTTTTTGTATTGAATGGTTGAAATATTAAAAAGAGTAAAACACATGAAAAATGGCTTGAGGTTTAACAGAAAATGAGCAAGAGGGACAAAACACACCATCAATGATTCAATGTATGGAAAAAGTATGTGTTTCGTACGTAATACTCCCTCCGTCCCACAATAAGTTTCCCAATTCTTTTTGGGTGTTGTTTTTAAGGAAAATGTGTATTTTAATGTGAGTGGGAGGAGAGAGGATATTTAGTAGAAAAAGGTGGAAGGGAAAGTGGTAGGGCCCACTTACTTATCAAAACAAGGGATGGCATATTTGTAATTTTTGTGAAGTTTTCTTTGCCATTTTTAGTAAGTTTTGAAATGGGAAACTTATTGTGGGACGGACCAAAAAGGAAAGTGGGAAACTTATTGTGGGACGGAGGGAGTATTAAATTACACACATATAAATATCAATATATATATATATATATATATATATATATTGTTAAAATTAAATTAAACAATTTTTTGTGGGACATCTTGATTCAGTAATGGTTAATTAATTTGGTTATGATTAGGCATGCTAAGGGCCTCATTATAAGCCCTAAAAGGCACATGAAACCATCCACAATAACTTGTTTGGCTCTTTCCTTGTTCTTCCATGTGTGTTCCAAAATCTTTTTTATAATATTGTCTCATAATCAATCTTTTTTTATTTTCATCTCTCCCAAAACTATATCTAGCCCAAATTATTTACTAAATGTTGGAGTATTCTTTTTTTCTAATATATCCTTATTTAAAGCTATTTAATTTGGATTTAATTATTCTTCAATTAATTACATTAAATGAGGGAATAATAGGGATTTCAAAGTACATTAAATACATCTCATTTATGTGCAAATAAAAAATGGACTGTACCATCAAAAAAATAAAATAATATGGACCGTCTTTTTTCCTCGAAAAAAAGAAAAACAAAACAAAAAAAGATACTAGCTAATGAGCTATATATCTTTTTGGGATGAAGGTATTTCCACATGAATAATTAATCCTACATTTGTTGTTTTTTATCATCTCATTGTGTACATTTCCAAGAATTCTATTATGGGAGAATTCTAACAGTTCTTGTGAATTCTCATTTCCATGCAATATACGGAATGGTTATTGCAAGAATTTAGAAAATGCTTCTTTGTAATCCTTTACAAAATTCTACCAAACTATGATATCATAAACGGAATGATTATTGCAATATCCAAACAATGTGCTAAAGAGGAAGATCAAGAAGTAACAATATTTGAACTGTTTAATTTCATTTGGGCATAATTTTTTATCATAAAATTAAATATTCCATCCGTCCTTATAAGTGTGTGCATATAGATTAAGGAAGCTTGATTAAAACAAAACAAAACAAAAAAGCTGATCTACTCATTTAAGTACATCCATTAATGTATATAGGTAAATATTTAATAATCACTTTAATATATCTTTTAATTAGGGAGTAGTAAATAAGGGTAATTTGGTAGAATATAATCAAATGTTTCTTGAAATCTTATAGTAACACTAATTTTGATACTAAAAAACTTGGCTAAATTAAAATGACAATTATTTTGGAACGAATTGAGAGTAATGTTTCCTTTGGGTTTTTTTTTTCTTTTAAATGTTATGTTTCAAATGTCAAAGTTAATTTTCCTCTATTCTCTTTGCATCTGACACAGTTCACCAACTAATAAAATGTTAATTAATTTGATTAAATAAATTAAACGAAGAAATAAATGACTTATAAAAGATTATATCTAGATTCATTAACTAAACACAAAATAAAAAGTTGTAATTTGGTGAAACATTAATGCTCCATTTTTCTAAAAGAATATTCATAACAAAAAGAAAGTGAGAAAGTTGATGATGTAAGTATTAATGGAATTTATTAAAAATGGTATCAACAGATACTTAAACAAATGAAGAGAAAAAAATTAGCAAAAATTACAAATGGGATTAGATGAAAATAGGATATAGTGATGGTGATAGAATTTGATTATCCAAATGGAAGTAAAGTGTAGAATATTTTGTTGGTGAAATTGGGAATGACTTTTAAGAGGCCCAATTTATGAGTTAGGTTCATCTACTCAAAAACCACTTTGCTTCTTTATTTTGTTCACTCCAACCTCTGCTCTTTCACTTGACCGTTTCCCCCACAATCTTATCCATATATATATCATCGATACTTTTTTTTATAGTTGTGTTTATTGAAATAGAGAGGTAAAGATATTGGAAAAAGTTGTTAATGCGCCTAAAAATATTTATATAATAGTCTGTTAATTTGTAATACATATTGGTCAAATATTTGGAAAATTACGATAAATGAACAAATGCATCAACTTTTTAAAAATTGACTTGCTAAAAAAATAAAATATTAACAATAATAATATTAATAACAACAACAACAATAATAATAATCATCATCATCATCTAGAATGATACTATTTTTATAGAAATAAAATATATTCCCCAAAATTCAATATATAAGATTATTTTTGTGCAGTCTACTGTGAAATAATTAGGAACTCAAATTAATTATAATATTGAACAATGTTTAGGGTTAATTACATTAAAACATTTACTGTATTTTATTCGAAAACATTAAAATTAAAATAATATTTAAAAAACGCGTTTTTATTTGAAGTGTAAAATTTACAATTATAACTACCAAAATATTTTTTTTCAAATTTTAAAATTAAATAATAATAATAATTTTTATAAGATACAATATATTCAAATAGTAAAATTAGAATTACAAATTTTTTAATTATTTTCTATTTTATAATAATTTTAAAAGAAATTAAAAGTTTAAAATTTATGTTTCAAAAAATTTGAAACTTCCCGAAAACATTTTTATAATGTTAACTTTAATATTAAATTAGAATTTATTTTCAGAAATATTTTATTATTTTAATTTGAAAATTTGAATAAAACAATAATTTTATTTTAATATTCAAAATATATATTTCTGGAAATGTTAGAGTTGATTTGGCAAAAAGCTGTTGCATAGTTTGGTGGGTTGTTTGCTACTAGGGATGTAAACGAGCCGAGCCGTTCGCGAACAGTTCGTGGCTCGGCTCGATAAATATTCGTTCGAGCTCGGCTCGTTAGCTTAACGAGCCGAGCTCGAGCCCAAGTTTCGAGCTCGTTAAGCTTAACGAGCCAAACTCAAGCCTAGACATGTTCGGCTCGATAGCTCGCGAACATGTTCGTTTAGGGGGCTCACGAGCCAGGCTCGCGAACATGTTCGTTTAGGGGTTCGTGAATAGGCTCGTTTATAGTTCGTGAGCCTGTTCGTTTATATATTTTATTTAAATATGATTATGAATTTTATAAGTTTTTGAAATTTAGATAATTAATAACTAGTAATAAAAAGAAAATTTATATGATGTGTGACCTATGTTTGTGATTTCTTGTAAATTTTGAAATATATATGCCAAAATTAGTGTTAATGAGCTCTAAATCTAATTTTTTCGAGCCGAACTCAAGCTTTACTTATCGAGCCTGCATTCGAGCCCATTTCGAACTTTTGACGAGCTTTTATCGAGCCTGTATTCGAGCCCTTATTTCGAACTTTTGACGAGCTTTTATCGAGCCTGTATTCGAGCCCTTATTTCGAGCCTTTGTTCGAGCCTGTATTCGAGCCCATTTCGAGCTTTTGATGAGCCTTGTTATCGAGCCTTTGACGAGCCTTTGTTCGAGCCTGTATTCGAGCCTTGTATTCGACCTTTGTTCGAGCCGAACTCGAGCCCATATCAAGCTCAATCTTCTGATTTCGAGCCGAGCTCGAGCCTGATTTTCCGAGCTCGAGCCCGAGCTGATACCAAACGAGCCGAACTCGAGCCTGATACTGTTCGGCTCGGCTCGGCTCGTTTACATCCCTATTTGCTACGAACGAAAGTTTGATACATAACATGTAAAATACTAAATAGTTTTGAGATTTTAATTTACTTAACCCTAATGCTTATATAATTACATAGACAAAATGTTTTGTTAATGTTTTTAGCTAAATTTATTTATAAAAGTTTGTTCTAATATCTTATATAATTTCATGTATTTCAAAACATTAAAAGATGTTCCATGGTTTTCAAGCTTTTTGCCGATAGCGAATACATCCACAAAACTGTGTATCTCTGATCATTATAACAATTTTAACTGCTGATTACATAAACGTCTCGACTTCAAGGCCACTAATTCTGTAAAACATAAAATTGGGAGAGGAAAAGATATGGTGATGTATTTTCACATTTTAAAATTGAATCCCAATACCTTCAATTGTAATTATTAGGCCTCCATATTTCCAAATTGTCTCATGAATTGAGTCCATGTACATCAACTATTTTGAAATCGTGCCATACACTTTCAATTGTAAAATTGCCATTGTACATTAATCTTTTGTTTTATTGAATCCATGTACTTAGCATTCATATAAAAACTACATTTTACTACAGTTGAAAGTACATAAACTAGAATTTTCATATATCATAAGAAAAAGTTAAAAAAGGGACCAAGTCATACGAAATTAATATAGAGAGCAACCCAAAGCTTCTGTGGAAAAATTAAAATCAAGGTTATATAAAACTGATTATTAATCATTGTGACCCCAAATCAAAAAAATAAAATAATAAAAATAATAAACGAAAAATAAAACAAAACAAAACCAACGAGCACACCCATTGCACGATATAAAGCCCATTTTGAGGCATTATAGAAACATAACATTGCGAAGAGGCACATGTATTTTCAGAGATATCCATCAACTGAGCAAAAAATTATGCCTCCTTTAAACAAATCAACACCAGTTTATGGCATTCTTGGGATAAAAAACAACAAAACCTTTTATGATCAGAAAATGTTTGGCTTGATAAATCACAAAGCAAGCCACAAATTAGGTATAAAATTGCTTTTTTACCTAGTAGCTCGTCACTTATTGTTCGAGTGAAGAGTTCACCATTCAGTATCCGTCAAAAGGCAGCTCAAAATTAAAATTGCCTTAAGAGACGATAAAGGATACCATGGACGGTGTCCAATCAGAGCCACACTACACGCCGACAACTACATTTTCAGCGAAACCTCTTGCTTACTGAATCATAGCTTGGGAGATGAAGCACTGACAGATGGAAGGCAGAATGAGAAATATATACACAGTATTGCTATATAAGATAGGATTTAAGAAACATGACTAGTTGAAAATTCACTCACCATCGCCATAAGATGCCATAGTCAGGGGAGAATACAAAAGCCTTTCTGCTATGTCAGCAATATCTTGCCCTGTAACTTCATCAACAACCTTCAAGAAATGACCCACAGGTTTCCTATAGATGCAAACACAAGGTTAGACATTTTTTAATTAGGTATATCACGTATCTTAGGCACTTCTGCTAAAAGGGTGCCCCTGGCTATGTTAAAATCTTATAAAATAAGTTATTTGAGCTTTTAAGATGATAGAAATGACAATTCAGCAGTTAAAATGATTAAATTTAAAGGAGTCTGCCAAAATAAAATCTTATTTCAAAACAAAAAGGTGGTGATTCTCAAACATCTTATAAGCTGTTTTAGAGAGTTTATAAGATCAGGCAAACAAGCTCTAAGTAGGCATATTGTCAACCAAGATGCTCTGTTAGATTTACTGGATTCAATCCCAACTCATCGGAACAAACAATTCTAATCCTAAATTTGGAAAATTACAAGAGGACATACCTCTCTCCATATGTCAAAATCTGTTTGCCTATGTCTTCAGATGCAACCATCTGCAGTTACATTCCACAATGTGAACAGAATATACAAGCACATCGTTTAAAAAAAAAAAAAAAAGAAGGCAAATAAAAGTGTTTCTAAATAAAGGGTACACGAGAGCATACTCTGGATTCCAGGTTCATTAGAATGGCAGACTTTGTCGCCTGTTTAGCACGATCTAGTTGTACCTTGTCAACTGCAAAATAAAGAGGGAGGGGAAGAGGGATAAGGTAGGTCCAATGTTAGCAGAAAAGCAACAACAGCACATTCCCTATCCTACTTAAAAAACAAAATTTGAGCTCTGCTGATGTGGAAGGGTATATAGTTGTCAATTCAAGTAAGTCTTCATTTAACAACTACTATTCAGCATGAAAAAGCACAGAGACAAAGTATATTCTTCAAGGATCAACATGCACAAGAAACAGAGAATAACTATGCACAGAAACCAAAAGTTCATGGCAAACCTTCTCCAGGTTTGGCAACAGCAGTGAGCTCTTTGGCAGCTATATCAATGGCATTTACTGCAAAATCAGATCCCTGTATTCGAAAAAGTAAAAATTCAGTTTCTGCTCAATATTTAAAAGGAAAAGAATATACATAAAGTGGGAATGAACGAGCCATGAATAACATCCGCTTTCCAACCTCAAACATCATACCAACTATTCATTTTCTGGATTCTTCAAAATTAACAAAATATCCACATATATATTAACAGAAGATGCTTTATGGTGAAAAGTGCATGAAAGAGATCAACTTTGCTAGGAACCAAATCTTCTTTCACAACAATGAAATTGGAAGTTACAATTGATGCTTCTCAATGCTCAATCTCATCATAGATTCATAATCTCAATGTTAAAACAAGATAATCAGAACAATTAAATAAAATTTATGTCCTCTTTCAGCATACAATACATAGACTTGACTGAAGAGGGAGAAACTGGTGAAAATAGTGAAAATATCTATCTATGACACCTCAGTCAGCGGGAAGCACTTTCAAAATGATAGCATGTATCATTTTCAGGGTGATAACCTAGGCAGCATAAGGACGAACCATAAGCCCTAGATTAATTCCTAATTCCAAAATAGTATAACTAATATATGTTTCCATACACCTACACCTTATATCTTCTCCTTCGGATATACCTGGCACATAAAATTGTATAACCCCAATTTATCTTTCATTCAATTGAAAGGCTTGGAGATTATGATTGATAATTCACTATGCCTGATATTAATTCTCTCTTGTGCAAACATAAAAGTTTGTGCTTAAGCATAATGAAGAAAGCATAAACCTCATCAAATATACAAGAGTGCTGCCCTTTCCAGATACTACCAAGTGGATCATGTGCTAGACCTAAAAGATCACTATGCTTATCTTATCTAGCATTAGGATATTACCGATGAAATAAAGTTATTGAAAAGGGCAGAGTTTCTTCTTGGTATAACTGTCTCAGTACAGGCTATCCAATATATTGAACCCGGAACCCCATCCTCAACTAGATACGTGTGGGCAGAACATTCCTCCTTCAGCATTGAAATAAAGTTCCGCATCATTTGTTCAAACCCAAGCTTGCATGACAAGCATCTGAACAAAGACAGGGCCCTTATGCTATTTGTCATTTTTATCTTTGGTTCATCAGGAACAAATTCACCTGCTTTCGGCTTCTAGCAGCTGAAAATAGACACACCTCCATCCTTTCTCTAACAATCCTAATCTCTTTTTTAATGGCCTATTACTAGATTCACTTTCTCTGAACCAACTATATTGCTCATTCTTAGTAGATTATTATTACATCACTCAGAACCTTGTAAGATTTGCCAAACCTTTTTTTGACCTTTCTTTCAACCATCCATCACCCTTTTTTACAGAAAATCTACTTTGATTGGAAAGTTGAGGCGACATAAAAACTACCAAATAAGATAATGTTTACAATCATTGAATTTGTGGTAAAACATCACAGGTCAAAAAGGATATAGCTTAACACCAAGACAAAAGTATGAATCATGCTGAGGTAGATGACAAAGAAGTCGTCTTTCTAAACTCAAATAGAATAGAGAACAACAAGACTAATGATCACCCAAACAGTTACTGCAGCACTACAGAAAAATATTTTCCCTATACAGGATCTGTTCAATGCTGAAAATTAAGCAAAAATTGAAAAGGCTTACTGAGGTTCCTTGAATTCCAAATAATCCACTGTGGTTGAAGATGCTGTTGAATGCAGAAAAGGACTGAATCTCGGGATACTGATTCAGTACACGGAGATCTGCAAACGAGTTAACCATATAAATCCATCAAAAGTCTACTTGCTTAAACTCATCCAAGGACAAAAGAAATATATGAAACTAATAAATGATGGTAACATAGAAGCAGGAACTCCTTGATATGGAGCAACATTTGAGGCCTTACAATGTCAACATATGAATGAATATCCGAAACCAAACCATTAAAGTTGAGACATATGCTTATACATGATCTCAGTTATACATCAAGTTCAACATGAAGAATAAAATCAGCTTTAACTTACATAATCTAGAGTACATCCCCTTTCCAGGACCACCGGCTGAGAAAGATCCACCTCCCCCCATGAGCATCTAAAAGATGATACAACAAGCATCTTTTATAAGATGGATTTCAAACAAAAAGAATAAAAAAGTAGACTGCAATAAAGAAAAGGAAACAAGCAATACTGGACACAACAATGTGATAGATAAAGAAAATCTGTGAAAAGGAGATCTTTCAGTTGCTTATTTGTTCACTAGATAAAAAATTTTGCTTATACATTACTAGCAAACTGACCACGGTAACAAATCTAGAAATTAGAAAACCAGAAGGGAAAAAAAAAATGGAAAGAAAAGAGTGAATCGACAGTGAATGAGTGAACCTGTAGAACAGTCAATGTTAAAGCATCTTTTTCACAGATCCAACCACCAGGAAGTTCAAAGGCGAGAGCAAAGTGAGTGATCTAGCACCCCAAAAAAAAAAAGGTTAATGTTTTGAAGCCAACATTCAGAGAACATGCACAATATATTGATTTAATTATGGCTTTTTGTGATACACACCCCTGAATCACCTTGACGGCGAAAATCACCTCCAGTATATTCTGGCTCTGGCTGCGGAGGACGAGACACAGTAGGTAGATCAGAAAGAAGTGGTTCTGCATATTCCAACAACTTATCATGGTCTACACCTGATGCAGCAAGAACCATCCTAGAAGCAGTGTAGTTTTCCTATACAACATGATAAACAATTAAAAGAAATGATAATAAAACATTATAAAATATCACAGATGAGTTAGAAACCAGAAAAAGAAAGTGAAAGCTATAGTTTTGTAGGCGTACAGCAACAAACTCCTCTAAAACAGTACTGTTCAATTGGTTAACAGCGGATTCTGAAGCCAAAAGACCATGTGCATAGGGACCACTGTAGCCAGTTGAATGAATGGCCTCCAACAACAAGTGGTGAGGGTTTTTGGAGCTTTCACTAATATCAGTGCTCACCTTGTGCAGCTGTAAAGGGCATCAACATATCTTATAGCAAGACCAAGATAAGCAAAGAATTGCGAGAGGAAAAATCAAATTTGCAGAAGACAGAACTTACCTGTTCGCTAACTTCCCAATCCAAAAATGCAGGGTTTCTAACACAGTCAATAAGGAGCTCCACCATTTGAGGAACATAGGTTTTTAATGCATCATAGTTATAACTCATATGCTCCCGAGAGCCTGATGCACTCACATTTCCTCCAATTGCCTCCACTTCTCGTACAATACGCAAGTGGCTCCTGTTAGTGGTACTTTTGAAGGCCATACGCTCCAAAAGATGTGTTGCCCCAAATGAAGCAGGTGTTTCATACATCGAGCCACAATCAACATATAAGCCAATTGAAGCAGCAGGGTTCTGATCAACAAGAACAATCAACAACATTGCTATCAGAGGTATCAATGATGACTCTTGGTAATAAAGTAAAACATGAATAATCCCATACCGCTGAAGTTTCAGAGGCAATCTTGAGACCATTTGGAAGAGTGGTTATCCTAGTTTTTCCAGGCTCAACATGGTCTGGAAGTGGAGGGGGAAGAGTAACATCCTTAAGTGGGAAGTCCAAAGGTGGAAGGGAGGATGAGCGCTCACCCGTCAACCAACCAAAGAGACCTCCTGATGATGGGTTGCTCGCTACAGCACCTGTAGTCGCATATCTAGCCCATCCTCTGTAAACTGTTTGTCCCTGTCAGGGGTAAATTGAAGTTCAGTTCATCACTTTTTTTTTTTTTAAGTAAGACACCTAAAATTCTCTTTCTACTATCATTGTGATAGTTAACAAAAAGTACCAAAGTAAGGAAAACAACCACTAGCATTTATATAAATAAAAAAAATTCAATGCTGTGAGTTGAAAATATGGTCCTATACTTATATTAACACCAATAACTAGTTAAATGCTCCTAGTTACAATTTCATGTACCAAGGTATTGTCGTAAACGGAAAACCCCAATTTCCACAGGCACTAACACAACCCAAATTTTCCAATTTTCAGCAGCAAATAAAAAATCCCAAATTCCAAACTAATTGGCAGCTAAAGATTTGGTTTTTATGAGAAACAAATACCATCAAATCAAAGTGAAAAACAAAATGCTCCCATTAGAGACTACATTACTTCAACAGCTATCTGATGCTAAATTCAAAATTTATTTTTGCAAATAAGTCTCTGATTGTTATCATAAGAAACATATAAATCAACAAAAAAATTGAAATCAAAGTGTAAGATATGTCAAACTATTGCATATTTATCAATAGGCAAGCAACTTTCAATCTTAGGATCAAGTATAAAGATAATAAGGATTCAATTTTTACCATAACATATTATACCAATAAAAAGTGAAACCACAGACTAAGATAAATGCTCCTTAAAAATGTTTCTAATTTCGTGGACAGCTTTCTGATGCTCATCTTTTTACGTTTAGGGATTCAATTCAATTTTTTATAACAAATAGCAGCATTTTCAGTCTGCGAAAAACCATCAGATCTGATAATTATAATAACAAATACAGCGAAGACACATATATCAACGAGCAAAAGTGCGTGGTTCGTGTGGTGTAGGTAGGGTTAAGACGATGGAAGGGATTGCGACAGACCTTAAGAGCCCTAGCTCGCGACGCCGCCGTTCTGTACATACTGAAAATTCGATGATGAATCGATAAATTATAGGCAATGCGGTGTTTTGTGTAGGAGGGTTTGGTATAGCAGAGAGAGCGCTTAGAAGCGAATATGGAGAGAGAGAGAGAGGACAACGGCGAGGTTTTGTGTAAGGAGACTGACCTGTGAATCCAATACCAACCCAACTGATGATTAACGGGTTCTCGGGTTTAATTCATCAATGTGGTTCCATTTGCTTCGGATTTATTTTTTCATGCAATTAAATATTCTCCCACTTCAAATCTATATTTAAAATTATAAAATTAAATATATAAAAAAAAAATTATACACATATCATGATTTGATACACTCCACTAACTTTAGAATGGAAGAAACTAACTGTGGTGTGTTAGGCTGTAGATTGATTTTTTTTTTTTTTGTGATTTATATGTTTGGATTGAAGGTTTAAAGTAAGTGATTAATGAATTTATGTGTTTAGATTGTAAGTATTGTTTGTGTGAAATTGGTGCATCATGCAATTGGGCCGACCCAAATCCATGTTTTTTTTTTCATGTACTGACGTTTATGTTATATTAGTTAAACATTTATATACAAATATCATAATATTTATGTAGTACTTTAATTTAAAAATAAAAATAAAAAAAATTCTGCACAATTTGTATATATATATATATCTGTATGTGATATTATTCATACATTTATGTGATATTACTTGTACATTTATATCAACATAATCATACATTTATGTAATATATAAATGTATACCTAACATAACTAAAAGGTATAAAGGTATTACATGTATGTGTAAAATAATGTTATGGTACAACAAAAATAATTAAAATGTATGACTAACACAACTAAACGGTATAACATGCCAACACAGCTAGGTGCAAAAAGTAAAGCGCGTGGGACATGTGGGACACATCAGAACGGATATGGATCCCCTATTGGGGCCAAAAACTCACTTTATGCTAGGGTACATACGTCGTCGTTTTGTTAACTTTTTCTTTTTTTTTTCTTTTTCTTTTTCACTTCTTTTGTTTTTCTTTTTCTTTTAATTTGTAAAGATTTGTAACCGCTTTTAATTTGAAAATCAATATAACGTGTTTTGGGATGTGGTACACGCATGGTATATGGATATATGGTACAGAGGATTTGATTTGCCCAACATGAGGTATTGGGTTTTTGGCCCCAGCAGGGGATCCAATTTGCATCAGAACACATTACGAATCGGATCAATCTGAATACATGGATTTCATGCTTATTTAGTAAATTTCCAAATTTGTTGATTTTTAATTTTTCTCAAATATATATAAATATATATATATATATAATAACAAAATAATTTTTTATGGTTTTCTCAAAATAATAAAATCACGTCATAAATCAAACTTTCATCCTTTTTACATATATACTAACAAAATGTGCAATGTTAGTTTGTCCTTATTATGTTGTGCAATATTAAAAGAATAATCTATATATCTATAATAAAAACACCATCAATAAAACATTCTCAAAATGAAAACTTCATGTTAAAACTACAAATTTCACTTTCTATTTGTTTTTCTTTTCTTTTTCATTGTTTTATTATACTAATCTCACCCAATTATTTCTTTCGCTATTTTTCTTTTACGTATCTCCTCATTCTTCTTCTTCTAATTACTTCTATTTCTACCAACCTTTTCACATTAGAATTATCAACATGTCAAGTTTGCTATGAAACATCATCGGCTATTACATTAATCAAAATTCTTCTACATTTCTATTAGGTTATAATCTCATCTTACCACAATTACTATAATATAGGTAATGAAATACCACAAAATATAACAGCATATCGAAATTAACATCAAATATAACATTATGCATAAAAATACCATCAACTATAATACCATACCACAAAATTATTCAATGCTCCAATCATGACTTTTAACTAACTTCCAAAACACATTAAATTCTCCTTTACACATTAAATGCAAATCCAAGTCATTATTTTAATCTCACATCATTTATTTAATTAGATCTGGATATAACATAATTTGATCAATATCAGGCCCAACATGCTTTCGTAAAATTAATTTATCCCCTAAAATTCATACCTTTCTTTGACCGCAACAGCACCGGGTGAGATGGTTTGCAAAGCCACCAGCTGGAAAATCACTGCCCCCAGACCGTTTTACGAACAGCTCCTCACTGTTCAACTTCAACCCTCAGGGAAGATGATCTGCAAGTTATCCAGCTCCTTCAGCAACTGCGCAGCACAACCTTGGTTCGTTTCCTACACCAGGTGTACAAAGTATTCCTTCCAAGGGACGAACTAACCGTACTAAAAATACATGTTGAAAGCAAAAGCCTTTATTTTATTAAGAACTTAGAAATATTTATTACAACATATGTAATCTCCTTTTTGAAGGAGAATTACTGGTTTAGCCTCTCATAGAGAAGGCTTGAACTTGTAAACACATAAACTCTAAACACTCAGAATATTACAAAGATTTTTATTTAGAGAAAACTAAGGGGAATGGTCGATGTCCTTAGCTTCCTTCTAACTCTCTATTTATAGGCATGAATCCGGATTTGAAATGCGGATTCCAAAGCTCGTTGATCACTAGCTGTCTTATTCCTTTATTGCTCCCATGTGATAGTTTGTTGGGAAGTCACTTTCAGCTATTAGTGCTCGTCCTCTTTTTCTTCCCCTTGACTCATCCCATGTGATAGTGGTTGGAGTTGTCGGGGAATCATTTATTTCTTCACATGGCTCAGCCCATGTGATGTTTGTCCTTTCTCGTGACTCACCCCATGTTTGTTTGTCAGGGTATCTTTCTCTTAAAAATTAGGTCTGCGTGGTCCCTGCGGATAACGTTTCTTTTGGGCGGGACCCTTTTCTCTTTCAGACCTTTGTTCTTGTCGGTCGGGTTTGGGTCGGAATCCTTTCCCAAACTTAAGCTCTTTCTGATCCAGGCATGCTTGACAGATCCGATCAATCCATCTTCCCACATGCGCCATATTGTAGAATTTCCGGTAAGTTTCTTTGCTTGCCGGAATTTTGTTTTTCCAGAGGGTTCTTCTTTTGGTTTCAAAGAGCTCCTCTGCAAAACCTGTCGTTGATCCAGTCATTGAATTCAGTAAGAAAGATCCATTCGCTGAATTCTGAAAAAACTTGAACGGGTATTTGACTTTGTCCATTTCAGTTAGACAAACTCAAAGTCCCCATGCTCGTCTTGTAGAAGCTTCATCTTCTGAAAATGCTCCTACCAGTATTGGGATTTCTTCCGGAGAAGCTGCCTTTATATTTTTCAAGGCATTTACCTCCGGCCTCCTCAGCTTGATGAAATGAAAAGCTTCATTGAAGCCTTTCTTGGTTGGTTCTGGAGCTGCACTAATAAAGTATAACTCCAAAATATCGTCTCTGGACAAATGTGGATTATTTGCCCATGTCTTGTGATCGGTCTCCCCTATCCATCTTGGTAATTTTGAGATTTTTTGGAAACCAGGTGATGTGGTATGAATCGAAGTCAAAGCTCCAAAATTATACCACTCTTGAACTTCATTTGGATGACTCCCGGGTTTCATCCAAACTCTTGGATACTTTACAGAGATATCAACCACTGTTCTTTCGGGGTTGATTCCCTTTCTAGTTACCAACTTCTCCCATTGTCTTTGATATACCTGCATAGGAGAAATTTTTATCTCGTTAGTTTGAACCTTATTTTAGCCGGTCTGTGGCCTAAGATTCAACTCTCCCTCTTTTACCCCAGAGGTGCTGGGTTGACTTGAAGACTCAGGTTGTGACACCGGAGCTTCAACATTCGTTGCAGGTTGTACATCCTCAAGGAATGCATCACCTGTAACACTCGTAGGCATGATATTTGAATCCATAGCCTTCGGGTTAGAGTCCCGATCTCTAATCGCTCTTTTTTACACCGTGGGAGATGCAGCCTGGAGGATAGACTTATGCAACGCTTGGAACAAATGTCCCTGAGCATATTGGCATGCTCGTATTAGACCAGAAACGGATTTCTGATCTTCTCGTTTTGAGACATAACGTCCCAAATTCTCGTTCAAGACTCTCCAGGTTTTTCCTGAGATGTCTTACTCGTCTAAAGACCTCATTAGCAATGTGTCCTTCCATCTTGTGTTAAGAAATCTGCAAGAACATTTTCATGAGATTTCACAATGACAATATCATAATCATAATATTGGCATTCAGCTTGCCATCTAAGTAATCTAGCCTTTTCTGGTTTTGATTCAATTTTATTTTTCAGAAAAGCCTTGACACTAGAATTATCAATTTTTAAGGTAAACTTTTTAGCCAGTAAAAAGAGAGGCCATTTTTAGAAGCCTTTCTGACTGCAAAGAATTCCTTCTCGTTGATATGCCATCGATTTGCTTCTCCGTCTGCAAACAGACCGCTGCAATATCTACATGACATTTCCTCATTTGGTGTAGCTTTCATAAGTACTGCTGCCCACCAATAGTCACTAGCATCCATGTATAGAACCAGTTCATCCTCGTCTTGAGGTATAGCAAGTTTCGGAAGCTTTTTACAGACTTCCTTAAGTTGCTTTATACCTTCTCGATGTTCCTCTTTCCATTTGAATATAACATCCTTTTTAAGTGATGGGCTGAACACCTTCCTGTGAAATGCTACATTGTTGATGAACATTCCAGTAAAATTAACAACTCCGAGAAAACTTTAAAGTTGTTTCTTGTCCTTGAGATCATCTGGAAATCCTTGTATCTTTTTTACAATATGACTTTGTAGAATGATTCCAGATTCATCGATTTCAATTCCGAGGAATTCAATCTGTCTCGTAGCAATCATTGCCTTCTTTTCGGAAAGTACTAATCCTTCTTTATGGCAAACATCTGAGAAAATCATCAAATGTTTGAGATGTTCCTTCATATTCTTTGATGCAATGAGTATATCATCAATGTATACGAACATGAAGTTAAAATAATCTTTGAACAGATTATCCATCTTTCTCTGATATATCTGGGGTGCATTTGTCAATCCCATAGGCATCACGTTCCAGACATAGTGTCCTTGTGGTGTGGAGAAAGCTGTGAACTTCTTACTTTCTTCCTCCATCTTGATCTGGTAGAATCCAGACTTGCAATCGAATTTTGAGAATATCTTGGCACCTTTGATACAGTTAACCAAGTGTTCTCTACTAGGGATATAGTATCCATCAAACTCCAGAATGTTATTAATCCATTTGTAATTAATAACAAGTCTAGGTTTACCTCTTTTGATTTCTCCATGATTCCTCACAAGGAATCCCGGACTGTTATATGGAGAAACTTCTGGTGAGATCAACTTAAAGTCCAGATGTTCCTTAAGTATTTTCTACATATCCTCACGATCATCCTGATTCATAAGGATTGGTTTGAGTCTCACGAACTCGTGTTCCTTTCCAGGTTTAACCTTTAAGAATGCTTTGAGCTCGTTCCTATCCCACCATACTAAAGGATCTTCATTGTAATTCCTTTGGATCCTTTTCTTGAAATCCTCGAGTGATATCTGTTCTTCAATGGTAACATCACTCTATGGATTCTCCAATATGGCTTTTCGCAATTCTGCAATAGCTTTTAGAGGAACTCGTTCATTCTTTTGTATTCTGAATGAATACATGGTATTATCCCATCTCTTGATATCTTTTCGTTTTGAACCAAATTGTCGAAAGGATAATAAGGCATCACCAAATCTTCTTTTATCCGTCATTTTTGGATGTTGAAGTTTGGATTTATCACCACGCTTGCTGCGAAAAGGAAATGACATTTTTCTGTAAAATGCTTCCCACAGTCTTTGGACAATAATCTTATGATCACATAATGTTGTGAAAATAAGCCTTCTTGTCTCATTTTCCTATGTAAACCGCTTGAATGTTTGTAGGAAATTATTTCCTAGCAAAACATCTGCTCCTGTATCATGGAAATAGATTGATGGCGTCTTCACCTTATACCATGGGGTATCACCCGCACCTCCGATCATTATTTTCGCTTGTTTAATTCCTTTATTAAGGATAAAGAGATCTTCTCCCATCTCTTTAGGAAAAACCTCCCGTTTTGCAGTACAAATCTCTGCTCCTGAATCAATATAGGCCGCAAAATACTCAGCCTTGTATTCAGCATATATCATCCCAATAGAGATGTATATGGAGAATGGACTAGTGGTCATCTGATTCTATATCTTTTATTAGCCACTGTGAACTCCATTCCATCTTGTAATCTTTTCCAAGGTTTATGATCCTCAAGAAAATCGATACCCAGTATTAATTGTTTTGGTATCTTTCCTGCAACTCCTGTGATAGTCATTTCAATTTCACCCATCTTTAAGATTCCTTGAAATCGTCCGACTATCGGTTGTTGGAGATAATATAGAACATCACAAGGGAAAATATTATCCTTTTGGGTGATGTCGATTATTATTTCAACTTCTCGTCATCCTTCTGGACATTTCAGCTTTTCTTGTGTTTTGAACACTCCGGGGATCCGCTGAACTGTACTAGGCCGTCTTTCTTCCCAACGATTACTGCTAATCATTCTGTCTTGTTGGAAAGACATTCTTCTCGTCTCCAATCTGAGGCTTTGACTTCTATTGAAGACCGGTTGATCTTGTATTTTCATATCAATCTCCTTTATAGTTGGAGATTCAATGAGTTCTAGTAGAACCACCCTGGCGAAATCCTCAAAGATTCTTGGGACTTCGATAAATTCATTTCTCAAGAATATATCTGAATGATGTGTATTTGAGAGAGCATAGGAAATCTTGTAAGTGATTGAGTAGGGTCTGTTCCCTTCTTTCATCAAATCTTCTCTTTTGAAATCTTGATGAAGGGTTAAAACTTTGTTGAAATCTCGATCTCCCAGATTGTATGCAATTCTAGGATAGACATTAAATGCCAATTTCCCTGCACACAAGTTTCCTGTGACTGCTCCAAGGCATGAGTCCTTGAGATTAGAGATCCGCTTGTCAAATATGGCAAGATTGAGTGGCGAATCAATTCCTTCTTTGAATGTTGCTTTAATAACAACTCTAATGGCTCTAATGTGAATCCATGAGAGTGTATTTGCAACATCTCTTTTCACTTTGCTTTTGATGTCCCTAACTTCTTGGTAAGGGATCAACTGCATCTCGATTAGGTTACTAGTGAATTCCATTGGGATGGCAAATTCTCCAGTAGTAACCTTATGGATAATTTGGTGTTTTCTGTTATGAAATCCAAACTTATCCAAAACTTTTTCCATTGCTCCGATAGTAAAACCATCATACATCTGGAGCTTCGGATCCTCCTTCATAATCCTCATAAGAGTCTTATGAGATACCGTTGTGTGAGAGAGGAATCTTGACATATCCTCTCTTGTCGTTTGAAGAATTTCTTCTTCACTCTGATTCTGATGTGGATTCGCTTCCATCATCCGAATAGATTTCTTCTTCATAGATGCTTTCATCTGAGGGAAGATCCTCAAATTGATACACCTGTATGAGATCTTGATAATAGATAGCTTTTTCAAATTCTGGTGTTACTTCGAACTGTCTTAGACCTCTTTTCTGGTTCTCCAGACAATCCATTGAAATATGCCCTCTTGCTCCGCATGTCCAACAATTACAGTCTTTAAAACTTTCGTTGGCTCAGGTGTGAGCTCGTCTGAAAGTTCTTCTTCCTGTGGTTCTGCTGGTACCTCCTTAGTTCGAGCCTGATGAAGAGGCTCTACTCCTGCTGGGTGCTGGTCTTTGCCCTGATTTATAACTTCGGGCCTTTTGTTTTGACCACATCCTTCTAGGTCTCCATGAAGACCTATGACTCCTTTTGTTGTTGTGGCTTCCACGACTATAAGGATGACTTCTTTGTTTTCTCTTTTTATGTCTCTGTGGTTGACCTCCCATTATTGTTGGGATGTCATTATCTTCGCAACATAAGGGAACCATTTTATTGATTCCTCGGAGTCTCTTGTAGTTCTTGTAGAGTGCTATCTGATGGCACCATTCAGCTAACTTGGCCATTAAGACAGACATTCTTCTGGCCACGGTATCCAAATCGTCTGCACTCTTGTACTCCCTTATGAGCACTTCTCTCCAGGGACTTGGTATCTTCGCAAAGAAAAGCTGCGAAGCTTCTTTGTCATCCACCTTGGACTTCCATCGGTACTCGGTGAATAACTTGATGTATTCGTCAATATGATAAATATCGTGCAACTCGAGATAGTAGAGGGCTTGTTTATATCTTTTTCTTTTTTCTTCTTCCAATCCCTCAAAATAGTCTATGCCGATAAAATGGATTTTGAATAATTTTGCCATATTATCGACAATTCCTTTCAATGACTCACCAGCCGTAACATTGTTCCTCATATCTGGTGCTGTTATATCCTACGCGATCTTTGCAGATCCTTCCAGACTCATTTCAAGAAGTAAAATGAATCCTTATTTTGTGAGATCAAGGGTTCCTGCTGCAATCCTCATTGTCGATGCCCAATCATCGATAAGGACTTCTCGATTTTTGAAATCTAGAATATCCAGATTCAGCATCAATCCATATGGATGTATCGGATCTAGCTGCGACTTCCCATAAGGCGTATTCATAAGATTTGGCCTTCTGGATCTTTGACGAGTTCCTGCAACAATAGGATCTCCTCTTGTAGTAAAATCTCCAGCGTGTGGCATTGGTCATCCACATGGTGTGAACCTGAACTTTCTGCAACGTTGGGGTCTACTGGTGGTTGTGGAGGTGGTCTTGGATGTTGGTCACGAGTAACCAAAGCCAAACCATCTCCTGCTTGCATTTTTAGATCCACAATACCTAATCCTGCAAAGGACTCGGCAAGTTCTTGTAGATCCTCTCCATATCCATCACCTTAATTTATGATGGATTTCCCTTTGATGATAGCAATGAGCTTTTCATCTCAGGTCATTGGTCGTATGACTTCAGTTGGTATCCCTTTTTGGTGTAAATAAGGAACTGTTCCGAAATCTATACGTTTTCTTCCTCCGGAAAAACTTGGTCTGTCCTCCAGATTCTTGACTCTTTTTTGTATATCATAAAGGATTTCAAGAGTTTCCTTCTGATATTTCACCATCGTCTCCATCTGGTTTTGGATCTGATGGACTTGTGTTGGTAGATGATTATGGCGGTTGCCATAATTCTGCACCGTCTTCTGGATTTCTCTAAGGTCTATAGAGAACTTAGATGTATCCGGAAGTATCTCGCTCCAATCCGGTTCTCCTTCAAGAACCATGATTCTGATGGGCTGCTTCTTGCAAGATCATCAGTTCAGCATATAACATTTGGTTAACCTCAAGGTAATCCAAATGATAGGCTGTTTGTTCATTGCATTGCCTTAGGGCTTCCCTGCAGGCTCCTGCATTTTCTCGTTCAACATATTGGTCTTCCCAATATATTATCTTGCTCTGGTGTTCCTGTTTATACATCGCCAAAATTTGACGATATCTCCTGTATGGTATACATCTTGGATAATTGTCCAGATCCATATTTTTGCGAGAAATTCTCCTCACCAAAGGTTAATTACATAACAATAATAAATATAACAATAAGTTCTTAATAAACCTAGGCTTTGATACCATTTTGGGGTCCGAATCTAACTAAATAAATTGAAGGATTAATATGTCAATTTCATGTTTAATTTTCCAAAGGAATTTGTACGTGACATTGTTACACATTCCAGACCACTGTTTTTTAGACAGTATTGGCACGAGGAAAGTATTCCAGCCTATATACTTATTCCGATAGAAAATCAATTAAAAAGCTTTTAAAATTGGATTTGAATTAAATAATCATTTTAGGAGAAAATAACTAAATATATTAAAGTAGGTCCAAGAAGTAGTTAATGTGCTTAATGCACATGTGTGACTTTGACTAAAAATGTGGTATATTGTGGTATAGAATTATATTTGGTGGTATATATGGATGTTAATTATATTTTGATGGTATTTTCTTATCCATATTATACTTTTTATGGTAATATGATTACTTTTCCCTTTCTATTATTCTAAATTATACTCATCTAATATCATAAACAAATAATCTGCATCTATATGCGTATGTATTTAATATATAAATATATATTTTACCTTGAATATTATATTTTACATATTTATTTTATATTTTGGATCTATATCAATATTAAAGGATAAATTGAATCTTTATTCAAAAACCATGATTTGGTTGACAAATGGAAATTAAGGAAATTTTATGTTATTGATTTCTTCTTAAATAATCTTTCCAATTTTAAAATTAAGGAAAAAAATATATATCCAAAAAAACTATTTAACATATCTTTAGATAATTTGAATGATTTTGTGTTTCTACCTTTTTTTATCTATAAATACTTTATAGTATTAGAATAAAAAGCCATGCTACTACTTTTTCTTTTCCGTGATTCTCTTTTCCATAATTTTTTTTCTTTTTTTATGCATTCAATTTTATGCTCTGTGTGTGTGTCTATATGTTATCATGTATTTCACAATTTCTCAGAATTAATTTTGTTTGATTTTGTTTGGATATGATTTATTCAATTGATTTATTCATGTTCATGGAAAAATATTATGTTTCTTTTTCCTTTTTTGTAATTGATCAAGTGTATTGCTCTTTTGAAAAAATCATAGGTGTTTAATTAATTGAGAAGTATAATGTTTAGACAAAAAGATATTTCATGTTATCAATGAACTTCGTGTATTCTAGTGTCGAGTTTGATGAATTCGGAACTATTCAATTTTATTTTTTTAAATGTCTTTTAAACATTAAATCAAGTCGCTAGAAGTCTATCATTTTGTTGTCATTAAGAGTCAACAAGATGTACCTATAAATTTAGACTAATAAAAAATACATTTTTCAACTTAAGTAAGGTTCTAGGTTCAAGTTCAACCCAGTCCACTCACATGTATAACTATAAAAAAAAGTTAATAAGAATAAATATCAATTCTATTATAAATAAAAGGATCAACCTAAATCTATTAAAATTAACATAACATCAAACTAAGTAAAATTGTGAATTTCTTTTGAAGTAATTCAACATATCACATTTAAGAATTATTGCAGAGTATGCGCTCATCTAAGAACTTTATTTGATAAATAAATGACAGTGCATCATTACATGCATAAATAAAAGTTATTGTGAACTTTATAAACATTATTCTATAAAAATATGATATCTATTTTTATTCATGTATATTGTATCATATGAAAAAGATGGTCAAGATAAAGATGTTGTTATGTATAAGTGTGAACAATTATATTAATCATATATTAAAACAAAAAGGACAAAACTATTGTATGAAGTTGAATATCATTAAATTATTCTAAATTTTATAAGTTATATAATCGTCAAATTAATATCTTCTCATATTTTGAATTTCTCAATCATTATGGTTTAAAGATATGTAACCCATGCATCGCATGGGCCATACACTAGTAATTTATAATAGAGTAAGTCTCTTATGAGACCGTCTCACGAAATTTTAATGCATTGTGTGAGACGGGTCAACCCACAACCCAATTACCTATCATCCAAACCCTACAATTCACATATTGTTCGTGGGTAATGGGGTTTCGTCTCACGGAAACTATCCGTGAGACCGTCTCACATAAGTTTTTGTGTTTATAATAACAGAAGGAACAACATATTCCTTGTTTCTCATTTCTATTGAGAGGTTGCTACTAAGGGCATTTGCATTCATGTTTTTAGTTGTGTGATTAACTAAAATAGTTGTATGTTAATTATTGTGGCAATGCTTTAAAATGGGTGTTTTAATAATGTGATCGTGTGTGTTTCACTGCAAAAACACACAAAATACTTAAAACAAATTTCTCCTGACCAACCGTTTGGAAGGCTGTGAAACGCACCTTCCAATTAGACGATTGACACGACACCAACATTTTAACAAAACTACTCTAACAGTTGACATAACGGCAACATTGAATCAATTCATCATAAAGATGGAAAATGTTCAACTTGATTTCGAATCGAGGAAAAAAATTAGAAATGAAATAATGGTTTTAGAATCTTTAGAAATTTTCCACCCATAACACGATTATAACAAAGAAAAAAAAACATATTAGAGTCCAATAATGAAGAAGAAAATATGTGAAACACAAATTCATTTATAAATAAGCAAATTTGAATGACGGAAAAAAAACCACAAAACTCGCATATAACAAGTAATTTTCATTAATTACGGTTCGATTTGGGGATTTTGACAGTTCAAGTAACAAGAATATATATTTGTAAGTTCAAGTAACTAGGAAGACAAACCACGAGTTTTGTAGTTCAAGTGGAATATCAATCTTTATTAAAATGCAGATTGTGATGATCCGAATTTGAACGTGGGTTACACAAATTTTCAAATCTTTATTATTTCTCCCCTTTCCACACCCCAAACTCATTAAAAAAGAAAAAGAAAAAAAGTAACTAGGAAGACAAAAGACTAAAAATATAAGTGACATGATTATTTTAAATCATAATTATTGTTGGGCTTAAAGTTATAGACCCACCAATTTTGGGTTAAATTAACCCACCACTCAACCCAAATCACTTGACTAAAAAATCGGCCCAACATTAATGAAGACTGATTAACTCTGAGTTTGGTTTAGCTTAAATCCCCTCAGCCCACCCTATTACGCCCAAATCCAAATCCAATTCTCACGTCACTTTGGCTAATTTTTTCTTCTTACCATAAACTTAGAGAGATGGAAGAAAAAAGGAAAAAAAAAAATATTGTTTTTGTAAATCCAGCTTATCTATATATATATAATAACAATTACCCTCTACAAATAGAAATGAAAAAAATTTCCCGCTCATTTTCACTTACTAAATATGTAATATATTAATAATTAATAATTGATAATTATTAAATATAGAAAATATATTTTGTGCAATCTTCTACATATAGAAATTGCACCTATCATTAATTATCTCATATTAACCAATCACACAATTTCCTTATTTAGTTGTAGTATATCTAAATTTAAGCATTATTTTTCTCCACTAATTTATCACCTAATATATATATGAGTTAATTTAATTAAGTACTACTCACCAATTGAGTAAAAAAATAAACGTCATTCTATGATTCTCAATGTTCTATTTTTTTTACACCTACACACACACACATATATATATATATTGAGTAATAATTACAATTATATTCAATAAAAAAAACTCCACTTTTATAGATAAAAAAGTAACTAAAAAAATATGGTTAACAATATTAAAATAACAATAAATTGATGATTATGATATAATTTATAATATATAAATTGGTAAACTTTGATTGCATAACTACATTTCAATATGAGATATCAAAAAATTCAAGATTAATATAAAATTAGTTGAAACATGTTTGATTGATACATAAATAATAAATTAAATGATACATGTTTTTTATTTTAAAATATTTTAAATAAATTTGTATATGTCATTCACAACCAATTTCTAGAATAAAAGCAACTTCTTTTTTATTTAATTTTTATCAAAAAATAATTTAAGTAATTTTTAATCTATTCAATATTTTTAAATATTACAAATAAATGAAAGTATAACAGAACAAGCAACTTACCTATTTTGTTATTTTAATACATTAATTTTAATTTGTGATGTGTATATAAGCATAAATAAATTAAACAAATAAATTTGAATAATTAATATGTTCTCCAGAAAATATCTTAATATATGAAAAATGTAAAATAATTGAGTACACTTATGAACTTAATTTTTTTTAATGAAATCTAAATAGAAAACTAATTATGAACTTTAAAAGAAATAATAATACTTAATGGAATCTAAAACAAAAAAATATACAAACTGAAAAAAGTCGTTATTAAAATTTAAGATACACTTTTATATTTTAATTTATGCAATTGTATAGCTCTAATTAGACTTTTAATAACAAAATCAACAAATATATTCTAATAGGGTTAATTACATTTTTCAACCTGTACTATGTACGTTTTTTAATTTTGCATCTTAAACTATTTTTTTCTCCGATCACATCATATACTATACATTTTTTTTACTATTACAATCTCCGTCAATATTTTCCTGTGAGAAAGCACCCATGTGATTTTCATGTGCTAATTGAGGGTTATTTTCGTCATTTGGACTTCTAAAACATCAGTAAATTTGATTTATCAACTATTTTCAATGGTAAAGAGATTTGATTATTTGTTTGAACTTCACTGTTAATCTTCATCTGCTCAAACAATTTGCAAAAAAAATGTGGGAAAAATTAGGGCAAAATTCGTTTTTGGAGGGGGAGTTAATTAATGACTTATAAAATAACGAAAATAACTCTCAATTAGCACATAAAAATCACGTGGGCATTTTTTTGCCGGAAAATATTGGTCGGAGGTTGTAAAAGTAAACAAAACGTGTGGTATGGGTTGTGATAGGAGGAAAAAAATAATTTAGGATGCAAAATTAAAAAACGTGCATAGTATTGATTGGAAAATGAAATTAATACATTCTAATATAAAGTGAAACACTTATTTAATATTCTCCATCAATATGTTATAAGTTTGTTCCTTCAGTAAATCGTCAAGATTTATCATAATATTATGACTATGAGCATCATACTCAAGTGAGAATATTAGAAAGTTAAATCATGTCGAAATAGTGACAAATATATGAAAATTCTTTGGTGGGGGTGGGGGTTGATAGAGGATGTAATTGAAGAATGAATGTTATCTGACATTCTACTACATATGACAATATGATGAAACTTTTTTGAAAAAGAATATTTAAAAAAAAGTTTGTTATATCTAAAAGATATTCTAAATAATCAAGGTTTGTTGTACATAGTCAACGTATCTATATCAAAAATTACAACACTTGAAATTTATATACCATGCATCACACAGGTTACCAAATGAAATTGAAATATTATTAAGAACTTGATTTTTTCGTAAATTGACATTTTCACATTAAACTCAAAATATTTAAATTTTATGGTTATGCTTTACACCGGTATCATATTATATTGAAATTAATCTCAAATAATATATTATTTTGTCTTCAATATTTTCATATCAAAACACCAAAATAATAATTTTTATATACTCGTGCATCGCACGGGACCTATATACTAGTTTGGAAATAAATCACGATAACTTACAACTTACAAGTGATAGCTATAGCATGCATGTGTGTTTTTAGTCATATATAAATTCAAACTCTTTAGTTTTATATAATTTTTATATATATAAAAACAAGAAAATTTCCAAAAAAAGTAAGACAAGAATTTTCCCGCCTAAAAGCCATATTCTACTTTTAGAAAAAAAAATTATATGTATTATATTTAATGTGAATAAAATTATTAAAATATCTGATATATAATTTTTATGTAGATACATTTACACAAAAACTCATGTGAGACGGTCTCACGGATAGTTTCCGTGAGACGGAGCCCCATCACCCACAAACAACATGTGAATTGTAGGGTTTGGATGGTGGGTAATTGGGTTGTGGGTTGACCCGTCTCACACAATGCATTAAAACTTCGTGAGACGGTCTCACAAGAGACTTGCTCATACATTTATACATAATCGAGAGTTAATGTGATTGACTAAGAAATCTTGCAATTATATTAAAAAGATTCAATTAATTGACCTAAATTATTACATCTTCTTTTGGAAAGAAACTATTCTTTATGATCAATTAAAAAAAATTATATGTATCATTATCTTTATTTTTATATATATAAAAACAAGACCGTTTTATTTAAAAAAAAAAATTAATGTTTACCTTGAATTGTGGAGTTTCTTAATTTATTAGTGGAATTTGTTTTCCATTAAATATAAAAGTCAACTATTTATTGAGATTTTCCAACAATATATCAAATTAAAAATTCTATCAAATTAAGAAACAACTTTAAATTTTCCATTACAGTAAAATCTCCATAAAATAATACTCGATAAATTAGTAACCTCGATAAAACTAATAATTTGTCCGGTCCCAACTAGGACCAGTTCAAATTTGGACACCAATCAATTAAATAATAAGATAATATTTTTTTTGGAAATCCTAGTGTATATTTAAGGTCCTGACAAAACTATAAATTAATAATTATTAAAAAATTCCCAGATACAATATATATGTTATCCACTTGAACATTCTAAGACAATTTAGTAAAATATGAATCTACTATTACTTGTTTTTTGTTGAACTTCAAATTTGCATTGATCTCATCTTTAAATCTCCCAATTGCACCCAAGAGTTGCGGCGTTGTCTTCTCGTATTGCAATAAAAAGTTATGAAGAGTTATTGCCGCTTGCAATGCTTCTTTTCGAGTGACCGGTTATAAAACTATTGAATCATCATCCGCTTTATCATTTACCGGATTTTGAATGACATCAGCCACTATTTCTTCTAAACTCTGAACTTTGTAACATTCATTACAATTTTCATCTGAAAAGTCTAGCAAGTGATTCACATCCATTTTATTCTGATAACACATACCGGTGATCATGTTCTCAAGCTCATGAATGTCTTCTTCTAGAGTTGCATCATTTAAATTACTTAAGCTGGTTTGATTCGCCAAATGAATTTTGCAATGTCGAAAGCAATTTGCTATTGCCTCTTGTTGAACATTTGTTGTCCAAGCTGAGACTGCCATAGTGATATCATCTAGAACATTGATCTTTTCTGGAGAAGATATGTCCAACTCATAGCCTTCCAAAATTTTACGGTAAAATCTTTTGCGGTAGTACATTTTGAATGCTCTCATTATCCCAACATCACATGGTTGGATTTTCAAAGTCATGTTTAGTGGTAGGAAAAATAACTCAACATTTTGCAGCCCTTGAATATTGCTTGAATGGGCTGGATAGTTATCCACTATCAAAAGAATTTTTCTACCATGTATTTGTTCATCCAACCAACGAAAATATTCTTCAAAAAGCACCTCAATCATCCATGCTCTCTTGTTGGCACGATATTCACTATTCAGGCTATTCATATTGATATTCTTAAAACAACGTGACTTTGCATATTTACCAATAATCCATAGAGGATTTTTTTCCGAGTCATCCTCATTGCAATAAATAACAATTGTAAGTCTTTCCTTGTCCTATTTTTTACCCTCAAGTTGTTTTGTTGCAAGTGAATGATCAGTCTGTAACCTGTAAAACAAACCAGTTTCATCCATATTAGAAACATCTTTCATTGGAAATTGATTGATCTTTTCCCTTATGTTCTCCAATTTCTTCTCCATATCATGTGTGTCGACTGAGCCGCTCTCTCCAAAATGGCGATATGATTTGATACCGTGCCTGGACTTGAATTTCTCAAACCAACCTTGCGAAAGGTGATGCTCTGAAGGATTCTCAGGATGTAAAAGTTTCAGCGCCTCATTTGCCTTCTCCAAGATTAGCTCTTCGGTTATATTCACAAGTTCTTGATGTTGGAGAAACCACTCATAAACAACATTCTCCATGTCCGGATACTTGGCTGGTTTTTGACAATTAGAAGAATCGCATTTCTCAAAGTCAGTCAATAGGATCTCCACTGATCGCTTGAGAGTATTTGATATTATTGCTTGACTAACTTTCAGATTGAATTTTTTTTCAACCCATTGTACCAAGTCTTTCTGAGTGCACCCGAGCTGATCTCTCTTATACTCACATAACATTTTTCGTTGTTGGTTGGTCATGGTTGATTTTTGAATACCTTTTAGAAGAGAAGCCATTGTTGTGTATGGTTTAGAAACAATACAATGGATCGTTATATATTGATCTACTTCTACACAATGTACATATATACGTAAGTCTATGAACCATTCTTTTACTTTGGCAAAAAAATAATGAATGAGACCATTCAAACTTCCAATTAACATGATTATGTGAGTATACATTCTTTGAATGGTAATTAAAACTTGTGTTTTAATTTATTTGTCATCAATAACTAATGTATATTGTAAGTGGATTATACAACCCCGAAATTTTGAAGGTCAATTATGTATATATGTTAAAACATCTCTAAATTAATAAATTATTAATTTATCGATTATATAATATCTCTCTAAATTAATAAAATTCTCCGGTCCCAACAATATTAATTTATAGAGGTTTTACTGTATTCATTTTACTTTCAAATTTTTTTATTACCTATCTACATTAAATTATTGATAAATATATTTTTAAATTAAGAAGAAATATATGCCCATTTTAAAGATGATGACATTCCATTTGCATTGTATCATTTAATAGGTGATAAATTTGTTTATATATATATATATATATTTATCATAAATAATTTTCATGCAAATAATATATTATAATTCAAGAATTTAGTGAACACGATTTAAGCCACAATTTACGATGTTGATTGATATTCATAAATCAATCCATATCAAATATTTCGAAATATAATAAATTAATTTTATCCTTAATAGAATCTGAATTCAAAAAATGAAATTATTTTATGAATTGCAATTTTTCACCTATAAATACTACTTTTTTTACTACTAAAAATTATGTCATGTCAAAATTATGGACCAGGATCCTCAATTGGCGTATCAACCCAGCAACCCCTGCTGGGTAGAAAACGCCGCCATTTTCATTTTTTTTCTTAATATTATTTTAAATTTTTAAAAAGTCAAAGTAGAATAAGAATAATAATGTAAATATTTTTTAAATATATTATACATATTTTATTTTATATTGTTTTTTTAAGTTTTTAATTAATTTTTTATATATCAATACAAACTACATTTTATATAATGTTTAGTGAACATTTTTTGATTTTTTTAATATTTTATATAATTTTTAATAATTTAAGTTATTTTTTTTTTGTAGTTTGTACAATTATATGGTGATTTTGAAACCATTTAAATGTATTTTTATTTTATTTTTGATTCGAAGTCACCAATCCTACATAGTGATATGTTTTTTTCTTTTTTTAAATTATTTCTAAGACTTTTATAATTATTATTATATCTAAGGAATTTTAGGTTTTTTTTGATAGTTTTCAAAATTATTTGATAATTAAGAATTATTTAAATATATATGTTTTTTAAATTTTGCATTCCAATCCACCAATATTACAGGTGGATTTTTGTTATATCTGTGTTTGAATTGATATATGAAGATATAATATTAAGAAAAAAAAAATGGAAACGGCGGCGTTTTCTACCCCAGCAGGGGTTGGGTTGATACCCCAGTAGAGGATCCTGGTCCCAAAATTATAGTTTCACATATTGGATTTTTGAAAGTTATATCTATATTTACAAATGTTCTTTGCATAATGGCTTGGTTAACTTTGAAGCTCCTTTGATGATCCTTCAAGTTTGATGAAAGGTGGTACTTCATCGTTGCAGAGGACAAACGATAAGAGAACATTAAACCGATAAGAGAACATTAAACTTCTCCTTTTTTTAACGGATTTGAGGTTCTAATATTTATAGATAAATTTATTTTTATCTTTCAATTTTATACTATTGAAGTCAATCATTTCAATTTTTTTATTCAGTGTCTTTCTGCTATTTGAAAATATACCAGTGATGTAGAAAGTATCAAAATAGATCTGAAACATATTTTGTATTATGAATATTTATTTTTAATACATGTGGATCCAATTGTTGAGGTGTGATTTGTATCAGTATGTTTACATCCCGATTCAAACCGAATTCAATATAAAATTGGGGAATGATCTAGAGGCTTGGAGATACAGAGCTTGAAATAAGCTTAGCATGCTTTAGGAGAGAATAATTATACATGTATAAATTTGTTGTCTAAATTTATGTATTTTTGTAATGGTTGCAAATATTGTTGTTGTTGTTATTTTTTAATTTTGCTAAATAGTGTACTATGCAGAAACATTCACAATGTATTATGTATGTTAGATAATAGTTGTTTAGTGGTTTAGACAATCACATGGCCTTTTAATTTTGTATTTTCGTAGGTGTGTTTTACACTACAGTTTGTATATGATTTAGTTCTTACGTTGTTCTTTTGTTTATTTAGTTCTGAAATTTCTTAATATCTATATCCATAATCTATATGCTTATATTTGTCTTATTTATATTATAAAATAAAAACATTGCCCAAAATAGAATGATAATGATTTTACCACCCAAAAGCCTCATGCCGAATCTAGAAATAATTTTTTTATATTAAAATGAATTATATTTAATGTGTCTTAAAATAAAAAAAAATACAATATATAAATGTAAATAGAAATGGAATATTATTACATGATTTGAATGATGATGTATATATAAGGAATTGATATGTATGGAAAAATATGTGTATATAAAATCATTACTTTCATTGTTAATTAAAAACTATATAATATAAATGTATCTGTAGTCGTGCTCATTCAGTTAAAAAAAAGGGAATCGGTCGTTTCGGAACCGCCGGTCAACGATTCCGGGAACCGGAGTTCCGTGGTTTGGTTTCGGTTTGCGATTTTCCAAACCGTCGAACCGGCGGTTTAGCCGGTGGTTCCAACCGTCGGTGTCCATATATATATATATATATTTTTTTTTTAAAATGATGCATGACACGTGGACGGCTAAGATTAAATAACGGCTCAAATTAACTAGTTATTGATCATCAACTAGCCGTTGCAACCGAATCGGCGGTTCGAACTGCTAGTTCATGATCATTTTTGAAATCAACGGTCGTGATCACATGACCGTTGAATTTACATGTGCTCACGGTTGGTTCTAGAACCAACGGTTCCCGGTTTCGAACCGATGGTTCGGTGAACCGTCCCCCCTCGAATCTGAACTAAACCGTGGGTTGTTCGGTTCCGGTTCCGGTTCCGAATTGTCAGTTAAATCGGAACCAGTGGTTCGGTTTTCGATTTTTCCTTTTTTTTTCTTATTTTTTTTTGGCATGAAATGCGTAATATTTCATAATTTTAGTCTTTAAATTTTTATATAAAGTTTTGAAGACTTTTAACAAAGTAAAATGAGTGAAAATTAATAAAATACAATCAATTAAAAAGTTACAATAAAACATTATAAATTTAGAAATACAAGTACAATATATGTTCAAAATCATATATTACAACTCAATATATTACAATCATGATTCATTGAATCATACTACAATATTAAAGACATGAATTTAAAATATTACAACTTTTCATCTTTGTATAAAATAAATTGGAGAAGAGGAAAAAAAAAGAATTGAAAGAGCTTGAGTTTCATTCTAAGATTGAAAGTGTAACTTCCAAACTTAAAATGAAATTGTCTACGTATCCTTGTCAAAATGAAGGAATCAAAGCTCACGTAGTTCTCTAACTCACAGAAACTTACCTTCATTCATTGGAGGAGGACGTGTTTGAATCGTATCGGTAGAGGTCATCTCCATCGAAGTCTAAGTTCGAGAGATCGAGATCTTGTTGACAGTTGTTTGCTCTCACCCAATCTTCAAGGAGAGTAATGTTTTGTACATTCTCTTTCGTCAACTTCGATTTTTTTGGATTCAACATGTGTCCTCCTTTGCTAAAAGCATGTTCGACCGCAACGGTTGAGACGGGACTTGCAAAAACTTCTTTAGCAATAGTGGTTAGTATAGGATAAGTGGTGACCATTCTTGACCACCACTTCAATAAATCCATAGGAGTTTCAAATACGATTTGTTCAAATGTGCAACCTAAATAAGTATCTACTTCTTGACAAGGGTTACTACCTCTAGGTCTTTTTTGTGTTCTAACATCATAAAAATTGTAAAATTTACCAAGTGCTTGAGCCGGTTGAAAACTAGATGATTGTGTCGAATATTGACTACTACCCTCCTACATTTTGATCACTTATATCATTACTATAATCACCTAACAATTGTTTATATTCTTTAAACAAATTGTATAAATTTTTCTTAGTTCTACTTACAACTTCACTAGAGATAGGAATATAATCACATAAATCATAATCATTTAATACCATATTTGGAAACAATGCATTATAATATAAATTTAGCAATTCTTCTAATTCATCTTCTCTAATCCTAGGATCTAATAACTTAGCATATAAAAAAATATCGGGTATTTCATGAAAATATTTTAACCATTTTATTTTCACCACTAAGACGGTTGAACCTAAAATTGGACATGTTGAATATGAATTTAAAATTAGAGCAATTTTAACACAATTATCTATAGCTATAAGAGAAGTAGGATGATAACAACCACTTAATTCTCTAATGGCCTCTTCAAATATTTTTAAAAGTTGAATTAGATTAAAACATGTATCCCATGAAGTTTCAAATAAAATAACATCATCATTTGGATTTCCTAAATAAAATTCACATAACATTGATCTATATTCATACGAATCTTGAAGCATATAAAAAGTAGAATTCCAACGATGTTTAACATCTATTATAAATTTTTTAACTTCAACACCATTTCTCTTACAAAATCTTGCACATTTTTTATGCAATACCGTAGACCTAGTAATTTCATAAATTACTTCTTTAATAGGTTTAATATATTTATCTAATGATTCTAATCCATTTTGAACACATAAATTTAAGCAATGACACATACAACGAATATGAAAAAAATTGCCCTCAATCGGAGGTTGACAAAATTCAATCAAGTAAGGTAAAATTGCCGTATTATTACTAGCATTATCAAATCCTATCGAAAATACTTTTCTTAAAATACCGTAATCATTTAAAACATGTCGAATTTTATGTGCAATGTGTTGTGCCGAATGATTATTGACCGTGCGTCGTAACGTGATAAAATTATTTATTTCTTTCCTAACCTAACCAACTAGTAGCTAGGGTAAGTCAGAGTCGATCCCACGAATAAACTATGTCACCTATGTTCAATTCAAGAGACAATAAAAAGAGGGGGGGTTTCAGATTAATAATCACTAATTAACTATGAAACTAGAAAACAAATTAAACAAGAAATCAATATATAAAAAAAAAACATTTCAGTTAACAGTTCAGTTATCCCTCAATTTCAATTATGTCTTAATCAATATAACACCCCTCTCTCAGATTATCATGGAATCATCACCCCTGGTCTAACAACAAGCTCTGTTAAACCGAATCGTCTCTTAAGATTAGTAAAATTAGGATAAGATCACTAATTAACCCTATTTAATTGAATAACCTAGAACAAACTCTCTAGATTTAATTCATTAAATGCATTAATTACCAAGATGATAGGATGAACTAAACTCCGAATACATAAGCTCGATTTGATAATCTAGGATTATGCTACCCTAGAGATGCACGACCTCTAGTTTACCACTTATGAAAATTAAAACACAACAATTAGGATTCATGATCTAAAATTCTAGCAATCAATTATCAATTACTTAACCTAGGTGGCCAATCCAAATTAAGCATCAACAATTGAAAACGATATTCACAGATAGCATAATCAATTCCATTCAAACATAGAGAAGGAGAAACGAGATTAATTAAAACATAAAAGAAATATGGGTTCAAACATCCCTGCTAACCGGAATTGAAAGATTAGCCGATCATCCTTGTAATTGATTCCACCAAAACAATTGTAAACTCCATCCAAATTAATTTAGGAAAATAAAAATATATCTTTTCTCTCTAAACTCTCTCTCCCTCTAATCTACGTAAACAGTGAAGTCCAGTCCCCCCAATTGACAACCAAATCTCCCCATAAATAGGCGTGAGTAGTGGGAATGATAATGCCTTTTGCTTGGAGGAAAAGTTAAATAAACCAAATCTCCCCATAAATAGGCGTGAACAGTGGGAATGATAATGCATTTTGCTGGGAGGAAAAATTAAATAAAATAAGGCTGCTGCTTGGATGTTGGCGTGAAAAGCACTTGGGCCACCAATCTTTAGGTAATGGGCCAATGGCCATTTTCTTTCATTCCCTTCAATTTGTTAAGCCCAAGTGGATGATATTGGGCTTTCTCCTCTTCAATTTGGGCTCTTGGAATAAAGTTCGCCCAAACGACTCGACATAACCACAATCATTCTTTTCTTCACTTGAAAATCTTCGAACAATGGTTGCACGCCACAATATAGTCGGTTGCGCTATTCGACACTTTCTCCTTCTTAAAATGGAAGGAGAAAATGTCACTCCGAATGGTAGAAGGTTGTCGAGGAGTAGTGGTTTGTGTTGTGTTGCCACTCTCTTGCGTTTCTCTCGGCACCTCTTCTTCTTCGGCAAAGGTGGAGGCGGTGTTAGGGCCCAACATCGCCTCCATATCTTCTTGATTAAATTGATACGAGTTAATATAATCAAGATCATCATCGTCGTGTAAAGATTGTGGTGGTGGCATCGGACTCTTTCCCTTCTCACGAGATGAACCGGCGGATGAAGAACCTCTTCGAGCATTTTTTTTAGAGAGATTGAAAACAAATTGAAGAACAACAAAATAAATCAAGTGAGCTAGAAATTGATCAAAGATGGTGTTTGTGAGCTTGAGAGAGTAGAATTGAGAGAGAGATTGAATCAAGATTAGTGTGAAAATACAAATGGAATAGGGGTATTTATATATTTCATTGAAAATTCAAAAAAAAAAATCTTGAATCAGCCGGTTCGAATCGTCGGTTTCGGTTTGGTTGAACCGGCAGTTTGGGCCATCTCCACCGTTGATCATCAACGGTCGTGTGACGATCGTTGATTTTAAAAATCATACCGAACCATCGGTTCGGTTCCAACGACTAGTTGATGATCAACGACTAGTTAATCTCAGCCGTTGATCATCAACGGTTGGTTCATCCGGGCTGTCCACGTGGCATCCCCAATTAATTTTAAAAAATAAAAAAATAGAAAAACCGGCGGTTGAAACCACTGGTACGGTGGTTTGGAAAAAAGGAAATCGAACCGAAATCGGGTCAACGGTTCTCGGAACCGTTGACCGGAGGTTCTGAATCGATCGGTTCCCAAACCGATTGAGCATGTGTATCGTTGATGATTTATGATGGAGATCGGTCGAACCGTCGGTTCACCGAACTGTAATCGGCGATTCGAACCGGTCGATCCAAATTTTTTTTTTTTTGAATTTTCAATGAAATCTATAAATACCCCCATTCCATTTGTATTTTTCACACCAATCTTGATTCAATCTCTCTCTCAATTCTACTCTCTCAAGCTCACAAATACGATCTTTGATCAATTTCTAACTCACTTTATTTTTTTGTTGTTCTTCAATTTGTTCTTCAATCTCTCTCTAAAAAAAAATGTCTCGAAGAGGTTTTTCATCCGCCGGTTCATCTCGTGGGAAGAGAAAGAGTCCGATGCCAATGCCGCCACCACAATCTTTCCACGATGATGATGATCTTGATTATATTGACTCGTATCAATGTAATCAAGATGATTTGGAGGCGACGTTGGTTCCTAACACTGCCGTCGCCTTTGCCAAAGAAGAAGAGGTGTTGTGAGAAATACAAGAGAGTGGCAAAACAACACGCACCACTACTCATTGACAACCTTCTACCATTCGGAGTGACATTTTCTCCTTTCATTTTAAGAAAGAAAAAGTGCCGAATAGCAACACCGACTACATTGTGACGTGCAGCCATTGTTTGAAGATGTACAAATTCAAGCATGGAGGAGGCTACGGAACATTCAATAACCATGTGATGAAAAAGCATCCCGACAAGGTGGGCCTCGATCGAGGGCAAACGCAACTCCGGGGATTTATCGGTTCTTCTCAAGGTGGAGATATGGATGATCTAACTTTTAAATTTAGTCAATTAAATACTAGGAGAGGCGTAGTTGAATTCATAGTTGAAAAACATCATTCATTTAATTTTCCTTGTGATGATGCTTATGAAAAATTCACTAGTAATTATTTACAACCGGCAAGTAGAAAAATTTCTTGAAACACCGTTACTAGGGATATAGAAAAAATGGTAGGAGAATATAAATTTAAATTAATTGAAGACTTTAAAATTTAAAAAAAAAAATTCTATATGTAGTGATATTTGGAAGGATCCTTATAAAATGCATAATTATATAGGTATTACTTGTCATTGGATAGATGATGCATGAAATATTCAAAAACGTTTAATTGCATATATTGATTTTGATGAAACACATACAGCTTTACACATTGCACAAAAAATGCGACATGTTTTAAATGATTATGGTATATTAAGAAAAATATTTTCCATAGGATTTGATAATGCTAGTGGTAATACGACGACTTTACCTTACTTGATTGAATTTTGTCGACCTCCGATCGGAGGAATTTTTTTCATATTCATTGTATGTATCATTGTTTAAAGGGTGCAGACCACTATTTTACTAAACACACCCACTTCAAGTGTTACTGTTCACATCACATGTGAACAATAACACTTGAAGTGGGGTGTGTTTAGTACTTCTTGGGGTGCGGATAGCCGCACCCTTGTTTAAATTTATGTGTTCAAGATGGATTAGAATCATTAGATAAATATATTAAACCTATTAAAGATGCAATTTATGAAATTGCTAACTCTACGGTCTATCATAAAAAATGGGCTAGGTTTTGTAAGAAAAATGGTGTTGAAGTTAAAAGATTTATAGTCGATGTTAAACATCGTTGGAATTGTACTTTTTAAATGCTTCAAGATTCTTATCAATATAAACAAATACTTTGTGAATTTTATTTAGAAAATCCACATGATAGAGTTGTTTTATTTGAAAATTCATGGGATGTATGCCTAAATTTAATTCAACTTTTAAAATTTTTTGAAGAGGCCACTAGAGAATTAAGTAGTTGTTATTATCCTACTTCTCCTATAGCTATAGATAATTGTATGAAAATTGCTCTTATTTTAAATGAATATTCAACATGTGATATTTTAGGTGAAACATGCTTAGTAATGAAAACTAAATGGTTAAAATATTTTCATGAAATACCCGATATATTTTTATATGCTAAGTTATTAGATCCTAGGATTAGAGAAGATGACTTAGAAGAATTGCTAAATATATACTATAATGCATTGTTCCCAAATATGATATTAAATGATTATGATTTATGTGATTATATTCATAACCCTTGTGAAGTTGTAGGTAGAACTAAGAAAAATTTATACGATTTGTTTAAAGAATATAAACAAATGTTAGGTGATTCTAGTAATGATATAAGTGATCAAAATGTAGGAGGTAGTAGTCAATATTCGACACAATCATCTAGTTTTCAAGCGGCTCTGACACTTAGTAAATTTTACAATTTTTATGATGTTAGAACACAAAAACGACCTAGAGGTAGTAACCCTTGTAAAAAATTAGATAATTATTTAGGTGCCACATTTGAACAAATTGTATTTGAAAATCCTATGGATTTATTGAAGTGGTGGTCAAGAAGGACCACCACTTATGATATTCTAACCACTATTGCTAAAGTAATTTTTGCAAGTCCCGCCTCAACCGTTGCGGTCGAACATGCTTTTAGCAAAGGAGGACACATGTTGAATCCAAGAAGATCGAAGTTGACGAAAGAGAATGTACAAAACATTACTCTCCTTGAAGATTGGGTGAGAGCAAGCAACCGTCAACAAGATCTCGATCTCTCGAACTTAGACTCCGATGGAGATGACACCTATGGATACGATTCAAACATGTCCTCCTCCGCCGGAACCAATGAATGAAGGTAAGTTTAGGTGAGTTAGAGAACTACGTGAGCTTTGATTCCTTCGTTTTGACAAGAATACATAGCCAATTTCATTTTATGTTTGGAAGTTATACTTTCAATCTTAGAATGAAACTCAAGCTCTTTCAATTTTTTTTCCTCTTCTTCAATTTATTTTATACAAAGATGAAAAACTGTAATATTTTAAATTCAAGTCTTCAATATTGTAGTATGATCCAATGAATCGTGATTGTAATATATTGAGTTGTAATATATGATTTTGAACATATATTGTACTTGTATTTCTAAATTTCTAATGTTTTATTGTAATTTTTTAATTGATTGTATTTTATTAATTTTCACTCATTTTACTTTGGTAAAAGTCTTCAAAACTTTATATAAAAATCTAAAGACTAAAATTATGAAATATTAAACAATTCATGCAAAAAAAAAACAAGAAAAGTAAAAAAAAAAAAAATAGAAAAATCGGAAACCGAACAGCCGGTTCCGAACCAGAACTGAAACCGAACCCCCACAGTTTGGTTTCGGTTTGCACTGTGAACCGGCCGGTTCGGAACATTGAGCACCCTATGTATCTGTATCAAACTTTCAATTTTGTTAAATTTGAAATTAACTCACTCTCATCCCATATTGTACGAATCTTTTTGAATCGTTTATATTAAAAAAAAAAATCCCTATCTAAAAACAATCTATATACAACCGATATCTACACAATTCATAATATCTATATTATATATATATATATATATCATTAATAATATTACATAATTCATTGAGATCTATATCAGGTAAGTCAACTTTGATTATTTAATCTCAATCGATAGCAACAAAACTTAGCAATAAAATCATTTATTATTTTCTATGTTAATAGGCACGATCTAGGAAAACAATATAAATTCAATTAATTTCTTCACAATTTGAGCATCTAAATTTTCGATGTATGTCATCAACTTTTGAAATTAATTGTGTAAAATAAATCATTTTCTAACAAGTACGCAACATTCGAATCCTACATACAATTGAGATGTCAGATTATCTTTTTTATGAAAATTAAAAAATGCTATATATATGTATATATATTTATTTAAAAGAAAAAATTCAATATTATTTTATGATATGTATGATGTATATATAAAGGAAGTCAACTGTTCATATAAATTTTCCTTATATATTTTTGGAAAGCATGTCAATACAATATATTGAATTTTCATACATTGAATTTCCGGATTTAAGCTAACATCTTATTTGTTTCATTTTAATTTATGAGATTATATCAAACCAATCCCCAAAAGATAAGTAAACTATAGAGGTATAAAAGATAATGTCACGCCCCTTTTTACAATGATATAAAGTAAAAGAGTTTTATAAAATTTTCATTGGGCGTCCAACAACTCGTTAAAACATGGGTTTCCAAAGGTAAACTTAAATTTGCAAGTAGAGAAAAGTCATCTCAAACAGCCCTATAATGTAAAACGTAAATTGTAAACAGCGGAAGAAATATCTTTGTCTTGTTGTTACAAAGTTAAAACTGTACATACTTTAAGAACTAAGTTTCCAAAAGATTTTAAATAACTTCTTCTTTACAAGCAAAAATACAACATCTCTTTCATCCCCTTTCCGAACGACTGCAACCTGTAAAATAGAATCACTTAAGAGGGTGAGCGCATAAAGACACTCAGTGGGGTTGGACTTGTGAGCAGATAGAACGTAAAAGAAACATAAACATATAAGTCACTAAGCACATAGTTGCGGGTCTTAGACGCCTTGGAAATATTTTTGCGGGTCTTAGCCGCCTTGAATATATTTTGTTGGTCTTAGCCGTCTTGGAAACATTTCGTTAACATAAACACATTCATTCACTTGGCAAATACTACATATTCGATTGTGTCATGTAGTAAAGCATATATTGCGACGCTCATAGAGTAAAGCACACATTATTCACATAGACACATAACTTCACATCAAATCTTTGGGAAACGTAAACGTGGAAGCAAGTAAATTACCCCACCTCAGTCAAATAACATCTCGGAAAGCTGCTACGTGCTTAGGGGACTAGTGGGATCCTTGGTCGGCGTTTCCTACAAGGCACATAAAACTCATCTTAGAATCTAGTCGAACTATTTATGACTCAAATTGCAATTTTCTGCAAATTTTGAGTATCAATTGTCATTGTTCATATATCAGGGGTTGATTTTACATTCTTCCAAAAGTTTGAGGGTTAAACTTTAAATTTAGCAAATACTAGAGTTTGCATTTAAGTCCTTGTACTATATTTAATTCTCAAAAGAAAGCCCCATTCCTTACTTCACTGTCGAGACGACGTGGCCGACGACAACATGTCACCGGCGACTCAAACTTGACACCAGAACACAGCGTACCCTCCTGGTGCGCCCACACACACTGTACATACACACATTGCACACACTACACACATTGTACGGTGAAGTAGAGAGAGAGAGACCGCGCCTCTCCAACGACGTACACGACGGCCGCGGCGGCGGACGGAAAAACTGAGCCCGTACCCGTGTCGGACTCGTCGAGTTCTATCTTTTAGTCTGAACCTTTTTGCTAGAAAAGAATGATTAGCCGGCGGTAAGGTGGTGGTGGGTGGTGGTGAAGTGTGGGAAGGAGAGAGAAAATGTCTTCTATTTTTTACCTTTTTCACTTCTTTTGTTTTTCACTCTTGATTTCCTTGCTTTTGCTACCAACAATGATAAATGCTAGTTGACTTTTCTTTTGTTTTTCACTCTTGATTTCCTTGGTTTTGCTACCAACAATGATAAATGCTAGTTGACTTATTAAGGGAAGGATATGTGTCATTTACCATGGAGTGAGAGAGAGACTAGGTGTCCTTCCTTAGTGATTAAGAGTTGATGTCACTTCCTTGAAGGGGTAAAATAAGGTGTCATCTTAATAATAAATGCTAGTTGACTTATTAGGGGAGGATAAGTGTCATTACCATGGAGTGAGAGAGAGACTAGTTGTCTCTTTCCTAGTGATTAAGAGTTGATGTCACTTCCTTAGATGGGGTAAAATGAGGTTTCATCTTAATGATAAATGCTAGTTGACTTATTAGGGGAGGGGTAGGGATAAGTGTCATTACCATGGAGTGAGAGAGAGACTAGGTGTCCCTTTCCTAGTGATTAAGAGTTGATGTCACTTCCTTAGATGGGGTTAAAATGAGGTGTCATCTTGGATAGAGAGAAAGGGTACATCACCATTTTTTATCACATTTATCTCAATTAATTTGGTTATCATAAAAGAAGAAAAATAATATCCTAATTGACTTAGGGTGTTATAGATAAATCTTATTAATTTAAGGTTTGAAAGATTGGAAACTATCAGATTAAGATTCCAAAATAAAACGACATTAACTTAGAGTTAATCTCATTCTTAAGTTAACCTCATTCTCTTTCCATATCTAACGTGGCTACCAAATCACTTTGACACCTGTAAAATATTAATATTATCATGTAGATATTTGTTCAATATATCTTATATATAATATGGATATTTTGTCATATTGATTTTTGCCCAATAATATATATCGAACAAATATCTATATGATAATATTGATATTTTTACACTTTTGAGATATTAATTTTTGTCCAACAATATATATCATATATTGATATTTTGCGATATTGTATTCAATATAATATCAATATTTTACGATATTAATTTTTGTCCAATAATATATATCGAACAAATATATGTATGATAATATTAATAAATTTACTAGTGTAATATATTACTGATATTTTTACATCTTTTGTGATATTAATATTTGTCCAGTAATATATATCAATCAATATCGATATTTTACAATATTGTATTCAATATAATATAGCTATTTTACGATATTGATTTTTGTCCAACAATATATATTTATTAAACAAATATCTGCATGATAATATTTGATATATTTATTAGTATAATATATTAATAGTCCACATAATATTTCATTTAATTTTCATTTTTCAATTGACACATTAGCGTGATTGTATTAATTTTCATTTTTCAATTGACACATCAGCGTGATTTGACAATCACGTTAGCTATAGGAAGAAAATAAAATAATGCCTAATTGAGAAAAGTTAAAGCTTTCACTTTGAAATCTTAATTTGATAGTTTCAAATATTTTAAGCATTAGATTGATAAGATTTATCTTTTATATTCCACATTGATAGTTTACTTATCTTTCGAGGCCTAAATCGATAAAATCCCTTAATTTATTTATAAACGGAAAGATTTTTATTGATCCATTATTAGTTATATATCTTGAATTGTGGAGTTTTTCCTAAATTTATAGGAATTTGTTTTCCATTTTATATGGAAGTCAATCTCCATAAACATATTATGCATGTAAATTACATGATCAATGTTATATATATATGTATATATATATAGAATATATGTATACTTTTTTTTTTGGTGAATTGTAAATTAATATATTTTTAGATTATTTATCGATTTATAGATATATAAAATATAGATACATCATTTTATATATATACACATACGAACATAATATATTATACCATGTGGCCTCAAATAATATACACAAAAACTCATGTGAGACGGTCTCACGGATAGTTTCCGTGAGATAGAGCCCCATCACACTAAACAATATGTGAATTGTGCCCCATCACACTAAACAATATGTGAATTGTAGGATTTGGTGGTGGGTAAGTGGGTTGACCCGTTTCACGCAATGTATTAAAATTTCGTGTCATGAGACGGTCTCACAAGAGATTTACTCAATAAAATATCCATTAACACAAACATTTACACAATATTTTATACCATACGACCTAAAAACATACATGGAAATAGTTTCGTGAATATTGGATGTCAATGAGTTATCTATAATTATTTATATTTTTTTCCGAGATCATACAAGTGCTATAAAAACTACAACATAAAAATTCATGTGCAACCGTCGCACCGTAGGATGGTTGTACTTATAGTAGAAAAAGACATGTTTATAGCTGTAAAGGACATATTTGAAATATACTGTAAAAAAAATATTTTTAAAATGCATACTTATAACTGAAAATCACATACTTATACTTGTAAAAGATATATTTGAAACCCGACGCATGTGCGGCGGTCTCACAAGAGACCTTCTCAAACTAGAATAACTAGAACCCTACAATTACGTTGTTCAAATATATCATATAAGCTTTTTCTTTTTTATAATTGTCGTATTATTTGTTTAATGGCACACCTGTTTTAAATAATAAATATGATGTATTGTGGGTTTATGGTGATATTTAATTGTTTTGATTAATGCGTTATCTGAAACAAAGTTCACTTGTTTTGATAATCGAAATATCATCATTTCGCTCTTATTTAAATAAGTTGAATTTCTTCTTTCTTATACATGTTCTCATTTCGAATATACAAATTATTATTATTATTAATTAATTTGATTTGTCAAATGTTGTTTCTCTTATCAGAAGATTGCGTTATCAAGAATCAATATGAATAATCTTGGTGAGTTAATCTTTCAAGAAATGGTGATCGATGAAAGTTAATCTTGGTGAGTTTCAAATTGTAAAATCGTTGGTTCAAACTATCAATCAACTTTATTTAAATGAGGTAGTTTTGTTATCGTATAATGTTGTATTTGTGTTTTGAATCGATGAAAATAATTATTATATAATCAATTATATATATGTTTAATATATTGATAATCAAAAAATATTATATAATAGAGTTTTTGGTCACAAAAGTCATAATTTTAATTGGGTTTACAGTTGGATTGTGGTGATGGAGAATATTGGTAAATGTTGGCATTTATCATATACTCAATGTTCTATTGGATGAGGAATATGATAATTTTGATTGATCCAAGTGTACACAATCAGTTATATCTAGCAATTATAGGTATTTGTACTTTATTCTATGTCATAGATTATGAAATATTATAAATTAGGTAAAAGAGTAATCTTATTTGACTAGCATCCACTGATAATGCAATTTTTACTCTTTGGGATTGAGAAAATACCGATTTGATTGATAAAACAACCTTTGAATTGAGAACACGATAAGTATATATTTGATTATTTAAATAATAGTTTATTTTGTAGAAAATAATTTTTATTTTCTTAATTAATAGTAACAATTTTCATATTTATACACAAGTTAGATAAAGTTGCATTAAATTTTGGATATTGTTCCTCTTGAGATTTGACAGAATGGTTGAAAGCAATGTTTTATTCAAAATGGATATTTTCAAAGAAATGGTTTTGGGCAATGCGAAAAATGTATCTCAAATAGTTGTTAAGTTGACAACTGATCAAGATTCTATTGCGTGTTACTGTGTTAGTTTTTTGGATAGTTAAAAATCTGATTTATTATCAAAATTGAAACAAGTTCGGTATGAGAATGATAAAAATGTTAAATAAGCCTTTTTCTTTAAGAATTATTTTGTTTATTAATAACCATGATTAACAATCCTAATAATGAATAAAATTAAATGTTTTCAGGATTGTTCTTTTCAAAATCAAGTGTTCTCCTCATAAGTTGTTTAAGAAAGATGATGACATTGTGGAAGTGTTTGAGAAAAATATCAAGTAAAGAGGAGATTGAACGATGAGTTAATTAGTTGGAAAATTGGTTGATAATAGTGGTGGGTGGTACCCCTTTAACCAATAATTAAGTGGCTAAAAGTTAATTTTTTTTTAGGATTGGATGTCAAAATATTAATCTACGTTTGGAGTAGATAATCAAAGCATGTTGAATTGTTCGAAACCAATTTTTGGTGAGTGAGAAATTATATTAAAGTTGGTCACTTGAAATGAGAATGTAAATGTGGTGAGTGTGGGAGGAGTGTTTAACTATCCCATATAGGAAGATGGACCTTGAAAATGCAATTATAAGTTAAGTCATTTGATGGAGTAGAATGTTATGAAACACACACTTGCGTGCGCAGCTCGACCCGGCCCAGCCCGTTCTCAGACCCGACCTCGATCGTGGGCCTTGATCCTTGGCAATTGGACTATGGGTTGGACTTGGGCGGACGGGGCTCGGGTTTGACCCGACCCACTTTATCTTTTTGGAGCAAGTTTGGGTGAAGATTACAGTGGAGTAACCTAAGATACAACAAGTATCCTAGCGAAGTAGCTTAGAATGCAGCAAATAAGTATCCTAGTGGAGTAACCTCGGATACAACAAGTAAGTATCCTAGCAAGTAAGTATCCTAAAGGAGTTACCTAGAATGCAACAAGTATCATGAAGGAGTAAGTTAGGATGCAACAAGTAAGTTGCATAGTATATATCCTAGAGAGTAAGTAAGCAGCAAAGTTACTCCAAGTAACTTAAAGTTCCTCCAAGCAACTTTGCACAAGTTGAACATTGGCTTTTTGAAAGAGCCATGACTATGCATTAAATAACTCATTATTGGGTCGTTAATTCCAATCAGGTGTAACCCCCACGTTGGAGACCTATATATTGGGGTTGTCATGCAATATTTGAATACGAAAATTCAAACTCTTGCATAGTTTTCTCAATTTGCATCAAACTCAGTCCTCAAGCACTAGAAGTTCATCGAAACTCTCGAGATTTGCGGTACTGCTATCTTAAGAGACAAAGTTGTTTTATCTTTGGGAGACGATACGTACGATCCAGTGAGCATTATCCTGGACGTATCTTGTCTTAAGGAAAAAGGGCTTTCCTCGACTCGACTTGTTGCTTTTGTTGCTGCATCTTTGTAATAGACCAGGTTTCTGTTATAAGTCATATTTTTTGTTTCTTGTTTTGTTTGTTTTCGATGTGTTCTACAAGTCTTTGCTCATTGTTGAGTGTAATGTATACCAACAATTTTAAGACGAGATAGTCTGACCATGTCGAATAACAATAATGACGGAAACAATAACCAGGTTTCTCCTGCTGCAACTAATGTTACATTTGTTGCAACCTCCAATGCTGCTGCTACAACTTTGAATGCAACAATGCGACCTCAGCTTTGCCTACTGCTAAGAAGCCCGAGAGATTCACAAGCGATAATTTCAAGAGGTGACAACAGAATATGCTCTTCTACCTGACCACATTTGCTGTAGCTATGTATCTGAGGTAAGACCCACTGGTTGTTGCTGAGGACGATACAAATTCGAAGGCTCGTACAACTTTGGATGCGTGGATGCACAGTGATTTTTTGTGCAAGAACTATATCTTTAATGGGATGAGCGACTCGCTATATAGCGTATACGCGGGGGCTGCAAGATGGCCAAAGAGCTATGAGATGCTCTTGAGAAGAAGTACAAGACCAAGGATGCCGATGTGAAAAAGTTCGTGGTGGCTTGGTTTTTAGAGTTCCAAATGGTAGACACACATCCTGTGATGGACCACGTGCAAGACTTTCAATTGGTCGTGCATGAGATTCAAGTTGAAGACCAAGACCAAGTATATGAATTTGCCTGAGCCTTTCACTGTTATCTGCGTGATAGAGAAGCTGCCCCTTAGTTGGAGGAACTTCAAGAACTATCTAAAGTACAAAGAAAAGAAGATGACCCTCGAGGACTTGATTATCAAGGTTCGAATCGATGAGGATAAATATGAAGAAGGATCCTAGGTCTCGTATGCCAATGGATGCTAAAGTCAACCTATTGGTGGACAACAAGCGAAAACGCCCCAACCCCAATCAAAATGAAAAGGTGAAGAAGCCGGTGAAGGCAAGAAAGTTCAATGGCAATTGCTACAATTGTGGTAAGCCAAACCATATGGCTAAAGAATGTAGACTGTCAAAGAAGAATAAAGACAATTAAGCTAACATGGACGAGCTTAAGAAAGACTTAGATGATAAAAATCTTTGTGTTGTGGTCTTTGAAGCCAACATGTGGATAACCCAAGGGAATGGTTTGTGGACATGGGTGCCACTTGCCATGTATGCTCGGATAGATAGGTCTTTACTTCCTATAAGATCGTGAGTGGATGAAAGCTCCACATGGGCAATCAACCTTCATCCGAAGTGGTTGGAATGGGAAACATGGTTCTAAAGCTCACTTAGGGCAAGAAGCTCATGTTGAAGGATGTGCTACATATCCTGGACATCATAAGAACCTAGTTAGTGGTTCGTTACTTGTAAACCATGGCTTCAAGCTCGTTTTCAAAATTAGAAAATTGATTCTTATAAAGTATGGTGTATGTTTGGGTAGAGGTTATTTAGCCAATGACCTATTTAAAATAAATATAATGGCCAAGTGCCAAGTTGTACGCAAAGTGAATAATGAAAATGCATCAACTTTCTCTTATATCATTGAATGTTGTGGTTTATGACATTATAGATCAGGACATGTAAATTTAAATGCTATAAAAATGTTAGTAACTTGGACTTACTTAAAGTCGATGAAATTAACACACAAAAGAAATGTGAAGTGTGTGTTGAAGCCAAAATGGCTAAGCTACATTTTCATAATTTTGAAAGGAAATAAAACCTTTAGAGTTAATTCACATCGATGTTTGTGATTTGAAGTTTGTGCAAATTAGAGGTGGGAAAAAATATTTTATTATTTTCATTGATGATTGCACAAAGTATTGCTATGTCTATCTCTTGAAAAGTAAAGACGAAGCTATAGAAGTTTTCAAGAATTACAAGAATGAAGTAGAAAACCAATTAAATAGCAAGATAAAAGTTATATGAAGTGATATAGGTGGAGAGTACATAGCACCATTTGAGAAGTTGTGTTCACAAGGTGGTATAATTTACCAAACGACAGCTCCCTACTAGCCTCAATCGAATGACGTGGCTGAACATAAAAATCATACTCTAAAAGAGATGATGAAGGTCATGCTTATAAGCTTGGGATTACCACAGAACCTGTGGGGGAGATAATTTTAACGGTGAATTACATAAGAATTACATACTTAATGAAAGTTGGGATATATTTTGAAATGGATAGGTACAAAGATCCATATCAACCTTCTTTGCAAGCTTTGATTTATTTTCTCCTATCGCACCTAACCTTGACATCCAGTCTTCCATTTCCCTTCTCCTCTTTTCATCAGCTTCTTTAAGCGGTCTCCATCTTTCTTCATCCAACCTTCTGATATCTACAACGATTAAAGGTTTGTTTTTCTGAACGGGTTGCTACTGCTGTCTGTTGGTTTGTTATTGCTGCTGATGTCTGTTGCTCCTCATCTGAGCTGGTGCAACAACTGATCTTCCTGTTTGCTGAGGTGCAGTGCTGCTTACTATTTTGGATGTAGTAGCCCCAACACATGCGCCTCCTTCATCCTTATCACCCTTCTTCTTTTTGGATAGAGGGCCTTGGCCATATCCTGAATTAGATCTTTTTCTTTTCCCCTTGGCCAAAGACTCTTCATCTTACTCTTTTTCTTCAAAGTCCTTCACGACTTCTTCTATTGCAGCATCCATCTCCTTATCTGATTTCTCTATCATTTGTTTTTCCCATTTTTTTCATCATCAACTGGGGTAGCTCGAGAAGATGCTGATTCAGTGGGGACATGATGAGGAAAGATGTTAAGTGTGTGAAATACACTTAAAATACATGGTTGTAAGCACGTTTATCATGCTATCTTAGTCATAAATAATCATAACTACAAAATATTGGTTGATATAGGTACAAAAGGTGAAAACGGGTGTAAAAGAGATAAAGCGTATGAAAAAAAGAAGTAAACGGAAGAAAACGGGTCAGTACTGCGATATCCATATTGAGTACCACGGTACCCGAAGTGAAGTTCCAAAGCTCAGAGTTCTGCACCTCAGTACCGCGGTACCCATATCTCGGTACCGCGGTACTCGACTCTAGAGAATTCAAGCCTTTGTCTTAGTACCGCGGTACTCACATCTCAGTACCGCGGTACCCAATGCACAGTTTGTTAGAAAGGTGCGATTTTCATGCTTCCAACGAATTTAGGAGTCCTTTACCTCTTGGGTTCTATATAAACCATGTCAAGGCCTAGAGAAATGTACCTTTTACCCCACAAGAGAAAGGAAGACGATCGAGCGAAGAAGAGAAAATCGACAACAATTCAACCATAGTTTTTTCTTCATTTCTTTATGAATTTCTTCTGTGTTTTTATGACAATGAGTAGCTAGAGTTTTCTTCTCTAGGGTTTTATTCGAACCCTATGTGTGAATTATGAATCTTTTATTTCGATTCTAATGCAAGTTTGATTTGCGATTCCTTCTTCTACTTATTGTTGATTAAGTGTATGAATTTGACCAATTTATGTATCTTTATATTATTGTCAAAGTTATATCGGAAGATTGGTTTGATAATTAGAATTGTGGTGGAAGATCTTTCGAGTTAATTGAACATGATAATGTTTAATTACATGTGAAATCGTAGGAATATAGATTTCACCTTAGGAAGCCATATTTGGGATTTATGCTTAATACTTTGTTATGAATTTAATTGCGTAAGAATACAGTAAATTGTTCATAACATTAGATTCATGCATCACGTGGAAACGGGATATGATTATCTTAGCATCTTAGGTTAGGAATCGGGAATTGAACTTTGCATGAGAAATGAATAAAAAGGGATTAAAACACATAGGGGGAGATAAAATCCTAGGTTTATTTATTTTGATAAATCTTAGTTTAATTCTTTTTTGCTTAATTGCAATCACTCTTTTATTGCTTTCGTAGTTTAAAACAACCAACTCTTAATTTGAATTTGCTGGATAGGATCATAAGTTGTAAAAACCTAGTACTTAGGATAGATAGTTATTATTTTCCCTGTGGGTTCGATATCCAGACTTTTTAGTCCACTATATTACTTGTCACGATACGTGCACTTGCGTAGTGTTAGTTTTCACATAATAAGTTTTTGGCGTCGTTGCCGGGGAATATAATTAATTGTCTAGTTTATCTTGATATTAGATTTGACCAACTTTTCTTACTACAACTATTGTTTTATTGAATTTCAAGTAGGAGATACAGTCTATGTGAAGAAAAGAGGTATGAATCCTAGTGTCGTTTGATCCTGAGATTGAGCGAACACTCAGGCAAGTAAGAAGAAATCAAGTTGAGAACCAAAAAAAGAATCAGCGAAAAAATAACGAGTTGAACGAGGTGAATAATGTTCCACCTCCGCCAGTTCCACCTCGTCCAGTTGCTCCACCAGTGGATAACAACACCAGACCCATCCAGGATTTTTATGTCCCGACTATGGACGGATTCTGGCCAACAATCCTTTATCCATCCATCGATGCCAATAATTTCGAAATCAAGACAGAGTACCGACGATGCTGGCAAACAACGAGTTATTCAGTGGATTAGCTGGCGAAGATCCATACATTCACCTGGTGAATTTTCTGGAAATCTGCAACTCTCACAAGCAAAACGGAGTCTCTCCTGAAGCACTCCAACTTCGCTTGTTCAAGCACTCTCTATAAGGTCAGGCTCGCCTTTGGCTTACATCATTGGAGTCCCATTCCATCACTACATGGAATCAGCTCGCGCAGCTCTTTACGACCACCTTCAGTTCTCCTGCAAAGGAAAAGAAAATTCGGAATCAAATTCACACATTCCTGCAGGAGGATGGAGAAGAGTTATATGAGACATGAGAATGATACAAGACGCTGTTGAGAAGATGCCCAAATCAGGGAGTAGAAAAATGGCGTCAGATACAACTGTTCTACACAGGGCTGAAAGAGAATGCTCAAACTGTGTTCGATGCTGCTGTATATGGAAAATTTTGAGGCCTTAGTGTTCCGGATGCTACAGTTTTGCTGGATAATCTCTCAAAGAACCGACATGCAAAACTTCCTAGCCGAACCACAAACGGCACAACAAAGGTTCCTGGGATGTTCGAGGTCGATTAGATGACAGTTGTGCAAGCACAGATGACACAACTAAATCTGCAAAATCAACTCCTCGTGAAGCAAGTTATAAAACAGAACATGATGATTTTGCAAAAGTTGGAGGAAGGATCTCGAACACAGCAAGTTCAAGCTATATACACTCCAGCAGCCACTACAGTGTGATGTGAGATTTGTGCTGGAAATCACTACACCAATGAGTGTGTTACCAAGCCGGTAGCTGTGAATTATGTAAATAATGGAAATCGTCAATTCCAGCAAAGATTCATAGAGAACCAGTAGGGCCAGAATTACTATATGTCGTCAGGTTAGTTACAACGACGTCCACAACAAGGACAGTATCAGCCACGTCCTCAACAGGGATTTCAGTAGCAACAAGGCTCTCAGCCATCGAATTTAGTGGCACCAATTCCAGTTGAAGAATTAGGTTCGGTGTTAGCACAATTTATCACAACGACACAAACCTTTTTTCAAAATTTGGAAACCCAAATAGGCTAGATTACGGTAGAGATGAACAACAGGCCACCGAGATCTCTACCATCTAACACAGAAGATCCTAGGAAGAATGAACAATGTCAAACCATTAGCTTGAGGAGTGGGAAACAGTTAAAGAAGACCCCTCGAAAAGACAACACAAGCAAGGGTAAGGATAAAATAGAAGCAGATGGAGCTGAGAAAGAAGTGTAAGAAGAACCGTCAAACTTGATGGGTGAGCTTAGTGAAAAAAAGGAAGATGCGCTTAAGCCTTCTCCCCAGGTACCTTTTCCCCAACGTTTGAAAAAGGCTAAACTTGATTCTTCATATCAAAATTTTCTGAAAAAATTGAATGAACTGCATATTAATATCCCTTTTACTCAAGCTTTAGAACAAATGCCTAATTAGGTTAAATTTTGAAAGATATTTTGTCCAAAAGAAGAAGACTAGGTGAATTTGAAATAGTTGCATTAACTGAACAGTGTAGCTCAATTCTCACTCGTCCGCTTCTATTAGGGATCCTGGCAAGTACACTATTCCTGTCACTATTGGGGATAAACTTTTTCAGAGAGCGCTTATTGATTTGGGGGCTAGTATAAATCTCATGCCTTTGTTTGTCTATAAAAGCTTAGGGTTAGGAAATATTAAGCCTACATCTGTGACCCTTCAGTTAGCGGATAGATCTCTTTCATATCCTAAGGGAATTATAGAAGACGTTCTTGTGAAGGTTAATGACTTTATATTTCCTGCAGATTTTGTAGTGCTTGATATGGAAGAGGATAAGGAGGTCCTTCTCATTTTAGGGAGACCGTTATTAGCCATGGGGGGAACTTTGATAGATGTTAAAAAATGGGAATTAACCATGTCTTTAGGAGATCAGAAAACTACTTTCAATGTGTACTAAAGCCTTAAGCATCAAAGTGATTCGCATGAAGTATTTTCTGTTGATGTTATTGACTCGTTTTTTGATGATACTATATTATTGGACCCCTTGGTAGCATCCCTTTTTGCAGGTGAAGAGTTTTTGCATGAGAGAATCGAAGAGCAAGCAACTCACTTAGATACGGTGAAGTCTAGACCTCGGCTGAAATTTGAAAGCTTGGAGGCACCTCTAAAGCCCAAAAGTGCATTCAAACCATCAATGGAGGATCTGCCGAAACTTGAGGAACAAAGATTATTGGAGATCATCTTGGAGGAAGGGCACAATTCATCAATTGAGCACCAAAGGAGATTGAACCCCATCAGGAAAGAGGTAGTAAAAGATGAGATCATCAAGTGGCTCGATGTGTATCCGCATAGAGCCATAGAGATAATGTACAACAAATCAGGAAGGAATTTTAAAGTTAATGGGCAACGATTGAAGCACTATTATGGTGGTGTCGTGGAGCGCCACCCAACTTCGATTGCACTGGCTTAGAAATTGTGACATAAGTCTGGCTGAAGGCTGTAAACTTAGCGCTTCTTGGGAGACAACCCAAGTTTTCTTGTTTTTGTTTTCTTCTTTGTGTCTCACATATTTCTTTCATTTTTAGTATGTTTTTCGAGTCCTCACATGTGCATACTTAATCAAGTTCATGTCTTTTTGCAGGTATGGGATGGCTGGAGGCCGATACCGCGGTACCCAATTCGGATACCGCGATATCTAAATACAGGTTTTTTGAGGGTGTCTTGACTGGAGCCCAGTATCGCGGTATCCACTTACCAGTACCGCGGTATCCACTTACCAGTACCGCGGTACTGAACAACTTATAACCCAAAATCGGGGATTTCACCCCAAATCGCCTCAAACACAATTATATCAAGCCCCACAAACCCCCTAACCCTTCTCTCTCACAAAACATCCCTCACCCTTCCCCCACACCACCACTCAAATCTCCTCCATAAAATCCACTCTTCCATCTTATTTTCTCATCTTTTTACTCTCTTGTGTTTGTTTGTTAGGATTGGGAAAGATTTCAAGAGCACAACTACCACAACACCTAGTTTTCCTTCATGCCACAAGGTGTTCGATCTATTACCTCAACCAAGTTTGGGGGTTCCTGTTGCTGCGTTTCATCAAGGACAGACATTTTGTTAATATCTCCAAGAAAGAAACCAAGGGCCGATGGTGCCTTGCCACATGATACTTGATCAGGTGTATTCTATCCTCAAAACTTCGCTCTAATGATATTGAGGGCAATGCCACATTTAAGTTTGGGGGTGGGATTTTCATATGTTGTTTTTTTACTTATGTGCTTGTTTATGTTATCGTTATCGAGTCTTTAGTGATTTAAAAAAATTAAATTTTCATTTGTTATATGCTTTGAGAGTCATGATATGAAGTACTTAGCTTTGATTGCATGATTCGATGAATTTTAACCTTTTTGTTTTACTTTACGATTTATGCATTGGATTTTTTGTTGTGGGCTATTTCGATTATTGAGCATTGAGGGTTGAAACTAGTTTGTTGTACTTGTGGGTTGAATTGATAAAAAACTTAGCATGTTGAGTTATTGCAAACTGAATATATGCTTTCGCTTTATATTATGAAAAATTCGGCTATGGCCAAGGGCAAGTTTTTGTTGCTTAGGTGACTTGAATAAGTAAATCCTTAGGGGTATCTTTATGCCTAGCAACCTAAAGCCAACTGGCTTGGGATTGTTGATTGAAAGTTCGGTACATGGGTAACTTAAGTAACGTTAAACGGTAATGATAAAGAAAGTTGATATGTGAAAAATCTCTAAGTTGAAGAAGTGTGATTCGAAGCCTTTTTGGTTCGAACAAGTAAACCCTTGGAGTGTTTTACACCTAATGCCCTAAAGCCATCCATTTTGGGAGTCATTGGTTGAATGTTTGCTACATGGACCAATTAGAAAGCCCAGTGGATTGCATTAGATTCGACAAATGAGATAGTCATATGAAAGAAAAAGAAGAAAAAAATGAAAGAAAGAATAAATGCCAAATATGCCAATGTGCTTATGATGATTATGATGATATATTGGTTGTTGTGATGCTTGATTAGCTAAGTTAATGAAAAACCCCACGGTGTGATGATTTGGTTAATTCATTTGATATTTGAGAAGTCGGGATGTGCTAGCAATATAGAATTTGATGTTGAGTCTTTTAGTAAGTCGAAAGGGAGATATTTTTGTTGAATGCGGTTTTTGCTAAGTGTTTTAAAAGATTGAGACTCGATTTGTATATAACCTTGGGAATTTGAAGTTGTTATGTGTTGTTGGATTGATTGTTGGTTGTGTCGTTGATGTCGTAAGATTATCTTTGTGCGAGGACGCACAAACATTTAAGTTTGGGGGTGTGTTAAGTGTGTGAAATACACTTAATATACATGGTTGTAAGCACGTTAATCATGTTATCTTAGTCATAAATGAATCATAACTATAAACTATTGGTTGACATAGGTATAAGAGATGAAAACGGGCATAAAAGAGACAAAGCGTGTGAAAAAATGAAGTAAATAGAAGAAAATGGGTCAGTACCGTGGTATCCATATTGAGTACCGCAGTACCCAAAGTGAAGTTCCAAAGCTTGAAGTTCTGCACCTCAGTACCCATATCTCGATACCGCGGTACTCGACTCCAGAGAATTCAAGCCTTTATCTCGGTACCGCGGTACTCACATCTCAGTACCGCCGTACCCAATGCGCAGTTTGTCAGAAAGGTGCGATTTTCATGCTTCCAACGAATTTAGGAGTCCTTTGTCTCTTGGGTCTATATAAACCATGTCAAGGCCTAGAGAAAAATACCTTTTACCCCACAAGAGAAAGCAAGACGATCGAGCGAAGATGAGAAGATCGACAACAATTCAACCATAGTTTTTCCTTCGTTTCTTTATGAATTTCTTCTGTGTTTTTATGACAATGAGTAGCTAGAGTTTTCTTCTCTAGGGTTTTATTCGAACCCTATATGTGAATTATGAATCTTTTATTTCGATTCTAATGCAAGTTTGATTTGTGATTCCTTCTTCTAATTATTGTTGATTAAGTGCATGAATTTGACTAATTTATGTATCTTTATATTATTGTCAAAGTTATATCGAAAGATTGGTTTGATAATTAGAATTGTGGTGGAAGATCTTTCGAGTTAATTGAACATGATAATGTTTAATTGCATGTGAAATCGTATGAATATAGATTTCACCTTAGGAAGCCATATTTGGGATTTATGCTTAATGCTTTGTTATGAATTTAATTGCGTAGGAATACAGTAAATTGTTCATAACATTAGATTCATGCATCACGTGGAAACGGGGTATGATTATCTTAGCATCTTAGGTTAGGAATCGGGAATTGAACCTTGCATGAGAAATGAATAAAAGGGGATTAAAACACATAGGGGGAGATAAAATCCTAGGTTTGTTTATTTTGATAAATCTTAGTTTAATTCTTCTTTGCTTAATTGCAACCACTCTTTTATTGCTTTCGTAGTTTAAAACAACCAACTCTTAATTTGAATTTGCTGGATAGGATCATAAGTTGTAAAAACCTGGTACTTAGGATAGATAGTTATTATTTTCCCTGTGGGTTCGATATCCGGACTTTTTAGTCCAATATATTACTTGTCACGATACGTGCACTTGCATAGTATTTTTTTTCGCAGAACAAAAGACACGATGAAGAATTGTTCTTATTTCGCTAACAAACAGCTCAAGATTTGAGATACTGTCATTTGTGCTTTGGGAAGCACGAGCTTGTGTTGTGGCATTTTCTTGAACAGAGTTGAGCACGAGATTTTGTACAGTAAAGGTGCTTTTGATGTCATCAATGGATTTATCTCCTGCTTCACTGGCAGCTTGTTGTGCTCTTTCAACTCTCTTTCGCTTAACATATTAAGCACTCCATTCGGCATTGAGTCGATTCTGAATCCTTCAGGGGAGTTCAGACAGCTTCTTTCACAGGTTTTTCATGGAGGAAGAATAAGACTTGTCGCTTATGTGGATGGTTTGGCCATATTTACTTCATGCATTTGCTGCGCCCGAATGAGCCATTGAACAACATCCATAATCCCCTGAAGGGATTGCTCTTGAGCATCAGTAAGAGTCAAGGTATCAGCTTTGATAGGTTCCGTAGCTTTTTGAATGTAAGGAACCAAAGCTTGACTTATACTGTCATCCTGTTATTATGCTGCTTCTTCAGCATACTGTTGCATTCGTCTTCTTAGTACATCAGCAGGTTCCACTATTCAGAATGGTGAACCGGGTGGACTATCTCCTCGAGGACCTTCATCTTCATCATATAAGGAATATTCTCCATTATCATCAGGGTCCTGTTCTAGAGTAGTAACTAGAGCATCTTTTCTTTCTCGAGGCACTCGCTCCTCCCCATCATTGATCTCTTCTAAATCCTCCACCAGTACTGCCTTAGCAATAGCTGCACCCAAGATCTTTGTGAGAGAAACTGTCTCAACAACATTCTCATCAACAACATCCTTGCTTACTTCAACAGCTCTAGTTGCAATATCGAGAAGATCAAGATTCTAAGCATCAAGATATGTACGCTTTATGATGTGTTGTAACTCCACCAAGAAGTGAACATCCTCTGTTCTTTCTGATTCAGCTCGTATTGTATAGATAATCTCTTCAGCAAGTATTGCGAGGATTACAGCATCAGCATTTGCTGTATCTTGTTCTCCTTCAACATTCTGTACTGCTATCGAAGCTAGTATAGGGAGTCCTGCCTCAGCAACTTCCTCTGTGGTTGCGTTATCGGTAATTTCTTTATTCAAGTCCTTTAGCACTTCTTGAATTTTTTCTGAAGCTTTCCCTTCAGATGCTATCATCATATACTCCGGGGAATCTTCATAATCGACCAGTTCTTGCTCGTTGGTCTCCATTGCATCGAGACTTACAATGAAGGATAATACTGTTACCACCTTGTGGAATGTGGGAGAATCATGACCTTAAGCAGGACTGCTTCTTTCTCCAGCTTGCAGCTTGCGATAGGCTTGTCTAATTGGTTTTGCAATGCTCGCTTGCAATCCCAGTTGCAATATCTGTTGATTAGCTTCCTCAACATCAAGGTGAGCTAGTTAAGCTTCTACAAGCTCAAGTTCTGTTGGGTTCCTTACAGTCTCGGCGGTGGGATTCATCAATGTATTATCCTCCCAGCTTTTATCGACTGTTCACCTTTGGCTTTCTCAAAGGTACTTCTACCCTTGGCAGCCCTGTGCTTCCTCAGAGTTTCCTACTTCTCAATGATTTCCTGAAGCTTATCTTCCCTGCAGGAATCAACAAACTCTAGTTGGAGTAGAGGTAATATATCATCAGATTCTGAAAGCTCAACCCACTTAAGGACTAAATCTTCTACTTTTAGGAAGTTTTTCCACGCTAACAACTCTTCACCTCTGGAGAGGCGCATTCTCCTTCAAAATTCATATATCTTGAAGAAGTTGTTATTGATCGACTCAACAGTTTTAGATAGGAGATTGTACACCATATCTAAGTCGATGTCGCTGATGGTCTTTTCATAATCAACCCATGCTTCGATCTAGGTGATTTGCTCAACGGCTTCATCTTTGACCACTAGTGTTTTCTGCTTCTTCGCTTACTTTCTTGGCTTAATGCTTCGCAGCTCTTTTTTCTTCTTAGCAAGCAGCAACTTCTTCTTCTTCCTTATCTCATTCCTGCTCGGCAGGATGAGGTGTTTCACTTGAGGCACTGGCACAAGGGCCAGACTGTTATCTACTTCCTGATCACTAACCTGATTAGTATCTTGTTTAGCTTTTTGATCATCGTCAGCTTCCTAATCAGCAGCTGTATTTGCTGCAATAGACTAAACCTCATCAGAACTAATAATCCTAGCAAGATCGACATTTACCATCTTACTCCTCGGTAAGACATACCCACTCCTCTTCTTTGCAAGAGATATGTCATCATCATCATTGCCGCTTGAGGATGAGGGTTCAACAGCTTCTTTCTCAGCATCACTATTGTGTTCTGCAGCAGCTTCCCTTTCTGAGTCACTTTCTGCAATCTTGCTTCTTGCAGTGACTTGCAATGACTGTCTTTCTGTTTGGTTGTTATGCCTGCTCCACAACCTTCTTCCTGAAAAATCCATTCTTCATACGTAAGTACCAACCGGGAGTGATTGGTATGGCTTCTTCCACTTGAATTCCCAACTTATAGATAATTGAAGTGATAGTGATCCCGAAGCTCATTCTTAGGGTTTTCTTGGCAGCTTCTTCCCAGATGTGTCGCAGGATAAACCTAGTCCAGTTGACTATCTCATCCTTAACAATGACAGATATCAACCTCATTTGGAGGTTGGTGCATTTGTCCAAACTTTCATATCTGCCTTCAATGGAGTACGTGCAGATGTCATAAAGAAACTCGTACTCAGGCTTTAGTTTCTTCTTCTCAAAGCTTTTCTTCAGTGGTTTTGAGATGAAATTGTTAGGATGTATACTATAAGCCTAGTTTTTTTGTATGAACATCGTTTATGGAATGAGAATCACATTGGTCATATGTTTGCATTTTATATTTGTTATATATGTTTATGCAATGTCCAATTAATTTATATTATAGATAACTTGGTGTGTGGTGCCACACAGAAGATCATGTTATCAGTTTCTTATAAATTATAAATAGTAGCTCACAACCAAGATGGATTTGGACAAATCATCGGAATGGTTGTAGTGTAGTTTGGTATTAGTCTGTCTTGACTATAAAACTACACTAGTACACTTTGTGTGTATTGAGCAGGACCATTTGAGGTTGTTCGTTTTATACTGACTATATAATAGAACAAGACCTCTGTTATTATGGATGTACATCTTCTTAATCCCTATATAATAACGGGCACGTATGCTCAATGTTTATTTCTTTAATTTGCCAATGGGTGAGATTTATTCATAAATCAATAAACTCGGTGAGTTGGGAGATAGCATTGTTTATATGGTGTTCTGTTGATTATAGAAGGAATCCGTGTCCTAATTATTTAGGATGATAATGTCCCCTTGAGGAGCTCATAAGGATTATCATGTAAACCCTGCAGGTGGATTTAATCCGACATGATAATAAGGATGAGTGGTACTACTCTTGGAATTAGATGTAAATTATTTAAGTTGTTAGTAACTTATTTAATTTACGGACATTCGATATCTTAAACACGGGGAAATAAATGTACACATAATAAGAATGAGCCCATATTAAATATGGGATTGGGATGGTAGTTCAATAATAATTCTCTAGTGGACTGAATTATTATTGATGGGCTTCAGTTATGTGTTCGGGCTGAACACAGGATACTAAAGCCCATCAGGAGGCCCAACCCAATTCCTCCTCTAGGTCCCTGGTGTAGCCTATATATAGCTCTTTTTCATCAGCGCCTCTCATAACACAGAACACAGATCACAGAAAACATGTGATAAGTGAGAGAGAGTGGAACTGATTTTTCTCGAAGGATCGTTGGCCACGCAACGTTCGAGAAGGGCTCAGAGGAATACATCAGAAGATCAAGAGGTCTACAAGGGTATGATTTCTTTCCGCTGCGATTTATCTTTGGATCCCGATTCCGATAGCATAGGGCCGGCGATCCGTCGGTTCCAACAATTGGTATCAGAGCCACGGTTTCTGGTTCTATGTAATTGGATCGGTTATATATTACGATCTTATGCTTTTTCATACATTTTATATTCAGATTGTATGATAGTAGGATTGCATAGGATAACTCGGTTTTGCAGGTTACCAATATATCCAACTATTATGGTCTGTATGTATGTTTAATGTATGATCTAAACCCTCGGACCTGTCGAGGTTTTTATTTTGGGTTGGTTGCATGATTGTAATAGTAAAAACACGGCGGTTTGTCGTGTTAGGTTTTACATATTCTTGATTTGTTCTCGATGTAATTTTGTTCGATCTCATATGGTGTATTCTGATCGTACTAGATTCTGTATAGGGTTTGGTAGATGTTCGAACTAGATTCTGTATAGGATTGGTAGATGTTCGAACTAGATTCTGTATAGGATTCCTGTTCGATCGAGACTTCTATTCGAACTAGGATTGGCGTTCGAAGGGGCTGTTCGATCAGATTGCTAGGCGCTGGAACAGATTGCTCGATGGGGCTAATCGATCAGATCAGTAGATAGGCGCTGATTCTGTGCAACAACCTGCTGGATTTGCGCAACAATCGCTGGATTTGGCGTTGATTCTGTTCGCTGGATGTTGGTGCTGATCAGGTCGATCCCCGTTTAGCAGGCAAACATTCAATCGAAGTGGCCATAATAGTTGGATTTATATTATTCCGTATTTATTGCCTTTCTATTTGTTTGTTGTTTTATCAAGCATGCTTTTATATGTTATATGTTATTGCATGCTAAAATCCCTCATTTAAATAACTAAGTGGGAGAGGGATTTATTTTGAATAAATCCCATAGCCTCCATTACTGGTTTGTGAGTGATGCATTTAAACTTACACGTTGGCTTTGAGTGCCTTCTTCCACATCGGATGAGTTTGATTGCGGATCACTGGATCAAACTTCCTCTAAGGATAATTATAGAAAATTATTTAGGAGCGTATGATCTTCTCCATCTGAAGAGATACAATCCTAGATAATGGACTTAGTATTAAGAAATGGTACACACTTAGGTGCATATGATAGTATCCTCCCCATCGGAGTAAGTGCTGTTGTTTGCATGGCTGAAGCTAAACCAACTATTAATTTTATTTTGTTTGACAAGATAATGAAATTAATGGGTAAAACCTCCTCTTACAAATGTTTGAATTAGCATACGTCCACACTATCATGGCATGCGAAATTCACGGTGTTTTGAGGTGTTGGTGAATTTAATTATATTGTTTGAGGGAACAATATAGGCTTTAAATTCTATATGTTATGACCTGTGTATTTATTTATTTATTTATTTATATGATTCTCAGGATTTCATTATGTCTTTCAATCCACTTGCTGTTATACTCAAAGAAAACAAACTTACTGGTCCTAATTATATTGACTGGAAAAGAAACCTGGATATTGTCCTAACTGCTGAGGAGTACAAGTTTGTACTCCATGAGCACTGTCCTGACATGTCTGATGAAAACTCTACTGAAGAGGAGAAAGCGCATTATAGAAAGTGGGTTAATGCAGATGAGATGGCGCGGTGTTACATTTTGGCTTCCATGTCAAATGTACTGCAACATCAGCATCAGGCCATGCCCACTGCCTATGATATGATGCACAATCTTAGAGAACTCTTCGGACACCAGAGTCGGGCTGCCAGACAGGAGGCAATGAGAAACTTAATGACGACCACCATGTCTGAAGGGACACCTGTGAGTGATCACGTCCTTAAGATGATGGCTCATTTGAATGAGATGGAAGTCCTTGGAGCTGAAATCGATGGGGAAACCCAGGTCGATATCGTGCTCCAAACACTGCCTAAGAGTTTTGAGCAGTTCCGCCTTAATTATAATATGAACAAAAGGATGTATTCCTTGGCGAAACTTCTGACAGAACTCAAATCGGCAGAAGGACTATTTCGTCAAAGTGCTCAAGCTTACGTTGCTGAAAATGTTTCTAATTCTAAGCCGAAAGGTGGAAAGAAGAAAAAGAAACAGAATCCTTCGGCAAACAAAGCGAATGGACCTCAAAAGGCTGGGCCACAAGGTGGCGTGAAAAAGCCGAAGGGCAAGTGCTTCTCATGCAAGCAGCCTGGACATTGGAAGGTAGATTGTCCCAAGAAAAAGGAGAACAAAGAAGGTAAATCTTACTCACTAATTACTGAAACATGTTTAGCGGTGTTATCTACCGGTACCTGGTGTGTAGATACGGGAGCCACTGATCATGTCTGCAATTCTTTGCAGGGGTTCCAGGAAACCAGGCGACTTAGTGAGGGCGAGATTACCATCTACATGGGCAACGCTACGAAAGTGGCGGCAGTTGCAGTGGGAGATGTTTATTTATCTTTTGATAGGAACAAGACTTTGGTTTTGAGGAATTGTCTTTACGTACCTTCTTTTAGAAAGAACTTGATTTCGGTTTCTAAGTTATTTTTGGATGGATATTCTGTTTCTTTTGATGGCAAAGTGGTTGTCAAGAAAAATAGGGTTATTGTCTGTTCTGGTACGTTGGTTGGCAATCTATATACTCTTAATCCAATAACTCCTACGATGCAACAACTGGAAATTAATAATACATCTTCTAACTCAAATAAGAGAAAAGAACCTTCTAAAATGAACCAAACATATCTTTGGCATCTAAGACTAGGTCACATTAACTTGAGTAGGATTCAAAGGTTGATAGCCGATGGACCTTTGAGTTCATTGGAAGTGGAAAACTATCCGACCTGCGAGTCCTGCTTGGAAGGAAAAATGACCAAGAGGCCTTTTAAAGCCAAGGGGTATAGAGCCAAAGAAGTGTTGGAATTGGTTCATTCTGATTTGTGTGGTCCTATGACTATCCAGGCAAGAGGTGGTTTCGAATATTTTGTCTCATTTATAGACGATTTTTCGAGATATGGGTATATTTATTTGATGCGCCGCAAGTCTGAGTGCTTTGATAAATTCAAAGAGTACAAGGCTGATGTGGAGAAGCGTCATGGTAAATGTATCAAAACACTACGATCTGATCGTGGTGGCGAGTACCTCTTAGGAGAGTTTAGGAATTACTTATCAGAGGCTGGGATTCAATCCCAATTGTCTGCACCTGGTACACCCCAACAGAATTATAGTATACATCCTAGCCTTGTTTTTTGTATGAACATCGTTTATGGAATGAGAATCACATTGGTCATATGTTTGCATTTTATATTTGTTATATATGTTTATGCAATGTCCAATTAATTTATATTATAGATAACTTGGTGTGTGGTGCCACACAGAAGATCATGTTATCAGTTTCTTATAAATTATAAATAGTAGCTCACAACCAAGATGGATTTGGACAAATCATCGGAATGGTTGTAGTGTAGTTTGGTATTAGTCTGTCTTGACTATAAAACTACACTAGTACACTTTGTGTGTATTGAGCAGGACCATTTGAGGTTGTTCGTTTTATACTGACTATATAATAGAACAAGACCTCTGTTATTATGGATGTACATCTTCTTAATCCCTATATAATAACGGGCACGTATGCTCAATGTTTATTTCTTTAATTTGCCAATGGGTGAGATTTATTCATAAATCAATAAACTCGGTGAGTTGGGAGATAGCATTGTTTATATGGTGTTCTGTTGATTATAGAAGGAATCCGTGTCCTAATTATTTAGGATGATAATGTCCCCTTGAGGAGCTCATAAGGATTATCATGTAAACCCTGCAGGTGGATTTAATCCGACATGATAATAAGGATGAGTGGTACTACTCTTGGAATTAGATGTAAATTATTTAAGTTGTCAGTAACTTATTTAATTTACGGACATTCGATATCTTAAACACGGGGAAATAAATGTACACATAATAAGGAGCCCATATTAAATATGGGATTGGGATGGTAGTTCAATAATAATTCTCTAGTGGACTGAATTATTATTGATGGGCTTCAGTTATGTGTTCGGGCCGAACGCAGGATACTAAAGCCCATCAGGAGGCCCAACCCAATTCCTCCTCTAGGTCCCTGGTGTAGCCTATATATAGCTCTTTTCATCAGCGCCTCTCATAACACAGAACTCAGATCACAGAAAACACGTGATAAGTGAGAGAGAGCGGAACTGATTTTTCTCGAAGGATCGTTGGCCACGCAACGTTCGAGAAGGGCTCAGAGGAATACATCAGAAGATCAAGAGGTCTACAAGGGTATGATTTCTTTCCGCTGCGATTTATCTTTGGATCCCGATTCCGATAGCATAGGGCCGGCGATCCGTCGGTTCCAACACAGAATGGTGTGGCAGAACGAAGGAATAGAACTCTCATGGAAATGGTTAGATCGATGATGAGTTATTCGGAATTACCGAATTCATTTTGGGGATATGCCCTGGAAACGGCAGCGTATATTCTAAACTTGGTACCTTCTAAGACAGTACCCTCTACTCCCACAGAATTGTGGAATGGGCGTAAGCCTAGTCTTAAACACATTCGGATTTGGGGTAGTCCAGCACATGTGCTGAAGGGAGATGCTGATAAGTTGGAATCTCGTACGGATGTTCGGCTGTTTGTGGGCTATCCTAGAGGAACGAAAGGTGGTTTATTTTATAGTCCTAAGGATCAGAAGGTCATTGTTAGCACAAATGCCCGATTCTTAGAAGAGGACTATGTAATGAATCACAAGCCCACGAGTAAAATTGTTCTAGAGGAAATCAGAGGGGAAATCCCTACCTTAGTACCACTAGTACAAGATGAGATACCACAGGGGTCTGCACCATGTGTCACTAATGATACACAATTACCACAAGTGCCTCGTCGTAGTGGGAGGGTTGTTAGACAGCCTGATAGATTCATGTTTTTGGGAGAGTCTTCGGACTTGGTATCTGGTGAACATGAATCTGATCCTTGGACCTATGACGAAGCACTCCAAGATAAAGATGCAGAATCTTGGCAAAAAGCTATGAATTCTGAATTAGAATCTATGGATTCTAATCAAGTCTGGGAGCTAGTAGAACCACCAAATGGTGTAAAAGCCATTGGATGTAAGTGGGTCTACAAAAGAAAAAGAGGATCAGACGGGAAAGTAGAAACTTTCAAAGCAAGGCTTGTTGCGAAGGGGTACACTCAAAAAGAAGGAATCGATTATGAGGAAACCTTTTCGCCGGTAGCCATGCTTAAGTCTATCCGGATTCTTTTGTCTATTGCTGCTCATATGAATTATGAGGTTTGGCAAATGGATGTCAAGACTGCTTTCCTTAACGGTAGTCTTGAAGAAAACATCTATATGAAACAACCAGAAGGGTTCGTTGCAAAGGGCAAAGAGCATCTTGTGTGTAAGCTTAATCGGTCCATTTATGGATTGAAACAAGCTTCGAGATCTTGGAACATCCATTTTGATGAGGTAATCCAGTCTTTTGGATTCATTCAATGTCCGGATGAGTCATGTGTATACAAGAAGAGTGATGGAAACGTGGTGGTATTTCTTGTACTATACGTAAATGACATCTTGCTCATTGGCAACAATGTCAAGGTGTTGTCAGACGTAAGGGTATGGCTGTCCAAGCAGTTTGATATGAAGGACTTGGGAGAAGTAGGACATATTCTTGGGATCAAAGTGATAAGAGATCGCAAGAAAAGAATGTTATGCTTATCTCAAGCTTCGTACATTGATACCATTCTAGCTCGTTTTAGCATGCAAAACTCCAAGAAAGGTTTTCTACCTTTTCGACATGGAGTACCTTTATCTAAGGAGATGTGTCCTAAGACACCAAAGGAGATAGAGGACATGAAGGCAGTTCCTTATGCTTCGGCCGTAGGAAGCCTAATGTATGCAATGCTATGTACGAGGCCAGATATCTGTTTTGCCGTGGGCATGGTTAGCAGATATCAAAGTAACCCAGGACAAGGACATTGGACTGCGGTAAAGCATATTTTAAAGTACCTGAAAAGGACTAGAAATTATATGCTGGTTTACCAAGCAGATGATGTGCTTCCTGTGGGTTACACAGATTCTGATTTCCAGTCGGATAGGGACAACAGTAAATCTACCTCGGGTTATGTGTTTACCTTAGGAGGTGGAGCCATTATATGGAGGAGTGTTAAGCAGAAATGCATTTCAGACTCCACCATGGAAGCTGAGTATGTGGCAGCCTCTGAGGCAGCCAAAGAAGCTGTATGGCTCAGGAACTTCTTGATGGACTTAGAAGTGATTCCTGGTTTGCCCAAAGCTATCACAATTTATTGTGATAACAGTGGTGCAGTGGCAAACTCGAAGGAACCACGAGCCCATAAAGCAAGTAAACACATTGAGTGCAAGTACCACCTGATACGAGACATCGTAAAGCGAGGAGAAGTTGTTGTCGCCAAAATTGCATCAGCAGATAACCTAGCAGATCCTTTCACAAAGGCCCTCCCAGCGAAAGCTTTTGATGGGCATGTTGAAGGGATGGGAATTAGATGTGTGGCGGCGCTTATAGAAGCATAGTCTTTTAGTATAAGTGGGAGATTGTTAGGATGTATACTATAAGCCTAGTTTTTTGTATGAACATCGTTTATGGAATGAGAATCACATTGGTCATATGTTTGCATTTTATATTTGTTATATATGTTTATGCAATGTCCAATTAATTTATATTATAGATAACTTGGTGTGTGGTGCCACACAGAAGATCATGTTATCAGTTTCTTATAAATTATAAATAGTAGCTCACAACCAAGATGGATTTGGACAAATCATCGGAATGGTTGTAGTGTAGTTTGGTATTAGTCTGTCTTGACTATAAAACTACACTAGTACACTTTGTGTGTATTGAGCAGGACCATTTGAGGTTGTTCGTTTTATACTGACTATATAATAGAACAAGACCTCTGTTATTATGGATGTACATCTTCTTAATCCCTATATAATAACGAGCACGTATGCTCAATGTTTATTTCTTTAATTTGCCAATGGGTGAGATTTATTCATAAATCAATAAACTCGGTGAGTTGGGAGATAGCATTGTTTATATGGTGTTCTGTTGATTATAGAAGGAATCCGTGTCCTAATTATTTAGGATGATAATGTCCCCTTGAGGAGCTCATAAGGATTATCATGTAAACCCTGCAGGTGGATTTAATCCGACATGATAATAAGGATGAGTGGTACTACTCTTGGAATTAGATGTAAATTATTTAAGTTGTCAGTAACTTATTTAATTTACGGACATTCGATATCTTAAACACGGGGAAATAAATGTACACATAATAAGAAGGAGCCCATATTAAATATGGGATTGGGATGGTAGTTCAATAATAATTCTCTAGTGGACTGAATTATTATTGATGGGCTTCAGTTATGTGTTCGGGCTGAACACAGGATACTAAAGCCCATCAGGAGGCCCAACCCAATTCCTCCTCTAGGTCCCTGGTGTAGCCTATATATAGCTCTTTTTCATCAGCGCCTCTCATAACACAGAACACAGATCACAGAAAACACGTGATAAGTGAGAGAGAGCGGAACTGATTTTTCTCGAAGGATCGTTGGCCACGCAACGTTCGAGAAGGGCTCAGAGGAATACATCAGAAGATCAAGAGGTCTACAAGGGTATGATTTCTTTCCGCTGCGATTTATCTTTGGATCCCGATTCCGATAGCATAGGGCCGGCGATCCGTCGGTTCCAACAGAAATCCAGTTTGAATAGATTCCACATCTCCTCCAAAAACTCAAAGCCATACTTCTCCAGCATTGAAGGTTGTAGACCCTTTATGGAGATATCGAAAGTCGAACCGATATCCTTCAACGTTAGGATGCACTTCTTTCCATCAGGACTCATCCTGAAAATGATTATCTTTGAGTCATCGAACAACTCAGCAAAGGCATAGAACCTTTGGACAGCCGGGACCGATAACCCACTGTATTTGGTGGTAAAAAGACCAGAGATGTCGTTCTTCTCAACAAAGGTCCAAACCTTCGAAATGACATCTTTGTCATAGATGCTTTCTTCTCCGAGCAATACCGTCGGGTTAACCAGGTGACCTTCCAAAACAACTATTTCTCTTCCTCTTGCCATTAGATGATAGATTGAGAGATAAAGTATTTTAGAGATCTGAAAAGAAATATTAGAGAACACTAGAAAAGATGATCAGTTTTTGCTTGTTAGTGATGAATGGTACAATGAGAGAGATGATGAACCGTTTTGATTCAAATATGAGAGGTTTTTGATCAACAGTCATGATTAAAAGACTGGTGAGAGAGGCGCGAAATCTAACGGTTGAGATAAAAATATGGAGGGGACTTTTTGTAATAAGATGAACTTCTGGGATCAGACCGAAAATGCACGTTTGTTGATCTTTTGAAAAAGTGGATTTCGCATTAAATACGAGATATCCTTTTGCCGCTCAAATGATTAACGTTTAATGGTTACTGTTCCTGATACGAGGTTGCAGATCTTTTAAATGCTATATCAATAAATGCTATAAACTGCTTGTTGTTTACTGATTGTTGTTGTATCCTGAAATATTGAAAGCTGAGATACTGAATCCTGAACAACTGTATCCTGAATTACTAAAATACTGAGTAATTCCCCTTCATTGTATGCATCCATTACTGAGAAATGTATCTTCTTTTATCATTCATAACTTGATGATTCCTAGCTCACTTCTAAGCATAGAAAACCTTGATTCACATAGGGGTTTTGATAAAATATCTGTCAATTGCAAATCAGTATAGACCTTTTCAAGCACCACATCTTTCTTCTTTACATGATCTCTTATAAAGTGATGTCTCACATCAATATGCTTCATTCTTGAGTGAAAGACAGAATTGTGTGTTATAGCAATAACGCTTATATTATCACACAAAATGAGAGTTTCTCTTTCTGTAATCCCATAATCCTTAAGTTGTTGTATCCATAAAATATGAGCACACCAGCTTCCTGCTGCTACATACTCAGCTTTCACAGTTGACATTGTTGTGGATGTTTGTTTCTTACACAACCAATAAACTAACCTTTCTCCAAGAAATTGACAAGTACCACTTGTACTCTTTCTGTCAATCTTATATCCTACAAAATCAGAATCTGAATATCCATCTAAACTGAATCCTCATTCCTTGGGATACCATAGGCCAACATCTTGAGTACCTTTCAGATACTTGATAATCCTTTTCACAACTGCAAGATGTGATTCTTTCGGTGCTATTTGAAATCTTGTACATACTTCTATTGCAAACACAATATCAGGTCTGCTTGTTGTAAGATATAGTAGAGAACCAATGAGCTTCATGTATCTTGTAATATCTACATCCTTTCCACTTTCATCTTTGTCAAGACTGATCGATGTGACCATGAGAATACTTACTGATGATCCATTCTCCATTCCAAACTTCTTGATTAACTCTTTGGTGTACTTGGCTTAATTTATGAAAATTCCATTATATAGTTGTTTAACTTGTAGACCAAGAAAGAAACTTAATTCTCCCATCATGCTCATATCGAACTTCTTCTGCATGAGGGTTGAGAATATTTGTTTGTTGAACCAAAGATAATATCATCCACATAGATCTGTACAAGTAGAAAACTATCACCGTCCTGTATTCTGAAAAGAGTTTTATCCACTGTTCATTTCTGAAATCCATTCTCCAAAAGATATAAGGACAAAGTGTCATACCAAGCTCTCGATGCTTGTTTTAAACCATATAAAGCTTTCTCCAATTTGAATACTTTGAATCCTGGTGGTTGCTACATATACACTTATTCAGATAAGAGACCATTCAGAAATGTACTCTTGACATCCATTTGATAAACATTGAAATTCTTGTGTGCAGCATAGGCTAATAATATCCTGATTGTTTCAAGTCTTGCTACAGGTACAAAGGTCTCATCAAAATTGATTCATTCTTCTTGGCAATAACCTTTTGCCACCAATCTTGCTTTGTTTCTGACGACTGTTCCGGATTCATCCAACTTGTTCTTGAACACCCACTTCGTTCCAATAACTCCTTGATGGTTAGGTCTTGGCACTAACTTCCATACATGATTTCTTTCAAAACCATTCAGCTATTCCTGCATGGCTTCTATCTAATTAGTGTCTTCAAGAGCTTTTTCAACGCTCTTAGGTTCTACTTGAGATATGAAACATGTAAACATTGCTTCATGTGGCCTTGATCTCTTTGTTCTTTCATCTTCATTGATATCTCCAATGATAAGCTCTCTTGGATGGTTTCTTAACCATGTTCTGTCTGGCTCAAAGCTATATGAGGATTGATAAATAGTAACATGTTGGTCAACTGTATTACTATGGTTATTGTTGGATTGCTGTATTCCATCAGCTTGTTATACAGTAACCTGCGTTACTGTATTTTCGGGTGCAGAAACTTATGTTCTATTTTCAGTAACTATATCAGCAGGTACTGGGACTCCATCAATATATCTCACTTGATGATCTTTGATACTCATTTGAGATACTTCTTTCTTTAGCTTGTCCAGCTCAGTTATATCACAGTATGGTTAATCAAACACCACATATATTGATTATTCCACAACCAAGGTCCTTTTATTAAAGATCCTGAAAGCTTTACTTACTAATGAGTAACCAAGGAACACTCCTTCATCAGATTTTGCATCGAAGGTCTTTAGATGCTCTTTACCATTGTTGAGAATGTAACATCTGCATCCAAAGATGTATAGGTATGAAATGTTTGGTGTAAAACCATACCAAACTTCATAAGATGTCTTGTCATGGTCCTTGTTGATTAAACATCTATTTTACGTATAGCATACTGTATTGGTAGCTTCAGCCTAAAATCTCTTTGGTATAACATCTTCAACAATCATTGTTCTTGTTGCATCCTTCAGGATTCTATTTCTTCTTTCTGCAACTTCACTCTGCTGAGGAATTCTGGTTGCAGAATACTCATGACTAATCCCATTTTCTGAACAATACTTCTCAATAAATCTATTTGTGAATTATGTTCTTCTGTTAGATCTTATCTTTACAATGCTCAAACTTTTCTCATTTTGAATTCTCTTCATGAATTTTGGCAGTCTGTTCTGAGTTTCTGATTTCTTGGCCAGGAAGATGGTCCAAGTAAATCTTGAATAATCATCTACAATCACTAGGGAATACTTCTTCCCACTAACACTAACAGGCTCGACTGGACCAAAGAGATCCATGTGTAGGAGATCCAAAATTCTTTGAGAGGATCTTTGTACTTTCTCCTTAAATGAGCTCTTTACTTGTTTACCTTCCTGACAGGCTCCATAAATATTCTCCTTCTTGAAACCAACATCTGGCAAACCTCTAACCAGGTTATTCCTTGTTAATTTGTTGATCGTCTTGAAGTTCAAATGACTCATTCTCTTGTACAATAACCAGCTTAATTTTGGAATGTTCTTAGTAATGAAACAGGTTGGCTGCACTCTTGAACTCCAATCAGCAAGATAGATGTTTCATCTCTCGTTCCAATAAGCTTCACCTTATTCGACTTGTTATCTCTAATCAAACACCTGTTGAGGTTGAATTCCACTAAGCATCTTCTGTCGCAGAACTGGCTAATACTCAGGAGGTTATATTTCAGCCCTTTCATATACGATACATCATTGATACATGTATCGCATTTGATTAAACTTCATGTGTCCTTGGTGCTTCCTTTCAAGTCATCTCCGAAGAATACCTCAGGACCTTTATATAGTTGGAAGTCTCTTAAGGCCTCTTTGTTGCTAGTCATATATCTTGAGCAGTCGCTATCGATGTACTATACGTCACCGTTGCTTCCTAGCAACTGTTCCTACATGCATATCAGGCAGATTTAGGTACCCATACAAGTACGGGTCCTAGGGGTTAGTCTTCTTTAGTATCCACACTTGCTTAATGATAATTAATTTATTATTAGTATTGATGATTCTCTTTCTGTAAGTATCCTTTGCAAGATAGTATTTGTGAATAGTGTGTGTTGGAACTTTCTATGTGTTACATTTCCATCTTGAAAAAGGTCTTTTCTTATACCTTTCCAGAGTATAAGCTCATTTGGATTTAAAAATGTATGTTTTGGTATAAGAAGAGTAGAAATTCTTTTGCTGTGACCTGGGAGATTGCTGTAATTTTTCTCTTGGTTGCAGCATACTGATATCGCTGCTTCCTAAGAATTTGTGTAGACTTACTGTATGTGGTCTGCAGTATGGGTTTCTTTCCCTTATCCATTGTACTCAATTTGTTTAAGTTTTTCTTGGGTGGAAGGAGTTCCTGAGTGAAGAACACTCTTACTTGAACAAATCTTTCAGTATTGGATGTGTTTGCTGCTTTCTGATAGCTTTCTGCACAGTATCCTAGACCTAGCCGATCTACTGTACACATCTATTGTGTTATGCAGGCTAGCTTTCTTAGTTTCTAGTTTAGTGACCAACAACTTGAACTTAGAGACTTCAGCTCTGAGATTGTTGCATTGTGCACTATAATACTCAAAGGTTTGAGACTTTTTCTTTCAATGCAGTCTGCTCACTCTTGAGCATCAAAATTTCCTCTTTCAGTTCCTCATAAGCTGAGTTAATTTGCTCAAAGTCACTCATGATCTGTCTAAAAGATTGGATCATGTTCAGTTTTTCTTTATAACAATCATCAACAGATTGAGAGGTTACCTCGTCATCTTTATCTTCATCTTTACAATCATTTGCCATTAGACACAACAGAGCTTCTTCATCGGAGATAGAGCTCTCACTTTCGCTCTCTGAGGAACATTGCTCTTTGGCTTCTTCCTTAGTAGTGCTTGCTGATTTCAGAGTCTCAACTTCACTTAGGAGAGCCCTTAGCTTTTATTTCTCCTCATTTCTCTCTTTTGCTTCTTTCATCCTCAGGATACTTATGCACTTGAGGATATGGACAGTTTCTTGCATAGTGTCCAGGTTTCCTGCAATTATAGCAAAGGTCAGAAGAAACTGCATTGGACTGTGGTGGTTGACTTACCTGCGGGCTGGGAGACTTCTTCCTGAAATCTTTTCCTTTCTTATTGGTCTTCAGGAACTTCTTAAACTTCTTGAGGAGAAACGTCATTTCTTCTTCAGCAACTTCAGTATATAACTCTTTCTGCTTATTGCTGCTAGCAGTAGCTGTATCCTTAGTCCTTAATACAAGTGTTGTTACTTTGGCACTCGACTCCTCAGCCTCCATCTTTCTCCTATTGATGTCGAACTCAAATACCTTAAGATCTGAGAACAAGTCAAACGTGCTCATTGCATTCAAGTCAAGTGAAACTCTCATTACAGTAGCCTTGTTGTCCCACTAAATAAGTAATGCTCTCAACACTTTCATATTCTTTTCTTTCTGGCTGTAAAACTTTTCAAGGGATTGAAGCTCATTCACAATGGTTGTGAACCTCAAATCTAGCTCTTCCAAGGATTCTCCAGGTCTATGTTTGAACAGCTCAAATAGTTGTGTTGCTGTAAATACCCTATTTTCCTTAGCAAGCTCATTTTCTTCATATATCTGTTCCAACTTATCCCAAATTTCCGTCGCGGTCTTGCAAGTCTTCACCTTGCTGAAGGTTCATTTATCTAATGTGAGAAGCAACACATTCTTGGCCACGTTGTCCAAGTTGGCTCTCTTCCTATCTTCAGCAGTATACTCATGTTTAGGTTTTATCAAGTACTCAATAGGCGGAGGAGCCCTCCTATAGTCGGGTGTTGCATGTCGAGCTGGTTGGGATCTTCATTCTATCATGTCAACATCATCATCACTTGTACCTCATTCGAGTGCAGCTTCTACCTCACCAACTACGGCTGCTATTGTCTCTACTACTGCGGCTTCATCCTTATAGCTCGTTCTCATTCTCGTAGCTCTCTACCCAATGCTGGATTTGGCTTGGTGATCACTAATGGTCCTTTCGTAATCACCACATTTCATCATACATGATCGAGAGATGAGCCTCCATTCATATCCTCCAGTCGTCATACTCGTCTATGGAAAACATTGGTAATTTGTGATGAGAAAAATCCATGCTTTTGCTAAAACAGATGAGTTTTGGTCTGCAGAAAAAAAAAATTTTGCTAATAGAAATGGGTGGATCTGGATAGGTGACTAAACAAGTTAGTTTTTAAATCAACTCGCTCTGATACCACTTGATGAATGAACCTCTATAAAATTTTTACTTTTTCAAATATTCTGATATATCGCTACTGAATTCTACAACAGAATATAGCAGATGCACAGAACTAGTAAGCTGGCAGAATGTTGTTTCAGCATACTGCTTCAAAGTATCAGTATGTAGCGGAAATCTTAAAAATAGAGTTTCTTTTAGAAAAATATTTTCTTTTTGAAATATGATTTTCTCAAACTTTAAAATACAGAATGAGCAAGTATATATAAATACAATATAAATAATAAAGTAATAAAGATACGCGGAGGGTTTATAGTAGTTCAAAGGTGGTGTAATCCTTCTGCGTCATCTCTTCTTCTTCTCTAAGGAGGAACTCCGTTAGGTAAGATTGTTTTACAAGACTTATCTATACAATCTATCCCTACCAAACTATCACCTACAAGAATCAAAAAGATCATTAGGCTAACCCACACAGGGTTCAACAAACTCACACAAAGCTACAAACCTTAACTCACTTAAGACTAACACTCAGTGAGGATCTAAATCTTTCCCACTGAGGATACCAAATATAACAACCTAGCACACAACACAAAGGTTAAAAGTATATAGGTCTTCAACCGGTACTTCGAAGATAACCTTTAAATCTTTGAAGTTCTGAAAATCTCGTCAGTTTGGCTGCTTCACAGTAAGGTTATATGACTGAAACTTGAGAGAAACTTTGCATTTGCTTGAGAGAATATGAGAGATAATGTTTCAATAATTTCTCCAGTCAACTCTTCCTTTTTAAATACTTGTAGGAAAATATGTCCGTTGAAGAGAGACACACTCAATTTGAATTTGAAATCCTTGATCTCATTTGATCTTCTTTTTTGCTCGTGCATTAAATAATTCTGGGAAAAACAGGGGATAAGTTCTTGTTTTATTCTGCAGAACATTAATTGCGGCGTTCCTCGACATCAGATTTTTTGCAGGTTGTCAGTCCACGTATCAGTGTGGTATTGGTTCTTAGATCACTTCCATCTATCGGTCATATCAACAAGACAAAACCTCGTATTGCACTGATCTTTCTCGTACTTAGCAATAGGGCTTGTTGTCTCCCTACTTCCTGATCTGAATGCAGTAACCACTTTCTGTTCTGCGCTAGCTTTCTGTTACAGACTGCTTCCTATTCTACAAGTGCTTTCTGTTTTGATCCTTCAGAAAGCTTCCTAGTTCTCCTTACTGCATACTATTATACTACTTGCTGATATATTGCTTTCTGAAAGCAGTATCCGATAGCTTTCCTTTGCAGAATCCTGCTGCTATTAGTAACCTCCATCTTGCTGATTTCCACGACACTTCTAATTTCAACTCAAAACAGAAACTTAAGAAAAACTAAGTTTCCACATAAATATCATGTAAAAATGGGGTACTCCAAATCCCTATACATTATTGTTTTGTCTCATCAAAATCTACACAGAAATATCCTAACACATGTTGATCATGGGTAGCAACCATGAAGTCATAGTTGAAACGAATCATATGTTGAAACAAAATTTCAATATGAAAGACATGGGTGTGGTGGACGTGATTCTTGGAATCAAAATTCTTAAGACATCGGAAGGAATATCACTAATGCAATCTCACTACATTGAGAAAGTGATTAGAAAGTTCAATGCTTACGACGATCCAATTGCCAAAACACATTTAGAAATCAACATACACTTGAGTAAGAACCGAAGTGAGCCTGTAGCTCAAGTTGAATATGCAAGGGTTATAAGAAGCCTAATTGTCACGCCCTATTTTCTTTTAATAAAAATCAGAGTTTTACTCGGGCATGAAGATAGAAAAGCAAGGGACGCATAACACACAAAGAAAGAAATAAGCAGGAGACAACAGAAGAAAGAGATAAGGGACGATGAGAAACCTTCTCATAACAACAATCGGCCTCTGCCGAAGTCAATCGATCTCACTACCGACATAAAACATCATATGCAGAGGAAATTATACATCAGGATCATACATCTTTACAAGTACCCAAAATATTACAAATCGTAAATTGTTTGAAACATAGTTTGAAAATGTTGGTATTACATCATTCTAAACAAAAGAGGCCACATATAGCACCACCTCTCTCCCTTTAGGGTTCCTCAGTCTCCTCATCTCCTGTATTGTGAGTACAGATTAAGGGGTGAGTGCGTGGAATACACTCATGGGGATAAAATTCTCCTCTTGTGACTCAACAGATATATATAAAAACTAGTAAAATAGTCTTAAGTCACGTTGTCACAGCACATTAAATGCATAGTAGATATTAGAAATGACAAGAGACGAGTAGGTGCGGGTATCACCCGTCTTATCCTATAAACGGTCTCAATACCGCTGGTGCATTTCAAGAGGACCACCAAATCTCAACAGAGTAGTAGAAAATAGCAGGGGACGAACAGAGTGGACCTCGGTCCTCTCATAGTAATAATATGGCACAATAAATATAAACACATCATTTAGTATTCCTCAATCATGTTTTTAATAGGGAAAACAAAAAACAAATAAAGTGATAGAAATTACCCCCACCTTATTCGGGGATATTTCACTAATATCTCACAATTCACATCATATATAAATCATTTTTCATAAATCAATTTTTAATTTGTGGGTTATATAAATGAGTCGCAAATACCGAAGGATCAGATTTCACAAGCGAGTACCAAAGGATCAGATATCACAAGGCTCAACTCAATAGGTAGCCTACACAAGTTATGACGTTTCTTAGATCCTTAATAAATATAACTAAAGTTGAAAAAAAGGTTCCGTCGGAAAAAGGATCGTTAAATACGCGAAGGATCGAGCGATCTAAAGATTGGGATTTATGAGACAAGGCTGAAAGTTAAAAGGGCTAAGATGATAGGAAATGAAATTTGGGTCACAACAAAAAAAGAATGAGCTCGATCGGAGTTAAAACGAGCTTGAACGGAGTATTTTAGGTTTAGGGGTATTTTGATAATTTTGGTCAAAGGGTTGACTTTGACAGGGCCCACGAACCCCGATCAATGATGTCTCGTCAGCGACGACTCGATACGGATGAACGACGGAAAAAACGAGGTTCGGATCGAAAACACGGCGTCGAGTGCACGTCGGCACCCGACGGGTGTGCATGGGCGCGCACGGTGCGCGCGTGGCTCCCGGCATCCGGCAACTGCCAAGTTTTCTCTGTAGCGGGTGATGGCACTCGGCTGGCTGCCGAGTTTTCTCGGCAGCTCCATACCCAGGTTTCCCGATGGTAGCCTGCTCGAGCAGGCCACTTCCCGGCGTCGCCGCCTCCTGTCGCCACCCCAGGTTCGCCGGAAACCTCGCACCGCCGGCTATCACCTCCACCATCCCTCGCCGGATTCCGGCATGAATAGTGCCTGAAAAGTACGCCGCAAAACCCTTCGATACACTGATTTTTGAACACCAACCCCAAAATTCAAAACTCCGGCCGGCGACCACTCCCAACACCTTCGCCGACGATCCCCCGTCACCGGCAACCTTTCCCGGCCAACCCCAGCCACATACACAGCCTATACACCTACTTGCATAAACACGCACACACACATGTATATCACACACACACACACACACTGATTCCCAGCTCTGGCCGGCGGCCACCTACCGCCGGTGACCACTACCACTCGTCGTGACCCTGGCCGACGACCCCCCCATCGCCGGTCACCACCAGCCGCCGCGATCCCTCACCCACAGGAGCACTCACACACACACAACGCATGGTGTAAACACACACAGACACTCACTGTTGTTGCTTGGCCGGCGGACCGGCCACCTCCCCCGGACCTTCACCGGCGACCTCCCGTCGCCAGCCGATCTTTCCCACACGGCGACGCCACCGGGCGCCGCCCACAACAGCATGCAACCAAACACACACTAGAACACATATATATACACACACATGCACGTTTCATGCATATATATACACTATCCTTCTCCGGCGCCGCCACCCACGACAGCGTCGGCCCTCCAACGTCGACCCCTTACTTCCGGCAGCAGCTCCGGCGTGGTGGAGAGAGATAACACAGAAGAGAGAGAAAGGGTGGTGTAAGGGCTAGGGTTAGGGTTTCATTTCTGCTTTTTCGCCGTTTTCCGACAAACGACAAATCAGAATTTAATTCCGAGACCTATTCTAGATTCGTCTCGTTGAGACGAACATCGTGTGCGAAAATCGGCCAAAACCGACAATTTTGAATTTTTCCGCGCCAGCGGCGATGCACTGGAAAACAGAACGACGGGAATAAAAAGAGGAAAAAGAAGGACTTACGTGTTTTCATCGGTTTTGGCTCGATCGAAGAAACGGTGATTTTTGAATCGAAATCACCCCTGTTTATAGATTTTCCGAAAACACTATTCACCAAAAATATCTCCATTACTATTCATCGGTTGACTTTTTCGAGTTACTATTCATGTAAATATCTTTGCTTCATTTCACCGTAAATATTTTCCGATTTTCCGAAACTTCATGTTTTCCCCTTTTTATCGTCGTTCGAGCTACGGGTCTTCGATTGACCCCTAGTTCATTTTTATCTTCTCATTTTCTCGATACGCATCTAATGATATAAAAATATCCTATGTTCCACATCTAGGAAAAATATCGATCTAAATCGTGCATTTAAACACGTATCTGAATAAACAGTTAAAACATACGCACATAATTATCAAATCTTAGGTTTAAATATTTAATTAATTTATTATGCTTCGTTTTGGTCCGGGGCGCTACACTAATATACATAACAAATTATACGAGGCCCAATCTTGCTGCTCGATTAACAAATTTAATAGATTCAAGAGTAATCCAAGTAACGAGCATTGGAAAACTCTCGTGAAAGTCTTGAGATACTTGAAGTATACTTTCGACTTTAGTTTGCATTATACGAATTACCTCACTGTATTTGAAGTGTATAGTTAGGACTGGGGAAAAATGCCGAATTGCCGAAATACAACACTTATCATATCGAAATTTACTGAAAAAACTGAATTTTTTTGTATATAGAAATTTTCGGTTCGATACCATACCGTACCGAAAATTTTGGTACGATATCAGTATGAAAATTTTGAAATTTTTGTATTTCGGTATATACTGAAATACCAAAATATATTAATAATATATATTATATATATTTTTTCATATATTTTATTTGCTCACCACTTTGAGTCTTTGACTTGATCATTTGATTCTTGAGAATGTGAGACTAGGGCTTCAAAATTCAAAATCATTTCCTCCATCATCATTCACTAAGTAAATCTCATCTCCTTCCCCAAGTCCATCCTACCACTGCCACCTCGCCTACACCACCACCTTACCACCGCGCCGCCATCCCGTCCCACCATCAACTGGTCCATCTCCATCTAGCCCACTGGCCACTACCACTACTTATTTAAGGTTTTGGTGCTTTTTCATGAGCTCTCTTTATTTTTGTTAAATCCCTTTTATTTTTGTTAGATTTGAGTAAATATTTTATTCTATCTTAATTTATTTATTCTCATTTCCTTTATTGATTTTAATGATTTTTAGTATATATATAATATATAGCCCCTAGAATGCAGAATGGGCTCCCAAAATTTCCCGATTCCTTAAAGTTGGGGATAATAAATATACTTGATAATTCATGTAGGAGATAAATTAGCTTTTGGTGGGATACTTACTTAGGAAAATTTATCAGATCTGTTTATTTATGTAAATAGTGTGTATTTGCTAGTTTTCTTATTCTTTCTCATAAAGATATGTGTGTATGAGAAATTAATAAGATGAAGATTGACTAATAACTGACTTGTAATCCATATTGAAAAATTAGTAATTGAATTTTAGCTTTGATTAATGCTAGCTCTTTCCTAATTGAAGGATAATATTAGGCTTTTACAATATTATTAATTAATTTATAAATTAGGTGCAAGTCATGTGTGTCAAATTGCTATCACAAAAAAAATATTATATCTTTCTTTTCCTTTTTTTACCTACTCTGTTTATTTTAAGTGTGTGGATTTATTATCATTTTTTTGATGTTATTTAATTTGTTAGATTGTCATAACAATAGTTAGATTCTAATTGCAAAGTCAAATCATTTGGATATTGTCTAACAATAAATTATTTTTGCTAATGAATAGTCTGTTTTCTACTATGTTTGAAGTTAAATTATGTTTCTTATAATATGTATTTGGTGTAGTTTTTAGAATTGAAGATGGAATCCGATTTTTCTCATACGTCTCAACCGAGTCAATTCGAAACACTAAACACGATGTAATTTGAAATGCATGATGAGTCTATAAGTCAAAATAGAGCAAGAAAAGATTCGATAGCTCTTAAACAACCTAGAAGTCAATATTGGATGCATTGTGAAAAAGTGATGAAGAAGTTGGATGATCAAAGTGTACAAAAAATAGGGATATGAAATTATTGTAAAATTGAGATCCCAACAGTTTATGGAAGTACAAGTGAGTTAAAGAATCACTTAGTGAATAGGTGCAAGACAAGTCCACTTTACAAAATGAATGAGAGAGAAAAAAATCAAGATATGTTGACGAATGAGACTATGGGGCAAGGAAGTGCATTGGTTCCTCACACTTTTAATCAAAAACTGTGTGAATTGAAGGTTACGGAGTATGTGATTATCGATGAAATGTCCTTTCGGGCGGTTGAAGGGAAGAGATTTGTAAGTCTTCTACATGAGTTACAACAAAGATTTAGAATTCCTGATCGAAAGAAAGTTGCAGGTATGATTTATGATTTATTCTTAGTTGAAAAAGTTAAGATTAAAAGTGTGATTAGTGGTCAAAGAGTGAGTATCACAACTGATACTTGGACATCTATTCAAAATATAAATTATATGGTTGTCATAGCTCACTTTTTGGATAGTGATTGGAAGTTGCATAAATGAATAATTAATTTCACAAAAATCACTAGTCATGTTGGTGAAGAAATTGGTAAGATGATTGAGATTTATTTGAGGGAATGAGGGATAGAAAAAGTATTTTCGATAGTGGTCGATAATGCTTCTTCTAATGACATGTCAATTGATTACTTGAAAAAAAGAATGAAAAGTGAGAATGCATTGTTGTTTGAAGGGAAATATTTACATTTGAGGTGTGCATGTCATATACTTAACTTAATTGTTAAGGATGGTTTGAAAGTGCTTAATGCTTCGATTAAATCCATAAGAAATGCGGTTGTCTTTATTCATTCTTTCCCTTTATGATTGAATAAATTTAGGGAGTTTGTCGTGCTAGCAAAGTTTTCTAGCACGTCAACCGTTCCTATGGATGTGAAAACGAGGTGGAATGCAACTTATGAAATACTTGAAATTACATTGAAATATAGAAGGGTGTTTGAAAGGATGGGCAAAGAATGGTTGCCTTTTATGAATTATTTTCGTGAAAAGGATAATAAGGATAAGGAAAGAAAAGGGCCTTCAACTATTGAAGATTGGGAGAATGCAAAAGCTTTTGTACATTTTTTGAAAAAGTTTTATGATGCTACTTTGGAGCTAGGTGCATCAAAAACCCTACATCTCAATTGATATATCAATCTATGATTGCACTAAAAATAGAGATTGAGAAAAGGAGAAATGATGATTCTGATCCAACACTCGAAAAGGTTGCATGTGCTATGAAGTTGAAATTTGAGAAGTATTGGGGAAATTGGGATAACATGAATTCTTTTGTTTTTATTGCCAATGTTTTGGACCCAAGAAACAAGATTTAAATGATCAAAGTTAGCATCAAGAAATTGGGAGGCACTCCTAGAAAGGTCCAAGAGTTCGTTGATGTGATTAGAAAAAACTTGGTAACTTTGTGGACGGAGTACAAGGAAATAAATGATATCTTGCATAGTAAAAAATAATGTATGCAAGTAGAGTGTGATGGTGGAGATGAATTGGCTAGTGGTGGTGGTGGTCTTTGGGATGAATTGTTCAATGATGTAGATGCATAAAATGAAGAAGAACAACTTCCAGAGATATCCAATGAAGTGGATGAGTACCTAGCAAATGAGAATGAAAAATGATCGAATCAATCTTTCAATCTTTTGGAGTGGTGGAAAATAAGTCAAAATAGATACCCAATCCTTTCACTTATTACTAAGGATATTTTTATCATTCCAAGCTCAATTGTTGCTAGTGAGTCCACTTTTAGTTTGGGCAAGAGGTTGTGGATCCTTTTAGGAGTAGTTTGAGTCCTAAAATGGTATAGGCATTAGTGTGCACTAATGATTGACTAAGAGGGAAGAAGCTCAACTTGTATAAGAATCCAATTGACGATGACCTTGATTTATACAAGGAAATTGAAGAAATTGAAAAAAGTAAGAACTTTTGTTCTTTTGTTTTGATTTAAACAAATATTTATCTATGTTAATCTGTTTCTTTTACAGCTGCAAATATCATTCAAGATCATTCTCAAACTTTCTCTCCGACCTTCAATTTGTCTAAAGTGTAACTTTAAAGGTAAGATTATAAGTACGTTTATTATTTCAACTACAATTATTTGTAATACTTGTAGGTGTAACTTTGAAAATAATATTATATTTGTATATATTGCATCTTCAAAATTTTCAACTAATTCATTTTGTAACTTTTATAAGTCACGTGTATTGACTCTTGAGAATTTGGAGTCTCAAAGTGATCCTTTTTTTTCATGTTTATTGCTACTTGAATTGAATATTTTTTATATTTGTTGTGTTGGATTATTGGGATATGTATTTTAATATATCGTTTTTTGTATTACATCATGAATAGGTTATTGTTGGCATGTTAATATTATGTTACTAAATTTTGGTAAATTGGAAATTTCGGTATAATAAATTTTGGTAAATTTCGGTATAATGATTTTCGGTAATTTTGGTATGACGGTAAATTTTTGATATACCAAAAATTTCGGTACATTTGGTATGAAACGGTATAGACTATTTCCATACCAAAAATTCAGTATACTAAAAATTTCGATACGGTATCGGTAAGATTTTTTTCATACCAAAAATTTCAGTATGGTATACGGTATGTCATGTAATTTTTGGTATACCGTACCGACCACCCTAGGTATAGTGATGTAAATTAGATTTCAAACACGAAAGACTCTTTTTTTCATGAGTGGATACGTTTTCACTATAAGTGATGGAGCCGTGTCATGGAAGTCTATGAAGCAAACGTGCATAGCACGTTCCACCATGGAATCTGGGTTTATAGTCTTGGATAAGGTAGGAGAAGAGGCTGAATGACTTCATAACTTTCTCGAGGATATTCCATATTGGAGTAAGCTTGTTCCAACCGTGATGATACATTGTGATTGCCAAGCTACCATATGTAGGACAATGAAGAACATGTACAATGGTAAGTCGAGACATATACATCGTCGACATAATAGCGTGAGACAATTGATCTCGACCTACGTGATGTCAATCAACTACGTAAAGTCAAAAGATAATTTGGTAGATCCTTTGATGAAAGGATTAAATCAAGATCAAATGAACAAATTGCTAGGGGGAATGTGATTAAAGTCCACAACTTGAAAACTTTCTAAGTGGATACCCAACCATGGAGATTGAGGATCCCAATAACATGGTTCAATGGGAAAACTAAGCTAAGAAAGTTGGTTGAAAACACTTGAAAAATGCAAACCCTTTCCTAGAGAGTAAATCAAGTGTTAAGCCTACAAATGTGGTGAGGTTAAATCTTATGACTTTTAATGATTTCAAAACACCTCAAGGAGGTTGAATATTGTATGATATTCGTATCAATATACCTATGTAAGTGAGAAATGGTGGTCACTTCTAACGAGCACTTATGAACCAAAGACGTGTCCATGACCGAAAAGGATAAAAATATGAGAACAAAGGTGTTTGAGGCTTTGTTATGTGAGCGTTCTTGATTAGGTGTACGTTAAGATGGAGTAGTTCAAGGCATTGTGTCCACTAAGCTGCCGGTGCACCTGACGACTTTCGTTATTGAAGGTTCAAGGCCAAAAGCCACCTATCCTTATACAACGAGGTCTTTCAAGGATTGAGCTTCGAGTCTGTATTCATGCATTAATTTCCACTCATGTGGTGGATTGTTAGAAAATCGATTGATAAAAGTGGTGGGGTGGAACCATTTTGATTAATAATTAAGTGACTAAAAGTTAATTCTATTGAGAATTGGATGCCAAAATATTAATCTACGTTTGTAGTAGATAATCGAGACATATTGAATCGCTCAAAACCAATTTTTGGTGAGTGAGGAATTAAATATTAAAGTTGGTCACTTGAAATGAGAATGTAAAGGTCTTGAGTGTGAGATGAATGCTTAACTATCCCACATAAGAAGATGGACCTTGAAAATGCAAGTATAAGTTAAGTCATAGGAAAAGGCTTAGTAATTAATACACTTTTCGAGTAGTATGTTTGTGCAACATACAGGTACGCACACGGCTTGACTCAGTATGGCCTGACTCAGTCTCGGACTCGGACCCGACCTCGATCGTGGACCTTGGTTCTTGACAATGGGACTGTGGACTGGACTTGGACAAATGGAGCTTGGGTTTTACCCAACCCGCTTTATTTTTTTGGAGCAAGTTTGGGTGAAGGTTGTAGTAGAGTAACCTAGGATACAACAAGTATCCTAGTGGAGTAACCTAGGATACATCAAGTAAGTATCCTGAAGGAGTAAGTATTCTGATGGAGTAAGTTAGGATGCAACAAGTAAGCTGCATAGTATCCTAGATAGTAAATAAGCTGCAAAGTTATTCCATGCAACTTTGCACAAGTTGAACGTTGGCTTTTTGAAAGAGCCATCACTATGCATTAAATAACCCATTATTGGATTGTTAATCCCCATCATTTATCAGGTGTAATCCACATGTTGAAGACATATATATAGGGGTCGTCATGTATCATTTTTCAATACGAAAATTCAAACTCTTACATAGTTTTCTTAGTTTGCATCAAGCCCAATCCTCAAGCACCAGAAGTTTGTCGGTGCTCTCGAGGTATGCGGTGTTGCTACCTTGAGAGACAAAGACATTTTATCTTTGGGAAACGATATGTACGATCCGGTGAGCACTACCTTAAGTGTATCTCGTCTTAAGGAAAATGAGTTTTTCTTGATTCGACTTGCCGTTGTTGTTGCTGCATCATTGTAATAGACTATATAGGTTTTTGTTTTAAGTCACATTTTCTGTTTCTTGTTTTGTTTGTTTTCGTTGTGTTCTACAAGTCTTTGCTCATTGTTGAGTGCTATATATACCAACAGAGTTTTCACCATTTATCCATAAAAATAAACTAAAGATTGTTGTTAAGAGAGAAAATGATTGAAACTTCAATCAAATTATCTTTATGGATTGTCTTTTTTTCTTGCTTCATGGATATTTTGTGGTTTTTTTTTTCTTTTTTCTGTTGGTATTTTGGCTTAAAGATCTTAATATGTGATAAAGAGCCATAGAAAAGGAACATCGCCATAAATGTTGTATTTTAAGTTTTTCAAAATTTTTAAATTATGAATTTAATTGATTTTGTAAAATCACCCTTACTCTTATTATATAATACAGTTCACAAGCTTATAAATTAAATTTAAAAACATTATTATAATATTTCATTTTATTTAAAATATAAAGTTAATCTCCATTAGTTAAATATTAAAAATATATAAATCACTTATTTTATTCTATTAAATTTATATATTATATCTTTTTTTTTCAAATATCAAATATTTTAAATAAAAAAATTATAATTATATTTTTTAAGAAACTTAATCCCGTGCATGCGCATGGTGAAAAACTAGTTTATACTTTATATACACATATAAAATAAAATTTCCACTTCAAGAGCACCAAAGAAAAAATAATTGAGACATTTAATTTTGTTTGTTAGGTACAGTACATAAACGTGTTGGTGTATGTATAGGCGGCTTTTGAGTTTTCAAATAATATAAACGTGGAATTAAAGCAAGTGCCATGCAAATAGTCACCTTTACTGTTAAGATACATACCTTCCTTATTGGCGTGACAAATGCATGCATATATATTTATATTCCACCTATACCTATTCCAACTTAGCTCCAACACTTCAATTATTTTATTATTTTTATATTCTTGAGGGTAGGGATGGAGGGGTATGTATATATCATTCCTTTCAACTTAATATATATTTTTTAAATATTTTTCTTCGATATCGTTGATTTATAAGAGCTTGTCCATTTATATTGTAAAGTTCTGTTCGTTACTTCATACAATTTTGTCCCCCTATGTTATATTATAATATAAAAAAATTGAATAAATTACATTTTTGATACCCAAAATATACCCCAATTTCATTTTGGTATCCCTATTTTTGCGAGTTACAATATTGATACTCGATGTTTCAAAAAATTGCACATTGGATACATTCCTTCAAGTTTCCATCCAAAATTGATGGAATCTAACCAACCCTAACTTGTTTCCACGAAAATCACTTGTTTTCCCCCTTTCATTCTATTATGTATCAAAACAGAACAACCCCGAGGGAAGTGAGGCACCAGTACGAAATGGTTGAGGCACCAGTACGAAATGGTTGAGGTTCTTGCTGACTATTCCATTGGAAAGGTGTCAGGTTGAAAGCAAAGCATGTTGTGGAGCTTTTCCTAGGACAAGAGACGAGTCATGTGTCCCATTCTGCAATTAACAACCATCATTAGTTCAAATCATCATGTATTACAATCCCAACTAATGAAAAACACAAGTGTTGATTGTATGCAATCACATCATTAATTAAACATTTAGTGAAAATTTGAGGAAGATTGAAGAGGATGGAAGAAATTAGGGCACAATGGTTTTTTTCAGAATGAAAGAGGGAAAAAAACGAGTGATTTTCGCGAAAAAAAGTTAGGGTTTGTTAGATTCCGTCAGGTTTGGACGGAAACTTGTTAGAAGGTTCCCAATGTGCAATTTTTTAAAATATCGAGTATCGATACTGTAACTCGCAAAAAAAGGATACCCAAAGTAAAATTGAGATATATTTTGGATATAAAAAATGTAATTTACCCTAAAAAAAATTGTTTAATTTGTTTTGCAGCCTGCAGACTGAGAAATGTTTTTCCTATTTTTGGATACAAGGGGTTGTTCTCGTTCACTTTTAAATCTTGAATTGTTCAATTTCTTCAAAGAAATCAATTTAACTTTTTTTTTTTTTGGTATGGGTGTCCAGGGTGTTTCTGGAAAGGTATAGAAATCAACAATTTTTGAGAATTGTCTAAAAACATAGTTGCTAAAACTGTAAAAAATATTGAATATATAAAACAGGGAGAAGATTTATACATTATAATATTTAAAATACCCATGAATACCATAAAATCAAATAAAAAGCATTTTTACCACAATATATAGTTTATTTTTCTACCATAATTTATGTCAATTGTATAAAATAGTCCTTGAACTCACATGTAGAATAGTGTAAAAGAGGAGGATATGATAGACAAGTTATTTATTATGTCTTATCAACAATGGTAATTCTTTATTTGTGGTAAAAAAAAAAAATGTGGTAAAAAAGTAATTGATTTTCCGTATCATATAAAAATGGGTGGTATCCCTAATATTTTATACAGTGGTCTCTTGTGAGACTGTCTCACGTGCGCAGTACGACATAATTGAAGTATCATTTTACAAGTATAAGTATCGGTACAACTATAAGTATGTGTTTTGTAAGTACGTGTTTACATGTATAAATATGAGTTATCATAATGAGTTTTACAACTATAAATATATGTTTTCCTTCTATAAGTATTAGTTTTACAAAACCATCATATGATGCAATTTTTGTATATTATATTGAGAAGAGTTTATGTGTCCAGGGGGCATGGATCCAACCCGCTCCAGACTCGCCCAACCCCATATATATATATATATATTTTTTTTTTCTTTTTTTTTCTTCCTTCCTTCCCTTTCCTGCGTGCTTCCTTCTTTTCTCTTTTTTTTCCCCTTTTTTTCTCTCTTCCTCCCTTCTTGCGCGTTGTTCCTTTTTTTTTTTTTTCTCTTTTCCTTCTCAATTTTTTTATATTGATTGCTATAAATTTAGGGTTCTTGTTTTCCAGTACTCCAACAAATTCTTCTCTTCCTAATGTGTATACAAATTTAGAATTTTTATTTTCCTATAACTTGAAATCATAGAGATATACGACAAATTGATGCAACAAACACCATAGTTGGTTATTGATTGAGTAATATGAATTTATTTTGGGGAAAAAGATGATAAAAATCTTGTATTTGAAATTTTAAGATTTTAAATTCACTCTACAATATACTGATATTTTAAGAGTATGCAACTAATACTTTTCACTGAATGAACAATTAATACTCATAATGGTATACTACTGACACTTTGAGAATATGCAACTGATACCTTAAGGGTATACAACTGATACCTTCACTGAACCTTAAGAGTATATAACTGATACCTTAAAAACATATAACTGATACCTTAAGAGTATCAACTAATGTCAACTAATATTTTTTTACTGAATGAACACCTAATATCTTATGAGTATGCAACTAATACCTTAAGAGCATACAACTGATACCTTCATTGAATGAACAACTAATACCTTAAGAGTATACAACTGATATCTAAAAAGTATACAACATATACCTTAAGAACATACAATTGATATCTTCACTGAATGAACAACTAATATCTTAAAAGTATACACCTGATACTTTAAAAGTATACAAATGATACATCTCACTGGATGAATTATATCGAATCAGGTGGTGTACAACCATAAAATGACTACATGTGAAGACGCGTGGATGCACGTGGAGGCGATACACGCACATGATTGAATTACATCCACACCCGGGAGACATTCTAAGTTTTTGTGATTATATATACACATAAGAGTAGTCGTGACTCTCCAATAGTGACATGCAGGTTTTTTACCACTTTCTAATGCCGTCATGTGTCACATTATATATATTAATAATATATTTAAAAGTATCTGTAATAGTCTACTAATTTATAGAATTATTTAAGAGACTACTCATTCAATCTATATTTCAATACTATAATTAATTTAGTAAAATGATTTTGTTTAAAAAGGTTTAAAAAGGTTTAAAAAGCATGTGGAAAACCAAAAAAAAAAAAACAGTAATTGATTTATTAATGAAAATGATTATATCATGATGATGTAGTAATATACTAATATATAAATCTTGGTTTTATATGACGAAAGCCCACACAAGGGCGCCAATCCTTGCTTTCCAGCCCAATAGATCGGCTCAGTTCGGCTTAGAGTTGGGCTTTTTTTTTTTTTTTTTTAAATTACAAATTTATATATTTTTAAATTTAAAATAAAATATGATTAGTTCAGTTGATGTGGCGAAAGGGTGTGGAGAAGAGACTTGGGAGACACCTAATCATGAGCTGAAAGAGTATCTACACTGTTGCTGTCTCCAAATAGCCATAATGTCTCCTCGGCACACCCTTTGAGTTAAAAAGCTTATTTTAATTCTACAACAAGATAAAATGCAAGTATTTTATTATATTTCATTCTAACTTTTATACTAAATTTCCTATAATATCATTTAGGTTTGGCAGTAGGGTGGGGACTCCTTGAAATTAATACCTGAAATTTAATTCTACAACAAATTTTAATATTACATGTATTCAAAATCAACAATCAGAACTAGTCTGATATCAAAAAATAGAGTAAATTTAAAATTCATATAATAAAATGTAATATTTTAAAATTTATATGAAATTTTTTTTTAACTTATATGTAGTTCAGATGAGAAAATATGTTTAACCCTTATTATTATTCTGTATTTTCTATTAGATAATGCTTGTGCGAAGTCCATAAAAAATCTTCTATTACACTTAGTGTTATATCTTCTATTCCAAAATAATTACCACACGCCATGTATATTAAATGACATTACTAATTAACATATGGTGTGTATTAAATATTATGAAATATAAAATGTAACATCAAATATGATGAAAAATCCAAACCATTTGAAGTCAATAAAGAAAAAAAAAAATCTACCATGCTTGTGCAGCTGTGCTGCTGAGTAGTCCATATTACCTGCACATGAGAGAAGAAAATCAAAAAAAAAAAAAAAGTCAAAGCAAAACAAATCTGCAAACATAACTATTGAGAATTCAAAGATTTTGAAGAAAGAAGAAATAAGTAGTCAAAGTTGTATTGCTTACATTTGACTATAGCAGCTGCAGCCTGGCCCTTCAGGGCAGGAACGTCATTTACCATAATTAATATTTGTATTTTAGTAAAGTTAATTCAAATTAAAGTCTAAATTGAAATAATAATATACCATAGGCACGATATTTTTTAAATGTTTATACAAATTACAATGAATTGTATCAATATATTATTCATCAAATATTAAACAAATTACACAAATTGAGACACACATATATTATTCATCAATTATTAAAAAATTACACAAATTGAGACACACACATATGCAAGTAGATAAGAAATATTAAACTCAATATATTTGGTGTAATTACTAAATGGACCTTTAAAAGACAAGCCAATACATATACAATTCTAGAAAGCTGGGGTAAACCAACAGCCCACGCGTGAACTATGAAGTATGTGGGGTAAACCAACAGCCCACAGATGTGTTAAGTTTGGATAAAATCGAATATTAAATTGATGGTTTGAATTTCATTTATTTATGAGAATACTTCACTTAAATTTAATAATATATATTCCAAATTAAACGAATATTAGTTAATTAATTGAGTAGATAAATTTCTGAAAATATATGATATACTAACTCAAATCTATAATGTATTCACACAAGTAAGTTTAATTTGGTATTTATGTATCATGATTTATAAATTTAGTGTGAAAATTATATATTAAATATCAACTATTAACAATATATTTTACGAGTTAGCTTATAAGCTAACTAATACATCCATTCACAAATTAAGTTAGAATTTTATCACACAAGTGTTTAACTTTCTCTATTTTAGTAAATTCATCGAATGATTTTAAATTGAGTTTGGAATAATTTAAGAATTTAAATTCATTTACTACCTAAATTATGGATGCCATCAATGCTGACTCGTTTCTCTAATCAGGTAATGCCTATAGCCCACCACCAAAAAACAACCATTCTAAATCTGTGATCTCCCTTAAATGAATTTTACTAGGAAAAATACTTATTTGAGTTCTTTATTTTAAATTGAAATCTTTTTTATTGTACATCAAATTATACATTGTACTTTTATGTATAAAAATATTGAGTTATTATACTTGAATTATTATTTGGTTTTTAATGGCCAGATAAATTTGGTCTTTTAGTATTGGGATCATCATCATTGTTGTATATTTTTTAAATTAATTGATAATTTTGACATAATATTTTTAAACAGAACAATAACATTGGTACTCTATATATATATATATATATATATATATATATATATATAATATCCTAAATTATGAAATGGGTTTAGCACTTTAACTAAGCGAGCGCAAACAATTCTATAAAATATGACGAATTAATTACAATCATTATTTAGTCACCTTCAGTTCATTTACAACCCCAGTCTTGGAGAATTTTTTTTTAATATAATGTAATTAAATGTAAGAATTATTGTTTGTCATGGAATTAGGGAAAATAACTTTTATTGTGAATACCGAAT